>CM076075.1:19398437-21798437 GCA_038088235.1 Zacco platypus | reverse complement strand
TTGTCACTATTATCTCACACTCATGTCTTTTAAAGCACATACACTTTTAGCAAACATTTGCATCCAGATTATTTCTCACGTGTGAAGAAAACAAACTTGTGTGAACAGTTGTTAATAAAAAATATTCTCCTGTATATATTTATGCACAATGTACATACAGTCAGGCGACTGTGCTATTCAAGGAGTGGTAACTATGAAATACGAAGCTAGATCTTGAGAGATCACACAATATAATAAAGGAAATAAGCAAGCGTACTGTATGCCAGAGAGAAAAACAATGTCAATGACTGAGAAGGGGGAGGAAAATGTGTTTTTGACAGAAACAGATGGAAAGTATTTGGATGCCTCCTTTTTCTCTGTCATGAAGAGAGCTCTATTTAAGCGTAATTAACTGTGGATTAGTCAGAGCTTTCGGTGGCTTACATCCAGAGTAGAAAAGAGAGCAATCAGGCATTGACCAAGAGACTTAAGCAGTGACCTGTGCCATCTCCAAAATATGACGGGTTTGCGTAACATATGCGTGCTAGTGAACAAAAGCAAGAAAGTAATAATGCTGCTAGATGCAGCGTTGTCGTTAGATAATTTCCTCAAAGGAAGTGTATTTGTTTACCTGTTCACACCGAAGCCAAATTAACAAAAGCTAAACAGACGCTGGGCTAAAGAAAAGCTACGCCACTGACGCGCACATTTTTTGCATGTCTTTTGTTCACAAGCCATTACGCACAATAAAACGCTCATAATGATTTCTTTCAGGAGTCTTCTCTTTATCTTTACGCTGCAATCTCTGCCACAGCTGCCTGTTTATGATCTTTAAACAAACAGTTGCCGGTAATCTAATTACACAATTAGACTTATTATCTGATGCATTATACTAATAGACCTTGATAAAATGTTCTTTATCTTATTTAATCATTGCCTCGTTAGTATTAATGAGTATAAAAATGAACATCGGTGAAAAAACTGAGATTGTCACACGTAAACATGCACGCGGAGGAGGGTGAGAGGGGGCCGCTGTCGTACACGTGGCCTGTGCCGTCCCTGGGGTACGCGTGTGACTGATATGTACCTGCGGGATGGCCTCCATCAACGACTCCCGGAGCCCTTCGAGGTCCGAGGGTCCCGCTCTAATACCCTTCCTGAAATCCTCCCACCTGCTCACCCACTGCCGCTGATGAACAGACTGCTGGGAATGCTAAAGAAAGTAGCTATGGAGAGGTATACCGCTATTGTGAGGATCAATGTCAGAAAAAACAAAGGGCAAAGAAAAGAGGGAGAATGGGAGAGAGCGAGCGGAGAGGAAGGAGGCAAGTCTCGAGCTTCTTGATTATGGTTAAAGGGCAGCTTAGTGGAGAATGGTGCTGTTGGGAGATAGCGGGCAATGCACGGTGTGAATAATTTAGCAGAAAGGATAATGAGAATGAATGTTTGCCTCAATGTTGTCTGTCTTTTTCGACGCCTGGGCCTTAAAGATAGCAAGAGCCCTCACTGAAATACATGTTTATCGTCATGCCGACCGACAGCGCCAACACACGTTCTCCAAGCCGGGGCGAACCTGATGTGCGCGCACACACACAAATATGCATATACTCCCACAAACACTCGAGGAGAGAAATCCAACATAGTTATTACAGCGTAAACAGTAAAGCGGCTAACACCAGAGCAGACCTCGAAATTAGTTTTTCTTTCTGGCACAATCTTGACTAACACATATCTAGACGTTACCCATAATCCACTGCCTCTCCAGCCGAAGTGCAAAGAGGAAGTGCTCTCTTTAACCTGTATTAAATTTAAAAGGACATTAAAAGTTAAGCCTAGGTTAGAACAAGGCGATAAAGTCCCAAAACTCCTTCATAAGAGCCAAGAGTGTGAAAAAACGCTCAAGTGTGAAATAAAATGAATTTATATTTATATGATAAACGTATTGGAATGGGAAATGCATGCAATTTAACAACTCCTATTTCTCTTAACAAATATGCTTCCTTAAAGGGATAGTGCACCCAAAAATGAAAATTCTGTCATCATTTACTCTCCCTCAAGTTGTTCCAAACCTGTGTACATTTATTTGTTCTGTTGTACACAAATGACATTATTTGGAAGAATGTTTGTTGACTACCATAGCATTTATTTTTCCTCAAGATCTGATTGGTTACAAGCATTCTTCCATGTTCATTCGGGAATCGGACTACACTGCTCTTGCTTTACTTTTGGCATGTAGATTCAGCAAAAGTGTTGCGGCACAGCTAAAAAATAGTGCAGGAAATACTGTCTGTAAAATAAAGCATTTGGAATTGGATTGTTAAAAGTACATATCATTTGGATAGAATAGACTATAAAAATATAAGTTTGGATGGTTAGCGTGGTTCACATACCCTTGTTAGTAGATGTCATAACTACACATTGTTCTCCAGGCGAAAAACATATTTTTCCCTCAATAAACTCATTATTACTGCTTATTGATAGTAAGTAACAGTGGTTGTGTTTAGGTATGGGGTAGGGTTAAGCGACCTAGACTATATAGTCATGCAGATAGGGCATTAATATGTTTTATAAGCACTAATATGCAGCCGATATGCTTGTAATATGCATGCTAATAAAGTGAATATGTGTTCCCAGTCTAAAGTGTCACAGGAAAAACATATGCTGAATCAAAATGTGTACTAAGGACCAATTTCGATTTTATGTTAGCTTTAAAAGCAAACTGCATGTTTTGACAACTGATAAAATTGTGCATTTACTTTTATTCCACTAGGTCAAAATTATCGAAAAACCATCATGGTGGTGTGTTCCTCATCACCTACCTGTCATGTTCCTGTCTTGTGCGCCAACGTCCTCAGGCGTCCTGCTGCACTACAGCCTCCACAATGACCATTCTAATCGTCACACTGGGTGATTTTACCATTAAGCCATTTCTGCCAGGACTCTGGGCTGGACAGTATCGACCTCTGTACATGCCGCTTTACATAAACTACTCAAATCAGCCTGCGGCAGTCTCCGTGTTGTGTCTGCTCACATGGCTGGTTTGAATGCTTGTAAAGTTCAGGTCCACTTCAGGACAAGACATCTCATTTCCTAGCCCATGACTGAGTGGCTGCCATGATATGTGTGTTTGTGTGTGTCCTGAGGGGAGAACCTAAGCCCTGAGATGTGTAACTTACGAATTTGCATTAAAGCTGGTCCTGTGGAAGAGCAATTTATCTTCGGGTCTGACAGGGTTGAGCTACAGATCAGGGATCTCCGCTGTTGTCACACTATAATTCTAATCAGGTATCCAAGAAACACACATACCCCTTATTTCTCCTCCCACTCGTTCCTCCTATTAGTGCATCTTAGTCTTGTGTGGAAGGAGCGTGATGGATGTCCCGGAGGAATTCCGACGTGTTGCAGACCAGCAGGGGTGTCTCTGCTGATCGATATTTCACTGTAACCTCCGACACAGTCATTGAGATGCTTTACTATGCATTGGTACTTGACCGTTATTTTGCATCATATTTGCATAAAGGTTGTCAAAAGGACTGTTTCTATTAACAAAAAATACATCCTGTTTTTATTTTTACTTTGAGTGTAATGAAATAAGTAGAAAAAAGAATCTGATCACACAAATGTTTTAACTTTTCAATTATTAAAAAATAACTACTAATAACGACAACTTAATGTGGTTGTGTGGGATGTTGTAATTTGCTTTGTAAATGATTCTTGACAGACAAAAGAAATGAGAAACACTCATTCAAGTATTATATGAACAATGTAATGAAGTAATGAAATCACTTTTTTATTAATAATGGAAAATTATAAAATAATTTGTAAAAATATCCTGTAGTAAATACACTGATATTATACATTATATATAAAAACTGATATTTCTAAAAATATAGAATTATCTTTTTTTTCAGCACAAAACATTAAAATTGAAATAGTCACAAACCATCTTGACAAATAGTATGTAGTAATAGCAAGCACCACATCTCCAAGGGAAAACTAATCTTTACTAGTTGGAAGCATTTAAGGTTGTAAACCCAGATTATTTTACAGGCCCAACAGAAGCCTTTCAAATTCTGAGTCAATATGAAGACTTGGTTACACTTTATTTTTAGGCACCTTTGTTACAGTGTAATTAAACGTTACTGAGTAATATTAAAGAGTTAATTCACCCAAAAATGAAATTTCTGTCATTAATTACTCACCCTCATGTTGCCCATAAGACCTTCGTTCATCTTCGGAAAACAAAAAAAGATATTTTTTGATGAAATCTGAGAGCTCTCTGACCTCTTCATAGACAGCAATTAATGACAGAATTTTCATTTTTTGGTGAACTAAACCTTTAAGTAACTACAATTACTTACTATAGGGTTAGGATCATGGTTTGGTTTGGTTTATGGTTAGTTGTATATAATTATGCATAATTTATACATGTAACTGTAAAATAAAGTGTAACCTAAGACTTATTAGGAAGTTTGTATATTTAGAAGTATGAACTATTCCATTATCTTTTAAGCAACCAAATACATTGTGTGGTCAAGATGTTGTGTTTTTCTTATGCAGAAAAGCACCACATGATCCATACCCAGTTTAAATTACCAGCATGCCAATGTTGAGCACGGAAATGACACTGCTGGAAAACTCCACAGTTGCCTGTGAAAGAGAGCGCCGCACATCTGACGCCTTTGATACAATCACACATTTCCATTACTTTACAGGCAGGAGCGTGTAATGTCCTGGGTAGCAAGGCGTAGCGCTGCAGTTATCAACCACTTTCACAGCAATCACTCGACATTAAGAGAGACGACACGCCCGCAATTACGCCAAAATTACACTGGTAACAGGCTCCAAGACTGCATGCACACAACAAATACCTTACTCTTTTATTCTCTCTTTTTTCTTTCTTTTTTCTACTACAAAAATCCTGGTGGCTTTGAGGCACTGAGACCATCTAGCACCCTACTGAGGAACAATAAATGTTTCCTAAAAGGGGACAAAAGGGTAGACACTTTTGGCAGGGCAAACAAAATGCACTGCAATGAACCACAACAATCAAACTAAAAGGCAAAATTGTTTTACCAGAGAAGGTCTGATCAATAGTCAAGGTTAAGATTTGGCAAGAGATGGAGATTCATGATGCTTCTCTACATGTATAAATTGGGACCAGGCTGAAGTATACACAGAATGCATCATTAAAATAAATGTAGACATAATTTCACACTACTACAAAAAACAAGTATGTAAAATTAGCCATCTGGCAATTAAATACACTTTTAAAAATGTCACCAAAAGGCCAAAGAGGCTACCAAACAAAAACATCAGCTAAAACATCTGCCTCACACAGAATATGCTTTTTAAAAAAAGATGAATGGAAATATTTAAGGTATAAAGATGACTTTTCAAAGCCCAATTAATAACAATAGTCTCTGAAACTGATTCGACAGTTTGTGGGTTTGCAGAACATATTTAATACACAAAAGCAGCCGAGGTATTTAGGTATCTTATTTCGGACTGTCTACCTCTGTCAAGCAGACAAATCCCTGCTGAAGCATATCAAGATTTATTTTAACAGACCTGCAGTCACAATCTCACTAGGGGCAATATACTGACATCAGATATTGTCCATGTACCTTACATGGGTTTCAGAGCAAATTTATCAATGCCAGCAATGAAATATTGCTACAGACTGTTCAGACTCTTGGTACATCTCTAAGAAAGAGAACTTGAGTGCTCCGGCTGCTCGCTAAAGGGTCTTGAAAACATCTATCAAAGAGCATTTTTGATAAGCATTTAAGCAGTTCGGTATGCTTTTGAGATATTCCCCTTGACGGCCCTTTGCCAAGAACAGACGAGAATGTACATCACAGGACTTCTCTAGTCTATTTACGAGTTCTTCATTCAGAAACTCCTAAAACTCACTGGTTTGAGGGCTTGGAAAGACACATCCCATCCCTAAATCCCACCTCAGTACCACACTCAAACTTTTCGGTGCATATAGCTTGTAAATCTGTACTGTAGGATTTGTTTTCGCCAGTCCAGACTGAAAAACCTGAATCTCCCGACAGCTCTACTGTTCCGTGAAAAGGATTCCTCTATGAAATTCAATGCCCTCAGGCCAAAGAAAATCAAATCAACATTGTCCTGCTGTTCAACCACTGACCTTTAAGGCTGTCTAACAAATAAACAGAATAAAGTATACAAGGACACATTTGAACAGGTCAACGAATGAATTAATCAACAGTGTCGATGTCCATCTGATGCTAGTGTAACATAACTTTTTTTAGCACTATTCTGCCCAGGGTTATGCAAGCATGTTTGTATCTTAATACATACTTTAGGTCTGCAGTAAGCATAATTTACCAAAACTTGGACGTATTGTCCAACAAAGTAAACTGCAAATACTCACACCCCAAACAGTTGTGTTGCATACTGTTTTTTAATATACAACAATATACCGAGGTTCAAATAGTATCGGTCACTATTTCCACAAAGTACTGTAAATAGCATCTAACAACTATTTACACTGCAAATGTTAGGGTTATCTTCTGGAGTGCCCTTTAACAGAGGGTACTCCACCTTGAACTATTGCCACACCATCGGACTCCATTTCCCACAATTCATCATACAGGAACTAATCACACACTCACCTGTTTCCCACCAGTTACCCATTACAAACTTCACACACACTACATTTCCCAGCAGCCCCGTACCTTGACACTGATCACCCCATCCAGCTGCAGCTCATTACCTGGACTATTTAAGTGGCACTCAGGCTTGCCTTTGACGTCTTGCATTACCACGGTGTGCATTTCTGAGCATTAATCCCTGTCTTGCCTTCCTGTCGTGACCCTGTTTGTTTCCTGTTGTTTGATTCCTTGCTGCCTGCCCTGACCCTTGCCTGTTTTAGTGGACTGGGATTCTATGCTGCCTGTCTCAACCTACTGCCTGCTAAACGACTACGATTGTGCCTTATCTCCGTTACTGTATTTGTTTGTTTTTAATCTACTGCCTGTACGACTACGCTTATCTGTGAATAAAGCCTGGACTTGGATCAACACGTACGCTGTCTAGCACTCATTCGTTACAGCAAAGAAAATGCTGCTATTCTCACTATTCTCACTTGCCTAAATATCAGCTGAATAACTTTAAAAACTTGACAACTTGGCAACTGAGATGAAGTAAGTTTAAGTTGAAGACCTAAAACAAATATAAATTAAATAGAAATATTAAAAACTCCTAACACACACACACACACACACACACACATATATATATATATATATATATATATATATATATATATATAAATATAAAATAATGTGGTAATACTTTACATGAAAATGAAAATATAAAAATAAAAGCTAATTGACAATATTTATAAATATTATAAAATATAATAATACTAAAATTACACTTTTTAATAGCAATAAAATTATATTAATATGAATAAATAATATATATATATAATTAATATGAACTTCTTCAATGTCACATGGGATTTTTTTACCCATTGGTTTAAACATTGCTTGGTGCAAATCAACAAGAAGCATAATATGTTCTATGATTTATATTCTTAGCACAAATGGTAACTTTTCATATTAAAGTTTAGTGGTTTGTTCAAATCACTAGGTAATGAGAGAGGAAGCAAGTAAGCAAACAAATAAATAAATAAAAATGGCAATGCTTGCTTTAGCTTATCTAAATACTGTTTTTTTTCCACAGCTGCTCAACAAAATTTTCACAATCTTTTTCAAAAGGATTTTACTGGCCATTTTGCTATTTGTCAATCTCAGAAAAAAGCCCCTAAGAAATGGTTTAAAAGAAGGAAATGGTAATAAACAGCAGTAAAGTATAGCAGCAGTGGTAGGATCTGAGATGTATACATCTACATAAAGCACCCCTTCTAAATGGAGTCTGATATTGTTTTGATGTTGTTGGCTTTCAACTGATTCAAAAGCTATTGAGTGAATCACATGACAGATGCTGAATTCCAAATGCAGGGGCGCTTCCTTCTCCTCAATGATCTCTCAGAATACTGATGCCACTGTATTCTCATATAGTCGCTGCAGCTGAATGGAATGAGGGAGCCAGCAAAAGCAAATCTTTCTCCTCTGAGCATAGCTTTTTATCCGTCAGTAATATTCTTTCAGGGATACTGTTTGATTCTTTCGGCTGCTAAGACGATTAGTATCTTAAGATGCTGCAACTTGAGCAGTACAACTCTTCTGTCTCCTAACAGGCAGCATAATCCAGTCGTCATGGAGTGTATTTGGACAAAGCATGCGTGCCAAGAGATACCTGCTTTGCATATGTGTGTGGTGCCATTCAGGATGCATGTAATCTTGTACAGCACCATGACATATTGGGCTATATCCAGAGTTCATTAAACAAAGCATTTATTTGAAAACATTTGTTTGTCATATTCCTTTAGACTGCTTTTGGCACAAGGCAGAATACAAATGTGTAATCTTCCATTTCCTCTTTTTCCATGGTTAGACAAAATGTCACAGAACTCTCAGTTCAAACCAAAATGAATTTTGCATAAGAAAAAATAACAAGTGGCACAAAAATCAGTCAAGATGCCAAGACTGTAGCCGCCGCAAAGGTCACGTTGACCCTGCTGCGGCATTAGTTAGTGTTCAGAGGTAACATTAAAATTGGCTTTAAGAAGAAAAAAAAAAACACAACCTAATCTGAACTGTCTTGTTTCAGTGTAAATTGAAAAGGGGAGGCCAGGGCTGATTATTACATGGGAAGCGGTCACAAGGTCTACAAGTAACTATTGCAGATTCTAAAGCCTCGGCATCCATCTTAATGAGATGGTTTATAATTTACAAACAATAAAAACATTGCAAACTTATACATTAGCTGATCAACTTACAGTGAAAAAGCTGGATTCTCAAGTGGGAGCGTCGAGTCTGACGGGGAAACAACTGTACAATAATTTGAATTTGCACTGCAGTACCCATTTCAGCCACTAGCTATCAATATCACATATCAATAGCACCTCTAATGGCAGATTTCAGTGAGCACTAGGAAAATGTCACAATGAAACCTGCACTCTAAAAAAATGCTGGGATGACAAACCCAAATGGTCGAAAATGGACAAACCCAGCGGCTTGGTTAAATGTTTGCCCAACGTGCTGGGCAGTTTTATTTAAATCAACTTTTGAATTTAATATATTAAATTAATTATATAATAATAATAATAATAATAATTAATTATTTATTATAATAATATTGTATGGCTGGCTGAAATAATAATCAAAAGGTGAACTTTTATTTTTTAATAAATGAATTTAATAAATGATGATTGTTTATTTATTATTCATTAAACTTGCTGATAAATTTTCATTTATTAAACATTAACAAATGCTAATTTATTAAACATATTAATCAAAGCATTTGACAGACAGTGGCTGGAGGAGAACATCTAAAAATGTGACAGAATGAATGATACTCGTCTGTGTTTGCAGTACACAAGCCACGATTCAGCTGCGCGCAACAAATTCTGCCATGGGCGCACGCTGCCCCCGCTCTGCACACTCTGTCTCCACTCTGTCTCCCAGTGTGAAACAGGCATTACATTTTACCTGGATGTAAGTGTAACCCCTCTACCCGGGTCCTACTCGACCCGCTCTGAGTGGACTTTTGACCCGGGTCAAACCCGCTCTAACAAGGAGGCTAAAGGCTGCAACCTCTAGTGTCTGTCGCTAGAGCATCTCTTGAGGTCAGAGTAGTGAGGTTTACTCGCTCAGCAACTACTAGCTGGCCTCCGTTACATAAGCTTTGCGGCATGTCAAAAGCATATTGAACCAATTACAATGACAAAACCACGCACACACTTGAGTGTGTCAACAAAGAATGTTCGCTTTAACGTTACTAGTTTAAACAGCTCTGTACAGACTTCAAGGATCCCTGCGTCGGATTCGGAAACTAAGCAAATGGTTATGGTGTCCCGGATCGCTACATCCCGATTCGACTCCCATTGTCGTTTATGAATCCCCACGACACCCAACGTCAAGCAGATTGTGGCAAAATCGAGCTACAATCGTGTAGTCTGAATCGGGAATTAGACCGAGGATCAGAACGAAGGTTTAAAATGATAATTTTTGCGCACATATATTTTTTTAATTTGCACAAAAACTTTATTAACATTATAAGTAAACCTCAAGGAACATACTAAAATAATAATAATAAAAATTAATGTCATGAGCGTTTTAAATGATTTGTTTCCGCTCATTGAGGACAAGCATTGTTACTCGATGCGAGAGAAAAATGCAACAAAATAAAACAGATGCTTGGTGATCGTTCAGAAAACAGCAGCGGAAGAGATTTGATTCCCCTGATTTGATTAGAAACCCCACAAGAGAGCATGAAGAGAAGGCCTAATTAAAAGCTCATCTTGATTGAAAATGCAGGGGAAAATGTCATTTGTTAGGGGCCGCAGTGCAGTTGGGAGACAAGTAATCTGGGGACAGTGGGAAATCTTGGGGGGGTTCACTAAACAACTGCCTAATGTAAATTGAAAAATGATAACAATTAGTGTGTGATGGCCACTTGGGTCAGACCCAGACGCAAACACCATTAAGATCTAACAAACTTTCTCTCTCGCTGTCCCTCTCATCTCAAATGAAGGACCGCTGATCAACGTAAACAAATTAAAACATTTTCAGGACGATGCCATTAGGCTCTGGCCCAATATTAAAAGTGTAGGGATACGGCGTGATGCTGAATTAGACACATTTCCCCTGACAACTCAAACATTTCCGCTCTAATCCCACGGTATGCCTGGCCAACTAAATGACAGCACTGCTGAAATGGAGCGATTTGAAATCCCCATTAAAAATAATGAGGCAACTATTTCCACCGCCCGTTAGTTGAAAACAATCTATATCACCAAGAGCTTGCACACTGAATGCCATGAAAGACAACAATAGCAGAAGGGAAATTTATTTAATGACCCGTTGTTGTCCTTTGCTTGGAAGCTTTCCACTCGTGTTAAGCAATAGAGCTTGCAGGAGTGTTACGTGGAATATATTGATGTGCTTCTAGTGAGCACCTGCAATGGTCAGCAATGCTCTTTCATCATGCTTTCTCTTGCTAACACTTTGTGAAAGCATAATAAGAGTCTAATTTAGTACATTTAAAAATATCAAATGTATAACAATAAATGCAGAGCTGCAATGAGACAAATAAATAGAGTAAACGGATACAATTGTGTAGATGATTTTTTTAATTCTGTTTTGATGAACACAACCTCTGCATTACAGTTATTTCCAATTCAGTTACAATTCAGAATTGAAGGATTTGTTCACTTTTAATTTATGAAAGTGAATTGATTTTGCCACAACAGACAGGAAATGAAGTGGACATCGGCCCATAAATGTCAATATATTAAATATGATTAAAAAATAAACTACAAATATCCATCCATCCATACATCTCTATATATCTTCAAACTTCAAGGCTTTTTAAACGTTCAAAATTTCAAACAAGGTTTTGTCAAGGTCACAGATTTCTTAAAATTTCAATTTACTGTAGTTTAAATGTCAGTTCCCATTTCCTACCTGAATTGAAATTAAATTCAGGAATTTCATTGCATTCTCAATTCAGTTTTGAATGGCCGACAACCCTGATTTGAACATGCAGGAGACTAGAAACAAAAACTATAAAATAAGGAAGTTTAAACTCCTGCTTTGAGCCAAACTTCAAGTTCTTTCTGATCTGTGACATTTGAACATTTAAACACCACAGACTGACCTCTTGGCTGAATTCAAAGAACTTTCAAAGAATATCAGACTCAGAGACAGAGAGTTTGTCCAACCCAAACAGCATTTATTGAAACAGAGGATAAACAAAGTAAGCAGGTGAGTAACAGAGAAGTCTACGAAGATAAGAGCACACGAATGAACACAAAATAACCAGAGTCTTTGTTTCTTTACCGTTTCAGAGATATTGACTGACTGGAGTTGGAGAGCACACAACACATAGTGATAAGATGCCAGGACGGCAGTTCTCAACCTTTTTTCCCAGTGGGCCACACTATGGTCCAAGTGCAAGTCTCATGGGCCGCATATCACTTATATGCTGTCACCGATGAAAACTAATCAGATTTAATGTTATGGTATTAGCAGATAATACTAGATCGGCAGTGTTTTCTGGTGGCACATACGGTATTTTATTTCTGTCATACTGCGAAATCAACAAATACCACTCACAACAAATACTACAACAAATTCATTTGTGTTGAAATGGCTGACAGTGTGACTTCTTAATATCAAAGTGAAACTCTCCTGTTCAATAAACTCATGTTACACAACATTGGCGATAATC
The DNA here is from genome assembly GCA_038088235.1 of Zacco platypus. Taxonomy (NCBI): domain Eukaryota; kingdom Metazoa; phylum Chordata; class Actinopteri; order Cypriniformes; family Xenocyprididae; genus Zacco; species Zacco platypus. Next base: position 21,786,125 of record CM076075.1, on the reverse strand, counting down.
TGATGATATCAAGCATTCTGTCACGCTGGAATCTGTAGTGCAGCATCCGCCAGCTGATTATTTTTATCGATTTAAAATACAAGTACATCAAACAAACACGTTGAATTTTGACATTGTAGGTTTTGCATATGCCAAGTACTTTACTAAGAGCAAACAAAGACTGTCCAACTGTCCAACCAGCAAACATTCTTCTTACCTTCGCTGCTGATGCTACGACTCTTCATTGGTATGTTCCTCATTTCGTTTTTCTCCTCTAATAATAAATATGTCCATTTTGTCCCTAAATTTACAAAAATAATGGCTACTAATGGAATTCTGCCAAAGCGCGCACTTTTAAGTGTTCGTTAGCAGAGTAGGTTATTCAGTATGTAGTAGGTCTTTGTATGTCAGAAAAAAATATTTTAATTTTAATTTAATTTAAAAACAATAAATTGTAAAGCTGGAAGTTATTTTTTTACATGTGGTTTATGTGCATTTGCATTCGTGACCCATTGAGAACCAGGTGAATAAACAGGTAAGTAGGATTCAAAGGATGGGAGATCACTGGAGGATCACAGGTAGATGTTAGGAGTCTCACAAGGATGTCACTTGGAATATTCTCAGGTGAGGATAGCAGGTAAGAAGTCTGTAATCCACGTTTGAGGCCATACAAAGAGTGACTGTGAGGTGCGTGCTCTTATACGGCTCGTGATTGGTGTGCTGAGTGATAGGTGCAGGTGATCAGTATTCGGGTGAGAGTGAGCACTGGGTGTGTGAGACGGTGGAATCTGGTGAGACCGTGACAGTTGCTGGGTCCAAAGTAATTTTTCAAAGCCTAGTGTGACTTCAGCATTAATCAGTAGGTTTATCAGTGAGCATCACAAATGCATTCAGCATCAACCTACCATAAGATATTTGATTGTGAGTATATAGATAGAAATTCCTGTCATAAAGGGCACAGTGGTGGCCAATTTTTCTAAGAAACCCAAGGCTTTTCAGCATTGAATAAATACATAGATGGGCTCCTGCAGCTCACAAACTGTCATCTTTAAACAAATAAAGTTTAGTCTTATTCAAATAATAAATTACATTCATTTTAAAGATTATGGTGATTATAATGACAATTCTCCACCATTATCACATTGATTGTTTTTTGTGTTTTAATGGCTAAACATTCTCTCAGTAAGGTCCTAAGATCATACTAGTTTGTACCTAACTTAATTTGGTTGCACAATTTATTCTTAAAACAAGAATGTGTATTCACGCAGTATGACAGTGTAATATTTACCTTGATTTAATAAGATATGAAATCTGTAAAAAAAAAATAAGCAGAGTTGAAAAGCAGAGCATTTCAGTTTCATGTCTTTACATTTCAAACTTCTTTTGCCAACTAAATTAGGTGATAAATATAAAAAAAATACTTTTATTTTAAATTAATATTATAATAAAAAATATTTTTATATTATATTGACACTAATATTGATCAAAATTCATATTGTGTTTATTGTTAATAATTATTATTCAGATTTTTTTGTATTGAACCCTGACAGAGTGACACGTAGGAAAGTGATAAAGTACTGATTTTGTGCTAGAGAGTTGCTAACAATTCTGTTACATGATTAAAAAGATTTAAAATCTTTAATAATTCAATAAATCATTCAATAATGATTTAAAATTCAATCATTGTGATATTTTATTCCAACTGTTACTCCTGGTCTGGGCTTTGTTACCATTTAGTGTATATGTATGGTTCCATTTTAAATAAGTTTAATAATGCAGTGCTCAAATACTTGTAGTAACTTATACCAGAAAACAACAAATTGGCATTACTGCTCCAAAAGATAAAGATAGTGACAGAAACCCATCCTTGCTTCCTGTGGTCTCGACTGGAGATCATCAAGTATGCATGATTTACTTTACCCACTCCGCTGCACATTCAACAAGTAAATTAAAAACGATAATCTCCACACTGCTATTTGCCAAAATGATCATGTTTACAAAAGGGTGATTGAGGTGGCGTATTAGAACGCGAAGCAGCGTTATACGTGCACTTTGCTTAACCGAGCGTCACTTTAACAGGCCTCAGGTTGGCTGGCGCTCCAGCACGCGGAACATTCACCAGCTGCCACTGTGAAAAGCCATTTTAAATAATTCCTCAACACCATTATCACTCAACCATAAAACATGGTCACTTGATAGATACCATGCAATGAAAATTATGCATTCACTTCCAGAGAGATAACGAATAAGAATCCAGTTTTCATGCAAATTAAATCAATATCATTTTTGAACATCTAATGGTTGCCATCTCTGGAGCTTCTTTTAATTGGTTTCCTTTTTATGGTTTCTCTTTTGTAAATATTATGCGACCAAACTGTTCGATGTGAATTACAGAACATTTTAAATGGTTACAAATCAAGTTCCTGAATATTAAAACACCAAATGTTTAACATGCTGTAAACAAGTAATGTTGCTTTGGCAGTGCAAAAACGAACATTCCCAGTACACTATATTTATCTTATTTATATTGTTTTTGAGCTAGATTTTTCAAATAGGTCAGCAAAACTTGGTCCAAAGTCTTATATATCCCAGCTATCTGTATGATCACCTCCTGATCACTTTTTTTTTGGCTCATATTGACCAAAAAATGCTTCTGTAACACAACAGACCTTTAAAAATATCACTCATCTTTATTGAAACAGCTTTAGGATATGAAAAATGTTCTGTGGATACCTCAGCTTATTATATATTCTTGAGGAAAATGTTTTAAAAAGGTAATCTTGAAAAAGGTTATCTGTCTTTCCCTGTGAGGATGGTATGCCATAATTTTGATAACTTGAGTGTTCCACAAATTATTAATTTAAGAGATAGTTCACTCAAAAATTCAAGTTCTGTCATCATTTACTTACAGTACCCTCACATTGTTCCAAACCTGTAAGACTTCCTTTCTTTTGTGGAACACAAAAGCAGATTTTATTTAAAAAAAAATGAAAAGTCTTGGAAATTTGTGAGTGTTAGTAGATTTTTTTTTGTGTGTGTGTCTAAAACCCTTTAATAGCACACCTTACACATTTCTGTGCACTATTTTTTTTAAGTAAGTGCAAGTACAAATGTGAATAGAGAGAAAAAGCTGGACTTCAAATTTGATGGTGCAGACCATCCATTATAGGAGCTGCATTTCGCTTGTCACTTTTATATCACACCATTCACACCTCATGACAATGACACATTAACAGAGTTTCACTTTTTTTGCATGTGATTTTCTCTGGTAGTAAGTGCGTTTAATCTGGACTAAGGTTATCTGCAAGGTATGAGTATCATTTGACAGCTTTTGAGGGATTGAGAGGTTAAGAATTTAACCTCTAAAATACTTTCAAATACATTTTAATGAATCATTAGTCTATGCTGTCAGAGATACCGACCTCAAATGATTACAGATTGAATTGACTCTTTCCAGTCAAGTTGGTATTATCAGATGACTTGACGAAGTTACCGCAGTTCTATCACAATTTGGAACACAAAATAACTGGTGAATTGTAAACAATGGCATTTGACAGCTGTCATTTCAATGCAAATGAAATATTCAACCAAGGCAAAACACCGAAAGGTGATGCCTTTACCATAAGTTGTTAAACAGGTCTTTCACAGATATGAGTGTGAATTACCGCAGTTATGTTTTATTAAGGTGCAGTAACATTTACTGTTGCTTGGCAAAAATGTAGTTGGAGGAATCTTGAACGGATTTTCAAGGCCGGAAAATTTACCCAAGGACATTTCATTCATGTTCAAGTTGGTTATGTGAATTCACCGCAATGACCAACAGAAAGCTGTGAGGTTTGAAAGTGACTTCTTGCTGTACAACATGGTTTTAATCAGAAATGAAAGATGAATAAATGAAAATCTATAGCGTTAATATTAAAGGGTTAGTTTGTCCAAAAATGACAGTTCTGTCATTAATTACTCACCCTCATGTTCCTCCAAACCTGTAAGATCTTCGTTCATCTTCGTAACACAAATTAAGATATTTTTGATGAGATCTGAGAGCTTCCTGACTGCTCTATAGACAGCAATGTAATTACCGTTGTCAAGGCCCAGAAAGGAGGTAAACACATCATTAAAATAGTCAACGTGACTACAGTGGTTCAACCTTAATTTTATGAAGTGACAAGAATACTTTTTGTGCGCAAAAACACAATAAAAATAATGACTTTATTCAACAATCTCTTCTCTTCCATGTCAGTCTCCTATGTAGTTGACGTAGTGAACGGAGTGCAGGCGTTCGTCTTTATGTCTGAACGCCGGCTCAGTATTGGCCAACGCTGTACACGTCAGCACCAAGACACATGCATGTGAAGTTGACGCAGGAACCGGCCAATATTGAGTCGGCGTTCTGACGTAGAACCCAGAAGCCTGCACTGTGCTTACTGTGTCAAATGTGTAGGAGACCGACATTGAAGAGAAGAGATTGTTGAATAAAGTCGTGAATTTTGTTTTGTTTTTGCACACAAAAAAGTATTTTTATCGCTTCATAAAACTAAACCACAGTAGTCACTTGGACTATTTTAAAGATGCCTTTAGTACCTTTCTGAGCCTTGACAGCGGTAATTAAATTGTTGTCCAGGAGTCATAGAGCGCTCAAATTTCATCAAAAATATTTAAATTTGTATTCCAAAGATGAACAAAGTTCTTATGGTTTGGATCGACATGAGGATGAATAATTAATGACAGAATTTTTACTTTTGGGTGAACTAACCATTTAAAGCTGTTGAAGCTAATGTTGACCTAAAATGTTTAAATAAATAAATGTAATGAACAATTTAATTTGACTAAGCCTAAAATTTGCTAGGGAGTTCTGGGTGTTTGCTAACCAGTCTATGACAAAGAACCCAGCTGAAATTCTGTATACATCCTGGTATATGGTCCAGATTTCTCCTTCAATCTAAGTCTATTTTCGCCAGTTTTATTGTACACAAATATTTAGGGACAATATTTGTTTTTCTTTAAATGAAATTAAAACGTCAGTGAGGAGGCATTAAATAGTTCAAATGTGTGACAGTAAACACATTTATAATGTTACAAATGATTTCTATTTCAAATAAATGCTGTTCTTTTGAACTTTCTGTTCATGAAAGAATCCTGAAAAATGTCTCATGGTTTCCACATAAATATTAAGCAGACTCCTTCACAACTCCTTCTGAAGGATCATGTTTCATGAAGATTGGAGTAATGGCTACTGAAAATTACATTTTAAAATATATTAAAAAGAAAACAGCTTAAACAGTATTTTAAATTGAAATATTTAAAAAATATATATATTTTTTTACTGTATTTTCTATCAAATAAATTCAGCTTTGGAGAGCATAAGATACTTCTTTTGAACACAAGGAAAAAACAGGGGTCAGATAATGAAATTGTTAATTTTGCAAAACAGCTACAATACTGTGCGCAAATTAACTATACCCCATTCTACACAATCTCTACAGAGGAGTGAGGACATTCCTTATTCATTACTACTTTAAAAACAGTGTAAGCTACCTGGACATGTGATAAAGCACTGATCAGCCCTCCACCGTCAGTATGGAGCGCTTTAATCCTGTGCTGATGAGTATTGATGAGCGAATAGTCTAAGCTTGGGTGATGAAGTGTGTTGTTTAGTATGTGTGTGTGCTGTTCACTTTGTGTGTGTGTGTGTTTAAACTCCCCATTTCTGATACACTCATTACAGGCAGGTATTGATTACTGAGTAGGGCGTCCTTGGCAAGGTGACGACTGCATGTGTTTGCATGCATGCTTATGTCACAGAATAAAAATGTGGCACTTGTATTTATTTTGTACTACAGACCTATACATACTCTCATGTGAGTCAATAAATGCATGCATGCATATAGTCTGTAGATTTAAAGCTTGTGTGTGTGTAAGCCTCTTTTGAAATTCTGGTAATTGCGATGGAGATGTGCTAGCCGTATTGGCGGAATGATTGGCTGGCTCTTTCTCCATAGTGAGTCGATAATGAGATGGCCCAGGTGATTCGGCTGCAGTCAATAATTCATGACTCAACATTGCTACACAGTACCCATCCCCCATTCTGCAAAACATAACTAGACAAAAAACAGGTGAAAGAAATTCTTCCTCTCCCCTTTAATTTTTTAGCAGGGCTTTTGAGAGAATGGGACGACGCAGTGAGATGTAGCTGGACGTCTGCTCTCATTTTAGCTGTAACTCGGACGGATGTAGCGACAAATCATGGTAATCTAGGGTGGCTACTGTGATGTCTGCATCCTTTTCGATGGCTGTAAATCAAACACAGTGCTGAATTTTCACACCCTCAGTTGTGAGAATGGAATCCCTGCAGGCTATTACGATATGCTAACAAAAGATGTGAGGCTCTGCTGCTGTCCATTTCACATTTCAAAATCTCATAAAGATTGTATGGACTATCTTATGGCCGGTATAGCTGAATGTTCTTATGGAAGATGGGTGGAAAATGTAGTCATGTTAGAGCAATGTTACATGTGATCGTCACAAATTGAGCTGCAATGCTATGTGGCAAAGCAAGAATGAATGTGGCTAATAAAATGACCCATAACCAGTTTCTCTCTTCGGAAAAGATAGTGGTGCTTGCTAAAGCAACCATGCCCTGGCATCCACCTGTAACAACCTAGCATAGCAACATGCCAAAATTCACTCCAAAAATCTTAGCTACTTCATAGTAATGCTCTATAAACGACCCACAAACCCTTAGCATCTCCATAGCTATGGCTAAAATCACCCTGCCCTTAGCAAATGCATAGCAATACCCTTGCAACCACCCACAACATCCAAGCAAGTGCATAGCAACAGGTTAAAAATCCTTCTGAACATCTTAGCTACTGCATAACAGCATCCTGGAAACAAGCCACAACACCCTAGTAACTAAAAGCAAACATTAGAAAAGGTTAAAACCATTCTGAACATTTTAGCAACTAAATAGCAATGCCCTGGCAATTGCATAGCAACAGGTTTAAAGCAACTGCTTGTTAATCCAAAAAACGATCTACAACACTTTATTTAGGGTCTAAAATCACTATGAATCCCTAAGCAACACCTTGGCAACCACTCTAACACCCTAGAAAGTGCATATAAACAGGGTAAAAATCATTCTGAACATCTTAGCAACTGAACAGCAATGGCAAACACCCACAGCACCATATCAACTGCAACAGGTAAAAAATCATTCTGATCATCTTAGCAACAGCATAGCAACCACATAGGAACAGCATGGCAATGCCCTGGCAACCACAAACAACACCCTATTAGACATAAAAGCTACTATGGATCCATTAGCAACACCCTGGCAACCACCCACAACACCCTATCAAATGCATAACAAGAAGTTAAATCATTCTGAAGAACTTATTAACTGCATAGTAACGTCTTGGCAACTGTAACAAGTAAAAATCATTCTAAATGTATTAGCAACTGCATAGCAACCACAAACAACACCCTATTAGACATAAAAGCTACTATGGATCCATTAGCAACACCCTGGCAACCACCCACAACACCTTAACAAATGCATAACAAGATATTAAATCATTCTGAACAACTTATTAACTGCATGGCAACATCTTGGCAACTGTAACAAGTAAAAATCATTCTAAATGTTTTAGCAACTGCATAGCAACAACACCACGTTAACTACAGATCCCTTAGCAACACCCTGGACACCATCCACAAAACTCATGGTCACATGTTTTATAGAGGAAAGCAACGCCCCCCACGAAAAAAAAAATGCAAAGAGTAAGGGGTAATGGAACTGGAGCTGTAGTACATCAGCACTCCAGTCAGCGGCAGTATCGTACTAAAATGAACTCGGAGACAAAATTGTCCTTGGGGCAAATAACGTGGATGAATACACAACTGCGTTCAGACAGAAGGTGATGTCTACAAAACAAACACGGGCCAAGACAGCTAGACCTCAGTGCTCCCCAGCACAAACTCGAGAAATAACTGTTGTGTCTTATACACACAAGAGTTTCAGGGTGTTGATATATTGCACTCTTATTTCCAGCAAGCACTCTTGAGGCTCTATCTCTTTCCTCAGTTATACCCAATCAGGAGCTCTGAGGGACAATTAGGTCTCCGATAGTTCGGTTTCTCTTCTAGTGTAAGGTGGAATTTTCCCCCAGGGCTCTCACCTGCCACATCCATCACACACAAACACACACAGCAGCCAGTACACACCATTTTGAGCACAAAATCTTCCTTCCATCTTCCATAGACATCCAACATTAGTGAATATATATCTATATATATTCAACATGTGTATATCTAAAGTAATCAAACACACTCTTCCTAGCTGTCATGAAGAAACACATCACAGATGAGACGGCATGGCAATGAGAGATATAAAAGGATCAGTGGGAAGTGAAGAGTGTGCAGGGAGAACAGAAATGAGAGAAAGAGAGAGACATGACTGAAAAACAAAACATACACAAAACAGTGTTTTTCATGCCCAAAAATAAACTCAATTTTATTTACTAGTCTTCAGCCAAGCAGGACAGATGCGGACACAGTGTGTGTTCGGCATCTGTGACACTTCATCAAACAGCCACCAAGATACAAAAACATTCAGTGGCCACAAATAAGGACAATATGGACACTTTAATATAAATGCCATTTGGTTTGAGATTTTGCTTTCTAATGCAGTGACATTCAGATTACATTCAATTTAATGCCATTTTAATTTAGATAATAAGAAGTTATGGCTAAAGTGTCTAAACTCTTTTTGAGAGCAATGCACATTCACATCCTGACTGAACATTTGTACAGCTTAAACTGTTGGAACAATTTAGTAATTTAAAAAAGGAATCACTTGTAAATAAATGATGATTAGTTCCATCTCAGTGAGCCCATTTTAGTGTTTCAATTGTTTCTATGATTTGTTTTGAAAATTAATTGGTTCAAAATATTGTCAAAACTATTATGACGTATTTAAAAAAAAAAAGATAGTACACCCCATTATTTAAATTATTTACCCTCATGTCATTCCAAATTGGTTTCCAATGTTGTTCCAAATCTTAAGAATTTCTTTCTTCTATGAAAACATAAAAGATGTTGGATATTTCTTTTTTATTAATTTTTTATTATTGAAGGAAGAACAGAGTGACGTATTACAAACAAAGAGAATTTGATGTTGGATATTTCAACTGTTTTTATCCATACAGTGAAAGCTCATGGGGTCCAAAACAATTAAATTCAATTCACATTTATTTATATAGCGCTTTTAACAACACATCTCTACAGAAAATGTATGTTTCTACATTACAATTTAGAGTAATTTGTTATCAGAGGTGACTGCATCTAAGTAATATCCATATGTCCAGGAATGTACAGTTGTAAGAAAATACAGATCATGCTAACATCGTGTATTCATTTTGGCAGAAACAATGATCTCATTGAAGCAGTTACTACAAGTAATGACCATAATAATTACAATAAATAGAAAATTTTGCAGTTGATTCAGAGTTGCCATCATCTGAAGTCCTAGCAGGGGTTGGCGTCTTCTCTTCACAGGTGGTGGGTCATCTGAAATCTTCATAAGAGGCTGGATCATAACTGGAGCTGGCGGACTCTCTAGTTACCTCGGGATAGGTTTGGGTCAAATATAGACAAACCCAAACGTTTGTTACTATTTTTTAATTAAATTTTAAATCCATATAATCCATATTTGACCCAAACATGGGTTGAAACAATTCAGCATTTTTTTAGAGTATAGAAACAGAAAAGCAAATAAAATATAATAAAAATAAAAAAATGCTGCTGTTCATAGCATTTCAAGCAAAAGATGAGCATTGCATCTGATATAACTGGAGTACAATGTTATGAGATGTATTATGTGAATGCTTGGCTAAAGAGATGTGTCTTTAATCTAGATTTAAACTGGAAGAGTGAGTCTGAGCCCTCTTATCAGGAAGGCTATTGCAGAGTTTAGCAGACTTAAATATCCTAGGTTCTACCACAAGTCCGGTGTTTTGTGGCCTTAAAGAGCATGATGGATATAGGGCAATAGAAGTTTGGTTAAATACAGAGGAGCTGAACTATTTAGGGCCTTATAGGTCAGTAGCAATACTTAATAGGAAACCAATGTAGATATGATAAAGTTGGAGTAAACCGAAAAACAACAATGGGCCCCAATGACTTTAATTGTATTGGCAGAAAAAACAAAAAAACAAAAACAAAAAACATATATATATATATAAAATTTACGTCAACTGTCCTTTTAAGTACAACACAATCGGTCACTGCAATTTAGAATATTTTGTGACATTTTTGGTTGTGGAAACGTAACAGGTGAGGTCTGGAGGTGGATGACTGACATTGAAAGGGTTTTTCCTTTCCGCTCTATCTGCCGTTTTAAAGCAAGAGCACTCTCAGAGGATTTAGAAGTCATCGAAATTTGTGGAGACAAATCCCTCATGTGACCTGTGAGAGAGGGATAGGAGATGAAAGCGGATTCTATCCTACAAATAAATGTAGTAAGTGTAGAATAAATGGAGAGCATGAGGGCTACAAACCTGCCTGACAGAGACTCTCAGCATATGCCTTCACTCCTCTCTATCTATCTATCTATCTATCTATCTATCTATCTATCTATCTATCTATCTATCTATCTATCTATCTATCCATCCATCCATCCATCCATCCATCCATCCATCCATCCATCCAGCCATCCACCCACCCAACTATCCATCCATCCATCCATCCATCCATCCATCCATCCACCCACCCATCCACCCAACTATCCATCCATCCATCCATCCATCCATCCATCCATCCATCCAACCATCCATCCATCCACCCACCCAGCCATCCATCCATCCATCCATCCATCCATCCATCCACCCACCCAACTATCCATCCATCCCACCATCCACCCATCCAGCCATCCATCCATCCAGCCATCCATCCATCCAACCATCCATCCATCCATCCAACCATCCATCCATCCATCCATCCATCCATCCATCCATCCATCCATCCATCCATCCATCCATCCATCCATCCATCCATCCATCCATCCATCCATCTAGAATACAGATGCCTGCAAAAATTGGCATGGACTAAAAGACACAAAACTTCATTATTGATTTCATAACGTCTTTACCTTTTTTTCCTCAGATCAAGCTGGAGGCTAATCTTAGAAATTCTTATCATAGCTTCAGTGACTTCATCGAGGCCATGAACACCTGTGCAGACTTATCGAACCGAACACATGCTCCAATTACATGACTTTACTCAGATCTGAACGGCCAAGCATGCTCATTTATTGATTTCAACCCATTCTGCGAGGTCTCGCACGTTTGTGCTTTCACAAAGAGTAATTGTTATGACAAAAAGGCGGTGACTTCATATAACAAACTTCTGCCAGGCGACAGTGGCTCTAGTATTTATATAGAGTGATTAAGAATTGATGTGGGACAAAAACAGAGTATGAAATCAAAATGAGACTCGTTCAGTTGAGCGAGGAGAAGAGGGCTGATTACATTGCTGGCTCGCCATTATTCTTTTTTATTGTAACAACGATATAAAAAAAACGTACAATCAAGGCCTGTTATTCAGACCTTAAATTGGGTAATTCAGATACAATAGCTGCAAAAGTTCCCTGTTCTTTTGTCAAAGTTTAAGCATCACTTTTCAAACTGAAAACAACTTTCAAGGTTTCACAAGTTCATTTTTAGATTTTTAATACTAATGGAGTCGGTTTGTTAGACTGTACTCTGGCATCTCCTGGGAAATGTTAATGGTGGTTTATGCGCTAATTATTTCCGTTAATCAAATCGGCAAGAAATTATCAGATGATATTTGTTCTAAGTGATGATGACTCGACGGCCAGAGTAGATTTTTTTTCTGACTTCAAAATTAATGCAAAAGCTAGTTAAATGCCTGAGCTAGTTCATTAAATCGCAATTAATATGCAAGCGTACCTTGACCTTCTAACCGAGACATTTCCATTTTACACTGGACAAGTAGGACAAGTATTTATTTTCAGAACCTTCTAACAACATTGTTTAGCGGAGCTTAATAAAATACGGCTGCATGAAAAGAAGGTACAAATGGAATGCTGAATTTATGATATAAAAATGCAGTAAAAGTAGAATTTTTATATTTACAGATTGTGCCATTTTAATCATTCAACTATACTTGTGTATGAATTACCCAAAAAATTATTTGTAATTGTATTCCACAATATATAGATAAAATTATACAATTAATATCCTATAATTAATATAAAACAAAAAATAAATCATATACAGTTCTGTTCATAAGTTCACATACCCCTTGAGAATATGCTTTAAGAGCCAGGGGATGGGGGTGTAAACATTTGAATGGTATAATTGGAGTAAACTGTACTTATTCAGTCCTAAATGAAACAAATAAGATCTTCAAGAAAAGAAAACTTTGTGGCCTTAACTTTGTAAGGTTGCTCGGAACACTTTCTATGTCCTCGAAATACTAGGGATCTTATGTGCATATGTTGGTGTATTGCAGTATCAGCCGTATCCCCATTGGAATCCATTCAGTCTCCACTATAACTGCAAGAGTGGATGTATTTTTAATCACATCAAGCAATAATATTTCTGTTATTTTGGTCTTCAGACTTTAAACAAATAAGAAAAGTTAAAGTGGTGGGAAGTACAGTAACAGCTTTATTAAATTAGTGCAAAAGACAGACATAACTCATTCATCACGTCATCTTTTTCTTTGCATTTTCAGAACTTACGGGGTCTTCCACACAAACCCACACACACATTTTGTTTTGTTTTCATATGTTATCTTTTTTTGTCTCTCTTTTTTGTTGTCTTCATCTCACAAGCGCAAAAAAAAAAAAAAAAAAAAAAAAAAGAACAACTGAATCAACAGCCTTCCCTGGCCTCTTTCACTTTGACCCAAGGGGAGAGGGGGAAAAAACAAAATAAACGCTGGACCATCAGAAACAAGAATCACAAGACAGTTTCGCTTTCTGTCTGCAAATCGCTCTCTAGACTCAAGAACCGCACTCTAAAACACGAGCTCGTACATGAAAAAGAGGAAAAACATCAATGGCATTAGAAATAGTCCCTAAATTTTTGCAAAAACATACAGTTCTTTTCTTTTTTCTCGTGAGGGGTCATTAAAGAATAAGCGATCAAAGTACATAAGTTAATTAATATATTTGTACATTGGTAAAAAATAAAATATATATAGTGTACATTTCCCCCCATCATTTCACACATTACTATAAAGATATATTGTGTTCCACTCCATAACAACTAATGCAATTGAACCAAAAACAAAAATAAAAGACTCAAGAGACGCTTTTTTTTAGACTCTGAAGGCTTCTGGCTATCAACCTGCCCTAAGAAAACACAACCACTGCAGACTAAAGAGGCCTTGTGTCCTTCCCTTACATTAGTAAACAAGATCAAATACAGTAGTCTTTAACCAGAGGAAACTAAAATACATCGAAATGTCCAATCGCTTTGCCCTCATCCAATAAATCTTTGCCCAGCGACAGAGAGAGTTCATCGAGGCGGTGCCATCCATGATGTATTCCAGAGGTATGAGAAGACAGGAAGTGCAAGGGAAGAAGGGAGAGAAGAAGGAGGGTTCCTGGTGAAAAGGTGGAGGCCAGTTGGGGATGGAGAGAGACAGCGGTGAAAAGGAGGAGAGCAAAAATGAAGGGTGCATGGTGTCTTTTGGGGAAGAGGTCTTCTCTCTCTGCCTGCTTTGCATGTTGAGAAGAGAAGAAGGTTTTCTTCAGTGTTGCAAAAGGACTACAGAAAGAATCAGCAGAATTTACAAGCCTGAGAAAGAGAAAAGACAAAAGAAGGAATGTGAAAAATGGTAATTATACACCATCTGAAAGTTTAACAGAACATCTGTGGTGGTAATAAACTCTCAGCAGCAGGTTTGAAATTTTTAGGCCAACATGAGATATTTGCTTTAATATGTATGCAATGAATGTATAAAAACATGACAAACCACAACAAAGCATTGAATTAATAAACCAATTAGAAACAAAATGTAATTCTCGTTGAAGCTCCAGCAAGATTCACCTCTATTTTTTCCTTCCTAACTCCACTCCACGCTGCCGTCATCATAAAATATGATTAAAATGTAACTTTGAAAAATGCAAGGTCTAATTTCGCAAGACTTGAGCGGAATGAATTGGCCCGAGGATCTCAGAGATTCAACGCCGATCGAACAGTGCCAGATCTGATGCGAGGGAATATTAAATGTGGAGGGGGGGGGGGAGACTATTGATTTTTTTTTTTTTTCCTTTTGCTGCTTGTTTTTTCTTTCCACTAGATTCGTTTGTACTGCTTGGTCCTAAATGGCAGTGGAAGGAAAATAAGACTTGAACGGCACTTAAGAGCATGGCTGAGGTTCCACAAAAGCCATTTGCAAATTATAATGAGACTCCAGCCCCGCTTATTCATGTGCCGAGGGCCCGAAACGCGACCAGGTAATTCTTTCCCCCTTAGGCGAACCGAATGTGAGCCTGAAACATCAAAATATATAACTTAATCAATTCACCTCGCCACATTCGCATGCAATAAAGTCAGACGAGGAGTGGATAAAAATCCTCCCTACTTTCATCTCTGCACACATACATTCTTCACTCAATCTTCCTAAGGGGAAAAAACACAGGTAAGTGTGCAGGGAACGTGCAATGCAGGCAACAAGACGAAAGTGTGTTTGATCTAATTACCATCAGTCTGATTGGAGGAAAGTGGTTGTGGCAGCAGTCAGCTGCATTTGAGACAAACACAATAACACACGTGATCCCTGCACTCCAGAGCTTTGGTCCGATAAAAATACACTCCTCTATTTGCACCCCCTCCAACACAACCAGCATAATTCACTCACTCAATTTGTCTTTCCATCAGCCAAGGAGTAAAGCTACTCATGATGGGATTCTTTTCCCACTTGTAGCCTCATGAAATTCCAAGCCTGTATGACTTTAAAACTTTTAAATTTATATACACACTCAAACATGTTTTAAAGAATGTTCCAACTGTTTTTGTCTGTACAATTAGTTAATATGATCCAAGACCCCATTAACTTGTATATATGTTGCATATATATAAATATGTGTATGTGTGTGTGTATATTAGAGTATTAGAAACAGAAATTGTAATTTTGCCTAAGCAAGCAGCATTAATTATTCCTTTCACGCTTAAAAATTCATTAACAAGAAGAGGTTACGCTTTATCTGCCAGGTGCACTGCGGACGGCACGTCAAAACAAGTGGCTTGAAGAGCCAGTAAATGAGTCGATACTGTGGAAATTTCTCTTCCCCTCAAGACAGGCCACATCAGTACCCAGAGTGGCTTAAAGAGTAAAAAACGCCCATCTTGGCAGAAAAGAGGATTTAAACTTCAGTGGGCCCGGGCTCAAGCTTATTTCCCTGTTGTGGATTAATTATATTTTGCCCCTGTTGGGCATCTTTCATCAGATTAAAGAGCGGTTTTAGAGGTCTTCTGGGTATATCACAACTCTTCATTTGACAAAAAATATCACGTGTTAGAAACATACTCCACACTCATATGTAATTTTCAATTACAGCAATAATTAAACTATGATTGACATTTTCAATTTGTGTGCTGACTGGTCTACCTCACTGTTTAACAGCTGAGTTTAAAAAAATATGAAAACAAAAAAGTAGATGTTAATTACATTGTGTGTAAATAGTGGTAGATGGTATTCACATAGAGTGTAAAAAGAAGTAATATGGTATTTGTAAAAAAGTCAAACGGTGGGTATAGAAAGTGAATGTAGCCTGTCAACAAGTGAACAGAAACTAATATATATTTAAAGCATCAACAACTAAAACCTTTGCAGCTCATCCAAATTGCAAAATGCAACAGTCTAAAATAGAAAATCACTAAAAAAACAAACAAACAAATAGTATTTAACTAATACTATACTGTTCCAAAAAATTGAGGTCAGTAAGATTTTCTTTTTAATGTTTCTGAAAGAAATATCTTGTGCTCACCAAGGCTGCATTTATTTGATTAAAAATACATTCTTTCATATTATTAAAATTTTAAATAACTTCTTTCTATTTTAATTGATTTTAAAATGTAATTTATTCCTGCAATGACAAAATTCTCAGCAGCCATCACTCCAGTCTTCCAACATTTCTGATTATTATTAGAAAACATTTATTGAGACACATTTTTGTCAGGATTTTTTGAATAACAGAAAGTTTTTTTATTTGAACTATTCTGTAACATTATGAATGTCTTTAATGTTACTTTTGACAATAATCTAATGTGTGATGTGTCTTTGCTAAATAATAATAATAATAATAATAAAAAAATCTTACCCCAACAGGGTGATCTCTAAATTGTAGTTTGAAACAAGTCCCACAGGGGGCAGTAAGGTCATCTTGACATTTTTTGGTTCTTCCTCTGCTGAACATGTGCACATAACAGTCTCCTCTGTGATCTGGTCTTAAGCTCAATTGCTACATCGAAGCCTATTTTGTCAGTGTAAAAAAAATCATTTCATTTCCTCTCGATATTTGTTTCAGAATTTGGCCTCGTCTTGTGCTGTAAATGATGTGTTTTTCTTCCTCTCTGCCATTAACATCACCGGTGTAATCAGATACTGAGCTCAATGGAGCCACGTTTTAGAAGGACAAACAAAATCAATGGACTCAAAGGGCAAATCAGCACAGAAGGTGATGTTTGGCAAACTGTCATCAGAAAAGGCAACAATGGCTCCTGTGGGATCTAAAACATCAAGACTACTGAGAGACGGTGCCAGTCACACCACCCATGATGTGGCACACGCAGGTACCTGGTGCAGAGTTTAAGAACTTTCACGGGGGTCTAAAGAGAGGAACTCTTGTCAGTTCATAGAGGATCTGTTTGTGTTCTCCCAGATGCTTTCATACATTATTTAAGAGGCCACAAATACAAGTCCATTGGACTCCTTTATCCTTGAGAATGGAGGAAGAACAGAGAGTATGGATTTTTTCAGTCCGAAGGTTAGCAACATGGAAGCTAAAAATACACATCCACTGACACACATACACACTCAGAGCCACACAAACAAACAGTCACTTTAAAGTGAAATTCCCATGGAGATTCTTCTTTTCGTCCTGTTTTCAGCAATTAAAGGGCTTTCTCATCAAATGGAAAACAAATCCAGAACCATAACACACATACTCCATTAAAACTTAATTTACATCCATTACATTTCACATTTCATATTTATTTTTGGTTATTGGAAACTTTAGGAAATTAAAGGGTTAGTTCACCCAAAAATGAAAATTCTGTCATTAATTACTCCCCCTCATGTCGTCTCAAACCCGTAAGACCTTCATTCATCTTCGGAACACAAATTAAGATATTTTTAATGAAATCTGATGGCCCAGTGAGGCCTGCATTGCCAGCAAGATCATTTCCTTTTTTAATTTAAAAAATTAAAAGTTTTAAAAGATTTAAAAGTTTATGTGAGTACAGTGGTTCGACCTTTAAAATTATAAAGCGACGAGAATAATTTAAATTTTTGTGCAGCAAAAAATAAAAATAAAATAAAGATAACGACTTTATTCAACAATATTGTGATGGGCGATTTCAAAACACTGCTTCATTACGCTTTGAAGCTTTATAAATCTTTTTTGAATAACGTTGAATATTGATATTAATAATCTTTTAAATATTTTTGAATAAAGTCATTGAATAAAGTCGTAATAACGTCATTAGTGTTTCGAAATTTCAATAGTCCATGTGACTTTGGCAGTTTGATACGTGCTCTGAATCACTGATTCAAAACAAAAGATCCGTAAAGCTTCGAAGCTTAATGAAGCATTGTTTTTAAATCGCCCATCACTAGATGAATTAAGTCAAGAAAGTTATTTATTTATTTGTTTTTGGCGCACCAAAAGTATTCTTGTCGCTTTATAATATTAAGGTTGAACCACTGTAATCACATGAACTGTTTTAAATATGTTAGTATTTTTAGTACCTTTCTGGGCATTGAAAAAGGAAATGACTTTGCTGGCAATGCAGCAATGATCGGATTTTATCAAAAATATCCTAATTTGTGTAGAACAGCATGAGGGTAAATAATAAATGACAGAATGTTCATTTTGGGGTGAACTAACCCTTTATATATATATTTTTAAAATCTCTCTATAGCCCTATTCGGATGAGTTTTTTAAACAACATTTGAATTCATATCACTCGATATCATACCACAATTCATATCACTCGATGTCTGTTTCATGTACCGATTCGGAAGGGACTAACATTATTTATAATTCATTATAAAAACCCTTTTTTGAGCAGATAAATCTAGACAAGTATCTTACTCTTACCTGGCACTGATATTAGTCTTCACAGTTTCTGCAGTTTGGCTCCATTTACTAATTTTGATCTTTTTCATCAACTACCAACCATATTGATATGAAATGAAATGAAAGCATGCTGAAGACTGGCACGCAAATGGTAGCTCAGGTAGGTCAAAAAACACATGAGGAGAAGCGTTAGCACAATACAATATTGGCAATCACAGACATTCGCATTTGGACAGGATTAGATTAGCCAGAGGACTGTTGATTTTGCCGAAAAACAGTAAATTGCCTTTACTGTGGTTGAGTGAGAAAAACACAGACTTGGCAGATTCGGATGGGATTAAAATCGGCAAGTCTGTGAAACACTAATTTCTTTAATGTCCCCCTGGAAAACTAGTCCCACCTGAATAGGGCTATAAACACTGCGATTCGAAATCTAAACAATACAGATGACATCACTGCCGTATTTGCATACTGAATGGCGATTGGCCTTTTCTTTTCTTTCACACTTTTAATCCATACAGAGTGCAACAATTGGGTTACGGAAGTAAATGTTCCATTAATTTTCTCCGTAGGGGATCTGAATTTTAACGATAACTTATAAACCTTTAAAGACAGCTTTGATGTTGTTAGCCCATTTTTAAAATAACTGTGTTTAACAGCAGAATTCCTGCTAAAACTACATTACCCATGATTCTTCAAAGAGAGACGTCACACTGCAGGACATCCTCAACTTATCGTGTATTTAATGTTGACAACCTATAAACAAATGGAACGGCACAAACTAATGAACTACATGACAGTAACGCTCGTATGTGTGTGTGTGTGTACGTGTCTCCTGTAGAGGAGACAGATGAAGTGAGTTCTGTAATCTTTCTGCCATTTCTCTCTTGCAGAGCTCCATCACTGAGCTTCTGGGCTTATCTGCCTGTTCTCACCGCTCTCGCTCAGCAGGGGTCAGGGTTCATTAAGGTGATAAGGAAATTGAAGTCAGACACTCTCTCCCTCCCACTCGATCAGTGTGCGACACAGCGGCATGGCCTATCCTCGACTGTGTCTTTCTGCGCGACAATGAAACACATCCTTACATGAGTCATTAACGTGCGTGTAGTGCCGTTCTGAGACCAGCATGCACCAGCTTTGTGTCATGTCACATGATATATAAACACGTGCACACACTTTCAGCCTGTTTCAACGTATCCCGGCCTGAATGTGGAATACACACGCATACATACTTAATTTACAGTGGGGTCCACACATCTGAGACCAGACCACTAGTGGAAAACACTAAACATTTTGAAGAGTTCCTAGTCTAATATAGAACAATTAATTGCAATTTATATGATCTGACTGAAACATTTAAAATTTTAGTAATGATTTCAATGAGCAGCGCTTAAGCTGCATGATCTCCACAAGTTTGTGTAAACCCCAATGATCATGTTCTCCAACATGATTTGAGATGATCTGAAGAGAATCTTGTGCTTCAACTGAGGAAAAATATGACCTTTTGTACAAAGGACTTTTGATAATTACATCTAAAATTACAATTACAGTACAGTAACCTGTATGAGATCATTTATTTCTTAACTACACTGGCTAAAGCTTCAAGTGATTGTGCTGTTTTTTCCCCTTTTTCCTCCAGAAACACCTCCAAAGCCACTTTGAGTAAACTAGCATGACATAATATAGTGGATGTCAGTGTCTGCCAGGGTAGTAGCAAATAATCACATCATTTCAGCCTATTAACAGTCACGGATTGAATATTCACACCAACACAATGACTGTTAGCAGAGCTACTGAGGAAAAAAAAAGGAAATGATGCATAAAACAGCAAAATGGACCCATAAGGTAATATGGCACATACAATGATGGGGCAAAAAGATGCAAATGAAGAACTGAGGAGAACTGCGTCCACTGTAGGCAAAGGTCATTTAAATTATTTGCACCTCTAATTCACATATGTCTGTATATATGCCTGATTATAATGGTTTCCTCTGTCATTTGATCAGCTGTTCTCCATCGGTTATTCAATGAAAAACTGCTGCCATGATCAACATAAAATCAATAGAAAACCTGCAATACGCCTAACATACATAAAATGTAGTAGTAGTAGTAGTAATTGTAGTAGAAAAAATTTGTAGTACTACTAGTACCTGATTAGCCTAAATTAAATCGAATAAGATGCAGGTTTTTCTCTGACATGCAGCATAAGAAAATGGAAAGTTTTAGTGAATTCATCGAAAAGCTAATTTGCAGAATATTACGCCAAAATCAAAGCAAAAATATGGGTATCTAAATGCAGAGAGATAACACAAATAAGAAAGTGACTGGGGGAGAAAGAAGCTATGTAGAAGATCTGCCGCCATGTTTCATGCAGATCTGGAGACATTGGCTCCACAGTGCCACGTTTCACAGATGGATCCGACTTCTATCCAAACCAGAGCTTGGGCGAGAGACCTAGAAATCCTCAGAGCAGGACGTCCCTGCTGAACAGATTTATTTTTCCTCTTTTTTCCATTTTAGAATGGCTGTATAGAGTTCCATTATGTTCCAGCCCCTCTAAAGGAGTGCATTATTAATGTTATTGCCGGGAGAAAGAGTCACCAGGGGGCTGTGTGCAGGTTTGGATGAGAGATTAACTATGGGACAAACATAAAGTACACACCGACACACACACACTGAGAAGATTAAGACCTGCTGTAAAGAAACCTTTAATTTGTGCATATTACTTTAAATGCCTCTATGTCTCTCTGGTGGCTGTAATACTGGGCCTATATGCTGTAAATCTAGCCTGATATGGATCAACATTTAATGCAGTTCCAGGCTTTACCACAGTAAATAGGTATGGGGTCACTGAAGACATTCTGGAAGAGAAGCCAATTTCCTGTCAAACTGCTCTGCAAGGTATACAGGGTGTTCATCATCAGCATTAAAACTGAGCTAAAGTAGAAAAACGTAAATGGAGAATAACTTCTAAAACTGAAGGGCGAGGGTGTCTTCGTGAGTGTAAATCTGAATATATAGTTATAAGCCTACATTTATAAATCCAATGAATACATGGATAAATAAATTTGAATATAGATCTGTGAATATATATACACACACATACATTATATATATATACGAATGGGAGTGATTTAAACTGGACTCTTCTAATGCCTGAATCCAAAGAGGTTTAAAATATTAGGTTTAAATGCCTAGGGAGTCCTGCAAAACGAAGTTTGTTCAGATGTGCCACTTCTGCACATAATGGACGATGTTCCAGGTTCAAAGAGTAAGAGAGTTTTGTACAATAATAAACTCTGTAGAAATCTGATTTCCCATATAGCCTTTTTTTTTGCTGTTAGGCAAAATCGTGGCTGTGGAATATTTATTTGCACTTTATTAGAAACCATGAAATATGCAGCACCTATCAAACTTTAAAACTTTTAAAACTTTTTCTGGCATTCCAATAAAAGAGATCAAGTGAGTGAGAGTGTATAAGGGCTACTTACAGAGCATGGAGAGCAGAACCAGGCCGAGCAGCAACAAGAGGTTTGTTTGTACTGAGGCGGCACGGCTGCAGTCCATTCTGTTCTTCTTACAGGTGCACACCTGAACTTTCAGTTCTGTGTTGTTGGATATAGGAGGGACGCCAGAGTCGGTCAGAACCAGCGGCAGGTTGTAGTTGGCCTTTTTAAGACTGTGCAGCAACATGATCTGGGAGTGAGTATCTGAAAAACATCAGAACACAATTTAATGTACCATTCTGGCCACTTTACATGTCAGTCAGACTGGAGATTCATATGCCTTTCTATATGAGTAATCGAAAGTCTGCTAAGACAAACCCCAAATACACTCAGCTATTTGGTCAGACAATCTGTTTCGACGATTTGGTGAAAATAAAGCGATCCCTTTGCTTTCAGCAGCATGTGGCACATTTGACCCTAGTACCTTTGTACTGGCTGGTTAGTGTTGGTTTGGTGCTGTTATAGACTACCACAATAATACTACTCACTATCGCTGTAATGAATTCGGTCTGTTGTTGTCTGTCCACTTGCCACCAGATCTCGCCCTCTTATTCTATGGACTCTGTCACACGAACTACATTTCCCACAAGCCCCTCACCCAGTCACTGATCACCCCATCATGCTGTAGCACATTACCTTGATCTGATTACACTCACATCCCATCACTATATAAGCACTACTCTCACTTGCATTCACTGCGAAGTATTGTTAATCCTAGAATTGCAATTACAAGTGTTTTATTCCTGTCTTGTTTACCTGTTTCCTGATCCTGGCTGTTCCTTTGCTTTTTGATGTTTATTTGCCTGCCTTTTGACCTTTTGCCTGGATACTCACTACGAGCCTGCCTGTTCCCTGCTACTACTGTTTGCTGTTGAGTTGACCATTGCCTGTCTGACTACGTTTATAAATAAAGCTGCTTTTGGATTTCAACCCGCTGACTCGTCATTACAATCGCGATATCAGTTTTCAGGACTGCTATGATCTCAGTCAAATCTGACAAATTTTACAGCTGATTTAAAGTGCCACTCCATAACTATTTTCAGAAATTTTCACGATTGTCATTATATTTAACAATCAATTTAATGTATACAACATATGCAGTGGAAGTAAATAATTTATAGAAAATGGCAGTATAGTAATTTATGCCTGTATATGCAGTGTTTTCACAATCTAATCGCATTATTACTAAATGCATTTGTGCTGAAATTGATTAATCAACAAAAAAATCAATTATGCTTAACTATATTAAGGTAAACTATTCTTTTAGTAAGAGCACCTTGTATATTTTCTCGAACAGGCCTTAGAAATAGCCGGCATGTGTTTAACTGGGCAAGTGCCTGTTTCTGTCCCATCTGAGAATTAACTTACCATTGATCCTGGAGATCTTCCATGTTTTCTCCAGTCCTGGCTGTTTGCCAAGCTCGATCTTGAAAGGATCTGTATTAGGATGAATGTCCTTGTCTCGTCCCCCGATCACCACCACGTTTATGTCTTTAGCGTCCTCGCACACGCGGGCCACGGAAGGGAAGACGTAGGGAGCGTTGTCGTTCTCGTCCTCTAGAGTGATTATCAGTGTACCTGTGCCCGTAGCGGGTGGACTGCCTAGTGAGACAAAAGGCAGAGTTAAACAGAATATGCAGTAGGGCAGGACCAGTGTTATTTTAATATATTATTTACAAAAATTGTCTCTATATGACAGGAGATTATGAGGACATATTTTTCCATCAATCATAATAAGATCTACGGAAGTCTGACTCAGAGTAAAACAAACAAACAAATAAATAAATCAGTGCTGTCAATCAATTAAAAAATAACTAATTAATCGCACATATTTTTACTGTCATTAATAACGAATAAAAAAATTGGAGTTTGTAATATTTTTTATATTGTAATAATTCCACAGTTACTTTCCAACAACTTAATGAATGAATGAACTTTATGAATGAAGGCCAGTATCATTGATACTAATACTGGCAGGCCTACTCATGTCTTCTAAGGTAAATATACAGAAATTGAATAAAGTTATGAAAAACTTTCAGTCTTCACTGCATAAATTATAAAGTAACTATAGATTAATTCTTATTAAAGCCACAATCTCTGTTACCTTGTTCTTTGATTAACATTAATGACAACACATCACAGCAACTGATTTATTGAGCTGCTGTCACTTTAAGACCTGAATCTCATTTTCTCACAACTCCATTTAAGACCTCTCTTACGAAGATACTCAAAAAAATGGGCATTTTGGCGAAATTCTGTCTGTGCGTTATTGTTTGTTCAAGCGCAAAAGAGAACTCGATACCGGCGCAAACAAGATGCAAAAGATGCTATTTACATTAAGTGCAAATCGTGATATTAACACCAAGTGAAAATAGCATATTTTATTAGCGATAGATGCTAGTTACACTAAGTGCAAATAGCAACATATTCTATTTACACTAAGTGACAATAGCAGCATTTTCTTAGCGATATGCTATTTACAATTGGTGAAAACAGCGATAGATTTACACCTTCAGTTCTTTGCAATAAGAGTAAATAGTAATTAGATGCAATCTATACTTTATATTGGCAGATACGATTTGCAGCTCAGTATTTTTGTACATTAACAGGATGCAATAATATCATGGATGCTGCCTTATTGGGAGAATAACAACCCTCCTCACACCTTCCTCTTAACACTTTTAATATTATTAAACACTCGTTTGCAGTTTATATTCACTTTTAGAGCATTATTTTAATTTTTATTGAAAATAAATGCGAGCTTGGCAAAAGGCGGAAAATTTGAACCTGTGTCGATCACGTTAAAAGCCAGGTTTGCGAGCCTTACCCGCTACTGCTGCACTACTGAAGACGTTGAATTCTGCACGTCTTTTTTCAAACTTGAGTGGCCCAACTAGATATTGGTGGGCAGAGCTAGTGTAAATAGTGTTTGTCAACAAGGGAAGCTATTTGCACTTAATGTAAATAAACACTCAGATATTTTTAACACCTTAAAATTAACACGTGACTATTTCTTACTTTAAGCCTTCACCTTAAACTTTAATCCCACATTTACCTTTTTTAAATTTGATACTCTGAAAAAGATACACAAGCTTCCAAAATCCAGCAGAGAGTATCAAGAAAATAAAAAAGAGTCAATTCTGATGTTCACAATCACATAAAAGTCCTTCTCCAGTCAAAATGTTTCTGGCTTTATAGGCCAAATCAATAGTTCTCTTTTAAATGCACAGGAGGACAGCGCTTTACTCTCATCACTGCGATCAAAGCACCAGCATCTCGCACCAATCGACTGTTACTGTAAAGCAAAGAGGGTTAAAGACTTTTTTACAAAAGGTCAGACAGGATGCAGAAACACAGACATCAGCAATCAATGTCTATACAGAAAGAAAAATAACACCAAATCAAAACATTCAGTTTCTGACTTGGAGTAACAGCAATTATCTTGATTTGAAAGAGGTCTAATTTTGTATCAGATTGCACTTCATTGAATATTGCACAGAAGAAAATACATTATTCAAGGCTTCTGAAATATTCTGTTTCGGAGAGATTAGCAGTTATTGCAGGACTGCATAATTATAAACAGCCCTGGAGGTCACTCGCAATTAACATCCAATGACAGGATCAGTAATTATAGAATGATTTTGTCCTCGTGTTCCCAGGAATGCTCAGGCCTCAAAGGAAAGCGGAAAAGACACGGTGTCAAAACATGGGAGTAAGTAATGTCTCGCTAGAAAAAGAAATCAGGTTTGTTCCAATTGCGTCTCTAAAGTACACCTGTGGAACAGCGTTTAGAGGCAGAACAATGACGTCCTTGCCATGTTTTATTGATTTTCTGCTCAAAAAGATTGTCAAATACGTAACAAGACAAAAAGGAATGCGTATCCATGGACAAAAGCAAACTGTCTCGCCTAACACCATAAAAGCGGCAGACTTCTCAGTATGCTTCAAAGAAGAAAACACATCCCGCCATGAGCGATAACAGCGATCTGATATATTAATCATGAACTCTTAAAAAATTTAGATGTGGCTTGTGTGTGCATTAGTAAATACGTCCATTTCTTCACATTCAACAGCAGAGAACAAACCAATGATTGAAAGACTGCAAAGGTCAAGGCAAGTATTACATAAATACAGCCAGTTGTTTTGGTATATGGTTGGTATGACTGGATATAGATTAGGTTTATGCTCATAACAACAGCTATTGGCCACTTTCTGACCCAAACAATAGCTAAAAACACAAGATATGGATCGCATAAAAATCCCAGGGGCGACTCTAGAATATTCAGGGGGGCTTGGGCACCTACTGGAGCATGAGATAATGTGGTTCAGAGTAATATTTCTGTCCTCAAGTGCAAGGGGTTGCGAGCTTGAATCTTCCTCGACAAATTTTTTTATAAATAAACATGAACACAGCCTCTGTTTGTCTGTAGATCAGTCACTGTGACGTATCTGGTAGCATGTTATTGTGTTATTCCACTGGAACAGATGAGAGAAGTCTGTGACTCATATAGACTCTAAAATGCATTCATATTTAATGTACCACACTGCTACATGCTCAAGTGAAGTTTATACATAAAGGCAAATGCAATAAAGTTTATATTAAAGGGATAGTTCACCCAAAAATGAAAATTCTGTCATCATTTACTCACCCTCAATTTTTTGTTCTGCTGAACACAAAATAAGATATTTGGCAAAATGTTTCACCCCCCCATTGACTGCCATAGTAGAAAAAAAAATACTATGGTATTCAATGGAGGGTGAGATCTGCTTGCTTAAAAACATTCTTCAAAAATCTCTTTCTTTGTGTTCAGCAGAACAAATAAATTCGAACAGATTTGGAACAACTTGAGGGGGAGTAAATGATGACAGAATTTTCATTTTTGGGTGAACTGTCCCTTTAAGACATTGCACAAAAACACATTGTAGTTTATATTAATACAGTATATTGTGCCTCTCTCTCACATACACATTTTGAATGATACCATAAAAATGTATCTGAATCTTAGAAGATGAAAAGCAAACACTTCCAATCTTTCTGAATGCTAGTGGCAATATGAAACCTTATTGCATTACGATTAGTTTTGGTGGTGAAGACAAACATTCCTCATATTGCCACTGACCTCCAATATCTTTTCTCCCCAAAGACTATGAAAGTATTTTAGCTTTACACAAGGGAATCATTGTGCATATTGAGACTGTAAGTCTTCTTCCCTTCCATTATCATCATCATCATCATCATCATCACTCGGTTATGCGCTAGGAGGGTGAGCACATTGGGAGTGATGTGTAAGAGGAGCGTGGCTGGGACTTTTATTAGCCCACTTGCCGTATCTCTCTCACCTCTGATGTGTCTCGTCAATGCGACAAACATAAATTGACTAACAAATCTGTTATTCAGGGGAACTAGGTGTCTAGGTGGCCGAGCATGTAACACTAATCCTGAAGACAACCTGACCTTCTGTGATACAACACTTCCTGTACCAGAAGAATCTGGTGTAAAAAACTATTTTTCACTCAGAATTTGCAAGAACATTTCACAAACAATTACAAGGAAACAGAAAGCATCACACAGAATTAATAAATAGTAATTTCTTGTAAACAGTGTAGTATGAGTAGCCTACTTTTTCTGTCTCTAGATATTGGTCTACTGCTCACTCCTTATATTGGCTCTCAAAAAAGCATTTGGATACTTACATCTAGAGCTGCATGATTCTAGAAAATCACTTTTAAAAAGTCCACTTAAAAAAGTAGATCATTTGAATTATTATTATTTACAACAAAAGTCGATTTGAATGAATGATTCAGTGACTCACTCAAAAAATAAATTTTTTAACAGTCATTTGTCGCCACCTACTAGTGTAATAATGTAATTGACGCTTCACAAAGACCCCTTTAGTTACTGTTGCTTTGTCTGACAAGTCATGCGCTCTCACGCCACACATCATGTTCTCACGCAGTGAAAAATACATCAAGAAGCAAAGAGGACACTGACAACACGTCGACAGACATGTGAAACAGTTTCATATTTAATATACCGTAATTTTTAAAGAAGTTTAAACAATAAATACTGTATACTGGCTCTTTAATGTGTCATAACAGATCGCTGTAGCTGCTTCAATCGACTCGTGAACCGATCATCTTTTCATGGTAGTTCATCTATAGTATCAAATTAACATGAATGAACATCAGAAGGAATGTTGTTTCAAGCGCGGAAAGACGTGAGTACACAATTTTTGAGGTTCAAGTTCCCCAATGTTATTCTACTAACTCAGTCCCTGACTGCTTTGTCAGACAAAATGGCCGATACCGGGTTATGATTGGTCAGATCGCCTGTCAATCAAACTGTTTGCGAAGGGTCAATAGATACAATCTGTATTTGAAGCGTCAAGTTATTTTCAAAAGGTGTTTCCTTCTATTTTGATCACTACTATAGACATCAGTGTTTATATCCGAAGTATAAACTTTATCGCTGTATTTCTGTGATTATTTTATTATTGTAACAGAAATAATGACGGTTTGTGAAGCTGTTTCATACATGACAACTGCTCTCTCTGCGGCAGCACCAACACAGATTTGAATAGTGTGATTGTACTTGTCAAAGGTTTAACAGACATAGCCAAGTCCTTATCATTTAGGATAATATTGCATGGGTATTATATACATATATAATAAAAATGTATGGATCAACTAGAACAAAGTTTTTTCAGTCCTGCTCCTGGAAAATACTTAATGATGTTAAAAAAGAAGCTACAAATAAAAATCCAGTTAATAGATATAAAAAACTTACCCGAGAACTTCATTGCCCAATACATGAGCTCTATAAAATACAAGTGCAATTCAGTCTTATACAAAAACAGTTATCTCTCCAACTGCTAACACCAAACTTCTAGCAAAGCATAAAATTAAGATAAACATTGCTAAGCAAGCAAATCTTATCAGCCAGGCTTTATGAAGCTTTCCTATGTGTGCTGTGGGACTCAGAGAAGACGTATGCATGAGGGAATGCAAATCTCTGCAAAAACCCCATTTACACATGGCTGCTGTACGTGGTGAGAAAACATTAACGCTGTTTGTCTTCACTGAGAAAAAAGCACATTCCCTCGCTTGATCGCTTTATGGTCTTTACCATCTTCATCAGCATCATCATCATAATCATCTTCGGCAGGGCTAAGAGCTCCCACTTCCTCTAACTCATATTGAAGGCCTATTACACACAGTTAGATGCACCATAAAGTGTTCTAGAAATGAGCAGTAGTGCTTCATGTTGCAGTTTATCACTTAATAACTTTCATCTTAGAAACCGGCGACCCCTGTAACATCAGTATTGATTAAGGTAAACGTGAGCAGAAATATACAGCAGACTTCATGAATAGTTGAGTACACACCGCTTTGTTTAACTTGCAGCATTGACATAAAAGATATTCATGAGACAAGGATAAGAAAGGGTTGTTTGCATAAATATGTCTATTACATATGCAGCATGTAATGGGACTGGATGTTTCGGATGCGGTCTTCTTTCCCGTCCATAATGAGAGTGATTTATTTTCTCTTTTGTTATGGTGCGCTGATATATATAGGCTCATATCTTGTCTGACTTTGGTAAGATCCAATTCCCTCTTCTCTAAACTTCTTCCTAATGCATCGCTAAACATTGTTGATATGGAAGAGATCGTTTTTCAGCCTCACAGCTGTTCGTGAGCAGATTCGCAATCAAATGCAAAACTGTTCTTTGTCTTTTCCCTCTGCATTTAACATTTTTTCCCCCATTTTTTTATAGCTGTGAAAACTGTTCCAAATGTATGTCTAGGAAAAATAATTTGTGCAAAATTACCATTTTATTTTGTGTGACTGTAGAAGGTTTTGGGAAAAGTTTGACATTATCTTAATTTATTTTTGCAACAATTCAAAAGTTTCTTGTCCCCAAAATATGAATTACTGCCACAATAAAAATTAAAACAATTATTGAATTATTACAATTAGTCCAAATAAAATAAATGTGAAAATGTATAGGGAATTTTACATTTTTTAACAACAAAGCACATTTGTTTTTACCCAAATTTTTTAAATTGTATGTACTTGGTTACCAAGGAGAAAACATATTCAGAGAATAGTTTGAGATGAATAAAAAAATAAAAAAAATTAATAAATAAAAAAAAATTCATTCACATTCACCTGTGACAAATCTACAGAGACATAGAGTACCCATTGCTGAAGAAACCCAGAAATAAAAAAAATAAACAAAATCTGAAATGTACCATCCTTGTTAAAGTAAAGATGAAGTGTCGGGGAATGATGCCGTTGGTTGAATTAATGATTTTGTGACAGTACTGGACCCTATCTCATCCCCTCAGACCCCAAAGACAGACCGTTGAGTGAGTTTCTTTATTTTGGTACAGACCCACTGGCCCATAGCGTCTGTTCCACCTGATGCTTTTCTGCAAGACGGACCAATTGACTTCAACAGCTTGGGCTAAAACCAAGTGTTTCTCTGCTTGTTCCGCTGTCTGTTTCTGTCTGTTCACTGTCTCTTTCTCTCTTTCACTCACTGTCTGTCTGACCTATACTTTTCAATGGTATAAATCTTATATGTATAAAATGTGTTGAAGTTACAATTTGAAACCATTAACAAAAAGTGTTTCCTATAATAAATAAAGATTGAAATAATAATAAGTAAACAATAATAAATAATTATATAAATAAATACAGCTGCAAGCAGCAATTAAGGTGCCAAACACAAAAAAGCCAGATGAGTTATGCAAACGTGGCTGGGAGCTTTTAATAAATTTTTGTCTGAAGATGATGTGAGACAATTGGGGTGAAAATTGGACAAACTATGAAGGACAACTTTGAAAAACTAGATTTTTCTAAAAAGTCAAAATGA
The DNA here is from genome assembly GCA_038088235.1 of Zacco platypus. NCBI lineage: Eukaryota > Metazoa > Chordata > Actinopteri > Cypriniformes > Xenocyprididae > Zacco > Zacco platypus. The sequence goes on along the minus strand of CM076075.1, from coordinate 21,755,425 downwards.
CTTTTCATGATGGAAAATGACAAATCGTCTTGAAAGTACAATTTTGGACAGTTGGTGGCGCTATAGGAATTCAGATGCAGACTCCCAAACTCCAATCCACTCCTGTGGTTATTCTTCAGCCTGTCCTCTATCTGTGTGTCAAATTTCGCAACTTTTTACCATATGGTTCTATGGGCTGCCATAGACTCAAAAGCAGAAGCAGAGGAAGAAGCAGTAGAAGCAAAAGAAATGATCGTTCTCTCTTTCTCTCCTTTCTGGATTTTATTTTTGCTCTAGCTTGCATACTAATTTAGATTATTCTGTACTTGTCATTGCATACCATAAACATTGTGCATTAATGTAATAAATTACTTGTGTTGTTCCAGATTTGTCCCTTTAGATACAATCATCCATAAATAAATGCCTTAAGGTACATGCAGTAAAGTTATATTAAGCATAGACATAAGAGAAAACACTCTCAACTCTTAAATGTAAAAGACCTTTAGTAAAGTTGAATATCTACATTTGCATTTATGAATAATTTTATGCATTCCCTTGAAATTCATGACCTTTGGCTTTGCCATTGCCACGCTCTACAGCCATTTTTACCTAACTGCAGTAACCATCTGTATCAGGTGGCAGCACACTTCAGATCCACTGTCTGCTCAACTCTGTCGCATCGCCTTCAGGCACTTCTGCGCACTGCGCCTCAAATCACCAGCTCTCACTGAAAATGAACGATTTCCGGTGATTTCTGGCTACTCCATCTATGCTAAAGCTTATAGATGACTACTGGCAAAGTATAAGAAAGAATTCACAGAGTAATTTACTAAGTTACTTTGTCATTATGATTATTAGAGTTGCTGAAGTATTACAGTAATGGGTTGAATAGTCAACAGATCTCCAAAAACTTTAAAAACAAAAAACAATCAAGTAACAGAGTTGTGATTCAGGATGTGAATGGGGATATGATCGGAAGGGTGTCTGAGTCAGAAGGGAAAGCACAGTGGGGGTGTGGAGTCTGTGGTTGCTCACTGCAGTGGCAACGCAGTGAGACAGACTCTGAGAGGACATACAGGACTCGAGCAGATGGCTCTTTTCTCACACTGCTTTAGCATGCTGAGATTTTAAAGCTTCAAAGACCTATAGGAATAATAATAATAAAAAAACTTATACAAGCATACTGTAACAGCACATTAACTTTCTAAAAAAAATGCATACTAAGCTTGTTCAATTCATCAGTGCTTCTAAATGCTCTATTTTGAGATGCAGAGTGACCAGAAAAAGGTTTTAGACACTTTTAGAAAAGTTCAGGAGTCACACTTAAGAATGTCACTGCATTGGATGCAAAATGAATGACAAAATGCTAACTGGCCCCAAAGTGATTTTTAGTGGATAATCATTTTAATAATAGACTATTTCACAAACATTTGAAGACCACAACATGTCTCTCTCTCTTGGAACCTGATTTCGCCAAGTACAACGTGTTCCTGGATCAACATCTTTGTTTTTTGAGGGACAAGTCAACAGTTTATGTCTAAATTTAAGTGTAATCTTACAATCAGGGTTAAGTGTTTCTGCATCAGTGTTATTCACCTATCATTTCCCTCAATTTTAGATATAACTTATGGGTAGGGGCTAGGTTTAGGGGTAGGGCTATGGTCAGGACTAAATATTTGGACAGGAACGTTGAGAAATGTGTCTAATGTGTTATATCTAATATATAATTATATAATATATAACACTGCATAGACATAGGTGCAATGTAAAATGATATAGTACAAACTGTACATATTTTATCCCCTAACCCTACCCCTCAACCTACCCATCACAGTTTCTGCAATTTTACATTTTTAAAAAAATACCATTCTGTATGATTTAAAAGCTGTTTTTCCTCATTGGGACCATAAATGTCCCCACAAATATTTTGGATAAAATTATTATTATTATTTAAAATGTTTTATTTTTTAATATATATATATTGATATATTGATATATAGATAGATAAATAATACATATGTATATATTCCTGTGATGGCAAAGCTGAATTTCTCCAGTCTTCAGTGTCACATGATTCTTCAGAAATCATTCTAATATGCTGATTTGGTGCTCAAGAAATATTTATTATTATTATCAATGTTGAAAACAGCTGTGCTGCTTAATATTAAAACAACAGCAAAAAAACTAGATGTTTGGAAACTCTGCTTGTGCCACAATTCTTTAAGAGAAAAGTAATGAAACGGGTGATGTGAGGACAACTAGTACAATGAAATCTTACAAACGAGGTTATATTCAAAAGCCTTATGAATACTGCTCAATTTTACAGGGTAAAACAATTAACATGACTAAAATCATGCACTTAATCTACAAAAGAGGGACCTGACATGCTCCACTTCCAGCAACCTCTGATTTCTCAATCGGCACTAGATAGACTGTAAAGAAACAAATCCAACACATGACCGCATATAGCAGTCGACACTCCGTCAACTTAACAAGGGAGAAAATTGATCTGCAATTAAAGTCAGGCCCTCTTGCTTCACGGGAAGCTCCGCTGGAACCTGACAATGAGTAGCCGATTAAACCTGCATGTCCCTCAAGAACAAAGGCCTCTGATTATCCTCATGGGTTTCCTTTAATGAGAAACTTGGAGAGAAGGAACTCTCTCTAACTGTGCTTTGACAATGCCTAGACCATCCTTTCATCAGTATATAATATTGAATTGAGGCCTGACATCATTCTTTTTGTCAAAGTCCCCTTTAGTTTGAAGAGAGGATACGTGATTAAGCTCTATTTCCCCCTTGAAAGCCACACAAGTGGACATGACAGGAGTTGCGTTATTAGAGACAAGGATGTTCTTCCAACAGCATTTCAGACTTCAAAGTCCAGAGACAAAAAAGATGCCGTAGTGTCTGCAGAAACCAATCAGTGTCAATTTAGCTCAGCAGACAGGGGACGATAATTTGAGAGTGTGCGTCACTTTGCTGTGTTTTTCTGTGTCTTATTAACTTGGTAAAGCAACCGACCAAAGCACTTGTTCTCCACAAGCCCCAGACGATCTGCAATGGGCAACACCTACACCTTTTCCATATTTCTCTCCACAATAAAAGTACCTCTTTGATCGCAAAAAGCAAATGTCTCCTGCACAGAAGTCGACCCTCCTTTTATCTTATGACCCTTGAGAGCCAGAGAAGGTATAAAAATGTTTTGACTTGAGAGAGCAGAGTGAGTTTATCAAGAGAGGCAGAGGAGAAAAGCTGTGGATGGTAAGAACTGTGAGGTCCTTGGATTTCTGACTAGATCTCATTATGGTACCATTATCGCTCTTGGATATAGGTCATGAAGCCCCTTGTGCCAGCTTGAACATCTTCATTCTACTTCAAAGTAGAGTGCCAGAGAGGATCTGCTAAGAAGAAACACCTCTCTGCTGACATATGTCCCTCACTTGGAGTTCTTCTTCCAAAGAAAAGTCTCTAAATTGGAGAGCACCAATTATGGACAAGACAGTGCCTCAGGCAAACATTTGTGGACTTCCCTTAACTGTCACTCTTCTCTCAACCATTTGGTAAAGGAAAGATTTATCTAAAAAATGAAGTGAAATTCTGAATGATAATAAGATAAAATTACAACAAACATTCACTTGAATGGCATTGCAATCATGAGATGCTCACCACATTCACAAAACCCTCCTACATTAAATGAGAATTTTATGGGCCGGTATTTTTTTTTATACTTAAGAAAATAAGTTCTTAAGAAGATATTTGAAAATGTAAGATTTACACTTACTCAAATTTATTTTATCGGATTAGTTCACTTCTGAATTAAAATATTCTGATAATTTACTCCAAGATGTTCATGTCTTTCTTTCTTTCTTCAGTCGAAAAGAAATTAAGGTTTTTGTGGAAAACATCCCAGGGGTTTTCAGCTTCAAAGCATTCTACACAATCCTATCAAGGAATAAAGGTCTTATCTAGTGAAACGATCAGTCATTTTAAAAAATAAATAAATAAAATTAAATTTAAAAAATATGTATACGTTTTAACCACAAACGCTTGTCTTGCATAAGCTCTCCTCATCTTCTTGAAGAGAATTCAATATGCTAGTGCAAGTATATAAGATATATATATAAAAATATCAGCGTCTACACTACCAGAATTCTCCAAGAAAAGGAAGAAGAGAACTAGTGCAAGACAAGCATTTGTGGTTAAAACATAATTTTTTTTATATTTTTAGAAAATGGCAGATCGTTTCGCTAGATAAGACTCTTATTCCTAGTCTGGGATTGTGTAGAACGCTTTGAAGCTGCACTGAAACTGCAATTTTGGCCCTTGCACCCATTGAACCCCACTACTCAGAGAAAACTACCCTCTCTCCCCTAAAAAGATTTTTGTTACTCAGGCCCCTGATAGGCTTCTTTCCATGGAGGTTTGTCCAATTCTAATACACTGGCTACAACAATAGCAACAATTTCACCTTAAATTAGCAAGGACTTCATAACAATCTCTGTGAAAAACTAGGGCAGGTGTGGAGGCAGAGTACTAGAAAACAGCATGTTATCCAAACAAGTGCCTCGGAGCTAGATTGGTAGCACTGGAGCGATGAATACAGTTCCTCCCTCTACAATGCGGATGTTCAAAGGTCTCAGCGGTATATGCTAATGCTCCAAGCAAACCTCTCATGCATACATAAAGAGCCTTTTATATTGTGCAGCAACATTCCTGATAATACACTGCCTGCCCTAAATGACAAGTGCACATCAGTGGTTGAGTTTTTAAATAAAATGCAAAGACGAGGGCAACTGTGACATAACATGAAAGCACAGCATGTGACAACAGCATGCTGCTTCTTAGAGGAGTGGTGGTGAGCTACGTGACATTATTTATGTTTCCAGGTGATATTTAATGGTTATACTGTATGTCCAGAGGCAGGAAGATGTGCCCTACAAAGGAAGCTTATTCAATAAGACACATTCTTTATGGAAGGAGGGAGCGAAATCCCTGAATAAGCAGCAAGTTGAGCACAAAAGTAGTCTTATACACGATGGCTGAGAGAGCTAAAGAAAACACGTGCAAATAGAAAACATACCAGCAAATTAAGAAAATATCTTCATTAGTTTGACAACACATGTGCTGCAAATACTCATAAAATACATCAGTATGTGGAAAAAAAAAATAAAAATCATCTCCCAGGACATCGACAACACCACTGACAACTAGTCACTGAACAATAAGGATGTCCCATCCAGGTTCGTCAATTGTTGGGTCCAATTAAAACATTTCCGTTGTGGTCTGTGCTATTTGCAGTGCGTTTCTGTATTTGGTTGCGTTGTGAGTATTTGAAATGTGTTTCTGTATTTGGTTGCGTTGTGAGTATTTGAAATGTGTTCCTGTATTGGGTTACGATATGAGTATTTGCAGCGCATTTCTGTATTTGGTTGCATTGTGAGTATATGCAGTGCGTTTCTGTATTTGATTGGTTGTGAGTATATGCAGTGCGTTTCTGTATTTGATTGGTTGTGAGTATATGCAGTGTGTTTCTGTATTTGGTTGCGTTGTGAGTATATGCAGTGAGTTTCTGTATTTGGTTGCGTTGTGAGCATTTCCAGCGCGTTTCTGTATTTGGTTGCGTTGTGAGTATATGCAGTGCGTTTCTGTATTTGGTTGCGTTGTGAGTATATGCAGTGCGTTTCTGTATTTGGTTCGTTGTGAGTATTTGCAGTGAGTTTCTGTATTTGGTTGCATTGTGAGTATTTGCAGTGAGTTTCTGTATTTGGTTGCATTGTGAGTATTTGCAGTGCGTTCCTGTATTGGGTTACGATATGAGTATTTGCAGCGCATTTCTATATTTGGTTGCGTTGTGAGTATTTGCAGCTCATTTCTGTATTTGGCTGTCAAGTCAAGTCAAGTCACCTTTACTTATATAGCGCTTTTTACAATGAAAATTGTGTCAAATCAGCTTTAGAGTAATAATTGGCAAATAATTTTTTCAGCTCTTAAAGAAAATGGTGTCATTGTCCAGCTTATTCTATATATTTGTATTGATTCATTCTGTTGTAAATATCAATAGTAATTAGTTTAGTTAATTTATGTATATCAGCACTGGAGAAAACTCAGTTCAGTTCACATACAATGGTATCAGTGTTGAATATCAAGCAAGTGTTGCATTGTGAGTATTTGCAGCACGTTTCTGTATTTGGTTGCGTTGAGAGTATTTGCAGTGCATTCTTGCATTTGGTTACGATATAAATATTTGCAGCGCATTTCTATATTTGGTTGCGTTATGAGTATTTGCAGTGCATTTCTGTATTTGGTTACGTAAATTCTGTAAATTCCATTTCTGTAAATTCCATTATTATTTTGTTTTGTGGAATATATGTAAATATCTGTTGTGCAGCTTTTTCAGGGCAATAAAATAAAAATGGACAAGGGCTATATGAACATTAGAAAAGAGGGGCAAGAGCACAACTTCAAGCAGCTAACCAACCTTCCATAGGAAACAGGACATAAACATGGTGGGCGGATTACACACACACACATACACACTTCCTGAAGAGTGATGGAATGGGTGAACATCTGCTGGCGCAGTGGGGAATGATGGAACAAGAAAAATCTGTCTGTCTCTCACACCGAAACAACTGATTAGGCCCCCTAAACGACGGACCCTCTGCCAATGTTGAAATAGCGCAGTCCCTCCATCTCCACACTTCTGAGTGTGGTGCTGTTCCAGCAGGTGTTGTAAGGACTTGAATCATTAACCCCAGGCTGACAGACAAGACTGAGCCCACCAGGCTCAGAAAAGTGTTGCACTTCAGCAGCTCCCCACCACTCCAGTGAGTCTGCAACTTCACACACTGGGAGCTGCAAAATGGATCTATTTATTCTAACTCCAGGTTAGAGGTTGGTGGGACAGATTTTCCATACCGCTAGATTGTTAGTACGTGTTGTGGACTTGAAAGGATTTTCTTCCTACAGAATTTAAGTCCCATTTCTGCAATTCCATATTATTAGAGCAGTTCATTTTTCTCAATAATTTCATGGAGAGAGAGAGAGAGAGAGAGAGAGAGAGAGACAGATGTTTCTTGAGTATCAAATCAGCATATTAGAATGACTTCTAAAGGAATGTGTGATACTGAATGTAATGGCTGTTGATAATTTCACAATGTTACTGTTTCTCTGTATTTTTGATATAAAAAATGCAGCCTTGACAAGCACAAGAGACATTTTACCCACCTTTTAAATGATGGTATATGTAAATCATCACCCACCTTAAAGAATAAAAGCAAAGACATTTTTGTCTCTCATGTTCATATAGGCTTTACAGAAGCAAAAGTAATCAACATGAAGGTTGCACTAACATGAGGGTGCAGAGAAAATGATCTCAAAAATGTAATTTGGGTGAGCTATTCCTTTAACATGTAGTCATACGTGTAAACACACAAGGGTAGAAAACACACAGCACGCAGTCTAAGCTACATCAACTCTCCACCTAGTCCTATCTGCACTCTCCTCTATCAGTTCAGCATCTTCTCATTTTCCCTCTCCCTTCTATCATTCTTGTTCAATCAACACTCTCCTCTTCTCTGTGGTCAGCGGTCAGACAGAGAGATAGAGATAGAGAAGCAACACTCATCTGAGCCCTTGAAATAAAGACATGGGACTCCAGTCTAGATCGATAGCCTGTTAGAGACCAGTGTGACTTTCATGTCATGCAATCATCGGACAGATTGCCACAGAATAGGGAGTCTGTGATAGACTAGATCTGCCTGGGATACCAGGGAAACATAGGCGGTGCAAAATCCAGCACTGTACAAACATCCGTACAGAGACAGAAAAGCATAATGTTAACACTGTGTTTGAAGCACTGATACAAACCCTCACCACATAATATATATCAAAGACAAATATTAGATTGAGAGTGACTAAAAGAGTGCGTATAAGACAAGCTTTTCTATTGACTCAGAGAACGATAAAGGGATAGATCACCCAAAACTGGTCATTTTGTCATTATTCACGTGTTGTTCAAAACCTCTATGAGGTTGGCTTATGTGTAAAACAAATGATTCAGTTTGGAAGAATATCCTGGTCACTATTTTAAAAATAGTAAAAATAAATGAGAACTTGTGGTTCTAAGCTTTAAAATAACAATAAAAGCAGCACAGATGCGTCATAAATGGTCCACAAGTTTTGTGTGCAATATTCCAGGTCTTCTAAAGTCATGTAATAACTTTGGTGAAATTTAAGTCATTATCCACTGATTATCTTCACCTTATTGAGCTGAACTCAAAAACCAAATCTTTCAAATTGGTTTAGTCAGTTGGATCAAATGCAGTGTTGTTGTCAAGAAGACCAAGTCCAAGACCATATGTTCACTATCCCAACTACAAAACTGCTCAAATTAAGCAGAAAAAAAAGATTCAAAATAATCATTTGCTTACAAATCAGTTATTTCTGAATTATACTCTAATGAATGCACCAAGGAAAATTTTCCGGGAATAATTTAAATTTCAATCAGCACATGACAGAAAACCATTGTATGGCTTGTAATACAGTGCACAAGTCACATGAACCACTTTTATGTGACTTAAGAGTTTTGGGTGAACTATCCGTTTAAAAGTCAGCATGAAGATTACAAATGCACATGAATTAAAAAAAAAAAAATTATATATATATATATATAAAATATTCTTTCCCACTAAGTGAACTCAGTTGAACAAGTAAACAGAGAAAGAGATAATGCAGAAAGTGACCTCAAAGAAAAACTTATTTTGAGCATTTGACATTTATTGAAATAAGCCTCTGGTCTTCATCTCAAATGTCTACATCTCAATGCAAATAACTCTGAAATATGACACATAGCCATAAGTCACCATAACCTTTTCGAAACCTCAGCAAACAATGATTAATAACTTATTACGAGTATGAAATAAAAAAAATAATAAAAGCGTTATCGATCTTAACTTAAACTTGGATTTGCATATATACTCAGATTGATGTCTGGGCTGTGGCATTCTTATATGTTATTTGCACTTTGCTGTGAGGTTCACCTGCCTTGATATACTCCCAATGCAAACGAAACCACTTGCATTTCTCTGGCTCACAATCTAGCTTTCCTCACAATCACAGAAAGCAATTTAGCCTAAAATCAACATCTCTCACACTCCCCAATTCCCTCATGCGAGACAGAGAGAGAGAGAGAGAGAGAGAGAGAGAGGGAGACAGAGAGAGAGAGACAGATGGACAGAGAGAGAGAGAGAGACAGAGAGGGAGAGAGAGTGAGAGAGAGTGAATTGGGGAGGGTGGTGATGACAGGAAGACCTGCTCAGAGTCAACAGTGCCGAATATACATACTCTGAAATGAGCACATCTCATCCAGACCTTGTTGACTAAATTATATGTGAAGAGAATATAAGGAGGAAAGAGAGAGATATATGAGGCAATGTTTGGACTAGAATACTAGTACAAGTATTTATACTGTATACCATCCATGATATACAGTTACCAGTATATGGTATTATGTTACCAGTGGGTACTAGTATTAAACATTTTCAAATCAGGACTTATTGTGCAAGTTTACTTACCATAGATTATTTATAAAAAAAAAAAGAAAAAAAAAGGTAACACTTTACTTGAAGGGGTGTGCATAAGACAAACATGACGCCTTCATAATCGTGACATAACACATGTCATGAATATGAAGGAGGGTTTATGCATGTTTATAACAACTGACATGAAGTGTAATTTGCTTAATCATGTCATTTTTAATGCAAAGATGACATCGTTCGAGATCATGTCGCGATTATGAAGGTGTCATGTCAGTCTTATGCACACTCTTTCAAGTAAAGTGTTACCAAAAAAACCCAAAAACAAAACAAAACGGTTTGTCACCACAATTGTTCATCAAATTTAAATTTTAAATGTACACTAACATTCAAAAGTTGAGGGTCCATCTGATTTTTCATTTATTTATTTATTTCCTTTTGGAAAGAAATTAATACTTTTATTCAGCAAGGATCTATAAATGTTTGTTGAGCACCAAGTCAGCAGTTTAGAATGATTTCTGAAGGATCACATGACACTAAAGACTTATTTTAGATTTTACCATCACAGAAATAAATTACATTTTTCAACAGTTATTTCAAATTCTAATAATATTTCACAATATTACTATATTATACTACCTATATTTAATATGTAATTTCATACTGACCCCAACCTTTTGAATAGTAAATGTAAATGTAAATGTAAGTGTAATGCTTCATTAATTGACTGGAAACTCCATTCTGTTTTCGAATACCCAGTTCCCTTTCGAAAGGGAACTTCGAGTTGCGTCGTAACGCTAGGGGAACTATGGTTACATACGTAATCTGAGACATTTTCACCTGATCCAAAAAAATTCCAATAGTTAAAATCAAGTGATGTCCTACTATTTATTTCTTCGTATTTTTTTCAGAAATATGTCACATTGAGGAGATGTGTCACACAGCGAAACAGTGATGTACATAGAGAGAGGAAAAGTGCATTTAGCCCTAACTGATTCCCTTAAAAGCATGTCATAATTCTCACAGTATGAAATCACGAATTTAAAAGCTGCAAATATGAGCACTTTTGATTTGGCTTGTTTCTTATAATGGATCTGTCATCTCTCAAATGCCAAATCCAACTTCCTTCAACAGACAAACAAACAGACCAAAAGAGAGAGAGAGAAAGGGAAGAGTAAGGGAACATTCCTTCTCACTCTAATACCTCCAAGTGTCCATGTCAGAAGATTTGACATTGAGAAGTGACTCATTCAGAGGTTAATTAAATGTTGTTTATGCCAAATGAGAGATATTACTACATTACCCAGAGAGCACTAATGTAACAACTGTGTTCTCTGACCTGTAGAAGCGTGCAATTTCCTGTGGTGGGAGAATAATCCGTGGCCACGCCACCTCAGGCATTTTAAGCACGGCTGATGAAATGAATAGAGAACCCTAGAAAACGGGCTCACCATCACAGTGGCTAGTTTCGACGACAATTGAGGTGACAAAAGCATAAATGCTTTGTATTCAGTGTCCACACCATTTATAGATAGTTTGGTGCCAATTATGAGCGCATTTTAGACAAATCATAACATTTTCCACAGTGAAATGTCTTGTGCATGATACATTTAATATCACGCTGCTTGATCTGACATCTCAGAAACATTTCAGCGTGCTGAGCCCTTGATTTTGACACCACTATTTCATTGTAAAAAGCCTTGCCGAAGAGCAAATTGTTACATTCCTGTCTTGTTTCCTGAGATTTGTGATGTAGGTCTGTTCTGTGCAAACATATGGATTCTAAAGATATGGATTAAAAAATGATTGATTAGTTTTGTTAATTTATGTTGCGTTTTGGCATATTTGATGGTTGTCAGTCACAGCATAGTACTATACTGAGAAAAAGCCTATTGTGTCACACAGCAAACATAATAAATATTACATGATAAACAATGGTTAAACGATTACAGAAATGCTGTTCATTTTAAAGGTTTAATTAAAGTGTAGTCTTGTTTAACTTTAAGTAATTTTTTGAAACATAATGTAATCTTTCGAGTTTGCATCAGAAATTTTATAATTTCATATAAAGTAAACTGTATTTAACAAATGTGACCGAAACTGTGATGTTATGTATATAAGAGAATCAAAATATCAATGCCAAAATGTAAATAATTTAAGTCCATACGTCAATATTGTTTGTTTCACTGTTTTGAGAATGCAAGTAAATGTACCTGCAGTAGAACCACACTTTACGTAAAAACACACAAATAAAATAACCCATGCCAAAAATAAATAAATAAATGCCCTACCGTTATCTGTGGCCATGAATAGAGCCGTGTACTGGTTGTTGTGAACATGTGGAGACTCGCGGTCCAGTATGGCCCTGGTGGTGACGTTGCCTTTAAACGGGTTCACAATCAGCCAGTCTGCCGGGTCTCTCAACACAGCGAACCTGAGGGGCACACATGACCATTATACACACTTAACATATGCAACTCTTAGAATAGTTGTGCTTTTAAAGTTTAACAAAACTCAAGGATATCTAAATATCTTTGAGTCCACTTATTACAGGTATAATTCCCACTAGACCAACCAGCATATGCTTAGAAACACAATGCTGACAGTTCATGAATTACCCCTTGCGGCATTCGAACCTACAACCTTTTGGTTCCCAAACCAGATTTTTGACCCTTAAGCAACATGACCCTGAGCTTTAACACTACAGAGTCGTGACAGGAAGGTCAGCTGAAAGTGAAATGAGAAGAAATGGAGCAAGAAGAGTGCCTGAAACATGTAGGAGTGATAAATGACCAGCAACAACACCTCTAAGAGTAATGAGCCGTTTTGTAATTGGGTAACCATGCGATGATATCTCAGCTGTGACCCCCAGAACACCTAAGCATGTGCGTATGTGCGTATGCACAATTGGATAAAAACAGTTGCGGTAGTGGTGTAATCTAAAATTGAGTCAGATTTACAGGCTAAATAAAAGACAAACACACCAAATGAAATGCCAAGTTCTATGGCTTTACTGCTTTCAGGAAACCCATAGAGACTCTTTCAAAACAGAGGAGGGGGATTTTTTTTTTTTTCTGAAAAGTCTTGCTGACTTGGATACCTTTCCCAAAGGAACACAAACATTCACACAACCAACAAAGACTTTTTCCTGTCTTAAGGGGTTCAAAAAAATTGGAATTGCTCACTAAAGCAAAAACAGATCTGGGGAATAAAGACACATAGCTGATGTTACGAGTTACTCTATACTTTATGTGATTTTTATTTATTTAATAACATGTTTTAGTAAGTTTAAATAAGTTTTATTTAAGAATAAAAGAAAAAAATATATTTTACCCATAAAATGTAAATGAGTAAATTTTACCCATACACTACCATCTGTAAGATTTTCTTTGAAAAAAAGTGTTAAGCTCACAAAGGCAGAGTAGTCAATGTGCAGCTTGTATAGCAGTATAGATTTACTGTCCTCTGAAAAAAATCAACATACAGTCGTTATTGTCAAAATAGCAGACAACAAAAGTGAGTACACCCTAAGTGAAAACAGTACATACCTGTACGTCGTTTAAGCCACATGTCCTATTCATCATATTCATGCTTTTGTCTGCTTGACAGGACCATACAAATTTGTGTATCTTGTATTAAAGCAGTTAAAATTTGGTGCTTTGAGTACAATTCTCTCATACTGACCACTGGATGTTTAACATGGCACCTCATGGCAAAGAACTCTCTGAGGATTTGAGAATTAGAATTGTTGCTCTCCACAAAGATGGCCTAGGCTATAAGAAGATTGATAACATACAGATGGGTCATACAGATGTTTCCCAAGATGGGTTCCACTTGTAACATGCCTCTCAAGGGTCGATCAAAGAAGTTGAATCCTCATAATGTGCATCAGGTTCAGAAGCTGGCTTCAAAAAAACAGACGCAAGAGTAATGTTGTGAAATATTAAAAAATAAATGAAAATAACTGTTTTCTATTTCAATATATTTTAAAATGCAATTTATTCAATGTAATTTTCAGCAGCCAATTCTCTAATCTTCAGTGTCTCATGATATTAGCTACATGATATTTACATGATTTTTAAACTAAGTTTTTTTTTAAACTATTTTTATACAAACATGTTTTTTTGATTGATATATTTTGAGACCAGTTGAGTCAAAAGTTTTTTGCTCCATTGTGCCCCCTAGTATTCCCTTCCATCAGCAAAAAAGCACCTTTCACAAAGCCATTCTAGCTTATCAACATTCTATCACAACACATCTCAGGGAAATGTTCTCTGATTCACGAGGACAAGCTCTCAGAAACAAGCTAGCATGAGATTACCATCACACTGCTCTGGGTACAAATACCTTACATCCTGACTCAGATGCGCAAGTGATAGAGTTTGTAATTCTCCTGTAAAATCAGCTGGCATTTGTTAGAGAATTTTTTATGGCCTGGAGTGTGTCACAAAGGCTGCAAATACAGTCCATCGCTTTATGCTGCTAGATAGGGGAGTCGTTTTGTATGCCAAGTACAAACATCAGAATAGTGTGAGATTATCTTGTATATAATAATTCTAACAACAACAATAATAATAATAATAATAAAAAAAATCAATTAATAAGCAAATGCAAACCCACATAAAGTAAGTCAAGGCAATTCACTTTTTTGGTGTTGTCTGCAGCATCATTCTTTTCGACAGCACACTCTGAGTGACTTGAATGAACTGGCAATTCGTATTGACACAAAACAAATGGATATTTAATTTCATGAATATATTTCTCAGACCTTCTACACTGCCATTAATCAGACAGGCTGAAAGTTTGCAAAGGGGGTGTGGCCTACACACTTGATCAAACGTATTATAAGAAAACTTTCATTAACAATGTTTTTTTTCTAATCCACACACAGTGCTTCACTCAATTAGCCTCCTCTCAATGTCATTAGTGTGTCATTAAAAACAGATTATGCAAATTAATATGTTATTTATAATGTTATTTGCTAATGACCACAAATAAGCTGTCAAAGACTTTTCACACCCAATCAAAGCGTCGGCTGATGTAGGTGTTTTCATTTCCCCACATTGTCACACTATGACACAAATTATAACAACACAATTACGGATACCCTTTTGGCCAAAGTTTTGTGCTCACACAGGAAATGATTCAGAAGAAAAGCATTTTGCTAATGTTCTTAAGTTATGAAAATATTATTTCTCAATGTTCTCAGAATATTCAAAAATGTCCAGTTTTTTTTTAAATGTTTTAAAAATGTTTTTGGTGATTATGCGAATGTTACTGGAACATTCCATTCTTCAAACACATAGGAATGTTACTTTTGAATGTTCTCTGAACATTCAAACAAGTAGTAACAATTAACATTTCAGAAAAAAAACCTGCCATGAATGTGCTAACATTTTAAGAACATTATTAAATACCATATAACTTTGAATGAAAGTTCTATTAAAGGGTTAATTCACCCAAAACAAAACATTCAGTCATTAATTACTCACCCTCATGTCGTTCCAAACCCGTAAGACCTTTGTTCATCTTCGGAACACAAATTAAGATATTTTTGATGAAATCTGAGAGATATATGACTCAGCAATATAATCAACACTTTAAAGGTCCAGAAAGCTACTAAAGACATTGTAAAAACCATCAACGTGAGTACAGTGGTTCAAACTTAAAGTTACGAAGCGATGAGAATACTTTTTGTGCGCAAAAACAAAACAAAAATAACGACTTTATTCAACAATCTCTTCTCTTCTGTGTCATTCTCCTACGTTCGTTATATTCCTTACACTGGTGATGTAGTAAGCATAGTGAAGGCCTCCGTGTTTACGTCCGAACGCTGCCTCATTATTAACACCAGTGTAAGGATAATGACAGGGAAGAGAAGAGATTGTTCAATAAAGTCGTTATTTTTGTTTTGTTTTTGCACAAAAAAAAGATTCTCGTCATTTCAATGTCTTTAGTACTTTTCTGGACCTTGAAAGTGTTGATTATATTGCTGTTTACGGATGAGTCATATACCTCTCAGATTTCATCAAAAATATCTTAATTTGTGTTCCGAAGATGAACGAAGGTCTTACGGGTTTGGAACGACATGAGGGCGAGTAATTCATGACAGAATTTACATTTTTGAGTGAACTAACCCTCTAACATTACTGGAAAAACATTCATAAATTTGAAAAAACTTTGGCAGAATGTTAGCCGGAGTTCTGTGAATGTTCCCTGTTAGCTGGGATGTCTTGAGGAGAATCTAGGTTCTAGGAATCTAGTTTCATCAGCAAGACAGTAGCACTGTGCCTGAAATCTAATACTTCCCTGCTAGTATGTGAAAAAAACAGTACGCCAAAAGAGTAGTATGTCTGAATACATATTCAATTCACATTTATTTGTATAGCGCTTTTCATATATTGTTTCAAAGCAGCTTTACAGAAAATGTATGTGTCTACATTACAATATAGAATAATCTGTTATCAGAGGTGACTGTGTTCATCTTACTACTGGAAATGCCAGTTGTTTCAAATGATTATTAAACAGCAAGCATAAACTATGCAAAGTGGCAGCCCTTCCGGCACACCCAATCGCTCACTCATTTTCATTCACTCCCTCAAGTGAACTATTTTACTGGATTAATGTAGGGAATAGTGAATGAAGGTATATGGGGTGATTTCAGACATAGCCTAAATGTTACCAGTGCTACTCTTTTACCAGTTCTGATTCCGCTCTCTCTCCTACTGCAGTCTTTGATCTTGAAATTAGCTAATGATAAATAAATTGCAGCTCATATCTGTTGCTTCTGTTGACGTGAACTCCATTAAGTTTGCATACAGCGCAGGAATTGAAGATCTGATCAGTAAAATCACATTAAGTGACCTGGTGTAAACAAATTCAATATCAAATGATTCTCAAACTGGGGCTCACAAATTCATAGGGGTTCGGGGGGGAAACTGCAGGGAGTTTGTGAGTTTATGAAAAGATAATTAGTTAAGTCATTAAAACAACATTTACAATATATATATTTTGAAGTATATTTAACCCTTGAGTTAAATATACTTTAATTTTATTGAATATTTCTTGGCATATTTGCTAATTGTAGTTTTATTCCAAATAAATGGCATCGATGTATATATTTTAGCCTCAATCACACAATAACAACTGCTCACAAATACACACAAGCTCACTTCACCAGTGTTAGGGCATTAGTTGCCTTAAACCCCCAACAACAACAACAACAACAAGACAACAACAACAAAAAACACTGAAATAAGACTTCACCCAAATCTAAAATGTATGAAATATCTTTCCTTGAGACACCTCTTCATACACTTTTTACTCCTTATACCCTTTCATGATGTGTCAGGCCTGGAGAGGGCCTGGGGTGCAGTGCATATTTATGCTCCTGTATCACTGCGAGGAGGCGGAGGCCAGAGGGGCTTTTTTCCACGTTACCTTCTAATAAAGAACAGGGGAGAGCTGCAAACAGCTTCTCTGCTGCAGGAGGGCTATTCTAGCCTCTTCGCACATAAATTCTGATCCTTTTATGTGAGGAGAAGCCAATGCTGACTCACACATTGGACTGTGGCTTGATAAAAAAAACCTAATAATTTCTCCAATAAAGATCCATACTATGATGATGCAAATAATGAAAATATATGCATTTTTTAGTGTAAAACATCTGTGCCACTAACAGCATCAAATGCAATTGCAATTGCAAAAAAAAAATGTTTACCAGCACATTATTAATAAAATAAAATCATCGGTTACAAATGATTTCAATGGTCAATTTTAGACATTCTACTATCTATAAGTAACCGTAGATATTCCTGAAGTACAATTATTTGGAGTTCATACACACATTCTTTTGTTGTGCTGAAAATTTACACTTGATATGAAAACTTTTCATCCTAGCATTAAAGAGGGCCTTTTTCACAGGGTCTTTAACAAAAAAAAAAAAAAAAGAAGTCTTGATTTTGTTTTTTGGGGTCTACTAGAATAGGTTTTCATGCTTGAATGTTCAAAAACACATTATTTTTCACATATTTTACATTTATGTAGCACCTCTTTTCCCAGTCTGTTAGCAACGCTCTGTTTAGTTCATCTCTACAACCCTCCTTCCGAAAATGCAAAACGTGCTCTGATTGTTTTGGCTCTGATGTGATTGGTCAACCGCTTTGAGCGTGTTTCAGAAATGTAATGTTTCAACACACTACTAACGCAACTCAACCAGGCCTTGTCCCTTTTATTCATGTGCCTTGGGCTTGAAATATTTAAATGAGGAATATTCAAGCTCAAACAGCAACATCACACACTGAAAGCTGAAAATGTAAAAAAGCATAATACGTCCACTTTAATTTTTAATGATCTGTTCTGTGTTGAGCTTTATGGCATCCTATGGCCCAAAAAAACAGACCTCTTTATCAGCAAACACATATCTGCAGAGACGAGCAAGTGGCACACTTATACTAATGCTCTGACTTCCCTGTGTTTGTAAAATAGGATGGATGCACCCATTAGGATATTACTTTTACCTATTGCAATTCAACGACAGTGTGTTTTGGAACCGCTTTGGGCCACTTTCTAAACGAAAACAGCCTTTCCCAAACTCAGCATCATTCTCGTTCTAAGTTCATCTCTCGCTGAGATTCATTCACACTGACTTAACTCAACTCCCATATGTGCACCGGACCCCAGATCAGATCAGCGCACAAAGATGCAGAGGTTGATGAAAAACAGCTGTGCCATAAACTATCCCTCCGCTCTCATGTCTGGGACAAATTGCCGTTGTCACCCCTGCAGATATTTCGGTTTCATATTGGCAGAAAGAGCTGTACAAAGGAAATAAATGTGACAGGGAGGCAGGAAAATATAAACAGGGGGAGACGGCCCATCAATCAGCCATGGTCAGACTCAGAGGGAATCACACCCCTTCTGTGGGTGCAGTCCGTTCTGCCAGCCTGTCCATTAACTCCTCGTTAAAGTTCAGACTGTCGCTCGCCATCCATTCATCTCACTCTGTTGCTTAACCCTCTGACAGCCTTCACAGGTTCAGTAAACACTGACACAAACACACATACAAACTCTCTCCAGGATTAGAGAAAGTACTTTGAAAATGTTGTTTTTAACTAACTAACTAACGAACTAATTAACTTACTAACTTACTATCTATCTATCTATCTATCTATCTATCTATCTATCTATCTATCTATCTATCTATCTATCTATCTATCTATCTATCTATCTATCTATCTATCTATCTATCTATCTATCTATCTATCTATCTATCTATCTATCTATCTATCTATCTATCTATCTATCTATCTATCTATCTATCTATCTATCTTGTAAACGCTGTTTACTTGCATTGCCAGATTATTGATTTACATGTATATATGATTTATAAATACATAAAAAAAAAAAAAAAAAAAATATATATATATATATATATATATATATATATATACATATACATACATATATATATATATATATATATATATATATATATATATAAAGTAACACCAAGATTATTAAATGATGTAAAAGTATTTCTAGATCAAGTTGTTATATCATTTTAGCTGTTGTATAGTGTGTTACTATATGTTATATAAAACAACAAATAGACATTATGATTAAAACTGTAAAAAAAAAAAATACTAATATTATAAGGAATACAAATTTGTTGATAGTTTTTAAAATCATAATTTCTGTTTGATGGGTGTACTATCTGGAACCTGATTAAATACCCGTCGCCGGTTAGAGAGAGGCAATTTAGCTGGACAGCACATGATGCTAGGACCTCTTAGAACAATGCAGTTTCAAACCGAGATTCCCATAAGCAAAGATGCGCCAAGCTGTGCAAAGTTTATTCAGCCACTGAGGATTCTGGAGCATGTGTTCAGACGATCGTTCACTTGATTACTGTAAGCTTAAGCAAAGACTGTGAGAATCATCAAAGCTCGTGGTGTGGTATCAGCAGTCAAGCGTGTGGACACATCTCACACTCAAAGATCCATGCTCTATCTCTTTCAATTTTTTTTTTTTTTTTTTTGCCTTGTGCAAGAGCTCACCGCCTGAGAACTAAACTGCATAACTGAGCTAACAGGAACCACTACCTCAGCTTCATTTCCATAAATTATCATGCCTCAGCAATGCAATACATAAAATCTAATTTATTATCATAATAAGGCACAAAAAGCAGCTCTTTGCATCGGTTGAAAATCATAACCCTGTAATTAAGTCAGAGAAAAGCAATTTATCCATGCTTCAGAGAGGCCTTGCCACTCACAATCTTCCCTGTTGGCACCTTTTGGATAGTTTTAATTATTTAACCAAATAACGTCTGTCTCTCACAACTGTTTCCCAGACTAATACCACCTTAATGTCATCTCTTGACATTATTAATATCATGAGGAAATAGAGATCGGATACAGTTTTGTTGCAGTCTCGCTCCGTAGGACAAGCTTATATTTTATGAATTTGCATGAAAATGAGCCAAAATGGAGTCGTGCAAAATTTTTTCCTACACAGAATTCTGTTCCTCTTGGACTCCAAAAGTCATTCTATTGGTTGAAAGAACTTTAAATGGCTACTCTATTCTACACCTGATATATGTATGTATGCATATCATTGTTCAAATGTTTAGGGTCAGTCAAGGATGCATTAAATTGTTAAAAAGTGACAGTACATACATTTATAATATTACTAAAGATTTCTATTTCAAATAAATAAATAAAACCTGGAAAAAATGTATCATGGTTTCCACAAAAATATTTATAATCCACAAACTTTGTTCAACATTGATAAGAAAATGTGAAAATGCACCAACTCACCATTTTAGAATGATTTATGAAGGATCATGTGACACTGAAGAATGATGCTGAAAATTCAGCTTTTTCATCACAGGAATAAATTACACTTTGAAATATATTAAAATAAAAAACAGCTATTTTAACTTAAACATGTTTATTTAAAATATTACTGTTTTACTGTATTTTCGATTAAAAGCAGCCTTGTAATAAGAGACTTCTTTCAAAAACATTTAAAAACCATACCGACCACCAAACCAGTGAATAAACTGAGTAACAGGATGTCTAATTAGGTTTATTAATATTATTTCCCAATTATTTGTGGAAAATAAGATCAAAATCAAGTGAAATTAAATTACTTACTCAAAAGTACTAAAGAAAGAAAGTAAAAGTTCTACCACTTAACAATAACATTAATATTGTACAACAGAGGTGAAATACTAAAACTTCAACTTCAACTTAAAAACATTCAAATGATATACATATACTTTGTCAAGATTAAATCAGAATTATTTGAAGTATCAGCATGCAATAAAGTGTAAATAACAACCATGAGGACGTTTCCGGCCCTGTGCGAGCAAATAAGATAAGAAACTTGCTTGGAATTATAGCTGACACTGTGGAACTAATGAGGAAAACCATCCGTATCTTGATTCTGTGAGCAGAAATGGTTAACTCTGTAAAAGAAAGGAGTCACGGAGGCCAGGCATCTTCATATTTATCATGATTAATTCAGTTTTTCCGAGTTCAGTTATCTTTTAAGCAGGCATGGCAGAGTAAGTGAGACCTGACGTGAACCAGCCCAAACTCTTCCCTCCTCCACTGTCACCTAACTCAAAGCAACTCAGAAGAGATTATTCTGAATGCTGCACGCTTGTTTCATTTTTTTTTTTTTTTCTCCCCACAACGATCTTTAAGTTCCAGGAATAAGGGGTTGGCTGTGGTCGCTAAGAGTTTTCCAAGATGTGAAGGCTGTAGAGTTGTTGTTGTTGTTAATTAAAATAGACAGCCATACCATAGTATTGCATTGTTGAATAGGGACAGAGAGACTTCCAAATAAACACAATGCACAATTTACAATTACCAGTGATTAATCAACGCTTAGAAATTACAGCACACTTAAACTTAACTCTTCAAAAGAGTTCATTTAACACTGGTGATTAATTAATGATTCGCCCACATATACACAAAGAGACAATTAACTTATATAAACCCACAACACCAACATAAAGTACTTCAGGAAAAGCCAAAGTCAAGTGCGATTCGAAAAACTTTTTGCATGTAAATGGATTATGTGTCGCTGCAACACCATGCAACACCCAAATAGATTTACGCAAGCAAGACTTAAAATCATTAGAAAAATTTGTCATATTAAGATAATTCAATATTTAAAAATGATGACTATTAAGGTAATTCTACATAAAAGCGGATATATCTGGAGAAAAAGCATAGAACATTTAGCAGCATAGCATATTGGCAAACTCAACTGATAAAGTTGTTATATGTCCCGCCAACAAATTTAGCGGATCTAAAACATATGGGCAATTTTTTTTTTTTTTTTTTTTTAATTCTCCAGAGATATTTAAGCATTTATATTTTCTTTAATAAGTTTTAAACTAGCTAAGCAAAGTGAGTAGTGAGTTTAAGTAATATCTGAGGTAGCAAATTCTGCATTCAAATGACTTATTTACTCAAAAACAAAAGAAGAACAATGCATCAACATGTTTACTTTAACAATATTTTTTAAGATTAATTATTTTAATTCATACTTCTACTTTCTGTTAAAAAGGTTTGAAAACAAGAATTACATAAATAGAAATAATAGCCTGTGTAGGGAGACCTTTGACAATAGACCTTGGAGTTATGAAGGTTGAGATCTTCTGCTCTAATGAGAGGGAAACTGTCCTGTCATCTAGACACGGTCTGTCATCTTTCAGTTCTTGCTGAGTACTGCAGTTCCAACACACTAATGAGAAGAGGGTGTACAGGAAGCAGAACCTACAAAGGATAAATAGTTTGGTCACATCCTGTAGGTCTGGAGAGCAAAGGGGCGAGACGAGAGAGATGCTCGTCAAACATATTCCAGCATGTTCTGCATCTCATTAACTGTCACTACAACCTTTCCAGACTGCACCAGCAGAGGAGTGAACAACAATGTCAGGAACAACTTAACATCGCTGAACAAAGTGAGAAATTTTCTGAAGCAACTTTAAATATCATCCAGCATATTGGCTGCGATATATAAATGAGCATTTGTTAAATATCAAGTGTGATTGTGCAGGTGTGAGTGTTTCACTAGAGCGGCACAGATGATACAGCGTCTCCACAGACTGCAGCTGTGTCTAAAGCAATGGAATCACTTAACAGCTTTCACTACTGACAAAGATTCATCTATTAACTTGCGTTTCATCTCATGAATACTGTAACACACATATGGAGAAATAAATGCACACAAACAGCAATCCACGTTTTCAAAGAATCTAGGGATCAAAACACAGGAAAAAGAAGCAGAAACAAGCGATAGAAGCATTGCTTATGTACATGTAAAATAACAATAATGCTGACCCAGGAAGAGGCAACGACTGTGAAACTTTGGGGATGCTGATTGACCCAATGTATGTTTTGATCATCGTTCTGAATCCGATCCGGATATAATCTTTGACAAACAACGCTTTTAGTTCACAATGATGCTTTTTACAGAAACATACCAATATTCAAATGTTGATTTAAAAATAAGACTTGAAGAAGCTAGAATTCTTTTTTTTTTGTTGAAAGTTTGCCCTGAAAGTTTTGTTAAAAGTATCAAAAATGTTGCCGCTGGCTGGAAACTTGTTTTTCAAATACTGGCAGGGAGAGAGTTAAATTAATACGCAATTTAAGTTAAAGTTTAAGTTAACATCAATTTTACTTGTGATGTATTTCAGAGTAAAAAATAATATTTTATGACAGAAAAATTTAGAGTGGGGCTTGATGTTACGCATTTAGAATTTTTTTGTTTGTTTGTTTGACAGATGACTGATTATTACTGATTATTATATTTGTTCGATTTATTTTTTATTTAATGTGATTTAATTTCAAAGTAATCTAGCCCCAGTTTCACAAACAAGGCTTAAGCCTAGTCCCAGACTAAAATGCATGTTTAAGGTGTTTCAACTGAAAGCAACTTATACTAACATATCTGAAAATATGTCAGTACTATTGTTTTGTCTCAAGATGCACACTAGTAATGTTTTTTTTTTCTAGGTCACGCTTATAAAAGCTAATTAAATGTCCTAATTGAAGTAAGGCCTAATCCTGAATTAATCTAAGCCCTGTTTGTGAAACCATGCCTTGACGTATTAAACTGGAAAAATCTGGGAAAATTAGTCTTTTAGCAAAACTTTTGCCTGGTAGTATATTAAAAAAACTAAATAGTAAACAGTCATATTCTATCAAATAAAACAAACTTTTAAATAAGAAAGCAGTCTAACATCTAGCACAATATGATAAATTCCTAGACACTGTAGAATGTGTCATATAAAGAGATGTGATAAATTCTCTACACAAGCAAGCTCCAGCTGTCTTATGCGTGTTTTCACCTTCTTTTCTCAGAGCTTTAAACTGCAGCACAGCCAAAGGGAAGAACAATCTCAGAATTATATATACAGAGATGTTCCAAAAACTTTTTATTTTTTTTTTTGGAGCGAGATGAACTCAAAGACAGCTTTGAAGCGGATTTGGACTGGGATTTATGCACTGATCCAGGGGAAAGCACTACATTTTGGATGCGGATGGTACTCTGCAGGGGAGCAACTACTACAGCAGGTTTCAGTCTCCCTGTGTGGACTATATGACCATGTTCAGATAGGACTGGGTGATAAAACAATAATTATAACTATAGCAATACACTACATTTTCCACAACAAATTATAACAAATGTTTTGATAAGTGTCCGATATAATGTTCATGCACTATACAAATAATGCTGCACATGCATGTTGCAGACTGTCGCACTGGTGCCAATCACTGAAAAGTGCTGCCATTTCTGTTGCGTACTGCATGAGAAACGCATCAAAAGCAGAACGGAACGGAGCTTTTTGTGTGAAGCGTGCCACATTTATCATGAGGCCATTTATCACCTCAGCACAAAACACATCGCTCACATACAGCTAATGCATTTCCTCGCTGACCGTCTCAATCGTGCGACCACAAAACAGCACTGTGAGACCCATTGAAAAGTGTTCCAAATTGGTGCAGAGTTCTCCCATACAAATCAAACATTAAATGGCTCATAATTTAAACTAGTTTAAAGTCAGATGAAACACCGCAGACATTCTCAACAACACCGATGTGGAAAACGGGAGAAACATTGAGCCACAACGATACAGTTAGAAGACTTTTCAATCCGACATTTACCATGATTTAATGTACATGATCAACTGAAACCATGGGATTGTGGCAGAAATGTGAGATAGTCATTTCAAATTTTATTATACCCGTAATATAGACATTAAATGTATTAAAGGAGCAGGCCATAATGGAATATAATTACAGTATTTATTATTACACTACAGCAGTTTTTGTGCATAGTGCATTTGTATTATACTGTATGTCTTATGTCTAGCAATATAATGATACTGTTTTTCATAACAAATAGTTAATTTTTACCATGGTAGTGAGGTGCAATGTGTGGTTTTACCTATGGTTAGCATGATGCAAATACTATGGAAGACCAAATTTTACCCTATAGTACTTTATCTTGTAAAATGTTTAACCATTACTGTTTTAACATAAACATACATTTACATTTGCATCCCAAATGCAAATATGCATTCCTAAGAGATAAGACATGTAATATTAATATTGGCAAGTGTTTGTCATGTTCTGCTGATACAATAACCACAATTAACTGTCTGGTTTCCACAACTTTAACTGAGGAGCAAAAATCTGCCTATAAACTTTACACTTAAAATAAATAAAGATTTCACATTTATTGTGATAATTGTTGATATCAACTGATGTGAAAAATGTTATTGTGATAATTTTTTGCCCATATCGCCCAGCCCTATTTTCCGACACAAATAAAAGTGCACTTCTTAAAAAAGATGATTCTGGTACCTATAGAGGAAGTTTAGTGGAGTTGTTTTAATGACTTGTTTCCATTCAGACACTGAGATATGACTGTGCTCATTAAAGATCCTCTCTTTGCTCAGAATTACATACTATATTTTGATAGTTATGATGGAACATATGGTAAAATCATGCAAACAAGACTTAATTGTTGGGTATATGAATAAGATTGTTGACTAGAATCAAATTTGTTCACACTGAGCCTTAAAATCATGGTAACCCACACAACAACAACAGTCAAATGGAGCGCTTTACATGCAAAGTAGCTCTCAATTAAGACTTTCTTGATTCTACTTTACAATGGAAGTTCTTGGACCCAAACTGAAGCTCTTACAACCTGAACATCGATAAGCAAATAAGTACAGAAATACAAAAAGTACCACTGTGCCAATAACAAAACTTTTAAAAGCTAATGTAAATAGAATTTAATCAATTTCACAAATTCTACCCAGTGCAATTCTCAGCATCACTCCTAATGACCTGTGGCGGGGAGGGAGCTTGCACCCAACGAGCCTTCCCATAATTCTGCGTTTGTGATTTCCCTCAGGCTAGCAATGATGCACAGCTCACCTCATACTGACAAGCCTGACAGAGCTAAATAAAGGGGTGGAGATGACTCTGAAAACTCAAGCAAACTTTGAGCAAACACATCAGAGACCCTAAAATCTTAACCATGTCTGACATGCTCCTCTGAATTACTCATTTAGAGAAGCACTGCAACTAAAGACTGATTAGAGCTCAAATGTGAGCTTTAAACATGTCTGCAACAAGGTGCCATTGAAAAGCACAATGAATCAAAGTGTGGCAGGTATTATTTCACAAAAAAAAAAGAAAAAGTACACTAAATGTATGGGGTCTATGTTCAATCTGACCATTCTTAGATCAGGGAAATGTCCTGTAATTCACCAGATTGCATCGCTAAATAAACAAGCAAGCTCTATCTCTAATAAATAACTCCACTGAATTCCCTACAGACCATTTTCCTTTTATCTTCCATCAATAGAGAGATAAAACTGGCAGGATGTGAAAAGTGTCCTTGTGAATTATGGTTCACATACAAGCTTTTTATGATAAATCTAGAGAACAGTATGCGAATATGTTTGTATGGAAAAATCAATGCCAATTCTGTCGAAAAAAGAAAAAGAGAGCACAATATTCAACAAAATTAGAGTATACATTAAAAAGAAAAGATTCAGACATCAAACAAAATCTAACAATGGTTTCTTTTTTCTCTTTGAAGCAGAACCTCCCTATGTTTTCAGCATATAAACTAATAAAATAGAAACACCAATACAACACAGGCCCTGTCCCAAACAGCACACTTCATATGCACTTTCGGTCTTACAATGACTTATAATGGCTGCCACGTCCATGAGACAGTAGGGTGTCCCATTTGTCATTTTAGGTTTCAGAAGGGTGTTTGCACCCAATTTGCAGTCGATATGCGCCCTCGATGCGCAGTTTTGCCGAGCCCCACTGAAACGAGCTCTGCAGCAGACTTCTTCCTGACAGTCAAAGCGGCGTTATGTCACCAAACTGCGGACTCGTAGGAAGACCACAAGTGTTTAGGGTGCCATTTGGGACAGGGCCAGAGTTGCTTTTAACTTCATCTTGACAGCAATGCACACAGCAAAGCACACGTTTCTCTGGGCTTCAAATCAGAGGTCTGTATAATGACTATAATAATCCTGTTGCTCGCAATATCAATTCCACTATCTGTAGTTCCTAATAAGTCAACTGATTCTACAGTCATTCCTCAAATGTTATGCTTGTCTCTTGTCAAGGGCGCCTGATTGGATATCTTTTACAATGCAGTCCTTAAGTAACACCATGGGACATCGGTAGACAGATAGATCATTGGGGTTCCACTTTTGTACTCTTTGTCCTTGCTATGGGGCAATCTATGGGGCATCTTCTGCTAATATTATCAGAACTGTGTTACAGGGAATGAAAGAAGTATGGAATAGAAGGATAGAGAGATGGAAACAGACAGAAAGAAAGAATGATATACAGTGAAACAATTGACTGACTGACTGATTGATTGATTGACTGATTGACAGATAGATAGATAGACAGATGTGTTTAAACAATTTATATGAATTTCAGAGAACAGATACATAAAAAGAAACTTCTGCACATGCACACGTATGTCGTCTTTCTCCTGTCGTTTCCTCTCAATCTTCTTCCCCTCTGTCCGTCCTCTTCATTTTCCTGCAGCCTGTTCTTTTTTTCTTACTCAGTCCTGCCACTTATAGCCTCAGGTGAAAGCTATGGTACTTCAAAGAGCCTTTTACTGGAAAAAGGAGATCAAAAGAGGTGAGGCAAGCAGTGAGAGGACAGATATAGAAGAGATGAAGAATGAAGAAAGGACAGAATGAGAAAGAGAAGGGAGAGAGCTCATATGGTTTGTGATGAGGAGGGCTCGCTCTAACTAGCAGGACAGAGCGGTAATAATGGCAGAGCACATGATCACAGCGGCGCACCGAGTTTCATTCTGAGAGTTTCATACGCGCTCGGCGGACACGGCGAATCACAGGAGCCTGTTTAAATTCTCCTGATCTGAACAAGCGTGGCACAGCTTACACTGAGATCACATAACAAATGCAAATGTGTACACACCACATCCACAGCGAAGAAGGTTGAGGGAATGAACAAAGTAGGAACAGAGAAAGACTGTGAAAAAATGTGTTCAAATACAAACTCCAGCTACTTTTTGATTTGAAACCTACAACCTTGCATAGCCTTATTGCTAAATAACAATAAAGACACCATTTTAAAATCCCTATTGTGTAAATAAAAAGGCTAACAGACAACACAAACCAGATGTAAAACCTCTAAGAGATTTACATTAGAAGCAATTGACTAACCATACTAGATAAGAATTATATAACTATCACACTGGGTTAAAATATTAGCCTATGCGTTGAGAAGGTAATGAGATTTCGAGGAAATTAAAAAGCTAAATTAAAGTAATGATCTGTCACAAGACTGAAAATCATTTCAGAGGTAGCATCTCTAAGTACTTAGTCAATCATGTAGTTGGGCTGCAAGATGAATGCCTGCACAGATGGTCAAACTCTCATGCAGAGCCGTGCGCTCACATGTCAAACATTTCTCTCGGAACACAGCAAATATATTGGAATATGGACAGAGAACAGTAAGACAAAAATAACCACACTGAGACATGTCCAAGTGGCAGGGGCCATGTTATCGCACTTGTCCGAGGCTTTGATTACTTTGTGCTGTCATTACAAACTACCCTTTCAGACTCCTATGAGAATGTAACCAGGCAAAATTGATTTCCTGAACCCCAAAAATTAAACATAGTTTCAGAGTTCATAAAAGTTATTCTTCCCATGTCCACAGAAACAAAACATTACTATATCAATATCAATATTGGCTCTGGAAATGGTGCACTTGGTCCCATATGTAATTATATCAATTAGAAAGGTGCTCATGAGCTTCGCCTTTGTGCTGGTGATGCTCCCTCAACACAACCTTTTTCTACACATCACAATTAATGACTACCTAACAGCAGCACTACAACACAAAAGTGTGGACTTGGAGGAACAAAGACAGAGAATCACATTTGGGAGAGGGTCATAGTCAAAACGATGGTATCAGCACCAACCTTATGTTCTGGCTTTGTAGGTAGTCCGGGTCAGTGGCGTTCAGCATGGCCACAAAGCTCCCTACGGGAATATTCTCTCTCCTGATGACAACCAGAGGATCGGGGAAGAACACCGGTCCTTCATTCACATCCATAACTGTAATGTAAACTGTCGCTGTAGAGCTGTGGCCGTACACAACATCAGGAACCAAAGGGTCTTCGTTTTCTACTTTTATTAGTAGTGTGTGAAACATTGCACTTTCATAGTCCAGAGGCTGTGAAAGACAAAAGACAAATGGAATTATGTAAGAGTGATCAAATAACTACCGTCTATTTATACCAAGCAAATGACCCTTTATTACATTGCTCTTCTTTAGTGCATGTTTTCTTCTACAAAGCAACTTGCAGTACATTTTAACATCATGAGCAAGAGTAGGGCATCTAGTCCAGTTTCTGGAGGGTCACTTTCCGGCAGAGTTTAGCTCCAAGACACCTGGTGTAAGTTTATGGTAATGCGGAAGACCTTAAATAGCTGATTTAGGTGTGTTTTGGACAGCCCAGTGGCTCAGTGGGTAGCACTGTTTGTATGTTCTTTGTGGAGTTTGCATGTTCTCTCCATGGGATTCCTGCTCCGGTATCCAAAAACACTCAGTGTAGGTGAATTAGAGACACTAATTTGCCCATAGAAATGAATGCGCATGTGTGTAAAATGGGGAGGGTTGGTGAAAGACCTAGCAACCTACCCCGGAAAAATCAAAATACCTGGTCATTCTCACGCATATAGCAAGAGATGGCAATAGAATGACAAAGAGTCAGATATGACTGGAATGGTTAATGAGAATATGGTGTGTTTTATTTGAGTTGGAGCTAAACTCTACAGCTGGTGGGTGTCCAACCATGCTCCTGGAGGGTCACTATCCTGAGTTTAGCTGAAACCCTATTTAGACCTAGTAAACCCAGCTAATCAAGGTCCTCAAGATTAGAAACCCATAGGCAAGTGTGTTAGGGCAGTTTGGAGCTAACAGGCCCTTTAGGAGTTTGGGGAGCCCTACCCTAAAACTATCACTTTATATCTGCAGTTAATTAGTAACATTAGTGGCCTTGATTGGTGGCTCATGAAAGTCATCTTCTTGGGCTTGAGCCTTCAAAGTTTCAGATACCAATCAAGATCGTTAATCGTTTTTGGATAAAGTGGTTCAATTCTGGGTGATCTAAGAATTGCTAACCTAAACTTTAAAGGTTTAATCCAAGAAGGGAACCATCATAAGATTTCACCATTAAAAGGCAATCAAGTAACGGAACCAAACATGACTGAAATTTAAATCACACACCTTTACCACTGACAGCATCCCTTCATTGTTGTCCAGGTTGGTCTGTATTTCAAAGTTCTGGTTGGGATCTCCATTGATGATGGAGTAAATGGCTCTCCAGGCTCCGGTGGCTGGGTCGTCTCTGTCGTCCACCGTCAGGTTCACTACCACCCCGGTTGATCCCTCATTCACAGATGCCTGGAACTACAGCACAGAATGCTTGATCTGTCAAATGTTTTCAAATGTTTCAAACCAGGAAACTGTATTAAACCAACACTTTAGCATTTTTTTTCACATGTACATTGACACATAATTTGAATTTGTAGTGTGCAATCAATATCAATAATTCTCTTTCCGATCTCTTAAAACGATAAGACCGAATGCGCAGTGGAGGAGTTGCTGGCTGTGGAAATGAATGCTTTGACTAGATCTCTATAATTGTGCCTTTTATGTTTACAGAGATTAACATAGCCAGGGGGACAGGGTCTATTGTTTTCTGCTAACCGCACACCACCTTGAGTAATGAAAGAAGTGATCAACCTACGGCTGCATCAATTCCTTCCTTCCTTGTTTGGTACACACAGAATCTCTGTCTTACATACACCTCCCTCCCATCCTTCTTTCTGTCCCTCTGTCAAAGATAAGGCTTAAGCTAAGCCTGTATGAAACAGCTCTTTTCCTGTTTTTGTCACTGGATGAAAGCCACTCTATTCAGAGTGTCGCAAATCTCCATAGTCCTTGCCCAATCCAGCCCAATGTCACAGGCCTGTTTGGGGAGATGAAGTGTTCCTAGAAGGACCAGATGAGCTCTGGTCGCCATCAGCTCTGCTATCATTTCTGTTTAGTGGCTTGTGAAGTGAGCACCCCTTCTATGCCTCAGGGATGTGCTCCCTTTATAAGAGCTGTCCAGCAGGGAGGGTGTAGGAGGCCAGATGCAAAGGTCATAGGCGTCCTGAAGAGGGTGCTGCTGGATCTGGGTGATCAGGATGAGTAAAAGAAGCTTGGAAAAGCGAAGCGGGACTGAAGTGCCACTAAGCCCTCTCTCTAACTTAATGCTTATTGCTATTGAGTTAGGAGCCACAGTTGTGAACCATCCAAGATTAACAGTGAAGAAAACCATTAATGTCATGGAGGCATATCTACATTGACAAACATTCACGCTTAGTTTTTTTCGCTTACCATCTGTCTCTCAATACTGCAAACACACGTACGCACATCCTGACTAACACACACACACACACACACACACACACACACACACACACACACACACACACGTTGGGTTTTCATGTTTTATGGGGACTTTCCATAATGATTTTTAGGGTAACATTTTACAGTAAGGTTCATTAGTTAACATTAGTTAACATTAGTTAACATGAACTAATAATGAACTGCACTTATACATTAATTATTAATCTTTGTTAATGTTAATTTCAACATTTACTAATACATTATTAAAATCTTGTTAACATTAGTTAATGCACTGTGAACTAACATGAACAAATAATGAACAACTGTATTTTCATTAACGTTAACGAAGATTAGTAAATACAGTATAAATGTATTGCTCATGGTTAGTTCATGTTAGTTAATACAATAACTAATGCTTAACTAATTAACCTTATTGTGAAGTGTTACCATTTTTAGAACTTATAAACTGTATATTATATCCACTAACTCTAAACCTATTCCTATCCCATCCTATCAGAGAAAATGTCCTGCATTTTTACATTTCAAAAAACATTACTTAGTATGATTTATAGTATGATTTGTTGTCTTGACCTTTTATTGTTTATTGTTTTCAATCATATTCAAATTAACTATACAACAGGCACTGTTTTACATATAAAGTACAATCTAAAAGCCTAGGACCACATTGAAAATTTTCTTTTCTTTTATTTAACCCTGGAAATAAACAAAAAGTTGTAGAATGTAGTAACAAAAAAATCTAATAAATTGATTTATATGTAAATCAATTTCTTTGATTTGTAAATCAATTTCTTCACGCTGTGCAGATTCAAATGAACAATACAATAGGCACTTTTTACATATAAAGTGTGCTCTAAAAGCCTAGGACCACACTGAAAATGTTCTTTTATTTTAAACCTGTAAATAAACATAATGTTTTAAGATTTAGAAGAAAAAAAAATCAAAGGTTATGATTTAAAAAATGTAATGCAAATGCAAAATCAAGAAGAAATATATACGATTCTATAATATTTATTAAAACATTATTTTTGTAAACATGGATATAAATTTGTAGGATTTAGAATATTTAAAACAAGCAAACAAAAAAATTAAATGAACAAAAAAAATAAAAATGAAAAAACAGGTGTGAAAAGGTACTGCTCAAAATCTGCTGTAGACGCATCAGGCAGTAAATTCAAGCAATGACTTTCAGCCTCAGTCACATCTGAAAATATAGATTTTTCATTTGTAAAGGCCCACCTCCCAATAAGAATAACTTCTTCAATAGTAAAAAGAAAGAACCCAGTGATTTTGTTCCTTACAAGAGAAAGAGAGAGAAAAAACACACCTGGAGACAGTCTTACATATAAGCCATGGTTCATCCTTTCCTGAAAATAGAGCTCCGTTTCATTGTTTCATTTCTGAAACCCATGCCCGGCTCACCGTCTCCTTAAAACCTGCGTTTGCCTCAAAGAAGATGAGATTGTATCAGTCTGCTGAAGGCCATGGAGCGATTACATCACTTACATATTACTTCAGCTCCAATGAGAGCCTTATGTCTACAGTGAGCCCTGCAGGTGTATCACTGCCAAAATCACAGCGACGGGAGATACTCTCCCACTATCAACTAAGATTTTATCATGTGTGGAATAAACAATTAAACAAATATTGTCACAAATGATTACAGAGGGGCACAAATGCATCCGCACAGCCTCACGCTGCTGTGCATCTTCACATCGCTGACCGGTCCTGTTTCATTTAATCATCTGGGGCAGTGAAGCGGTCAGATGGATGTATTCAATCTTTGTTGGCCGCTGATACCCTGGCCCTGCCATACCACTGATAAGACCCCAATCCCTCTGAGTTCACAAAGCAACCAGCAGTGTGACAAACAGGGAAGTTATCAACCCGAGGCTAGACCCCAAAACTGAGAGGACGGGGTGGGTTTGTATGTGTGAGGTAGATGTCGCCTAGTTAAAGCCCTACAGCAACAGAACACAGGGCAAGTGAGGAGGAGCAGAGAGAGAGAGAGAATGTGGCCGGAGCGAGATAAATCACTTCCAACAGAGCTGCCGGGGCGGCGACACCCAGAAGCCATGAATGACTGGGATTATTTGGCATTCCATTCATTATCAGTAATGTAGCGCAGTGTGAAGGCATCATTGGAGATTCCTTTTGAGCTGGGCTACTGCTTCGGTCGCACCTGATACTGTAACTCCCCCTTCGTCTTGACATCTGTTCGAGGAATTAAATCAACATTTATGACCTTTCGAGAAACTCTGCTTGACTTACAAGTCTCAAATCGCACATCTCAAACCGGAAATGTGAGGAAAAAAGCCACATACAGTTTTCACAGCTTAACGAGGTTCTAGAAAATAACACTTTCCACGTGTAGCCAATCTGGGAATGCTTTGGAGGTGAAAGGCACTCAAGAAGCCTTCAAAGAACAAGAGTTATGTGAACGGTCTCCTGATGTGCCTGTTGATGATGATACAGGTGCCTTTTATGCCATAGAAAACCTCACTCATACTTTTTTTCTTCACAGCCTCTCAGAGTGACAGACTGAGACGTTTCACAATCTGCATGAGGAGCCAGCGGTCCCAACGGTGTCAGTTATTCCATCAGAACTAACACTAACACTTTACAATAACTAAAATAGGAGCCATCCAGATTTTTAGTTCTGATTGTAAAAGGAGAAGAATGGATTTAAATATTTTAAAGGGGGGCAACAGACACAATAACACAAAACTACAACACACTCATTATACAGAATAATGAATATCAACATATGAGCAGAGGAAAAAACAAAGTCGAGGGCACCTTGATGTGTTTTAAAATTATAACCCTATATGACAACAACGAGGGACAATCACAGAAGAACATTTGAACATTTTCAACACGTATACGAGCACTACAGTCTCTAAACGGACGACACTTGTCAGTTTAACACAGAAACAATAAAGGCATAGTTACATTTTTGTCCATTGTTCTTTCAATTTTCGGTCTACATGGTCTTCTGTCTATCAGAATAATTCATCATGTCATCGCGATTATGATCAGATGTAAGGGCTGAATCAGTGTCCTAATTTGCGAATATATATGTCATTTGAAAATACTTAATGAAATACGTGTGCATACACGGTGCTGGTTCATGTTTAATACAATAGATTATATGAAATATGTCTATAAAAATGTCTATCAAAAACTTGCTTACTTCTGTCCGTATATGATCCACGTGAAGTGTGTAGTTAAACTCTTTGCGTCGTTCTGTGCAGAAACTGCTCTTAAGTGCGCTTATTTTTACATATTAAATATTGTTACAGTGATATTTCCCATGTGTTCATAGTCAAACTGCAGCTCTAAATGAAATGAATATTTTGTGTTACTGAGGAGGAAACATGCACTTGTACGAACCATCGCACATGACAAAAAAAAGATTAATTCATATCCTCAATTTTTTAAATCATGCACACAATTTACTATTTCATTCCTTCGTTTTAGAATATAATGTGTATGATTTATAAATCAAGTGAATGATATAGTAAATCGTGCGCATGATTTAGCCAACTAATTTTTCCTGCATGTCATGTACAGAGCTCCGTACACTTATATGTGCCTGAAGGACAACTACGCAGTTGAACAGACAGAAGTGAATAGACAGCGTGTGTTATTTGAACTCTCCGCTATAACGCCATCTCATGCATAATACAGTGCAGTGCTTGGATTAAAAGAGTTCATTCTCATGAATAATAAGAATTAATGAACTCTTTGTCATGAATAAATGCAGAGAAGTGCTCAGAAACTGTTGACGTCAGCCCATTCGTCCAGCCCCGACTGGAGCCTAGGCAGCCAATGACCATTCCGGATCTTGCCGGTATTATGCATTGACGTCAGAGCTCTGACTTTTGCTCTGACTTTGCTTTTCAAACTGAATTTGCTCAAAAAAAAAAGAAAAAAAGGAAAAAAAAAAAAAAAACTAATTTCCACTTATGGATAAACTTAGTGAGTACCTTTAGAGTTTTCAGCCTGGACATATCTGTTCAAATCTCCAAAAAAAAAAAAAACCTTTAAACCGAGGTTGTTAGCATTTTGGAAGTCAGCGATACATGAAATCAAGCTTTCGTAACTAGCTTGGTTTCAGGACTTATATTAATTATTTCAAATAAATTATTAATAATAAAAGAAATATGTTATTGTCAATACATTGCACTGTAAACTTGCCATCTTCCTTTCTTAACCAGAGAAAATATATATTTGAATATGAATATGATAGGAATCGAATTATGGAATAGGAATTATGAATAGTGTAGGCATCATTAATGAAGCATATTGCATTGACGGAGTTCAGTCCTGCTTATGGAGATTTTCCTTTCTTCAGAGTTTGGATCCAACTCTAATCAAACACACCTGAACCTGTTAATCAATGTCTTGGGCTCACTTGAAAATTACAGACAGGTGTGTGAGAGCAGTGATGGAACTAAGCGCTAAACTAAATGTCAAACCCACAAAATGAAGTGTTGCATCCTAATTTGTTTTCTTCCGCCATGCACTATAAGCATGCACTTTGCTGGTGATGGGAAAATACAAACTTTTGAGTATTTTTAAATACAGTACACCAGTATTCTGGCATTGTTCATTTTGGCATATAAACTTAGAATCTAAAATTCATTATTGCTTTTTTAAACTAGGCACCTTAAACATGCTATTTTAAGTGTAGTAAAGTTTTGAATGCTTTAATTCTAATTTTGCATACAATTAATGATGGATGGTACGCAAACTGGAATGAAGCCTAAGTGCATCCCTCATGACAAATTTGTAGGTAGACATTTTTACATACAAAAAACATCCTTGTGTAAATGTCTGACATCTTGCTATCTAGCAATTTCTATAACTGACAGATTACTTCATCCTTAAGAACACTTGGTCTTTTAACTAGTTGCTTGTTAGCATGCATATTAATAGAATATTGGCTATTTATTAGTACTTATTAAGCACATATTAATGCCTTATTCTGCATTCTTAATCCTACCCAATGCCTAAACTTACCTATAATACCTAAACAACTACCTTACTAACTATTAATAGTTAGGCATTTACAAGGGAAAAGACATAGTTAATAATTTACATGTGTTATATACTAAAGTGTTACCGAACACTTTCAGTTTGAAGATGTCATGACGATATATATCACTGCACCCCTGGAGATGTAATGAGAATCCCTGACTGTTCACAAACGGCCTTACACAGCTGATTTTATTTATGAGGACATGTGAAATAGTTGTACGTCTCTGTAGTCCATTAATTACCAGCTGGACTTCACAGGACAGATGGGACTCATAAAAGTATCTTGAAGTTATGACTTGTAATCTTATATTTAGGGTTGCCAAACATAAGATGGATTTGTTCAGTAGAACAGAATTGAGAACTCTTCAGTATTTAACAATTTGAATAAGTTTGTAAAGTGTCAATGCTACAAAACAGACAACAACAACATTAAAACTGCACACAAGAATCTACTACTACCACCAAACTGCTATATGTTGGCTTATTGGACATTTGGAGTAGTATTCATTAAAAATTATTTATTTTGGTAAGTGGTGAAATATAAAAATAATCACTCCCACAACATGCAGTTTTAATTGATGTGTTGCTGTTAATTAAAATGACTAAAATGTAAAGCACTCAAATTCTCTTGAAATATTTATTTATTTGTTCAGTGTTAGAATTTGACTTGGTAGAAACTAAATGTATATACAGTATGTGTAATGGTGTGTGACAGTACAATTTAAAAAATAATTTATTTTTACAACAAATGCAATGAAGCTATATTTCAGTGTGCCAAAATCGAAGTGAATTCATCTCAAAAGTTTAGTTTCCAATTGTTTTAGTGCTTAAATATTTGGAAAGTAATAAATGCACTACAAAATGATGAGATAAATTCAGTAATAAATAAATAATAGTCTTTTAGGAGTGCAACAATTGGATTTAACTATATATTAAAAAAACAATATTAAAACCAACCAATTTCATCTATTAACATTTAAGAAAAAAAAAATTCATTACCATATAAACAAGTCAGCAACTCCACTGATTAGTTCACAGTTCACTAACTCACAGTTAGTTAGTAATCCTTATGAAGGTATTGCTGATAAACTATTGTTCGCTGCTTTTTTGATTCTGCTGACTATAATGCTTTACTTCAGAATATTTTTTCAAAAACTTTCTTAGAGCCAATACGAGCCTAAGATTCAATCCATAAAGTTATGATAGTTATGTTTGTAACTAGAAGTCTCAAACAATAATAAGTTTGGCACAACTGTATTGATTTAAAATATTGAGTGCAGTGCTTTCAAATATAACAACCATTCAGCGCTCTCCATGAACCGAATAACAAAATCCATGAGATGAATGAAAGCAAACACCCACACATCATTTCATAAGCTTTGACTTTGCCTCCACAACAGAACTGTAAACATGCTAATATCTGCTAATTGAAAATTATAGTTAATACATCTTTACATCACTCTCTTACTCTCTCAGCAGTGGATATTGTGGTGTACTATCTAGGGTGGATGCCATTTCCACTCCATATACAATGCTTAACTTCTGAATTTAAAAATACCAATTTAACCTGTCTGTATATAGTAGTAGGACAACGTTCAACACTCTCTTACTAAACTGATGTATACTAGCTAGTCAAGCTCATACTGATTGACAAATGAGGGCATGATCAAGTCATCCTCCCTCGACTGAATATGTCTGCTCTTGATGGATATGAAAATGACATATATATGGCAACAGATGTAGAATAACTGTAGCTCATAATGAGTAAAATCGTAAATGCATAAACATGCCAAAAGAACTAACAAGCTGGCAAAGTGATCTGGTACATTGTGAGACGAACATGTTGTTTTGTAAACAATTTAAAACGCAAAAATGCAAATTAAGAGATTCCAAAGAAAAGATTTGCATAATATGAAATATGCTAAACAACTATAATGTGGTCTGGTGTTTTCATTATACAAACGGAAAGACTGCTCAGTCCTGTCATACACAGTGATGAGAAACATTAATTTATATTAATGCACGCTAAATATGCTGAAATGACTTCACAGATTTGATAAAGGATTACACAGTGTTAGAAGCTGGTTTCCTTTTCTTGACATGCCAAGTTGTCATATTCTGAGTAAATTAATTTAAGCTCTAATTGAAAGGCTATCCTATTAATTTCCATGGAAAACAATGTATGATGGAGCTTTGATAATATTAAATAAACATACATAGATGAAACTTAATATAATCGTTAAAAAAAGTATTTGGTGCAAAACAGATCAGCAGTTCAAACATGCATCTATACATAAAAACTAGTAACTGAATTGCTAATCATACTTGAATGAATAATCTGTTAGTAATAATAATGCATCTTAAGAAAGGTTATTACAAAGTATTCTCTATGTATAGAATGTACTTTAATTTCCAAGAAAACTTTTTTTTGACATCTGTGGCCCGTCAGCCACTGTAGTTTAATCTAAAAATCTGCATGTGTTTTCCAGGGCCTGAGGATATTTTAGAGAGTCAGAGTCCCCATAGACACTAAATGGCTGAACATTGCTCTGAATATCAGTGTTTTTGAAGTATTGTCATTATTAGTAGTGCTACTGTGAATCTGAAAGTGCCCTTCATGATTACTTAGCATCAGCAAACATAGTCGCCTATTTTTGGGACCAGAATTGTCATGGGTAATTACTTTTATTCGACATTTCAAAAGAAGAGCCTTTGTCAAGGACAAAGAAATATGTTTCCTTTAAGACATGCTATTGCAATGCACACTACACATATAAATACTGGAATGATATTTTTAAAATAATAATAATAATAATTCCATCAATGACGATCAATAATTGCTGGTGTAAATGTAGGAATTGAGCAACATAAGAAATGGGATTTCTGAAATCGGGTCCTTGAGCAGTAGGGAACGGGACATAATTTCATATCATCGATAATACGAAGGCTAAAACTGGCTGAGCTGCTGTGGTAACCACATTGTTTTCACCTCCCAATATAATTGACATCTGGACATGTTATCTGTCCTCTTATTGGAGAGAAAAAACTGAACAAGAGAGTGGAAAAGGTTGCTAAGATTAATAATGAAGAAAGAATATTTGCAGAACCAAAAGGTCATTCATTTACTGAGAAAATCAAGAGCGAGTCAAAATTATTCAATCCATAAAAATATTGAGTGAGCTATGGCCAAGTGAGCTTAAAAGCCAAGTAAGGAGGAGTGATAGGGAACATCCTGATTGCCCGTCCTTATTTTCCTCTTTCCTAGGTCAACATGAACAATCATAGTCAAAATGACTACAGCCCAATTATTGCAAATGGTTCAGATCCATTGGCTCTATTCTAAAACCAAATAAGATGCCTTATAGTGCCTAGCTCCATTCTACACAGCATCTAAAGCTAAACTATATATATATAAATTGTGTGTGTGTGTGCACGTTCTATTTCTTTATTCCCTTTTATCCTTTATTTAAGACCTCTTCACGATCTTCATTTATTCTTTTTATTTTTCACTGAGCTTTTTGCAATGCAATCTGGGATTGCCTTCTCTGTAGAGGATACATGCAATTCTGCCCTAAAATTTGGCCAAAACCTGATATCTCAGAAGGCAGTATAATTATTCTGAGATTGGCAGCCTACATAGGCGGTTCACTAGAGTTTGGAACAACACACTGAGTAGTAGTATTCCTTTTCTATGTTTAAAATGAAAAAATCTGTGAGATGTGAGAGAGACCTTCTATATTAATGTGCCATGTGTGGTTTTGCATGTGGTTATCATGATCTACAAACGTATGATGGAAGACCAATGGTTAATTTTAATAAGAGTAGATTCCTAACTCTGACAGCTTATTTAAATTTTACCCTATAAAACAAGGTTGTATTTTTTATTTTTTTTTTACAGATATTACTGTTTTTGTTCATGAAAATGAATTTGCATCCACATCCCAATTCAAGCTACTGCTACTGTCAACTCAAGTTGCAATCAAATGTGACTTTCCAAGAGGCAAAACATGAATATTAATACTCCCTGCCACAATCAGGTTCTAGTGCCACCATCTATAGAACTTGGTGGAGCCAGTGCCACTGCTCTTAAATGTTAGTCCGGAGCCTTGTAAATGAAAAGTCAATTGGCCATTGAACAAATAAGAACATCTATCCGATCAGAGTCGACCCCCAAAGTGCACCCGACTTTTGTTACAATCATGTTGCGGACTTGTAGCCATCATAGTTGATGTCATTAGCATTTTGACGGAGGCAGCGCTGTGCTGTCACTGCAGGGGAGAGAGGCAGCTAAGATAAGCTGTCACTTCCCTTGAGTGACAGGCATGATAAGCCGGATCAGTGGCTGCTGCAACACTTGGAAGGGGTTCATCGGAAATAGATGCCAGTTATCACAAAGTGCCAGTGGGTGGGCGGGCATGTACATACCACCTGCAGCAACTACCACAGCCTTTGGCATCTCCCTCCACAGCTCCAAGATCCCGAAACAGGAAGCAGGAGTCAGAGGGACCCGGGGACACAGAGATAATAGCGGGAGCATGGATAGGTGTGCTATTATCCTAATAATACTCCCGCTGCGGGACACTGTTACGTGACCCCATACATTGACCGAGGCCTAGAATTATCTCTGGGCAGACAATAATTCTCTTGTCACACACTGCCGACATTTATTTTAAAAGATGAATGGGGGCTCGGATGCTAAATACATGAAATGAATTGAGGTCAAAGGAAAACCAAAAGCTCTGCCGTGCTCTGCTGTGCTGTTTAGTGGAGGCTAGGCAGTTTGTCAATGTGCTACAAGAGGTGCAGATAGTTCCTTGATCTTCTTCAGGTTCATTTGAGGATATGATCTCAGTGGGGTAGTTTAAATTCCGATTGATTGTCACTGTGATGAGCAATTTACAACATAAAGAACCAGATATTGAATAAAAGATCTCTGGGAAGCTGTGTAGCTGATGCAAATAAATAATACAGCTCCATTGTGTAGGCCTGTTAGTTTTTATTAGGAGTTGTATTGGGTTTACAAAACAGTGAGCTAAAGGGTGGATTCACATTGGAGTAGAGATAAAAGCAGTTTTCTGCAAGCCATCCTGTTTTTTTTTTAAGCTAAAACACTACTAAATGTAAATACATTTATTCCTCTAGATCAGATTGGACCAATGACAATAAATGACTGGAGATGATAACCTGTGGCTATGATCAATACAGTATCCTCAAAATATTTCAGATGAAGACTATGCTATGATTGTAAATCCCTAAAGTTAAACATTTGGTAATTTAAGAAAAAAAAGAAAAAGAGGAAATGTGTGAAGGTGGCATGTTTTTCCTTTCCTTGTTTCTTTTAGAAATTGCTATTTAAAAGTTAAGAGTTTTGGGTGATTTTGAGATTAAGCTTTTGGCTCTTTTGTAAAATTTGTGGGAGATAAGTAAATTATCTCACTTCTGGGGCAAGTAACAATTTGGGCTTTATCACAGAAAGATGAAAGGTGTAATCTTTTGTCATTTATTCACCCTCTTGTCGCACCAAACCTGTATAACTTTCTTTCCTCTGCAGAACACAAAAGAATACTTTCTGAATTTTGGTAACCAAAAGTTTTGGTGCCCATTGACAGGACTTTTGGCTGAACTATCCCTTTAAATCCTCAGGTTGTATCCCAAAGAAACAGCCCATGCTGGTTTGCTGCTCTTAGCTACAGTAGTTCAACATGTTCTCCCAACGTGCTCAAGCCGGTGCTGTGGTGTTTTAGCCGGGAGACCAGCTGGCTAAGGCCAGCAAACAAGCTTAGGCATTTTTCAAGACTGAAATTTTAAAATTACCACTTTCAGAGGTATTTTTCACGAACATTTACTGAGGTCTGTCAGATACAGTGTTCTGTAAGAGGAAGAGGGGATATTCTGCTGATCCACTAC
Source organism: Zacco platypus (assembly GCA_038088235.1). Classification (NCBI taxonomy): domain Eukaryota; kingdom Metazoa; phylum Chordata; class Actinopteri; order Cypriniformes; family Xenocyprididae; genus Zacco; species Zacco platypus. The sequence goes on along the minus strand of CM076075.1, from coordinate 21,712,927 downwards.
CACAGCTCTCTAATCTCGTAGGGTGGACTTGTGCCAAAAACAAAGATATGCACTCCAAAAGCACCTGTAAGTAGACAGCATGCCTTCCAACAGCTGAATTTCACAGCATAGTCAAGAGTGTTTTCAAGCATGTGCAAAGAGGAGGTGCTGCAGTCAGACCCTGTCGGACTAGTAAATGGAGAAAAAAATATCATGAAAAGAGCTTGTTAAAAACATACCAAGCAAAACACACTTCTTGTTAAGGAGCGGGGTAAAGTGACATGAGAATAAAAATACAAATACAGACTTTTAATAAAAATTCTTACATAAAAGTCACATCTAAAATACTAGTTCTAATTAATGTTGATTACATTGTTTTATCTTATAATCACCATTATGATGATCAGTGTTCATGTTGGTGAACCTAGTATACTCTGCTCAATTTTCTTTAAGTAGATGCAATTAATTTGCAAACAGATGTCATTTTTATATTTTATATTCTAGTTTTATCTGATGACATATAATTTCTGACATAACCTCGAAATAACCCACTTCTAAATACTCGGATTAAAGGTGGAGTAAGCGATTTCCGAGAAATTCGGTAGAAAGTTGATCAAACCGAGTACCACAACAAACTAGCCAATCAGCAGCAGGGGGTGTATAAACTGATGATGGGGTATGAGAGAGAATGAGCTAGAAGGAAATTTTGAAGAAATACTGTTGAAAGCGAGATCACAGAGACACATTACAACAGAGAAAAGGTCAGAGGAATATCACTGGAAAAAGAATGTTTATGATCAGGAAAGAGCTTTAGGACCTGCGTTAATATTAGAAAAGCTTTCCAGCACTGGAGAGACTTAAGGGGGAAGGCCTGAAAATGGATGCTGAGTTTGCATTGTTTCTGATCCATATGTGAGAGACATGAGTTTTGGTCGTCTTTACGTCATTACGTCACTTCTATTTACATAAAGCAGTCCCAGCTAGTAGGCTGTATCATGTGAGGATGCTGCAGGTGGCAAATTGTTTATAGCCTTTTCTCACAGCAGCTGGAGTAATTAAATTTATCATTTTGATGGTGGATTGTAATCCAGAAAGGTCCAAATGACAATCATCAGTGACAACTGGAGATTCACTCATACTCAAAAGCAAAAGACTTTGGACTGCGAAGTGGCTACAGAAATTGAAATCTACAGGTAACGCTAATAACTCTAAATACACATAGTCACGCGATGCTGATGTTGTCAACATTAACAATTTGAGAACAAAGTATAACAATAATAATAATTTGCATGGTTTCACGCATTCCGAGCTAAGCAATCGTTAGATTTAATCACCATTGGTATTTTTTGTAATGCTTTTTTCCTCAGCCTGAACAAAAGTGGCAGACATGACATTTCTGGTGAAAATTCTTATTTTGGTCATACTTCCAAGAAGTACAATCTGTGATTCCAAAGTACATTATCTACACCAGTACAGTGACAGACAGCAAACATTAGATTTATCTGCGTTGAGGAACCGAGCTAATGCGCAACCCATGTAAAGATGATAATTCTGCAAATAACTGCAATTGCAGGTTTCAAACAGAGATGGCGACAAAGAGGAAAAACTTATGGACTGCAGCAGATTGCTTTAATAGAAATGACTTAATTTTAAGGCAACTATGTTTATGCAAATTCTTTGCATATATTCATGTTCATGGTATTTACAGTAAACAACCTAAAGCAGCAGCATTTGTCAAAGACACTCTAAACAGATAACCTGAATGATTGTCCACATCAACTAGTCAGAAAGCCCCTCTTCCTGGCACAGCAGTGCATCTTGGGAATGGGCCAAGTGAGGGTGAATGTAATGTCTCTGGGAATCTGACAACAGCCCAGGGCACTTCCTCTAAAAAAACCATACAGCTCAAAATAAGTGTCTCTGCATCAGCTTTGTGTAGTTGTTTTCCCTCCGCTGGCTAAAAAAGTGCAAGTGTAGCATTTTCTGACAAATTCATCACAGGTGGGCTCAAATGGACATGCAGCTTAAGTTTGCACATATCATAAGTGCAGTTTTTTTGCCCTCTGGGTTTTATATTGCTGAACGGCAGAGGTGGCTACTATTTGTGACTGTTTAGCAGAAGACTAATGTGTATTTTATAGCCTATAGCTAAAATGTGTAGCTAAAAAAGTCCAGAAATACCAATGATTACAACAACAATACACGTACAAACAATACACTCCATCCATGGACAGACCATTATTGGTACGGCAGACCCTGGGTATTATAACACAATCATTTCAGACTGCAAACAGGAGGTCGCAGAGGATAAGCGAGCAAAAAGGACCCAGTCCATCACCTTTGTGTGTGAGTATTTGTGAAGCACAGCTGTCATTGCAGCGCACCTGAGATTAAAGTGATTGATGCACGGGGAGGGCTTTTTCTCGCAAGGTCAGTGTATCTGAGTGAATAGCTGAGGCCCTGGCTGAGCATTGAGAGCTTCTGTTTGTATACATGTGACTTGAGTGATTGACAATTGGAAATGATTGGTGAAGGCCTTCTGGACTGAGAAGCTTGAGTGTTTTTCCTCATGGTAAATGACTGCAGGTGTTTAGCTGCTTCTAACTGCTATGAATCATTTCAAAAGAAACTGAATGCAATACAATCGTCAGCTGTTCTTAGGGTGAATGTGTTCAAAATGGGGTTCAAGCTTAATTTTATGAAGTGGCAAGAATATGTTTTGTGTGCGTGAAAACAAAATAAAAATAATGACTATATTCAACAATTTCTTCGCCGTACACGTGAGCAGCAATTGTTGAATAAAGTCGTTATTTTTGTTTTGTTTTTGCGCACAAATAGTATTCTTGTCACTTCATGACATTAAGGTTAAACCACTGTAGTCAAGTGGACTATTTTAACGATGTCTTTAGTACCTTTCTGGGCCTTGACTGTGTTAAATTGTTGTCTATGGAGGACAGTACTTAACAGAATTTTCATTTTTGAGTGAACTAACCCTTTAATGTTGTGTGATCTTTTACCTCATGAAAGGCATTCAATATCCATAGCTTGTTAGTTACTTAGAAAAATGTACTTTAGAGAAGAGCATAGTGTTAAGATCATAAATATATACTGTAATCTAATATAAAAATAATTATAAATATTTTATATTTTTACTTGTAATAATTGAATATTTTAATGTGCACTACTGTTGAAAAGCTTGGATAAGCAAGGATTTTTTTTTAAATAAATTAATAATTAATTCTGCAAGGATGCATTAAATTGTACACTGATAGTAAAGACATTTATAATGTTGCAAAAGATTTCTATTTCAAATAAATGCTGGTCTTTTGAACTTTCTATTAATCAAAGAATCCTAAAAAAAAAAAAAAAAAAGATAAAGGTCTCGGTTTCCATCTAAATATTAGAACAACACTGTAAATAATAATAAATGCTTCTTGAGCTCCAAATTAGCATATTACAATGTTGAATCATGTGACACTGATGACTGTAATGATAATGGCTGCTAAAAATTCAGCTTTGCCATATATTAAACTATTTATATATTAAAATCTAAAGCAGTTATTTAAAATTGTAATAATATTTCACAATTACTGCTTTCACTGCGTTTTTGATCAAATAAACGCAGCCTTGGTGAGCATAAGAGACTTCTTTTTTCTTGTTTGAATAAATCTCATAATTCTGAATAAAAAAAGTCTGAAAATTGTTTGGAATCTTTAGAGGCCACTTTCTAAAAAACCCCCCAAAAAAACATTAAAATTATTATTTACAGTTTGTTCAGTGTTCAGTGTTCTGGGTCAATTAATGTCAATTAATTACATTGTTAAGAAGGGAAGAAAAAATGAGGAGAGATGAAAAATAGGTTCCTCCTACCAGTGAGTGTGTAAACTCAGGTGCGTGGTCGTTCCTGTCTGTGATGGTGATGGTGGCTGTTGCAGTTCCTGTCAGTCCCACCTCACTTCCTGCCATGTCCTTCGCCACAATCTCCAGCTCGTACTGCGTGGTTGGAAGAGTCTGTGGATACATAAGAACAAGGTTGTGAACAGTTCGTAACAACTTAAGTGGCTTAAATGAAGAACAAATCATTGTTTCACAACTGCTTTAGTGGTGGTTAGATGCTGTCAATACACACTGAAAAGCACCACATACTTTTAATGAGTGCTTACATTGTAAGTTAACTGGTAAAGTGGAGCAATTAGGATCTAATTAACCAATCATTGTATTGAATCGTGGCTTCAGCTAAGAAGGGCCTTGCAGTTCATCACTGACATTTCATTGACAATAAAGTCAATCAGTCCAAAAGTTCATTATTGCTCATGATTGACCGGTGATTTATAAGACCAAAATATCCTTTTGTTTATTTACATTTACTCTTGTGTAAGACCTTCTTCAGGGATGGTCATGAAACAATGATAAAGGCTTCATGTGAGAACATTGACGTTCCCTGACAGGTGCTAGTCTAAATAAATGTCAAGTTTCAGTCTCTTTTCAAAGGTAATACTGAAAGAAAACATCTAAATGTCAATTAACGCCCACATCACCTTGCCTTCAAGGCCACGTTCTTAACTGGGATGTCAAGAGAAAAAATGTGTGGGCTTAAACTTTGTGCTCTTTTTTTGTCCCAATGGTGGATTTATATTAAAACTAACAGACATTTTATTTAAGGTCACATTAAAACTGATGTGGATACATTTAAATAGTCCCAGACCCAGACTTATGTATATATAATTTATAGAATTTTTTTGGTAAGCACCAAATTAAATAAAAAATAGTGACTGTCAAAAGAAAAGAGCTTATTTTCTTCGACAATGAGCCACAAGTTCACAGTTGGAGAAACAAGTTCTCGGGTGAAAGAGAGATACTGAACCAGAAACACCTACATTGTCAGCATTTTTATTCAAGAAGTTCCTTTCTTATAAAGTTTACTTATATTACATTGTTTTCTTTAGAGATTGTGAAAGACATCAGACAGAAACAAATTCCTGGAATTAAGTTCTGAGCGAAGGCAAGGTTATTTCACAGATATTTCAGAAGAAATATACTGCAATCACTGCATGAATAATACATAAGCTAAAGAAATGGGCACAAAATCTTAATACTGTATAGACATCTGGTTCCTCTGATGCAAAGGAAAAGGTATAAATGCATCAAAACAAATTTCCGGAGTGGTTGAAACTACTTCATCTCTATCAAACACCACCTACTCATCATATGGGAAATAAACCTTCTCAAGACCAAAAGCCCGAAATTCATAAATCCAAGACAACAAGCATTTGTTAAAATAAGTCAACCCTACAGGAAAGCCATGATGGCACATTACACAGGGAGGTGCTGTTAATGCTAACATTTATTTCCTTTATTGAAATCCCACTCAGCGCAGTGTTAAGTACCACATGCTTAATAAAACTCATCCATCTGTTTCACATAATGCCCAGGAGGCCCGTGCAGCAGTCATTTACCCATGGTGCATTGCCTCTCTGTATAAATTACTCTTAGTATCTCAGGCTTCAAATAGTGGCTCAGAAGTATGTCATTCTAACAGAGCTGCAATTAATAAAGTGTAAAATCACAGTAAGTTGCAGATAAAAAGAAAAATAATGATTTAGTATTTTTTTTTTATTTAAAGACACCCAATGATCCAATAAATATGGAACATAACTCTCAAACTTTTTTATAATTCAAATAGGATAACAACTGTGAAATATTAACATTCTGAATATCTAATTCAGACCCTATTTTTTCATAATATAATATAATATAATACAGTTCCACACAAATTTAGACTTTAAAGGGTAGATGGTAGCCAAATTTTCATATTAAAAGCAGTGATCTGTATAAGCAGCCAATTGACTAAACTGACCAAATGTAGACGTGTACTTTTTATTTAATTTATTTATTTTTTATTTTTTTGAGAATTGCTTGCAAGTAAAGCTGTGATAAAAAATCTCATCTGAACACATTTGAACAGGCATGATACTTCGGAACTACGTTGTTGATGTGATTCAACACTTGAATCGACTCAAACTACTTGTCATTCCCAGAAAGTGGAATGAGAAATGCTAATAAATGCAGTTACCATTGTGCATTGTTTAATATCACTAACGGTCTCGCTTTACACCTCATCAGACGTATCATGTTGAAATCTTTTTTCTTTAAACCACCATGAAGTGCAGTGCTTCCGGTGGCTGAGATCTGCTAGGACGGCTGTCACTGACGAACGACTCAGAACTTATTTACTGTTGATAAACAGATGGTACTTCACAGACCTGTGACTTGAAAAAAAAGACGAGAACCCCATCTGGATAAGAGGGAGGTGAGCACAGATTAAATCTTGGTGCCGTCAAAGACACGCGCAAAGCTTTCGCGTAGCGTGACAACATCTTAATGAGTCTCCCATCTCTCGCGTTCACCCGCTCAAATCTCTCGCAGTGATGCATCTGTGACCTCCCAGCGTGTTTTTGAAGGTCAAAAATCTACAAAACCTGCTAAAACAATCTGGAAGAGTGTTGAAACGTTCATGGTCTGCCTGTGAATGTGAAACGAGACACAATACATTAACTTCACATTGCATAACAATTGGTATTGCGCCCCAGTTGTGTCAATCATTTCAACATGCCGGATCGTTTGCCTGTCTTTTGAGATTCTCTCTACGACAGATCCATTTCTTGTCGGCCGCCCAGTAATGCTCCTTATAAATCAGTCTAAATTCAATCAAGAGCATTTTGTATAATAGATCAAGGCTTTTCCCATGGCCAGAGTGTCTAAAGACTTAAATAATATAGCCTTTGGAAGGTGGAAATATATGCACAGAACTGGCTCTACCCCGTTGAACGAGATACTACCTTGTCTGCTTCAATGGATGTGATGTCATAATTATGCTTCTGTAGCCTCTTTTTGTTCTCTCGAGCGCTTTGAAAGAAACTGTCTGCCTTTCCTAACCTCTCAGCCTATTCACCGTTCTACCTTTCATTCCCCAAGAACATAATGATCCATACAAAAGCCACAGAAGAAGCAGCTGAAATGATGAATAAAGCTGTCTAATAAAGGAATCTCTCTATCTTTCTGCTGGCCATGTCTTCGTCTTCCTTACAGTATTTCATTTTTATTCCAGCTGGTTTTTTCACACCTTTCACTATGTGAAGCACTGTTTCACATAGCTTTAACTAAGTTGGTGTAGGTTGTAGATATGCTAATGTCTCCTGTACGTCTCACAGTCGGATTTCATACTTTTACATGATTGCAATCTGGATGGTTATATGATTTCGCATTTCCACTAAAACCCTGGAATGCTATCCTCATTTCCCTTTTTTCCACATTTTTATTACATTTTTTTTAATCATGGTCATCCACATCTTGAATAAATTCGCCATTCTCCTCCCCCTCGTTTTTCTCACTTTATGCAGCCATTTTGAATTTTGCCATTTAGTGCTTTATTCAAATTTTTTGTGCATAATGTTTTCAGTATACAGTACGTATGATGGCATAGTGGTAATGTATTTAAATTACAGAAATGTAAAAGCCAAAAAGAGAATTGTGTGTGTGTGTGTGTGTGTGTGTGTGATGAGTGCCAGATATCACATTAGTTCTCACACTGATGGTATCAAGCAACCGGATAATTCAAATTCACACATTTCAAAATCGCATTTAGCATGTTTTATTGTCTTTTATGGGATAGTTTTAATTGTTTTAAGGCATTATTTTAAATTTAGCATTATAGATATCACATTAGTTCTCGTCCTGATGATATCTAACAACCAAATAATTCACATTTGCACATGATTTCCATGTTCATCTTGGCACAATATTTGCATTACAGTCTGGGCCAAGTGAGACAGACATTAGTAGCCGACTGGCAGAGCAGTTTGCTGGATCATGGCATATTGCCTTTGGCTTTGTATCCCTCTGAGCTCAGAGGGGAGTCACAACGCCAGTCAGCCTGAACACTGCACATCTAGGAACACATCACAAATTTGCTCCCCTGGAAATCCCCAGCTAACACCCTGTGCGTGGCGCTCGGTAACGGTTGTCTAAATGTGATGACGGCTGGGTGCTGATGTAAATAAAATGAGGATGCTTTGTGAAGAATGTGGCTGCAGATGGATTGGATGGATGACAGTCAGGTGGCGAGATGGAAGTTAAGCTGACATCAGTGAAGTTAGTCGAGAAAGTCTCCTGACCCTTAAATGTCACCAGCAGCCATGATGAGCCTTGTAGTCAATTCTTGACTGCAAATACACACAAAAACCAACGGAGTGAACAGAATTCAATGGAGTAAACTTAAATTCAAGAAGCAACAGGCTTGTAGGTCACACCAGACTTGATAAATGATTCTGCCAAGACTTAAGACAGCTAGAGGCTGTTTCTGGGACTCCTAAACCTACTTTTGACTCACCTTTGTGTAAAGTATCATTGTAAGGGTGCAAAATGAACTTATTGCACACACACCCACACCCCATTAATATACACATTTTAATAAAAAATATTATGTTATATTATATTGTAGGGCTGAAAATACCCAAAGATATTTTAAAATGAACAAAGACATTTGTTTGCTGTTTCAAACCCTCACTCTTCCTACAGGCACAAAGGTGCAGATAGTGATCAAGACCTGTAGGCCAAGGTCTGTGTGCATCGGGGGTCTATGAATTGTCACACCTTCAGGACAGTGGGGGAAGTTTTACTTCTGATTGGTCAGTTTGAATGTCTCACATGTGGGTTTCAGTCACATGGTCAAGGAAGGGATAAAAGAGGATTTTAAGTGGTGCTCAGTCTCTTTTATTCTCTGCTCTTAGGACTCTCCTTGGGACTTTCTGTCTCTCTCTCTCTCTCTCTTTGTCTTTCTCTTTCACTCTCTCTAACTATCTCTCAGGTCACTTTTTATATATGCTGGGCACGATTGACGGTATATTATTTTATCATCTCATACATCTATTTTGTTAACTTTCATGTGCTACTTATTGCAATATAATATTGTCACATTATAGCAATGCTCTCCCACATATTTTGCTATAATAACTGTGCTTATTTTCGTTGTTGGCAAGTTGCAGTGGGTGGTAATAGACAAGAAATGTACAGTTTTATACCATCTTGCTGATAACGTTTCTTTAGTCATTCGGCAACCCTGCAGCCTGAACCCCTGTAGGTGAACCACCCTTACAATATTATAATTTCCAATGGCTAATCTTATATTTGGCAATTTGTAAAATGCTACATTTAATGAAGACATTCCCTCCAACAAAAGTTGTTTAAAAACTTCACAAATCCTGCAGAGATTTAATTGAACAACTCCTAGATTCAGACCAATTTGCTTACTGCACACTACACTTGAATGAACACTGCTGAATTGACTTCGTCTTTTTTTACCATTTTCCTCACAAAGCCACGTGTGCAGCTACGTAGTGTTTTTGAAGTTCCTGAAAAATTCTTTATGTGTTGCCTCCTTCAGCATGTCTCTCATCCCTGTATTCACTGATGACTTAAAAGCAGCAAACAGCCGTCATATCTGATGAATCTCTTTGCGCTTGGTCGCTTGATTCATTGGACGTCCACTAATGGAGCTCAAAAATCCAGCCGTATTTTATAAATGAATCATGAGATGGAGACTAATTGCCATTAAAAAATGAACACTAATGCATGAACAATCCCAATGACGAAGCCACTGACACTGCAATATGCAAATATGTGTCCAATTATGATTAACGATCATCCGAGCGTTGCATGTCAATTTGGAAAGCTATTCAGATTTCGCCACACACTGGCTCACAGAAGGATGCCGCTTGCTCCTAAAACTCCTCTCCCTTTGGCAAATACACACCAAGATATCGTTTTACGCTAATGACATAACCCAATTTATTATAGTCTGAGGCTGTGCTTGAATATTAATGGAGGAGTCATTGAACGGTCCTGAGTATGGAAATACTTGTCACTGCAGTTCTAGTATTATGTGCTGCCCCATGACAATGCAGTTGAAAAGGTGAAACAACCAACTGTGGCTGAACGATTATGTTTCCCCCCAAAAAACTTTTAATAGAAAGACTACTGGTGGCGTGCAGGGTCCACGCAAAAAGCGAGTTCTGCCTCTAGTGAAAGAGCCAGAGGGGAGCCTCATTTATTTTTTCCCCCTCATCTGTTGTCCTTTTGTCTCGATTTAGAGTGTTTTTTTTGTGTGCGCATGTGACACGGGCGAGGATTGATCTCTGGCGCTTTCCTGCCTCTGACATTTCAAACAGAAGTTCTGCCCCGTGGCTCTCTTGAGTCAACATCCTGGCATCCGGAGAGGCACAGAGGGGATGATGTCAACTAAAGAACCTGGTTGCAATCACCTAATATCACACACACTGCTGTTGCTGTGAACTAAGACAGGTATTTCCATAGCAGATGTGGTTAAAGCATGAACTGAAGACTTTTAATGGTTGTGCATAGCAATCGGTAATTTTACTAGATGATCAAAACACTGTGGACTTTAAAATATAGAGCACTTTTCAGGCACTTAGACAATTAGAGAGCATACATAAATGATGTTAGTCAAACATGAACTTGCCTCACCTATAAGCACCTCATGGACAAAATTTACAAGGCTTAGTTACACCCAAATAACTAATTCTGTCATCATTCACTCACCCTCATGTCATTCCAAACCTGTATGACTTACTTTTTTGAATGGAACACTAAAGTTTTTTGTTCATTCAGTGAAAGTCAGTGGGATCTAATGTTGTTTTGGACCTCACTGACTTTCATTATATGGTCAAAAACATTTCCCAACATTTCCAACATTTACGTTCCACAAAAGAAAGTAGGCTCTGTTTACACCTGGTATCAAGAAGCATTTTCATCAATCCAATCACAAGTGGAAGAGGCTAAATACATTGTTGAAACGGAGTCTAAAATGTTTTGAGCTTGTCCACTTTCGACCGCTTCTAGAGGTATTTCAAAATGCATTTAACTGGATTACTTTTGTGTTCGAATCCATTCAAACGGCCACAAAAGACCTTCTATTCTCCACCTACTGACTTAACACATAAACATTAAGCGCATGGGATTGAAACTTTGTTGGCTTAAGACCCAAGTTTGGTTTGAGGATGAAAAACATACTAAGCACAATGTTCTCTCACCATTACTGATTTCGAACATGCCCTTGCTGCTATCAGAGCAGAAACGAAAGCTGCTGCTCTCCGTATGTTTTTGAGTCATCTCCTTTCACATTCATATGTAATTTACATGAACTTATTTTGTCCATTAGTTTAAAAGACCTGAAAAAGCCAGTACATTTACCCACAAACAGACCTTTCCCTCAAAGATATCAGGACAGAAGTGGTTGAAAGTGGACAAAAGAGACTAGATTAAAACACTAAATGGGTATATGTGTCTTCCTCATCTACCTGTGATCCGATCGAACAAAAAGGAAGAAGAGGGGAAAACCTCAGCCCAATAAGCACATGCACTAACTAGTGAGCCACGGCTCTGACTCAAAACTTAACACCCCTGTGAATATGATGCTGCTCAACTTTTTCAGAACATCTTGTGCTACAAAAAAGATTTATAGAGACTTTGATGAAAAGTGCAGAGTAATAATTCATATTACCACATGATAAAAACTATACCACTTTTATAGATTAAAAAGTAGAGAGAAGTCAGGAAATGGTAGGGAGAAGATGACGTAAGGAGGATGCAAGCCAGACTCAAAGCATAAATGTGCATACACCGCTAAACCACACGTGTTCAAAGTGATCAATCCAGTGCCTTTGCCAATGATAAAGTTTTCAGAACACCTTGCAATACATGAAAGACTCGTAGCACAAACACCTAACTCTGGCTGTATTTACAGAAACTCATCAACCAAATTAATGAGCTAATGATAAGCAGGAGAGATGCAGCATCTCCTGACGTGTGTGGGGCTAATTGGGGTCAAGGTTGGGGTTTCGGGGTTTGATGAAACAGAGCAGAAAAAAGGAGCCTGGCTAATCTAATCAAGCGCATCGTCCAACCACAAACTAATCGCTGTCAATTACATTCCAGTAATGGGGAGGAAATAGTCCCCATTACACCCAGACAGGCTGAGAAGATGAAGAGGTGGGGGTGGGGGGTAGAAGATGAGGAGGAGGAAGAAGAAAGGAAGGGAGGGAGGTGTTTCATCATGGCCATCAAAGCCCATCTGGGAAGTGGCAGCAGCACTTATGCTGAAGAGCACAGGTGTTGCTGTTTAACCGTTAATTAGATTAGCACAGATCAAAGGCAGACTGCCACCACCGGGGAGCAGTTACATTGCCGACAGGGGCCTGGGAGGTCTCTAAGGGACCAGGGGGGCACGAATTCTTCCTATCCCACTGATTGAGACAGATTAATCTGCTTACCAAAGCTGGTTTCGCTGGTTTCCACTGAGACTGTGATCAAGTCTGGTGCTTTGTGTTCTGTCATTTCAGAATATATGATGGTTAGATCAACTTGCTCTTCGCTTAACCCGACATTAACTAGGACTTCATGTCATGCGCTTTGGTAGCATCTACTTGTCGGTCCTGGAGGAAAAATTCAACCAACCGATCAACCAATCATATTTCCAATGTGGTCTGGTTCACATAGCAGCTTATTCTGGCCCAAAGTCAACATTCATATATACAGTTCTGCATATGGATAAGTTGTTAACATGCTACTAAGAGCTTCAACCTAAACTCACAACAGTCACATTAGATTATCCATCATCCAATTTATTATTAAGGGAAATAAATGGACGCATTTGCTACATTAACTGTTAGAGCAGACAATTGAAAATCAAGAAATGTGGCCATGCATCTACATGATGACCCACTACATAGAGGAAGAAGCCCCCAGAGGTAGATATTTTTGAAAAAAATCTAAAATATATATTTCAGCTCATTTTCAAAATGTTTTTGAATAAGGTTTCATAAATGTAAGGGTGTGTTCACACTTGGTATGCTTGATTCGATTGCTGTTAGTGCGATTCATTTGAACAAGTGTGAACGCTGTCATCCAAACCCTGGTGCGCACCAAACAAGGGAACCGAGACCACTGAAAAGATGGGTCACGGGTCACTTCCAAATTAAGCACAGCACAGTTTTTTCACAAAATTTCACAGCAGCACAGACCAAAGACATGTAAACGAACCAAAAAAAGGACATGATGTCACAAGATGCGACCCTAAAAAGGACAGAATGCTCAAGCATACCTGTTTTTTCTCATCAGAACCGAGTCTCAAAACTGATTTAATAAAAAAAATAAACTTGTTTTGAACTAGGAGTAGAAGAGAGCGATGCAACAGGACAAAAATAACATTAACTTTCAAAGGATCCTAATTCTGGGAATATGGTTATTTATTTTCAACAATGTGAATGTCTCAGTTGAGCTTTATTTATTTGTTGTCGTGATTTCACTGTAGATTACCAAAGGGTAAATCAATTGCATTTTGGTAGGCTTTGCAAACAGACTTTTACGATATGGCTTGACGGTAACACAACAAAATGTAAGTAACTGTGTTAATTCTAATGCTGGATCTGATATGTAATGTTTCATATATATATATATATATATATATATATATATATATATATATATATATGTGTTATAACTAGGGCTGTCAATCAAACAGTGTGAGTTTATCAGTGTCTGAGCTCTGGACTCGTGCCAAAACTCCCGTTTTATCCAACGAATGTCTTAGTTACAATGTGATTACGCTGTTAGTTACGATGCAAGCATTTGTTAATGTGCTGAAATTGAGTTGACGAGATCACTGCTTTCATCACTGCAACATTTTTCACGATTAGTTAACCCTGAGAGCTGCAATAGTAAAAATGTACTTTGAGAAATTACTTTTCTCTTTTGAAATCACTTTTGAAATGTAAGTTTGAGAGTGTAATACTTAGCTATTTCAAATGGAAAGAAGTTAGCCAATCACAGGAGTGGGCGCTTACACTGATGTCTCTCAGCAGACACATCCCTAAAACCAGCGTTCAAATCTGAGGGCTAAAATCAGGGTAGGAAAACTGCCTTTTATTTCTGAATTATGACAATTATTTAAGTAAAAAGCATATTAACATTATAATTGCATCCCAGAAAACATTATAATAAAATAATACAATAAAAAAAAACATTGTTAAATAATTCCATGAATTATAATAATTAATCAATTAATTATTAAAAGCATCAGTAACAACATGCCACAGGTGGTCATCTCCACTCAAGGGTCTTTTCACTTTTTCACAAAATGTCTAAATGAATGACAGTGCCCACAAATCCTCATCAACAAATAGGCATAAAAACACCCAACATGCAGTAAACAATCATTTCCCTCTGATTGCATGTTGTTCCAAGGCCAACAAGGGTGTTTAAATGTCCCACTCAGAAAAATAATGGTCTTTACCTGCCCTTCCCACTGTCATCACAGTTATACTATATACAGTTCAGATCATGCGTTTCATCTTTGATTCAGATTCACACTTGCAGCAGGATACTGTCAAACCCTATAACACAAAGGACACACACTCATCTTTGAAACCCATGGCACGTTCTTCTCTCTTTGCGTGTATGGGAATGCCGTGGGATTCCTCTTTCTGCAGCTACGCTATTGATCGCATGCGACTACACATCTCCTCTAGTGACAAAAGTGCTGTCAAATATGGAAAAGAACTATCTCAACCCCTCAGTATCCAGGAAGATTTGCGTCTTCCTGAGCCGAGAGAGAATCCCCCATGCCTGAAAAATTCACTTGTGTAACATGCCCAACTGGGGCTGCCACACAGACCTAACTTGTAAAAGACTCTGGGCACATCAGTGGCACAACTAAGGCTATGCTTTGATGCGAAAAGCAATACTTTTTCATGCGTGATGGTATCTGTTGTTAGCGTGTTTGCTTATTTATTTGTTCTAGGCTCCTGGGATCATTTCCATGGCAACGTGTCAGCAGGTTGCAGCTTCAATCTCTACGGACAGCAACAGACGTGTGTATGTGTGTGCGGGAAGGAGCTTAGTGTAGATTTATACACCGTGCTGTGCAGTAGACAGGCCAGGCTTTGGCGCATTAGCTTTCATGCGGTATCTATGTCTGTTCACCTGGCCAAGTGTGTGTGACCGTGCACCAGTAAAGACACTCGCTCTCGACTCCGAAGGGAGGTGGTAAGCAAGTGCCCCACGCCACGGACTCATGCAGCTGCCCGGAATCTTTTAAATACTGTATGTGAGCAGCTCCATTTTTGAGTTGTTTTCACCTAGAAGTTTAATACACTGCATGAAAAAATTTAAGTCTGATGTTTCTGCCATTTTATTGGAGGCTCTCATATAAACTTGTTTTTGAGGGCTTATGTTAGACAATTTTAAAACCTTTCTTTGTTCACCTAAAATTGAAAATGTTGTTATAATTTACTCACCCTCACGTCATTCCAAAATTGCATGACTTTCTTGTGCCAAACCCACACACAAACATATATTTTATATATATAACTGTTTGTGGCCATACTAGGAGAGTTAATGGGGTCTAAACAAAAACAACAACAACAACAACTTTCTAAACATAAAAAAGAAAGTCATACATTTTGGTGTAGGGTTTATTTAAAAAAAAATTCACTCAGAAATTAGTAGTAAATTTCACAAATAAATGGACCCGTCGCAAAGACCCAGCTTTGTTACTGACAAGCCATGGCGCTCTTACGCAACACATCATGTTCTCACAGTGAAAAATACATCATGGAGCAAAGAGGACACAGACAAGACACTCTTGGTACTTTCGGTATATAATTTAAAAAAAAAAAAAAATTCAAGCAGTAAATACCATTTTGTGGCTCTTTAATGTGTCGTGACAGACTGCTGTAGGATCTCAGTTAATTTATTAACTCTGTTTATTAACTTATTAACCTGTCTGGTTTGTTTGTTAGACAAAATGGTGGATTCAACATCATGATTGGTAAGATCATCTGTGAATCAAACTACCGGTGAAGGGTGAATTAATTACAATAATGAAACGGCACGAGTAAAAAGACTGAAAAAGCATTTTCTTGTAAAACTTATGAGACAAATACAGTAATGCAAATTTGTTGCATCAAAAATAATGAAACAAACATTCAAAATTCAAGACTGCTTATTAAAAATGTTAGTAAGTCACCATAAGCACAGCAATATGTGACGTTTCGAGGCCACAGATAAAAGTTTGTTATTTAAATAGCAGAAGAGAGAGTGCTGGATATGTGCGCATAATTTTACTCCATTAAACTGCACGCGAGGTTTTACAACTGTGCCTCCTAAATGCGTGGGCTTGGAAATGCTAGTGGACATAACCATAACTTGTGCAAAACTAATAATTAGGTTCATAATTACGACTATAAATATGCAGAACAGGCTTTTAAACGCTTAAATAACACTGCTTAAATAATCCAAGTTACGACCTGAATTAAACAGTTTAAATCCCTGTAGGTGGCTCGGGAAAAGAGTCTCCATCTCTCCCGAAGATCAGTGGGGAAAGCCTTTAGGAGTATTTGGCAAAAAAAAAAACAGCAGAGCTTCCACAGATAAAAGGGTCAGAGAGAAGCCTACTCTTCTCTGACAGTCCTCCAGCAGCAGATAGGAGCTATGGAGAGTGGAGCCAAGACCCCACACTGAGTACTAAAGTGGGCCCGCAGTCTGCGGTCTATTCCAGGCTGAGTCTCTAAGTGCAAGAACTATTCCTCCGGAGAAGAGCACACATGCTGGAAATGCTCAATCTGCTTATGAGACCAAGTAAACAAATGCCCAGAGAAAGGGAGTGAGAGATAGCGAGGCAGTGAGACAGGATGGATGGAGCTTGAGGGGATGAGAGATTTAGCCCATCATCTGGGATAAATCCATCTCCCTCAAAATTCACATATGGTGTATATAGAAGAGGCTTTTTATCGCCAAGTGTGAATGCGATTCAACAAAAGTGTCCATCATGAGCCTATTTCAGTAATAAAGCTCCTAAAAAGAGGTTTGTACACACAAATAATTACGCCTAGATGCACATTAAAATGCAAACACATACCTGAATAATGCGCAATCGGTGACACCGAGTGACTGAATGAGGAGAATAAAGCTCTGATTAATATAGTAAAACCTTTGAATTTGAAATGGCTGCCACTACCACCACCACCACCACCGCAAAAGTGTAAAAATGACATAATTTGGCTGGAAAAACTCCTCAAGAAAGTGTCAACAGCAAGGGCATAATTGCCACAAAATGTCACCATGATTACGAGCGATTTGTAGCTCAGCGAAAAAGAAACCGAATAAAAAAAAAAAGAAAAGAAAAAAAAAAAAGCACGCTCCCCTTGATGAGAGAATATTTAATGAAGCACCACAGGCTAATGCCATGTGAACACGCCATGAACTTTCAGCATCCAAACACATGCGCATTTCCAGCAGGGGCTTGCACAATTTTAAAGAGTCACTAATTAGAATAATAGGTTGCACTTTCTTTTACAGTACGTGCACTTACAGTGTACTTACCCAATAAAGTACTGGGTAATATAAGGTATCACGCAGGTTAAGGTTAGGTTTAGGGAAAGGTTCAGGGTTAGCACCTAGTTATTACCCAGTTGTTGTAATTACTATAAGTACACAATATGTACATGGGGAACAGGACTGTAAAATAAAATACTACCAAATAATTTAGATGAATATGATGACCCACTCTTGATTGTCATTGGTAAATACCAAGTACAACATTATTGATATGTGTTAACAGATTGAGAGGAACCTGAAGCAGTGAAAGAGAATAAACAAACTCACTCTCATGTCTGTAATGTGCTGTGATGGTTGTGATATATAATAAATATATACATAAAATAAATATATAGTATATAAAATTAAATA
This sequence comes from Zacco platypus, assembly GCA_038088235.1. NCBI lineage: Eukaryota > Metazoa > Chordata > Actinopteri > Cypriniformes > Xenocyprididae > Zacco > Zacco platypus. Next base: position 21,695,125 of record CM076075.1, on the reverse strand, counting down.
AAAAAGTATTATAATAAATTAAATATATTAATATACAAAATATAATTATATTAAACTTAAATTGATTTTAATAAGTAGCACAAATAAATAATAGTAGTGTAGTAGCATATATGCTAGGCTAGTAGGCTAACTGGTTTATTTGACCATTGATTATACAACATGATGCATTACATATTTAAAACTCTTTAGCAAACATTTTTGTATTTTTGTTCTGGGATCCGATTCTGCGAGGGAAAGAATCTTGCACGGCACCAGTCTTATGCTAATATTAGTGCTGTAGTGGATTTGTAGGTGGGTGTGAGCTGGGTGTGATATGAGGGACAAAACCTCCCAAAGCGAATCAATAATGCTGCATTCAACCACCTCTGGACGTGACCCCCGGCTCTTCTGTGTTGTGCATTGTTCCCACACAAGGTCTCGGTTTATACAGACACACACCCACAATATAAACAGACGGTAATATAGGGAACACCTATGCATAAGTCAGTCATAAACACAACCATAAACGCTTGCTGAAAGCATATAAATAACAGCTGTTAAATCTTACCTCTTAAACTTTCTATCATGTGCCAGGGTGCTGTGTAATTCATTTTCAATGACAGCAATTTTACTCATATGAACTAAGTATTTTTAAGATATACACTCAGGACTGTATTCAGGAGAGGACAAGCAGGAATGTTGTCCAGGTGAGAAATTTCAGAATTTCATTACATAAACTTTACCTGACTGATCAAAGAAACACCAAGCAGATCATGAGGCTCAATATGGTTAGGGACTTCATGGATAAGGATAACTGAGGGAGCAAGTTCACCCTACCATCCTATATTTTATATGTAGGATTTACAGCCAACCATCAAACAAACAAACAAACAAAAAAATACTTTTTAAAATTACTTTCAGTTTTTCTTTTTTAATAAATCTGCAAAAATGTCAAGAATTCTGTGTTTTTCTGTCAATATGGGGTGCTGAGTGTACATTAATGAGGAAGAAAAATTAACTTAAATGATTTTAGCAAATGGCAATATAACAAAGAGTGAAAAATTTAAGGGGGTCTGAATACTTTCTGTACCCACTGTGTGTGTGTGTGTATATATATATATATATATATATATATATATATATATATATATATATATATAAACTTTTACATTTACTTGTATTATATTATATTGTATTGGGTTTTGTATTAACTTTTCTTACTCCAGTCGTACAGAAGCACGCTTGAAAACTATTTACCAAATGGGTAAAAAAAATATAATTCTCTCATTATCATGAATGAATGTGTAAATGTATCTTCTTTTAAAGATGTTTCACTGGAAAACAAGACGAAAATAATTGACTTTTTAATCGACTTTTGTATCCAAATGAAAACTCACAGTGTGCTTCTTTCTGTCTTTAAATGCCAGCCAGGAAAATTTCATAATCGTCCACCAATTTGACTATATCTAACGCCAGAAAAGAACTAATTAGGCACATTTTCCATTTTAGCTCTTGAACTTGGCCTTACCTCCTTCTCCTCAGATTAAAGGAGACGAGATGAACGGATGGAAGTAACTTCAAATAATTGCCCTTGGCTTAAATTTTTCCCTCTCATCCCCTGCATTCTGTTTTTTTCCCCCCTGTTTTGTTATTTTAGTGAAAAGGGCAGAATCACTTTCAATTTCCTTGTCTTTAAGGACTTTGAGAACAATTAATACAATGCTACTGGCCCCGAAGAGTGCTATTTACTCAGTCCCGATAAAGAAACCTCAAACAGCTGAACATAATTAACATATCCACTCTAAACACAGCAAGGTTAGTGTCTAATTATGGGTAATATGCTACTATCAAATATTACAGCAATCACCAGGCCACTATATAACTTATATTGTAAGCAATATAGCTCTGCTAATTCAGCTGTTAACTGACTCCGCAAGAGAGTCGATTGTTTATAAATAGAAATGTTCCCATCCGTTTACCACAATTCTTAGTAGTAATCATACTTATTTATTCAGGGATAAATTTCTGACTGCAATCTTTTGAAACCATTGTAAATGCTCTTATATGAACTTTTGGAAATATCATTAGTTTTGGCAATAGAGTCTCATTTGGGAAGCGTTCCTCTTTTCTCAAGAGTTAAACCAGCCTTTAATTAAAAAGAGGGAAATAATAAATTGAATAATTCATTATTAAGAGGTATTAGGGAAATCAAACATGGAAATTCGACATGCTTGATTTTAGGTAAACAATGCCTGTTTTAAGCCCATTACGGGTGCTTATGTGACTTAATACATTCAAAATATAATAGGTGAGGGGGCTGAGAAATAGTGCTTTAGGCACGACCACAAGGCAAAGCTGATGATAGTTCAGTAAATGGGGAATGAGGGTAATGAGCCCTTTTCACAACAACAGATATTCACACAGCTGCTGTTCATTGTAAATGCTAATGCTTCACACATTGTTAACATAAGCACAGTGTTTCTGGACCTTTGGCCTTAGATTGGCTCAATATATACACAGTTTATGTAATCCACAACATTATAGTAAAAGGAATGCTCCAGGCTCAGTACAACTCAAGGTCTATTAATGGCATGATGTCAAATATACCATAGAAAATAACTTTAACTTTTACAGTAACTCAATTTCTAAAACAAAAAAGTAGTGCATTGACAATGGAAGTCTATGGGGCAAGGCACTGCATCACAAACAGTGAAAATACTGTTTTGAAAATACACAAATTGTAAATGTTGCATGATAGAATTGCTGACCAATGTGGTTTGTACAAAGTTAACATTTGCATATACTGTATTAACCATATAAAACTGACTTCTACTCAATACATACACAGAAATTTATAAAAGCTGTTTCAGAGTACAACATTATAACTTTATAAAACTTAGACATTATAAATCACAGCTGAGACTTTGGTTACACTTTATTTTGACATTCTCGACTATAAGTAGCGCTGCACCTGCATGTCAACAACTGTAACTCAATTACAGTATTAGTAGAATTTAAGGGATAGGGTGAGCGTTAGTGGAAAAAAGTTGACATGTACTTTCAAAATTACTTGCAGTCAGTAGAATGTGTGTTGGGGGACCATCAAAATAAAGTGTTGGCAGATATTAAGCAGACAGTCTACTAACACTCTAATGAGTTAGTTGGCATGTAGGTACAACGTTACTAATAGTCAACAAAAATGTCTAAAGGGGGCTATCAAAATAAAGTGTTGCCGAGACTTTCTATAACACAAAAGCTTATTTTAAACTCTCATAATTAATTTAATTTTTTACTCTGGGAAAAAAAATAAGGCCTTCAACAAGAATTACATCAAAAATTTACACATTTACAGCTCAAATAACACAATTAAATGTTGTAGAATTAATAAAAAATAATTAAAGTGCTTTAACAAAAAAGTCAAAGATATATGCTTTCAAAAAGTCGGAAATGACTTTCCATACATATTTTAATTTTAAATGCACAAACTGACCACGGAATCAAATTTATTTTCTGCTGTAAACAACAACATGCTACAGATGCTGTTGAAGGAACTTAACTTATATAATGTAGAACACAGAACATCCCTTTAAACTATCAGCAGTGCACCAATCCTCTAAAGATGAACATCACAAGTACATCAGAAGCTCAAAATGATACTTCATCTATGCTTTGCTGGGTTCTCTCACAGTTAAGCTCCATTTCATTTCTGGATTTGATATACACAGAGTAGACCTTTAAGATGTTTTGCTTGGGGGATGTAGCAGATGTATATCGACCTCTCCCTGTCAGACCAGAGACAGACCAGTAGAATCCAAACACCAGCCATGTTTTACAATGTAATGCCACGTATAATCATAGTACTACAGATATATAGAACGACAGAATGATCAATAGATAGATAGATGGATAGATCTATAGATATAATATGTACTGTATATAAAAAAATTCAGCATTTACTTCTTAAACTTTTGCAACAGACATTCATAGTACTTATAAATATGTTTTTTACAGCACAACAAGAAATCGATCAAGGTCAGAATAGTCAATAAAGTGCTCGTGTATGAGGGGGTGCTGGGAGATCACTGCCATAGTACTCACTTGCACTATTCAAGCATGTCTAAAACATTAATCTTGATCGCTGAGAAAGGGCACAAGCAAAGCGAGTACAACATCAGAACAGCCCTTACACAGTCACATCTGTGCCTTTCATCTTCATTTGGACCCACTTTAACCCCCTGGTGTTCAAGTAAAGTAAATAGAGTCAATTTTGATTTCTTATTGACTTTAAAGTCTAGAATGTCACACATTCACTCATGCTCAGGGGGGAATTGTTCATTTACACTGGTCTGAGATCAGTGTAAACAATAACTGAGATCATCTATCAGCATCCTATCATTATGAAGACATATATTGGGAGATTAAGTCATAATAGGGGTTACCTTCCTTCAACATCACCTCTGCGACCCCCGAGGAGAGGCCCCAGGCAACGGCTCCTGAGTTAAGAGGATAATTGATGGCTTTAGAGGAAGAGAAAGCATGGAAATTTTCTCACCAGGAAGCAATCAGCTCGTGCCTGCCCTGTGCTTGCCCTTTGAACTGTCAAAATTAAAAGAAACACTTTCTGTACTGTGAATATTTTGGACAGCCTTATAATGTGCCTTAGATCCCTGCGGTGACACTAATGGGTCGAAGCTGTGCCACTTCCATTTGAATGAGACGAGCGTCGGAAGTGTTGAGCCATTGTGAGGATTCAGCTCATTTCTGCCCTCATTTTTTGGCAATTACGCAATGACAGGTCTGTGGTTATCTATGAACTTTAACAGCATGGGACTTATGAGAGGTCTTAATGTTGGTTTACGGTGAGTAAGGGACCTTATTTGATTTTAAATACAATAAATATTAATGCTTGCCATAAATTTTCAACATTCCTTTGTGGTACAAGTATGAAGGTCCTGTTCATGTAAAAAAACAAAAAAACTGAGAGGTGACAAAGTCTTTTTTCCTGCTATTTTATTTGTCCTGGAGGAAATGGGGAAGGATGAAATTGTGTTAGATTTCAGAATGTTTTGAGTTATGCAGGGTGAACCAAGGAAATTGGCTGATGACAAATTTCCTCATACCCAATTCGACAAGAAACTAGGAGAAAGTGTGTATATGTGAGAAACGTTAACCAAATGCCATTTGTGTCATATATATATATATATATATATATAAATGTATATAAATATAAATATATATAAACGTTAACCAAATACCATTTGTGTATATATATATATATATATATATATATATATATATATATATATATATATATATATACACGTGTAAAAAAATAACTTTTACAATGGATAGATTTTTCTAAGTGTTCTGATCGATCAACAAAATGCAGTAACTCTACCTTTTCCCAATTTCTCAAAACATTTCACAATTTTTCTCTGTGCTGTTTAATGTAGCCTTGAGCCCTAGCAGGCTCCCAATGTCCAAACATCTGCTCTCTTTCTTTCCTTCACTATCCCTCCTCTTTGCCCTTTCAACAAGCTCCTTTGGATAGACTGATAAAGTCTATCTGTCCAAGCCAATAGATTGTTTTGGCAATTTTGAATTTTGAAAAGGTCTCCATGGTATTTTTGCAAGTGTCATACCATCAGTCATCCATAAGCACTCATGGTTCAAGAGCCTCTCTTTTCATCTGGACCCACTTAACACCTTTATTTTTATGGCATGCCACATTAGTGTGTAACCATGAGATGCATTTGTCCTTATTTGTGACTATGATCAATGACATGGAAAAAAGAATCGATAATTCACTGAATTGCCTGGAAACAAAATCTATACTGAAGACTTCAAACTTTGCATTTCATTAAAGAGTTTGCAGGAAGGTCTTCTGGATTTTGCAGTAGCTTAACTATAGAATCCATGCATATTCATTAAAGTCTCTGACTCCAGTATAAGAACAGATGTTGTGTTTATGGAGTCAAAAAGGGGATTTTTTTACACCAAGTGTTGTTGTCAAATACAGTAAGCCAAAAGCCTATACCCATGTATCCAGACAAACCATACTTCTGAATGAATGAATGAATGAATGGCTTATATAGTTATGATTTACTTATGGATTTATGGTTAATTTTATTTTGTAAATACATTCAGATAATTTATAGTCATTTCCCATTCTTGTTAGTTTCCAATGGATTAAAGTGGCATATGATTTACATAATGCCTACTCAAAAAATTAAACCTACACTGTAAAAACGAACAAATCCCCTTAAAAAATCCCCTTAAAATTGACGGTAAAAAAATGGCAGCTGTGGTTGCCAGAAAAAAATATGGTAGCAATGTTAGGTTTTATGGAACAGCTGAAATATTAATAGAGATAATAATAACAACACCGTTTATTAAAACACACAAAATCAAAGGTCAATGAAAATACAGAAATTGCACAGTAATAATTAAATTAATTTGATTACATTTTAAACTAAATTGTTAGCTTCATGAAATGTATGAAGCAACTCACTTATTTTGAATTTGGATTGCAGTTCCCATCAACCTTTAGCTGTATTACATAATGCACTTTTAAGCACTTAGAAGTTAGAAATATGTTATCAGTTTCTCTGAACATCTCTATTGTATCGTAGTAGTGGCTTAGAAAGCGCACAACAAAGAAGATTGTGATAAAAAATACAGTTTTTAATTAAATGACGAACACAGAAGAGTATGAGCACATCCATAACAAACAGTAACCGACAAGAGACAGAACAGAAGAGGGAGTATAAATACACAGTAAATGAGGACACTAACCGCAAACAGCTGATAGGACTTAACTAATTATAAACCATAATGATTAATGCACTAATACAGACAAGACAGAACTGAACTAAACTGAAAATACACGTGACATCTATTACTACCTTACAGCTTTTTGAATCAATGATGGTTTATTGAAGCCTGCCGACTTACAGTTCCTCCTACTGGCTGAAAAAGGTACACCTAAACAGTGGCTATATAATGGGCAGCAAAAAAAAGCTGCTGTTAACCGTGTACACAGAACACTTGTGCTTTTAAATACGTGAACAAAATAGAAAAGAACAGAGTTTTGAGATGTGTTTATAAGTTAAACTTCTTTTATTGCTATGTGTAATGGAGGCCAGCTAGTAGTTGCTGTGCAAGTAAAACCTCACTCCTCTGACCTCGAGAGATGCTCTAGCGACAAACACTAGAGGTTCCAGCCTTTAGCCTCCTTGTTAGAGCGTCCAACTCCCATGCTGGAAGACCCGGGTTTGAGGCCTGCTCAGAGTGGGTTGAGTAGGACTCGGGTTGAGGTTACATTGGTGCCGTGACCCGGACGGGAGTGAGGTTTAGGAGGGTGAGTGTAACGGAGGCCAGCTAGTAGTTGCTGTGCGAGTAAAACCTCACTCCTCTGACCTCGAGAGATACTCCAGCGCCAGACACTAGAGGCCTTTACCCTCCTAGTTAAAGCGTCCAATTCCCATGCCGGAAGACCCGGGTTCGAGGTCCACGCAGAGCGGGTTGAGTAGGACCCGGGTAGAGGGGTTACATTTACATTTACATTTACATTTACATTTACATTTAGTCATTTAGCAGACGCTTTTATCCAAAGCGACTTACAAGTGAGGAAAACAAACAAGCGATTCTTCATGAATTGGCAAATAACACAGGACGTGCTCACAATACAAGTTTCATACATTGCTCAGTACCATAAGCTAGAGTAGGAAGGGAAATATATGCTAGGGTTACATATGCTTGTACATATGCTTGTTATTGCTATGCCAATTTCTTACGGGGCTGTAACCCCACCCTAGTGTTACCGCCACTGCTCTACACACATCACACACAAAAACATTTGGATTTGTTGACATGACAGTCCATCTCTGATAAATGTGTGTGTGCATATGTGAGTGTGCAGCCTGTGAATCCAGCACAGTGGGTCCACTGTTTGGAAATGCGCTCTAGACTCTGGCAGAGAGACAAAATAGCCCATAGCTACTGATGCCTCTGCCTCCAGCTGTCACCACTGTCATCAGCAGGGGAAATGTACTGAGAAGTTTTAAATTGCGGTTTTATACCAGAACAAGGTAGTACATTGCAGCCATACAAAAAGTACTGTAAAGTACATTTAAATATAAACTCATTATCATGACCTGTTGACAAAAAATTACATATACATATATATATATATATACACACGGGGTATATATACACATTTATAAGGAGCCCACCTACATCAAAAGCAGTGTTTAGGAACTTTAAACATAATGCTCAGACAAATAGTATAGGACAACCTGAACAAAATTGCTGGTTTTGGCATGAGGAAAGCATTTTTTAGGACCCTATTTCTTTTGTGAACCATGCCCAGTGACCCGGTCAGGACGATCAGATCTGACCAAATCCTCCTCTCCACCTCCTCATGAGTGAACCAGTCAGATTGATAAATGAAATGAAAAAAAGAAAAAAAAGAAAAAGAAAGAATGATTCCTCTTTCTCATCTGCTGTAACTCACTCTCTCGCTCTCTATGGACACTGGATGATCTCTGACCCAAAGCTCAGTCAGGAAGAGGAGAAACTCATCACTCACTTCATTACCCCTCCGTCCTTCTGTCTCCACACACAACCGGTCCAGCTCTTATCTCAACCCACACAACCATTTGAGACGCATGAATCTGAATGCCTGCATCCCACCCTGAAGATTAAGGCGTGGGCCGGGAGGTGAGGGTTTCTTAGGATGGGATTAGCAGGAAGAGTGGTCAAGCCGATAGGCATGTCTAAGAATTAAAGTCTGACCTTGATGTGTGATACTCTATTTCCTCAGTTTGATGAAAGTACGACCATCTTACCTATAGTTTTCTGATCTGAAGCAGAACTGGAATCAGAAGCCTACCAGACTTTACTTTTCTCTTTCTGCCCTCACACAATATGGCTCATTTCAGTACTTACTTAGTTTTGTCCGCCTCTCTTCAGGCATGGCCCGGCTTTACAGCTCCCAATAAAACACCAATACACTTTTACAAGCCGGCCGGAGATATTTATAATACCCACTCATCATTTCCTTCCAGAACATAAGGGCTGTGGTAATTGGAGACATTTGGAACTTTTCGGGATACTAAGAGGCGAGCACCTACCTGCTCATTCTTTATAAATGCAGACAATTGCCCATTATATTATGCCATTCTGGGGACAGATTGTGCTTAGATCGCTCTCCCATCTCTTTGCCAATAAAATAAAAGATGCATATTTTACACTTAGAGTGTTACTGCCAGGTCCTGGAGAGTTCAATAGTGCAAAGTCAGTGCATTTGTAAGGGACGCCTCCGTGCGGGCCAGCCTGTGAGAGCATGAGGAATTTGGCACCATTACGACACAGAATGGGAGTTTAGAGGTGATTCCAGAGCTAAACAAGAGAGCTAAAGGGTGCTTGAGCTATACTTCTGTGCCAATAACTCTTCAGGGAAGGGATGCTATAAAAGGCAAAACTACCACTGCTATTTATATTTTCTATTTAGTTTTTATTCTCTTTGCCATGTGCTAATGGACATCCAGAGTGTACTAAACTTGTTTGCTCAGTTCATCGAGGTGAATCATAGACAATATGCACAATATTAATCAACATCAGTTTGTATCAGAAAGGTCTTGTTATTAAAACTCACAGGAAGGTCACTAGAAATGCAACAAAAGAAACACAAAAGAAGATATTAAAAATAAAGAATGTTTCGACTGATTTTATCCATATAACGAAAGTCATTGGTGTCCAAAACAACTTTGGATCCCACTGATTTTCTACTGGATGATGCTGATGATGTCGTTAAATGACGCAGTCATTTTTCATATAATTATTCAAAATTATTTTGTGCTCTACAGAAGAAATTAAGTAATACAGGTTTGGAACAATACGAGGGCAAGTAAATGTTCATTTTTGGGGGGAACTATTCCTTTCATACACCTCATTCTTCTGTTGTTCTTCTCTAAGTTCTCTTCTAAATTTCAACAGTACTCATCTAACATTTTCTTTCTATTTCCGATGTTCCACACCTTTATTGACTGAGTAGATCAGCGAGGCTCAATTAATAACGGAGAAGGATTAACAGCCTGACCTTTTTTTTCTACCCACAATCCCCATGGGGCTCAATTTATCTCCAGGAATCCACAGCTAGTGAAAAAAAACGTGATTGACATTCCTAACCTTCATTGGGATGTAATCTTCATCTTTAGCACTTGGAGATCTAATTAATTAGTGGAATCTCATTTCCGCGCTAATGCAAGTAGACAGAGGCATGATAGAGGAGAAAGTGGAGAGAGGGAGTGTGAAGAGAGAGGGTGCCATTTTTAATCACTCAAGATGGACTCCACCTGCTTTATGCACTTTAGGACCACAACTGAACTTTCTGACTTGCTGTCAAGTAGTTCTCTGGTTAAACCAGGGGAATGTCTAGATGTTAACTCTTGTGCTGTCAACATTCTTGCGAGAGTGCTTTGTTTGTTCACTGCTACAAAGGGGCAGGCTATGGAAAATCTCTCAAGAGTTTCACATCACACAGACATTACTATCAAGACACTGTCTTCAGGAACCCGGACCCTTCAACACCACAATGATCCAAAACAGTACTGACATTTTTTATCGTACAAAAACGGCAAAATGTCTTTAAAGTTGGCTTGAAGCTCAACTTGCGATAGTCTTTTCTTCCCTATTGTGATGTATATGTGATTGAAATGGCTTCCTGAACAAGAAAAATATAGAGCGGGACTTGATATTGTACATTGGGAATTGATTGGCCTTTATCGTTTGCTGTTGCTGTGATCTCATGTGAATGACAGATTGTCCCGCCCTCACGCCGAAAAACATATCATCAGAGATATACATTTTTTGCTAGGGGGAGGCAAATTTATTTTGATTAAAAACTATGTGTCAGGGTTTGGCTGCGTAGATAGCACGACGAGTAAGGAGATAAGATAAACAAGAAAGCTTTAATAATCCGAACAGGTGAATCCAATGGAGACAGGGGAACACAACCAACGTATAGACGTACAATACCAGACAATGGGGATCAAACAGAACTGAACTTAAATACACAGAGAACAGGGGGATAACGAGATAGGTGATTGGGATCAGCTGTGGTGACTAGATTAGTGTCCATGGAAACAGATTGTGGCGGGAACTTCAAACAAAGGAACATGTGACAGATAGAAAACAACAACAAAGTGAAAGTCCATGAGGTGGAGATGTGACACTATGAGGGCAATTAAATTTTTAAAAAGAAATGATGTATACAGATAAATCATTTATGATAACATGCAATATTCCATACAAAACATAAAACAAAACAAAATTTGCCACTTTTGATTGGTGACTTTAAAATCACACATTTCAAAATCACACCTCCCTCTTCTCCACACTCCTATCCTCTTTGTACCAAGTAGCGAATAAAAAGAAAGTTAAAAGAAATGTGAGAATGAATTAGAATAAATTATTTTTAGGGGTTATTCTAATATAGATAAAATAAGGCAAACAGCCAATTTGTGTGTATAATTTCAGGTTACAGGTTTTACATAAATGTAAATTTCTACTCTTGTTTAGGTAACACTTGACAATTTGTTAGCATGAGTTAATGCATGCACTAACAATTAACAAAGCATTTATTAGGTTAATGTTAATTTATAAATGCTACTTACACAATTACACAAATATGGCCACAGTAGACATGTAGGAGAAAATGACAGACCGAAAAAATTACACCTTTCTCTAGTGTATTTATAGAAACTGACACTAAGTTTAGAGTCTATCATAAGATTGAGTTTCTGTTGTCTACAGACTCCCGGGCTTGATGGAATGGGTGAAGTTTTCAGGAGTGTAACGTCAAAGGCCCAGCACTGACGTTTGGTGACTGGTATCATGTGTCTAATGACAATGTGTCACAATGAAAATGACAAACGTTTCTGACGGAGCCTCCCAGCACTGAGACAAAATAGCAAAAAAAAAAAGTTTGAATGGGATACATAGTGAAAATCTTCTCATAACTACTGAAATAATTCAGCTATTTCATTTGTGATGCAAGTATATAATTTTGGATATCATTTATAAAGCCCCAGGTAAAAAGGAATTTAAATTTATAAATATAAGACAGAGGGAAAATTTTCTGAATAAAAGAACATATTTAAACATATTTAAAAGCAATCCTGGGGCAATCCTAGAATATTCTCCGTCCTGACGAAACTCACTCACAAGTCTATTTCCTAGCCAACTAAACTCAATCTTTACATAATAATGACTGAATAAATGACAGTTTATATCTTTTATGCAGTGAAGTGCACATCAAATCATGCAATAATGCAGTGTTTTCAATCGCCACCCACACCCCTCCTGCCTTCACTGTAATATTTGCATTTAGATGACATAACATAATAACTCAGGAACCACCTGCAGGAGTAAATATTTTGCTGTCTGTTTTGTCTAGCCGTCCTGCCAAACACAATGATTCATTAATTGAGAGCAGGGAAGAATCTTCATATGGCGACTGACATTCAATTATGCGAGAGAGATCAGATTAAAAAGAAGTCCAAAAAGCGTGTCTGAAAAGCCTATTTTGCGGGCGAGCGCGGAGGGGAGGCTGGAGCTGTAATTTGAACGACCGTTTGGGTCCTGGCTGAACGTGGCGACAGTAAGGGAAATCACAATGCTACGACCTCACAGTAATTGGATGTCCATTGTGTGTCTGTGCATGTGCCCGCACGAGGGATGCGTGCAGATGTGTTTATATGCAGTTTATTTTCATTTGATGAAGCTTGTAAAACGGGCCTTAAATTGTCTGTCCGTAATCATTGCACTAAATTTTTATATGATTACAAAACCAACAAGCTTTAAAAGTCACACTTTAATCATAAACCCTGCCATGTATAAATAGATTACGTGATATTAAAATGGTTGTAAGTGCTTGAAACAATATTCACACAATTGCAGTTAAATGTGCCATTGAGAGGCAATAATATCTTGCTCTTGTACAAAAGCATGTGCACACGCACACACACACACACACGTTTTATGGGGACATTCTCATAGGCGTAATGGTTTTTATACTATACAAACTGTATATTCTGTGCCTGTACACTACCCCTACCCCTAAACCTACCCATCACAGAAAATGTTCTGCTATTTTAGATTTTCAATAAAGATAATTCTGTATGATTTATAAGCTTGTTTCCTCATGGGGACCAAAAAAATGTCCTCACAAGATCAAAATTTACTAGTATTACTATAACTGTGGGGACATTAGGTCCCCATAATGTAGGGAATACACACACACACACACACACACACACACATGTTGTGTTTATGTGTTTTGTGGGGACTTTCCATAGGCGTAATGGTTTTTATACTGTACAAACTGTACATTCTGCCTCCCCCCACCCCTAAACTTAACCCTCACAGAAAATGTTCTGCTAGTTTAGATTTTCAAAAAAGATAATACTGTATGATTTATAAGCTTGTTTCCTAGTGGGGACCAACAAAAGGTCCCCACAATGTCAAGATTTACTGGTTTTACTTACGTTGTAGGGACATTTGGTCCCCACAATGTAAGGAAAACAAGTACACACACACACACACACACACACACACAGAGGTTTGTTTTGCTATCTTAGTGAGGGCATTGCATAGACTTCCACTGATTTTATATCAGGTCAAATATAATTTCTATCACCTAACCCAACCCCTAATCCTAAATCTACCCATCACAGAAACATGTGACCATAATTAGATTTAAATAAAAACTCTTTTACTCTTTTTCTCTCTTTTTCCAGTCAAATGTCCTTACTAGTGGGTTGTCAAAGTATTTCACAAGTAGTCAAAATAAGTACTCTCACACACAAAGACATGTTATGTCTTTAGCTCACTTGTACAAAATGTAGGAAATGTAAAATTATTTTAAATATTTATTATTTATTTGATATAATATTTGGTAAAACCCAAAATTTATTAACTGTATAAATGCACCCTTTTATTCAATATTTATATGCAATATGTATTTATATTCTTACTAGAATATTTAGCTTAACAACATGCTGATGTCGAACTCTGCCTATGTAGGAAAGTTGACGGCAAGGTTGGAAGTTGACAGCCCACTAGTATTCGTAACAGAGCTCTTATCTGACCACAGACTGGCCATCAGAAGCAGGACTGTAATGATTAGACATACTCCATAAGAGGACTGCCAGAACCCCGTCACTGGGTATTGATTTTAAGATGTCTATTTTGCTACTGTGTCATTTGGGCTTATGAAACAAAGGTTGGGCTCCTCTGCCTGTCAATCGGCTGTCAGATTTTGTGGCAGGCCTCTGACTGCCAGGACCGGTAGCAGATGCACTGTGGGTAGCCAACGATAGTGGACTGACCACAGAAATTAGTTTGAGAAGGTCCTACGGTGACCGCCCCCCGAAGCGAGTCTGCAATCTGTCAGCCTGTCTAAATAAAACTGAAAACTAAACTTCAAACTGAATTTCAGACCGCTGATATGAAACACAGCCAACTTTTATAATAAGAAATCATATGAAAGAGAATGATTTGTTCAGTATCCTACAGCAATGCCTCTCATTGATTGTGATTTTCTTTGAATAAAAGAAAAAGTACATTCACAAATAATACATCAAATAAAAATACTATGTCAAATAATACAATAAAAAATGCTAACAAATAATACAATAAAATATTATTAGAATTATAGAATAAAATACAAATAAAATGTAATTAAATACAAATCAACATACATTAAACATATTAAATTAATTACATTAACAAAAATAAAATATAATATATAACACAATAAAATAAAATAATGAATAATACTGTGCATAAAGATATTTCTTCTATTTTTTTGAGTACATTCAAAAGTAAGTGCTCACACACACATAATCACATGCAGACACCATTAATGATCTGAAGGTGGTATAACGGAAACTCTGTGTGATCATTTACATAACTGTTTTTTCCTCGTCAACAGGAAATGTGTGAAGGATCAGTGCTGCGAGCTTCTGAACCAATCAGATCAGAGGAAAAGATCAATCCATGACAGGTCCATGTGATCATCCTTTGCATCTTTTTGAAAGGGTGTCTGCAGTCTGCTGCACAGATGATGATTTGAGAACTGGATTCGGGCTTAAATAGGAGCTTTTGGTTCCCATTTAATTTTAAATTATATTCCAGAATGTAATTTAACCAAGTTGTGATGTTCCTACTTCTGACAACAGGGTTCTACCTGATCAACCTTACATTAGGAACAGCAGGTAGTGTACCAGGAGCTTAAAACATCAACCTACAAACATTATTAGTCACGCGTGCTGATCTCAAAGATAGCGAAGTCAAGAGAAGTGCATGCAATGAGAAAACTCTTGCATGTGAGTATGCATTCAGTTAATTAAGAGATGTATATGCTGTATGCTAACTTCAAGTCTTCCTGGGAAGTTTACTCATGAGCTCGGATTCAGTTCAGAATTAAAATTTCCCTATAATTTACTCACCTCCATGTCATCCAAGATGTTTATGTCTTTCCTTCTTCAGTCAAAAATAAATTATGTTTTTTGAGGAAAACATTCCAGGAACCAATGGGTTGAAGGTTTAAATTGCAGTTTCAGTGCAGCGTCAAAGGACTCTACAAACAATTGGTCATTTTCTGAAAAAAATACATGTATATAATTTTTAACCACAAATTCTTGTCTTGCATTAGCTCTGCGAGCCCTTTGAAGCAAAAAAATCCGGCAAAATTTTCCTCAAAAACCATAATTTCTTTTCGAATGAAGAAAGAAAGACATAAACATCTTAGATGACATGGGGGTGAGTGAATTATCATTTTAATTCAGAAATGAACTATTCCTTTAATCACAATGTGACCTGCATCAAACGACTTCGCTCGGACTAAAACTGACGTTGAGCATTTTCATAAAACGATCTTTCTGTCACTTTTATGCTGTCGTTGTTTATTTACAGACAAGAATAGCAAGCTTTAGAATCGTACAGTTTTTTTTTTATCATTCTTTTTTACCATTCAAAGATTTGCTGCCATCTTTGTTCATAAGTACTCAATTCCTTATACAAGCTTTTTTAAGCCAATCAACCAAAAGTGGATGCCTGATCACGCTGTAGCTGCAAAAAATAAAGAAATAATAATGTCTTCACAACAAGACTTAAAGGGAGAATTGATCTGCTATTCTCACTCCAGACTTCCCTTTCTCTCTCTCCCTCTGCTGATTGAAACTAATGCAGCCACAGAAAGTCTAAAAGCGACTCTCATCTCAACCAATTATCTGCCAGAATTTACCTTCCACAACAGCTTCCATGGATAAAATAGGAGTAAAGAACACGACGGAGAGGAATAGATGTGCATACAATAATCTTAACAAGATTTTTTAAAGCTTGAGAGAATTCAGAGACAAAATAGATCTTACTATTCTATCTGAAGTTTTGGACTGCACGATGGGCGGAGGTAATATTGTAAAAGTGTAGTTTGGGAACTTCAAAAACCCAACAAATTTCTGGTACTGAAACTCCCTTACTTGTAATTTTAGCAAAGAACCGCACACGTAGCAGGCCTGTCACACACCTGTCTCCTTAAAACACCTGAAATCCCCTGGAGCTCATTGTGTAAAACATCTGTCACACATATGAGATCAACTGCGACGAAGCACAGACTCATGGGAATCATGCAGAGGAAACATGGTGTCAGTAAGATGTAGTGGTGACAATGAAAGTTAGCGGAGTTTGTCAACATCCAGTGTTTCACTATAAAGAAATCAGAATAAACGGCTACATTCATGTAACATTTCAATTATAATGTCAACTCGACTATCAAACGTGCTCTCGACTGCACACAAACATGCATTTAATGATGGCTTCGGTCTGTTCCAGCTGAGGGGTTTTCTACTGGCCTTGTCGGACACAGCCGATGTTGGTGGATAAGTGTGTATAACCTCAATTAAAGCATGCTCTAAATGTCTGACAACAGCTAATATTCCTCTTCCAGCAGCGGGCCGAATTGATGTTCCTTCATTCGTCACCCCGCAGAAAAAGCAATCATGCTGTTGTCTCGCTCTGCTTAGGAGCTGGAAAGCGCTGCCTCCAGTTTCTCATTAGCATGCACCGCTAACACCCCCTGTCCTCAAGACACCGTAGCATCTTTCCTGCATTCATCCAACCTCCCGTCTCTTAACAACATTAAAAACCCTGCTTTAATATGCCGAAGAATCTGCCCTAATATACTTGCTCTAAAGGTGTCTTGAGGATACTTTACATTAAAACACACCAGAGTTATTGTCTTCCCCCACAGATTTGACCCTTATGTTTGCTAGTGTTAAGCTTGCTTATTTGCACCGCTCGGTTGGTACAGAAAGCCTCCGTTCTGTCGGCCCGCCTGTTAAAGATTCGTCTCATGAAGCTTAAAGAAAACCGCCAGTCTTTAAAACATTCAAATGGGTGTTTTTGAAGTATCTGGTACGCATTTTACACAAATTTACCATTCGTATCACATGGAAAATTCATTTGCAGGCACAAGACCTGTGCTGATTGACATGCCAGTGCAGCAGTGTAAAGATATTTCAGAATGGCTGAATCTTGAAAGATGAATAGAACGGATTTCAAGACAGAACAGGAAAAACAAAGAGATGGGAAAGATTTTCCAATAAGATTCAAGAGTTTATATATATATATATATATATATATATAATCAATATGTATATAATTATATCTTTATAGACTTATACTATATAACACACCACTGTTAAAAATTTTGGTGTCTGAAAGATTTTATAATGTTTTGAATGAAATCCTTTATGCTCACCAATGATGTGTTTATTTAATCAGTATAAAAATACAACAGAACATTAATATTATGAAATATTATTAAAATTGGAAATAAATATTTTCTATTTAAATATATTTTATAATTAATTTATTTACATAATCATGAAGCTGAATTTTCAGCACTGAATTTTACAACATTATCTTTCAGAAATCATTCTAATATGCTGATTTGGTGCATACAAAATATTTATTACTATTATCAAAGTTGAAAACAGTTTTTTGTGGAAACTGATACATTGTTTACAGGATTGTTTGATGACTAGAAAGTTTAAAAGAGCATAATTTATTTGAAATACAAATCTTTTGCAAACATTATAAATGTCACTTTTGATCATTTAACTTTTTAAACAGTAGTGTAATTCCCCCACTTCCATCTGAATGTCACAGCAGTGATCGAGACACATTCAACTAGACATTGTTTTTACAATTTTTTATGGTCCAATTTTAGTGAGTTTGTGCGAATTGTAGCCTTAGTTTCCTGTGCTTGGCTGAAAAGAGTGGCACTCAGTGTAGTCTCCTGCTGCTGTGGCCCATCTGTTTCAAGGTTCGACATGATATCCATTCAGAGATGCTCTTCTGCAGACCAGTTGTAATGAGAATTTATTTGAGTTGCCTGAGTACCCTTCAACCCCAGAGCGGCAGCTCACTGGATATCTTTCTTTTTCAGACCATTCTCTGTAAACCCTAGAGATAGTTGTGCATGGAAATCCCAGTAGATCAGCAGTTTCTTCAAAACCAAGACCAGCCCGTCTGGCACCAATAACAATGCCACATTGAAAATAACTTAAATCACCTTTCTTTCCCAGTCTGATGCTCAGTTTGAACCTCAGCAGATCGTCTTGACCATGTCTACATGCATAAATGCATTGAGTTGCTGCCATGTGATTGGCTGATTAGATATTTGCGTTAACGAGCAGCTGATCAAGTGAATCTTATAAAGTGGCCGGTGAGTGTATATAGTTTGTTAATTCATATTCATTTCATATTCATTCATAGTACATTAAATATTGTTAATTTACGCTCAAGAATTCACTTCTGTTAATTGAACCTTACTACAGAAAAAAAAACAATTTAAGAGCAGGACGAGTTGCCCAAAATAGCAATATTGTCTTTCTCCATCTGCTACATCTCCATACCAAAGTATACAAAATAAACAAAAGCTTGTGCATGGCATCTACTAGCCGTGGTGTTTGCCTTGTCTCATGGCCCCAAGATTTGCGGAAAACATCATAAAATGACGTACAGCATGTTATTCACCAATCTGTTATTACTTTATCTATATAGCTTATGTCCATCCAACAACAAAAAAGAGGAACTCAAGGAAAGCGCATACCTCTCTATCGAGCTGGTGGGGTGATATCACGGTGACAATGTCGCCTCTTTCCGGGTCGATGTAGAACATATTGGGTGAAGGTTTATCGGGCAGCTGTCTCACGATGATGTAGCGCAGCACAGCGTTGTCCGTGTTGGGATCATCTGCGTCGTAAGCCGTCATGGTCATCACTGTAGTGCCTGCCAAAAACAGTTTGAAAAACGATGAGTTATAATGGAGACAAATGGGCAGGATGCTACTCTGTATGATGCCAACTATATCCTTAAGGTTCTGTACACCGACATCACTTGTATTGCCATTTTCCATTAAACCGCACAAACAAAACTGCAATCGATTGAACTTGGCGAGCCTAGTGAAAGAAGACACGTTTCGAATGGGGCTTCAGGGCAGACAGAAAATACAGAAGAGCAAAACTTCACTTCTAAAAGGCCGTGTTATGATTCTCCCAGTGCAGTCGAGTTTTATATTGTACTGCATCTAAAATAAGGATGCCGTTCTTGGCAGATGAACTGTAATCCTAGTCAATCCTTGACATATCTGCTCGCCTCCTAGAGATGTTAGATGTGGCCTCTGGAATGAACAGCGGCTCGACAGTATCCGGAGAGAGGCTTACATCTCAGTTCAGGCGGCGTCGTTCATCTATTTCATTTTCCTTCCATCTCATCTGAATGTCCTCAGCTGCAAAAGTGGGCCGCAAATGGAGCCGGAGCCTCTCAAAGTCACGGTGACCAGACAGTGACATGAAGCTAACTCAAATCTATCTCCTGAAGTTAATGGCCTCTATATCACTGACGTTAACCTCGTGATCAGCCTTTATGAGAGCTCCCGCACCGTACGGCATAAATCCAGCAGGCGCCAAAAAGACAAATAATAATAATAAAAAAAGAAAAAATGGGGAGAAATGTGCTGAACACCCTCAAATAGGAATATTAGCATCTTAGAGTGAACGAGTAAAAGGCAATTATAAGTAATTAAGGGAGAAGTGGGTATCTGCAAGGGGAGAGAGATAGTATTAGGCAGCGGTTAAGCAGTACACCTCTAATGATTAATTACACATGTTGAAGCGCATAGCGGGGCTCTCTCGTGACACTGCTAGTCAGAGCGAGCGGTTCCACTTCACTGTTCGGTTACACCAAGTTATACGACCTCCGTGTTCGCAGATACACACACACTGACACACATTCGAGTGTGCGGCGACCATGCATGCGCACACACAGACACGTACAACCTCTTTCTTTTTCTCACACGCATACAGAAAGACAAGCACCCAGGCGAGAGCACTCATGCTCAGCTTTATGAAGGGTAACTTTGTACTGAAATTATGTTTAAAAACCCTTTTAGTTATCAGATGGTTTTGTTCTTGTCATTTGTTTGTTGTACTTGTCAAATGGCAATTAATCGCATTAACTGAAATACTCCCATCCAAAAGTTTAGGATATATAAGAAAAATAGAAAATGAAATTCATAGTTTTATTCAACAAGGATGCATTAAATTGATTAAAAGTGACAGTAAAGACATGCATAATGTTATTCTTCATCAGAGAATCATGAAAAAAAATGTATTACAGTTTCTACAAAAATACTAGGCAACTGTTAGGCACAAAACAGCATATCAGAATGAGTTCTGCAGGATCATGTGATATGAAAATGACTGCTTGTCGGTACAGGAATAAAATATATTTTAAATACATTAAAATCAAAACCCGTGGAACAGTATTTAGGAACAGACTTCTTTCTGAAACATTAAACATTTCCAACCCCAAACTTTTGAATGGTAGCATGCATCAATATTTACTGAGAAAAACCTCAGACGCATACCTAATAGCTCTACATAAAGGTCAGAGGGCACAATTAATTGCATATTTTTATTTTATCATATCACATTTTAAATATATTTAGTTTATGAACATGAACAATAAATGAATAGCTTAAGCTAACTTTTATTTTACCTGTATTTATCTAAACACCAGGAAAAAAATACATTTCTTTTATGTCTTTTCATTAGAGCTCAGTTAAATCAATGACTGTAAAACCTGTCAAAATGAATTACAGCAGCACTTTGCATTATTGCTCAGCTGAAAGAAAATAACTTTAGCTCTATACGAACAGGATTCAAAGACATTTGAGTTAAAATTGGGAACTCTGTAAACTGAACGTGGCCGTTAAGGACGTGGTATAGAAGTAGTTTTTGCTATCAATGAAATTTAAAAAAAAAATCTACACAGTTTACGTATAGAACATATTCATAATCAAGACATTGTACAACTGAACAAATATTTATGAAAGAACAGCACAATGCAACTAATCACCACATGGCCGCTTGATTCTGAATCACTGTTCAATTCCGTTCCTGTAGTTCTATTAACCTGTTCTCCTCCTGCAGCCTCATAAAGATCAACAAAAGCCTTGAGGTATTTAGCACTCATCAATACGAACCATGACAAAAGCCATCAGCTCCCATCAGCACACACATAAATCAACAAGCGGATCTAATTGGCTGATGGGAAGGGCCAGAAAGTGAATGCAAATCACTGCTTCGCAATTATGAGGCAATTATGTCAAAGCTGAGCCCAATTCAGGAGCTATTGTCTTCCTTTATGAAGTCCATACTCTCCCCAGCGCCAAGCCGGAATCAATGTTAACTACATTGGAAGGTTTAATGGGAGGACCTGAAATGGCTAGACTTGAATCTGCGGGTCTCCATTACTGTATTATCAACTCTGTTCATCTAATTGGGGCTATGGGATCAGTCAGAGTGAGGACTTTTTCTTTCTGGCTCTTTCTGTCTCCCTTTTAATTCCACCATCTTGTCACACTGAACAAGAGGCAGAACATTGAAATGAATAATGTCTCATAAAATGCCTGACTTGAGCGGTTAATTTGATATCAGGGACTGTGTCTAACTTTGCATTGACTAAGGTTGCAAACACTCATTGTTGGCATGCTGAAATCTATTACTGTATGAACAGGCAAGTAAATAAATAATATATATAAAATAGATATAATATTATGGACATCGACCTGAAGAATGAATGCTATATCAGATGCAGGTAACACATTCGTTTTAGTAGATCTCTCTCTCATTATACCATAATACTCTAATCTACATAACACAATAAATTTCAATGAAGCGACTTAAGGTTCCTTCGTTAGTTCTAAAGTGACGTTTTAAAATTAGGTTTGGACTCAACAGTTAAAATGTCAACTTTAGAGACTTGAACCCATGGCGGAAGGAAGTAGTTCTACATAAAAGAGGGTTTTTAAAGACACTCCGTTGTTCTTATTTATTTACACACTTCGAACTGTTGTATAAATGCAATATCACACTCTACGGCCGAATCACAACCGTGCTGATATACAGCCATATCGCACGGCTACGAGGGAGATATTGCTCATATAACAATTCATATTTTCAACCTTTCTTATGCCAAACATTCAGACTTGCTGTGGCTACACCCCTACAGCAATGTCTTTATCTGTTGCACACACTCTTCTTGTCCTCTCATTCTGTCACTGTCAGACGTAGCAGAAGAATGTGTTGTTTGGAGGATCGAGGCATTTTAGTGGGCATCTCTTCTTTCTGACAACAGCTGAAGCCCTGTGGGTGCCAATCACAGAGCCCCACTCCAGAACCGAAGGCAGTGGTGTACCATCCAAAACCGTGGGCTTCTCCACTGGGTGCCTTCCACTTCGACATGGCCCCAGCTGCTTAAAATCAAGCTCCAGCTAAAAAGCGGGGCCCTTCAGCTTTTGTGGAGGAGAGGTTTTACATAATAACAACTCAAAGTGTGTCACGGCATTAAAAGGGCATATTTATATCCTGATAACGACAGTCCGGGCCAGAAGGCAAAGAAATCAGACCTGTTTTATTCCTTCTCTTTCTTATTATCAATCTGTTTCTCTTGTTCCCTCTTTTTTCTTGTTTCTTCTCAATGCGTTATTTCAGTGAAAAAAATGCAACCAGGCACTAAACACTATTTTAATTTAAATTTAAATTACGTTAATATGTTTAAAACTTGGAAAAATATGAATATCATAAAATAAGGTGAATGGATCAGTATTTCTATGTAATATTTTTGTCTCTGAGCAAATTCAGTAAGACTTGAGACAAAGTCACAAGACTTTTCGCTTATTACACAGTTTTGACTTTTTCAGGTGCGTGAATCTCAGCGGTGGAGCGATACTGTACATTCTCATCATAGTATGGTAGATCGCTGACAACCTCGCACTTAGACCCACAAATCACATTCAGTGCTAATTTTGCGGCCACATTTGCATTGTTAACAGTTACATAATTCATTTAGGTGCTAAAACAATGCAAACGACGTGTGCAAAATAAATCACATCATTAGCTGGAACATTTCATTTTTAGTTATACTCTGTGTTCACAGTTCTACAATGCTGTACAAAAAGAGTTGAAAAAGAAAGTAAGGGCTACAGTGTGCGAACACAAGGCCGGTGTTACACATGGCACATCCTCTATTATAGACATCCAGGGAAATCAATATGACTTCAGGATCTCATTCACACCGGGGAAGCCAGCGCACTGTGTGATGGGCTTTATAATAGGAATAACGGGGGAGAGATTGAGACAGGATGAAATAATGATGGAGCAGGTGTGTGTGAGCGAGTGATCGGACTAGATACCAGGATGAGAGAAAGAGAGAGAGAGAAAGGGTGAGAGGTCTGCAGGGACAACAGACAATGAAGCTTCTGGACAAGGGATCATGGTACAATCTTTGGACTTCAACTATGTTAAGAGTGTACAGGAGTGTGAGGCTAATTTTCCCCACACAAAATCTACCGAATTATGCCTTTTTTTTCCAGAGACGGACAGAGCTTTATGGTCACGTTTTAGACTTCTTGGCACATAGATTGGTGATTGCAATGCTTGGGGTGCAAGACTTCAAAAAGCACAAAATTCTACATAACATGGCTTTTTATAGTCCATCTCTGCTACATAGCAACAGCAGAGCACAGAGAAAAGCACAGAGCGGCATTACCCTTCATTTTGGGAGGTAATTCAATACATCTAGTAGTTCTAGAGAAAGATAAATGGACTACAATGTGGAATGGAGCACTGAGGTGAAATTTGCTGCCTTCCTGCTCTGAATGGCCCAGCTGACTTATTCTCCCTTGGTTAAAGGCACTCAAGTGAAATTCAGCGGTCTGTCTAAGAGAAGTCCGCAGGCAAAGTCAGACTATTCAACGTTCTCATTGTTTCATTAGACCATGGCGAGTAAGCACCGTTTTTATGGAAACCCCTGAACCACTGGGCATTCTGCAACTTACTCATTCCCTCAAAATGTAATCCCAGCCAGAAACAGTGCTGTACAAAGAAGAAATTCTTTAAACTCTGCATTCACACTTTCACATTTGTAGAATTCTGAACCTAAGAGGAAGAGTTTACAACAAAATGACAATTTTTAATCAATATTTAATCCCCCTCATGTAGTTTCAAACCTGTATGACTTTCAAAGCTGTAAACAAAGACACACCACAAAAGTAGTCTATGTGATATTTGACAACTCTTCTGTTGCGATACAATAGTTTTGTGTGAAACAATGTTGCATCTTGATCATTTCTAAACTAATCAGACCAATTTGAGAAATGCATCAACCAGTTCAATGAAAATGATTCATATCAGGGCCGTACGGGCCATATAAGCTGCAAATGCTCTGCAAACCGAAGCCATTGTGGACTCCCTAATTAATATTAACACTATAAATTCCAATAAATTCCTTTATTTGAGGTATACCATAAAGCTTAAATGATAAAATGTTGGTAATGCATATGTGTAACAAAGTTCTTTAGAACGGGAAGAAGGAGGCGGGAACCGGCGAACGTTCACAAGTTTAATAAATAAATAAACCAACAATAAACCAAAAAGTATAAGGGCGGCAGTTCCTCACGGCGACTGCCGCCCACACAAACAAAATAAACCACAACATAAAATCCAGGCCTGGTCCTCTCTCGTCCTTCACTGTCGTCGCTCCTCCTTTATGCTTCCGGAGCTCCTCCGTGAGAGATACGAGACCGTTGCGCCGAGCACCTGAAGCTCGTTAACACTCGCGTCACCGGCCTCGTGCCGTTCCCTCACGGCTCTCGCCCGCCCTGCTCGTCACATACCCCCATCGCCCCTCGCAGGCCGGGGGGTACCCACGAGGCTGCGCCTACTCCCCCCGGGGGCCAGTCTCGGCGGCCACAGCGCCTGGGGGTAAGGACAGACGAGACGAGAGAAAAGGAGACGGAAGCACAAGGAGCGACAAGGACGAGAGAGTGGAGAGAGGAAAACAAAAAAAAAAAATTCTTGGTCCGGCTCCCCGACACACTGCCGCTCGGTCCTCAACCCGCCGAGAGGCTCTTCCTCGCGGTGCCATGCGATGGCACTGGACGCTCGGTGGACGGCCTGATCCTCCTCCGCCCCCTGGCGGCCGGCGATGGCTCCTCCGTATGAGGGCAGCCGGCAGCGAGCCCGCCGTTCCCTGCTCCTCCCCGCTCCGGCGGCAGGCAGCAGGCCTCGGCCCACGGCGGACGGCGGCTCCTCCCCGTTACGGCGGCAGGCAGCAGGCTTTGGCCCACGGCGAACGGCGGCTCCTCCGCTCCCTCCTGGACGGCCGCCACCCCACCTCGTCCCAGGGGCGCGGCAGCGAGCTTTCCGTCCCACCGATTTCTCACTCGCTCCAGCACCACCGCTTCGGGCAGCCACTCGCGGTCTTCTCTCCCGCGCTGCCCGACCTCCTCAGCACCGCGATCCCCCTCAGCAGCGAGGGCTCTTCGACAGCATGTCCCTCCTTCCTCCCGGGTTTCGGCACCAGTGTAACAAAGTTCTTTAGAACGGGAAGAAGGAGGCGGGAACCGGCGAACGTTCACAAGTTTAATAAATAAATAAACCAACAATAAACCAAAAAGTATAAGGGCGGCAGTTCCTCACGGCGACTGCCGCCCACACAAACAAAATAAACCACAACATAAAATCCAGGCCTGGTCCTCTCTCGTCCTTCACTGTCGTCGCTCCTCCTTTATGCTTCCGGAGCTCCTCCGTGAGAGATACGAGACCGGTGCGCCGAGCACCTGAAGCTAGTTAACACTCGCGTCACCGGCCTCGCGCCGTTCCCTCACGGCTCTCGCCCGCCCTGCTCGTCACAATATGCAACTGTTCATTACATATTTATTTGCCAAACCAAGGTGATCAAATCTACCAGTGATGGAGGGTTCTGGGTATGCTGATCTTAAAACAGCTTTGCCGCGTACGCTCTGTTATGTATCGTCATCACTTTTGCGCTTGGCCTCCTGGTCTACGGAGGATTCCATGCACTGGGAAAGCTGTCCTTGAATCACTCGCCCAAAAGGAAATATGTACAGCTGCTGCCAGATCTTAATCTCCGAAAATTGCATTGTATTGGATACAAAACTAACAAGACTAAATCAAATTAAAAAGTCATAACTGAAACTATTTTCCTTGTATTTTATTTTCTCCAAAGGGAAACTTATGGGCTAAAATGTTGAAGACTATGTGCTGGACTAGTGCCACCTAGAGGAACCACAAAAATACAGCATATTTTGCAAACGACCCTTTATGCGTCACATCCCACCAAAACTACACAATCACAGCTCTTACAGGTGATTGTGAAGGCATGTCTCAACAGGTAAATATAGGCACATTTCAATAAAACACTCTGTGTAAAGTGAATGTGAGCGTTTAGCTTACAATAAACAAATCCAATGTACAGTATCTGCACCGGGCACAGTTTTGACATAACAGTACACCCGGTTAAAAAAAGTCACTGCTCACCACTGATTCATATTTAAAAGACTGATTTGTTCACTGATGCAGTTTCTGAGTTCTCACTGACTCAATGATCCGTTTCATAAGGTAATAGCTCCCCGGAGGGCAAGATTATCACGGAACAACAATCTAAATTTCGAAGACTTATACAGTGCTCAAGTCATTTGGACTACTTTTATGATACGTTTATGGTCCTTTTCGTGATTGTATTTTAATGACGAAAAGTTTTAGTGTTTTCGCTTTGTGTGCTGCAGAAAAAAATAACAGCATGCAGATTTGGAATGGCATGGCAGTGAGTAAATAATGAGAGCACTTTTGGTGAACTGTTTCTATAAGCAGAGAACACTCTACATTTATTTATAATTGATTCATTCTAAAGCACCATTTTTCAGATCCCAAAGGGAATACGAAATGTGTAAAACCTCCACATTTTGAGAACATGGATGATTTACATAACAGGCGTACATTGGGGGTGCCAGTAAAAGGCTAATAATGGACTACTTGCACTTTGATTATTATGGTATTGTTTTGTATGTAAATGAGTTAATGCATACAAGTGCTCATCAAGCCAAAATCCTTTCCACAAATCACTTCTACCATTGTATTGTGTTATCCAAACTATCTACTGTGACCGGTACATGTTTGACCTAGTAAAAGCTAACTTAGTTTCTCAGAATTGAAGCTAAAACTGTTAAGGAAGTGACGCTTAAAATGAAAGAATCAATCTCATTTCAACAAGATTCAGCACTGTAATGCCCCACTATGCAACCTTTTGTTATAGAATAACACCAGTGATTTTACATTGGACGTCAAATAGTGACCCAACACAGTACCAAAATTGTCTTTCAGAACAAAGAATAATGTTTTAAAATCAAATCGTAACCTTGCACTTCCACATTTTTTATGTTCCATTAAGCCTCTGAAGCTCTGGTACCTCACATAAAGATCGACAATGCGTACGGGCAAGTAAACACAGAAATGTAATCTGTGTGTCCGGTTTGA
This sequence comes from Zacco platypus, assembly GCA_038088235.1. Taxonomy (NCBI): domain Eukaryota; kingdom Metazoa; phylum Chordata; class Actinopteri; order Cypriniformes; family Xenocyprididae; genus Zacco; species Zacco platypus. The sequence goes on along the minus strand of CM076075.1, from coordinate 21,667,172 downwards.
TCCCAGACCCGCAGTGGGAAGTGCTACAGCATAAAGCCACACATCATTCTCTCATCTCGCCCTTGTCTCCAGCTTCTCCATTACTGATATGAAAGAAGAGAGCAAGAGGTAGCACTTATTAACACAGTCTGTGTCTACATGCGTGTGTGTGTGTATGTGAGACGAGTTAGAGAGGATGAGAAAGCAAATGACAGAGAGAGAGAAGCCAATGTAACGGTGTCTGGAAAAGAAATAAATAAAAGCAAACAATAAGTGTCTTTGCACTGCATGCAAGCAACAGCTGAAGTGGCATTTGTATAAAGTCTTTAAATGTGACGGATATGTAGAATAACTGTATTTACACAAGAAAAAATGGTAGCACACTACAAAGTTTTAGTAGTGACAATCGCATATATTTGCTAACGTGAATCCTCTATTTCCAGGTTGAAATGTTATATAATTATCTTTGACTGTGTGAAGGTGGTCTAGTGTCCAGTGACAGTAATACGCCACTCTTCCAATCCACCTCTTCACCTTCACAACCTATACAGCCGACCAATTAAATTCTAACTGCACCCCCGTTCCTATCACTAAAACACGCTTTCCACCAGTTTCCAGGGCAGAACCACATGCAAACACACACAGGGCACCCGACGCAAAGAGACACCAGGCGCGACGCTCGTGTTTTTCGCTAGTTTCAGCCCGACGCAGTTATCATTTCCACGTCCAGCGCCCACGTTGTTTAAATAGCAAATGCATTCACGCCCATGGGTGAACAGACGGGCGTGAATGGTCTGAAAACGAGGAGTGTTCAGGCGCATTGTTGGCACGTTGCTATTTTGAGGCAGCTGAAAACGCCATTGACCAACGAAAACCTGATCTAAAGTCAATGGCGCAGTATTTTTCTTTTAATATTTAAAGGGAAAGTTAGTGATATGCGCCTATAGGTGGATGCACAATGTCCGTACACTCTGTTTGTTACACACACAGGACGTGCAGCAGTAAAAACATGCCACATATTAAAAATAAAAGAATTGTAAATGTAAATGTTTATTATTGTGTACATAAAGATAAAATGCCTACATGCCATAAAGGATAGTCATTGTATGTATCAGAATTACCTTTCTGTAGTAATGACGAATGAAATTGGCTAATTATTTGACCAATACAATCCAATACATAGTATTTAAACTGACTCGTCAGATTGAGGGTGTCTGTACTCCACCATATAAATAGCAATCCACCATGGTGCAAGCACAACTGGCTTTTAAAGGGAATGGGAGACGACATTTTGATTGGTTTATTGCACGTTATGCCCAAAACACACCCATTACTCATTGAGAGCTCAGGTACAACCCTTTTGGACCATGCACCGACCATTTTATCCCGTCATTAAATCAGCAAAAGTGGATTTGGACACGTCCTAAGTGCACCTCCGCCATGCGCTTCAGACCATGTGCTTAGATCGTTAAAATAAGGCCCACAGTGTGTAAACAATGTAAGGATAGATACTTCAGAACTATATCTTGCCAAGCTATTTAAAGTATTTCAACTTCAATCAAACTGCTCTTTTTTGACAATAAATTGATGAAGTGACAATTTTATATATTTTAATATAATATAGTGCTATATGAATTGAAATATTATTATTAAGATATATATTAAAAATATATAATTGAGCTGAAATCAGTGCCAAACAGTAATGTTTGAGTATTGTACTTTGAAAAGTGCCAGAGAGGGACTTCTGCACAGAAATGAACCTGTCGATGATTTCGATTTGAACTGAGCAAATTCCATTAATGCAAATAACATACAATTGCCTCAACATCAACATGGTTAACACATTAATAAAATACAGTGTTTTGTTGAGGGAATTCTTAATTATTTTGAAAACAGCTGATCTACTTTAAAAAAAACCCCAAAAAAAAAACCCTATCTTCCCTTTTCCCTTCCTACTCTAGCTTTTGGTACTGAGCAATGTATGAAACTTGTATTGTGAGCACTTCCTGTGTTATTTGCCAATTCATGAAGAATCGCTTGTTTGTTTTCCTCACTTGTAAGTCGCTTTGGATAAAAGCGTCTGCTAAATGACTAAATGTAAATGTAAAAGACACATTTACTTTCATTTTCTATTAAGTGCCCCTACATAACATGCTCTGGTAATGCAAACAAGGCCAATAAGGTGGACAAGTATGTGTACAAGCAATGGAAATGGATTGGAATGAATATTATCAAATGAAATTGTGTTCAATTAGATAACAAATTTGTTTGTGTCTGTGTGTGTATATCTGAGGGGGAGTGCAAGAGCATGTGTGCAGTCATGTTCGGATGAAAAAATCTAATTAACACCTCTGTGGGGGCTTGCTGCATTAGCTTACTGTTTCACAGTGTATTCGTAAAGCAGCAGGAATCCGTTTGAATCCTGGCAGTGCGCAGCATATGTACGGTTTAATGCACACATCGCTCTGGCAAAAACATAATGTGTATCTTACTATGGCTGTGCTCATCAAACCAAAACATGCACAGTCCTCAGCGGGGCGGAATTAATCTATAAGGAGACGTTTAGCTTGACAACATTTTGCTCAGTCATCAAGTCTTGTTGCAATGCAAACAAACAGCTCAGACTATATCATACAGGTTGAATGTTTGCCTGACTTAATATAAACCTAAAATGAAATCAATCCAATTCAATACAGGCAAGGGAGAGTGGAGAAAACTGTGCCATGCTTTATTTGCATTGTCCTCTAGACTCTAAGCAAATAAGATCATTGAATTTTAGGAAGTCTGCTAACTGAAGTTACAAGACAGCATCTTTAACAGAAGTCCAAATATGTAAGCAAGCAAGCAAGGAAACAAACAAACAAATAAACATTACATTAATAATAATAGCCAGTGTTATGTTTCCATTACGGATCGTGGTATTGAACACTCAGAACAAAGTAGCATACGGGAATGCAGACTTTAATGACAATGCAACGGGATCCAGGTAAACCAAAAACAAGCATATACACCATCCGAATACAAATGAGAACCGACAAGGGAATGAGGGAGAACACAGTATTCTTTTAAAAATAATGCATAACAATATTGAGTTGTAATTGCATTACTCAGTTACTTTTTATGAAACGTTAAGTTACTTTTGTGTTAGTTTATCTCACCTGGGCTGGGCTTGCTTGTTTGTTTTTTTAATAATAACAAAAATATGGCCTTTACCTTTGCTACTTTTGGCAAATGTAAAGGTCCTTTCACACTAAAAGTGAAATGAATAAACCTCAGGGTGAAGGAAATGCAAATACACGCCTGTACAGAAGAGGGCGCAGCTCAAACAAATCTTTCACTTTGCTGATATTTTGGATCGCAGAAGAATAGGATGCTGGATAATAGAGTTCAAATAATAATAATTATATATATATATATATATATATATATATATATATATATATATATATATATATTTATATATTTGTAACTCTATTTCTAGTAACTAGGTCCTCATAGATCCTTTAACTAGTTGCTTATTAGCATGCATATTACTAGAATATTGGCTATGTATTGGTTCTCCTATTAATATTAAGGCAAATATTAATGCCTTATTCTGCTTTTCCTTACTAAACATTCTTAATCCTACCCAATACATAAACGTAACAACTACCTTACTAACTATCAATAAACAGTAAATTAGGCTTTATTTTATGTGTTCCCTACACTAAAGTTACCTCTTTCTCTCTTTCTCTCTCTCTCTCTCTCTCTCTCTCTCTCTCTCTCTCTCTCTATATATATATATATATAAAAGTCAAGTTATATCGTGTACATGGCAGCTGAACAAGGTGGACCCTTCATAAATATATTGTCACTTGACAAAAATTTGCTAGATTAAGTACAATTTTCTTGCTTCTTTCTTTCTTCTGACCCACTGCTTCCATCTCAGAGCTGTAATGGTGGATGGTCTCTGACACCTCATCAGTTGTGTGTGGTCACACACTGTGCTCTATAACCTGACAGCAGGCAGAATGTGCCTTATGACACCTTTCTGACAAACACACTAACACAATCAGCCCAGAGGTAACACTTAACACTGACAGCAGCATGCATGCTAACACAACCACACGTGGTGAACTCATCGAACACAGATCGGAGACTGCAGCAAATTGACCACAGCAAAGACACAGGCAAAATTCTTCTCTCAGAATCCATTATGCCCCTGGCCGAAAAGTGCCTGGGGATATTATTTTCCCTTTTTTTACCAAACAAAAATTGCTCTCCGTTTTCCTTTGTGAACTTAAAAGTCAAAGTCTTTCCCTGCAGCGTCCACAGGAACTCAAAGGGAAAATAAATAATAATCTCTGTCAACATCACGACTGACGAAACTCTATAGATGGAGTTTTCGGATAAAAGAGCTTTGACAAAATCAAAAAAGTTCCGCTTTCTGAACGAGAGCATTTCATTGATTCATGAGACCACTGTCATTTACATGTCAGAGGCTTTCAGAACCTTGCAGTTTCAAGACTGAACCATGGAGAATTACTGGGTCTGTCAACACTGAATTGCACTTTTAAAACCAAGATCCCCAACTAGAGGCATGTAAAACAAGAAAGAACAAAGTCACAGAAATCCCAGATCTTTACCAGATGCCTCACCTTCCAAAACTGTTTACAGAAAGCTTGACAGCTCAGGGTCAGAAACCGCCTGGCTCGGTTACTTCCTGTCGGTTGAGACCCCAGTGATGAATTGTCACCTCTGGGGCCCTTTCTATAAAAAATACTGTCCGTGTGGCTTACAAAGCTCAGATGTAGTTCAGGTCCCAGGGCTCTTGGAGCTGTCTACATGAACATTTGTTGCCCCAGTGAGGTTTAACTGAGGTCTCAGCACACATAGAATAGATCTGAGGACTGCCTAGAAAGCTGTTTTACCTGGATGTAAAACTGATTTTGAAAAAAAAAGACACATTTGCAGTGATATGGTTTCAGCTTCAGACCCACCATCCTTGGACCACCCTTAGTAGCAAGTAAAAACACTTATGAAACTCTATTATATCCTTTATCAGAATTGTATATTCCAGTCGTGTCTAGTGGCAGTGATCAGTTGCAAACTAACACTACTATGCATTTATTATTCACACTACCATTCAAAACACTGGGGTCTGTAAAACCGAGCCTACACCAGTCGCATCGCGCCCCGCTGCAACAGCTAAAAGTTGTCTATACCGAACGCGACACACCGACCAATGCAAAGCACTTGGACTACGTTAGAAATAGAATGGGGGGTTCACTGACGAGAATTTGTTGTGTTGTGTCACATCTTGTTGTGTCGCGTCCAGTGTAGATACAGCGTAAGATTTTCTTTTCTTTCTTTTTTTTTAAGAAATTCATTTTATTAAGTGATGTCACATTAAATTGATCAAAAAAGACAGTAAAGACATCCATAATGTTACAAATAATTAATTTTTCAAAATAAATGCTGCTCAGAAAATATTGGTAATGTATGTTTCCAAAAAAATATTAAATCGCATTAAGCAACTGTTATATCAACATTAATAATAATCATCATCATCTGAAATGTTTCTTTAGCATCAAATCAACACATTAGAATGATTTCTGAAGGATCATGTGACATTGAAGACTGGAGTAATGATGCTGAAAATTCAGCCTTGAATAATTATAAATACATTACATTTTTATATATTCAATATGTTAAAATAGAAAACTTTTTAAAACTTTTTTTTATTTTAAACTATAATAATATTTCACAATATTACTTTATTTTTGATCAAACAAATGCTTCCATGTTAAGAGAATTCTTTCAAAAATCTAAAAAAATCTTGAGCAGAAGTGAATATATATATTTTCATTGTAAATATCAGAAAATCTGCAACTTTAAAAGAGCACATTAGGGGCGTTTTTAAAATAATAAACCACCCAAAGTAGAAACAACAACTGCAACAGTATTGTGAGGGGAAAAAAAAAACAAACCAATTAACTTAACAATTAATTAAATCTATTCATGATCTATGATACACTTAATGAAAAAAGTACTAAACCAAGTAGTCTTCATGTTTTACAACAAGTCCATTAATCTAAAGAGGGATGTGGTGGATTTTTTCTTTTCTCTCACAAAGTCTAATTAATCATTCTGGTCTGTATCAGCAGCCAGATTAAATCACAAACCGCTGCTTGTCTTCCGCTGCATTTTAAAATCTATATAGTGATTTCAAAAAAAATAAATAAATAAAAAATAAAAACTCTAAAAGAGCTTTTTAATGTTTCAAAAATCTTGCGCTTCTTTGTCTACAAGGAGATTTTTATCAGCCTAGCAGTGGGAAAATGATAATATCAGACTTTAACTGTAATAAAATCTTTGTCAATGTCCACCACACATCTTGCCCCGTCAAACCGCACTGAATATAGTCTGCTGACATGTCTATCATTAAAATTCAGCAGAGGAGGAACACACTCTGTACACAGTGATGGCCAATGTATACATAGGCACCTGCCAAGCCATGATGTGGGCATGAGAATCGGAGATCTACCGAAGAAAGCTGCTTTGAAGTGGCATGTTCCCTTGTTAAGGAAAATTCATTCTAAGATTTGACACGGTTGTATCACCAAAGCCTTGTGATGAACTACACTTGATCTGATAACACCCTGAGCACAGGTATTTCCCACTGTCTCCAACAGCACACAACAGGCAGAGGCAGAAATGGACGCAAATTAAGATTAGGATGGTTAAGACAAACCAAATACGCAAAAGGAAAAAAGTAAAACTATATAGCATAAGATTTAAAGATGTGCAGTCATGCCAGGCCGGTTCGAGTGGCAGCAGAGACAGGAAGAAGTGTGAGCGTTCATGTACATGTGTGAGCGTTCAGACTTTCCACTCTACTCAAGCTATATTGAGAGACAGTGGCTGATGGAGCAAAACTGACGGGCCTTTCAACGCAACATCTGCTAGCGAGCTAAACATCATTAAGGCGACTCACACAGATCTGACATCTCCGCAGTATTTTCTGCTTTGATGGGCGGCAGCCAGCCAAAAGGACAGTCGAAAACAATACAAAGAGCTCTGAATTTGACATTTCAAGACCCAAACATTTGCATTCAGGAAAATGCCACTCAAAACTAAAGCAAGAGATACAAACAGGTTTAGCTGAATGAATTTCTTGGGGGCAACGTTACACAACATTTTGGCATTTAAAATGCCTCTTTATTTAACCGAACATGAGCCGTATGAAATGCATTTTCATCAACTTTTCTTCCCTGGGCAGAATCAATTCAAAGGAAGCGAGTTCTTTCAACAGACAGGTCTATTAATTATTAGGGACGGTCCATCTATTTCACAAGACTGCAAATGAAAAAGAAAACCTATTAGCTTTTGTTTGTTAAAACATACTCAAAGCAACCAATAGACCAAAGATATGAGAAAGAAAAGTGATGAAAACAGAAAATGAGGAAACCTGGAAAGGAAGGAAGGAAACAGATTAACATCGAGAAAGAGCAGATAAAAGACTCCTGGTGATGAGAAGAAAGAAAGAAGGAAGGTGTTGATGAACAGAGTTTAAGGCAGGTGGTGCTAAATGAGATATGCCAAAAAACAGGGGAATGAAAAAATTGAGAGGGAGAATTTGATTAAGGGTGTTACACATGCAGAAGCAGCATAAACTGTGTTGTGTTTATCTCAATCGCATTCTCCAAGTGTACACCAGGCGACGAGTGCCTCGGGTCAGTAATTGAGAAACCAATATGGTTCCTCAGAGATCCGCGCTGTAGCCGACACCCAGCATTCAGTAACATTCTCATATCTCGCAATGAGTGCGGTCCAACTTATTTTAAGATTGAATTTTACCTGCGAGCTAGAAATTCTAGGAGACATTTCTTTTATGAGAATACAAAAAAAAAGGGGGGGGGGGTGACTCATTAACATGAAGCCACGGGAAGAGGTGTTTAATTGGAGAGCAAATAGAAAAGTTTGCGAACAATGTGCAAAAACTCTGCTGTCAATCAACACAATACTTTGGCGGCTCCAGAATTTTTTTCTTAGGGGTGCTAAGAGAAAAAAAAATAACTTCAATACCCTGCATTTCTTGCATTGTACTGGTTTAATTTTCCATTTTACCATTATACATTTACAAGGTCATAAGTTTGTTATTAAGTAGGTATCAATTTTGCTGAACATCTTTATTACTACATTATCAGCCCTTTGAATCAGTACCGGTATATTGAAACTTTCTGACTTAAAGTCATATAGACACGTAAGTGTCTATGTATTTATTTTCCACCTACTGGCTGGAACAGTTAATGATGAGTGAGCTAAATGAGGGAGCGCGCTTACTTTTAGAAATGCGAACAAAATGAAAAAGAGCGCAGGGTGTTCAGATGTGTTTTTAAAAGTTAAAGTAAAAGACCTTCATTCATCTTCAGAACACAAAGTTTTTTATAAAATCCAAGAGGTATATGACTTGTCCATAGACAGCAATAACAAACACTTTCAAGGTGCAGAAAGGTACTAAAGACATTGTTATAAAAGTTGACTTGACTGCAGTGGTTCAAGCTTAATTTTACGAAGCGACGAGAATAATTTTGTGTGCAAAAACAAAACAAAAAATCTCTTCTCTTCCCTGTCATTATCCTTACGCAGTTGCTGCAGTAAGCAGAGTGAAAGCTTCTGTGTTTATCTCTGTATGCCGGCTCAGTATTGGCCAAAGCTGGTCACGTGAGCTATTGCACACCGTACCTGAACTTGCCATTAACACCCCCCACACACACCCCTCAAAACCATTGTTTATAGGCACATTAAAACATTTATTAAACCTTATTTTAGGTTTTTAATTTGTAATGAAAATGACACTGAGTGTAAAAAACAGCAAAATCAGCTGTGCTGGTGATAAAGACATTTCTGGTGGGGCTACAACCCCAGCAAGCCCTGGCCTAGCGCCGTCACTGATACAATCTCTTAATCAAACATTACATATGAGATTATACTCACCGTTTACTTTTATTTAGCTTTTTTTTTTTTAATAAATGTAAATATTATATATATAATTTGTTATAAATGTCGCTCTGTGTCATTCACATCAAATCTGCCTGGCCAAGTTTAAACTTGTGCATATGTAAATGAGAATCTAGGGTTGCAAAGGGGAAGATAAGAGGTCTTATCTTCCCATCTGCAAACATCTTGCCCTTGGGGTAGGAAAATATGTTTGGTTACACTTTTTGATCGTTCCCTTTAGACAGTCTGTTGACTATAAGCAATTGAATATATATATATATATATATATATATATATATAAAAAAAATACTATATATGAGGTAAATGGACTAATGTTAACAGGGCCTTAATATTTTGTCCTTTTGGAGCTTTATAAGACACAGCATGGTTTAATTGTATAGAAAAAAGTGCCCTGACTATCTCTTGCTGTGTTTCGCTGAAGAAAAAAAGCCATACAGGTGAGCAAATGATAAAAGTTAGATGAACTTTTCCTTTAAACTTCTGGTCTTGTATGATTAGAGCATTTTCAGAGGAGACCTGGGGGGTTTAAGACAGAAGTAGTCTTGCCGTTATTGCCTCTGAAGCTTAGCTCCAAATCTTTTTCCTTCTGCTGTCATCAGGTCTCAGCTTTGTCCCTCAAATTCGAAGCATGATGTCGACAGTTTCTTCTGATAGCAATGCAAATTTTGAGTACAAATGAAATGTTATTTTCTAGTGAAGTTCCAAAGAATCTGTTTCTTCCTCTTGCAGTACATACAAGGACAGACAGTCCCTACATACATTAAGGATGAGTACTTGATGAATGTGAAATGGACTCAGGCTTCGACATAAGTGAAGCACAAGGATGAAATAAAAAGTTCTCTCTCCGCATTTCTCCCCGTTCCTGTTGAGTTATTGGCTTTATTATGGCTCTCAAAGGAGAAATGACTATGTTTTACATGAAAGTCATCTTTTGCTCTGGTTTACAGCCTACGGCAAGTCATGAAGTCCACACAACTCCAGCTGAGAGAAAAAAAACATACGACTTTTATCAGAATCTGAGTGACAGAAACCAAGCGCTCTTCTCTAATGAATGCCTTTATGATGCCTCTAACTCACTCTCTTATTCCATATCACACATATGCAGAAACACAAACCATCACGTTGCTTTTACATCTCATTTTAAAAGTGTTTCGCAGACTTATGCCATAGAAGAACCATTATAAAATCCACAAAGACTTTTTCAACTCTTTTGTTCTTTAGAAAACTGACGGTAATGTTGCTTTACATCAGTGTTTTTAAACCTCAAGATGATTCTTAAAAAAACACCTGAGCTTGTTTGTCTTGCAAACAATCATAAAGAAACTTTTTCTATAAAAGACCTAACAGCAAACTTATTTAAAAATGAAATCCAGATGGGATGTTTAACAGAAGTAATTTACACTTTTTTATGGTGGTACTTAAATATCATAGCTTAACCAGTAGGAAATATCACCCAGATGCGAATACACTGCCATTTGCACAACTTAATGAGAAGTTATCACTTGAGGTAACAAAGACTTACAGGTTCACTGAAGTACAATCAAAATCTTTCTCTGAAATACCTCCTGGGGTATACAAACCCTACTGAATTAATACAAGTCAATGCATTCATCTGAACCTATAGTGTAATATAAAGATATTTCACACGAAAGATCTAAAGTATATGATATATACATATATACACATACATATATAGGAAGATGATATTCCTATCAAGACATTTTTACACCTGGTATTACTTCTTTCTCAGGCAATCAAATCACAAATAAACAGCAATACAAAAATAAAAAAAATAAATGTTCAAAATGTTCAAAGTGCCCATAAAAGTGCCCCTTAGTGTTATTTATTTATTTCAAAATGAAACAGTCTAATTATTTGCCATGAGATTTTGGCTTTTTTTCATTCATTAGCATGCTATGACAAAACAGCAGTGTATGATTTTTCAGGATTCTTTGATGAATAGAAAGCTTAACAGCATTTATCTCAAATAGAAAGCTTTGGTAACATTACAGACTACCGTTCAATAGTTTGGGGTCAGTGAGAATTTTTTTAATACTTTTGCATTAAATTATTCAAAAGTGACAGTAAAGATATTTATAATGCTACAAAAGATGCTATTTCAAATAAATGCTGTTATTTTGAACTTTCCATTTATTAAAGAATCCTGAAAAAATGTACACAACTGTTTTCAACATTAATAATAATAATTAATGTTTCTTGAGCACCAAATCAGCATATCAGGATTATTTCTGAAGAATCATATGACACTGAAGACTGGAGTAATGTTGAAAATTCAGCTTTGACAACACAAGAATAAATTGCATTTTAGAATATATTCAAATAGAGAATAGTTATTTTAAATTGAAATATTTCGCAATATTATTTGGTTATCAAATATATGCAGCCTTGGTAAGTATAAGAGACTTCTTTTAAACACATTAAAAAATCTGAGCAGAGTACATATTTAGTAAGTGACTTCAGTGAATTCCAATTGATGCTTCGTAAAGACCCGCCCCTTTAGTTACTGTTGCTTTGTCTGACAAGTCATGCGCTCTCATGGCACACATGTTCTCACGCAGTGAAAAATACATCATGGAGTAAAGAGGACACTGACGACACGGCGACAGATATATGAAACAGTTTCATATTTAATGTATCGTAATTTTTTAAAGAAGTTTAAACAATAAATACTGTATAGTGTCTCTTTAATGTGTCGTGACAGATCGCTGAAGCTCCTTCACGCGGCTCGTGAACCAACATCTCTTCATACTAGTTCATTTATAGCATTAAATAAACACGAATGAACATCAGAAGGAATGTTGTTTAAAGCTCGGAAAGATGTGAGTACACACAATTTTTCAAGTTCAAGTTCACCAACATTCACCAACATAAGTCCCCAGACTGCTTTGTTGGACAAAATGGCGGATTCGGGGTTATGATTGGTCTAATGGCCTGTCAATCAAACTGTTTGCAAAGGGTCAATTGTGATTGGATCCCCCAATATCATACATAAATGAACTTGACTTGAAGGACCTTTTCTCTTCCTCACATTGGTAATGGAGCAAGACACAGAACGGCCTCAGACATGAGTGAATTTTTAAATGAAGCGCACTTGAACCCCCGCGACAGACATCCTCACATCCAAAGACGCCTACTCACTTACCCACACATTACAGCTCTTAGAAGTTTGTTCCACAAACTTGGATATTTATACACACAAGGAGCACATCAAAGTAATAGCTTGCCAGGTCTCCCTGACGACAGATGCCATGGAAACAAGGTCTAATGTGACAATGTCATATTAGTAGTCTCATAATACGTAATGCACAAGCAACTGAACTCTCTCATCTTGGACATCATTTCATTTGATGTAAAGAAATTCAATTCTTTTGGAGAGTTAAAATCGTGCGCAATCCAAATTTGACACTCATCGTCTCCAAGGTTTCCTTAGGAATTTGATATCATCCAAAATGAAAAGAAAAAGAAATGTGTTTCGTAACAAACTTCTACAAAACGGCAGAAAACAATTCAAGCTCTTTCTACAATCTCTTTCAAAACCGAAAAGAACAAAATGGTCATTACTGCATTTAAAAAAAGTAGTAAACTTTATCTGCCTCTTTGCATTTCTGTCTTTTTCCTCTCCTACAAAAGGCAACAATTTCTCCCCTACTGATGCAATCAGCAGAAAGACTAAAATGCACAGAAAAGTGGGGCAGGGCTTTGTATTCTTGCTAACATGGCATTTGGAGGCTTGGTAAAAGCGTTTTTTGTTGTGTCTGCGCATCTCACAATTCTGAATGGCAGGATCAGAGCTTTAAGCACAAGGAACCCTGTGGATTGAACAGCTTGTGAGCTTGTGAAAAGAAAAGACTAAAATGTTAGCTAAATATAGCTGTGGGATCCTTTAATGCCAGCATAAATCCAAAAATCACAAATAATATGATGGAATGAGACAATCACAAAGTTCACATTGGGCTGCCTTGGTCCTGATCTCTAAAATATTCCTTGCACACAAGTTCACAGAAGTCATGGCTGAGTCAGCACTGAGCTGAAATCCTCTCAAGTTGCTGACACTTGACTATGTATTATTCTATCTCTTTTATCAAATCCTGAAGAAAAAAAATGGTACAGGTTGAGAGTTCACAAGTCCAGGAGTTCACAAAGCCCTTAAGTAGAGCTCTGGAGGACACATCACAAGGTGCAAAAATCAACCTATGAACGAATGATCTAAGATGGAATGGAAAAACTATTTTAACTAGAGCTGGGAAAATCAGCATGCTAATTTCCACGATTAATGTGGACTGTTGCACACTCTCAAAACATTAATGCAATTAATGCAGCATCTGTTTTTATCATTTCCTGAGGCTGTGGTAATGTTTTAACCCACTTCCTGTGGCTAGGATAATATGTTTTTGCTAATTCGCACACACATTACAAAACAAAATAAGAATAATTATGCACATTAAAGAAGGTAAAAATAGATGATTTTAGTAAGAAAAGGTTACAAAAAGGTTATATTTTAAGATTGTAAGGTTTTCTTTCCTCTCATTCAAGGCCTGTTCACACCAAAGACTATAATGGTAACTACAACAATAAAATTTTAATAATCAATTCTAAATTAATTAAAAAGCAGAATTCACATCACTGCTATAATGATAATGAAACAGATCAATTTGGAATCACTTTCAGAGCAACCAGGTGATGAATGATAAAAACACTGACAGCTAATTAGAATCAAGAGGTTGAGCATTTAAAATGTCCGATATTAAAAGTGTGGTTACAATTTCTTTTAAGGTGTCCTTGTCACAGAGCAATTATACATTTAAGTAATGAGTAATGTTAACAACAGTATTTACTTACTATACTTGTATTTACGATAGGGTTAGGATTAGGGTTTGGTTAAGTGTTAGTTGCATGCAATTATACATAATTTACTGTTATAATATAGTAAGTACATGCAACAAAGACACTAAAATAAAGTGTTACCATAAGTGATTATAATGAACAGAACAGTTATTGTCCATTGGTGTGGATACTAATATAGTTATTGTTACAGTTATCGGAAACACTTTACTGTACAGTGTCATTGTTACATATGTTACATGTAACTACTATTGTAATAAGTACAAATTATGCATAATTACATGCCACTAACCCTAAACCAAATCAAAACATAATCATAACCTATAGTATCTACATATAGTTACTGAATATTACTCAGTATTTAAATGTATGATTACAGTGTAACAAAGACACCTTAAAATAAAGTGTAACACAGTTATCTTCATTGTTGTCATTCTTGGTGGGAACGGGCCTTAATTCTTTGAGAATAGGGAAGTCCACGTCACAGGATAAAAACATTAACAACCAATCAGAATTCACCCAACAGAGCAGACAACATACCTAGCGCAAAATAAAGGTTCCAAAAGAGGGTTTTTGAAGTGATGCCATCGATTTTTGATTCTCCAAAGAACCTTTTACTTAACGTTTTTTTAAAGAACCAGTGAAGAACATTTTTATAATCTAAAGAACCTTTTTCCACTATAAAGAACCTTCAGTCCAATGGAAAGGTTCCAGCTTCTTCATGGAACCATCGATGCCAATAAAGAACCTTTGTTTTTAAGAGTATGTTACCATCTGTTGGTGTGGATAATGGTTACTATAGTTGTTATAGTTATAGTTTCATTCAAGCAAAAGTAATTTTCAAGTCTTGTCAAACCTAGCACTTTCCATTCATCCATTCCTTTATTTAACCAAGTTAAAAACTCATTTAGATGAAGAATCTCTTTTAGAAGAGCGACCTGGCCAATAAGGCAGCAACAAATAACATCAACAAAAATAATAACCACAATAACACAACCACTTCAGACCTGAGGAATGTAGCGTCTGGACTGGATAACTGATGATCAATTCATTTTTAGGTTTTAAGAAAAGCTTTTAACCTTCTGACTCGCATAGGTAAATCTTAGCTGGCCTGACCCCCCACGGGCAAACAACGGTTTTGTGGCTATGTGCCGATGTAAAACAGTATCTCTCTGTACAAGTCTCCCTGACTTCAAAAAGATCGGAATCAGCTCAGATCAAATTCTTTCCCCCACACAAGACCAGTGCTTGTGGGACAAGAAGACCACGCACACACATAGAGACATTCATCAAAACATGAATATTCCCAAGTGTTTTTCCTGTGTTTTTCTTTTCGTATGCATGTCTCCATATTACCCACACTTAGTTACATCTGTTAGCTGTGTTAGTTTCACTCTAAATGCCCATATTCAAGTGTAAGAATGTATATGTGCTTTAGAATTCCTAAACCCATGATTCTTGGATTGAAAACATTACTCTGTGAATTTCATAACTAGATATTGGTGTTATATCATGATAATATGCATTATTCCACTTTTAAGGTACTTTGGAGGAAAAAGGACTCAGTCAGACACCTCAGCAGATCATGCAAATTAGGCCATAAAAAGAGACAAAGGAAAGTTCTCCCGCTAAAAGTCCATGTTCTCTATTGGTCCGAAAGCCCAAAATAGGCCCAATGCCCAGAGTTATCTTTATAACACCTAAACACAAGCTCATCCTTGCTCAGTCACTTCCATCCTAGACAAGACATTCTTCTTCTTTTATTTTCCGGCATCTTGCAAACAGTTAATTCCGTTTTGAAGTGCCCGCTGAAGAATCACCTGAGGAAGAGACCAATAGAAGCTCAGCTCCACGCACTGAAGTTTGAACGGCATTCACCACAGCACAAAGTACTAATGCAAGTATCTGAATTCATTTTCGATGCGCTTTGACTTGATTGTCTGAAGTGATTTCGTTGCTGGCTCTCAAAAGTTTTAACTGTTTGTAATCTTGCCTTCTTTGATCAACCTCTTTCCTTTCTTTCCTTTCATTATTTTATTGTATGCTCTACTTAGATTTAGTTGTATGTATTTGTGTATATATCGTATATTAATATATTAAACACATTGTATTCACACAGTTCATTGTCTCTGATTGTAACTCGTACATGAACCAAGTCCCTTTAACGTTTGATTTCGCTAGCTATATGCTTTTTAAGTACTAGAATAAGTTTCTTTTCATGGCCAGAGAAGAAAACTTCTTTTCTAGAATTGATAAGAACTGACGGACTGATAGTTTTGCTGGACAAAACAAACCAGTCTTTCTAAAATTAACTCTAAACCTAGAAATAATTTTAGACCATATATATTCATAATTAATTATAATTCATTGTAATTGATTATCCATATACACCTAATTCCCTTCGTGGTTGATTCATATTCATAATTAATCATAACGTGTTGTGATTCAGTTGTGAATATATTTCATCCATTTCAGCAATTTACTACAGGAACATTAAGATATAACAAGTCATTTGAGCGAAGATTACAATGCAAATTCATATTGGATAAGCTGAGTGACAAGTAAGGAAGAGTTAAACCACTGATGGACTTATAAATAAAACAATACCAATTTAAAGTTTTCCGCATAACCAGAGATGGTAATCCAGCTTTGTCAACATACTATGATGTGTTTGATAACTATAACCAGTTATAAAATGTAAAGCACTGTGAAAGACAATGTCTAATTTTTACAATGTTGTACTGGAGCATTCCTGTAAAACTGTTACCATTATTGGACTCCAAATAGAAGAAAATAAGGTTTCGAAAGTAGAAACCCAATTGAAAACGTCATTAATTTACACATTATTACACAAATTACACACAGAATTGTGCAAACCCTTAAACTCATCAGAATCATCACTGGACCTTACAAAGACATCAGTACAGTAATAGTTGATCGTCCTCAGACAACCAGTTAGACAGAATTACAAGCTCACCCAGTCATATTCTCTTGTCAGTTGAGCTGATACAGTTGCTGTTCCTCCTCCCACTCCATCAGACTTTCTTCAGTCACTCTCTGGCATGAGCTAAGCCATCCAGATCTCCTGAGTGCTGTCTGGAAATCACTTTTGATGTTCAAAACTATGATGCGTGAAACTATAAAAGGCCTATGAAGTAATTAAGAAGCTTTTTCACTTGTGGAGCTATAAATGCTATGCTTGTGTTTAACCCAGGGGGCCGAGTAAACCTGAATGCATCTTGACAAATGCAAGGGTGGAAAGCAATTCAAAGTCATTTGATGAAAAACGTTAGGGAAATATAACCAGCCTTCCGCTTTTTATTTTGCCCGCTTTATTAGTTTCATTGCGCTTTTTGAAACTCTATTCCGACGTCTGTCAAAGCGTCTGGGAAGTCGGGATGAAAATAAGACGATGAAGCACATTTAATTTACAATACATTTAGACTTGGCTTTCTTCTAATATCTAAATCTAATGGATTGAGGCCGCACAGGTAGGACCGAGAGGCTTATTGATTATGCTGCATGGTGGTCTGTATGTGCACAGTTTGTTCTTCCTGTTCCCTCCTTTCATACGGCACCTCTACACCTGCCACCTCATAAATGTCAAACCCAGTCCGTTCGCCTCTAAGACATTCTGCTATTGATTTCTTTCCTTCATTTCTTGACTCAAAAGAGGCTGTCATGACCTTACTCCTTCTTCTATTAATGCAACGCACGTATGCCTCTATAAAACCTCTTTTACTGAGCAGGAATGTTGTGAGGTTTTACCAGACGGCTTATGGAGTTCCCCTTTCGGCTTTAAACCTCAGTTTACAAGACATACTCCCTCTATTAATGTATTTCATGCAATATTATTAGACTTGAACACAGATGGGATCAAGTCCCTCAAAGACTACAACTCTGAGTTTTACTGGCAGAGGAAAACAAGGCAACTTGTTATGCAGAGGCGTTATTGAACACAGTCATGGACATACATTAAGAGAGAGAAAAGCGGCATATACTGAAATGATTGATAAAACGTAGTGCTATATATATATATATATATATATATATATATATATATAAAATATATATGCACCTACACCACAGTATAGCCTAATAGCTAGCTATGTATTTTTGTGGATGCGATGTCTCATAAAATTTTATGTTGCCATTTTGGTGTCTTTAATTGTTTTACAATATTCTTTGCATCTAGACATGTTAATAAACCCAAATGTGAGAACATATGGCACGGTGGCTTCCGTTATGTTTAATGAAACTCGGACATACATAATCAAATTCTATGACAAGTGTCCGATCTACCACGACACATCGGGAAATAAATGTGATGCAGATAATATAAAAAAAAATAAAATAAACGCAAGTTCTCTCTTTTTGATATCTGTTGTTAGGATGAAAGAGGATAAAAGACTTGAGTTGTTTTTCAAATATTTACGAGTCCTTTTTGTTGAGTCATATCTGAAGACATTTGAGGTCCATTGAGTCAAGCGAATAAAATGTGCCTCGAGTCCGAGTCACTAAGTTGAGTGCCCATCTCTAAATTCTACTGACCTTTAACTTTGCAAGCACATGCCAAATTATTATATTAACCTTAACATATGGTACAGAGTTGCAATATGGCCATAATTAATTTATACTAATTTCCTTGGTATTCAGAAAAAATACAATATATTGCACTATGGGAATTAAAAGGGTAGGCCTTAAGGTTGTTAATGATGTGCTGTTTTTAAGTCACATGACATTTGAATGTCCCTCAAAGCTTTCTTTCCACTGTCACCCTCACATGGAAGATACCTGTTGAAGTGCTCCAGAAATTGCTCTATTTACATCATTTCTAAACATCTTTTCTCAAGGGGGATTTTTTTTTTGCAGCATCTTTGATAAGTAAATTAGAAAGTTTTATTCACAAATCAACTTTGTCTAACATAGTTTTGCTGTAAATTGAGAGTAATGTGTTTCCCCAATGGGATTTTTTTTTTTTTATAGATAGTAGCATCAACAGTATGATTGCTGTTATTTATTTAAGTTTTTTTTGTAGAATAGTTGTATTTATGTATAACTAACAAAATAATTTTTTCTTTTCATAAAATGAATACAGCAATATTTTATGGAAAGGGCAATAGGAAGAGTACAGATTTAGCTCTTCCATGAGATGAGATTGAGGACGTTAGCAAAATAGTAGGGATTAAATGATAGGAATCTACTTATTTTTGGTTTGCATGAGTTCAAAGTATATAAATCTATCCATTTATAAAAGAAATGTGTATTTAAATAGAAAAGACTACAAAAAACTACTTTTTCAACTATTTTCTTTTGTGGTACAGCATTGCCATATGGCAACATTTTCCTAATTTTTTTCCAAATTTTTTGTTTTTTGATTTGCATAATTGAAGCTATTTCATGTAATAAAAATTCATAAAAAAAGATCAAGGTTAGAAAATAATGCATAGAGGGTTGAGCCCTTATTCCACAACCCACACCCCTACCCTTAGTCTACTAATACTCAACTAATACTCTCATGAGAGATAGTTGACATGTAGGTGCAGCATTACTTATGGTCAACAGATTGTCTAAAGGGACCATCAATATAAAGTGTAACCAAACAAAGAAAGAAAGAAATACATTTATACAGAAAGGATTTATTTGATCAAAATTGACAGTAAATGCATTTTTAATGTTACAAAACATTTTTTTATAATTCAAATAAATGTTGCTCTTTTTAATATTCTTTTGCTCAAAGAATCGTGAAAAAAATGTATCTCAGTTTCCACAAAAATATTAAGCAACACTACTATTTTCATCATAAATAATATTAAAAAATATTGATCAGCAGCTAAGCACCTAGAATGATTTCGGAATGATGCACTGTAGACTGAAAAACATTAAAAACATTAAAAACTTTTACCGAATGTAAATGGCAAAAGGTAAAATGGATGAATAATAGTGTGTAGTATATATAGTAGTTAGTTGCTTACTCCACAGAAGAAAGTAGGTAATTCAGGTTTGGAACCGCCTTTTTTATGTTGGAAATTTACAATTCACTTTTAACACATTTTGAGTGCAAGGGGGGAAAAAAAATATTGCAGAAAAATATTAATGCCATTTTCTGTTGACATAAAGAAGTGGGAAAAACAATTTATGCGAGGATATCACAAAAGCTTCTGAGGGCTTTCAATGAATACCAGCATATATCATATATCAAATAAGCACAACCTCTCTTTCTCACCTCTCTAACTGTCATATTGTTCCTTTTCCCTTCTGTATAATTAAAAGAAGGCATGAAAACAACATGTTTTCTCTACAGTTTTGTGTTTACACCTTCTGATGTTTCAAAATATGTAATAATTAACAGAATTTGCCTTGGCTAATTTTTAGGATAGTTTGTGAACATGTGTCATACGCATTCTCAAGTGATTTGTATTCAAACTTTTGTGGCGACTTTGCTATTTTATTCACCATTCTTCATTTCCAGAAAAATGTTTCCTCATTAAATAAGCATATTATTTATTAAGGCTGATATAAGTATACAAGTATACTAGATCCTTCACCTACCAAACAACACCCTTAATTTGCAACCATGTGAACAGAAACAGATTTCAACTGCTTTTAATCAGTCAATCAGTCGTCTGACACAATCTTTCCATACCAAATTTTTACAGCAAAGGGACAGATGATTAGGGTTGTGATGGGGTCAAAACGCTGCTCATCCAGGTGGTGCCACGCTCCCCAAACCCGCCAGGATCTGAGATCAATATCCAATCAAAGCATTCAGGCCCTAAAGCAAATGTGCACTCAGGCAGCAATCCTCCCAGCTATGCACATATGCAGCTAAAGCGGGACACAAATAATAAAAGAACGTGAGCCAGGAACACATCAGGCCGGAAACAAAAAGAGCACTCGTTTGAGATATTAATATCCACCTTTTTGTTCAGACAAGCCTGTCTGGTA
The DNA here is from genome assembly GCA_038088235.1 of Zacco platypus. Taxonomy (NCBI): domain Eukaryota; kingdom Metazoa; phylum Chordata; class Actinopteri; order Cypriniformes; family Xenocyprididae; genus Zacco; species Zacco platypus. The sequence continues at coordinate 21,646,379 of CM076075.1, read as the reverse complement.
TATTTTAAAATAAGCGAGACTAGGAGACACCTGGTACCTGACACTAAACAAACTCCAGTCTTTCCTAGTGTTTATCTTCACACGGCCTGTCGCACTGAATAGTGACTGGTAATAGTAATAGACAGAAAGAGGGGAGGCACGTACAGGACGTGGAAAACTTGGTCGTGATGCGGAAATCACGGACTGGAGGATTAGAAGCTTCAAAAGCTGTTTCCGCTATGTTTTGTAACTAGCGTCTGAAATGACACTTGAAGAAAGTGTCACTATTCTGCTTCTTAGGTGACAGTAAGTCACTGACAGCTAATTCGATTCAGAGAGACACTTGGACCTTAATCCTGAGACTTAACATTCACCCATCTATATTAGCACAAGCACCTACAATCCTCTACATGCAATTCGGCAGTCGATTTCAATAATAAAATGAAAAAAAAAAGAAAGAAAAAAGAACATGTTGTACACTCTATTTTAGTCACTTTTTAGTGGGCAAATCTAAACTTAAAATACTGTAGATGCAGTTCATGAAGTCTTTGCGGTGCAAACATAAGTGTGGTCTCATTTTTTAAGATATTAAATATTAATATTTTTTTAAGACCATGTCATGGGAATTTATTCAGAGTCGACTATAAAATGGCAACTGATGTATTGTCTCTTTTGTTTTGTGGTGCAAACTGCCCCAGTGCATCTCCTCGCACTCATTCACACCTCTCTGACTGGAGACTAATTATTCTTTTGTCTTTATTGTATTTACTGATGCCTTTCCATTCACACTGTTTTAATTTCTAATTTCAAACTTCTTTCTTCATTTTCTTTTACTTTGCATCAAATGGACTTCATAAAACATAATAACTCCTGGTTAGGTACATAAGCGCTAGATAGCATGTTAGCTCGGCACAGCATCAAAACACAGGTTAACAGGTTTAATACAACAACCTTTAAGTAATTTAAGACTCATTGGGGACCCCTTCGAATTTTGCCAATGCCCCACGGTTGAGAACCCCTGCTCTGAACTCTACATTACATAATTAGAAGCCGGTTATCTTTATGTTACACTCCTGACTAACTAGGGAAAGCAAAGTGGACATCAATCCTTCCTACACTGAACAAACTATGGCTGTACTTCAGTAATTGGCTTCAGAAGATGCTACATTTACCTTATTACTGCCCTGCCATGATAACAAGATTACTCCCTGCTTTAGATCAAACACATCTAGAAAAGGAAAAAAAATAGCAATGTTATTTACAAACGCCATGTTCTCGGAACCCGCTGTTCGCCTTGAATTTTTTCCAAAGCGCTTTAAAAGCCAGTGCTTCTAAAACAATTATCTCATCTGGAAATGTACCAGCAGAAGAGTGAAAGTAAGATAACCAGTCCTGGAGCTCTGGGAGTCCCGGGGCTTTAAAATAGCATCGGCCATCAAAGACAAGGGACAACGAGACAGGGAGATGGGGTGAGATTGGTTTTCTTGTGTCTTGCACGCTCTGTCTGCTTCTATTCCTCACTGGGAGAAGTAACAGAAAGAGTGAGGGACAGATAATCAAGTGCGGCCGTGCAGAGGGCTGGTGGATTGTGGGTAGAGGAAAGAGCAGAAGCTCTTTAATAGATTAGAAGCGCTCATGTAGCGGAACCCCCACAGGGAGCCCAAGGCCAACCCGCCACTCATGTCTGGGGCAGCTCCCTGTCCCTTCACAGGGCCCTGAAACTCCAAGAGTGTCTTCACCATTTGCATCGCAACCCCCAGGATTATAAACAAGCAAAGAGGCGAGAGTGAATGAGAGAATAAAGGGGGAAAAAATCCATTTGAATGGCACGTAATGATGCAATTTAGCTTTGAAATGATGCAGGCTAGCACACTGAGTTCAAGTGCACTGATGTGATTTACGCTGAATTCATGAAATATATTCAAATGATGTTTGGAGGGTATCGAATAATAAACTCAAGGAGACTCTTCTGGAAAATCCAGCTTAAGTTGGTAGCTGTGTTTTGAAATGTGCTAACTGGTGTCTGGCTAATCCAAGCTCCTCATTAGTTGGTTTTTGGAACATCCCCTTGTCGACCACTCAGTGACCAGCTTGTACTGTATCTTCTAACAACCAGCTAAGTGCAGCTGGGTCATTTTTAATTGCAGGGGAAAATGAGCCAGAAATGTCTCAAAATATTTGTTCTTCATGCAATAATGTACATTAATCTAACTGTGATATCTTATAATGCTATCCAGTAAAATGGAAGCTTAATATTTAGATTTTTAAATAACTGAAATGAAATACTGGATTGCTTATGTCTGGAGGCTATATATATATATATATATATATATATATATATATATTTATTTATTTATTTATTTTTTTTTACGATAGATTCAAGGCTCAAAATGTTATATACACAGTATATATTATTTAATATAGTTCATTATCAAAATATGTGTCTTGGCAAGTATTCACGCAAACATTATCTGTTATGTCTTAGATCTGTGCGGTACAGTCGGTCTTAATATATAGGCAATTTGTTTCATTATTGTTAATCAAACAATTGCGGTATCATGGGAAAAAAAGTTGAATATATATATTTACCTATAGATATTTGGTTTTGACTGGGTGTGTAAAATCCAAATTTGGATTTTAAGGTATGGTTGCTGGGTGATTTTGTTTTGGAAACTTGAACTCAAATTTAACTCGATTTTTCTCAAATCTGACTTTGCTGACTCTATCGACTTCAAACAACAAAATCACACTTCATTTTGAAGGATTTTTAATAGAGAATGTGAAAATAATAACTCATTTTTGAAAATTTGCTAATTGCGACTCATTTACAGGTCACATACAGCATATCTGATGAAGTAGATCACGTCCATCAACACCCCCAAAGCTTGCACAGTCCTATTCCTCTTCCTGGGACCACATTTCATTCAGTAATGTTAGGCAATTTTGATTTATATGCTGTTTAATCTTTGATGATGGCAATTTTTAATGATTTTAAATGCTTTTATCCCTTCTTTCTGCTTCTTCACCTGTGTTCTGATCTAGAGATTCTGTATTCTTACAGAAGTTCTGTAATAGCGCTCTCTACCGTATAACTGTGAAAACATGGAGTGCCAGAAATTTCCATCAATGGTAGGAAAGCGGTATGCCATAAATTACTGAAAATTCCGTCAATGGTGGGGAAAGAGTTAAATGAAAAAATAACTTTTGGCAATGCACCGTTTTCATCTATAATCCAGATTACAAATGTGCATATAATCACAAATTAAGAATGGCCCAGCATCAAAGTGACTTCGCCCTGCTAGAAACCAGCTACTGTGTTCCAAAACACAAGCTTAAGCTTCATATTTCCAGCAGGGAAGAGAGAGAGGAAAAAAAACAGTATATTTGGAAAAGCGATTCTTTTAAGGTAACACATTTTAATTCAAATGACTCAAACTGAAAATAGAAGAAATCTAAAGATAGATGAATAGTTCAGTGGTAATTTGCAAATTTTGCATTTGAGAGCGCAGCATGAAGTGAAACGTAAATTAACAAAAATCTCTCATACTCACTATCGCGCTCTGAGTGACAGCTAATCCAGCTGTGATTGTGTGGGATGCAGATGCCGCCCTGAACACCTGTGTCATCCCTCATGGGGTATATTTGTGTAAAACAGACGGAATGGAACTATCATGCGAAAGACACAGCTGCAACCTAGGACAAAACCACACAGCAGGTGAGAGTGAATAAACAAGTCAGGTGACAAGCAGTATCACTTGCATTCATGCCATTCATTTACTGTACGATTTGGCCACAGGTAATCACAGCTGTGTTGCTATTCTGAATGAATGTAAGCGTGAAATTGCTTTAACACAACAGTTCATGTCATTTATAAATATATAGATTAAATGTACTGACAGCCAGTCGGGGAAGAGCATGTATGAAAAAAAAAATGTCAATATAATGTTATAATGTCGCTCAGCAAATCAAATTCAAGGACCAGAACTAAATATTGTATACAGCCACAAAAGTGTTCAATAACTGATTTATCCATTTCTTTCTTGGTCTAAAACTGGAGTTTTACTTCGACACAAACAATTCAGAGCATAGTTCTGTATTAGTCCATAATATGGCAGTCAGCGTGGGATTGATCGACAGATAATGAGGCATTGTGGGATTGAAAAGCCGCTCTGCAGCAGGGAGCAGGGGTCATCCTGCGAGAGCTCTGTGAGGGAGACACTGGCGCTGGGAAACCCTAATGGCACAGACATCATGCCATTATGCTACAAATTACCTGCCGGCATTAGTGTCACCCTCAGCCCAATCATTTTCTAGCCAAGATCAATCCGAGCTGGGGTCTAGCCGGCCCTCCTCGGGGGCCTGTCCTGGCAATTAGCTATTGATTTTTTTAGCCTTTTATTTTCTGAGGCCGACGCTCCGCCAGCCCCATGCCACTTTTTCAGAGCTGCCACATCAGGCCGGAGGCTGTGACACGACTAAGATGGCGAACGCTCCTGTCAGAAGGTAAGGATATACAGGCAGAGCAGCAGGTAGTCACCAACCTCTGCCACAGAGCTCAACAGATTACACTGTGCTGAATGGGTCAGCGGTGTTGACAGACAACCTGAGCTATGGCACAAACCACACAATCACACCTCAGTACTAGTTGTATCTTTAAGCCAAAATTATAGTGACATTAATTGTAAAATAGTTCCTTTTTGTAACAAAAGGAGTATTATTTTACTCTCAGCAAATCCACATCTTTTTCTATCTATCTATCTATCTATCTATCTATCTATCTATCTATCTATCTATCTATCTATCTATCTATCTATCTATCTATCTATCCATCCATCTATCCATCCATCCATCCATCCATCCATCCATCCATCCATCCATCCATCCATCCATCCATCCATCCATCCATCCAAGCTGATAAGGCTACATTATTTATGTGTTAAAAAAGGGACGAGTCAAAATTATTTTCCATAGTAATCAACACAATGCGAACTATTCTGTGGAAAGTGCTTAACTTGTATTGAACCTGCAACACTCATTTGAGCTGGTGAACATCACAGGTGCAATGAAGAGGCTTTTATACCTCAAAAATAGAAAACCAAAGACCAGACAAGAGGAGAGGCAACTGAGAAATGAAGATATTTTCCCCGACAAAAATAGCCTGTAGAAACAGAGAGAGAGTGAAATGAAAGAGAGAAAGAGAGAGAGTGAATAAAGGCCTGCCAGAAGTCTAACTGTTTGCTCAGTTATCACCACACACAGAAATGTCAGAGTGCTGCTGTGTTCCCCCTATAGGCAACTGTCCTCCCAATTCAGAACAAAATAAACATTTCAAACGACACACGCAAAAGAGTGAGAAGGGAGGTGGGGATGAGCCTGCGGAGAAAGAGAGAAAGAATGATACGTTCAAGCCATACGTTCATTACTACTGCCATCAACTTTGGACCAATTTACTTTCCTGGTTATTTTGGCAACATTTACACAAACAGTGTTTATTGCAGACAAACATTTACAAACAGGTGTGACTATCAGATTGTGACTCTAAAACTGATCAAATGAAATTGCAGAAGTATTTACTATTCTTGTGTTAACCACAGTAAATGTAACAATAGTAACAGTAATTGGAGTACACATAAAAGATGTTTCGATTTTAGTACAATATGACAAATGGTCACTTTAGTTTTAGGGTCCAATTCTCACTATTAACTAAGTATAATTAGTATTAAGTATTCACTTCCATATACAATATATATAATAGTTCCATCTAGCGCCATTTAGTCCCCTCTGAGGAAGTTGGTACAGTGCAGTAGCAAGTATTAAGCTAGTACTAGTGAATTAAGCACTAAGCAGTAAACAGAATGAACTCATGAATAGGCCATATTTTTTTTTTGCAGGGCTGATAAAAAACAAAAGGTATTTGGTCACAATCAGCTACAAAACTGAAAAGCATCTTGTGTTATAAAAGTGCAAAAAATGATAAAATAAGATAAGAATGATAAAAAAATAAAACCTGTGCATTAGGAGGTTTACAATTTCAGTCCACTTAAACTGTATTTAAACATTCATAGCTTAAGCCCAACCCTAAAACACTTAATTTTATGCGCTTTGCGCACAGTTGAGAGCACGGGTCTTTCAAAGTATACCCCTTTGTCCGTGAGCACAGAAGATGCATTCAACAAGTGCATACACCTAGAGCACTTGTTTTCAAGCGGTCATTCACACAAGATCATTCACAATTCAAGGTCATTCACTTCTTCTGCTCTTTTTCCTGTTTTTACCTGTTGTGGTGGTTAGCAGTGTTCACCCCGCATGCACCATTCTGGATTGGAGTGTTGATCGCTTCTGACTGTTCATACAATTTGGGACGAATATGTGCTGTTACACCCCTTATGTATATACATACATACAGGTGCTGGTCATATAATTAGAATATCATCAAAAAGTTGATTTATTTCACTAAAAATTCTAATTTTCTGAGGTACTGAATTTGGGATTTTCCTTAGCTATCAATTATAATCATCAAAATTAAAAGAAATAAAAATTTGAAATATATCACTCTGTGTGTAATGAATGAATATAATATACATTCATTACATACATTTCATTTTTTGAATGGAATTAGTGAAATAAATCAATGGTAAATAAAATAATGGTCATTAAATTAAGCACTTGCAGTAAATTTACAGCATTTAACAGCAAACCTAGAAAAACGGTCTTGCGCAGTAAAAAGCAGCACATAGGGGCGGGGCATCTTCAACATGAGCCGTCGTCGTCCAGAGTGCAGAAAGCAAGTGGTCAACGGAATCTCTTCAAATTTACAGCTAAAGAAGAAAACTGATCAAGATAAGTTTATTTCTTTGTTGTTATTTTACTATGTTGCACTCAACTTGTAAAATCGGCTTTTTAGGGAGATATTTTTGACTGTACTACTTGGCGCAAATCGTGTGTTGCGGCCCAACAGACAGTTCTCAACGGGGGGTGAGGCACTTCACTAGTGTGTTCTCCAAACTCTGATTGTAAAGCTAGGTTCGCCAGGTTCGAGAATAATTGACGACGGGCCGCTGAATTATTTGAACTCATTTATTTACTTTATAAGTTTCTAATTATGTTCATCTACTAAACAGTTAATTTTTGGTTTAATTTTAAAGTGTGTGCAGTGTTAATGATGACTATTTTTTGCCATGTGCTACATATCGTCACTTACATTTTCTTAATGTTTTCTTCTCAAACCTGGGCGTGTTCTCCAGTTTCCTCAGATTTCTTGCTAGATCCTTCCCAAGTTGGTGTGTATTTTGTGTGTGTGTGTGTGTGTGTGTGTCTGAAGGTTTATTCACACACTAGTTCCTTTCACTGGACTGTGCAATTTACACTTTTCTCTTTGACGTTGTTTTTTTCCTCCAAAAACTGTTATCATACTGTTTAAATATAGAGCATTAGTTAGTTTCAAAAATAAGCATTTCCATTATTCATTTTCATGGTATGCATCTACAGATCTCAAATTTCTTTTTAAAAACATTTGTGTTCTGGTGAAGAAAGACAGCTGTACACATCTGAGATAGCATCAGGGTAAAAGAATATTGAGAATTTAGTTTTTGGAAAAATTCTTAAAGGTACTCTTATTTGTGTTGGTTAAAGCAAGTGCCATTTTCTTTTTTTCTTAACTTACTGTTTGTGTTTATGCTGAGATTGAGTTTGGGTCAGTTTCAACCAATTCATCAATGCCTGGAATGACAGCTGCCAGTACTTTACTGTGAAATTACAGTAAAGCTGTAAAATAAACAACAGTATTGGTAATTACAGTAGACAGCTGTTAACTGGAAAAAACAGCGTTGAAACACACAGCTTCCAGTTTTTTACTGTAAATTTATAGGTCTTTTTTTTTTTTTTTACAGTGCACACACACACACACACACACACACACACACACTCCTGTTCATGATTTCCCTTGGATGATGAGACCACTGTTCCTGAACCAAATATTTCCCAATGAATAAAGTCAACTCTTGCCCTAAATTTTGCTCTCCTTATATGTCATTTCACTCAGTAGTTCATCTTGACATGGCACTTCATAAGGCTGCCAGAAGTAAACACATGTACACACATGCATATAGTCGCACAGCCTTGCAACTTGTTGAAAAGGCAGCTTGCAGAAACCTTCACTAATCAGGCACCGTGCTGAGCCCTTTAATTTCTAACCTGTGCCAGCAGTCATGCTGATTGAAGCAGGCAGGGGGTAGGGGCAGAATATCTTAAACCCAAGACCCGAGTGGGAGGCCCATGACTGTTGGTTCCAGTGCTGATTAATGCAGGTTTCTTTAAAATGCTCTCAATTCCCATTTTTCATTTCCTCTCCGGACACACACTGGCATACTCTTCTGCCTAACGGGGCCTTTGAAAAGAGGCGTTAAAAAGCAATACAGATTCATCCTTCCTTTGCCATGCGCTCAGGAGACATAGCGGAGGAGGCACGCTGTGCACATCTGCACCAGTACATACACAAGCCTAAAGAGGAGAGAGGAAGTCACCGAAAAAAGAAAGAAAGAAAAAAAACCCGGCCCCTGCAGCGCACACCTGCACCCACAATACACTGCACACATGCTCCTTGAGTAGAGCAGTGACAATGGCATTCTGAGCAGGAACTCTGCACCTCTGAACAACTGGTCAGGACAAAACACAAAAAAAATTATAAAAGCAACTCATTTGATTAATATGAAAGATGATGAATCTATAAAAAGCATCTCTTTTAATGGTAAATGGCGTTAGGCTTTTCAAAAGATCAACTTTTTTTTTTCCATGGAAAATGGTAATAATTGAGAGGCAATAGACATTAAAGTAGATCTACTCTCCATAAATCATGCATCTTCCCCATTAAGGTATCTGAAAAGATGAGAGACATGGCAATGAAAATGTGGCATAGAATAAGAGCCAAAATATAAATTAATTTAAAAGGAGCACTCAGTCCTGATGGCAAGGAAGAGTATACGGGTTTTATTTTGTTTGTTTGTTTGCTCTTTTCGGAACTAAGCTCTAAGTTCCTTTTTTCACACAATGAAAAATACACATACAAAAAATATATAGATTATGGGTAACACTTTACAATAAGGATCATTAGTTAACATTAATTAACAACATTAGTTAACATGAACTAATAATGAACAGTATTTATTAATCTTTGTTAATGTTAATTTCAACATTTACTAATACACTACTAATATCTTGTTAACATTAGTTAAATAGCTGTCAACTAACATGAACAAACAATGAACAGCTGTACTTTCATTAACTAACATTAACGAAGATTATTAAATACAGTAACTAATGTATTACTCATGGTTAGTTCATGTTAGTTAATAAGTATACATACAGTATATACACTCACCGGCCACTTTATTAGGTACACCTTGCTAGTACCGGGTTGGATCTCCTTTTGCCTTCAGAACGGCTTTAATTCTTCGTGGCATAGATTCAACGAGGTGCTCGATTTTGGTCCATATTGACATGATAGCATCACAAAGTTGCTGCAGATTTGTCGGCTGCACATGATGCGAATCTCTCGTACCACCACATCCTCTAATAGACTGAGATCTTGTAACTGTGGAGGCCATTTGAGTATTGAGTGAACAATGTGTTGTGCATTCAGAGATGCTTTTCTACATGCCTCGGTTGTAACCAGTGTTTATTTGAGTTACTGTTTCCTTGCCTTTCTATCAGCTTGAACCAGTCTGGCAACTCTCCTCTAACCTCTAGCATTTTCACCCACAAAACTGCCACTATATCTTATTATATCCATTCTCTGTAAACCCCAGAGATGTTTGTTTGTGATAATCCCAGTAGATCTACTTTCAGTAGTTACTGAAATACTCTGACCAGCCGGTCTGGCACCAACATCCATGCTGCATTCAAAGTCACTTAAATCACCTCTCTTCCCCAGTCTGATGCTCAAATTGAACGTTAGCAGATCATCTTGACCAGGCACTGAGTTGCTGCCATGTGATTGCCTGATTAGATATTTGTGTTAATGAGCAGTTGAACAGGTGTACCGAATAAAGTGGACGGTGAATGAAACTGACCCTTCGCAGAACCCGCGCCCTGTTGCTATGCCCGACAACCAATGCCCTTTCACACTACACATCATGTTCTCACGCAGTGAAAAATACACTGCAGAGCAAAGAGGACACTGACAACGCATGAAACAGTTTCATATTTAAAATATCGTCATTTTTTAAAGAAGTTTAAAGAATAAATACAGTATAGTGTCTCTTTAATGTGTCGTGACAGATCGCTGTAGCTCCTTCAATCGGCTTGTGAACCAACCATCTCTTCATACTAGTTCATTTATAGCATCAAAAATAAAACATGAATGGACATCAGAAGGAATGTTGTTTCAAGAGAGCATACACAATTTAAGTTCAAGTTCATCAACATTAATCTACTAACTCCCCTGACTGCTTTGTCAGATAAAATGGCAAATTCAGGGTTATGATTGGTCAGATTGCCTGTCAAACAAACTGTTTGCGAAGGGTCAATTACAATAAAATATGCATTTATAATGAAAAAAATGAATACATATTTTTTTATAAAGTTATTATAAAAACTATTTGTTTTTATAAACATTTTACCCCGAAAATGAATATAATAACATATAATTATATAAAAATAATTACAAAAAAAAATATGTATTATTTATTTATTATAATTTATTATTATTATTATTATACAAGATAAAACATTGCATTTCTATATATAGACGCTTTCTGATTGAACAGTGCTTGGCCTGTGGGTGTTTATGTTCCCCCTGGTTGCATGAAGGTCTTGGTTTAATTTCATTAAGTCTTTCAGCCAAATTTCATTCCTCTTTTGCCGATTAGATAAACCCACTTTGCTTAACTAAGTTACAGCAACTCTGGAAGCGGACGGAACGTTTCCCACTGTTAGGGACTCTCATCTCCTTCCGCCCTAACTCACTCCTGAATAAGCACGTATTGCCATTCATCGTGCTAAATATACAATCTACAAGTAGGCACATTGTATTCGCCTACTCTACCTGGATCAGTTCATCCTGCCCTTTTCACTGATGTTTGAGGCTGACGTCTGTTTGTTTATGTTGTAATGAAAGCAGCGCAGCCCACTCTTCACAGAGAAAAGGATTTGATATGATCTCTCCCATCCTATTATGCTCGCCATGCTCATCGAGGTAGAGTTCACATGCTCGATAGAGCTACAAGAGTGTTTAATTGTTTGTTGTGTGCATTTTTGGTGAGTGTGTGGGTGATGAAGGTTTGCGAAATACCTCCTTTTTAACACGCTAAAACCATGTTCCTTGTGTTTTGGGGTTCCCATGGTGACAGGCAACAAAAACTGAATAAGTATAAAAAGGAAAGAGGCAAAGTGCATTGATGGAATTACTAAAGAATTGTGGGAAAAACGATGGAAGGATTGTGAAATGGAAGTGCAGTACTGGGGCCTCTGAGGACAGGGGTTGTGTCTCAATGAATTTCTTATTTCTGGAGGGCAAGGGACTGAAGAAAGTGTCATGCAGTTTGTAAATGGTCCAATTCTTTTATGATTTATCAGACACATCATGAAAACAATGTAGCATTCTCTGGTGGCGAGATAAACGCAGACTGCCATTTGTGAGGGATGTTCACGATTAGCTCGACGAAGCTATCTCTGCGGTGCACGGTGTGAACATACACGCTCGGAGATAATGTGTTTGCTCATTAGGGATGACTTGGAAAGTGTACTTTTTTAAATAAAATGTGTAGTCTTTGTTTTATAGCAATGCTGAGAGGAAACAAAAAAGATCATGTACAACCCTTAGCAAACACTTTAGACACTATTTGTGTAACATTCATATTACAGTAAAAAGATTTAATCTGTAAGACTGAATTGCTTTTGGAAAAAAAAGATTTGACTTTTTCTGCATCATTCAAAAATTCTGCTATGGTGTTTTGTGTGGTTTCTAGGATTTAGCTGAGAGGTTGCTTGTTACGAGTTACAACCCCCCCAAAAAATGAAATGCGAATGTGCGACCTGACCTGCGCGTACAACATAATCCAGTGGTGCTGACCTTTGCGTACACTAAAAAGCGAACTATACTTCAGGCTTTAAAGTATTCATTTAAGTACTCTCTCTCTCTCTCTCTCTCTCTCTCTCTCTCACACACACACACACACACACACACATATTAGGTTTTGCTATGTTTGTGGGGACTCTCCATAGACATAATGATTTTTATACTGTATAAACCTTATGTTCTATCCCACTACAGTAAACCTACCCTTAAACCTACCCATCACAGAAACTTGCTGAATTTTTACATTTTCAAATAAGCGTCATTTTGTCCATTTATTAATCCATTTCCCTTGTGGGCACCACTGGCTGGTCCTCACAATGTAGGTTAAACCTGTACACACACACACACACACACACACATCAGTGGTTTTCATGGCTACAATTCATTCACAACATTGTGATCGACACAAACCATGTTTATCTTTGCTGCAAATGAAACCTTGTTGAAAACCACTGCCTTCGATATTGCTCGAGTCTCTATACTTCAATAAGACTAGTTCTGCCAGGTGAAAATCATAAGTTTGATCACTTAGTCCAGTTACAGAACACCCTATTCAACAAGCCACACAATTTGAGATATTATTCATGTCTGTAGCAAAAAAGCAGAGTTTCTCCAAGCCATTAACGTTTAGTATGAATCTTAATAATGGGCATGCAAACAACTAATGAAAAAACAAGTTACAGTCCTTATTTTGCAGACTGTGGTCCATCAAATTGAACCAAAGATTTCTCAGCAACCACTGTTATCAAAGACTTTTAGACCTTTTGCCAACTCTGATCTCGGCTTTATTTTTCAAGATCGTCATTTCAACCACAAGGACATGAACACTGTCATTTCAGGGTACAGTACCTGTGGGGGAGCCCTCCAGGACCTCCCCAGAGTAGCGCGGCTCCTTGAAGACTGGCCTGTTGTCATTCTGGTCAATAACAGACACGTCCAAGTCTACTGGTCCCTCTACCAACTTGCCACTTAGGTCAGTGGTGGACACCTGGAGCTATGGGAGAGAGAAAGACAAAAAAGGAAAAACTCAGCTGTTTCTGGCAGTGACTGTCTGTAAACAAAGTGTTTCTTCAGTTGCTTTCACTTTAAGGCAGTTGAGATTTCACATGTGTGATGTGAGACGATTCACATCTTAAAAAGAAACCTGAAGAAAACTTCAGATGACAGGATTTTTTCAAAAAGCAACATTAACATTTCATGTTGTTAACTGAAGAAATATATTTTTTTTCATACTTGAGTATAATCATGTACACAGAAAGGTGTCTCTTTCAATATATCGACTTACCATAAATACATTCATTTCATTAGTTAATTTACATGCTATAAATATCCCCAGAAACACCATGAACAAATGTCATTTCCACTCAAATCAAACATTTGTGGTGAAAATTAAATTTAAATAATTTTTCAATAAAATATACACTTTTTTACGATTAATAATCTATTCATATCTAGCATGGCTTTTATCGTAAACAGACAATTAAAGAATATTTATAAAAAAAAATTTATATCTTTGATAAAATTGAATCTGATGTCTTTATTTTCATTGTAGCAAGAAGATGAAACCTATAAGACTGAATAAAAAGTTAAAGTGTGGAACTGCAGTTGAAATGTAATTTGCACAATGAAGCATTTCAAAAAGTAGAAAAAACCTAAAGATATAGTTAACATTTTTATAAACAAAAGACAAATTGCAATCTGTAAATAAAAATAGTAATGCAATCAACTGCTGTGAAATAAAAGTGATAAACACCTAAAAATGTAGGAACAAACAACTGTAATTTCTTCTAAAGTACGGTCATGACCATTATTGCATTTCACAAAAACAAGACTAATCCTACTGTTCAGTAGCTTGTGTCTCTCATAGTTAGTGATGAAAAATACTTTGGATGATGGTGCAAAAAAATAAAAGAAAACAAGGACTGCCATGGTCTTTAGGATTGCCTCAGGGGTAATGGCTACCTATGTTGCCTGTGGTCAGCAATTATTGAAGGACCTGAGTGGAGATGAGTGTTTGTCTGTGATTGCGGCTGATCTGCGGTATGAGAGTCTGCCTGCTGTAATGGTGCTGAGGAGAAGAGATATAGAGGAAGAACAGATTGCTAGCTCTCAGAAATACACACATCATTTTTGAAGGCCCTGCACAATTTGATTAAATTGCACTGCTTCTTGCTTGTCTGATGATATAACTGGCTTGTATATTGAATATTCATGACATATTTGTGATGATAAGCAATGTTTGATTAAGTGTAACCTTAATGCAATTTTTTATTTCACCATTAAGTAAATACTGTGAGAAATTAGACTGGTTTTTCAATCCCTCCCTGTCCTGCAAGCATGAGCGCATCAGAGCAGAACTACATCACTGAAATTTGGTGATGCTAGTGCTGGAGAAATTACTCAAATTAGAACTCAGGCAAGTTTGACTCTTTTAATGAATCAGATCAAACTGCTCATTTAAATGAACTGATTCAGTTTTGAATCAGAGCTTTGAATTGATTTATTCAAAAGATTGGGGTCACAAATTCATATAAACTGACAGTAAAGTTACATATTTAGTGTCATAGGGTTATATTTTATATTATAAAAGATTATCTTATTTGAATGGTGGTTATATTAAATTAAATTCATCACCATTATTTCACTTCAAAAACCTGACTGTTTAACATTAATAGTGGGAAATGACTTCTGAAGGCTGATCATGTGACACTGAAAACCTTCCACACTAAGAAGCTTCTGAAAATGTAGCTATGCCATCATGGGAATATATTACATTTTAAAATATAACAAAATAAAAAACAGTTATTTTAAATTATAACAAGATTTCACAATATTACTATTTTTTTTTACTGTATATTTGGTCAAATAAACTCAGCCTTGGTGAGATTACCATATTGTTATATTGTTACTAATAAAAATTAAATTCAATCCATCTTTCATTTAGTTTTAAACAGTGAACAGCACGGCTGAATTACTTCAACTGATTTTACTACATATTATACTTTTTGATTTTAGAATAAATGCAATAAATCTTGCAATAATCAAAACACTGAAAAACATTTTCAGGTTCTATGTGAATACAGACTGTTGTGATTGGACTTAAAGGGACAGTTCACCCCAAAAGAAAAATTGTCATGAATTTCTAAACCCTAATATCATTCCAAACCTGTATGACTCTCTTTCGTCTGTGGAGGACAAAACAAGATATTTTGAAGAATGTCGTAGAGTTCTGGCAACGACATGAGCCCAAATTTTAATTTTTTGAGTAAACTACCCCTTCGTTTTTTCCACAGCTTTTCCTTATTATCCCATTTTCTCTGCTTGTTTCAGCCTAAATGAAACAAAAAAATCCTCACTAAGAAGCAAAAAGCCAAACCACAGAGTCCAAGGTGACTGAAAAAGAGGTAAAACTGTTAGGGAGAATGGATTCATACAGAGACAAAAAAAAGAAAAGAAATGGAGAGATGGGAGTCTGTACACAACGTTAAAAACAGATAGACAAAACAGCGAGTCATGTGGGGAAAATGAGAACGCATATGGAAAAAATAACAACGGCGTGGGGACATGCTTAGAAGTGTGACGGGAGGGGTTCGCAAGAAGAAAAGGGGAGAAAGATTTATCTGCTTTTCACAGTGTGAAGTTTCACAAGGGCCCACCTGAGAGTGCAGTGATGGCTGAGGCACTAGCATCTGCCTCGTTTCTGTGCCTCAATCGCTCAGCCCCACCGCCTCAGAGCCGGGCCTCCCCAAAGCCCACATCACTTATTCATTCCTCCCATCTCCTAGCGCTGCCATAACCATGTGCGTTCCACACCCCCGGGAGGTGTGCATCTCAAAGCAAAAAAGGCTTAACGCACAGCACGTCCTGACTCTCTGCCTCAAACACAAACACGTACACTTGTACGCCAAATATAATACCCCAGGCCAGACACGTTACTGCTTACTCGACGCTCCTGAGCAATTGGCCCGTGAAACACGTTAACCTGACGCAAATCACTGTCTGATAAAAGAGCTCAGAACTCCCATACTGAGCAACTCTAACACTTCCCTGTAGAGTTATGTTTTATTTGCACACCTGTAAACTATGCTGATGCAACGCTTTGAACTTTATGTACCAGATTTTGGTGGGAAGGGGAGAAATAAAGAGCTAGTGCCTACAGACTTACAATGTTTTAACTATACAAGTATCATTCTACAAAACAGATGCCATTTCTGTCCCTAAAAAAATACTTTTGATTGATGGGATGAATATATGATTTTTTTTCAGAATTGTGTGATATAGTTACAATTGTGAGTTATAATGTCTATAAATAATATGAATAACTGACTGTTTCCACCAATTCTAACTTTTTTTCTCACAATTGCGATTTATATACTGCAATTCTGAGAAAAAAAGTAATAATTGTGAGATATAAACTCGAACTGTGAGAAAAAATTGCAATTACTTTTTTATTTTTTATTCCACGGTAGAAAGAAACTTCGATACTGTACTTTCCACATTAAATTGGATGTATGGATGGATTGCTGGATGGATGGATGGATTGGGGGGGGGGGAGTAACATCTCTCTCTCTGTCTATATATATAGTGTTACTGTTTTAATGTATTTTTGATCAAATTAATGCAGCATATATACCAGATTTATCTGAGCAATGGTTGCTTTGCCTGACAGAATGTTTAAAATATTATAAAATGTAAAAAAATAAATAAATAAAAAAACAAATTTGCAGAGAAACATAACCACTTGTCACAGCGCAGTCAATCTTCATAGCATACAAAATTCTTATTTTAAAAGCTCATGGAAAGGCACCGGTTTCATAACGTGACTCACAACTTCCCTGGCTCGGAGCGGAAACATTAAGAGCTCAAATTAGCATCTCATAACTCCTATCTGCGTTAACGGATGATGAGTCTCCCCTCCCTTCTCACCCCAGTGGAAATGACCAATGATAGCACTTGCCATTTTGGATTACCCTAAGAGCCCATCAGGAATGATCCATTACGCAGAGTGGCCAAAACAGGGGAGTTCCTCTCTCTGCCAGCACATTACCCGAACACTGAGATCGCTGCCAGTAATGCATGACATCACTCTCATCTGCTCTCTCTGTCTCTCGCAGAGGCATAGGTCAGTCTCTTTGTCTGGCCGCAACCAGTGCAGTCATGAGTCCGCTCAACAGATTTCATGTTCTTAATGATACAGACTGCCCACATCAGAGTTTATAGCACTAATGGTTCGATACATCATCACAGCCTGCTGCTCTCCACTCTGGCGTTCACAAAGTACAGAGAGAGACCATTTGCTAGGGTTCACACTGGCAAGTCGATTAGTTCTGCCACTAGTTGACATGTTGGTTGTGCTTTTAAGAGCATGTAAACACCATCTACGCATCTTAAATGAGTAAATGTTGGGTCAGGGATCTTGTATAAAGTGCATACTTCATCCACTCTATCATAATGTTGGGATTCCTTAGAAGGACTCTCATGCACTGGATTCGAAAAGTCTAAGCAAGTTTTAAGATTTTCTGATACAAGGAAGTCTATTTCCTATGGAAGCTTGTTTCCGCCACAGAATTGTCTCAGAATTATGTGATATAGTTAAAATTGTGAGTTATTATGTTAGAATTGTTTATAACTTGCAACTCTGACTTTTTCCTGCAATTCTGACAATTTTTCTCACATTTGCGAGTTTATATCTCGCAATTCTGTATGCAACTTTGTGAGATTGTAAACTTGAATTGTGAGCTAAAAAGTTGCAATTACTTTTTTTTATTTCTTTTATTCCATGGCAGAAAGAAATTTCCATACTGTACTTTCCACATTAAATTGGGTGGATGAATGGATGGATGGATGGATGGATGCACACCTGTAAACTATGCTGATGCAACGATTTGAACTTTATGTACCAGATTTTGGTGGGAAGGGAAGAAATAAAGAGTTAGTGCCTACAGACTTACAATGTTTTAACTATACAAGTATCATTCTATAAAACAGATACCACTTGTGTCCCTCATAATATAGCATATTGTACAATTGAGAGGAAAAATGTCAGAATTGTGAGATAAAAAGTTTTTGCAAAGGATTCCTATAAGTTTCATGCTTATAATGTACTAAATTCCTGCCAACAATTATTTATACACTATAGCTGTGTAAAGTGTATTCTCACGTATTTGGGTGATTTTCTTATCCTATGTATTATTAACTGGAAATAATTTTTTGTGCGCAATGAACATGAAGGTATGGAAGCTTTTTCCACCACAGAATTAAAAATAAAAATGAAAAAGGTAACTTTTTTTCCCCTCACAATTGCAAGTTTACATCTCGCAATTTGGAATTTATAACTTACAATTGCCAGTTTTTTATATTTAACAACTGTTGAGAAACAGAATCAGCATTGTGAGATAAAGTCACAACAACTAGTTAATAATGCCTAGGATATCGAAATCAACTGCAGGTGGTAAACCCTTTTTCCTGATTAGCACCTGCACATGTGAGAAGGTGCTTAACACACATCTCACTGCACGTGAACACTGAACTCATGAGGGAGAGGCAAGACGCGGTTGCACTGATTCACTAACGCTGTTAGTGAAATTACAGTGTTACAGCAAGATTTAAAATGATTAATTTGAGCTGTTCATCTGGATCTGCTAATAATCGTTTGGAGGAATACACTCGTGCAGGGGAGTGAGTAAAATTATCTGCAAAACCCACAATCCTGTGCTAAAATTCAGGCCATAAGTAAACAATATATGCATTTATATGTATTCAGTATTTATAAATATACATTCTGACTGACAACTATATATTCAGTATTTACATTTATATATACAGTTGCATGAATATATATATTCTGAATTTATAAATATACATTCTGACTTACAACTACATATTCAGATTTATATATTCAAAGTTATAACTTTATATTCAGGACTTATAAATATATATTCTGACATATAACAATATATTCAGATTTATATTTATATATTCAGAGTTTACATTTATACATTCAGACTTTTAACTACATATTCAGATTTATATTTATATAAATATAACTATTCAAGATTTATAAATATATATTCTGACTTGAAAGTTATTTTCACAAATGGATAATAAAAATGCAACTTGGAGAAATAAAGTAGCAAATGTAAGATATAAAATTACAAATCCAAGAAAAAGAAATTGAAATAATAAGTAAAGCTCTTTGTTTTTTGTTTTGTTTTTTACTGTGAAGCAAGCAAATATCAAATGTTGCAGAAGTCTGGAACAAGCTATTTTATTTTAGTTAGTTTATTTCACAAAAAAAAAAACTGACTTGTTTCAAAATATCTTGTTGTTCACAAAAGAAATAAAGTCATGCAGTTTTGTAACAACATGAGTATGAGTCAATCATCTTTTTTAAAGCAAAACATCCTTTTAATTTCCAAAGATCCAGGAAAATTAGATTTTCATGACAGAAATGAAATTGCCTTTTTCAAAGAAAGTGATCAGTGTCATCCTCAATTCCCTCACATACCCATGTAAATCTAGTCAGCATGAACGGTCGAAAAACATATGTATGCCTTTTAAATCTTTTATATATGTGTGCCTATTAAATCCAAAGCTAAACAACACTCAGAGATTTAAGCTACAGCAAGTATGCTGTGCACATTACAGCAGACATCAAACATCATTACACCCCGTCAGACCCCCTGGTGTGGCTCATTTTCTGTAAAACAGACGTGTCAGCGCACTACAGGAGCTCGCTACAAAGCTCTGGGCCTCATTTTCTGGAGAAGTACGAACACGGGCATCCATTGTATCATTATGCATACGGGAGCAGGACAAAACTTACATAAGCCGACTTCAAAAAGTATCGCCCTTCGCATATGCAGAAGCCTCATTCCCTTAAAAGCACCTTTGATATCCTAGTCTGTCTTCCCACAGAAACACCATCCTTAACTGCCAGTGTTTGCCATTCTTGCTGCTGTTGTTTTCATCCTATTGCCCTTCCTTTCTGCTGCCTGCTCTTTCTGGCTCTCATCTGAGGGGTGTTTACATCCCTGTCAAGTGCACTTATACCCCGCTGGTCTTCACACAGCCCCTGTGAACCCTGAGACACGCGAGACAGACAAGTGCTCTCTCTCCTCTCATCACAGTCAAAACGTCCTCAGGTGATCCACTACAAAACAAATGACACAAACACACTGAAATCACTCTATTGTGAGGACAACAGAGGACTGACGGGGGAGTTCCTGCATTTTTACTAGGGCAGTAGAGGTAATGTATGCGATTACTGGAATTTTGGCAATGCGTTTATTACATTTTTGACAATATAAAGGTTTAAATGATCAGAAGCTTCAGAACCGACTCATACATGATTAGAACTGTAGCTTACAGTAAATGTTTCTTTCACAAAGTCCCAAGCAGAACATTTGTTTATGGGTAAATATTGGAGAAATATCCTCTTAATGGAGGAAACAATTCTGAATCACAAATTTTTGTGTCTGAAAAATGTTATCTTACTGTTATCTATACGCTAGTGTGCTCCAAAACAATGACACAATTCATATTTAGAAGCTACAAGCGTTCAAAACTTACAGTCTCTTGCCAATGTGGATCAACGATTTTGATGACATCACGCTGCACTTCAGCTTCTCATCAGATTTTCTGTCCAATCAGATGCTTCTAGAATCTAAAGCATCCGGCCCCCTACAATATAAAAAAACGCTGACGCTCCGGTCCAGAGACACGATGGCACAGAGCGGATCATATGTGTGAGTCGGCACAGACCACAAAACATATCGGAGCCATTTGAATTCTGCTATATATTAAAGCAATATAGAGATTAGGAGTAGAAACGGTTAGAGATTAGAAAAAAAACTGAGGCTTTATCGAGCTCAACGGCTCTGGATGAGCTGTGATATAAAATAAATGCTATTGGCTATTTTGAAAAAGGGGAGGAGCTGTTCGATATGTCCCGCCCTGTCTTTCTGTTTCAATGAAAATTAGAGACAGGGGTAACTGCAGCTTGGAGTTACGGTAGGTAGGGGGCGTGTCGAATGGTTTCTCATTGGTCACAAAAGCTGCCTGTTCTGCATAGAGCCATACTCTTAAATCACCAACGTCATCACCGCAAGTTTAGATCTTATACACACACAGGTTTGCTTTGCTATCAAAGTGAGGACATTCCATATACTGTACAAACTGTACATTGTATCCCTCTACACTACCCCTACTCCTAAACCTACCCATCACA
This sequence comes from Zacco platypus, assembly GCA_038088235.1. NCBI lineage: Eukaryota > Metazoa > Chordata > Actinopteri > Cypriniformes > Xenocyprididae > Zacco > Zacco platypus. Next base: position 21,625,098 of record CM076075.1, on the reverse strand, counting down.
GAAAACATTCTGCATTTTTAAATTTTTAACAAAACATTGTTTCCTCATAAATCACAAAAACGCGCTCACACTCACTCACTCTCGCGCACACACATCCACCGTCCCACACACACACAAAACGCATCGTATTTTAGCTATCGTAATATACATATCCATGATAAATAAAGCATTAATAACATAGATAAATGTATAACTATCTATGACGAATCACACGCCACGTCTTACAGCCGCCATGAATTTACATAAATGTATGGTTACCGCTAATTGGCCAACACCAATAGTCCTTTCACCAATGAGAAACCGTTCGGCACGCCCCTACCGTTAGGCACGCCCATTACTCCAGACTGCAGTTACCCATACTAGGGAAATTACGCCAACACACTGAATAATGCTGTGCTTTCAAAGGCACTTCAGTGGGTCTCAATCGCTCTCTCACTAATACATTCATATAAATGTAATCTTTACTGTACTACTTTATTTGTATCTGATTTAGAATGAGCAGAAAACTGTGAGAAATAAAATGACAAAAGAACTGATAAAAATAAGCCGTTATGTAGGAGCAATAGCTTGGTCAGCGCTGTGTCACAAGTCATAGCTGTGCACAAGGCAACCCACGTTCGAGTCTCAGCTCGAGGTTCAGGCTTATTTGTTCAATAATGACATCATCAGCGACTAGCCGACGTCGACTCGACTTTCATCACATAAATGTCGACTGAAGCCTATTTGGTGCTCAAGAAACATTTCATATTAAATTCCAATTCAGCATTATGTTTGGAATGAATTAGAAATTTAAAGACACTGTCGATTCAGTTCTGAATGGTGCACAACCCTGGTCTACTCTCCACACAAATGAGTTTTCTTTCTGTAACATCAAACTAAATGCATTAACATCTGAAATAATGACAATGAAAATGCAATAAAATACTGTAATAAATTGACAGGCTCTAGTTTTTAGTGCTTAGCCTGCGCTGGTGAGATGCATCACTTTACATTCAGAGCAGGCATCTAGCCATTGACGTGCAGTCTGGCTGTTACGCAGCCAGTGTCAGTCTGTCTGTTTTGCTTAGACCACATCTGTCCACATTTCTTCTGTGTGAATTTACAGCCTTGTGAATTTATCTTCCTCCCAATCGCACTTCTTGCTCTCTTTATGTCGGAGCTCCATTCCTGATTACCGCAAAAAAGGATCACAGTCGTCACATTATTGGCCAATACTATGCAAATAATATTCACCCATATTCTTTCCCACAGGAGCTTTCTACTATATATTCATTGCTCTTGCATCAATATGAATAGAAGGTCTCTTTCGGTAGCATCATAGGTATATTTAAAGGGATAGTTCATCTGAAAATGACAATCCTTCTTATATTGAACAAATATTTGCTTGTTAATAATAGCAGATTCTCCAAGTTGATCTTTTGTATACAATGAAAGTGAATGGAGACACTATCTCTCAAGCTAGATATTTAGGGTAAGATTGTCAGTGAACAACATGAGATTGTGTAAATGATTTTTTTGGGGGGTGAACTATCCCTTAAAATCTGTAACCACATCTACACCTTCACAAGAGAAAATGGATTAATTAACAGCAATGTTAACGGTCTCACCTGAGGTGGGAGTTTCACAAAATCTAACAGAATGCAGGTTTCATCTCTACACCCAAGGGGTGTTTCTATTATTCAAAACAATTATTCAAGAAACCTTTTTCATATACGTCACATTCATGCCTCATCCTTATCCACTTAACATATCAGACTTAACATAACGGTATGAAATTTTTATATCACAAATATAGTGACCAAAATATGTAATAAATATTATCACAGTATTGTTGAAATTACTGCTAATCTTCAAAATGTGCTGATACACACAATGAAATAATTTCATGAAGTTTAACACTGAAAACCAAAAAGACAACAAATTGGCAACAACAAACCTGCATAAAAATTGATTGATTTTAAATTAATAAAAATGTTTGTTGGGTGACTTACAACAAAACATTTTATCTAATAACATGTACTACATATGTTCAAATAAAATTGACAAAAACATCTTATAAAATGATAAATCTCACATTTTAGTCTTTAAACTTTGTGCTTGGTCAAAATGATAAATGGTTATAGGTATTTTATCTGCTCTGTACATAATTCTAGATATCTTATTATCCCAATTGTTTAGATTTTTAAAATGCACATTAAATAATTTTCCATCAACCGGTTACAATTTACAACAGTGCGTAAAAATTCAGTCAGAGTTTCAATGGTCTAAGCAAAAAATGGCAGAAAGGCAAAATGGAAATTGTAAATTATGTCAGCACTCGATTTCCCTCAGCACTCAGTTGTAGGTTTTAGAGGTTGTAAAGCTCTCACTGCTTTCCGCCATGTTTTCACAAACAAACGCTGCTTGCTGTGCATGAGCTTGTTGGTAACATTGCTTAATGCTGAAAAGTATTTACTTTGAGGAAATAAAATACGCTTCAATGATAATTAAAATATGAAACTGGTAACCCCTACTATGGACTAAAAAATAAATATTCTAAGTACAACATCAAAGGCCACATGCAACTATTTGGCCTTTAATTATGCAACTCAGAACCTTTTTTATTATTCATTACCAGAACACCACTAACAATCAATGAGACTTGAGTTGTAGGTTTGTGTGCAGCACTTGTGGCTGAACTAGTCATGCTATGAATGTCGTTGTCTGGTCTGAAGGATAGAAATAATCGTCAGTTGTCAAGTGCACACTGCGGACACCATTAAGCTGCTGCAGGGGCTTTAAATATACCTGCGGAGTCAAAACACGAGCAATTAAGAAATCTGGTCACGCATACAGTACAAACAAACACTTGAAAATACTGCATTTGTCTTACTACACCTCATTAGCTGTTGTTTATAATCGGACTATTGTTTCCACTAAGTCAATTATATGAACAAGTTGCCATGTAAACAGCAATTTTCAATTGCCTTAATATGAATAATTACAGATTTGAAATAAACATGAATATATTTAAGACAAGCTGAGACTTGCAATTTTAGACACATTATTACAGATATAAACACTTTACTTTGACTGTGACTCTCTATTAAAGTTTTCACTTCATTTTGTATCACATGGGAACACATATCCTTTGCAAACTACAAGATATATAATTAAATACTGATGCTAAAATGTAAAAATGGCAGCTTAGCCAAAATTCCCTTGAAGTTCTCTGCAAACATATACCCTGATAACAAAACAACAACATTAACTACTAGAGAAAAACTTGAATGAAAGTAGTTTGGCAATTATGCCTATAAAACAACACAAGGCCAATTAGAATTGGTAAACTCTCAAGATCTGGTCAGTGTTTCGTCACTTCTGGTTTATGTTTGGGCTTTGTAATAAAGGAAAATATAATAAATATATATTTATAAACAGTATATTTTCATTGTACTGTACCTTATTTTACATATACTTTTATTCTTATGTTTGGGGGCAATAAGATTTTAATTGATGAGTTTTCTAAATTAATTATTTAATTTAATTAATACCTTTATTCAGCAAGGATGCATTAAATTGATAAAAAGTGACAATAAAGACATTAATATTGTTACAAGGGATTGCTCTTTCAAATATTTGCAGTTTAATTATGTATTGTTTTAATGAAAGAATCCTTTTAAAAAAAGAACTGCTTCTGAAGCACCAAATCATATTTGATATTTCTGAAGGATCACATGACACTGAAGACTGGAGTAAATGCTGCTGAAAATTCAGATTTGCGATCAAAGGAATAAAAAGCATTAAAAATTTTAAAATAGAAAACAACTCTTTTAAATTGTAATACTATAATTCAAAATATTACTGTATTTTTGATTGAATAAATGCAGTCTTGGTAAGCATAAGAGTCTTCTTTCAAAAACATTTTTAAAAAATATTACTGACCCCAAACTTTTGATTGGAGGTGTATCGTATCGCAGCAACTGGAAAATGAAAGTTTCCACAAAACAAAACTGCAATATCAGCCTGAGTATCGCACATGAATGCATTTAAAGGTGCAGTAAGCCATTTCTGAGAAACACTGTTGCTATTTGAAATCAACCCAAACAAACACACCCCTCCCTTTATTGCTCCGCCCCCAAAATGTACGGACATGCAATGCAAGAGTGGATGTCTCTTTATCATAGCTGAAGCGAAGCAAAATAAGGTTTGATGAGAAAAAAGCGAAGCTACAAGGACATACAGTAACATACAGTACACAAGATTACAATATATAGAAGCAAGAGTTCGTTAGTCGGCAGCAGCACACCAGCTCCAGACACTCAAAACCGCCCTGTTATTATAACTAACATTACAAAAACAGCATATCTTGGTTCTGTGAAACATAGCAAAACCAACGTCACTCACGTATTCAGTAGAAACAACGCAAACAACGTCCGTTTTCAGGCCTTTCAGCTTAGGTCTCTCCAGCACTGGAAAGCTTTTGTAATATTAACGTGCCCTACAGCTCTTGCCTGATCATAACCCTTCTTTGTCCAGTGATATTCAACTGACCTTTTCTTTTTTGTAATGTCTCTCAGCCATCACTTTCTACAATATTTCTTTAAATCTCCCTCTTGCTCACTTTCTCTCCTCCCTCATCATGAATATATATGCCCCCTACTGCTGATTGGCTACAGGTGTGCTGTGGCGCTGTGTCTGATCCACTTTCTCAGAAATCGCGTACTGTACCTTTAAATATTCATTCCTTTGGGATCACAGATTCTACAGCTCCAACTTAAATCTTTTCCGCACCATTCAGAATGTACACTTCAGTTTCAAAGATTAGAAATCTCATTCAGCACAAACACACTGAACCGTTACACTCTTGTTATGTTTTTGAATGATTCTTTGCTGGATTTAAATTTGTCACTGCTGTGCACAGTGCTTTGTATCAGGATGAATATCTTTGTGACATTTTGCCACTGACATGGTTCAAAGATTATAAAGATCCATGTTCATGTTAAAGTCTTCCGGTAAGGCCTGTAGAAATATTCCTCCTCATTTCAGCCCAGTTGTTTTAATTCGAGCGAAGTAGGGGTTTCTGCTAGCATCCATTGAAATTTTCCCAAGTTAAAATTGCTGTGTATGAGCAGACAGTCATTTCATTTGGATGAAAATGACTTATTAAATGTGAAGGAAGACAGTGAATGAGAAAATTGGGGTCTTCACAACAGTGAAAATTATAGAAGTTCACATCAATGGCTTCTATAGCTAAAATTAGCTCCTAGCCACTATTATGCCATGTTCATTAGCTCATTATATCTTTGTAAAACAGAATTCATAAGGCTACTGTCCTCTATTCCTATTTTTCATGTTTTCTATGAACATATCCATCGAGTGGCCAGAACACAACACAATGTCTCTGATCATAGATACTGTATGTATACCAGAATGAAAGCTGGGTACAGTAAAATATGAATTATTAAAGGCGTTCAAACTATTTCCTCCTGCCTGCCAAGCTACATAGTCTTGAGTAAAGGTTTGTGAAGGTTTGTGAATGGGTCTTCCCATATAATATGAACTATATCCAAGTCAATTTAATCAATTGCTAAAATGTAATACTATGTAATTACTAATAAAACTTATTTATTTGGACTGAAAAACGGAAAACAAAACATTGTTATTGGCATTTAAAGGCTGAAATGCATAACTCACATACTTAACTTACTTACATTACTTACTTAACAGACCTTTCTAAACATTCCAAGATAAATTAATACAGGAATGTGTGATTCGTTGCTATTAGATGCAAGACAAATTAAAAAAAAATTGTGTTCTAAAAACGGCTCAAAATATCAAACATGTTTGAAATCCGCCGACTGGATAGACTCAAAGACTGAAGCTAAAAAATCTGCTCATTATGCAGAACCTGATTTTCTGTAAAATCTGTCAACTGACTGCCCAATATCTGCAATAAACTGAATTTTGGCAATTAGCATCAGCCAGTTTAGACTGAAAATCAGTGGAAATGTCATGTAGTGTAACCCATATTCTGTTCCAAGAGATTTTTCAACTGTATTCTAACAAGAACATCAAGGGTATATTTACATCTCACCTGTAGTAAGACCAGAGAAAGAGATTTAATTAACATCCAGGAGACGAAGTCTCTTTGAGATGGGAGCTCAATTGAATTTAGGCTCTTTTAGTGCCACAAAAACTGCTGAACTTGATGTTGTAACATTCTATAAAAAGAGATAGTGCATAAGTAAAGAAAGCTACACATATGGAGGGAGTTTGATATGTATTCTCTGGAGAGTTACTCATCTCCTCTGAGACTCCAGTCTTCTGGGGTTGGGAGATTTTGAGAGGTTCTCCCAATAGAAATCTTCAGGAAATTGGGTCTGAAGGTGACATTTTCTCACACGATAAATGCTGCTGGGGGTCTATCTGTTTTGAGATTTTATGGTCAGAAAAAAAGCTGTACAAATAACAGAGACCTAGGAAAAGAGTCCAATCTACAACAAAACAATTAATGGGAAAGTTGAATCTAACAATAAATACTCAAAAGACAGAAATAACATTTTTATGAGCAATTATGCTGAATTTTTTTTTTTTAGAATAACAAGCCTGGGTGAATAAAAGAGCCATATGACAAAGGCACTTGTAGTTGACCCCCAAATACAAAAAACTGCCATGTAAGAATATAGTGGACAAAATTCTTATGAATAAAAAACTTCATGCAAGGTCTCCATTCAGATGGAGCTTGGACACCCTTTGAAAACTTTTGAGAGAAAGAGGATGGTTGACTATGTTACGTCCCGCTGTAGTTGTGGTGCCTTTGTGCTGCTCTTTCTTCACTCCCCTATCAAATTCTTAGGCCTGCCTGCCTGCCCACTACGGTCATTGGCCAGGAAGATGTCAGTCATCATCAGCTGACGTGACGTCATGGTTCCGCCTGCCAATCCCACCGACGCACGCAGTTTAAAAGAGCGACTGGGCGACTGTGAGAGAGAGCTTGTTTCCTTTTTCTGTTGTTGTGTTTTGATCTGTTTTTTTGTTACTTGCTTTGTACCAGTGGTGATCGTTGGGATTGTTGTCAATCTCATTCGGAGAGGACAGGTATTATGTCACGTGACTTACATATTGCACCACCAAGTGAATCAAGTGTCTAGATACATTAGTATAGAAATGAGCACCACTTGTGTATGTTTTATTTGTCAGCTAGCGTAAGTAAGTTAGGGCATACTATGCTGAAGACTTGTTTTCGTATCTTTCTTTTCATCAGTTAGGTTAGAGGATTAATTTGAGTTAGCTTGGTTTGGTTTTGTTCCCCGGTTCATTTTTGTCTTTATTTCTATTTATGTAAATATTTTATATATTGATTCTTGCCACCATCTCCACCGCACAACTGACGACAAACTCAATGTTGCTTCTTCTGACCCTAGACTAAAACTTGGAAGTCGTAACAACTAAAATAAGAGCAACCATGAGTAGAACACATTAAAATAGAAGTTACAATATGTTGTGTATAGTGAAAAGATCCAAATCTTGTTTCCAAATGGCAGTGGCTTGTGGTTGCACACATTAGGGCTGATCCCTCAGGTCTGGTTCTTAATGTTTCTGTTTGTGATTGTGATAATGGAAGGAGTTCCTGCAGTTTTTAAGGAACAGAATAAAGAGACCTACAGTTTGCCGCACTTGCTACATGAATCCATATGCAACTGTAGAGCATATCTTAGATCTCAATGTTTAGTGGCTTGAGCTGCTCTCGAGAGAACAGATACAGCAAGATAATGAAGTCATGCTTCATGTCTCCAACAGAGAATAAAAGTTATTTTGAAAGCTAAATGAAATGATTCTGTAAGTCAGTTGTTTTTTGCATTACTATGCAGACATCATAAGGTTTTTACGTCCACTGAGGGTTAAAGGAAAGTGGACTTGAGACATCTTGCCAGGGAACTCCTGTGAGACGATAATCCACAATTCCTGTTAACATCTGCTGTGTGTCAGCATAGACTTTAAATATTTCAAAGAGGCACCGAAGAGCAGCTGAGCTAGCCTGAGTGCTAAACTCATTTCCTGTCTGTTTCTGTTGCTCATCGTCGAGTGAAGAGGAGAGAGACTTATGGGACAATAAAAAGTGAAAGCAAAAGGTATATTGAAACAGCAAAACACTCTGAGGAGTTTGTAACTCATTGCAGCACAATATTACTTTGCACAAAGCATATTTGCTGGGTTATGAAGCAAACATGAATCTTTTGCTACAGTCCAGGTGCAAGTGATAAAAACTGCAGGTCTCTTTGTACATTAGAGATTGTAGAAACTACCTCCATTATCCACATATGGAAACACGAGGAACCAGACCTGAGGGAACAGCCCTGATATGTGCAAACACAAGCCCGTGCCATTTGGAAACAAGTTTTGGATTTTTTTCACCTTATGTAATTTATTGTAACTTCTATGTTAATATATTCTACTGTCAAGTTTGCTCTTATTTTACAATGTACAGTGTGGTTAACATGTGCTGGTGTATTAGGTTCCCAAATAGAATGTACCCTACATAACTAATGCAGATACTTAAGCCAACATCTTAAACAGTTCAATTATTGATCATCCGAAATCCAGCTGATAAACTAAAACCGTGGCCCAGTCACAATAACTGATTTGCAAACTGATATTCATCCAGAAGTCAAGACTGAGGCTTTCAACATAACCTCACTTTTCCGCTAAGTACTGTGGGGATATTTGGAATGCCGAAAGCAGCATGATTGAACACTTATTGATTAGATTAATACCTGTATTTCAAAAGGCTCATTAATCTCCATGAATATGTATGAAGTGTTAGAGTAAAAACAGCAAAAACATTAGCTTTCTCCATGACCATAAACACTCCCCTTAGAGCATATGAGGGTCAAATAAAATTCAAAAAAGAGATGATGAAAAAACACAAATGCATCTGAATCTCTGTGTTCACAAAATACTGATTCACTCATGTATAAATGGCGTGATTTTAAAAGAAAAAGAAGTAGTGAGAGAGGTGATGGAATAAATGAACAAAAAGTGAAAATGAGAGTAGAGGAAGATCCTTTATAGCAGCGGCCAGATAAAAATAATTGCTTGCTGAAATGCATTGAAAAAGTCACCAGGGCTTTTAGAAGGTGTTTCATACTAGAGCAATGGATCTTACCTCTCTAAAGGCATTATTCATTCACATTTGTGTGGTGGATGCCGTCGCCTGAGAAAGCCTCAAAGACCGGCTCAGATCTCGCCCTGCAAGTCCCTTGATGTGAGAGCAATAGTTCCCTTTTCAAATAACACAACTCATTTAGAGACCTGTGGGGCAAGTGAGATGGAAGAGTGCCATTTTTCCACTTTTTAAAGAGGGGCATGGCAAAACAACGGATGTGGGCATAAATCTTCATTTAGGGAATCACTCCCCAAAGTAAAGGCACATATGCTGTAAAAGACGCAAACGCTGCAGAAACAGAAATACATTTTGAACGAGCTCTTAATCAGAATCTTCCATAAATAAACTAATAACTGCAAATGATGCGGGAACTACATAGTCCCAGGCTCAGACAGCAAATCCACAGACTGCCCACTAAATGTCTGATGCATATTACAAACAAAAACGTCAAGAGATGGCTTAAAATGAGCTAAGTGACACGCTTTACGCAAATACTGGGATTCTGGCTGCATCAGACCATTGGAAATTGAGTGGTATTTTTTAATAATTCAACAGCCTGTGGTCAATTATTCCACTTATACCACGGTTACCACACTTCAAGACATTGTTCTGATGTTGTATTTCAAGGTCCTTTGTCCTTAAAAGGTTAGTTCACCCAAAAATGACATTTCTGTCATTAAGTACTCACACTCATGTCGTCTGAGGGTTTCTGAAGCACTTAACATTAATCGCTTCAAAACATACTGTAGTCATGTTGACTATTTCAGCAATGTCTTTACCACCTTTCTGGACTTCAAAGTGTGCTGTTTATGTGTGCTTCAGAAACCCTTAGATTTCATTAAAAATATCTTAATTTGTGTTCTGAAGATGAACAAAGGCCAATAATGAGCCGGCGTTCAGACGTAAACATAGAAGCCTGTTCACTACGTCAACTACTTATGACAACAGTCAAATTGTTAAATAAAGTCATAATTTTTGTTTTGCTTTTGTGCACAAAAATTATTCTCATTGCTTCATAACATTAAGGTTGAACCACTGTCGACACATGGACTATTTTACCAATGTCTTTAATGACATATGGGTGAGTACTTAATGACATAAATTTAATTTTTAGTTGAACTAACCCTTTAAAACACTTTTGTGTGTAGGAATAATTTCTTACGCATCTCATCCCATGCCTCCATTGAGAATTCGAAAACGTCATCTTAGAGCTAATAAGAGAAGCTTGAGCCATTGAAAGCAGACTAATGTAGTTATTAGAGAGAGAGAGAGAGAGAGAGAGAGAGAGAAAGATTGATTAAGCATGTGTGAATTACTTGGGTCTAAATGTTCCTCAACAGTATTTGGCAGCAGCGTCTCCACTAATAGCAAAATTGTAAGTTTGTAATTGTAAATCTGCTTCACAAACAGCGGCGTTATTACCTCGCTAGTGAAAAATGCCGTGTAGCTTTTAAATGCTATTTAGCTTTTAACTATTTTACAGAATTGTCAGAGAAAATTTGACAACACGTAATTGTGCAAGTGTGTGTGCGTACTGAATGTGTGTGTATTTGAGTGGAAGAGAGAGTGAGAGGAAGTATGTGCTTCCCGTACATAATAAAAGTAATTTTGTGGTAAAAAACAAAAAAACAAAAAAACGCCATGAAAATAATAATTTGTTTGTTTGTTTTTTGCTGTTCTACGCTGTAAGAGGAACTTAGCTAAAGTCATATGGCGAAGTGATATGGACATGTAATGTGGTCAAGACCTGCCTGGAACAATTTTATCCATGTGTTTCCCTGAAAATAATTGTTCACCTTAGAACCTTCAGCATCCCATATTATAAAGAGAATTGCTGTATCCTCTTAGTTTGAGTCTGTACAAAAAGAAACTTCTTGCAAGTGTGGCGCTAAAGCATCTATAGTCATTTAAAATTCATTTAAAGTCATTTAAAATATATAAAATGGGAAATACATTCACACAAGCTACACTTCTGGAATTTGTTGCAACAAATTCCAAGAACCCTACAAAAAAAAAAAAAAAAAAAATCTATTCAGTTCACAAAGCCTCAAATAAGTAGATTCTTGAAAGAAGCGTTCAAGACAAAAGTGTTTTTCTAAAACACAAGTGTTGCTTTTCATCATGTAATATTTATACGTGTCTGTTGGCACATATTGAGTTTTACTTGAAAGGCTGAGGAAGAGGTGTTATCTTCAGAGAGAAACACAGAAAGAAAAAGCAAAAAAAAGAAAAGGTGAAAAATAAAACTGACAGTATCCTGTGTGCAGGGCAGCGTGCCTTGCTCACCAATGCCCAGTAAATTACTGGCCAGCCAAGCAGAAAAGAGGAGAGAGATTCGGAGGTGAACATCACCTGTCTCTGGACATATCTCCAAAGCCAGTCGTAAATGAAGTGGACAACTGTCTGGTTATTCTTCTCGCACGGGCGCACTCCATCGGAGGAATTCAAGGCCGCCTTTGCACTGCAATCAAACTTTTTTTCTTCTGCTGAGCCCTCCACCTGCCTCTCGGATTAATCGGAAATCCCCCCGAAAGTGCCACCCCTTTTTCCTCATGCCAAGAAAGCTGGGTACCAAAAACGCTCAGCGATCCGTTAATGTGAAACTGTGAAATAGCAGCTCAGCCACTAGCCATGCGATTCTGCAGCCGAAAATATACAGGCATGATTAATAGAAAGACATAAGTAATTTAAAAAATAAGTAACATATGCAAAAAATGAAGAGGTGAAATATTTTTGTTTGCTCTGTTGAAACATTTTGACGCTGTATAAAAATCACACCTCTATTTCAATCCACAGCTATTAGTCACCTAATCTAAAATGTGTGGAAGCAGCACATTTTAGACATTTCCAATTATAATTTTATAAAAAGTTATCAGATGTGGTGTGTGTGTTCTTTTGTCAGCCCAGATGGGCTCCCACGAGACCCTCTTCACCAGGTGTGTGTGTGTGTGTGTGTGTGTGCGTGTGTGTATGTGTGTTGAGACATGAGTCTCCAGAGAGACACTTGAAACATGTGGCTCTACCAGTGGAGAGACATCTTAAGATCTACCATCCACAGAAGAGCTGTCTAGAGACACTTATCCCTCCTCTCCTCTCTATTCCTCTTTTTTCTTAGTCATCAAATCATCACTTCCCCAAGAACCTTCTAAGTGACATGATGATCCACTAATTTCAAGAGAGGTTCCATCATCATTTGACAAAATGATGATGTATTTAGTTCAGAGATAATAGATCTTGTAACTTAACGCTAAAAAAAGAGTGCAGGTCAGCAACAGTTCCAATTAGAACAAAGCATTTAAGACAGGAATTCATTGTTTTAATTGCTTTACAGGTAATTAGTGGTAGAAATCTATTGACGCCCTCAGATTTGCATTGAACACATAACACATACTGGCACAGGCTGGAGACAAAGGTAAAAAGGAGCACAATTCTGTTTATATTCAATTCAAATTTACAGTCAGATATTATCGAAATACGAACCCACTAAGTGGAGCTACTTAATAAAAGTGTACACACACACACACATGTTGTGTTTTCATTTTTTATGGGAACATTCCATAGGCGTAAATTTTTTTTTATACTGTACAAACTGTATATTCTGTGCCTGTACACTACCCCTACACCTAAACCTACCCATCACAGAAAATGTTCTGCTATTTTAGATTTTAAAAAAAGATAATTCTGTATGATTTATAAGCTTGTTTCCTCATGGGGACCAAAAAAATGTCCCCTCAAGATCAAAATTTACTAGTATTACTATACCTGTGGGGACATTTGGTCCCCATAACGTAGGGAATACCCGCCCACACATAAACACACACACACACACTACACTGCACTACAGTTTTTTTTTTAGATTCTTCTCTTTTTTTGAGTTGTTTCCCTTTAACCTCAGAATCTTTTTTTCTTTTTCATGCTGATTACGTTTTCACTTTTTTCCTCTTGAGAATATATTTGTTTCCCAGCATTTTTTACATTTCTGAAATGTATTTCATCTTTAAACTTTTTTGTAATGCAAAGTGCTTCTGCACAGCTGTTGTAAGATGGCAATAATAAGCTTTCCCTTCTTTCACGTTGTTCTAACAACTTAAATGTGTCATCAAAACACATTTTGCTCTTTCACAAACAGATGCATTCATTCTTAAAATTTAAACTTTGTTCAAGTCCATCACACATCACTTACTGTAAAAGCCATTTTATCTCTGCAACTTACACTGCTTATAAGCAAAATTGTTGAAATTATCTTGTGCTTTACTTAAGGTCACAAAACTAAGCTCAAAAATGGCTAATGTTGGTTTCCCTGCTGCACAGAAAGTCAGTATTACTTATGCAACATATTAAAGGAAACTTTTTTTCAAAATTGATAGAATTTCAAGTGACTATTTATTTACAAAGGTAAAAGCATGATAACATATTGAACTTTAAAAAGCACTGTGAAGTGCACTTTGAGTGGTGCTGAGAAATACTAAAATACATTATTATTAAAGGTTCTCTCTGAAACTGACCATAATCTGTCCCTCAGCTTCAGTTAAACTCATCAGACATTACATACAACCACAGCAAGCCAACAGTGTTTCTCTGCTCAGACAGATTTTTGTAAACACCTGCTGCGTACACACAGCATTTCAGTCCGTATCGATTTTATCCTCCCAAGCACTGTGGTTATTATGCCAATTTACAGAGTGACCTTGCAGAAATCCATCATCGTTAAGCCACTGAGATAAAGCCTTCAACCACCGGCCAGACCTGAGAAGGCCTCCAGTGCTACTTCCAACTAAGCACTGACACATCACACTTCATGAAACCTCTCTCTGAACAAAACCTCACTTACATAATAATGTAACATTCAAGGGTCATTGGATCAGATTGGCTGGTTGTTTGGGATCACATGTATGTTACTGGTTGGGAAAACACAGGATTGATAATTGTTTTTAAAGGCACATTCAAGAAGGAATGAAAATGCTTGTTAGGTGCTGGTCTAGCCATATGGATTTCAGCTGGTAGGGCAGATCGATAAGCATGGTCTTATAAAGTGCTAGTTAAGCTAGTAAAGAAGCATTCTGGAACACTAGCACATCAGAATCATATTCTTTTCAGAGATGTTCGACTAAATTTGCATTTTTTTCAATATGTATTAAAAAGTACTGAAGTTTATAAAAAAACAAAAATACATAGATCTGAGAAATACAAGGATGAATGGCTGAATGGCTGTACAGTCTGATGATGGACAGCTCAGATCAAAATTTCAGGAATATCAATGCTACATGCAAGCACTAAAATTATCACTAAAGTTATCACCAAATCTATGCAGCGCTGGCTTCACTTCTTATCGTTATTTGCTGACACGCGTTGATTGGCTCTGACCTTCAAGTGATAAACTAGGACACGGTAAAATCTGGAAACCTGACCACTTTCCCCCAGCATTTTAGCACTCTTCAGACTAATGGAGGTTTTAATCTCCCATTAAATGTTTAATGTTTCATTTCCGCAGCCGTGACTGGTGAGGTATGGAGGGGGCTGATTAGACAGCAATACCAGCGGGTGCCATTAAATGCAACCACTGGCCTGGTTTTAGGTATCACAAGTACAATCTGAAAACAGAGAAGCCGCCGGTCTCACGGTTGTGGAAAACGTGAAGGTCATTCCTGCGACGCCCAAGGAAGAGCCTGGACGTCCCCAATGGATGAATCCCAGCAGGGGGAAACAATAAGCCACAGTGGACCAAAAGTGCCATTTCCCAAACGCTTACAAAAATGAGAGGCCATCTCAGCGTACACCACTACAGGGATCATAACTGTTAGCAGGAAATAATTGCAGTAATTAGTGTTAGGCCACACATAATGAGAACTCTAATTGATGTTACAACGGGATATAACCTCAGGCCACTTCCAGCTAACCTAATAGTCTGGGTTTTGCACTCAAAAGGACAGTTTTTGAGATGTGATAGAGGACAAACGGTCCTTTTAGTGACGGATGTGGAAAGCAATAAGTTCAAAAAGCACATAAAACACTACAAGCCGACACAGATGGTTAGCTGATTGGTTGCCGTGCACAGATCTCTTGTGTTTAGCATCTAATATCTCTTAAAACAGTTCAATTTAAACTAGCTTTGAAAGCACACAGTGCTCAATATACAATTAAGAGCATATAAATACCAGCAATTACTCGGTGGACAGATGGCACGCACCCACACACAAATAAACGCACAGAAAAAATACACACGCACAGATGCTGCCGTTCCCCTGCCATCAAACGCAGCATGTCAGTGCCCTGCAGATCAGGGTGTGTGTCAGGTCCATGGCAAACAAACAGCTGTTGGACACACAGGTCTTGTTCCAGCCCTACGGTGGAAGTTATCTGTGAGATACGAGCCTCATCCCGTCATGATATCTCAGTGCCAACCTGCTGTGGGCGAGCACAGAGTCTGTCTACCTGAGACAAGGCACCAAAATACCCCTCGACACATCATCATGTGACTCTTCTGCAGGCAGTGGAGCGGCACTGTCATTTGGCTGCAGCTACACAGGAAAAAACATCATCCATATGTTCTGTATTAATGCATGAGTGGCTTCATCTTTTCGCTTTCCATTTCTTTCCCTGACTAGGTGTTTCTCTGCCGTTTTATTCATGTGGCTGACAATGAGGAATGGTTTCTGAGAGTAAAGTTATGTACAGAGATGAGCAGCATGTTCTTTAAATGAATAAGAATCTAATCACCCTCATGTCACTCAAAAACACAATTGTTTTCTGGGAAACACAAAAAGTGTTCGCCTACAAAATGTCAAATCTGTCCTTTTCTGTAAAATGGATGCGATGTTAACCATATAATTCAAACAATAATAATATTATTATTTACATATTTAAATTTCATTAAATATTTGTAATATTTTCATATTTGATAAATTATTAATACTATCTATCTATCTATCCATCCATCCATCCATCCATCCATCCATCCATCCATCCATCCATCCATCCATCCATCCATCCATCCATCCATCTATCTATCTATCTATCTATCTATCTATCTATAACTTGTAGATCATGAATGTAATATAATATATTTATACATCATCCTGATATGCATTTCATAGTTGTGTACAATTTTTTTCAGGATTATTTGATCAATAGAAAGCTCAAAAGTACAGCGTTTATCTGAAATATCAATACTGTACAAAAGTTTGGAGTTTTACACTATAAATGTCTACACTGTCACTTTTGATCAATTCACTGTATCCTTTCTGAATAAAAGTATTAAAAAGTATAAAGTTACAAAAGCTTTGTATTTCAGATGAATGTGTTTTTTTAAACATTATATCCATTTAAATTTATTACTATTTTAAAAACGTAAAAAAGAAATCTTACCATTCAAAAACGTTTGACCAGTTGTGTTTGTGTGTATGTGTATAGGCAAGTATGCAAGTATGTATATTATATATAGAATATAAAACAAAAGCTCTATAGTTAGAGTTATATATAGAGTTTAGATAACAAAATAAACAGAAATATTTCTGCTAGAAAACTGATCCATGGAAGTACAAACAAAATAAACACAGATCCTCTTAATACATGCCTAACTAGGAGGCCTGATCCCATATCTAGAGTATTTGTGCTTGCTTATACTAGACCACAGCTTAAAACACAATTTTTTTAAACAAAATTAAACCACAATTATTCACACTTGTCTGATCTGTCATCTTGTTGTAAAACAGAATCATGACCTTTTAATTTTTCTGTTTAGAAGCTGCTCTGGAATCAGTTCATGCAGCGATCACAACTTTCAGTCCTTCATCAGAGGTCCTTCATGCTCAACATTTTACAGTGCGATTTCCCTGCGGTAAGAAGACTCTGAGGATATTAACAAGGCATGACACGGAAGCCTGATTCCGGTCCAATAATAGAGCCTTTATCATAGCCTTGTGTTTTGCAGCAGTCTGGCCATGAACGCCACAGAGAGGAACGTAATTAAGGAGTCACTTTGTGGCTCTCGCAGAGAGAAAGAGCTTCTAAGATGTCAATTGCATGGTTAGTTAGTCGGTCTGGAGAAATGCTACGCTTCCTAAATACGAAAGAATCGCTCAAGGGATTTGCGTGTGCTAGTGTGTGTGTGTGTGTGTGTGTGTGTGTGTGTGTGTACACATGTGAGATACGCTGTGTGGGTACATCTGTGTTTGCATGTATGTGTGAATGAGAGTCAGTGGGACTCTATATTCATGCGGCATGTGAGAGTGTGTTTCTGCCTGCCTCTTGGTGCTTGTGTGTGCCCATTCCCAACAAGTTGGATCTGTGGGATGTAAATTTAAACAGTGGGAATTAAACAGTTTCAGTAGGTTGCTGCAATGTGAGAATAAATAACTAGTCTCTATTTTTCAGCCTCTTATGATTTGTCTGTTCTCTTTTAAGTCCCTCTCCATGACCTTTCTAGGAAACACAGTCTCAAAGAGACACCCAGAAAACCATAGCAACCACCAACAACCTCACCTTAGCAACCACCAAAAACATCCTGGCAACCGCATAGCAACATGCTAAAACACTCAATATGCTTTAGAAGGCGCAATACAGCACCTTGGCAACTACCTAAAACACTCTAGCAACCAGCTAGAAACATGTTAAAAACACTTTAGAAACCACAATGCAACACCGTGGCAAAAGAAATTCAGAAAACTCGCATTTTGGAATGCTCGGGTAGGATAACATAACATTAGACCAGCCTTCTGTCTGTGCCTTCTTGACTTTCATCACTTTCACTTGTAAATCTCTTGCACTGACTCGTTAGCTAAACTGAACATCCAATTCAGCATGAATCGGGCAAACTGTCGCAGACATGAGCTTGACGAGAGCTGACATGAGGAACACACTGCAAAAACTAGCCCGACAGACGCTCACCGACGGTCCAATGTTGGCTGACGGCCATCCGTTGTCTAGGTGTGTCCAAGCCTTTAATGAAGACTTCTTTAAAATCCCTATGGGAAAATCGAATGAAAATTACTTCAGGAAGAAGCGTTGATGGAAAGGAGGCAGACGCCAAGGCCGTGTGTGCAACAAAGCGTTTTTTAGCCAGCTGAAAACACCTAGCTGTGAGCGATTTAGAGCACTTTGGCAGTTCTTTATCAGTTGAGACGTTTTGCTTGCTATGATACGGAATATCCGTGGAAGTGTTACTAGCATCTCATTTCACAGATAGTTTGTTTCTGTACTGTTTCTAAATAAAAATGTCGATACAATGTAAAGTATTTGCTCTGGCTCTTGTTTTAAATTATTTTGTTTTTTTATAATACTTGTTGTCATCTGTTGACGTAGTACAAGCAGAATGTGCCGGTTGGTTGATGTTGTATTTGTAACACAAAGTTGAGCATGCTTTTATTCAAAGTTGAGCATTCTTCAACTCTCAGCAACCAGTAAAAACCGCCTAATGCTCATTGCTTCAGCGTGAAATAGATATTCAGCGCCTCGTTCCGCCCCTGGTGGTTTAAATACGAAGCGTTCCAATTGAAAAGAATTGGAAAAATACGCTAGCCTCAGAAAAAAACGTTTTGGTGGACACGGCCTAATGCACTCTACTTAGAAACCACACTAAAACGACTCCAACCACCCAAAAAAGCATTTAAACCACTTATCAACATACTAAATACATTAACAACCTCACTGGAACACCATAATAACCACCAACAACAAACTAGCAATTTAGCGACATCATAGTGGCACCTTTGCAGTATGCAAGTTTTGGCTCCTACTTGCTTTGAAAAATTAAAATATAAAATCTATTTTTTGTTTTAGAAAAGTAAAAATGCTATTTTTTCACATGGCTGATAAGGCAACCAATGAGGAGAAATAAACAGCAGAGAGTAAAAAGTTGCTGCCAGGAACGACGCCTAAGATACTCAGCAGTGATGCGGCACCACCTGCGAAAACAGTCTCTGGCCTGGATCCCCTCTCCCCATATGCGCTGTACTGGGCCGCACTGGCTCCCGCATGCCTGTGATTACTCCTAGTGTGAGATTGGCTGGAATTAGCTGTGGTGTAATTACTCCTGATGTGCTGCAGAGGGATCAGCCGGAAAATGCCGTTATTCCCACCAGTGTGGCATGGGAATTAAGTGAAGTGTTGCGGCACGGAGGTGTTGCACTACATATGTGTGTGTGAGGTGGTTGAGGCGAGAGGGAAGTGGCCCATATGTGTGATTAGATGGAAAACAACATGCCATTAGAGGTCACGGGCTCCAAGTCTCTCAGGTGGGCTAGTGGATTATTACAATTCTCGCATCACAAATGGACGAGAGAGACACATACCCATTTACACCTGCTGTTTCAATCAGTCTCTTTTGACTTTCAACAACTTCTGTCCTGATTTTTTCGCAGGAGGGTCTATGAACAGGTAAATGTATGGGCTTTTTCGGATCTTTTTTGATCTAATGGACTAAGCAAGTTAGATATGAACGTGGCCATGGTACATTTAGTCATTTAGCATACGCTTTTATCCAAAGCGACTTACAAGTGAGGAATACAAACAAGTGATTCTTCATGAATAGGCAAATAGACACAGGAAGTGCTTACAATACAAGTTTCATACATTGCTCAGTAACATAAGCTAGAGTAGGAAGGGAAAAAGGATAGATTTTTTTTTGTTTAATGAAGGGGTTAAGTGCTCACGAAAGAGATGAGTTTTCAGCTGTCTCTTGAATATTGCCAGGGATTCTGTGTTCCTGATGAAGGTAGGGAGATCATTCCACCACCAGGGAGCAGTGAACGAGAATGTTCTGGAGAGTGATTTTGTGCATCTCTGTGACGGTACCACAAGCCTTTGTTCCTTTAGTGAGACGACGGAAAAACAAACGGAGAGCATCAGCTTTCGTTTCTGCTCTGACAGTCGCAAGATAACGCCAAACGCTCTGAGTGTGTGTTAGAAATCAGAAATGGTGAGAGAACATTGTGCTTGTGCGTCTTAAAACCGACAAACTTTAAATCCCGTCCGGTAGTGATAAAACAATATTTGGCCGAAAATTGAACAAAATACATTTTAAATAAAACATTTTAATAAAATAAATAAAACAATATAAAATAAAACAAAATAAAAAAGTTCATTTTCTGACAAAATTTAGAAGCCCGAAACAGTGACATTTAATTAGCACTCCTCTAATGACGGGTTTTGGCTGTTTTACCGTGTATTTCGTGCGCCACAGACTAGCTATAACACGTAAACATGCCGACAATGTGAAGTCACTTTAACATGACCAAAAATGATGCTAGAGTAGAATATGTAAAATTTGTTCTCCTAAAATATCAAAAGGCTCTCTTTGAAGAACTTTACTTCAATTGTTTTTATTTATCACCTGAGAACACGACATCTCGAAAGACATACCAAGTTTCCTAAAATACTTAAATTAAATGACCAAAACCGTATTTTCAGTAAAGGTTTTCAGCATTACTGAAAATCTCTCACTAACAGTAAGAGTTATCAGAAAGACAGACAACAGATGTAAAAACAGCTGTGGTTAGCATCATTCCTTCATCAAGATAGGAGTGTGTGAGCATTAGTGCTGTAAAATGTCAAGCTTTGATGTGCATGCGCTCGTCGCATGCTTTTGAGATTGCGGGTGGTGTGGATGTGAGAGAAAGGGAGATAAGGAGATGTAAATGTCAAGTGCTCTGCCGAGTGAGGTCTTTGATCCCGACTGGGGTCTGCGTACCTGACATTACCCTCCTCTTCAGAGCACACAACCGCTCCGCCATGACCACCAGGACTAAACCAAAGTGATATATAAATAGAAAGCTATCTGCAGTGTTGGGGCAGCTACATTAGGACTTAACTTAGCTTAACATAGCTTAAACCTGTTAAACCACAGTCAAGCTACTGTTTGGAAAAAAGGTAGTTTCTCATCTCATAATGTATGATTTAATGTGAGCTGCATTTTCAATGAGGAGTTCTAAATTAAAGAACTTCATTGGGGGTCAGTGCCAAACTTGAAATTATATATATTTTTTTCTAAATTCGACAAAAACTACACACGAATAAGTCAAAAATAGTTCTTACATCTGACAATGAGAATCATTTAGAATGAAATTACTTACTAGAATAAATCAGACTTTCAAGCAGACCTAGCTACATACATTACTGTTCAAAAATGTGTGGGTTTTTTAAGAACTTAATACTTTTATTAAGAGATCCATGGAAATTCATGGATTTATCCACAAGGATCCATTAAATTGGTCAAACGTTACAGTAAAAAACTCTTACATCATTACAAAAAAATCTACTTCAAATATATGCTGTTCTTTTTAACTTTCTATTCATAAAAAATGTATCACGGTTAAAAATATTAAGTAGCAGAACATTAAACATTGTTATCAACATTGATAATAAATATTAGTATAATCAGCATATTAAAATGATTTCTGAAGGATCATGATGTGACACTGAAGACTCATTTAAATAAATAAATAAATCAGCTTGGCCATAATGTAGGCATAAATTGAATTAAAAAAATATATTAAAATAGAAAAGTATTTAAAATTTTAATAATATTTCACAATAGTATTTAAAAAAAATGTTACTACTACCACAAGCTCTACACAACTTTGAAAACAGCTGAAAAACCTAAGGGTCACTACTTTTAGTCAGTTACTTCCTAAAATCTGTTAGCATTCCCTTCCAACTCGAGCACATTTCCTCAAAGGATGGAGAACTTTTAAGGCCAAGCACACACCCTCACCCAATTTAAAGTTTGAAGTGCACTAAGCAAGAACAGTGTGTGTGCTATGGCTCCACACAAGCAGCAATAACATAAAGAATCATCTCTTATTAAAAAAAGAACACCTTTTTCATTGAAAAGACAAGCTGAAGGCGTCAGGCTGATAGAGATTTTTCAAAAACCTTGCTACAAACACTTTATCAGAACATACCAGTGGGGCACAACAAAACAAGGGTGGAAGAAGAGCAACTGTTATTTTACTAAAGCTGTTAGCCAGACAGGTGGATATCACAGTAAGCAGTACTGCTATAGTTCTCCTCTACAGGGGGATAGAAAACCAGGTAAACCGTCCTTTATCTGTCAAACGACAGAGGACACAAAGAGAAAGAGAACAAGAGCTCTCGAATTCTTGAATCAAAGTAACAGCTCGCTCAACCGAGCAAACAATTCAAAGGAATTGTATTGTCTATCTTGTTATCTGGAGTTTCCACAGGGTGGTCCTTTCTTTTGGCAAAGCTCTACATATTGAAAGGTCTCACCTTTTCTGGTTAAAGACACCAAGAAACGTCTTTCGTGTTTTGATGAATTGCCTATTAAAACAAGAGAGGGGGGAGGGGGGATTTATCGAAGGGCTGGCCAATAAGCTTTAGTCCTGCACAAGTTGACAAGATAAATGGATTGCAGATTGCTTTTTCTAGGTATTACAGATATTTTATGGGTGCGAATACCAATATAGACAGGGGGAGGGACATACTCAATCTAAAGAGCATCTGACTGGACAAAACTTAACATGAGAGTCATCAATAAATCCTCAATGTGTAAATCAACTAAAAGTAAATAGTCACCTTTTACAAGACGATATAAATGGTCTCAACTTACTAACTTGGTTACACTAGCATCTTTACTTTTTTTGTGAATGCAGTAATATTGTGAAATACTATTATGAATTATTGAATAAACTGTTTTCTAATTTAATACATTTTAAAATGTAATTCATTGTCGTGATGGCAAAGCTGAATTTGCAGCAGTCATTACTCCAGTCTTCAGTGTCACATTATCCTTCAGAAATCAGTCTAATATGCTGATTTGTACTCAAGAAACATTTTTTAATCAATGTTGAAAAAGGTGCTTCTTAATATTTTTGTGGAAATCATTTTTTTTCAGTGAAAAGTTCAAAAGAACAATTTATTTGCAATAGAAATCTTTTGTAACATTATACATGTCTTTACAGACATCCTTTCGCAATAAAAATAATGCATCCTTTCTCAATAAAAATGATTCATTCCATTTTTTTTAAATGTACTGAACACAGACTTTTGAGCAGTAGTGTAACACACATGGACTAAAAGTCTAATTTTCTTTCGATGAGGTCTTTTTTCATCTTCTACAAAGCTATCAAATAATCCAAAGTAAGTCACCGTCAGACCAGCGTGATCGCACACAAACTTGTGTGTCTGACAGGCCAGCTGACAGCTGCATCATTGATCTCGCGCACGTGGTGCAGAATAACTGCCTCCTCTAACTGTAGTCCCGCATCCTGTACAGCAGTCGGCTTTCCTTCACTGAGAAACTCGCTGGCTGCCGAAGAGACACGAATCATTACAGCCATTAATCGCCTTGATGCATGGAGTGAAGCAAAAACATATTTTCTTTTCGATTAGGGACGTTTGGTTATTCGTGCAACAGTCTAATATGACTTAAATAATCCTGCAGATTTCATGTGGAGCTCTTTAACTGAACTTCTACATACAGTACAGTACAGTATACAAACAGGATGCAGTGGGGGAAAAAGAAGGCAGTAGATAACAGATTTAATATTGCACTCACATGGTAGTAAGCGATGGCCTCTCGATCCAGGGCTCGGCTAACCGCCACCTCTCCCGTCAGTCGGTTGATGCTGAACACCCCCTTAGGGTCTTGATCTGCCCCCCTTCCTGTCAGACGGAAGATGTGGTCTTCCTTCATGTCAGATGAGATCACCTGGGTCACAGGATTGTATCCATTAAGATGTTAATAAAACAAAGTTACAAACTGCTAAAACTAAGCAATACAAATAAAAATAGATAATATGTTGTTGTTATAATGTGAAAATAGGTAACCTGAATTCTAATAACTATTTATTTTTTCTTAAGACTGGATTGAACAATAGATGTTCCAATTTATACTACATTCTAATAAATGTATGTGCATATGTATGTATGTATATATATATATATATTTTTTTTTTCATATATATATATATATATATATATATATATATATATATATATATATATATACACATACATATATACACATATATATATATATACATATATACACACACATATTGAAGTCATCACTGCATCTTTTTTTGCAAAAACATTTTCATGGCTGGTAAAAAAAAAAAAAAAAAAAAAGTCACCTGGTGTGGCAAAAAGTTATTAGGTCCTGTATACATATATATATATATATATATATATATATATATATATATACACACAAAAAATGTTTGTTTGTGTGTGTGTGTTCCAATGATTATTTAGTTATCATCATGCCAAAACTGAGAAACAAAACAACAATCAAAACCAATGAACACTTGCACATATCTGATATTTAAACGTTAAACTAATCAGTGTCGGTCAATAAACAGTCAACAATAAAACAATACAGACAGCTGGTGTGCAGATTTTTCATTCGTTCAAGTTTGTCAGCAGTACTCACATGCGACTGGATAAATGCAGCAAAGTCCATTGTGTTTCATCAGTGTTGCAAGTTAGAAGCAAAGAAAACAAGAAACATTAATTACACAGGCACACACTCAGACAAACACAGTTATGTGTGAATATAACATGCACACATGCTAAATATAGTTTCATTTGCTTGCTTGCACATTTTAAATCATTTGAAATAATTACCAAATTATTGTTGCTGGCAATGATGAACACACAGTGAGTCTTAAACCATGATATAACACCACTCTCCACATGATTATGTTAATTCAGGGTTTTAATATAGTAGCTCACGCTTGTAAATGAGATCTATTTGTTCATTAAAAACATCCTTTATTGGCTACAGTGTGACCAGTGCTACCACCTGTAGTTCATTTGGCTTTTTTATAAAGTATATTTTTCTGCAAATTAGATTGCAGCAACTTCTCTCGCTAATGAAAGCTCACTTTAAATAAAAATGAACAACAGCCCGTTTTCATGAACCCCTTTTCATGTAAAAGAACCTTCCTAAAAGTTGTTTTTATCAGAGCAATAAACCCCAGTGCGTGTATCGAATCACACAGGCTGCCCACCTTGAACTCTCCTGTATCTTATAATTAAGCTTAAGACGAAATATCCCATTTAGAAAATGAATCCAAGCAAAGTAATTGTCCACACAAAAAACCCCTGTTAGCTTTATTTATCTTCCCCACACAGATTCTTTCTGCAAGATCATACACTAATACTGTTTTTCTCCTTTATAATTACAGGCTCTGTTAACTCAGGGAACATTATTATTCTGAGAAATGCACCGAGTGGTTTCGCTTAGACTCTGGTGAACACAAATGCAGGCTTCACCGGAGGAGGCCTTCAAATCCTAGTGTATTTACTGTGGCCGGCAAACAGCTGTGAAATTGCAGAATTTTATAGCACAATGGAAGCTATCTTGTTTAGTGGACGGGCTGTTAATGTACGCGACAGTAACATGGACTACAGAGAATCGCGAAAACAACAAATCAAGCAGTCACGCTGACAGAAACAAAAGCACACACAGACAGTACTGCATACGCTCACATCTTCTTGATATGCAATTGTCTCTATTGTTTCAAAGAAAGCAAATGGAGACCATAGTGTTGATCTGAAATTACAGCTTTGTCCTCGTTACAGTTGAATCACAGGACTTGATACCAAGTTGCCTTGCCAAGAAAAACTCTTTATTGTCATATATATATCAGGCAGAGGAGAGAAGCTTGTTCTGTAGTCTTCAGGCCATCTTCATGTGCTTCTCTGGGGCAGTGCGTTTACATCGAGCTTATATGCCATGACTAGAGATCTTGCAATTCCTTTCAAGGTAAAAAAAAAAAAAAAAAAATGTTGGTTTCTTTAAAATAGAGCGTATGCTTACACATGGCGTTCTACTTCCTTATAGGGAATACTGTACATCAGTTGTTTACATCATGGAACCCCTGCATCAGCTGAAAACATATGCAACATGTAACACACATTCCTGTGAAGCCAAATTATCGCTCCTTCCCTGTGTATGCCATATGACAATACATATTCATGCAAACTTAACCCTCATTCATTTACACTTTCTCAAATAAATTATACATTTGATTATGAATATAAATAATATTTAAAAAAAATGAAATTTTCATCTTTCAGAAGATGTGTAATAGTGCCCTTTATAGTATAACAGTGAAATCATGGATTTATGGGAATTCCATCAATGGCGAGGGAAGAGTTGAGTACATTTGAAGTAAATTATTATGTACACTACCAGTGGACTAGACAAAAATGCACATACTCAGAATAGAAGTCAGCCAAAAAAAAAAATCTTCAAGTCTGGTCTGGTTTGCTGGGTTTTACAGCTTAACAAGTTTAGCTAAGACCAACAAAACAGCTGGTTTAAGCTGTTTTCTTATCAGCAGGGTTGCAGTTTCTTCCCAAAACTCCAGGCAGGAAGCCCAGCATATACTTTAGAGGAGGTAGCCCTACACCTGCTACACAATCATGTTTGAATCCCACCACAGGTCATCTGTAAAAGAACTCTTCTGCCCATTTTCAGCCGAAAGATGCCCGAACAAACTGCAGTGTCGCCTATTTACAGCAGTCCCACACCACAACAGTCCGTCAGGCTCAGTTCTTCCTTCTCTTGTCTCCAATTCAAGTCAATTTTCCTCCCACGCTGCTCTCGGCCTTGTGAAGAACTCCTTAACGGCTCCGGGAATGTCTTGTGAGTGGTTGCTATGGAGCTTGTTTTCATTCTGCTGTATGCTGCTCACAGAGCTGCGATATTGATTCGATAGAGAAATAAAACACAACTTTTCTCTGTGTACTTCAGAGGTACTTTATTAAAGGTACGATGGTCTCCTTCAGCATGAGAGAGAATTAGAAGGGAACAGAATCAAAAGGAGCCATGGTGAAGACTCATGAGACAAAATGGAAAGAAGAGTGTGGAAAATGGACGGGGTGTGTGTGGGGGGGGGGGACTGAGGCATTATGCTTGCGATTTTTACAGTGCTCACTTGCTCGTATGCCCTCCGGGACTATCAGAGGAAAATAGTGATGAACTGACATTAAAAGCATTATATTCATGTTAAAAAGGTCAGACATTAAAGGGGTGGTTCATTGCAATTTGACTTTTTTAATTTTAGTTGGTGTGTGATGTTGCTGTTGAGCATAAACAACATGTACAAAGTTACAACGCTCAAAGTTCAATGCAAAGG
The DNA here is from genome assembly GCA_038088235.1 of Zacco platypus. NCBI lineage: Eukaryota > Metazoa > Chordata > Actinopteri > Cypriniformes > Xenocyprididae > Zacco > Zacco platypus. The sequence continues at coordinate 21,597,843 of CM076075.1, read as the reverse complement.
GAGATATTTTCTTTTAAAAATTCTCTGTTTAAGAACTACAACAAACCCCTGGTAGGGACTACAACGAGCTTCTTCCTGGGTTGATGACATCACTAGCCCTAAAATTTACATAAACCCTGCCCCTGAGAACACACAACAAAGGGGTGAGGCCGTGTTATTGCAATACAGTAACGTTACATAACAGCAAGATGACAACGACAAATTATAACTATACCTGTTCTATCTTCATGCAGCATATATTCTAATCAATAACTCCACATCAGCTACATAAATTCATCAACTAACCATTCAGAAACATCCTGTTGCATTCTACATGTCGTCACTTCTTCTTGAGTCTCTCCATCATTGTCCGACTCCATTTTGGACATAAAAGGCTGAACAGTTTCTGATATTTTCAGTGAGTCTGAGGTAATCAGCGCTGCTAACACGGGCTCTTGAAACTCTGCCTTCTGCATAGGAGCAGGAGCTCATTTGGATTTAAAGAGACACACACAAAAACGGAGCCTCAAATTTTTCTTAACATGCTATATTAATTAATTAATTAATAACTTGTCTAAATGAATTAAAAAAAGTGGATTTAAATACTATTATCTGAATTTTATTATTCATTATTTTCCTGTTTAGCATTGTAAAACTGCTGAGGACAATATGAAAAATGGATATTCATTTTGAGATTGGCTGTGTTTTTAAAGAGTAAGCTCACACATTAGATGACAGAAAATGTCATCTAAATGTAAATAATAGAAGGAAATGCATAAACTATTACATTTCCACTATCAATCTATAAATCGCTAATGACCAGCATGGGACCATATTGTACATCCCTTGAGGAAAATAGCTTGTTTCTCCATGGATTAACACGATTTGAAATAAATGCTTACAGAAACAAAATATTTTGTTTGCCTAAGCAATATCAACAGTTTCGAACACAAATTTTGCTGATACTTATGATATTAAGGTAACATTATATGATGTATGATGTTCTAAACATACACTTCAAAAGCTTGGGGTAAGTTCGATTGATTTATTCTCTTCTTGAAAGAAATTAATTATTTTATACAGCAAATGTGCATTTAATTGATCAAAAGTGACTTTTTTTAACTTTTACAAATATTTAAATTGTTAAAATGATATATTTCAAATAAATACTGTTCTTATCAAAGATACATGAACTAAATCAGATTAGTACAATAATTTTTGAAGGATCATCAGAAGTCTGGAGGAATAATCACTTTGTCATCACAGGAATCAATTACATTTTAAAATATATTAAAATTGAAATAATATTTCACAGTGTTACTGTTTTTAATGTATTTTTGATCAATTAAATGCAGTTTTGAGGATAAGAGACTTCTTACAAAAATCTGACCAATCTTAAGCTTTTGAACAGTATAAATCTATTTATTTATTTAAGTCAGTAACATCCTGCACCCTTCATATGCCCTTAAAGTGAGCAGGACATAATGATGCTCACTTTCAAGCAAAATTCATCCAATGCGTGGTGTGATTGTTGCAGTCATACTTTCAGTGGAATACAAGAAACTGTCTGAAAGTGACGAGACAAGTTTAGAAAGATCAAGGATACTAGTGTGGTGTGGCGATAGAGACCATGGAAACAGATTGCAGGCACTGCCGGTGATGGTTTATTTGAAAGTACAAACAAACACATGTACACAAACATACACAATCCTACACAGTCTCCCCTGGCTTTCTTCTCACTCATTAGATGTCAGCGAACAGCCCTGCGGGAGACGCTCACCTATTTCTATCAGCTCTCATTAGGAACAGGGAGGACATGAAAGAGCAGCTGTTTCTTGCCACTGCATGTATATGACAAGAAGGAGGGACCCGACTCGAACTTCTCTGACAATACAGCAATGAAGGGGAGGAGAGGATATGTCCTCACTTTCTTATTCTTTCAATCCGTCTTTGATAGCTTTCGGCTTTATGAGCACTGCAGTGGTGTATAATTTCCCTCGAATTACGGATGCTTGACTTTGAATGGAAATTGATGTCAAAGGGACTGTATTAGACACAGTGTGCTTAACTTTTCCTTTGAAAACAACCCAAAAAGCAGGAACTAAGTGGTGCTTGCTAAGGGAAGCATCACTATTACTATTGCACAAATTTTGGGTTACGGATTTGAACAAACCCCTAACCCTAAATATTTAACTCTGCATAAAAAGCCCCACAATGCTTGTGCTTTGGACATGAAAGACACTTCAAATCATGCAGCTTGCTGAGAAAATGTATGGTAATACTTTTCTAAGCGAACAGACCTGGGCCATATCCAAGAACCAAAACAGACTTGTTCAATTTGTAATTTGTAATGGCTTCTCACATGAAGTTTTACTGGGTATTTAAAATGTCAGTTTATGTTTTATGAGGAAAATAAGGTCTTTGGTTGACATTACTGACAGAGACTTCCACATTTTGTTCTAAAAATAAAATAAAATAATGCCAAGACTTCATCTATTTGATCAAAAATAGGATTTTAGGATTATTTGACTAATAGAAAGTTCAAAAGAACAATTTATTTGAAATAGATTTTGTTTTGTTACAATGTCAAAGTCTTTTTTGTCAATTTTGTCACAGTTTAATGCATCCTTGCTGAATAAAAGTATTAATTTCTTTTAAAACAAATATTACAGCTCTTATGTCTGCAGCTGACAAATGGCTTTCAGTGTGAGGGAAGAAATAAAGACAGAAGGAAACAGAGTGGTAAGACAAAGAGAGAAGGGGTCAACTCTCTAGAGTGCAAAACAAGCAGCATAAATATATCTACAAAGACCACTTAAGTAACTCTAGAGCAAAAGAACTCTCTCTCTCTCTCTCTCTCTCTTCACATGAGACTTATGTTTGTTAACGCAAGGTCAAAGCAGAATAAAAGACAATGAGCACCCATCAGTGTTAATGATGCACAGACATAAAGACAAATAAACACATCCAACGCCATCCTTCAACACTTCAATGTGAGACATTATGGCTCAAATATTCCCTCTGATTGGTGAAAACCACTGCAGATAATGAGAATGAGTGAGAATGTGAAGCTACAAAATACGGAAAGTGTTTCAGCTCTGGGTGCCAAAAAAGTACACATAAACTGAGCATTTCAATCACCGTGGGGAGGTTTTATCCAGGACATTACAGAACAGAAAGACACCACTGCCCATAAAAACCAGCCCAGGGACAATTACAGGCAGGTCCAAGAGGGAACCTCTGGACTTTTTCCCATTTGTGAGATTGCAGTGCTACAGGTGAACACTCCACCTTAATAAATCCCCTATAATCCCACAGCAGACTGATGTCGAAGCCAGAACAGGAATCAGGGCAAATCTGTTCTTTATTACTTTTCCAATACTTCAAGCTCCTTTAACTGAGAGTGGATCTCAAGTCAACACCATCCAATAGAACTCAACTCTACAGAAAGGGATGGAGTAAAACCACTTGCCCCATTGTATGATTTAACTTGTGGAAACACAGAACAGGGACGGACAGAGTAGTTCTTATCAAATGAAACCCCTCTAAATAAACATATCAAAATTTTGTCCTACAGGGATCAACATATCTCTAGAACTATAAACTATAATAAAAAGATAGAAGAAAGAACTTAGAAGTGTTAAAAGTGTACAAAGATTAAATGAAAATTACTTTAAGTAAACTTTCTTAGAACATTTGTTTTCCGTCACTAGAAAATATTTTAAGAAATGGCTAGAAGTTCCGTTAGATCCAACAATATGCAGGTGCTGGTCATATAATTAGAATATCATAAAAAAAGTTGATTTATTTCACTAATTCCATTCAAAAAGTGAAACTTGTATATTATATTCATTCATTACACACAGACTGATATATTTCAAATTTTATTTCTTTTAATGTTGATGATTACAACTGACAACTAAGGAAAATCTTAAATTCAGTATCTCAGAAAATTACATTATTGTGAAAAGGTTCAATATTGAAGACACCTGGTGCCCCACTTTAATCAGCTAATTAACTCAAAAAACCTCCAAAGGTCTTTAAATGGTCTCTCAATCTAGTTCATGGGGAAGACTGCTGACTTGACAGTTGTCCAAAAGACGACCATTGACACCTTGCACAAGGAGGGCAAGACACAAAAGGTCATTGCAAAACAGGCTGGCTGTTCACAGATCTCAGTGTCCAAGCACATTAATAGAGAGGCGAAGGAAAGGAAAAGATGTGGTAGAAAAAAGTGTACGAGTAATAGGGATAAGCACACCCTGAAGAGGATTGTGAAACAAAACCCATTCAAAAATGTGGGGGAGATTCACAAAGAGTAGACTGCAGCTGGAGTCAGTGCTTCAAGAACCACTACGCACAGACGTATGCAAGACATGGGTTTCAGCTGTTGCATTCCTTGTGTCAAGCCACTCTTGACACAAGGAACACAACAGACAGCTGGGCTAAAGAAAAAAAGGACTGGACTGCTGCTGAGTGGTCCAAAGTTATGTTCTCTGATGAAAGTAAATTTTGCATTTCCTTTGAAAATCAGGGTCCCAGAGTCTGGAGGAGAGGCACACAATCCACGTTGCTTGAGGTCCAGTGTAAAGTTTCCACAGTCAGTGATGGTTTGTGGTACCATGTCATCTGCTGGTGTTGGTCCACTGTGTTTTCTGAGGTCCAAGGTCAACGTAGCCGTATACCAGGAAGTTTTAGATCACTTCATGCTTCCCGCTGCTGACCAACTTTATGGAGATGGAGATGTTCATACTTTTCAGTTGGCCAAGATTTCTAAAAATCCTTTCTTTGTATTGGTCTTAAGTAATTTTCTAATTTTCTGAGATACTGAATTTGGGATTTTCCTTAGTTGTCAGTTATAATCATAAAAATTAAAAGAAATAAGCATTTGAAAAATATCAGTCTGTGTGTAATGAATGACTATAATATACAAGTTTCACTTTTTGAATGGAATTAGTGAAATAAATCAACTTTTTGATGATTTTCTAATTATATGACTAGCACCTGTATTATATAGAGAATATATAGATTTCATGCATCCACACCAGTAGGTGTCAGTATAAAATAAGAGGATGTACAACAAATTGTATGATCTAATGAGCTTAGAAGGATTGTGATGGCAAATCTATCAGAGTATCTCTTATTTAGTTAGTGGCTTTTCTAAAATTGTGCCCAAATAATCAGTGGTAGTGTGATTCATCTTGTTCGATAATAATAAAAATAAACAATGTCCCACTTGAATGATGAAAATTTAAAAAGAAACAGAAGGCTTTCCCAGACACCCAACATGTTTACTGCATTTCCCAGAGAAAAAAACATCTGGGAAACCCCTCTGATTCTCTTCAAGCTTCCATCATCCTAGGGGGCAATTCCCAATTTTCTTTCAGCCTTCCCATTCAGTGGAAATTATGAAAAATGAATGTACACCATATGGTAGGTAAACAGTGCAAGGAAATAAGATTTATCCATGTGGAAAATCCATTTTGCCTGGTTTCCAATATACAGCAGTGCTATCAAATGAAAAAGGTCACAGTAGTCAGTCCCCTTGTGTGTTTCGCTATTGTGAAACTGCTGAGAGGTCCTGTAGATTGAGAGATCATAGACATATGTAGATGTATATAGTAAGAGGCTGGTGGAGGTCAGCCTTGATGGACCTCTCTGTATTTTCTGCCACTTGCTGAAGTATAGTAATCTACGTGGAGGGGTTATTCTGTCAGTGGGAGAAATTGCAATATGATTCAGCCCTTGCATTCAACACCACAAAAAATGGCATGCACTGTGGTTTACTCACTGTGCCACAGTAATCTAGCATTTTTATTTTGCTAAGGAATGACCCCAGCCCACGCTGAGATACAGCCACAAAAAGAAAGTGAACAGGAAGTGCCGAAAATATTTGATTCTACAGTTTCCTGTTGTAAACAAGCATACCCAAAACAAATTATTTTCCTCCAACATTCCATTTCCTTTTATCTTTCACCCTGAATGGTAAAACAGCATCCGACTACTGTATTAAAAACCAGGGCTGAACCGATGGCATCACCTCAAACTCAAACAGAGATATTCTACAAAAAAATCCCCCGGGACATTCATATACAAAGGCTGGTATGGTGATTTAAAAAATGGGCAGGGGCACAAACTAGGGCAAAACTAGTATGAGCATCAAGTATGATGTGCAAAGCTTGGTTTCTGTTGTCTTTTCCTGCATGTTTTCTTTCTTTTTTTGTCTTAATTTTGGTCTCTCTTGAAAACATAGAGCCTAGAAAAAACAAAGAAGGTACAAAAAAAAAAGTGCCAAACAAAGAAACCAGAATACACAAATCTGAACCGAAACAACGACACAATTTTCGAAGCGTATTAAATATGTTCTTAAATACACTGCAAAGAATAATCAAGTTTAGTAGAATTACTTTCTATACATCCTCATCTAGTTTCTAACACAAAAGTAACATAACATTACTTTCCATCAAAAGTAACTAACACAATTAGTATTTTTTTTTAGGAAGTTACAGAAAATTGTAACACATTACTTTTAAAAGTAACTTTGCCCATCACTTGTAAAAGTCCACGAGTGATGTTTTTAAGCTTTTGTATGCCTTGAAAAAGCTGCTAGTAGAGGCTTAATGAGAATAAAGAGGTTGTCGGAGACACTAAATGTGACAAACTGTCCTACTTGTTTGTTTTATGTGAAGATTGAAAGACTTTTCGGAAGCTTAGTCGTGACGTTGAAGTCACGTGACCATAATGTAGTAAATTTATAGGCTACCTGTAACTTTAGTTTTTTACTTTTGAAGATTGTTTTTAGGCTTCAATTCATTAAAAAAAAAAAAATAATATATATATATATATATATATATATATATATATATATATATATATATTTGAGAAGATTGCCCTACACAACATGGAAGAATCATAAACCTTTCTTTGCCGCAGAGCTTATTTTCTGAAATAATTCAATAGCTAAATGGAAAAATTTGACTTTTATTCCCCCAAAGGGAACTAAGGTGAACTTCCAGGTAGGCCTATGACACTACATCACCCCTATTTCTCTGCTAATTTAATCTGACTTCTTGGAATCAGAGCTAAGTGAGCCTGAAAACCAAAGAACCGAAGAATGGGTTATCTAAACCATCAAGTAGCACTGTCACACTGATACTGTTCACACTGCAAAACTATGGTTGACCAAGATCATGGTGGCAATGCACATTAGCAGTACTAAGTTAACTTGAAAGGGAATTACAAATGCAAGGTCTTACCTTTCCAATAGACCTGGGAAAGGGGGCTCGCTGGTTCTCTGGGACGAACATGGGGGGCACCAGCAGGGATCTTTTGGATCGGTATGGCATTATGTCTGACAGACCCAGGATCTCCTAAATCACAGCACAGATAAGAAGTAAAAAAAGTTCAAATGTGAGGTCTTGTAAGAAATACAGTTGTTAAAGTATATGCTACTCTACTTTTACATCAAATATACCACAAATTTGGTAATCTTTATCTAAAAAGGACATTTAGCCGATTGATTTATTCAGTACACTTATTACAGGAACATCCATTGTGCCAAGTATTTTGCTCAGGGGGACAATGGTGATGGATCTTAAATCACCCACTGGAGAGTTTTAACCTTCAACCTTTCATTTGCCATTCCAGCTCTTTAACCACTTCGCTATTATACACCACATTAGTCCCATATTGTTATGAATACTTCATAAAATCAATGTAAATTCCTTCATGAAGGGCACTACAAACCCTTCACTGGATACTTCCATATAATGTTTTTTTTTTTCAAATGGATAGAAAAACAGCCACAATACATCCTATTACATTCAGGAGATTCACTAAACTATGCAGACATCTGATAGCACTAATTGAAAACTTTGGCGAGCACATCGATATAAACGATCCACACTGAGATCTTACCAAAGTCATTAAAAGTGGTCATTATGGCAGTTCTGTGGTTTCCCACCTTTCCTGCCATTCCTTCCCTTATTTAGATAGAAGCTTAATTGAAACCCATGTCCCACTTCAGAAACTTAAACTAAGCAAATAATGTCACAAGCATTCATTCTTTGGCTCTAAAATGCAATTGAGTTGAGACGTTAAGAGAGAAAAACAGTGACAGAAAGAGAGACATTACATTCTATAAGGGATACTGTACAGTCAGCTGGCCATTATCGCAAAAAATTCTCTTGTTTGTCAGCCTGATGGGGTTTGTTTAGTGATAATGACTGCCTTACTGTGCATTATCTGGCTTATTATGTGGCTACTCACCAAATAAGTAAATACGTGAACATGAAATATTTATTTAAGTTAAAACAATTTTAGGAGAACAGAGTGATATGAGAGACACTAAATTTGAACCGTGTAGGAGATCTGTTACCATAATGATAATGATCTATTACCGTATTCCATAAAGTATAGATCTACAGATATAGAACATGCAATCTATGCCACAGATCTCATCCTAGCTAACGTATATAAATGCAGTAAATGTGTTTGGTTCTACTTGGGATCAGGCTTCCGTGTGAAGTTTATTAGCATCTCAATTCAATAAACCAGCTAATCAGCCTCTCTCATGTTACCGGCTCTGATCCGTTCTTTTTTCTTTGCCATTCTGTTTTATTCTCTTTCCTTTGTCAACACTGACGCAATTAGAGCCCCTAAGGGCAATTAGATGGCAGCACAAATTATATTTGTCACTCAGCATTGACAGCAGGGTGAAACGGAATATATTAGCATGGTGGCATCGACCCATACAAGATCCCGCTGGTCCTAGACGACCATGTGGCATGAGTAAATGGCCCTATAATGTCTTTTGATGACCTGGCTCAAAATGCTTTCCACAAACCAATGGGTCAACGCTTAGCTGGTTACTCTACCCTGCTTGTAGACACTGGAACTGCACCATGTGGACTAAAAAAACATCTTACCGGTCAAAAGTAAGAATAAGACGGTTTAAAATGTTTTCTATTTTATAACACTTAAAAATGTTATTTATGTGATGCGAAGTTGAATCATCAGCATCATTACTCCAGTCGTCAGTGTCACTTGATCCTTCAGAAATCAGTCTAATATGCTTAATTGGTTCTTGAGAAACATTTGCTTATTATTATCAACAAAGAAAAAAACAAAAACCGTTGAGCTGCTATTTTTTCCAGGATTTGTTGATGAATAAAGTTGCAAAAAAAAAAAGTAAATAAAAAAAAAGGTCATATTTTAACAAATTTAAATTTTTGGACAAAGACAAAGCAAAAAAACAAAAACTTACTGCTCCCAAATTGTTGAATGGTAGAGTATCTCATATAATTAAATAAATAAATAAAAGTACTTAAGACTTTGTAAAATAGTACTTATATTTTGCTTTTAATGTCAGCTCAGGATAAAATAATATTAATTATTTTATATATATTATAAGTAATTAGCCTTTTTAAAAAAAAATTGTGGAAAAATCTAAAAATTAAATGATAAATGCACTTGCATGAGATATTAAAAATTGTTTTTTAAGTTGTATCTTGAATATCAGTTAATTTTGTCTGCTAAATCAATACATGTAGATGTTAACTTCAATAAACATCCATATTAAAGATATATTTTCTGAAAAAAAAGTCTTAATATTTTATGTATTGTTGCTTATCAAGTAAATTTATCTTTTCGTTTCAATCATTTTTTGACATTTAACAAGAAAAATAGACAAAAATACTTAATAGGGTTTTGTTTGTTTGTTTTGCAGAGTGGCGCAAGTTATTGGATGTGCTTGTCAAGTAAGCAACGGCCACTGAGATGAATGGAAATGCTAACGGATAGCTTTCCCAAGGCATTGCAGACTACCTTGTTCCGAACAAAGATGAAACCAGTCAGGATTCATAAATATTTCAAAGTTTTGGTATCACAAAAAATCAAATACAATTTGAGCTGACTACAGTACAGCAGTAAATATCAATGGCCAAACGCAAGATAAGATAAAAGTACATTATCAAATCACATTAGAACCTAAATGGCCCATCTTGATCTGACCGGACAGAAGATACCATTTGCAAAATGGATACATCACACCACCATCTCTGGAGACAGCCTGGGCTATTAATGTGAGGAAGAATGTAATGTAATATCAAGATTGATGGGTGACGTTTTTCAAGATATTTCACTGCAAAAATTAAACATTTACCATAAATCCCAAAGCATCAGTCTTAGTATTATTTCATTTTAGTAATAAAATTCTGTTCCTGAAATGAATTATTACAGGCTCCTGTTGTTTTGATGTCATTAGCAAAAACACATCACTTTTTCTCTCCAAAAACTCCCTTATTGAGAAAATTACATTCCCCATCCTGCTGTCATCAAAAAAACGCAGAGAAGAATTCTATTATCAGAGCAAATGTGGTATTAATAGTCATAATTTACTTCATAGTAAACAGAATGAAAAGAAATCCTGGTATCTCTGTTTGTTCAGAAAGGCTTTAGAAACCTCTTTTTTTTGCTTCATATAATCAGCCTTTCAGCTGACTTGAAGCTGAGGACATGGCGACAGCACGCTGCTACACAGATCCCAGCATGCATCTGAACTCATTACAACAGTGAACCTATCTGAGCAGCATTACAAGACAGAACGAGGGGGAGGGAGAAAGAGGGAGGGCAAAAAAGAATGTCACCTAGTAGCAACTGGCAAACAGCAGCTACAGTGACTACATAGTTTGTCAAGGCTGGGAAAGCACAACAGAGGTGCTTTTTGCCAATCCAGTCATTTTTATGCTTCTATTTCCATTACTATCTATTTTTGTTTGTTTGTCTCTTTTGCTCCTCTCCTCCAAAGTCCAACCCGCTAAGAAAGTACTCCACTGAAAGAGAGATACCCTTGACAAGCTATTTATTGCGTCCTACTCGTATGTCATTTTTTGTTGGGCGGGAAATGGTTGGGGTGCGGTCACAAACTTTCCATTTACATCGGAAGCACGGAGCGTTCTGTCCTTGTTGGATGTCTTTGGTCAGGCGTAGCAGCAGTGGAATGATGGGGGAATGTGAGAGGTTGGAAATTCGGTGCTGCTGGAGCCCAAAGGCTGTCAGAATGACGGAGAGTAAAAAGGTGGAATGGAACGAACGGAATGAAGTCATTTGTTTGCGTTGCTCTGACACAGCATTCATGGCCAGGTAATGCAACGCATGGCCATATCCGATACCAACACTGAGCAAACTAATCTGTTTATGTATATAAGGGCACCTTTGAATGTGATTCATCCAATCAGAATCTGGGCAATTTGTTTTGTATTTGTTTTAAGTCTTTAAGTCTTATCACTCATTTTTTTTTTCTGATTGATTGATTGATATTTACTAATAAAAATATAAAAATGAATAATCGTGAGCAGAATTACCTTCTATTTGTAAAGTATGTAATTAACTGGATATTCATAAAAGTGGGAACAAGTGGTTTTGAGTGAGTCACTGAATCTTTCATTTAATATGTTCAAAAATACTAATTCAATCAGATATAACAAGCAGGTCATTAAATCATTTACTCAAACGTTTCATTTAGCAACCCCAGTGTTGCTCAGAGGCATGCAATGGCTCTACTTTTTATTTTTAGCAACTTTAATTAGTGGAACAAAAATAGCCAAAGTAATTTGCAGTATTGTGTCTAAAATGTCAGTTTTGATATTACTCTCTTGTTTATTGAACTGAACAATCTCAAATGTCATGCTCCTTAAAGGGATAGTTCACCCAAAATAGAAATTCTGTCATCATTTACTCACCCTCATGTTGTTCCAAACTTGTATAGCTTTCTGTCTTCTGTAGAACACAAAAGAAGATGTGGACCAAGACTTTCTCCATAACTTCTTTTGTTTACTTTAAATTTGGGGTCATATTTACTCAGCTTCATGTCATTCCTAGTGACTTTTTTCCCCTTTGGAACATAAAGAAAATAAAAAGGAAAATATATATTTTTTTCAATAAAACTTCTTTTGTGTTCCAAAGAAATAAATAAATAAGTCATTTGGAACGACATGAGGGTGAGTAAATAATGGGGGAAATTTCAATTTACGCTGAACTATCCCATTAAAGGGTTGGCTCACCCAAAAAAGTTGTCATCATTAATTACTCACCCTCATGTCGTTCCAAACACGTAAGACCCACAAATTAAGATATTTTTGAGGAAATCTGAGAGTTTTTTCATCCTCCATAAAAACAACAATTACCACATTCAAGGTCCATAAAAGTAGTAAACACATCGTTAAAATAGTCAACCTGACTACAGTGGTTCAACCTTAATGTTATGAAGCGATGAGAATACTTTTTGTGCGCAAAAATAAAAACAAATGACTTTATTCAACAATTCCGTCTCTCCCCTGTCAGTCTCCTATGTTGTTTACGTTGTATAGAAAGAGCAGACGTCAGTGCTCTACGTCCAAATGCCAACTCATTATTGGCCGACGCTGTTCACATGAACAGCACGACGCATGCGTTTGATGCTGACGCAGGAGCCGGTCAATAATGAGCCGCGTTTTGACTTAGTACATGGAAGCCTGCACTGTGTATACAATATAAACAGTGTAGGAGAATGACAGGGGAGAGACAAAATAGCTGAATAATGTTGTTATTTTTGTTTTATTTTTGAGCACAAAATGTATTCTCGTCGCTTCATGACATTAAGGTTGAACCATGTAGTCACGTTGACTATTCTAATGATGTCTTTACTACTTTTCTGGACCTTGAATGTGGTAGTTGCATTACTTTCTATGGGGGATTTTTTTTTTAAAAACCTCTCGAATTTCATTAACAATATCTTAATTTGTGTTCCGAAGATGAATGAAGGTCTTACAGGTTTGGAACGACATGACGGTGAGTAATTAATGACAGAATTTTCATTTTTCAGTGAACTAACCCTTTAAAAAGTGCTTATTATAACATAAAACTTTTAGTTTTAGTATTATCTTTGGTCTAAGGATTCAAACACATAATCAAACCTGCATCACCCCCAGATATCATTTTAAACTTACTATGTGTCCTTCAGCCACTGTTCTGACATCTATAACATCATATCAGTCTCTCTGGGAAGTTCACCTTGGCTGAGAGCACATTTACATGAGAAAGTAAGCAATATGTCTTCTCATAATAAAGGGAGTTTATGTTATTCTCATCCACTACATAAGAAGCATAAGTGACAAAGTGACATGTATTACGGTGAAGATGAAACATCTCCGTCAACTCATCAACTCTCTGCGGTGAGCGATAGAGAGAACGAGAGAGACTGATGGAACTTTAAGAACCTTCTCTATTGGAAAAATGAAGGTCTGCATTGAGGTTATTGATGAACTCCTTTACCACTCTTCCCCTCCACAATCTCAAGGACAGAATAACGCACCGCATCGCTCTGAGAACCGAGCGCAAGGCCTGTTGTATGCATTTGCTACGCCTTCCCTCTGCCAGTGATGAACACTGTTGGCTGGAGCGTGCTGACAAGCTGAAAAGAAGATAGTCATGAATCTTTAATGTTTCCTGTTCATAAATTACAGAGGTACAATCATCCTTGCTTCGGCTTTCTCCGCTCTGTGAGCTAGTTTGAGCTCTCATTAATAACTGAAACAGGGGGGCTTAGAGATTAGTGGCATACGAATTTGAGCCATAGAGCACATTGCACTGCTGAGCTGCATTGAGGATTACATTTTTTGAAATTATTCCCACCATTTAGCAAATAAATTATGTGTGTTAAGCAGTTTTAATATGTTTTAGCTTATTTTCAATCCCTGCAATCATCCGACGGTTCATGGTTACGTCCTTGCATGGAACTGAACCTGCAAATTTTAGGTTAACAGCTCTCAGCCTCAAACATTACAGTGCACCACCTGCCTTTTCTGGTCAAAACTGCAATGCAAGCAACGTCTACATCGCAAAATGTGGCTAATGGGAACCCAGGTCAAGGTCCCAATCTAGTTCTTCCTCTGTCATCGCTACATACCTGTTTCCACTTCACTGACCACTAAAACAAAACAAAACAAAATAAAATAAAACAAAATAAAATAAAATAAAATAAAATAAAATAAAATAAAATAAATAAAATAAAAAATAAAATCAAATAAATACAATAAAATAAAATAAAATACTATTAAATTAAATTCATAACAGTTGATACACCAAAAACTTTTCCACTCATAGTAAGAGCGCAGAAAAACCTTAAATGACGTCAAAACCCTCAATTTGTTTCCGTAGTCAAAAACTCATCATTAATTAAAATACAGGGTGGACAGAGGCACCACGTCCTTGTCAGTTCTGCCATTCTGCTGCTGACTACCGTGTTGGGATGTATCATTACTCATTTCTGACTTCTCATCTATCCAGATGGAGAGAGGAGTCAGAGTGCCAGACAGAAACCTGTGGGTTTGCATTGCATATTATATGCCTGTGGTAATTCATCCCAACAGCCCTGTGTAACCACACATTCTCATATAGGAACTACTGAGGTCCCTTTTGAAAAGATTAACTGGCAAGTACCTAAAACGCCTGTAAAACCAACAAAAGCTAAAACCTTAGATTGGTTTAAGTTTTTTTTCTTCTTTTCTCAACAGGGTAAGCAATTTAACACTCATAAAATACCACTCACTACGACACACAAACATTACATTACGACCACCAGGCCAAGGCTAAAGACACCAGAAAGGCCAATAAACAAGTAATGGCAATAAACAAGACAGATTTCCGACCTATAACCTTGTGATCAGGTCATCCTCCTCTTTAGAATAAATGAAAAATCACAGTGAAAGAGAAAAACCAATATATCTATTCTTCAAGCATCCGGTTTTTCAGTAGATTACAGAATGAAAAGTATGAAATGTCAAGGTCTTAGAAAATTCACAGCATTTTTTTGCACTCCATTTGGTAGTTCCACAAGGAAAGACCATCTCATTCATACACAGAAACACCAGGGAGGAAAACAAATCATGAAATTAATTCGTATATTGATCCTCAGTAAAATACTGAATTATAGTTTGAATTCTCACTTTTCTCATAAGTCCTTTTCTTCTCCCTATGCTGTGCTTGTACGGCAGCTAGAATTACATCACGTCAGCCTCTGGGGAAGACGGAGGCCTTTTCCATTTCCACTCGCACTTATCAATAATCAAAATCCAATAAAATAGGCATTAAGTCAAATATGGCATCAATAAGAAGAGCTTCCCTTCGGCATTCGCTAGCTGATGCGAGGTCTTCTACCGGGAACAAACCAGTGGGTTGGGGCGAGGTTTATTTTTGAAGGCTTAGTCTGACTATGATTACAGGATGTATGATCCATAATGACCCAGCTTCCAGGCTCTCGCCTCAGCCACTTCACATGCCACTGTGCTCACGTAGCAATCACTTCACTCATGCTATATGTCTAATATGAGAGTATAATTTACAGTTTATCTCAAAAAGCTGGGAGCTGTGCGTTTCATTCACTATGGCACTATATGCAGTATAATACATCTACAACCTAAATGTTCCTATGAGAATGAATGCATGTTTAAAAATATTAATGAAATGAATCTTTGCTGGAAAAAAAATACACACACACAGTGCTCAAGAAACTTGATTATTATCAATGTTGAATACAGTTGTGTTGCTTAATATTTGGAAACTGGGAAACTTTTTTTATGGATTCTTTGAATGGAAAGTTAAAAGAAATGTTAAAACAGCAGTATTTATTTGAAATAGAATTCTTTTGTAACAATGTAAAAGTATTTAATAGTGCTTTCGATAAATTTGATGATTTGATCCTTGCTGAATAGAAGTATTAGTTTCATTAAAACCCAAAAATGGTAGAATATACATATATTTTTTATTAAATTAAACTGCAATTAAAACACAATTAATATTAACCAAGAAAAGCAGTTTCTTTATAATTTAGTTTCATGGGAAAGAGCCATAATTGGTCAGATTGACAATTCATTCCAATGAATTGACTGAACTGAAGTGTTTAACATAATTAGAAAACACGCTGTGTTTTTATATAGTTCGGGAAAAAAATGCCCTTATGAGCATAAAAAAGCCCCAAGGGGCAATTTTCCCTCCTTAAAAAGAAAAAGTTAATTTCTAACACTGATCTCCTCTGAATGAATTATGTGGCTGTCCTCACAGAGACAATGACAGGACATGATGGGTAATTTTGAGTCTGAGCTGGAGTCTGTCAATATGATGGCAGTAAAGACACACTGACTGACACATACATCCAATTCTGTAAGAAGAGAATCATGGGTGTCCAGAGATACGATGTCTCCAGCATAGAACACCATTTAAAATGACAAGATTGAAAGTTTCAGGCCATTTAACAAAGCGCACACAGAAAATCAACACAGAGAAAGTCTTACCCTGAGTGTCTGAGGAGATCTGGACGGTGATCCCATAATGGTCACTTGTGCCATGTCATCGACATGAACGTTGACACCATGGACAAACATGACGTCTCCACTGACAACCACGTCTCTTCTAGGAACCAGATTCAGGTTTTCGTCTATTAGGAAGTCTGGGTTCGATACTTCAAACTCCACACCCTCATTTCCAGTGCAGTCGTCAAACACCACTGTAGAAAAAAGCACAAAGAAAAGGAGAGGTTGTTAGCTAACATGTTAGCTTATGAGAAATAAAGTTTAAAATTTATAAAAATAAAGTTTAACGCCAAGTTGATATATCAAACATTGTCATATAGATGAAAAGTTAACGGATGTTAACGGACAGAATTAACCACGAATAGCATTGTTAGGATGACCGCATTCATTCACAAGTCACCTTGTACAGCTTCCACTGTAAAAATTGTCAAGAAAGGGCTCTTTAGAGGTGATACATCTCTTATGGCTGATGAAAAATGGACTTGCTGTTGCAGAAAATGTCCCTGAAAAGGTGACTATGCCTGAAGAAGCTATCCCAGAGCTCATTCATCCATGAGCAGGTAAAAGCAGGTAATAAATAAAATATAGCTCATTGATCAATGTATATAAATGTGAAATAGAGAACTTTAACCCTCAATAATATCGACCCCACTTTCATCTTCACCAATCAGGTCTGACCAAGGAAGATACCGCCATACCGGGCCGGCTTATCCCCTCTGATCGTGTCCGTCTCCATCTTATCTCAATGCTCCATACCTCGCTTTCACTCGTTTCGTCCTCTGTGACATACTCATCCTCCCATTTCCTTTACCCATCCCTCTTTCTCTCATCCATAACTCTTCTTTTCCTTCCTTTTACCACCTTCTTTGACAACTCTAAGTTATGTTCTTGTAACTCAAGGTGACCTGGGAGAGAAGATGTGAAATGGGCAGCATGAGCCAAATCTTCAATTTATTTTGTCATGATACCTATTATTGCTGGAAATTTAACCCCTAACTATTAAATGCCAGTTTAGTATACATTATGAATTTTTTCCCCCAATCAAATCAATCAATCAAACAATCAATCAATCAAATCAATTAAACAATCAATCAAGAAACCAACCAATCAATCCATCCATCCATCAATCGATTGTTCAACCAAAATGTATGGTCAGCAGTTATTTTATTTCAGCAGGCATTTCTAGTCTTCAGTGCAGTGTCAGTGTCATTTTTTTAAGTAAAATCTTATTATTCAAGTTGAAAACTGCTTTCCCACAACTCAGGAAAGGTTGTAACATTATAAGTGTCTTTACTGACACTTTTAATTGGGTCAGAGCATCTCTGAAACAGTCAGGCTTGTGGGTTGCTCTGGGTCAGCAGTGGTGAGAATTTACCAACCATGGTCCAAGGAGGGACAAACCAAAAACCGGCGACAGGATATTGGGCGCCCAAGGCTCATTGAATGCATGAGGTCAACAAAGATTATCCTGTCTGGTCGGAGCCAACAGAAAGTCCACTGTGGCACAAGTCGAACAAAATTTGGTTATGGGAGGAATGCGTCACAACACACAGGGCATCGCACTCTGCTGCGTATGGGGCTGTGTAGCCGTAGACCAGTCAGAGTGACCTCTGTCCACTGTTGAAAGCGCCTCCAATGTGCATGGGAGCGTCGGAACTGGACCTTGGAGAAATAGAAGATGGTCGCCTACTCTGATGGCCCCATTTGCTTTTACAACATGTGGACAGCTGCAAACTTGTGCGGCATTTACCTGGGGAAGTGATGTCACCAGGGTGTACTATGGGACGATGACAAGTCAGTGGAGTGAATGTTCTGGGCAATGTTCTACTTTGAAATCCTGGGTGTGGCCATTCATGTGGATTCAGCCTTTGAACCTGCAGTGTTTTTTTTTTTTTTTTTAAATTCAATTACATCCATAAAAGCTTAAGTGAGAACTGTAACCGAGTATAGCTCCGTTTAAATACACCATTTAAATGCATTCAATGAAGATTTCATTTGAGTAAGTGAGCTGGAACAGTGCCAGTACCATTATTTTGCGTTCACTCAGAAATTGCATTTCCGTTCAAAACGACTAATGTGACAACGCCAGCTCCACAAAAAAAGAGGTGTTTAGCATGACACGTCAATAATGAATGCCTTGGTGACCAATTCACTTAATTGCTTAGCAGTCTTGATATATACGTTTCGCACTGCGGGGTGCCAAAAGTGGAAAAAAAAAAAAAAAAAAAACAGTCTTTGAACACCTCACACCTGTGCATGAGCTACATTCATGACTTTTTTCCTCTCCAAAACTACTCCTTTTGTGAGCCACACTGGTTGTCCGGATAAAAAAAAAAAATACATTATGTATTACTCGGGCAAGCATGTGTAGGTGCAAGACGAAGATATTGTCTTGTTCTCTCACTTAAACATTCACCACCAAACTGTACAGTGCATCCTCAAGCGAGGACTGCGGTGATGCTAACAGAGTTAGCACAGTATGACCACAGAGCTTCTCACATATCGGTTCCACTAATTGAATTGAGGCAGAATCTGTAATGTGACACCCTATCGATAACCTCTACGAACACAGGTGATGAAACTGCAGGTAATCGAATCAACAGTCACTTTATTGCCTGTGGAAGCACCTGTTTCCATCGGAAGACATCATTTAATGGTACAGAGAAGGGTATTGTAATGCCTTTCAAGCGAATTCACTTTTTGTGTGTGATTTTTTTTACACTGTAAGTGTTCTGGACACCTAAGGTAGGATCACCAGAGGTAAGAATAAGAACATTACTTCACGTTTCAAGTCGGAACTTCAACTGCAGACCAAAAACAAGCAAACCATGTGTAAGTTCATGTAGGGGATGCTCTTTCCAAGAAGCAGGCGGTGTGGCAGGATATTATGCGTTATATTTTTTGAAGGAAATACTCTGAAAATATATCTGTGGTGAGTGATACATACAGACAATTAACACATTTAAGGTAATTTAGAACACATATATATATATATATATATATATATATATATATATATATATATATATATATATATTTGTATGTATATATGTGTGTGTATATATATACAGTGGGTCCGGAAAGTATTCAGACCCCCTTAAATTTTTCACTCTTTGTTATATTGCAGCCATTTGAATAATTTAAGTTCTTTTTTTTTCCTCATTAATGTACACACAGCCCACCATATTGACAGAAAACACAGAATTCTTGACATTTTTGCAGATTTATTAAAAAAGAAAAACTGAAATATCATATGGTCCTAAGCATTCAGACCCTTTGCTGTGACACTCATATATTTAACTCATGTGCTGTCCATTTCTTCTGATCATCCTTGAGATGGTTCTACACCTTCATTTGAGTCCAGCTGTGTTTGATTATACTGATTGGACTTGATTAGGAAAGTCACACCTGTCTATATAAGACCTTACAGCTCACAGTGATGACCAGAACCCTTCCAAGAGCTGGCCGTCCGGCCAAACTGGGGGAGAAGAGCCTTGGTGAGAGATGCAGTCGGGAGATGGGAGAAAGTTGTAGAAAGTCAACCATCACTGCAGCCCTCCACCAGTCGGAGCTTTATGGCAGAGTGGCCCGACAGAAGCCTCTCCTCAGACACATGAAAGCCCGCATGGAGTTTGCTAAAAAAACACCTGAAGGACTCCAAAATAATGAGAAATAAGATTCTCTGGTCTGATGAGACCAAGATAGAACTTTTTGGCCTTAATTCTAAGCGGTATGTGTGGAGAAAACCAGGCACTGCTCATCACTTGTCCAATACAGTCCCAACAGTGAAGCATGGTGGTGGCAGCAATAGCTGTGGGGGTGTTTTTCAGCTGCAGGGACAGGACAACTGGTTGCAATTGAGGGAAAGATGAATGCGGCCAAGTACAGGGATATCCTGGACGAAAACCTTCTTCAGAGTGCTCAGGACCTCAGACTGGGCCGAAGGTTTACCTTCCAACAAGACAATGACCCTAAGCACACAGCTAAAATAACGAAGCAGTGGCTTCACAACTACTCTGTGACTGTTCTTGAATGGCCCAGCCAGAGTCCTGACTAAAACCCAATTGCGCATCTCTGGAGAGACCTAAAAATGGCTGTCCACCAACGTTTACCATCCAACCTGACAGAACTGGAGAGGATCTGCAAGGAGGAATGGCAGAGGATCCCCAAATCCAGGTGTGAAAAACTTGTTGCATCTTTCCCAAAAAGACTCATGGCTGTATTAGATCAAAAGGGTGCTTCTACTAAATACTGAGTAAAGGATCTGAATACTTAGGACCATTTTTCTTTTTTAATAAATCTGCAAAAATGTCAAGAATTCTGTGTTTTTCTGTCAATATGGGGTGCTGTGTGTACATTAATGAGGAAAAAAAATGAACTTAAATGATTTTAGCAAATGGCTGCATTATAACAAAGAGTAAAAAAATCTGAAGGGGGTCTGAATACTTTCCGTACCCACTGTATATATATATATATATATATATATATATATATATACACACACACACACACCGGATTGAAATCCTCAAGGAATGCAGAAGGTGCACTGAAGAGTTATATGAAAAAGCCTTGAGACATATTGTTGACTATGTGTGGTCAAACATACACACACAGCCCTCACTACAGATCCTGCATGTGACAAAAAAGACACAGAATCACCAGGGGAAACAGAAAGATCATTCCGGATTCTTTTATTTCTGTCTTTCCCTTACAGTTACTCATAATCATCAACAGCAGTAGCACTCCTCAGCTGCTGTGAGCACTACAGTCAGAGTCAATCTCTCACACACTGAATGTGATGTGGGCCTGGGTTAAGACACTGGGAGAGCTAGACTGAGGGTCTTAATGAGCTCCCATGTTCATGTCTCTCTCCAGGCCCCGGGGACGGTAGCAGTGTGTGTGCCCCTGTTGTGTGCTGAGATCTGCTCTTGCACCTCGTCTGTAATGAGTTCAGTCTGTCTGTCAAACTACCCACCGATCACTATTGTTGTTGTTGTTATCACCAACAGTAGAATTGGAGAGCTCAAAGGAACACATGTGTGCTGTAATTATACTCTCAGCTTTGTGTTTTTTTTTTCCCTATAGCTTTTCAACTTGTTCATGTGTGTTTTTGTTGGTGGTTTATTTTCTAAATGTCCACCTTTAAGCAATTCCTCCTCTTGTTCATCTCAGTCCCGCTCGTCTAAATCTTCTTCTCGCCAGTGTTTCTCAACAGCTCACAAGCCCTTTATCAAATTGTGTTCTGTGATTGCTGGTGTAACAATAGCCATCTATCTTAGGTCAGACAGTTAAAAGAGGGACCTGGGAAAATAAAATGATACTCACTTGCAGCAGGTTAAAATGGGTGTATAACATACACGAGTGTCACTTTTGTTGCTTTAGCCATAAATATTTCTAACCGTTCATGCAACGAAATTTCATTTCAGCTTATAAAATATTTAAATGCATAGTTTTGAACCAATTAAAAGAGTCATTAGAGAGCTGTTTTTTTCCTAATATATTTGTGGCCATTGTGTCACACACTGACTGACTGAATGACTAACTGAATGACTGAACGAATGAATGAATGACCTTTGAACACATTAGGTCCTGTAGGAAATTGGGTCCCTTTCTACCATTTTTTTTTCTTTTGCTCATTTTAAACGTTCCTTTGGGTGACAAAAGTTGTACAAGCATTATTCATATAGTCAATTAATATGAACACATAACAACAATGTATATCAATTTTAGAAAAATGTTTTAAAAAGTTTTAGGGATATTGATGTATTGATGCGTTAACTAGATTGATTAGAAATGGCAAAACATAATGCATTAAAATATTTACAACATTTAACACTCTTGCCGCGCCCCAGACCTAAGTAGTTAATTTGACGTTACATACAGTTGATTGATGATGAATATGATGCAGGGCAACAACTCACTGCGTGATGAAGCCTACAGGATGCAGTCAGAAATTCCCAAAAATTAAAGATATGGGGGCAAAAAACCCATGTTTCAGTTTTTGTCTCATATTTAGATCATATGAGTTAAGCAATATCACATGAGTAATGTCTGCAATTATTACACAAGTGCTGTTTTTGTCCAATATCCTATATAACGAGAGCAAATGCAATACTGATTTTATACAACAGTTCAGTAAATAAAAAGCTAATATTGTGTTATTTTGAACGAACCAAGTGAAATCAATGATTCAGCGGACCATTCATAAAAGACTTGTTGGACTTGAAGCTGTGCTACACAAACAGCCTGATCGGTGTATAACATCAAAGTACAGCGGGAGTGATTCTGCTCTCTGCTTTGATATTATACACCGAAGTGCCGCTTCAAGTCCAACAAAGCTGAAGAGAACTATTTACTTCACTTCTGAATGAATCAGCCGTTTGAATGAATGAATGAATGAATGAACGAATGAATGAAAAACTTAATCATTAAGATATTTACCTCCACCTACTGTTAGTTTTAGTTTCTTATTTAGAGTCTAATTTTATTATTTAGAGTCTAATTAAAAAAAACGAATAATAATTTCAAAGTTCCATATTAATTAAAAAAAAATAAAGATTTAATTCACCCATAAATAAAAATTCAGTCAGCATTTACTCAACTCGTGTAAAAATTCTATGTTGAATCGAATAAAATATTTCTTTCTGAAGCTACTTTTTGTAATGTTTATTTGATGCTTTACATAATAATGACTTATATTTTGAAGGTAATATCTCAGCCAAACTTGATGTGTGATTAAATTGCAATTAATTTGATTAATTAATCGCCATATCATCTAATTAATTAGATTAAACATTTTAATCACTTGACAGCCCTAGTTTAAAATGTTTCAGGTGAATTACGTCACACCAACAGGACACTGTTGAAACTGCTTCAAATTTCATATCGACTACCCACATGTTGCTTCATGGTGATCGGGAGGGGCTAAAATCAGGCATCCAATATAAACTGCATTCAAGAACTACATTTTCCACCGAGAGAAAATGCATGATGCATCATGATGTTGCATGTAGACAGATACTGGTGCCCAAAAGAGCAACTTGTTCAACAAACATTTCCCATCATTCTCTGAGGCAGTACAATAATGATAAAATACGGCAATTACACACCTAATGTGCATCCTTCACTCCTCATTGCATTGCATTAGAGCTAAAAAGCTTCCTGTCTTTGTCGGGAACTGAGAACATTAGAGGGAACTACAAAATTGTCCAGAAACCATTTGAGCGCACATCATGTTGTCATTACGACATCCAAATATATAAGTAGGAACTTCCCAAGAGAACACAACATTTGACAGAGCAAAAAGAGTTAAATCAGTAGACTGGTCATTTCACCATTCAACCCAAAATAATATCAGGTACTTAACTCTTTCCCTGCCAGTTTTTTTTTTTAATAGCCAGCCATTTTGTTATATGAATATGTAAACATTCACAAATAAACTTTGTCATGGAAACTAACATGTATAAACCTTAATGAAACAATTTAATAATCAATTAAAAAGAATTTATTCCTGTATGATATTACGCTGTACCCACATTGGTCCAGCGGTTTGGAAAATGGATGGATGGATGATTTACCTGCGAGCGCAATCTTCTGGTTAGATGCTGGAATTCAATCGGCACGACCCTCACATTGCATTATGGGCATTGTCTTGCCGTTGAGCATACATTGGTTGTACACTCGTTATTGTGGTGCATTATGGGATTGAATGAGTGCATCCGATAATGCCCACTATGGTTTCGGACATCACTACAAATACCTGTTCCCCTCAAATAGTGCCCTATTGATGCATAACGTTTTTTTTTAACAATTGCTTTTATCCGTGAAATTCAAGTGCTCAAAAACAAAATTCCGGCTATGATGTTTCTGAGTGTTTCTTTTTTTTTTTTTTACTAAACCGAGGGGGAAAAAAACAAAAAAACATGACATGAGCGATCACCCCTCCATCTCCAGCTGTTTTGATTTCACCTCAGCTCTGTTTTTTAGGTGCAAGGAGGGTAACTGGTTAGTGCAGAATCTCTACCAAAATCAATACAAATCAAATCCACTGAAGTTTCCTCTTTGAGCACTTAACCTTTTCAACTCTGCCGTTAGTTCTTTTATCTCTCTCAACACAAAAGCTTTCAGGGCCATTTTTAACAAAAAAAAAAATGCATAAACCAACACAAAAGCATCATCAAACATCCCTGCTTGCCGGCATAATTGAGGACAGTCAAGAAAACAACTATACGTTAGCAAAGTCAAAAGATTATTCTACAGGGAAAACCAAATCAAGCAAAGACGTAGTAAATCTCTCAAGCGCCATGTATCTGCTCATTTCCCTTTCCATTACACCATTTTAGATTGGTTTCAATAAGAAGGGTAAGCTCTTTATAGTGTGCCAGTAGCAAAGCAAACAGTGTCAGGTATTTCAAAAGCAGAGCAGTGAGTGTTTGATGGTATTGTCTGTTTGTTGCTGTAGAGGACAAGAGTGTTTTGGAGAGCATATGGCTATGGGCCGCTTTGATGTTAGCTGTCAATAGCAGACCGTTCTCTTCTTAAAACGAATGTTTTTGAGCTCAAATTGCATCGTGCAACGAGGATTAGCTTGCGGGAGTTGTGCGATGTGCCTTGTCAGGATTCAAATACACACATGAACTTGTTTACAAGTGAACATTTTATCAGTGAGATGCACATTACATAACAATAAATCCCAGATCTGATTATTACTAACAACATTTCATTTACTTATTAAAGCTGTGTCAACAACTGATCGAGATAAACCGCAACCGAGAGCAACAGTAGTTCCGGTAGTAAAAATCTCATTAACTTTGCCTACAGAGTAATTGATTTTTAACAATAACATATAAACCAGACAGACCTACCATGAGCTGTGAGGTTCTTAAGTGCAGCAAACTTCCATGAATCATTGCGCATGACTTGTTGTAACTGTTTAAGTCTCCTTAAACTCTACACTCTACATATTTGTATATACCTATATATTTTTGCAATGAACAAATATATTGTTTTATACGTAGAATTAATAACTCTAAGACAATAGTTTTATATTGAACAGCAATTTTTGATATGATTGCGATATTAATGAGATGCAAAGGTTATAGCCTCATTTATTGCTTCATGTTTTCTCTCAGATTTTCACTTTTTTGGATTTATTCAAGTCAAGTTTGTGATGATTCATGTGATTCAATGATTTGTCTGAATGAATATCTCATTACTAAGGAATTCAAATTGGGAAAATTACACCTGGAACCAAAACCACTGAAAATCCACACACATCGTCTGAAGTAAAGTAAATTCTCTAAAACTGTGATGTGATTGGCAGTAATTCTGACACGGTGCTTGGACCTACAGCAGCTGCATCTGCACTGGATTACAGAACCACTGATCTATCAGTGATCTGCACACGTTATCACTGCTTTTGTGTATGAAAATGTCCACTCTGTTTTTAAGTGCTGATGGTTTAATTACCATTAACTAGCTTATTAGAATGTGAGGATGTTTATCTGCAGTCAAGTAAACAGTCTCTCAGAAGATTTAGCTCAGTGGGTGGGAGCGACTGGGATGACATTTCAGTGGCCCGTACTCCTGATCAGAGGTGAAACGACTAGTTTGATTCAGCATTTGATCTCACAGCATTAGCCAATCCTGCTTCATCTCTCTGAGGTTGGGTTCTTCTCCAGCTGTGGGCTCTTCAACTGAAGCCTCCGTCTAACTCAAGCCTTTCATGTTGGGATTCTCAGATAAAGACCATTAAAGGGCTGATCTAACATTCACTTTAGAAGTCACAAACATGGCTTTCTGCTCCATGGGTGGGCCAAAAACCCATTTTCCATGCAGTGCACTGAGTTTTGACATATTAATACTGTAAAGATACAAGCAAAACCTTTTAAAGCCAACATCTGAAGCCCAAAAGCAAGCAAGCAGCAATGAAAAAAATGTCTACTCAACGACCATGTGGTCTGCACAGCTTTATAAAGACATCAATCCTTGGGTAAAAGCTTTTCTTACACTCTGCTGAGATTACCACCCTTGGCCAACCAACCACATTTTCATCTGATATATTGAAACACCAGCTTGTATCCGTATTCGCACTTTTGGGAGTTACAGACAGGTCAGCGAACTACAAAAATGTCAAATGTAATTGAAGGCAAGGCTCTAAACCAGCTCAGTAATCCCACACGTTCTCCGCTCACCTCCACCTACTCACCTCTTTGGTTGGTGTTGGTCTCAAGGGCTCTCTTATCAAGAGCAGCCTCATCTGCAGAACTGACCGTCCTCATCATCCTGGCCTGCTTTTCCCTCACAACGGCTCACAAGTACTCAGTCGGTTAGATTCCGATGTCTTGAAAAGGATGGTTAAATATTGCAACTCCGTCTGGCCCGGAAAGACAAAACCCTTGGAATTCCTTCAGATTTACACCGGGGCTTTTTGCAGGAACCCATTGACATTCGCAGCTGCTCGGATGAGGGAAGTTCAGTGAATTGATCTCTCTAGGCTGGTGGGTAATCTGAGGTAGTGCCAACCGTATTCAGCTCTGCTTGATGGCTGAGCAACCTTGGCCTAAGCCAAGCCCTTTGTTCCCCTGCTTTTTCTTAAGCCTATCCGAGGGTAACCAGCAGTTTCAGCTGTGTGACCTGGACAAGTCAATCAGTCAATAGGTATCCCTAATTAGCTTTTAAGTGTACAAGAACAGTAAGGGTAGTAAACAGATATGGAATTATGCATTGCTTAACTGGATACATTTTCAAAATCTAAACTAATCATATTTACTTCAATTTGACACTCTCGATACATAGAATGACAGAATGATAGAACGACAGATAGAACAACAGACACACAGATAGATAGATAGATAGATAGATAGATAGATAGATAGATAGATAGATAGATAGATAGATAGATAGATAGATAGATAGATAGATAGATAGATAGATAGATAGATAGATAGATAGATAGATAGATAGATAGAACGAATGAACAAAAGAACGATAGATAAAATGACAGAACAATATAATGGCAAACAGAACGATAAATAGAATGACAGACAGACATATAGATATATAGATAGAAAGATAGAACATCAAATAGATAGATAGATAGTATGACAGACAAGCAGACAGAACAAACAAAAAAATGATAGATAGAATGATAGATCGATAGAATGACAGACAGACAGACAGACAGACAGACAGACAGACAGGTAGATAGACAGATAGATAGATAGATAAATGGATAGATAGATAGATAGATAGATAGATAGATAGATAGATAGATAGATAGATAGATAGATAGATAGATAGATAGATAGATAGTATGACAGTCAGACAGACAGAACAAACGAACAAAAGAACGATAGAATGACAGACAGACAGATAGATTCAAAATTTTAAATGCAGTTCAATGCTAATATTTTGTAGTTCTAAACAATGCATATACTTGTTAAAAGAAATACACATTGTAATCAGGTAAGCAACAATGAAGAAAAAAATGTAGGTCTTCTCTCTCCCAGCAGTGAGCCTACTCAAAACCATTATGAATGAGTGGGGGGTTTGCTCTCTCTGCTATTAAACATGAGGGTTTGGATGATCTGTGTAAATGGGGTTGAGTAAAGGACATCGCTGTAGTGATTCAAACGCCAACTCAAGAGCAATTTTTCTGTTGGATCTGTTGGGTTATCCATAGCAATCATTCCTGTATCTTAGATAGTAAGGCAGATAGTATTATGTGAATTGTAACATTTCAGTAATGTATTTGTGCGAATTCAAACATGATAAACGTACATATTCCAAGAAGATTCATGAATGAATACTCGCATTTGGCTTCACGCACATGGTGGAAATGACCACG
Source organism: Zacco platypus (assembly GCA_038088235.1). Taxonomy (NCBI): domain Eukaryota; kingdom Metazoa; phylum Chordata; class Actinopteri; order Cypriniformes; family Xenocyprididae; genus Zacco; species Zacco platypus. The sequence continues at coordinate 21,569,670 of CM076075.1, read as the reverse complement.
ATCAGACCAAGAGTCTTTGAAGTGCGCAAAGTCAGACAGTCCTGTAGTCATCTCGTCTTTTTATACAGAATAGTTAATATAGTGAAGTACCCCAGAGTGAGTCTTTCAATTTCAAAGTCAATGCACACCATCTAGAATAAATATATTTGCCCACAAACAAACACCCCCTACTAGCATACATACTATAGCTAACACAGGGGGAAAAAGTTATTGGTACTTTGTGAGAGGCAAAATCTATGTATAAAACACAATGAATGATTGGCAGTGCTAAATGACGTTATAGTCCTTAGTCTGGTTAGATGACAAATTGAATTTAACGTGGATGAAGACGACAATGGCAAGCAGCAAGGCGAATAAATATTCTAGATCATGTAAACACAACTTTTGAAACAGTTTCATGGAGTTTTTGCTTATTGTAAATGTTTTCATTCCTGTCAAAAATGAAATATGGTGCTACAATAATTAATGTCTATTAGCTTAACCAGTTTTTGAGTAGCCAAAACAAAGTAGCTTTTCCAGTAACAACCTATAGTTTCCAACACTTAGCAATGTGGTGTCATAGAAATTGCTACATTTCTGTTTTTTAATGTTAAGTTGATTGTACACAAAGCATTAAAACTGAAGCTTTACAACTTAAGTACTTTATGAAGTACTTGAAGATGTTTCATTCTAATGAATTACTACTTCACTTAAAAAAAAACCCTAAAATTAATTAAATAAACATACATACTGTATAAACTTAAGCATGTATTTTTCTGAAGTAGTGATGATTTTTCTCCAAAGTAGTTTCAATTATTTAAAATAGTCCAACAATTAATAGTCTTCTAGACTATGATAATATTATATTGTTAAACACCATATGTTATTCTAAAATTATACTAAAATCTTTATTAAAAGCATCCAAACTTCCAAAGTTTCTTCAGAAGTTAGGCGTATAGTTATAGGATACTTCTCTTAATATGTTAAAAGCAGGAATATATGAGAGTCTAACCTCAGCCACCCACACACACCTGCCCACACACAAACACACATTTGCTGCAGCACACAAGCAACTGATGTGAACGAACAATGATGATAGTCAAGAGAAGCTAGCCAATTAATCCGTATTCATCTAAGACTGCTAACTGCGTTTATCTGAGATCATAATCATAATGTAGTGTTTTTGAGAAGGCTGCTCTCAAACATGATACTCTCAGTTGCGGTGGGTAGGCGTGAGTTCAATTGTTTTGTTTTATCAGTAGGATGCTCTTTTAGATTTTAATAAGAGGTTTACAAAAATAAAAAAAAGGATTTTCCATACAAATAGAACAAAAAAGAAAGTGAAAAAAACAGAAAAGCCAAATACCCATTATAAATCTTAAAAAAATAAATAAATAAATAAAATAATCTATTTCAGGAAAAAAAAAATCAAATATTTGGTCAACAACAGAATCATTATTTCTCAAACTGGGTATTGACACTCAATTCTCCTCTGAATTCGTACTGAATTTCAACCTGCGGCAACAGGTTGCAGTTCATAAGATTTGACTCCTTGTCACCATCTCTGTTGGAAACCTGCATTTGCAGTTATTTGCGGATTTATCATCTGTTGTGGGTTGTGCATCAGAATGTAATGTTTGCTGTCAGTCACCACACAGCTCTTGATACTGTACTTCGGAATCACAGATTACATACGTCTTGGAAGCATGACCGAAATAACAATTTCGACTGGAAAATGTCATCTGAACAAGTAGGTAACATGTCTGCTATTTTTGTTCTGACCAACTGAGAATAAAAGATTACGGATCACTTCAAACCATGCAAATTATTATTATTGTTATACTTTGTTCTCAAATTGTTAATGTTAACATCAGCATTTTCATGAATATGTGTATTTAGTGTTATTAGCGTTACCTGCAGATTTCAATTATTGTGACCACTCCGCAGTCCAAAGTCTTTTGCTTTTGACTATGGGTGAATCTCCAGTTATCACTGATGATTGTTATTTGGACCTTTCTGGATTACAATCCCCCATCAAAATGATAAGTTTAATTACTCCAGCTGCTGTGAGAAAAGGCTATAAAAGATCTGCTACCAGCAGCATCCTCACATGATATAGCCCACTTGCTGGGACTGCTTTATGTAAACTGACGTGATGTAGTGACGCAAAGAGGAAAAGCTGCATGGTAGAATTTCCCGCAGAAACCTACCAGAACCACTCTAATTAAAAAACATTATTACAAGCTTACCACTGTGAATCGGGCTAAGGTAATGAGATAGTTTTGAACACTGGCTGGTCATGTACTTGCTCAAAATTTGATTTTGGATTTTAACCAAAAAGATTTACGGTCTGCAGCTTTAAGAGTAGCCCAATTCTGCAGGAAAACCACAAACAAATATGTTATAAAAGTTTTCTTGTATAAAATTCAGAAAATGCCCCATCTGGTATATTCAATGGACACAATGAAATTACTAGAACTATTTCAGAAGGTATTCTAACAAAAGCACTGAGACAACATAACCTTAAACTAATTCATATCAGGTGACAGGAAACTAATTGGCTAATTACAAACACAATTGCTTGTTAAATGTGTCCTAAACAGATAAATAGCTTGCTGCAAAAAATACTGTCACAAATACCAGAACAGTGGATGAAGACTGTGGAAGGTCTAACACTCCTATAAGGTATTACATTTTCCGGGAACGAATATGAATGTTCGTCTATATCTGAGCAAAGTCATTTTCTCTCTCTGCAATGTACCTTCTGCAACAATAGATATCAAACTCGTGCGGTCAATCATAATGTAATGCAGCTCAGCAAAAGGGATCAACCCGATCAATGGAAAATGAGTTTCATTTTGCTATTGTTACAGGTACTGTTTAAAAAAAAAAAAAAAAACATCAGTGATGCTATAAACTTAAATCAGATATTTTATGCTGTCACAGTGACCAGAATTGAACTGCAAAAGCAGAGGCCGGTATTCTGGATGCCATCAAGTATAAGAACCAATTTCAGCTCAATACCCTAAGGGTGATCCAGGGCAGCAGTTCAAACATTTTTTCTAGGCGAATCCAACAAATCACATCAGTGGATTAACCGTCAGAAAAACTGTTGTGTTTGAAGCTTTCGGTTCTAATGTTACCGGTCACAAATTCTCTTGCAGTAGCCTCTGAGTTCAGCTACATTCTCTGCTAGCTTCATAGCAAGACTCGCTGTGCGCTTACACGGTGTATCACAGCAGATTAGCAGCAGGAGAGTGTGTGTATGTGCACATGCTGTGTATGTGCATATGTGCATAATGATGGTGGAATAATGAGAGGATGCACTTATGTTTTTCCTGTGCGGTTGCTCGTTATCTCGGAGAGTCAGCAGGCCAGAGCAACAGGTTTCAACTAGCATACACCCACACAAAATATAAGGACAACACAAATATGAAGGACAATTCACAATTTGTCACTACTTTCCTAATATACCCCTGGTTTCACAGACAAGGCTTAAGTTAGTCCGAGACTAAAATTCATGTTTGAGCTGTTTTAACTGAAAGCAACTTGTACTGACATATATTAGAATATGTCAGTCCCATTGTTTTGTCTCAAGATGCACACCAGTAATGTTTTTTGTTTTTTTTCTAGAGTACTTTTATAACAGCTACTTAAATATCCCAATTGAACTAAGGCCTAATCCTGGATTAGGCTAAGCCCTGTCTGTGAAACTGGGCCATAGTCTCTCTCAACTGTCTTGGACACTAATTAAGCCATTTGTACATTAATATCCCATATCAAATAAATGGATGGATGGATGGATGGATTGACGGATGGATTGACGGATTGACAAAACATAATGAATTACATTATACATTATCAGAAATTCACTACTATTTACATTTAAAACAACTGGTTTTACTTCCTTGGATACTTAGACACACAACATTCAGGCTAAAACATTTTAATCAGCTAATCAGTATCGACCAAAACTGAAACATCATCTCTGCCAAAATGCAATGCCTCAAAACAACTCTGGATCCTTGAGACTACATCATTGAAGAAAAAGTAGGGACTGGAAAAGAGACAATACACACTATGTGTGAACAAATACTTCACAGAATGTCAAAATCCCCTCCTCTCTGGCAGCATGCTTTTAAATACGGCACAAATATGAGGAAAAGCAATCTAAACTCACTCTATTTTTATTTTGATTTTCATCTTCTTCTTTTTTTTTTCTCACCTCACTCTGTGATTTAATTTGAGAATTGGGAAACATAATGTTCTGCCATCACAGAACAACGGCCAGAAAAGAACCTTGGGCTTATTAAATTTTAATAAGGTTCTCCAGGCAACTTTCCCTTGCCGTAATTGCTTTGTGTATTTCCCCTATGGGGACCTCACTTCTTGTTTGTTATCGACACAAAGCTGCTGAAATCACAGCCAGCTTTCTCTCACACACACGCACTTTCTCACCCATCGTCTCACTTACACAGTCTCATTTTTTAAAATAAACATTAAATTAATCATTAATTAAGCTTTAAGTTGATATTTGCATGGCCTAATTACCATCAACATGCCATGTTGTTTCCTGAAAAAAGCAATATACAGAGGCTGCAAAAAGTACCTGCAAGATGTCACAATACACATTCACTCCAGATTCTACAAAATCCTGCACAACAGCAACAGTTTGAAAAACTTAGACATTATGCATGATCATATTCAGCAAACGTTGCATCACTTTGAGCTGGTAGGTGGACGACATGAAAAATAACAGCGTCAAGGTATTTTTCCAATGGCAGATGTCACACCATCCTACATCATATCACACACACATCTTACTCTCGTAGGCAGCAGATCAGTAGCGAACCACCATCATTTTCTTTGTATGAACGGTTCATTACGGCCTCTATTTTTCATAAGGTCTCCTGACAATAATGCAATACCAGGCGATTTTATGACGTCTTATGACAGAATGCCTCCATTTCTAATGAAAGTAATGAAAGTTAACTTTTCACAGACAGGAAAATGATGCTCTCCTTGTACTTTTCCTGCAGAGAAATTGTGCGCCCTTAGGTAAAACTGAGCAGAGAAATTAGCCTGCCTTGCTGATAGCAAAATGCCTTTTTTTCAAGGAAGGTGAGAACAAAGCAGGAACGGCTGTCATAACAGATGCAGAGTCTGCTGTGAAGCATTCTTAAGAAAAGACGAGACATTTATTCCATTCACTGTAAAAGTACCTTAAATGATGCCTCCACAGTTTCTGCTTTAGTTGGTGTGTCATTATGTTTCCATCCAAAGTTGTGAATTTAGCAAAATTGGAATACCGTATAAAATATTTGCTGTAATCGGGGAAGCCACTCTGACACTTTTTGTTCCACATCATAAATGGTCTCAGAGCTTCCAGTCGAAATTCAATAAAACAAATTATTTTGATGAACCGACTTTGGCTCATTTCAGAATGATAAAACCAACATTTGAGATGCTGTGCAATGTAACTGGTTCGCTGGTTAGTCCAGTTATCCAATCACACCCACTGTTGAGGAAAAGTCAAAGAATTTTTTTCTTGCGCATTGAGGGATTTCTTCGATAAATGTGTTTCCATCATAGCTCATGCACATCTTCTTATCGGATTAAAAATGTATTCATCTCAGTTGAGTACATAAAGGGTTTTTTTATGCACATTTTCAGAATTTATAATGGGCATCTTGGCATTTCTCTCCAGGTTTTTTTTTTTTTATGTGATATCCCAAAATGCACATAAAAATATGGAAACATAGCTACTGTCCTGACTCGCATTATCTCACTAACTTTTATAGAGTACCAGCAAACTCAAATCTGCATCTATGGCTGTTGTAGATTCTATTGGCTGTTTGAGATTCTTGCCCCTTGCATTAGCATTCGTTTCATATCTCCATAGCATCTGGATATTTGTTGTCTGGACTGCATTTACCCTTTGCATTTCAAGTCGCCTCCAATTTGATCGGATAGAAATGTAATCACCAACCTGAGCAAAATGTAAAACAATTACATACTACTCCAGAGAATGTATTTTATATATATATATATATATATATATATATATATATATATATATATATGTATGTATATATATATATATATATATATATATATATATATATATAAAAAATAAAATGCCCTATGAAAAGAGTCTGGGAGAGAAACAAGAGTGAGGAATTGTGATTCCAAGTAAATGGAATTAAAGAAGTGACCAGACTGTTAAATAGAAGTGTCTGTTGATTTTTCACATTGCGAGAGCAGAATAAAAATACCAAGAACTCTAAGCACAGCACTATGTAAATGTAAACACACTATGTTCTTGTGATTTTAATGTCAAATTAAAAATAATGAAAGACAACAAGTTGTTATGTATACTGTATATATACATAAAGAGTGTATATTGCTATATATATGTCAAGTTTGACATAATGCCAAGCAATAGGAGACATACCTTCATTCTGATTACCATCCACACAGTAATATTAATAATTACTATTTTATATCAGAGTAAAATATGTATTATTTCTATTATTTAAATATTAATTTAACAGTTAAATTACATATATCATCATGTTGGAATCGCTGTGTGTTTAATATGCTACCTTAGTTTGAATATTTTTTGTTACGCTTGAGTTATTCACGCCATGAAAGAGTCTGTGATAAACAAAACAGACTAAGTAGTGGTTATGAATAAAGCTAATTACAAAAAGTGCATAATTGTTGTCTGACAAACAGCCAGTCATCATTTAAAACAATAAACCACTCAAATATCCTTCAGACACAACAAAATGATTGATGTAAAATTTGTGCTCAATATATACAAACTGACCAGTATCAGTAAACACATCTTTTTTCTTTTTTTCCAGCCAAGGGCAGAGCTTTTTGAAGTCTCTCACACCAGGGTTGCATTACTTCAGAAACGGCATTCTGAGCCCAGATTTTATTTATATATTTGTATGTTTCCATTAAGTTTCTTAAGCATGGGGTTTGTGCTGAAGCATCTGTGTTTGATCTAAGGAATTGCTTAAGGAATCCAAAGAGGATTGGTATCTTAATTTATTATTACAATAAACTTCAAAAAGGGTTTATTAAAAGCATGGCTTTTTGTTAATGCTATTTTTTCCTTGTTCCCTCTCTGGGTCATCTAGCGTCATCAGTCAGCAAAAAAAAAAAAAAGAAAAGAAAAAAGAAACCTTAAAAGACCTCTCAGCTTAACAGCTGTCGCTCTCTCTTGACAGTTCACGCAAGAGTGCTTATACCCGTCTCACATCAGCACACTCCAGGTGAATGACTGTTGGCAGCTTTCCTTGACTCTCTGACAGGAATGGGGGGGAAGGGGGAGGTTTAAAAAAAAAAACAATGCTTTAAAAAATTATGACTGTTCTTTGTACTGAATCCGTTCAGCCCTCCGGAAGGGGTGACTCAAGCAGGCTGGTCATGTTAGTAACCTTAAAAGCATAGCAATCAGTATTACTGATTTTCTTTTTTCTTCTGTAAAACCGAAAAGGAGATATTTGGCATAATATTCAAGCTGCTCCTGAATTAATTTAAACAGACATTCAAGCTCCATAAAACACCAAGTATAATACAAACTATATTACTTGTGCACTGTATTCCACATCCTCAGTCTTAAATTTATATGGGAAAAAAAGTACAATAGGGCTTTAGAAGAAACGTATCACTGTATACCAGGGGTGTCCAAAGCTGTTCCTGGAGGACAACTGTCCTGCAGAGTTTATCTCCAACCTTAATTAAGGCAAGTTAGAGCTACACTCTACAGGACAGGGGCCCTCCAGGAACAGGTTTGGACACCTTTGCGGTATGCTTTAATTGTATGGAAAAGACATGACATGAGGATGAAGAATTGACAGAAATTTCAGTTTTTTGGTCAACTATGCCTTAAAAGTGTAATTTAGTGGCCTTTTTGACTCTAAGGGCCCTCCTTCGTCCAAAAAATATCAGAAGTTCCTCCTATAAGTTGATATGTACATCTGATACTTCTAGTGTAACAAAACAAATAAACTCAAAAATAAGTTGTCAGTTTAATGCTGTGGTTTTCACTTCCAAGTGCATATTACTATGTAAATGCCTTTAATGACATGGATTTTTTTTTTTTTTTTTTTAATTATCGTATGTTCCTTGAGGTTCACTTTAAAGTTAACAAAAACTATTATTTTTTTAAAAATTATTTTTCTGAGACTCTGTCTGAAATCATCCATTTTTAAGTGCGGCTTCTTTACGTTTTGTCATTAAACAGCCACTGTTATGATTGGCTAATGTCATTGCAGGAAAAGTATGAACACCCACTTGCTATTGCACATGAGCAAGTGTTTTGAAAACATTATCCATAAAAAAACACCAAAGAATAATGACATTGTTTACTTATGATTTGTGATCTTGCTGCTGTCAGATCCAATACAGTTAGGTTCTTAATCTTTCAGCAAAAGTTCCTATGCAAACTGTTTTCAGAAAACTATCCGAATGAGCTGTTTTTTGGAGCTTGAATAAATATATGCTTCGTTTATAACGAGGACGGCACTTTAAGCATGGAACTCGCAGAATGTTTTAATGGTACAAGTCATGACCCCTTTAAAATAACCTCATTGCTTTCAATAACAAACATCATCAAACCGTCAATAACCTTACACAAAGCGCAGACATTTCATCATCAATTCTAACTTTCTAACAAAATCCTGACAGTTTTACCATCTAAAATGTCTCAACCTCTAAAGAAATGGAATATCAAATAATATATTACATAAAAATATATAGCCCATCTTTAGAAATGCACATATAGTATTATAAGCATAAACACACTTTAGCCAGCAAAAATGTCAGCATATTTGTCTTTATATTAATGAGTAATGGGGTTGCCAACCATTACTATAAGGATTATTAGAGTCACCTTTGGTGTCTGCATACTGAAGTTCAGTGCTCTTGACCAAGTGGCAGTATGGTTTGGGAGTGTGAGCAGGTTGCATACACCAATACATTATTGACTACATTACCACTTTTTTCCGAGTGACCTACACTGTCAAATGACCATTGGTGTGGTTTACAGTTTGGGCTCAAAAGATTTCTTTCCTCGAGTACATTTCCTGCTGTGAGGGAACCGAGGAGGCTGCAGGTCTGTCATTCTCTAGCGCACTGCTGAATGGCCCGTTTTTTGCTCACCGGTGGATCGATCTGAGCACAGGAAGCCAGAGACGCCAGGGATCAGACTTCAGGAATCTCACTGCCACTCGACTGCCAGGGGCCCGCGGCACCTGGCCAAACATCCGCTCAGCCATCAGGACCAGAAAACCGCAGCATATACAACACGCAATCTTCAAAAAAAAAAAAAAACCCACACACATACACATACATACTATGATTGCTTCTGGAACTGTGCTCAGCATCGAGCTCCTGTAATTTTCAAGTCATTTTTTGATCTATCATCTGCCGAAGTGGTAAAGCAGAGCGTTTATCACAATGGATGAAATAAGGTAATCACTTACGAACTGACTGCTTTCTCAAAAATTATGAACCTCACATACTCTGATGCCGTGATTGTTCCTGTCTAGATACTCGATGGTTATGGCAGTTCTAAAAAGCAGGTTATTATGGTTGTCCATATAAATCCCCCATTCGACAATCATCAGTAACTACAGTGCAATTTTGAGAAGCAAAAAAATCTCCACTGGAGTTGAACAGAAATAATACGCTGATGATAAAAAGCTTTGATTTGCTGAGAATCTTTTTGATGCTTTTCTTGCAGAGATGAAAGAGGAAACAGTAAGTTTTCTCCCCCAAAAACTGCTGTCTGTATACCAAGCCTCCTGTGGTTTCTTTTGTTATGTTGCCGTTTCTTTTTTACTATGTTAGATTGACCTCTCCATGCACAGACATAAACAAACCCATATACACATTGCAAACCAGGACACAGGCAACTGACAATAACTTGCAGACTGAAATGCAGCATAGGTTAATCCTGTAGGTGCTGACCTGTGTACACAAACTAAAATATTTATTCACACCCAGAGATGCCCCTGGTAACTGAATTGGGGAGAAAAAAAAAAAGAATTCCAGCTAAATTTGACTAAAATGACTTTTAAATTCCAATTCAAAAACTAAAAAAGTAGTGGTTAATTAAGATTTTTAAAATTATTTTTTGAAAGAAGGCCCTTATGCTCACCAAGTCTGCATTTATTTGTTTAAAAATACAGTAAAAACAGTAATATCAATTATTACATTATAATATTAAATAACAAATTGGTTACACTTTATCTTAAGGTGACAGTTACATTTTACTTAAATAAGTACTGAGTAATGTAAGTACTGCATGTACTTGAGTTACTTTTAGGAATTGGTATATTACATTTGGTATATTGCAAATGTTATATTACATTAAAATATTTTCTTTAAAATAGGCTAATTTATTCAAAAGTTATTAGCATTTTTATACATGCCATTATACCTTTTTACCACAAAGTGGCGCTGTCCAGAAACTTTGAGCACGGTCAGGACATAGTACCAAAGACACATACTGAGTTTCGAAACGATATACTAATGTATTCAAAAAATACAACATTTTATGACAAATTCAAAATGGCCAATATGGGAAAGTTGGATATCATTCTAACGAGATTTGGCCGTTCAGAAGTTATAAGTAAAAATTGACATTTCGCGTGAAATAAACGTGAGTAAAACTTTGGACATGTGGGAAGTGGACGAGGAAGAGGAAGAAGAAGAGGAATAATAATAAGAAGAAGGCCAATGGATACAATTGGTGCCTACACCTTCAGTGCTTGGCCCCTAATTACATGTTAATATATATTTCAATAAAAATAAAAAGTTATTTAAAATTTTTATAATTTAATGCATTTTTATATTATTCGTTATATACTTAAAACACTTAATTTACACTTAATTTCCTCTACAAAATGAAGTCAGCAACATGAAACAGATTCTGGATTTATTGTACAGCTGAAAAGGAAGAGAAAAATCATCCATTAACTCAAGCTTAAGGGCTTTTTTAAATTAAATTATATATAACGTTTTCACCCTGAGGTCTGCATATGGTTTAATGATGACTTGCTAAAGCTGTTGTTCACAGTTTAAAGGAAATAATTTGTGTACACTGTGGAGTCTAATATTAAATCACATGTGCTAGTTCAGGTAAAATAGCATAAAGTATAATGAGAAGGTGCTGATATCCGAAGGTGAAGGTGAAATATCTCATTCAACAATCAGATCATAACAGACTATTTTAATGTTTTAGCACTAAAAAGCCAATGCTTCCTGTTGCACAGCACTTATTCAAATTTATGGCAAATAAGCTTCAAATTCCAGGATCTCATTAAAATGTATAAGTTTGCCGCTGACCTTTTAGGCAGCAGAGAGCAGATTCTGTTCTAATGGTTTGATATTCTAGTCATTTTGAACAGGCGACTGTTGAACACTGGAGAGCATTAATTCTGACAGTTTATATCAGTGTGAATCACATTCTTTAAATTCTCCTTCAAAGCTACAATTGCAAAGATCATGTTACTAATTGATGAACACATGTCGGTGAACGGGCGCGTTTGAATTAAATTTCTCTTCAGTGTTGTGAACGATGTTTGTTAGTCCAGCCAGATTGTCTGCCGATTTGCATCAAAAATGGAAAAGTTTCCTCTAACTAGGTTAGCAAGTGGAGTAAAGCCGTTTTGCATTGTGCCATTCGCCTCTGCGGAGGAGAGATCAAATGGCAGTCACTGTGCCCGGAGCAGACAGGGAGCAGCTGCCAGTACGGTGCCCCCCACCCCCCAGGCCACCTTTTTCTCAGTTATGTCCTAGAACTCAATCCCATAACCTCCCTCCACTTCTAGCCATACTGGAATTTATGGGTCAGTACTCAGGACGGAGACCAGGAGGAACTAGTTTCAAGCAACTGAGAAGTACAAGTTCTCACAAGGGGACTTTCACACGGGCAATGTCACAGAGCAGCCATCTGAGGGAGCTTTCAAACACCTGGCTACAGAAAACAGAACCAGAACTTAAACCACTCTTGCTACCAAAAAAACAGAGCCTGGCCAAGCTTCATCAACACCACTAGAGACGCACCAAAATGATTTTATTTATTTATTTTACTGTAAACCTAAAATAAAGTTTATTTACACTAACATAAAAACTGAGTTGTATATAAACTTGTAAATTGCACATTTTTAAGTCAACTTTTTAATAAAATGATAATGTTACTACTCTAATTCACTGCGAGTATTAACATTTAAACTGTGGCAGTAATAAAAACTTGTCTTCATGACAGATTTATTCAAACATAACATTAAATAATGAAAGGTAAGTAAAAATTTAATGAATACACTATGTGCATATGGTTTTCAAAATGAGCTAATGAGCTATGGGCACTGAATGGCTTTCCTGAAGTAAATGTAATGTTACATGGCAATGTTTACAAATTGTTTTATTGAATTTTTTTCCGCAGTTGAAACACTGACTGAGTGATTATATAAGACATACATTTAAGTAAGTTGCATGGTGTCTTTCAGCACACCTTATGATGTTCATTCATGTAACGTAGTAGAGGAAGAGATGATCGATTCCTGTGCCCTTCACGCTGCTCAAAAATAACAAAGCACCAAGCTTACTGAGAATAATGGAATGGTACAGTATGTGAGCTATTTAATAATGTTTAATGACGTTTTGTTCTGGCATCAACTGAAAACTAAAAGACTGAAAACTAAAGTGAATGAAATAGTGACACCATCAAAATGTGTCATCAGAGAAGCGCCAATTAAACGTCACCATTTCGGACAATGATTTTGCCCCTACAAATCTGTTTTGGCCGAAAGCGAAAATTCATTTTCGGCTGAATATTTTCATGTCATTGACTGACCTTTACCAACCATTTTCTAAAGCATGCCTTTTTATGATATCCTTATTCCCAACCCTAGTACAACCCTAGACTTCAGTTCAAAATCAGGACAGCTTGCATTGGAGGTCATTTCGGCAAGTGTGAACCAGTTCACCGGAGAAACTCTCTCTCTCTGTCTCTCTGTGTCTCTCTCTCTCTCTTAGTCTCTCTCTCTCTCTCTCTCTCTAGTCTTTCTCTCTCTCTCTCTCTCTCACACACACACACACACACACATGCACAAGTGTTTGCCTCACCTTGCCGACCCTTCTCTTTACTGAAGGGAAACACTCTCCCTAGCACTGAAACAACTGCACTGTAATTACCGTCATTTGTCAAGTGTGTGCCTGATTTATAGTCAATTAAAAATACCCCAAAAAGTGGCAGTAGGCCCTGTTGTATGTGGGCCCTGTGATTAATGTTGTACAATTACAGCTTTGAGAGTGACGTGAGCTGGAGAAAGCCATGTTGAGGGGCACGGGGCTTTGCTACATTGCTAAAACAAAGATTAGATTTAAAAATTCTAATTTTGAATCACGAATTGTTCAGAATTTTCACTAATTTTTCATTTAAAGATGTTTTTGAAATGTAATGAATGTCTGTTTCGTAATGACTAGCTCCTGATAAAAGATTTGCTTTGTTAGTCAAAAAGATAAAGGCCTGAGTGCACTGTATACTATTAGGTTGGAGATTTCTTCAGCAAAGGTTCTTGTAAGCTATCATCATCTCTTACCACTACGATCACATACAATAAATTGATGTTATTTGGCCTTGGAGTGAACTGTCATTTCACAGCCAGTAAAAAAACAGGCTGTTTATGTGCCTTCAAAACGCATGGAAACACTTAAACTCAAAGATCTTGAGGCTATACCTCAATTCAATTTACTTAAAACCAGTAAGCAATGCAAAGGCTGAGTGCACTTAAGATGGAAAAATGATAAAGTCAAGCACAACACAGTGGAGGAAGTCTAAGGTCCTTCCGGGAAGAGGTACTAGAGCTAATAATCAGTGCCAGGCCTGAACAGACACACTACTGTATGGACTGAGAGCTGAGGAAGTGTCTGAACACTATTGAGTTGATGGCCAATCAAGACTGTAACTCAGAATCTTACTGCCATACAGGCGACAGTGAATCACACACTGTGTGTTACAGTGACAGTCTGTATTTGGGCTGAGGAATGAGGCTGGTGCAAAGATTTTGGCCTGCATGATGTAATGGTGAGCAAGAGGGATAGATGGATGTAAATGTTTGAACTGCCAATGGGGAGTTAGAATCTGGTGGAAAATGTCCCAGACTGAAGCAACGGGCACACATACATAAAAACAAACAAACAAAATGAACAACAACAAAAAAAACAGAACTAAAGTATCTGTGATCGATGTTATCATGCCTCATGTGTAAACACTGAAAAAATGGGGTCTTAAAGCTACAGTCTGTAAGTGCATCCTCTTTGTCACCATCTCTGTTTGAAACCTGCAATTGCTGTTATTTGCGGAATTATCTTTACGTGAGTTGTGCATCACCACGGCTTCTCAGAGTGGATGAATCTAATGTTTGCTGTTAGTCACCAAATCAGTGTGGATAATGTATTTCGGAATCACAAATTCCTGTCTTGGAAGTATGACCAAAATAAGAATTTTCACCAGAATATGTCATCTGAACAAGTAATATTTTCCACAGTCCGAAGTCTTTTGCTTTCGCATCTACAGTTGTCAGTGATGATTGTCATTTGGACCTTTCTGGATTACAATCTGCCATCAAAATGATAAGTTTTATAATTCCAGCTGCTGTGAGAAAAGGCTATAAAAGATCTGCTACCAGCAGCATCCTCACATGTCATATAGCCCACTAGCTGGGACTCCTTTCTGTTTACAGAAGATGTGATGATGCAAGTTTTGAACACTGGCTGGTTATGAACTTGCTCAAAAACTGATTTTGGATCATTTTTTAACCAAAAAAAAGTTATGGACTGCAGCTTCAAGTTTTAAGTGCAGGGTTCGAAAATAAGGACTGGTCCAGGGCCAGCGTGAAAGATGCTCACCATTGGGCCAGTGCAGCATTTTCATGAAAGTTTGCCATTTGCATGTTTTTTTTTTAAAGCCTTCCCAATATAAACATTCAAGCAACACAAAAGAAAACTCAATTCAGTACTCGTGCACTGTGTGAGAATTTTGTCTGTGTAAACATACGAAGCGCTTGCCCAGAAAGTCGTTTCTCAGACAGCGCTCAAATACTTCATTGAGTTCTCTTTCAAGTCTTCCCACAAATCTCTGTGTTTTTAATGTTAATCAAACAACAAAAGACAAAGAAAAAAAATAACTCCCTGCTCTTGACTGTATAAATTTTATTCCCAGACTGGGTCAGTGGGAAAAAAAAAGCCCTTACCATTGGCGGAACTGACTGAAATTTAAATTTAAAATTTAAGTTGGCTTTATAAGTTATGTAAATGCTGGGTTCAAAATTGACAAAATCCACTGATTTTTAGGATTATTGTCATTGCTTACAAACACAATGAATTTACTTTCTCAGCTGTGCTGTAAAATAATTTCTTGTGTGATTATCAGAATCTTTCAGATAGGTAAAGTTTTGGAAGAAGATCTACAAGAAGCGATTTATAGTGCAATGATAAAAGGATAAATTGTCCAGTCTTCAGGCTGTGACTCAATTCTCAACAGTGTCACCTTCTACTTTGATATGTGATCTTTCTGATCTGCGTCGGGTGATATTCTAATTTCCCAGCGGCGGAGGAGTTTTGAGCCGAGCAGAGTTTGTATTTTTGGTGAGACCAGCTGTGGGATAATAAGTGTGTGAAATTGGAGCTGGTGTTGAATTAACGGTGAGGGGCTCTGGGAGAAGAAAAGATCAATCTCATTGGCTTTCATAAAATTGCATTCCATTTTTCGTTCTTCATTATAGTGTGGGACGAGGAGAATGGCGATACCTATACGGTGAGTATCTAGAGAAATGAGAGCACTCTACTTTATTTGATTTTCGTTTTAGTAATATAAAAACGATATCCCATTCGAGAAAATGCCGCACTTCTGTTAGCGTCGGCTCTTATTGGCGAGGGTTCCTGAAAATGACTTTACTCCTAATTTAGGTGCAGAATTTGATAGGAGGTGGGAAAAAAAAGTAATCGTGTTTCACTTAGATTCATCTTTGGACTGACTTCTCATTTTACATGTCGATCTTTGAATTAAACTTTTGTATACATATTTACACTATATATATTTGCAAATGTCTATAAATGAGAGAAAGTTATATATTATATGACCACTGCTGTAGTGCAGAGATGTATTTGCAAGAATTCTGCACCCATATGTTCCAAAATACAGTGTTCCTTCATATGCATTTAGACATTTATGCATGTTTGCAGTCTTTCTGAGAGTTCAATTAATTAATTTTGTTGACCTAGGACTCTCAGGTGGTTGGCGTTGACCACCTCGAGACTGCCTCCATCTGCATAATTACTGAACAGGCATGGCCAAACAGGAGGAGAGGAGAGCAGTGTATTTACATAAATCTGCATATGTCACCTGCACAGCTGACTGCCTCTGACACCAGCTATGAGTCACCAGCCACACACCTGCAAACAAACTCTCTCTCACATACACATACACAGTGTAAATGCATTCAGCACACAGAACGACTGTGCTCATTATAACCTCATCACTGTTATATGATACACTTACAACAACACTCGTAATAGTACTGGAACGACTATGCTTCATTTTAAGGGTATAATGAAGTGCCCTGCCATACTGAATTTTACTGATGTTATGTTACCCATGTTCCCTACAAACTGCCACAATTTAATGGTGTAACCAAGTCATATAATTTTGTCTCATAATCCTATAGCACTGGGGATCTGTATAAACTCCTGACAAAGTAATGTTAGTCAGACCCTCTATTGTGTCTGAATAAAGGCCCATTCAGAAAGAACAAAAAAGATAACTATAATGATAACTATTAGCACGCACACCAACAGATGCTCTGTTTGTTATATTTTATTTATTTATGATTTAACGCCCATCTCTGTTTGTTAAGTGCAAGCTGCAGTTGTGTCGCTTACCACTAAATGAACAAATGATTAAATGACCAACCTCTTTAAAGTCAGGTGGATTCTGATTGGCTTTCGATGTTTTAATTTGCGGCATTATCCTCACAAGCATTCTGCCGATTTCAGTTCCACCAGTGAATTTGTAAAGACTAAAGTTACGTACATGTGAACAGGCATTTAGGTGTTTACATGCTGTTAATAATGTAGATTTTTGTCTTCACATGTAATCACAGATTCTGAGTATGATACGGCTTCTAAACAAATGTTTGGTAACAAGTTAATAAGAAACTTCATGGCTTTTAGTGTTTGCTGAAATGATGCTGAAAATTCGGTGTTTCCATTACAGGAGTAAATTAAAAGACAGTTATTTTAAATTGTAATAATATTTCACAATGTTCCTGGTTTAATTGTATTTTTCATGCCTCATCATGCCTTGATGAGCACAAGAGACATCTCTCAAAGCAATTAGAAAAATGTCTTACTAACCCCAAAACAGTACTGAAGAGTAGCGTGTTTATACACATAAATAATCACACAGAGACACTTTCCATAGACTCCTTTTAAAAGTAACCTTACCCAACACTGGCACAAACTGTATATCATATCCCCTAACCGCAGGGCTGGGTAGGTTACTTTTAAAATGTATTTCACTACAGATTACAAAATACATGCTTTCAAAAGTAATTTGTAACATATTTTAATCAAGTTTAGTAACTTAAAGTAAATACTTTAGAATACTTTGGAATACTAATAAGTGTGGAACAAACAAAAAAGGTAAATGCAAGTTTTTATCTCACAATTCTGACTTTTTCCCTCAGAATTGTGTGATATAAAGTTGCAATTGCGAGTTATATAGTCAGAATTATGAGATATAAATTCACAATATTGAGAAAAGTCAAAATTGCGATAAACTCGCAATATTGAGAAAAGTCAAAATTATGAGAAATAAACTTGCAATATTCAGAAAAGTCATAATTATGAGATATAAACTCACTAAATTCACAATTGCAAGAAATTCACAATTGTATTGCAAGTTTATATCTCCCAATTCTGACTTTATAACTTACAATTGTGAGTTTAAATGTTGCAATTCTGAGAAAAAGAAGTCAATTGTGAAAAGAAGAAAATTGTGAAATGCAAACTCACAATTGTGAGGGGAAAAAAACAAATTGTGAGGGAAAAGTTGCAGTGACTTTTTTTACAATTATAAAATGATTCAAAAACAATCTATCACAAAACATAAGAACAGTCGTGGATCATCCAGGTCATGACAGGACAGTTAAGCTAAGTTGACTGTTGGGCAATTTTTTTTTAATAAATTCAGTCATTTTGTCTTGTTCAGGACAGTACTAAATAAAAATAACAATTTTTATGATCCTCTTAAAAGAATTAAAATGTTGATGAAACTTGACTCCGCTTTTTCAGACTGTCAGAGTCAGAGAATCACCAATTGCTGTTTAAATGACATTAAAATTCAAAGTAATCACGTTGGTAATCTAAAATACTTTTCAGATGTAACTGTAATCTGATTACCCCCCATTTAAAATGTAACTGTTACTCAAATTTTGTATTTTAAATACGTAACTAAGTTCCGTTACTCCCCAATCCTCCCTAACCATAACCCTAAACGCAACCCCTTACAAAAAACAAACAAAATTTTGTCCCCACAACGCAGGAAATACCTGAACCGCACATACACATACACACATGTACTTACAAATATCTATGAATGTATAAATACAAATGAGAACATCATGGTCAGTTTTCTTGTGTAGCAGCTGTACTTCCTGCAATGTTCTTGAGCCTGGAGCTTACAAAAAATAAGCTTTATGAAATCCAACTGTACTTCTCTGACTGAATGATCACGCTTTCGCAAACAACACAGCATGGTAATGCCATCGTTTATATTTTGGTTTACTAGAAAAGTTATTTGCCCACATGTGCGAAGTTTTGCACGTAAGTGAGTGCGTTTTGTGTGTTGTGCTGTGCTGACAGGAGCATATTCAGGGTAATAGAAGTGCACAGTGGTTACAGGGTGACTCAGTAAAGCGGAACTGAGCTCTGTCTCCATGTGCATGGATCGCTGGGTCCCTAGATGACAGAATGCCTCAGCGCCCATCCTTATCAAATAGAATAGAATAAAAAGATTGAAACTCCAGGCGAGATTGGCCATCTTGCTGAATTGGTGATAAAATATATATTTTTCCATTGGAAAAAGTGCCACTTTTCATTGTATTTTTGGTTTGATGACTGTGCTTTTGTTTCTTTGTCTGTCAGCGTAATGGTGTTGAGTGGTCTTCTATGTCAGTGTAATCATGTTCTGTAGCTTAAGTAAATTGAAATTCAAAGGGAACAATCTTTTGTAAGGACTGCCACCACTCACACTGTTCTAATTACATGGATCAATGGCTCCCCCCAAATACAAAAACTTGGAACACAGCGGTCAAACCGGCTCCAAATCGGTGACTGTGTGCAAACTCAACAGTCATGCCCAGTCGCACACACAAACACAAACGTACACAAAAAAACTCATCGTCACGCAAACTGCAGTATCCGCAGTACTGTCTTGGCAGACAACGGTGCCCATTCTTCCTCTTTTAGCTGTGCAACCTGTTGACACGACTGTCAATTTGGGAAGAGGAGACAGAAAAGAAAGGCACTTTGGCAGCGATACTAGATTCCCACTGGGGCCCAAAGCAGTGCAGCTAGACATTACTGCTGATCCCACAGGAGTCGAAGAAAAGCTTGAAGACATTACTGTGCATCTCAGAGGAGACACGGTCCAGTGAATTGTGACAATCAAGAGAAACAGTTGTTGTTGTTTTATTTTTGTTTTTTTGAACGAGGACTGACAATCATCATAAGAGATTCCGTAGAGCCTGATTAACTAATCAAATCACTCATTCCTTTCTGTTAAAATACAAATCTTTAAGGTGACACTTAACTGTCTTAAAGAGCCTTCAATATACTTGAGTATTAGATTGATAAATGCTAATTATTAGGTCTGTTCTAAAATTCTCCTCATTATTTGCATATAAAAAGTCTAAAATAAACACAGAGTTTGGAAATGACAACTGCATGCCATAACTAAATTAAATTTGGTTAAATAAATTGAACGGACAAACAAGTGGATTAGTCATTTCGACTTTCGTTCATCTTTTCTGAACACAAATGATGATCTTTTTGATGAAATCTGAGAGTTTTCCATCCCTCCATAGACAGCAACACAACTGACACTTTGACGCTTCAAAAAGTTCATAAAGAGATCGTAAAACTAATCCATATGAATTGACTCGATCACTTTATATGATTTTTATGATTTAATTTAGGCTTTTATTCACACAGACATTGATCAGTGAACAAAAAATTCAGGCTCAACTGAACCTGCTTGATGTCCGAGAATCTCTTCAAGAAGCTCAAACGTGCTGCGTAACATGAGAATGAACCTCATTGGTTCTCGCATGTCAAGTAAAGATGTTTGAGCTTCTGTTTACCACAACTGATGTGTGAGTTGATGAATTTTTACATGTGAATAAAAGCCTAAATTCAATCTGTTTGAAAATTCGATTGTGTCTCCATAAAATTTGAACTAAACTACTCAAATCATATGGATTAGCTTTACGATCTCTTTATGAACATTTTGAAGCGTCAAATTGGTAGTTGCATACCTGTCTATGGAGGGACAGAAAGTTCTCATATTTCATCAAAAAGATCTTCATTTGTGTTTCGAAGATGAACAAAAGTCTTACAGGTTTGGCAAGAGGGTAAGTAATTACTGATTTTTCATTTTTGGGTGAACTATCCCTTTAAGCTTAGTCCGTCAATTTCAACCAGTGACCTGTGCAGCCTAGTTTGCAGAACGATTATGAATATCAATTTAGCTATAAACCTCCACTAATATTCCACATGACTTTTTTGCGTTTTCCACAAATGGGGACCACTGTAATACAAGCACCTCACACTCCATCCTGCTTGAGTGAAGCCACTGTCTGCCTGCTCTCAATGCAGCACTGACCTCTGCAGCATGTTTGGTCCCCTGTCTGATTTGTATTCACATGCAGTACAGGACCTCTGGACACCTCTGAGGTGAACACCACATAGTGGATTGCATTTGCATTCGCATTTTTTCATCTATTTTCTGCATGTCTCATGTTGTGCTTTTGGGGTTGGTTTACAACTCCACCAGGCAAAACATTGTTTATGATTTATCTGAAAAACTGATTAATATGTTGTTGCTCTCAAAACACTCATGGTGATGCCTTTTTCATGCAAGGCGGTGTACGAGTATCCTGTGGGGACGTACATGCTTAATGTGTAATTAGACTGTAATTTCATTAATCACTCTGATTCTCAAGGTCTCGGGAGAGTTTTATTGTGTGAACGTGGAGAACTGTGAGGGAACGACTCTGTTATTAGCAGTTCTCACATTCTGCTTTTCTTTTTTTGCCGGTTTCATGTCACCGTTCCTGTCTGATAAAAGTATGTGTTGGCCGTTCTAAAGTGTTTTGATGGAATGTCTGAACTGCCGCTGAAAAATGGTTTGGACGGTCTGCCAGAATCTCGATGTGAATCTTTATGCAGAAAGTTCTACGCCACTGCAACAGTTACAAACAGCAGACGCTGGAAGAGACGGGAATCACAAAGGCTTTGTAAACATCCACACAATCAAACGGAATAATTTATGAGCACCGGATCATTTTGATGTTTTGTTTGGACACTGCAGCTTTTATTTCCCCTCTTTTTTTAATAAATGAAAAAGTATTGTGCATGATAATGAGAATAATGAACAATCAACATTCACCAGAGGCCCTCGAGAACTGTTCTTTCTCCAGCTGGCGTGCACATGTGGCTCAGACAGCCACGGTGTGTGAAAGAGAGAAAGCGAGAGGCAAGAGAAAGCCAAAAATACACAAATTCCCCAACCAAAGCTGAACCCTCTCATTCACCGCTGATGACATCATTGCCGTACCTTGCAGCAGAGGAACGTCTTTGAGGAACCCTCCACTGTACTCCACCTGGTACTCCTTCTCCTGAAATCCCGGTACACATTCAGCCTTCTCTTCTTTTTCCTGCGCTCCAGTGCACACAACCTGAAATGGAAAGAAAGATTTCATTTTTATTACTGAATACAGGGGACACTTTTAACATTTTTAAACTTTTTTGTGCTATGCAAAACATGCCAACAAAACGCATATGCCTACAGTAAATTAACTGAGATACAGTGGTTTTAAATGTATTGACTTAATCGGCGGTGCAGCTGTAACTCAAGTCTGGGAATATAAATATTAAGTAA
Organism: Zacco platypus; assembly: GCA_038088235.1. Taxonomy (NCBI): domain Eukaryota; kingdom Metazoa; phylum Chordata; class Actinopteri; order Cypriniformes; family Xenocyprididae; genus Zacco; species Zacco platypus. The sequence continues at coordinate 21,547,445 of CM076075.1, read as the reverse complement.
CTCTTTATTCCGATGGTCTACTTTAGACATTCTATTAAGTAACTTTGCAACTACATGTCAACTTATTCTACTAACAATTTCCTATAGTCTCTAATGAGAGATAGTTGACATGTACTTGCAAAGTTCTAAAGTGGATCATTGAAATTAAGTGTTAACATATTTTAATAAAATATATATATATATATATATATATAATATGTTATATATATATTATATATATATATATATATATATATATATATATATATTTTATTTTTTTTTCAGTTTAAAGGTGCAGCGTGTAAATTTTAGCGCCATCTAGTGGTGAGGTTGCAAATTCCAATACAGAGAAGCTATGGTGGCCAACACAGGACAAAGATGTCGTCGTCTGAGACAGCAGAGAGTAGCCAAGTCAAGCAAACGCACTCTGTAGAGCAGTTTGTCCATTTACTGGCTACTGTAGAAACATGCCGGCGCAAAATGGCGACTTAATATGTAAGGGGACCCATGATGTATGTACATAAAAATGGCTCTTTCTAAGGTAATAAAAACATAACGGTTCATTATGTAAGGACTTTATACGCCACTGAAAACAAAGTTATGTATATTATATTGCATTTCTGTCACTAGATCCTCCTAAAACTTACACATTGCATCTTTAACACATTAAATAATTTTAATGAGTTTTGAGTGGAGCACTGAGTTTCCTTTCACGCCAGTTTTTGGCAAGTGACCGAGTGTGTGCATCATGTGGGTCAGGTTTTAAAGTGACAGCAGCCTAATAAACCTGCTGTAGTCAAGAACAAAAGAAAAAAAAGAGAAAGCACGCACTGCTCTTGACTGAATAACTTTTGTAGCTAAATAAGGATTCATTTATATTCAGTTTATAGTTCATCGGGGGTGTATAGTTCACCGTTTAGGTACAGGTCTTTCAGCACGTGTGCACCGAATGCATTAAATTGCAACATTAAAGTCTATAAGAAACAAAATGTCATCCTTCAAATTCTGTCCACAAAATCATGGAATTCAAACAGAAAATGCCATTTTGATGCGAGTGAAAGCGATCATCTCTTCCCGTTTAAAACTAGTTACAGAATAAACATGAATTAACATCTGAAGGTATGTTGAAAGTTACTGAAATGGTCATATCTCAAAACTTTACACAGCAAAAAAAATATATATATAGTTATAAAACATTTTATACCTCAAAATATGTTTTCACAGACAGAGAACTCCATGTAACATGTCCACAATAAGTGTTATCATTCTAGCTTGTATATAATTGAAGGAATGTAACTTTAATAGAGATTTTTTTTTTTGTGGATGTGGTGGAGTTTCCGCTCTCCCACATTAGTATCTGTATGAATAGAAGTGAATTCACCTTTGCCCACGGTTAAAATTGCCACAGTCTCTCTCTAGCAATAATACTAATCAAATGAGACTAATTATATACATACTAATTACATAAATAGATATTTCAAGAGTGTCAACATACATAGGTCAAAGTTTTCTATATTAGGGAATTGTACCTTGTTTATTCCATCTTTTGAAAGAACAAAACACTTGAGTTTTTCCTGTTCTTAGTTAAAACAGCTTCAACTGCACTGCTAAAACAAGTGTACTGATGAAATCTGGAGTATTGTAATTTAAATTCATCAACAAGTCCATTTTCTGTCAAACCCGCAATGACTAAATGCTGCTTTTACAGGGAGTGAGAGCACAACGGTTCTGCTGAGGGCTTTTCTGGTCAATTATACTAATTTTAGGTTGCCTTCCACTTAGGAAAGCAAAGGTTGTCTTCATTAAGAATTAAAGGTAATCATCCAGCTTTTAAAACTCGGAGCAAATTGCTGTTTTGTGGCTTTTTAGGTCAATGGTAGATGGAGGGGTTTTTAAGATCGCTTTTTTCCCTTTTGTAAGGGCCAGTAAGCCATGCTGTTCCAACCTTTCTGTCCATCTTTCTCTTTTACTTCCAGCAACATTATTACTCTTTCACACCTATTTTTGCTCTCCATCACTCACCCTTTCAGTTGAAGGGAAGCAGGGATTCTTTCTGACAATGTCACACCTCCCATGCCGTTCCTGAATATACAGCCCTGTTCCTCCTCTCAGTTCTACAGTACATAACAACTCTAGACGTACAGACGGAATTTTAGAAATCCGCTCAATAGTTTCTTCCTCGGGAATACTTTCAACACAGATTCAATACTTCAGAAACACAGAGCATAAATCATCAGCCACGCTGAAACGTAAATATTTCAGATTAGATAACCCATTCATGAATAATAAAGGCTTTGGCTTAGTTTTCTCCCTTTGTGATTTAGTAAAACCCCATGCTTTCTTAACAACTTTACTTATGAAAGGATATGCACAATCACACAGCCGCTTTGTAGCTAAAAAAAAAACAAAAAAAACTATTCTTCTTTATAACTTGAAAGAAAAAATGCGTTAGAGCACATAGGGCCAGGTGTCCTATTGGCAATATACCTATATCACTCCTATAGGTGATTAACTGACAATAAATATTTAGTAATATTATCATGTTAACTGTACTGACCCTTTTGACTGAATTTGAACTGAATTGAGCTGAATAATGATACTAACTTTGCAAAATCAATTCTATTATTGAACTGAACTGAATCAACATTGAATTGACTTGAGCTGATGACACTAGTATCCTCGGTAGAGCTACTTATAGCTGAATTTCATAATTAAAGATTTTGCAACATTGACAGTTATTGAACTGACATGAAATAGCATTGAACTAAATGACACAATCTTCTGTAGAGTTGAATGCTTTACAGCTGAAATTTAATGTCTTAATTAATGCATTTTACAATATTAACACCATTTTCTTACTTATTAATGTGATCCATCACACTATAAGCAATTAACTTCATCAAAAAATAAATAAATTTTATATATATATATATATATATATATATATATATATATATATATAAAAATTGCTTTCTTCTGCTCTGATAATGCTCCAGGCCAATAAAGGTGTGAATGGTGGACCACCAGATAAAGACCCTGTCATGTCTAGCCCAACCTGAACCCCACTGAAAACCTCTGGAATGTGATAAAGAGGAAGATGGAGGGCCACACGCCATCAAACAAAGCCAAACTGTTTTTTTTTTACCAGAAGTGTCATAAAGTCGCCCAACAGCAACATGAAACACTGGTAGACAGCATGCCAAGATTCATAAGTCAGGGTTATTCCACCAAATATTGATTTTGAAATCTTCCTAAGTTAAAACACTGGTATCTTGTTGTTTAAAATAAAAATATACTTGTTTTCTTTGCATTATTTGATTTTATTATTTTAGCTGTCGTTTTTATTCATCATCATTTGAAATTTAGAAGAATTGTCAGTTGTTTATAGAATAAAACAAAAATGAACATTTTACTCAAACACATACATATAAATGGTAAATCCAGAGAAACTGCTAATTTTACAGAGGTCTCCTAAATTTTTTCAGAGCAGCTCACATTTTTATAAGTGGGACCCATTTTCATTTCCCAGTCACTCCAGTGATCCATCATCCCTTAAAGGGACAGTTCACCCAAAACTGAAAATTCTGTCACCCTCAAGTAGTTCCAAACCTGTATGAATTTTGCTCTGCTAAACACAAATTAAGTTATTTGGAAGAATGTCAGAATTCAAACAGATTTTTTCAAACTAAGGTCTCTTTAGTTGTTACTGAAGCTATTATCCAAGTCAATTATAGGAGATCAGACGAAAATGCCAAAGTGTTTGCTTTGCTTAGCAGAGAGTTGAGATGGGGAGAGCAGGGACCTTGTAAGGATCCAGCTGGTACAGAGGATGTACATTAGGACAGCACTCAAACAGCTGCTGCACCTTCCTGTGTGCAGATGAGCATTCTGAATGTGAGATTGTACGCTTCTTCACTGTCACTACCTCAAAAATCCCTTGAAAGAAGAATTCATGCCAGGGAGCTTCAACATTAGGGAGCTTCAAGCATGTTATTACTACAGAAATTCAAGAGTTTCAAGGAAAAACTGCAGCTGAAAAAAAGCCATTTGCGATCGCATACTCAGCAATACGGCACAAAGTTCTCTTTGACGTGTCCCCCAGGATACGACACAGACTGAAAAAATAACGGAGGATCTCAGCACTGTGTATTTTGAGGGGAAAATAAATGCTTATTTTAGCTTATTTTTTACATTTAATGAGCTAAATCTGACAAAAGTGCTGTGTTTACTGAAATGGAAAAAATACTATCATTCTTGTTCTACAGGTTAATTTGCTGCTAAAAAAGTGACCCTCGGATACCACAATGCCGACTCTTGTTAAACTCACAAAGGCCTGCTCTGCTTTAGTTTTGATTTAATGGCAAATACATCAGGGGGTTAAGGGTGCCGCTTCCAAACAAGGTCTCCACTGTTTATGGTTGTTTCTATTCTACACACCGCTTCTGAAGTCCTTGAGGAGCTTGTTTAATGGAGTTCCTCATAAGAGAACAGAATCTAGTTTAGTTACTTGGGAACTCGATAACTTTTCTTAGCTGCATATGAAGCAAATATTCTTAGAATTTCCTCAGCAGGGGAGAGATAACACTGTATATAAGACAGCATGACAGAAATTTCTCCAATCAGCATGGCGGAACATCATTTGAACATCCATCCAGACAAAAAATGTCAGAGCAGATATTATCACAGGGCATCTGTGCACATGTTTGCACTCTCTCGTAAAAGAGAGAATAATATGGTGAAAAAGAAAAGGGAAAAAAAGATGAGATGGAAAAGAAAAGGCTGGACATTAAATATGTTATGTCCTTCAAACTGCCCAAGTGTCGGAAAAAAATACTAAAAAAAAAAAAAAAAAAAAAAAACGTAAAAATTTAAAAGGAAGTTAGAGGGCTGTTCACACGAGACATGATCTTGAATTCCATCTGGGGTTTATCATTCGTCTAGGTATATGTATTTATTACTAGTCAGCTCAAGAACAGTGGTTTTCAACCTTTTTCATGCCATATATGATGATCCCATAATTCTTTGCCCACCTTTGATGGAATTTTTTAGTCATCTATGACACAACGTTTCCCCACCATTAACGGAATTTTCTCGCAATCCATGTTTTCACAGTTTTACATTAGGGGGCGCTATTACTTCTCTTCTGAAAGAGTACAGAATCTCCCGATCAAAACACAGGTAAAGAAGCAGAAACAAGTGATAGAAGCATTATTGCTTAAGCATATATAAAATAACGCGATCATCAAACATTAAACAACATATAAATAAAAACTGCCTAACGCTACTGAATGAAATGTGGACCCAGGAAGAGGTATAGGACTGTGCAAGCTTTGGGGGTGTTGATGGAAGCGATCTACTACATGTTTCGATCATTGTTCTGAATCCAATCTGGGCGTAGTCCTTGACAAAAACACAATTTTCTCAGCTTTTTGTTCAAAATGTTAACAAAATGTCTCATTATATACTTTCTTAATTGGGATAATAGTTACATACTGACAAGCGTACTGAATGCAGCTTTAATTTCAATTTCTGTCAAATTCATCTCTATAAAAATACTTTTAAAGCTAGAAAGTGTGAGTGGACACAATGTGTGTGTATAAGAGGATCTAAGTTGGTGTCAAGGCAGATGACATCCAATGGGAGGACAGAGAAATGAGGTTAGAGGAAAAGAGCGTATGTGCGTCCATGTTCATAGAAATGTGTGGCCGTGTTTGATGTGACAAAAGAAAGCCAAACGCAAGGGTATTGTGCAGGCCTGCCTTTATCTCCTCTGCTTGGCTGGTTACAGGGAGACGGGCGTCCAAACCAAGAACACCACCTGCTGCCTGGCCTCAACTTACTCCCTCCCTCTCCCTTCCTCAATAATGCTCGCTTTTCTTCTTCTCTGTCTGAACTGGAAAGCGTAATTGATTGCTTGGCATGTTGGTCACCTTATCGGTTCGTTTCTGTGATACAGCTGTGTGGAGACTTCATTAGTTTCTAATAATTTGACTCAGCATGATTTCCTTATTAAACACAACTAGAGAAGATGACACTGGTGGGCTGTGATCGAGGGGACAGGGGTTAGAAAATGACAATGTTCCCCGCTGGTGCAGAGAAAAAACATTTAAATGTGCTTTTAGAAGTCTCTTTTCTTTTAGGTCATACTGCTTGTGCATGACAAAGGGGATAAATTAAATGGATAGTTTGTTCAATAATTAAAATTCTGTCACGATTTACTCACCCTTGTGTCAGTACAAACCTGTGGGACATTTTTTCTTCTGTGGAACACAAAAGAAGACATTTAAGACTGTTTTCCGTGCAATTATTGAGGACTGGAGCTTTTAAGCTTTGAAAAAGCACACAAAGCACATAAAAGAACATAAAAATGTCGCTTTATGCACTATATTCCAAGTACTCTGATATCACACGACAGGTAGAAATATTCTCCTCCGTTGGGCTGTTAACTACTGCAACACATCGTACGTTTGTACAATTCAATTGATGTTACGCAATACATATGCAAATGTAAGATATAATTTAAAGTGCAACATTATTATGAAGATGGGCTATCCAGAAATGTAGTTGTCCTGGATTGCTGAGAGTCATGTTCCTCCATTACTTTGAACCAATGAGTTGAACTTTAATCGATTCAGTTGAACCGAACTAGAACAATCTGATTCTTAAACAAATCATTAAGGTTGGTTTTGTTAACTGATTAAATTCATTGAAAAGTTCATCACCATCTTCAACTCTCTTGAACGTGGCATAGATTTTCAGACTTCAGTTCAGTCAGTTTCTAATGCAGAACTTTCATTTGGAAAATTTTGAATACAGCACACAAGGTTGTTCCACTTCAAAATACTTTTATGGTGCTTTTCCATCATTTTTGATGTTTGAAAGCTTTAGTTCCTATTTATTGTAATAGCACACACACACACACAAGAAAAAAGAGTGTTAAATATATCTCTGCAAGCCATACAGTTTTGGAATGACATGAGGGTGTGTAAATAATGACAGAATTGACATTTGTAGGAGAACGGTGCCTTTAAGTTTGAGGAAAATGATAAAAAGGTAACAGCAAGTGCCGTGTTTGTTATGAACAAAAATACGTGTGACAGAGACAAGACAAATAAAGCGACAGAAAAAAACTTCCAAATAGATGAGTGCCATTTCTTTGCTATGGCTTTATAAGACTCGGCGGAGATATAGAGGTTATAGTTTACTCAGCTCATCCTGAGAGAGTCTGGCTTTTTGTTTTGCTTCACTGAGGGGAAACAGAGTTCAAACCCATACTCCGTCTCCGCTCATAAACTGCGCTATAAAGCCCTGAGTGATACTGAAGATCTAAAAATGTGCCTTCCGACTACATTAACACTGAGCCTGGGCAAAACAGCTTGATGATTATCTGACAAAACTCCAGTTCGTTAGCTTTAGCACTTTTTCAAGGCCCACAACATAATTTATGCATGCAATGCAAGCAGGTTAGAATTCCTGCAACGTTTGATAGCTGGATTTTTTTGGTTTCATCAATGAGGTCAGCGTCTGAGGCACTGAATCTCAGCTTACCCATAATGCCTGGATTAATTCTTCCCATAGAAAGTCTGGAACCAACATATTTCCCGGCAACTACAGCACTGTAAAGCAATAGTTAGCAGGTCTAAAGTGTTGTAATCCCTCTGCAAGGCATGTAATCTAGTCATTAGACCTTCTCACCTCAAACTACTGGAGGATAAAAGCAACAGATGAGAACATAGCCATAACGCAGGCTGCGAGAGCTAAGATTAATTTTCTTTCGGATGCTGTGGTAACCCAAAGTAATTTTAATGTCCCATTCTACGTTTTACAGCTCGCTTAAATTGAACAACCTAGTTTGCAAAGGTTCATTAGCAAATTCAGTCGTACACCATATGGGGTAAAATGGGAGACTGGATTTTCACTGAAGGGTTTTAAGGTTAATATAACTGTTGAGGAACAATCCTGCAGATGGCTGAACGTAAAGACTTTCTGCGGTCGAGTTGCATTCTACACAATTGATGGCACTTATAGAAACACAAACTCACTGATTCTTTTTTGTGCCTCACAGACTTTTCTCTTAAATAAAGATGTCAGAGCAGTGAATAAAGTTCACCAGCTTTATTGGGTGAGAGAAAAGCAATGGCCACATATACGGCGAGTGTCAGATCGATATGTCACTACATTCTCTGCTAAAAGAGAAAGCTAACAGCTTTAAGTGCATCCCCCTATCTTCTTAAGTCCGAGTTAAACCTTCTACTGTCATTCAACTACTAAATCAGTACAAATTAATATCAACATTATCACGGAGACATAATGAAGGTAAAATAGGCTATTCATTCTTCATAGATCATCTCCCCTTAATGCTGCTCAGAGGATCACATCTTTAATTAATTAGCTCATTAAAGTCATCAGCAACTTCAATAAGTCAAAAAGAAAGGAACACAGACTAAGAAAGTCCTGCAAATCTCTTCTATAGCAGCATCACAGCTATTAGCTATTTTTTGAATTCAAAACGGACATCATTTTCTTCCATAATGCACATTCCTGGTCCTATTCATGCAATTCCTCGGTTTAATCGGTTGATAATCTTCAATCAAAATGCAATAACTTGCTCTCCCAGAATATATATATTGATGTCATTTAACCAACATCCAAACAGCTATTTAGGCATTATTTTGACAAAATGGAAATTTGGTGTAGCTTCATTCATAAATGATTTAATATCACTTGGAAATGCATCACATTATGAAAGTAAAATGGGTTGTGAACATCAATTCACAAACCCAGGGTTGTCAAGACACCAAAATTGTATTCTGTAAGTCTGAAATTTCTTACTACTAATTTTAAAATAACAAAACTAATATGCTATTAATGCTATTATTAACATGCAATCAGTTAAAAAACTAAATGTTTGTTTAACTAAACATACTATTACTGAAGTAATATTAATATTTATATTTAAGAACCATGATCAATGAATATACAGTAATAATGAGCATGCTACTTTCTTTAAACAAATTAATATTAAGGTATTATTAATAATATCAATATTAATAGTTAATATGGCTCTTACAGCTTGAGGTTAAGTAATTACTCAAGACGTATACACCGTTATCACAACAAACAAAGGTATAAATAAACAGTTCTTGATGTTTTTCAGGTAAGCATTTAAGAATAAAAAATGAATGGTCTACTCTGAATGATCAGATCTCTTCAGTTTTTTTAGGGCAAACTTTGTGTTCATGTTCAATTGGTTTATCCAACCAAGAGCAGTGAATCGGTTAACACTGACCAGAGGGGACTGTAGACGGAAAACAGTACGTTTAAATGAATACTTAAAGGCCACTGGTAACAATATTAAAATTCACTAATGTCCATCTTTGACTGGGTAAAACTTTACAGTACAAGAAGATACTTGTCACTTTGTTTGATGGTCATAAACAGAATTCTGCTGTAAGAAAGTAGCTCGGACACTGCAGACGCTCTGAGTAAACTCTGCCCAGTGGTGTTCAGCGTATGACATTTACATGCAGAGTAAAGAAGTCTATTCCGGGCATGTGGCTTTCTAAGATCCTGTGCGCACGGTCACTCTGCAATGGGCCCTGGAGGCTTTAGCAGGGAGGCGTTGTCTTTTTAAAGAGTAGTGGTGACGGCCTCCGGGCAGGTGCTGTGACAGGCCTGAAGTGTGATTAAGGTTAAGACTTCATTGATGAAAGCCAGTGCAGCCAGAGCCACTAGGCAGAGTCTGGTGTAAATGTCAGCTGAAGAAAAAAAAATCAATATGGTCATATGAGTTCACAGACAACCTGATTGGGAATGACTGCAGCACCTTAAGTGTGTGAAACATTTATGGCATTAGGGTGGTTTCTGACTTGAGCTGCAAGTATATTTATTTTCCACATTGTCTTAACACTAAGTTTCACGCCTTGAAATTTTTGTTACTAATAAAAAGCATTCAGAAATTCTCTTCACATCTATATTGAGAATTTACTATGTATCTGGTGCAGTTTAATCTGCAATTTAAATGATGTTGTAGCACTTTGTTCAACAGACAAGTCTGAGGAGAAAATAAAAGAACTTGTTATTTTTGTTTTGTGGTTAGATCCTAATTTAATTACCACCAAATTGATCTCATAAATAACTCTGAAAATAACTCCAGAATGTGACGTTCTTGCTAAACCAGTGGTTCTCAACCAGGGGTCTGTGGCTACTGGAGTCAAAAAATGAATCATAATTACCTATAATGCCGCTTTTACAAGACATAATATAAGTCTCTGGTGTCCCCAAAATGAGTCTGTGAAGTTTCAGCTCAAAATTGCCCACAGATCAAATTAGCCCCTATTTGGTTGTGAGCACAAACACACAGTTTTTGTGTGTGTCCCTTTAAATGCAAATGAGATGCTGGACCTTTTCAAAAGAGGGCGGAGTGTTAATAGCTCACACTTCGATTGTTCAACAACAAAACTCTCACACAGCCAAAATGACAATGGTCAGTAACAGTATTACTGTAGCCTTACATTGTGTTCAAACCGGAGACGGACATTCATGGAGTGACTCAAAGAACTTTACAACGTTTGTTGTAGTCCTTATAAAGCGATTTCTGCAAAAGAAAATATCTCCTTTGCTTTGAACTTTGAGTGTCCTACCTTTGCAGATGTTGTTTATGCTCAAACAGCAACATTACACACTAAATAAAGTGTGAAATCATAATCAAGGACCACTTTAAGACATTTAAAAAAAACAAGCAGCTTTGTCATATTTACAGCAGAAATACTAGAAATATTAGTGCATATGAAAGGCCTTTGAATGTTGAACAATGGGGGGTTTTTAAGTCAAATAAGTTGAGAATCACGAAAACTCATTAGCATGATTGAGTGATGCCGCCAAGCTCACAATAATCAACTGATCAAGCTGATTCAACATGAAGAGGCCACTCACACAGTGCACTGCACTGCTTTTCCATTTTTTTTCTGTGTAAGCACGCGCTAGATGGATGTGTTTGACTGTTGCACTCACATTTCACATCTTTTGCAGCATCTTGTGCATGACACGGCAATCTAAACGTGGCACTCAAGTTAAAAAAAAAAAAAAAACTTGTCTCTAGACTATGCGTTATTTTTTCATGCCAACCTTGGAAGTGATGACCATGGGCATGTGTTCAAATCCCCATATGGTTAGTCCGGCCTTGTTAACAGATGTAACATTTCAACATAAATTTCCAGAAGAGTATAATATTCCAATACTGCATCAAAAGAAGGCCTCAGGCTAATGCACAGACACCCACTAAACCCCTGATATCCACTGACCCCTGGAAAATATCCACACCAATCAGTATCTAATGTGCATTAATTATTGCAATAGCTTGGGATGGTACAAATTCCCTTCCAAACCTTCTCCCAATTGATGTCTCAGTTTCAAATCTGGCCAAAACAACATCCTACTGTCCAATGAAAAGACCAGGATGTCTTGTGAACCACCCCCAGCTGGGCATGAGCACGTTCCTGCATCTTTCCCTTCTCTAGCCTGGACTGAGTCCTCTGTTCCGTGGTAAATGTCAGTGCACACGGAGGGCATAGCAGGAGTGACCCAGGCCTGGTCACAGTGAGAGGCTGCAGCGAAATCAATCAGTCCAAACAGCTGCATCTGGCTTGCCAGTGGGAGAAGCAGCCTGCACAACCATCTGGAATCTGGACACATCACACCTGCTGGGCCAATGCATAAGGGTTGGTGCATGAGCTGAAAAAAAGGGCACTGGGCACAGCAAACAGGCACTCAATCTTGGATGGTATTTACATTGTTGCTGTAATTTAGGAGGCAGGTCTGACAGGGTTCGCAAATGTGGTTCCAACTCCAGATGTGTAAACACAATGCACCACTGAGGGATCCTGGCCTATGATTCAAACTGGGTTTTAGCCATAATAAACTACTCGTATGCAGCAAGAGATGATAGCATATCTGTCCAACCTAACTAATAGCTTTTCTAACCTTTGCAACAAAGACTCAAGTAAAGTTTGGTATAACTTTATCTTGCAGCATTGGAACACAAACATGGGTCTCCAGAGCTACAAAACTACTGGAAAATTATAGCCTAAACATAAAGGTTCTAACATAAAGCAAACTTACTGCAGCGTGAATAAAGGGCACATCAGGACAGAGCAGAAGAAAACAACACTGTTTACCTTAAGACATTACCATTCAGCAGGGCCAAACAGCTGGCGCTTAGCCACTCTGTTTAAAGGGCAGAGAGCAGGCCTTGGATGACTAAGCAGATCACTGGGGTCATAATCAGTGTGCATGCTGAAAAAAGGGGGCTTTAAGAGCCAGGCTAGCCTCCTTCAGGTCTCAACTTTAGACTGTTTGATGCATTTACAGATGCATCTCAATAAATTAGAATGTCGAGGAAAAGTTCATTTAACTCAAATTGTGAAACTTGTGTATTAAATAAATTGAATGCACACAGACTGAAGTAGTTTAAGTCTTTGGTTCTTTTAATTGTGATAATTTTGGCTGACATTTAACAAAAACCCACCAATTCACTCTCTCAACAAATTAGCCAATCAACTCATTACAGCTGCAAAGGTGTCCTGAGCCTTCAAAATGGTCTCTCAGTTTGGTTCACTAGGCTACACAATCATGGGGAAGACTACTGATCTGACAGTTGTCCAGAAGACACTCATTGACACCCTTCACAAGAAGGGTAAGCCACAAACATTCATTACCAAAGAAGCTGGCTATTCACAGTTCACAGTTCACAGTACTGTATCCAAAAGTTGAGTGGAAGGAAAATTGTGGAAGAAAAAGATGTACAACCAACCAAGAGAACTGCAGCCTTATGAGGATTGTCAAGCAAAATCGATTCAAGAATTTGGGTGAACGTCACAAGGAATGGACTGAGGCTCGGGTCAAGGCATCAAGAGCCACCACACACAGACGTGTCAAGGAATTTGGCTACAGTTGTCGTATTCCTCTTGTTAAGCCAGTCCTGAACCACAGACAACATGAGAGGCGTCTTACCTGGGCTAAGGAGAAGAAGAACTGGACTGTTGCCCAGTGGTCCAAAGTCCCCTTTTCAGATGAGAGCAAATTTTGTATATCATTTGGAAACCAAGGTCCTAGAGTCTGGAGGAAAGGTGGAGAAGCTTATAGTCCAAGTTGCTTGAAGTCCAGTTTTAGGTTTCCACAGTCTGTGATGATTTGGGGAGCAATGTCACCTACTGGTGCTGGTCCATTGTGTTTTTTGAAAAATAGTTACTGTACCCATTTAGCAAGGAATTTTGGAGCACTTCATGCTTCCTTCTGCTGACCAGCTTTTTTCCACTGAGATGCTGATTTCATTTTCCAGCAGGATTTGGCACCTGCCCACACTGCCAAAAGCACCAAAACTTGGTTAAATGACTATGGTGTTGGTGTGCTTGACTGGCCAGCAAACCCACCAGACCTGAACCCAAGAGAGATTCTATGGGGTATTGTCAAGAGGAAAATAAGGGTTAGAGACCAAAATATACAGATGAACTGAAGGCCATTGTCAAAAAAACCTGGGCTTCCATAACACCTCAGCAGTGCCACAAACTGGTCACCTCCATGCCACGCCGAATTGAGATAGTAATTAAAACAAAAAGAGCCCCTACCAAGTATTGAGTACATATACAGTAAATGAACATACTTTCCAGACTTTGGTCTTATGAAGTATTCTAATTTGTTGAGACAGTGAATTGGTGTGTTTTTGTTAAATGTGACCCAAAATCATAATTAAAAGAACCAAAGACTTCAGTCTGTGTGCGTTGAATTTATTTAATACACAAGTTTCACAATTTGAGTTGAATTACAGAAATAAATGAACTTTTCCACAACATTCTAATTTATTGAGATGCACCTATAATGGTTCAAACCCTAAGCTACTTATAAACAAAGGTAAGTGGTATAAAAAACACATTTATGTAGTATAAACTGCATTACTATCTGATGTCACATAACCAGAGCTGTTTCATTCCCGTTTGCCCCTCTGAAAGATGGCAGTGTCAAAAGCTCCAAAAAAAGAAGTAAAATATGCACACATTCAGTGACATAATATTTAAATAGTCTGTTAATATATTAATAATATTGATTTGGCTCATATAATCTTGTCCCAGTAGGAAATCACAGAGGCCCATTTTTAAATAAGTAACCAATTAAGCTCCATATAAAACTGCATATTTCAAAGTATTAATACACTACCGTTTAAATGTTTGAGGTCAGTGAGATTTTATAATGCTTTAAAAGAAGTCTCTTATACTCACCAAGGCTTCGTGTATTTGACAAGAAATAAAGTAAAAACTTGTGAAATATTATTACACCTGAAAATAATTGCTTTCTGATTTAATATGTGTTAAAATATATTTTTTTTCCTTTTATGGCACACCTGAATTTTCAGCAGCCATTACTTAAGTCTTTAGTGTCACAAGGTCCTTCAAATCAGTCTAGTATTTAAATATCAATATATTCTAATTGAAGAATTTTTATAACAATGTAAAGTAGGTATTTTCTCTCCCTTTTGATCATTTAAAAAAAAAAGGAAAAAAGGACACCAGACTTTAGGTACATTTAGTGCAACAAAGCATTTTTTGTTTTTTATTATTGTTTTTTTAACTATTACCAGCTAGTAAAATATATTATGTTACATTGAAATTTACCACTTTCTGTCAGGTTTTATTGTGCAACTGGGCAATTATTATTTTTTAAAGGTATGCAGCTTGGTTCATTACGCCACCCACAAGGTAAAATATATGCGCTTAGCTGGGAATAGTTTCAAATTAAATGGGTTAATTGTCTTTTAGATCTCTCACCCGAGAATGCTACAACTGCAGTAATGTGATCACATCAGAACATGCTGACTAAAGAGCTGAAAACAATGTAAGCATATCAAAATGATTCTGATGTCTGGATGATATTTTGCTGTGACATTTAAGTAAGTTCAGCAGCAGTGGCTCAATATTGGTGCTGCACTTTCTTTGATACCTGCAGAATCTGGCCCTGGGTCTGCATAAGGTCTTTACATCAGAACTGTGAAGGTGACAATTCACTCACAACAATTGTGCCATGAGCTCATGTGGCATTGCAACACACCAGGATGTGTATTAAGGGTCAAAGGGTGTCCAATACGGGGGATAAGCAACTACAAAAGAGTCCGAAAGTCAAGTTTCTGTTCTCATGTCCTTTACCAGGGCCATGGCGGAGAGGAATGGACAAGATTAGCCAACAAAGCTAGCAATAACTCACATACTCCCAAACAACCTTCCGCCAGTGCTGAGCCCTTCCACTGAGGCGTTTGAATGCAAGATACGGTTGACGTGAGCGATTGCGTCCTTTTTCCGATTATCTGCTCAAGTCTCGCCGTCAAATCCAGCCATGGTCACACCATCCATCAGTTTAAAGGGCAAAGTTGCCAATAAGCCCTTCAACCCATGAAGCAGGTCTCCTTCTTCCTTTCACCGAGATTCAATAGTGGACTGAGAGCAGAAGAGAAAGATTCCTTCATTTTGAGTGAGCAGAGTAAACTACTGGGTGATATTCATGGGGGAGCTGCAAAGATATCGAACAGGACGTCTACTTTTTCTACTTCTTTTTACTGGCCCAATACATTGCTGCTGACATGGTATTTGCTTTATCCCCTTCCTGGGAGGCCATAGCGGTCTATGCTTTCTGGAAAATGTTGTAGCGTTCTGCCCTTGGCTACCGCATTGGGTGATTCACAGAGAGGAGTCAAACGTTTTGACTTCTCATCTTAGCTTGTAAACAGCACTTACTCGTCTCCTGATATTTGGACTTTAAATCTCTTTTCCTTTCCGGTAACAACCTGTGATTTCATCATCTGAATCTCTTTGCTTTATTTTTCTAAACCTTCCAATTAATGACGTGTTCTAAAGGAGCCTAAAATTCCTCCCTGTCAACAATGCCAATGAGACGCTTAAGCCAAGCTCAAAGGAACACAACCGGCGGTACAAAAGAGATATGCAAATGATCATCAGATCATTTGACTCATCTGCACGTTTGATCTGGGCCCTTTCATTTCCCCATGTCTATTCGTCTGCAGTTCTCCAACTGTTAAATCTCCTACTGCTGTCGTGATTAATGACAACAGAGGCTGTGCGCTTGTGTTTTTTTCTCCCTCAGAATCAAACTCTTTAATAGTATTTTATAGGCATGTTAAAAGGCCACTGAACGGGCTGTGAAAGGTTCCTTCTTTTTTCTTTTTTTATCATCTCCAGAGGGGGAAGCAGAAAAATCCATTTTGTCTGAATCAATATTTACTCCTGATGCTGTCTTCTCCCAAAATAATCGACAGCTGGTCTTTTGTTCAACCCTCGAAGAAAGTAAAAAGGAACTTAAAGGTTACCACACTAGAGTAGTTCTGAAAGCAGAGGAAAAAGGAAAACTAAGGTTAATGATTATAATTTACTTCTCGCAACATCCCCTGAGCTTTGCTCTTCTGTAGATGGCAATGCATTATGTTATGTTTTCACAATGCAAAAAGTTTTTGGCAACTGAAATAAAGTTGAAATAAATAATAATAACAATAATAACAATAAATGAAAAACACATAACTTCATTACAAAATCAAAATAAAAACATAAATGCTTATCAAAATATCCATCCATCCATCCATCTATCTTCAAGGCTTTTTTTTACTAAAAATTAAATGTCTTTAGCGCAATGTTTTTCTTATTAGCATTTGTTTAGATTTTTAAGTCATTTTAATTCATTCAGATTTGAATTGCAATTCTTCATCCTGTTTAATTGGAACATTAAAATTGGAATTCATTAGACATTCTCTATTCAATTCTGAATTTTGCACAATATTATACTAAAGTTCTAATATTTGCAATCACTATCACAACATTTAGTCATTTAGCAGACGCTTTTATCCAAAGCGACTTACAAGTGAGGAAAACAAACAAGCGATTCTTCATGAATTGGCAAATAACACAGGACGTGCTCACAATACAAGTTTCATACATTGCTCAGTACCATAAGCTAGAGTAGGAAGGGAAAAAGGGGGAAGGATAGGTTTTTTTTTTTTTTTTTTTTTTTTTTTTTATGAGGGGATTAAGTGTTCAAGTGCACAAGTCATGTCGTATCAGATGTAATGTTTTGGGTTGCACTTTATTTTACAGTTCGTGCTTATGTGTACTTACGGTGTACTTACCTAAGAAAGTACTAGTTAATATAAGCTAAATACATGGGTTAAGGTTAGGTTTAGGTGTAGGTTCAGGGTTAGTACCTAGTTATTACCCAGTTATTGTAATAGTAGTACATAGTATATACATGGGGAACAGGACTGTAAAATAAAGTGGGTTACTTTATTACAATGCAATTATACATTTAAATGCTGAGTAATATTAAGTAACTACATGTACTTACTATAGGGTTAGGATTAGGGATTGGTTTTTGTTTAGGGTTAGTTGCATGTAATTCTGCATAATTTATAGTTAGTACTGGAGTAGCTACATGTAACATATTTAACAATGACACTGTAAAATAAAGTGTTATCTCATTTTATATAATGTCTGCTACCACCTTCACCCTATTACTTACGAAGTATGAAGCCTGGCCCACTTCCAGACAGATCAACTCACAGAAAATAAGCCTCTAATAATCAATAACACCCTTCTTTATGGTTTCAAACCTTCAAACAATCTTTCTGTACATCATGCATTACGTTTAAACTCACTTACCCTGATGTTAATAATGTATAATAAAACTTTAACTGCCATATAGTACACTCTCCTAATGCTTCTGTTTGTTAGAAAACCTCCCTGTTCCATTCATGTTTAATGCTGATAACTGTGAGGTCAGAACAGCGCAGAACAGTTTATACTGTAGAACAGAACACCACAGAACAACTGCAATACTGTTTCATTATTACCAACCATTCAAAAGCTTTTCTGCTCCACTGCCCTCTGAATATATTACTATATATCTCATAATACGAAACGAATACATTACAAACTCGCTCAATGCAGCAAGAACTCCATTATCAATCAATGGGAAAACACCTGCACACCTGCACATAAAAGTAACAAAATGCCTTAATACGATTCTCAACTATTAATAGCAAAATTCAGTCTGTCAGTGTTAAAACCAAAATGAGTTATTGACCTCATTGAAAGTTAATGCAGTCAGTAAAACTCATAAACAAATCTATTTCACTCCCTGTTTGTTATTAAATATATTGTGTAAAATTGCATTAAATCGTATAATGTATATTCTTACTGAGAAAACTGGGAAACTTTATCTCCAACTACAATCAATTCCTCCCATAGGCATGTCACTTCCTTTCCTTTTCAACTTGTTCTAATCCCAGATAATCATTACTAACATGAGTGGCTTTCACTTCACAGAAAAAAAAGATGTAAAATAGAGTCTGAAAATGTAAAATAGGACGATTCTGCCAGAGTAAGTGAAGGCACGGAAGAAGAAAAAAAAACTGGAAGATAATTTTACAATATTTCACTTGTCAGAGTACGAGAGAACTGACAAGGAAGATTGACAATTACTGCATGTGCTGTGCAGAGATGAGTGACAGATGGATGGGTGGAAGTTCTGAGATAATGCAAGAAAAACAGCGTTGTGAGTACAGAGTCAGTCTCGTCTAGGGTTATATTTAAACATAAAGAAAAGGGAGATACTGATGCCAAGGAAATGGAGAAAATTTCAATACGACGTCGGCCAGGAATGTTAGTGAGATCAGGCTGGCAGCTTAAAATTTCTAGGCTGCTTCAAAAGGTGTCAGGACTTCCATCTCGGCCATTGTGCGGTCTCTCTCGTATCACGCAAGGCTTGATTACCTGTCTGTCATGAGCATGTTACAATTCAGTCTCACAATTCTGACAAATAACTCAATTTCTTGCACAGGCAAAACCCATTTTGGGCTATTTGGTTGTGAGTATTACACTATGAGAACACAAAGCAACTCCAGAATCAACTTTCTTTCAGTGTGGCAGCCGTGCTATTGCAGCAGTCGACACTTTATTGAATGAAGTTAAGCTTACACTTTTTGAACCGCTTTAACATTGGGTTTTTCGAAACAAGACCTTTAAACCCATATATGTAGGAAAATCCACCGCGCAAGAAGACAGCCATGAATAACACTCAGCAGAACAAAGCAGGAAGCACAATGTGAACTATTTTGTGAATAATAATAATAATAAAATGATCTCGCCCCCCATTGACTACCATAGTAGGAAAAAAATACTATGGCAGTCAATAGGGGGCGAGATCTGCTTGGTTATAAACATTCTTCCAAATATATTCCTTTGTGTTGAGTAGAAGAAATAAATGTATACAGGTTTGGAACAACTTGAGGGAGAGTAAATGATAGAATTTTCATTTTTGGGTGAACTATCCCTTTAATGCGACTCTGCAACAATGTCTATAGCTTACCTAATGGTGGATTTATAATTAAAGTTATAAAATGATCAATAGCTAATTATTGCAATTAATAGCCGTTAGTTGGTTAAGTTTAATGAATTCGGTTCTTTATTCAATTCTCCACTAAAATCAGACATTTTTCTCTTCAGCAGAAAGAACTCTACTGTATGTAGACAGACAGACAGACAAACATGTCAGAGCATCAGTGTTTTCTCTCACTCCAAGATCACTCTGATACCATGCCAGTTAACAGCCCATAATGCAAGAATTCATCATGTTACACAGATAAATAGACTAACAGTCAGAATGAAAAAATATGGAATTTGTGCAAAAATAGTGAAAAAACACAAATGATTTAAAGTAATACATTTTGTGCTTTAATGTTCATAATATGGATCAATGACAAACAAGAGTCATACAAAGCCAAACAAGAGCAATGCATATCCACATATTTATGGCAGGAAATTCATGGAATATATCCTAATGATTTTTGGCACAAAAGAAAAATCTATCATTTTGACCCACACAAAGCCAACAGCTTTGTGGTCCAGGGTCACATATTAAAAAAAATACTGAATATGTATAACTGTTTGGAAATTTTACAATAGAGCAAACTCAATGCAAGGTGATCTGAAATTGAAAAACCAGTAGTGGAATTAGAGTGTTTTGGAATGAGCAGAAAGAGGAAAGTAGATATTCTCACATAATTTATTGAGGCAGACCTGTTTAAGAAATCAGGAAAAGCTGCTATAAGAAGATAGTAGAACAACAAAAAGGTGACCAGGAAGCATTTTTGAAGGTGTGGATTTGCGAAGATGGATTGGACGGAATGTAATCTCATCCCTGCTCTACTAGAAACAGCATGTTCCTTCTCAACAGATAAGACAGAAGACATCATTTGACACTGCACAGAAAACTATCCCATCCTTACTACAACACAAGCCTGTCCAAAAGCAGTAAAACATTGGCCCTATTTCTTGACGCTACATTAATTTGACCAGATCTGACGTTGCTGGGTTAGATTGGTTATTGCATCTCAACAGGAACGCCCGCGAGCCTCAGAGGAACTCTTGAACTCGCTTGCCTGTGTATAGGTTTGTGAAAGCACCGGGTTTAATGATCCATGAGCATCAGATGCAGGTTTCTGGGTGTGGGGTATTGAGATGATGGATTGATCTGGATATTTACTCATTCAAGCTGCTGAAATGTGCAGGCTCATGCAGCGCTGAAAGAGAGAAATGCTTTTGTCCCTGTGCACCCTTTGCCACGTCTTCACCTACTTCTAAACCATCTCTCCAGCTCAAGACAAAAGTCTGGAGCCGTGCCATGCAGCCAAACCACAAATACACCGGCTCATAAGACCAGAGAAACCACTTATCCATCATATTGTAAAACTCCATAGACATATGCTGAACTCATCTATGAAAGTTTTACTTCGTAATGCCTCTAATCTTCCTCCATTTACTGGACACCACATGCCATAGGTACCTGAGCTTGGTGCATTAAGCAGAACAATTTTCTCTTTAATGGAACATGATGAACCATGGGAAATATGGACAAAGAAACAAAATGCACTGCTCTTTGCAGAGAAAAAATATGAAAACGAACTGAATGCGAACCACATAGAAGGAAATAATGGATTTCGTTCATAGAGACATTTAGATAAATGCTGCAGACGAGCAATGCAAGACAATGAGGTAAAAATGCTCAGTGACCTGTACAATGAATAGCAAAAGTGAGGGCTAACAAGTACTTGCACATAACACACATGCTTGTAGGCCATGTAGTTTTTTTTCTTTTAACAGTGAATATTTTTCAGGGTAAAGGCCCATTCACACCAAGGATGAAAACTATAATGATAACAACAAAGAGGTAGTTTTAAAAACCGTTCTAAATCTAAAAGAATAGTCCACACCACAACTATATTGAGAGAAATAACACTTTCAGAATGATTTTTTTCTTCTTACAGCTTATGAACGATAAAAACATGACATTGAATCCAACCTTCTTAAAAGATTTTGAGCATTTAAAGCGGCAGATGCGAGTGTATAATAAACAGATCAATATCTTAATACAGTTATTGTTATAGTTATCATTCTTGGTGTGAACCGGTCTCTAAGGTTATCATTTTTCCAAGAATTGTCATGTGCGAAATGCAGCCAATTGCAATAGGAATCCATGCAGAAAGATTTTGCATTGGGTTCATTTTGTCATGTGAATTCTGTGTGAGCTATGTTTCATAAATCACTACATTACTGACAATAGACAATGGACCTGCAAAATTTCGCTAATGTGAAAGCACCTCAAGGGTTTTAAAAAGGATAGTTCCAAAAAATTCTGTCATAATATACTCACCCTCATGAAATGCCAACTGAAGTCAATAGTAACCAATACTATTTGGCTGTCAACATTCTTTAAAGTATCTTCCTTTCTTTTCGAGTTCCGAAGAAAAGAAAGTCACATAGGTTTGGAAGGACATAATGGAGAGTCAATAATGATAGGATTTTCATTTCTGAGAAAACTATCCTTTTAAAGTCAGTTTCTCAAGAGACAAACCTTAAATGATTTGAGGAAGTTGTTGCAATGGAATAGAGCCATTAAATAGCTTATTAAAATGGCTGTTTTGACCAACAGAAATTCTTATGAATAAATTGTGTGGAATGACAACATATAAAACTCATGTGACAGCTTGCCCTGATCTGACATTAATCAAAAAATATCATTGTTCTAGAAGCATAGTTCAACCTATTAGTGAAAATATGGTGATTTTAGAGTTAGCCTTTTGTCTGAATATATGTCAGTGTGGTTTAAACGTGTTCACTACCCAACACTTTAAGCAAAAATATGATGATACTCCTTTAGAGGATAAAATTCACAAAATTACTCTAATTTGAGGCCGCTTTGTACATGCAAACCACTGCTAGAAATAACACAAGTGTGTTATTGGACTTTTTACTCAAAACCATACAGCTACTTAAGCCTTATAAAAAGTTCACCATGTGAAAACAATCCCTGGCCTGCCTACAATATGCTGACCATAACTCAAAGCCAACTCCAACAACTAAAATAAAACCTTTTGCATGTTTACAATAAAACATTATGTTTTATAGTTGAGGACATCCCAGACATCCCAAAAGGAATAGATTATTGAAGTAACCTACACACACATGAACAAGTGGAGCTCAAAAGCTCAAGACCAAAGATCAACTATAACTGTGAAAATACACTAGCTTTATTTAGACTCTGAATCAATATCAATCAGATACAAAGTGTCCACTTCTCACAGTCATAAATCGCTGTCATATCTTCTTTCACATTCACTTTCGATTAACTCGCAGACCAGGCCTGCAGCAAAACAAGCTACGATACAAGATCCGTAAGACCCAGTTTGTTTTTGTCCCACGAGAAATGCAATTGCGAGCGCAGAGTGAGGGATACAAATAACTCTTTTGAAATCTCATTTTTCCATCCCCCAAAACACCATGTGGACGGAGCTTGACATACATCACAAGAGGAGACTCCTCACGGTACCACTCTGGGACAGCCTTTCCTACCCACACATGCTGCCTGAATGTTAAACAGGGAGAAAGAAAGAGAGTCAGCCTGCTTTTCAGGGTCTCTAATCTAATGCTATGCTTCAAACCACTTAGTACAGTCTGTGCAAAGGCAAATAGTAACTTTCTAAATAATATATACAGCTTAACAGACCATAAGTTAACTGTTTTCTATTGAAATCTATCTTAAAATGTAATTTATTGCTGTGAGTTTTCAGCCATTACTCTAGTCTTCAGTGTAATACACAGATTTGATGCTCAAGAAAAATAATTTTTAATGTTGAAAATGGTTGTGCTGTTTAATATTTTTGTGAAAACAACAAACATTTTTTTCAGGATTCTTTGATTCTTTTTAAGAAATTCATTTGAAAAAGTAAAAGTCTTTACTATAACTTATTATACTTATTATAAAATATTAACTTCTTTTGAAAAATTATAGGCTCTCACTCAAACTTTTGAATGGTACACTGTACCATTATCAGCTTAATTAATGTGGTTCACATAACATAATATTTTTAGTTTCTGTTGATTAAACTCAATTTTTTAATTTCAATGAACTTAAATTTTAAGGCAATTTACTTTTTTAAAGCTAAACCAACAATTCTTTTTTACAGTGTAGTATATATACGATGTGAATTTGAGGAATTATGGTGATGACTTAGTCTGTCTTTCTTTCATTCTGTTGCACTATTTTTGTTGGTCCAAAAGTAATAAGTAGGCTATTTCAAAAAACACAACTCATAACTATACAGTGTTGCTCAATAATATCAAGTTAAGACCCAAAAAAACCCCAAAAGATTTAACTTACTGTAGTTCTTCCTCAAAATCTGTTATCTTTTTAACATGACTCTGCTTCCCAATAGACTAATAAAAGTAATAATAATAATAATAAAAATAAAATTCTCTTGCTTCCAAAAGCTTCACATAGCCAGCCAAACAAATTGCCATATCGAGGCAGTGCTTTCCATTTTTGTGTACAAATATGTGCATCAGACGGTCAGTGTGGGTGATCTGTAGGCGTTCTGTCTGAGCATGAGACTGTAAAAGGAATAATTTCAGCATCTAAAGTTAAAAGTGAATAAAAGTTATGCATCCATTATATGATTTCCTCATCTTTATGTGAAAAAAACATGACAGAACAAGGAATTGCAACTCATTAGCATTTGCAATTATGACTAAAGCTCAACCACAGAATGTTTAAACTCACATAAGCTAAATATTTAAAGAAATGCATGTTAATGTACTCTGCCTGATGTTATCATGTTGACTACATGTTCGATACAGAAATCTATCAGAACGAAAGATTGCACATGCTCTCTCCACAAAACCCACTACAGCAAATCAGGTCGATATTACTCTCTCCCAAACTCTTCTCCTGAAATCACAAACTGCACAGTAATCAGAAGTTGGCAAGGTGTTCATATTTTGTGTTTCCAAAATTCCTGTTTGTGTGTGTGAGTGTGTGTGTGTGTACGCATTTAGAGGGAACAGCTCGGCATGGCGGTCACCATTATTCTAACGCAACGTTTAGCTGACTGTCCCTAATTCCATTTCTGGCCCGGTGTCATTCCAAGACGGAATGTAACCAATTCCCAAGAGCAAATTGAAGAGCCATCAATTGTGAGAAGGGCTGCATTGCCGCCTCTGGCACACAGAGAGAGGAGGGGGAGCCGCGGGCCGAGGGAGAGGAGACGGCAGAGCAGCAGGTCAGACACTATTCTATACCCTCACAATAAATCTGATTTAATATCCATTGTCCCACCAACCTCAGCGGCGAGATGGAGACAGGCAGAAACTGGCATAAATAAGAAGTGAAGGAAGCAGAATGGATATTGGTGGCATTGTTGTATTAAATCAGAATAATAAAACCATGCATGCACAAACAGGATTTAATAGAGACGTCCGGCTCAGCGCACGCCGGCGCACTCCAGAGACGAGCCCGGCAGAGACCCGGGGACGCAGCTGCGGGAGCCGTTCTTAATCAAACCGAAATGAACAGCAGCTCCGGTGTTTAACGATAGGGCTTGTAACAACAGACCCTGGACCTGGGTGTTGAGTCAAGAGTTAAGCACCGTCTGTGTCGAACACGAGGGAATCTGAACTGGGGTCTGTGGAATGTCAGAATCTCTTAGTCATGTCACAAAAGTGAATTTTGATGGGAGGGCGGATGCTGTGTACTCTTTAATGTACTCTTGGCTGGTATTTATATGGCTAGTAATTGGACTCCTGCTCTTTTGACCTTATCGGAAGTAAAAATAGCAATGCAAAAAGGACTTTAACTGCTTTCCACAATAAAATCAACTGATCCAAGTGATCATATGTCAGACGGAACGGCATTGGGCCAAAGTGCACGCTCTGGCTGCTACTACATATAATATAAATCCACATAAATGTTGAATTCTGCACCGGAAGAGTGATTCACTGGACCACCTGTGAGGTTCATGTAATTACTGTGCTTCCCAACATGGTTCTTCAATCAAACTGAGAGCTGCAGATATGCGCAGCATGTTTAATTGACAAAGCATGTCTTCAGCAGCTTAACAGTAGCTCCTCTCTATTATCACAGGTGTGTATGGAGATTGTGTCTTGTTAGATAATGGCCTCACTTTCTACCCATGCTATTTGTCTTATTAGGAGAGAAAGTCAAGAGCACTCAGTTTTGAGGTCTTGCTAAGAACAGAGGGGGAAAAATTAGTGTGATGTTGTTTTGGAATATTGAGTGAATTTTGTAGCACATTTGAGCAGCTATATAGTCATATGCTAAGTTCTCTATGCATCCGTTCTGTATGCATGCACATGCAAACTCAAGTGTGTGTAATATAGAGGTAAAGTACACTAGGACTAAACAGACTGAATTACTGTATATTCTGCAGTCCTGCTTCATATCATAATACACATGACTGTAGTAATACACATGCCTTTAACTATAAAAGAAATATCAGAGATTATACTGATAAATGTGTGCTTAAATCTTCCAATTAATTTCATTTCTAAATAAATAATTGTAATAATTTAAGAAAACAAATCATTCAATGTTAAAGCCACATCCTTCTTCCTGCAAAACCAAAATACCAGTTCATTAACGGATCGTGTTTTGGATGCTGGTTTCCCCACCAGGCTTCTTGTTATTGAGAAAAATTACGTTGGTCAGGCAGCTTCACCAACTTGTGAAAATGGAAATGTCCAAAACTACATACAATACTGTTCAAAAGTTTTGTTTTTAAAGAAATTAATACTTTTATTCAGCAATGACACATACAACTAATCAAAAGTAAAAATCAACTTTTAGTAAAGACTCTTGCACTTTTGCAAACAATAAATGCTATTCACCATGACAATCCACTAAACTCGAAACCAGCACAAACCGAACCCTAACAAATCCATGCCGGTCTAAGCTAGTCTTTTCAATAGTGCAGCATTATTCATAAAAGCATAAATAGGCAAAATTATCACAGAAATGATACAGTTCCTGTAAATCCTGCTAAAGTCTACTGGACATTTTCTCTAATCCATGATGACCTTTGTTTGGACCTGCTGAGGAATATAGAAATATTAGTCCTTGCTTTTCAGAAGCTAGAGAGAGAGAGAGAAGAACAACTCCAGATGATCGTGATGGTCGTATTATGTGTTGTGGGTGTTTTAGCTTGCTGAGAGGACAGGGCTCTTGGGAGATTAATGAACCGGGTAGCAATCTCCGGCAGAGGTCATCTGGCCCTGGCATGATGTGCATAAGGGCTCTACACTTCAGAACTCAAGTGCAAACGCTGCCACAGAGAGATAACAGAAGAGATTGGGAGTAAGTATAGCAAAATGATGGTCCACACTTTTTTTCTGCTGGGGAAACTCAGACCAGAACTTAGGACAGACACATACTCTTAGTAACAATGTGCAATTTAGCATTACTGTGGCAATATCATACTATGAATAGGAAATACAATTATATTCAAATGTCTGATCCATTTGTAGTAGCTAGTAGCAAGTCTGTCGAAAGTTTAAAAGTGTTTTTGAGCCATTTTGCTAACTTCAACAACAGGCCCTCTCTTAAAAACACTTTACAGTAAGGTTAACATTAGTTAATACAAACTAACAATGAAAAATATTTCCAAAGCATATTAATCGTAGTTAATGTTAATTTCAATATTTACTAATACTTTATTAAAATCCAAAGTTGTATCTGTTAATACTATTTAATAGACTTGAGCTTTTACATTGACTAACAATTAACAGCTGTATTAAAGATTATTATTATTAAAGCTATTGTTAACTAGTAGAAACTTATAGTAAAGTGTTACCAAAAACCCCACCCTGTAGCAAACTCAAATATACAAAATGACTCGTATACAGTGCTTTTGATTGGTTAGTGTTCTGGATATCTGTTTACAGAACCATATATTTTATTCTAGATATGTCAAAAACTCAGAAAGCAACTTTAACAAACTTTAACTAACATCCTAAACAAAATTCTTTTTAAACTGTTGCTCAGCTGACAGAAGTCGGCCTGAAAGAGAAAAGCGACAGTAGAAGAACAGTTAATGCTAAGGTCCCTTGTAGCGACGCTAAAAATGCAAAGGCATTTGGAACGCAAAGATCCATGTAATTGAGCTTGCGTAGCTAGAAGCATTTGTGTTCAGATTTTTGCGGAGAGCATGTTTCTGGCCTTAGGGTGAGTTATATGTTGAGTGAGTACAAAATCTATTCCTTCGAAAGATATTTTCTGGCACATGAAATGCTTGGATAGCACTATCAAAAAGTTTATTTAGATATAAACAAGCTAGTTTGAGCCAAAAGGCACATGCTGAACTTGCAATGCTGGAAGAACCATGTTTCCGGGCACCCTCGAGAGTGTCCTTCCTATACAGCTAGTTTGGCTGGAGGGGGAGCAAAAAACGCACGAATCACAGAAACCCCAGGGTTTTCACTAGCAAGGGGAGGGGATTTGTTAATTACAGGGCTCCCCAGTATGGGCTAAAAGGGAAATGTAATTAGAGGAGTGCAGCCTTCTGAATGAAGACAGTAATTAGAACGAGCACACGTTACAAGAGAAAGGGCTGATTGTGGGAGCAACACCGATTTCCACCCGGTCTGCTGATGGTGACCTTCATACTTTCCTGTGTCTGTTCATTGCAAGAGCACTGAAAACACAAGCATGTCAATACTTAGCCCTTCCACTCTTGTCTCCCTCCACTACTCTTAATTACAGCCATTCAGGCAATCAAGGCCTTGATTATGGTCCGAGCTCCATAAAGCATGCTCACTGATGTCGAATATGTGCACGACAAAACCTGAAGCAGGGGTCCAGGGATACAGATAAAATATTTAAATATACAGAACATAAACATATTATTACAATTTGCATCTGGACAAAAATTTTATGACTATGACATGGCAAAATACTGTCTGAAATTAACCCTGTAAATAAAAAAAAAAATGAGCACATGAATGACCAAACAAAGTTGTATTTACAAGTGGGAAGCTTGGAATTCTAGAGCTGCTGAGCTGTGACGTTAGAAAGGGCAAGTCGATTTCAAACACTGCATAAATACGGATTTATATCATATATCTATAATCGGTATAGTATGGTGACGAGAGAGCTCAACGCACTGCAACTGAAGAAGACACAATGCAAATAGAAAAAAACACCAGCAGATTAAGAAAACACTTCATTAGTCTGACAACACATGTGCTGCAAATACTCACAACACATCCAAATACAGAAAAGTGCTGCAAATAGAACAGACCACACTGTAATGGCTGGAACCACTTATTGTTCGATGTCTACTCATCAGTGGTGTTGTCGATGACATGAAAGGTGAGTTTTTTGTTTATTTTTAACATCCTGATCGTATGCACGATGTGAGTATTTGCAACGTGTTTCTGTATTTGGTTGTGTTGTGAGTATTTGGTTGTGTTGTGAGTATTTGCAGTGCGTGTCTGTATAACTCGTTGCAGATACTCACAATGCAACTAAATATAGACACTCGTTGCATATACTCGCAACGCAACCAAATACAGAAATGCGCAGCAAGTACTCACAAAGCAACCAAATACAGAAATGCGCAGCAAGTACTCACAAAGCAACCAAATACAGAAATGCGCTGCAAGTACTCACAAAGCAACCAAATACAGAAATGCGCAGCAAGTACTCACAAAGCAACCAAATACAGAAATGCGCTGCAAGTACTCACAATGCAACCAAATACAGAAATACACTGCAAGTACTCACAATGCAACCAAATACAGAAATACGCTGCAAGTACTCACAATGCAACCAAATACAGAAATGCGCAGCAAGTACTCACAAAGCAACCAAATACAGAAATATACTGCAAGTACTCACAATGCAACCAAATACAGAAATACACTGCAAGTACTCACAATGCAACCAAATACAGAAATACGCTGCAAGTACTCACAATGCAACCAAATACAGAAACGCGCTGCAAGTGCTCACAACACAACCAAATATAGAAATTCGTTGCATATACTCACAATGCAACCAAATTCATAAATGCACTTGTAGATACCCACAGCGCAACCAAATATAGAAACTCACTGCAAATACTTACAATGCAACCAAATACAGAAACGTACTGCATATACTTACAATGCAACCAAATACAGAAATGTGCTGCAAGTACTCACAACACCACTGATGAGTAGACATCGAACAACGTGATGAAGAAGTTTTCTTATTTTCTGGTGTATTTTCTATTTGCATGTGTTTTTTTTTTTCAGTTGCAGTGCATTGAGCTAAGACCATGTCCAATCTATTTGAATGGGGGAATCCAGAAATGTCAAAAATTGCTTGGCGAACTCACAATTAAGAAACATATTTCAAATCAGCAACAAATAGCATTAAAAAATTTAAATTTTCAGGCTAGAAAAATCAATGCGTATGTGTAGTCCTAAATCTCAGTTTTCTATGGGAACTGAAGATTCTAATAGTAGCTGCAGTGACGCAATGACTTTATCAAACAGCGATTGGTTCTTTTACTTGGAAGGTGGGGCGTATTTCACCATATTGCACATTGCAGTTTCTCCCGTTCATAACTAATACCAGTGAACCGTCTTTATATATATCTTTAGTCTTCGACTCTCTCAGCCACCATAATATAGAGTGATCAGCGAAAGTAAAGCAAGACTGCATCATATGGTGCAAAGTTAATCATTCAAATTTTGCTTTATGTAACAAAAACATTTAGTTGTGCTATTTAAATAAGTTATAGAGATGAATATGTTTCATCATTTTGATTTCAGATATTGTTAGTTGGGTTTATTGTATACAATAAAATTGTTTTCTTTGTTTGGGCTATTTCTGCGTTATGTTTCCAACTTGAATGCGTGACGTAGTAATAACGAATGCCTGACTTGGAGGTACAAGTTTCCTAGGTGCACTTGAAGGCAGCATATGCTTAAGGTCACCTCTCCACACAAGGATAACTCACTGGTGCAGCTGCCCCCTGCTGGGCTGGAGGACGTGAGGTTGACGTCCTCTTAGTCTGTTGCCTGGAACAAAGGTGCAGTATGAAGTAATAAATCTCGAATAATCACTTATGCTTGACTGATGCCCACTGATGATATATGAATGAAAGGACTACAGAAAACATGATGCACTGCCCCCACCATCACTACCACGCTCCAGTTGCTAGTTTTCTCTCAATCTTCTCAGATTGTAACACAAGTAAGGAATGAGTCAATTCACCAATAAATACTGTTTTACACATTCACTATTTCCTCACAGTGCCAGCACAAATGCAGCCTGCAGGGAAAGGAAGAATCTATTTCTTCTACCCTTCTCACTGTTCTGAAAACCTCTGTCATCCCCCCAGGGGGGTTGCGAAGGAGCCGCTGGCGGGAAAGAGCGTAGAATGTACAAAATATTGATCCCTCATGAAAATGTGGCCTGTCCTCTTCATCTAACCTTGAGAACCCCCTCTGCTCAATATGTTGTGATACCTAACAATAAAACTTTAGCATCACACCAAGCACTTCACACTCCAAAACACTACCATATGTCATCTCATCTCATAGGTTCATGTCTTTCGAATTTGTTTGATGAAACCCAAATAGCCCAGAGGAAGAAAAAAAAAAACACCTGCAGTATTTACTGCAGTTAGTATTTATCTGCTGTTGTGTTGTGTCTGTGTTGTGTCTGTGTTGTGTTGTGTCTGTGTTGTGTCTGTGTTGTGTCTGTGTTGTGTCTGTGTTGTGTCTGTGTTGTGTTGTGTCTGTGTTGTGTCTGTGTTGTGTTGTGTCTGTGTTGTGTCTGTGTTGTGTCTGTGTTGTGTTGTTGTGTTGTGTTGTGAGACTGAAATACCAGGCGCTGTAGTTGCATCATACATACTAAGCTACGAGGTCACTATGCCATGAAATAATTCATCACATACAGTACAGTACACAGATGGACAGTGGAAGTGGGCCGAGCAGTAATCTATGTGTGTGTGAGTGCCTGAGAAGGTATTTCCACTCAAGTTGAACGCAAATGTGTCACCATGTAAATGCTTTCAGTTGTGATGAACTGTCTGCAGACTTGTTCAGATGGTGAATGCATTCTCAAACAGCCGCCAAAAGCCCGAGCACCTGCGCATAGACAAAACTTTTAAAAGAGGGACACTTTGAGTAATGACATTTTTCGGCCCGCTCTCTCTCCTCTAATAGCCTTATCGTCTAAATCCCTGCTGGTGCAAAAGGAAGCAGTGTGAGATTTTATTTTCTCTTGTTACTGCTCTCTGGAGAAGAGAGCCCTTCCGTAAAGGTAATTGTGATGAACAGGGACTCTCTAGGTACACTTCTAGTTGCACAGCAAGGGCTGCATATGAGACTTTATCTCTGGAAACCAACTGCTGAGAATAAAACATGATGGATGACATAAGCTGTCTTTGAACACCTTGCTACGCCTCTATTTAACGTTGAATGTTACATGGCCTGACCCTAAATGAGCATCCTACATGATCGAAACGAAAAACGAAAGCAGCAGGAGAAGGAAGCAGAAACCTTACTTTTCACCTGTTATATAGAGCCCAAGAGTAGCTTGTTAGTCAGCTGATCTCCCATCCTTGAAAGCTGAAAAGTGCTCCAAACCCCTCTAAAATGATTAAAACAGATTTGAGACCATCCAACTTTTACAAACTAACCATTTGGGAAGGACCCTTTTCTATTTCGGCATGACAATGCCCCTGCACACAAAGGGAGGTCAATACTGAAATATTTTGCAGAGTCTAGTATGGAAATCCCTGACTGACCAGCACAGATCTGAACCCCACTGAACAAGCATGGAATCAATTGTAACAGCAGCTACAAGTCACTTCGTCCAATATCAGTACCTGACCTTGCTCCTGTCTCAATGGGATCAAATTCCTGCAACCATGTTCCAACATAGTAGAAAGCCTTCCCTATAAAGGATTTGCTCAGATGCTCATGTTGCTGTTTTATCATGCCTGAATTGAATCCATCCTACTGTATGGTATAGCGGCCTGGTTTGGTTATTTGACAGTTATCCTTAGATCTCAGATGAACCACTTGGTGCATACAAAATTATTTCAAAACAGGCAAGGAAAATGACTCTTGACCCTTCTCATGTGCTCTATCCATCTGATCGAAGTTTCCATATCCCAAGGTTTAGATTCAACCGCTATAAAACTCTTTTGCTCCATTGGCTACAAGACTCTAGCGCAAAGGACTGTGTGATTGTTATTGATGTGGATATCGTGTTATACAGCTTTAATTGTATTACCCAAAACAAATTATCCTTAAAAAGGGACAAATAAAGTATTAACAATCAATCAAAGAATGGAAGAGTGGACAATCTCCCTATTAATGCTAATGGATTTGAAATTAAATGATAAACGTATACGGATGTGCCATTTGGGTGGCCACATAGTTTTGGTTCTATCGAGCTTGACAACGTAAGTAAATGTTTCGTTTTCATTTTCTGTGTGTGTAGAGAGTTAGAGAGTTAAAGATTTTGTTCATTATAATATACAGTAAAGTAGGTGATCGAAATCATTAACCGAGCAAAAGAAGAAATGAATATCTACTGAGGCAGGAATCTGGCAGCTTGTACACTGATGCTTTATCGACTATTTGGCTGTAGGAGGTGAGAGCAACAAAGCAAAACAGAATCTGTTTGAAGCATCTCAGCAAAGGAAGTATCGGTGTAAAAGAGAAATAGCATTTAAACGATACATCATCTTGACAGCTTGTGTAGGCAGAAGAGAATGTTAGACACATTTCATCTGTCTCGATTATTCAAGTTTTTACAAACCTTTATAAATCTTTGCTCATATAACGTTATCATATTGTTACAGCTGCAGCAATTAAGACAAATTAAAATCGAATTTATTTTTAGACTTCCCTGACAAAGAAAATGTGTCTTTTATCAATATTATACTTCCTACTTTCATTCTATGAAAAATGATAAACAATATAAATAAATAAATAATTAAAGGCTTGTATATGACTCATACAAAACTATTATCTAACACTGCATCAACGTCATAATATTGTATGCTTATATTGTGCTTAAAATTATCTTCAGCAGCAAACACTTTGAACACGGTCGAGTTCTGTATCATAGATTAAAAGTCCAATTTATTAAAAGAAATAATGAGCAAGCTAAAATTAATTTGCAGTTCATGCTACAATAAAGTTTTCTGCCTAATTAAAAGTGGCTAATAAAAAAGGGAAGGATGCTCCATGAGATAAATCATATTTAATGATGCAAGATGATGTATTGCATTCATTTCTTGTCTCAGATGCAAAAAAAAAAAGTTCTTCAATTCTTTAGTGTGAGCATGTGTGTTCAGGGTCAACAAATCCCCACTAAATGAAAAAACAAATCTTAATAAACATACTAAAATGGTTTAATAAAAATCTAAAAAGCAAAACAGAGTTAACAGTTTCTCTATGAGTTAGGCTTAGGGGTATGGGACAAAAACAAAAAAAATCATTAACCACATATAAACCCAATAGAAGTAAATCAAAACTTCTCTTGACAGAAAAAAAAATTCTTTACAAGCTGTTGCTTTGCTTTCAGGATATGATTAAGTCAAGCATGCATGCAATAAATCAATTAATCACGAATGAATAAATTGCATTCCCCAAGATAGACCTCAGTTCTAAATCTTCTCTTTCACTCTCTCTCTCTCTCATCTTTGTGTTTTGATGTTGGCAGTCAGTTCTATGCAACCCCTTGCATGCTTTTCATCAACTTCTATCTTACAGCAGCAAGCTGTGCTGTCGTGGGCAGGTGTGTGAGCTATGACCAGCAGAGGTGTGCGTACAGCACCCTTTGATAGTGCATTAGTGCCAGTGGAGAGACGCAGTGTCTGAACTCCCCTGGCTGTGCCTTTGTTTTCCATTAGACAGAGTTATAGTGGTTGAGACGGTTCATGAGAGCACTTAAGATGGTGATAAATACGCACACGCACTAAAGCAAGGCCGAGGACTGTCAGCTCAGGGACGCGCCGCTTCCAGGCCTTTAATCAGACAAGCTCCAACCCATTTTTGTTATGAAAAAAAAAAAAGTGGTGGGATTGGTCTATACTAGAGTATTTGCTTAAGTTAAAACTGAAAAGTGAGCAATAGCAATTATAAAGTCCAAAAAATCATTAAAACAACAACTTCAATAGCACACTGAGTTGCTATTTTCGACAAACACCAAATTACACAAAGATTTGAGGAAGCAATCATTTTCGCTGGCCAGTTCTCAAATGACCTTTGTTAGCTTCATTCTATTCTTACCATTCTTTTTGTGATTTTCAAGAATTTTTCCACTCTAATACGACTTTGATCTCAGGAAAAAACAAAATAGTTGATGCATATGAGAAGTGGAGTTGTGTTTTGTTTTGCAATTTCACTAGGGCTGATAGCGAGCAATGGAAAAGTGAGTGCATGTTTGGAGTGCACAGGTTCACGTCAATAATAGAGTAAAAATGACATAGTCTTATCATAAAATCTGTGAGAAAATCTGAAAAAAACAAACTGACAGCTGTAAGAGCTGAATATGTTGGAACAAACACCTGGAATATTGCATGAGACCTTTAAGAACAGCTGTCGTGCGGCTACCTGTGGTATGTTTACGTCCTGTCAGTTTGTAAATTAATGCCAGGACAAAAAAACCATATGCATAGGCCACAAATAACTCCGTAACCCTAGCAAGTATGACACTGGTAATAACTCTAAGAAGCAGCATATTCAAAAGAGGAATACAAAGCTATCCACAAAACGAGCTCCGGCTGTATTTCAGAAATGGCTTACTACTTCAATTTGTCACAAGTACCATGATTGACTACAATGCATTTCTGTTCCAAGCCTACAATCTTTTGTTATCTTGCTTTCCATCAACTTCCACTTCAAAAACACAACCCTGTCAGATCAAAAAGGAAAAGCGTATCTAATCATCTTCTACCCTAATAGTCTTTCAAAAACATTTCTATTTCCTCCTCAAACTATCAGAAGACATCCAAAGACGCATCTCAAAATAATGGATATAATGTTCCAAGGGGGCAGATTCAGTCTGACAGGACAAAGTCATATTCCAGATGACACAGCCTTGTACATCATGCGCGTCTACTCCCAGTCACGGAGAAGCGTGAAGCAAACGTTCAGATTGATGTCGAAATATAAAACGTGTGTTGCTTTCCACTTTCATTTGAAGTAATTCTGCCTCATGCATATTGCAGAACATGGAGTTCATGTAAACGAGACAGACAGCACTGTGACAACGTAAATCATCTCCCAAAAGATCTTTCACACCACTAGATATTTTCTAGATGAAAAAAGTGCTTGGTTTCAAGAGTGAAGACAAGGATAGAAGCTGAGAAAGAAAAAGACAGAAAATTATAAATAAATAAAATTTATGTAATAGATCACAACAATGAAATTGTGCAAACACTATTCAGTTGACAAATTGTGACACTCTAGTGTTGACAGTTTTGAGTGTTGACTCAAAACTGTCATTTCATTCCTGTCAGAGCCATTATTGTTCACTTCACTATTATTAAAATTGTGCAGAGCACACAGAGCTACAAAAAAAACTGAGAATCTATTCTGTTCTTAATGTGCAAACAACTATCAGAATCGTTCATGCAAATAGATCAAAATCCATCTAAATCCTTTTGAGATAATAGAACAAACTATACTTTTTTTTTCACAATGTAAATGACAAATGGCTGAGAAAAAGATGAAAATGAAATAAAAGTGAAGTAAGTTAGTTTTGTGAAGTATATTCTGTCTGTCAAATCTGAGCTGTGTTTGTCAAACCAAGTAACATGAACTTTGTTGGATAAACAGGATAAACTAAGAGCTAATCCAATCCAAAAGAAACCACCACATCTGTGCAATATCCCTAACTTCATTTATATGCAGCCCAGTAATCTGTTACTAATCCAACTGATAACTCAATCAGAAAAAAAAAATCATGAAAACATCTCAGTCGAAAAAAAGAATGATACAGTTCAAGCTTGATCTGTATTCAGTTTCTATCTGATTGAATAATATAGTAAACAAAAGAACAAATGTCATGTAAACTACTTTTACAATCAAATTCAATTTGACATGGCAGCCAGTTTAAAGAATACTATAAGAGAAACATTGTTTAGGATGGACAAAAAGTAAGAAAAAAATGACTTATTCAAACAATTATTTTAGGAAATAAAGTTCTGGAATGTATTCTTGGCAGAATATTTAAATATTTCGATATAAACACTGCACTCAGAATCTGCAGTCGGCTTGAATTTATTTGGAAAGATGAAAACCTGTGCATGTAAACGGTTAAATATTTTCATAAAGATACAAAAGAATAGTGGGATCACAACCACAGATATGAAAGAAATCAATGTCATTCAAGAATGAGGCAGAACGTAGAAACAAAGAAGAATACAACCCTGATCAATAAAATATCTGCTTCTTTTTCTCCTCAGGGGAAGACGAATATACTCCAGTGTGCTACAGGTAATACCCCAATCCCGCAAACACACACACAAACAAAGATCCAGAATCCACCGACGCTACACGACAGCTACTGTGAGATAAACATTTCAGGTGGCTTCTGTCAGCCTCTGTCATTCTGCTTTTCTTTTTTCATTATTTCCCATCTCTCCCATCTTTCCCATCACTCCCCTAGCTCAAAAATGGGCCCATTTATTGGAAAGGCACTTACTTGGGAGATTTCGTTCTCTGGTTTTTGGTGGCGTTTTTTGTCAAATGATAGTGTTCGATTGTCAGCCATGCTATAGAACCCTGCAATTTATTCCACGTATAGCAACAATTGGACAGGGAATTCTTAAGGTAACAATAGGGGGGAAATTTCCCCCCCTTCACTGTATCTTACAGTTTATTTTGATCCTTCCACAGTCCTAAATTGGACAGGGAATTTCACCTGCCACTTCACAACTTACTGAAAGCATTAATATATTGTCTTTAAGTCAGTCTTCAGAGAAAGAAATAAGAGGAAGCATGAGTGCTTTCGAGTGCTTGGATGGTTATATAACCCAAATTCATTACATTATACACAGGTTAATTAATCAAATTAATCTCTAATCATTGCATTTATAAATATTTTGAATTGTAGTAGAAAAAAGCCATTTCACATTCCTTCTAATTCGCTCCACCTTAAAATCAGTTTCTGAAGGCCACAACATTAAGTAAGTTAAGCCTTTATTTGTCCCTTAACTTACTTATTTAAATAACATCAAGAAATATCCTCTGTACTGAATGAACACTATTCACCGGCATCACATTCAGCACTGACGCCAGTTGACAAAGGCTTTCAGAAATGTCTGCTTTGCTAATTCACAAGAATCTTTCATATTGTGACAGATGTGACACGCTATGACTATCAAACAGACGTTAATTTTAAGCAATGCCCTAAATAAAATTCTAAGTCAATACTCTTGTTAAAATAAGTGACTACTTAATAGTTTATTGGAAATGTGCCATTTTTTCAGTTTAGTAGACATAAGAAGTGATCATTTTTGAATGGGTCATTGCCTTAATGGAGTCTCTTCATCAGGGTATTTGGACTCATTTCCATTTATATGGCTTGGGTAAGTTTATATACAAAAGAAAGTTTATTTTTATTTATTTACATTCTAAGGCCTGGTATCACAGACAGGGCTTAGGATAAGCCAGGATTAGGCATTAGGTCAATTAGGATATTTAAAGTAGCTATAAATGTACCCTAGGAAAAAAAAAACGTTGAGCATCTTGAGACAAAACAATGGCACTGACATACCCCTGTGGCCCCCATTTTGTCCACATTTACGTTAGAGGGCCCAAGTGACCCAATTCCGATTTTTCCCTCCCATGTGGTACAGATTAGATATGACCAACAAACATGTAAAAGCAGGGAAAAAAGCACATGGATTCTGATATTCTCAGTTCGGTTTCAGGCCTCATACACATGTGGAAATAAATCTGATATGGATTGGATATGTGCATTTGCGTCTGCCATGTAAGATATTCCCATCAATATGAGACGTACGTCATTGAAAAAGCAATGGTGGTGAATGAGGGCTACTCAGGTGGATATATCTGCAATCACATGACTTTTTTCAATGCCCAGGCTGCAACAAGGCCTCTACTCTTCATCCTCTGCCCATGTTTTGCTGATCTTAAAAGATGATGCAGAAAGCAAAAGATAGTAATATAATTTAGTCTATATCCATTGCAAATCGTACCATTTTTTCTTCCTTTTCGGCCAAAGCTTTTCTGGGTCAGTAGGTCTACCTTGGGTTGTTTCACCAAGTGTGATGTCTAAACGCAAATATGGGATATGGGTCACTTTTAAAAAAAGATGTAAGCTGGTCATCAAAAAATATAGTCAACAAATCAGAATTGGGCATCAAGACCTGCAGTAAATGTGACTAATCAAATCAATCAAGATCAAAATTTTCTCAAGGCAAAGCCCAAGCATTCAACTGTAGGGCAAACTAATACTGACCACAGCGAAATATAGTTTCCTCTTATGCTTGAACAGCTCAAATATGTTGACATTTCACAATGGAAAAGAGGCTCAATAAACTCATAGCAAAGTGAAATTTGTCTCATTGGAGAGCACCGGCTTTCCAGTTAAAAATTCTCCGACCTAATGAACCATGCCCGACAGCTACTGCTTAAACAGACCTGATCGCCAAAAAGATGTAGGCATACAGAACTTAAAAGTTTCACTGGAGGGCAACAAGCATCTGTCCTCTTCAGACGTTAAACATAGCTCTAAATCTTAATGATGTAATGTGAAGTGGAAACCGTGCAACGGTTACAAAATATTGGCCTGTTTCTCCATCTTTTCACATATTTTTCTTCTCAACATGTCTTACCAATGCAGTACAATGAAGTTGGGGCAGGCCTCCCAACTCTGAGGGGCAGAAGGGCCCATGTGAAGCAGCTAGTTAATGTCCAACACTTGCTCGCAGTCAGATCTCTCATGTAGCGGCTACGTTGGGTGAATTAGACATGCCAAGCTGAAACGTGCACGGTCCAGGCGCTAACGCCAACACCATCAGCCGTGGCAGATGGGACTCCCTGCCTCACCGCCAAGGCCTTAATGAAGCTGCAGCTGCTTGAAGACAAGGTGAATCTTCCTCCATATGCACCACCATGCGAATGACTTTCAATACAGTTCAGGGAGTCGGTCCCTGTCCATCCCCATTTCAACATTTGACACATTTGTTAATCCTTCCTAAACGTTGCTGATGTAAGATACAATAGACATCTTGGTAGTGCAACACTATTTTTGAGTCAAAAGAAGCAGAACAAAGACACTTTTCTGTGGGTGGATATTCATTAGTTAATAGTGACAGCCAAAAGTTATCCTGATTTTACCAGACTGAGAGAATGACGACACGTTCATTTTTTTTGTAAATGCAATTAGCCATTAAAGAGCAGGTGTAGAAAGGTCCACAACTGCGACATCATTCATGGGTCAATTGATGTTTGTTTACCAAAATGCTTCATCAGGAATAATGCAAAGAGCATCTCACCTGCTCAGAAATTCAGAGTCAAGCATTATGCTTGTTAACTTAATGAGCATGCTATACAAGCTTTACCACTAGAAAGGCGAGCACAACAACAAAACGCACTGCATTGACTTCAAAATGCTCCCCAAAATGTCAGATCTAATGACCATGTTTTGACCCTTTATTACACAACCCTGACCTATCCAATCAATGACTTATGCAAGAAATGAAACATATTATGTATCATAAAGATCGTATTTCACATATTAGATGCATTTTAGCCTCCATTGCTCGTTTCTACTCTTTAGAAAGAGTAAAAGAATTGGTTTGACCAGAATTAATGCCTAAATACTGTAAATCAATAAACATGCCAGGCCATGTTACTATAAATGGGATTCCAAGGTGAATGTTTTTCACACCTGGTGGGTTTTGCTACTAATAAAATCATTCAGAGCTATAATTTACTCTATAAATCAAATGTAATGTTGCACATAAAACTTGCTGCATATTGTAGTTTACTCAGCAACAAAGTGGAAGCTCAGTTATTGCTGAGACTTGCGTTCTGCGAGCAACATAGAAGAAACTAGGAGCCTGTATGTAGACTTTTTGGTCAGAGTTGTGCACTCCAGAAATACTATACAAATATCTTAAGCGATAAATAAGCAAAATATAGTTGTTTTTAGTTATTTCCAGGATGAATTTACAAACTTTAAGACAAGAGAATGAGCATGTGCAGTTTTTGCAAAACTCACAATTCCATGGGATTCGCAAATCTTTTACAAAAAACTGGTACAGGTAAACAATGCACAACTGAACAAACAAACTTATGGTTAAAAACTAGGTTTAAACTTATGGACGGGACTAAGGCTCAGACTGAAGCTATTGACACCTTTTTAGTCTTAGCTTCAGTAAAGATTTACTTAACGAAAGGTGAAATATCTTAACATTTATTATAATTACATAATATTTATTATAACATTTATTAACACTGAATGAAAGGACATCTCCATATGCATTCACAGAGGTCGCGGCTAAGCCCTGAAACTACTAGCCATAAAAACGCAGCCACCACATCACCTCACACAAAGCGTTTAGCTGGAGAAGACATCATGAGAAACTTTAAGGAAAACATGCCTTTTTAATAAGGCCGTGGTTGGCTAGTGCCCCGGAGACCAGCTTGGCCACTGCGATAAGATCCAGGGACGGGTGGGCGAACACAAGCGGCTGTGAAAAAAGCAGAGAAGGAGGCAGAGTTGTAGAGGAGGAGTGCTAGCAGTGTTCTACACCAGG
Source organism: Zacco platypus (assembly GCA_038088235.1). Classification (NCBI taxonomy): domain Eukaryota; kingdom Metazoa; phylum Chordata; class Actinopteri; order Cypriniformes; family Xenocyprididae; genus Zacco; species Zacco platypus. The sequence goes on along the minus strand of CM076075.1, from coordinate 21,506,260 downwards.
CTGGCAGACCGAAGGGAGACGGGAGTGTTTCAGAGCCCCAGACGGACTGAGCTTTTCAATTAACCTTAATTGAATCACTCTCCACTACTGAATGCTTTGTTTATGTGAATGGCAGCAGGAAACCAGAAATGAATCCCACCTGCAGCAGGACGAGCACGGATGGGAGGGAAAAACGGAAGACAACAAGGTGTGTGGGCCCAATGGGAGATCTAGGTGGGAAAACTCATTAAAAATACTGGAAGACGTAGGAAATGGAAAGCAAACGCTGTGACAAAGACTTCTAAACTTGTGCGAAGGACCCTGCAGTAGTGTGGTTATCTGCTCTGGCAGACATACACTTAATCATACACAGATGAAGTACACACAGCTGCCTACTTTAAATGTGTCTTTTCATTTAGCGGAGATGTTTAAACATCCATACTTCATTAAGAGTGTCTATCACAGAAGTCCCAAATGGTTGCAGAAAACCTAAACAGAGAATCTCAGCTGGCAACTGGATCTAAGCAGCAATACTGTCCAGTTTTTCACTTCCCTCTGCAGTGTTGCTGAAGAATTTTTGGTATTCAATCCATTCCAAGTCTCAACAAGCTTCAATCAGTTTATTTCTGTATATCTAAAACCTGTCTGTAAGTGTTTACAGCATGTTCAAGGCAAAATTTCAAAGCTTGTGTTGTTTAAACTTTTATAAACTTACATATAAACATGTTGTCGAAACTTTTAAGAGTGTGATTCAGAGATTAAGGATCATAAATGCATTTTTCCTCTGAAGAAAAACAGGGGGGGCTGATGTTTAAGCTTTAGCGATTCTGTCATCATTTACTTATCCCCATGAGCCATTAAAGTTATTCAGAAGAGTTGGACAAATCTTATGAAGTCATTCAATGCCTTTGTGTGAGAGTTCACCTCCATTGACCTGCACAGTAAACCCTAACAATCAAAAACTTAATTGGTTTGAGTAGGACAAACTTAAATTAAACAAATTAGTTCAGTTAAATTAACTGTATTTAGAACTTTTTTCTTTTGAGTTCATAGCACTGACAAATTTCAAGTAAACTGAACTGTTTCATTGTTTTGAGTTGTATAAACTCATTTCTTTTCATTTATTTTCTTTTCACTGGGCTGCGATTTTTTATTTCCCAGCATCCTTTGCCCACGGCACTCAAAAGGGAGAGCAAATGCTAAAATTAAGTGTTATTTAATGTTTTTAAGCAAGATCGATGGTGAAGGAGATTTAGTGGTGATTAATGTTTTGTTATTTTGTAAATTAGCGCACTTAAATATTTCAAGTTAAGAACAATAAAAATGTATGAGTCCAGAATAAAATCTTAAACTTTGAGTTTCTTATCTTAAAAAATTCTCATTCAACATTCTTGAGTTCTTATTACTTACTACTGTCTAACGTATTAGGGTTTACAGTGAAGTAAATAACTCATTTGATTTGCAAAAACTCAAAATAAAATGTTATTTAACAATCTTTTATGTTAATTGCTATCAAAATGTATGAGTTAGCTAACTCAGTACTTCAAGTTAGGAGCAATTAACATGCGTGAGTACTACAAACTCAAAACTTGATAGTTCAGCTTACTTAAAATTGGGAACATCATAACTTAAAAAAAAATGATGTAACTGATTACCTCATTTTTTTTGATTTAGCCCAACTTATTCGGGTTTACATGTAAACTGCTGCTTGAGTCAGTGAAAACCCAAGAACCAGATCAATCCAATTTGTGAACAAACCAATCAGACCGTTTTATTAATTACATTAAATAATTACCTGAAAAGATCTGAATCAAAAGAACAATTTTTTCTTGAAATAGGCATTGCTAAAAAATAAATTTAATGTTTTAGAAGACTTGTAATACAGTTATACAGATCACTTTTTATGATTTGAGCTAGACAGTCTCAGTTATCAGTTACTTTCATTAGACTGAAACCAGAGACCAGGATATTCCTAATAATAATAAACAATTTAAAGCCATGCAGGTTTGCTGAAACAACATGAAGGTAAGCAAATAATGATTGAAATTTCCATTTTGATAGTGACATTTTCTTTAAAAATACGATTGTTCTAGCCTTATAAAACTGACCTTGAAAGACAATAGACCAAAAAGCAGTACAGTAACTAGCCTCAGCGAAAAACTTCAATGGAAATCCATTGAAGTCTTTGACAAAGTCTGAGTATGTGAAGGTGCCTTGAAATCTGTCAGGGACAGAACCAAAAAAAATAGACAAGGGAGGATATGAGAGCGTAACGCAGAGAATGTGACAAGAGGGACTCCATGCAGATGGGGGGCAGAAGGCATAAAGGACAGATGGCATGGATAACTTCTTCACAGCTGACTCTATACCAGACCACAACGACTCACGCCCATCACACCCGTACATCACAGCGTGGCACTGCTGAGATGGTGCCATGTCATGCACTGTAGGTAACAGACTGGAATAAAAGACCCATCAGAGCGGCAGAGTCCGATCTGCCCCACAATATTCACAGGCACACGCACATCTAACAGTGCAAATACCAAACAGAGAGTCATGATCTGGAAACTAATGCATCGATGCCCAGTTTCCACCTGCTATTAAAAGCCAATGGGGATGACAACTGGTAAAGCAAGACAAAGTTGTTTACAACTATACACATTATAAAATGATATAATTAGAATAATTAAATTTTTTCAAAGAATATATTTGCTCGCCTAGGCTGCATGTATTTGATCATACAGCAAGATATCAATATTGTGAAATATTATTACAATTTAAAAAAAAAAATGTATTTGAATATATTTTAAAACAATTTAATACTTCCTTGAGGAATCCAGAATAAAATGCATCACGGTTGATGCAAAAAATATTAATATTTTCAACATTGATAATAATAAAAGACCATTATTGCTTGTGTTACTTATAATACATTATTAATTTATTTGTGAACCAAATCTGAAAAAAATAATGATTTCTGAAGGATCATGTGACAATGAAGACTGAAGTAATGGCCGCTGAAAATTCATCTTTGTCATCACAGGAATTGATTTTACTTTAAATTATATGTTAATACGAAAAACTCTTATTTTAAATTGTAATAATATTTCACAACATCATAAGAAATGTATGTATTTTTAACAAAATAAATGCAGCCTTTTAAACACACACACAAACAAACCTTAATGATTCTAACCTTTATTCATTTGGTAGCACCATCCCAAACTTCTGAGCACCTACAGTTCACTGACCACAAATGCAGTGACTTTTTTTCCTTTTACCACAAAAAATAAAATATGTCCGCTGGTTTGCTTTCATGATTTTTAAAACACAGTCCAGCTCTTCTCAGAAGTCAGAACACTTGCTTTTTTGAAGGGATTTGCAGAGCTCTTCTGAAACGACAAGGATGGAAGTCTCCCTGGGTGTTCAGTGCCCTTGATTCAAGGTCTCTCACCTGGGTCTGCGCAAAGCAAACAAAGCGTTTTAAATGGAAGGCTGGGTCAAAAAGGAGAGAGCAAAATGAATTGTAAATTATAAATAGGCCTCAATCCGTATTGGAGTGCCTGCAATAACCGCTTCAAAACATGGCCCCTAACCAAAATGAAGGATGTCCTGGGTTTTCAAATGCTTGCAGGACAAGTTGTTCGAAACGGATAGATGTGTAGGCACACCAAGCCGCTCAGGTAAACAAAATACACATGCATACACGCACACACACCTGTCAGGCACTGTCACCTGCTATGGCATGTTGTCTCCACCCACTATGTGAACCCATTAACCTTTCCTTCATTTCTTCAGCTAATTAAAAGCAGGTTTTCACATAGCAGTCAAGAAACACAGATGGGAGCATGTTGAAATTAAAAACTTGAAAAAATAAAGACCAACAGACAGACAGACAGGCAGGCAAGCAGGCGGAGAGATGTCATATTCATTATCAGAGTCTCCATTGGTAACTGCCAGCAAGTAAGCTAATTTTCTTTCCTTGAAGGGTAGCTGTCTGGCATGGAGTCAGGAGCAAAGAAAAATCACTATTTGTTTCCAATATGCCAAATAAACAGAATTAAACCCATGTTAATTGAGTTCTCCTAGTATATTCAAAACAATACATCTTGACAAGAAATTGTCATTTTGGAAAAATAGCAAGGGTGGCTGGTGTCAGGAGTTTGTCAGGTAATTTACAAGAGCACATTAGGCACTTAATACACTGCTCCGAGAATAAAATTAATAGCTTTTCCACAGATGAACAAACTTCATGGATGATGATGACTGCTGCGACTATTAATTAATATCAGTACCAAAAAAAATAAAAAAACAACCAAGGTATCACATACCAAATGACTGAGAATCACACATGCTACACAACTATCAAGTCTATACAAAAACAACAAACTTATGCTATTTGAGCCAACAAATTTTAATTGTCAATTTATTAAATCATGTTATATTCAAGATGCATCTATCTAGCTAAAGCTCTAATTTGAGTTTGAGTTGTGGAGATTTATATACTGCTTGATTTCAAACTCGTTTGATATACTCTGGCTAGATGAAATTACAGTCTGAGCGTAAGAAATCAGAGTCTGTACTCATCATATACTATGCAATATTCTGAGAAATCAGTCAACTCTGACTGAACCGGACAAGACGAGCACAGACTGCAAACCTGGGTTAAAATCAGCATTAAAGTCAGGTAATGCAATCCAATATGAAGGTTTGTACCTGCTCAAATTTTTAACCAAGTGTTTTTTTTTATTTAAAATAAATAAAATATAATTTAAGAAAAAACAGAGCACCAATACGCATATAAATTTGGTGAGATCGAGTCTCACTTTCTGCCAATCAGTTGCTTTAACTGAAAACTCTTTCCTCATCTACTCACCCTCATGTTGCTTGAAAACACACATAAGACGAGCATAGACTGCAAACCTGGGTTAAAAACAGCGTTAAAGTCAGGTAATGCAAGCCAACGTGAAGGTTTGGTTTTTATAAATAAAATGAAAAGAAATGAAACAAAATGATAAAAATATAGAAGTTATAAAACAGAGAGCACCAATTCACATATAAATTTGGTGAGATCGAGTCACACTTCCTGCAGATCACTTGACTGAAAACTCTTTCCTCATCTACCCACCCTCATGTTGCTATAAATACATTAATTGTATATATTAAAAAAAATGAATAACTATGAAATGTAAAAGCAATTTTTTTTTTTTTCATTCAACAAAATCTATGTGATGAACGCTTGGCTTCTCAAGTTCAGTTGTTCTGACTTAAAATAAGGACATTTGTGTGGAACTGGAACCCCCCTGTATGTAAAACAAAAAGTAAATCCGTGAGATTAATATGCGGTGGCAAAAGACATATTCTGGTTAAATACCATCTGTGTATGTCTAAAACTATATTGAGTCCCGTATATATACGTGTCACTTCGCCTGGAGCACCAAGCGACCCAGGACTGCCAGAAACATTTTGATTTATTTCTAACCTGGCAGTGAGTGGCTGCTTTTGAAGCTCAAATAAACTGCAAGTATAAAATGACATGTGGTTGATGCAAACGAGCGAGAAAGATGTTGACTGTCTGCAATATAATTTGAAACGCCAATATAATTTCTGTGGAAAGCTAGAGCATCTAACAGAAAAAAAGGCCCACTCCCCCACTGAGTTACCTGCCACAGCTTTGAACGAAAGTTGAAGACTCATTAATTTCTTTCAGATCTGAGAGCTCCCAATTGTGCTGGGCTGTCTGAAAATATCGCCCACTGCTTTTAGTCTGATAACAAACGTGTTGTTGAGCGGTCATCTTTATTATGTCCAGAGAATGATGAAAGAGGTGTTTTCTCTGAGGCAGAAAGAGAGAAAAATTGTAATGAAAAATAAGTGGTACGGAATTCAAACAAAAATATATTTTAACAACTCTAAATTAAAACTCTCCAGACACCAGCGGATAATGTTTCAGAAGGTGACAGTACCTCTTTAACAACTCTCCCACTCAGATATCACCACTTACAGTCACATATAAATCGAAAAGAACTTAAAATGACTTGAAATTCTGATCTGATATGTTGAAAATTGATACTGCTACTGTTGTCCAGTGTGAGATAGAGAGAGAGAGACATAGAGAGAGTCACGACAATAGCTACCCGATTCCTGTTTTCCTCCTCCACATCACTGTCCAGCCATGTTTTACTTGAATAAAATGTCTCTTGTTCGCCTTGGACTTATTCATCATCACAGTTCAAGATTATATGTGCAGATACTGTTATAAATAGATTTGCTTTCAATTATTGACAGCGTTCTCAATTGAATTTAATGCATGGGTGTCCTTACATTCGCTCGCTGTCTCGCACTGAAGCTTAATTTAATATAACTGCACAAATTTGTGATATTTGTCAACTTAAATTGCAAATCTTAACTGTCTCCACTCCTATGGGCAGAGAAAGCGACTCTTTGCAAATTGTGCATACAAGCGGGGAAATTGTGCGTTGGTTAACAAAACACTGATTAAGAGGCAATGCGATATCTAATTGAGAAAATCAGCTGGTTGATTGAATAATTCATGTGGGCTGCTTCAAGACAACCACACTAATGTGGACCAGAGGAGCTGAAAGCTGGAAAAATGGTATATACTAATTCTGTCAAGAAAGCATGTTTGTCCTTTCCTTGTATAAATCCTCACTCGGTATAATCTAAATGCATTTCACATCTTCTATTTCATTATGTGATGATGTTTTGATGATGTTCTATGCAGGCATGCTGGGATTAATCTGAGCCTATAAACACTACAATGAAAGAGACAGGGAAAGAGTGAAGGGAAAATATATGAGAAAAGGCATTGAAAAGACAGCAGGAAGATGCTGGTAAACAACATAGACTTCATTACAATAATCCATCAGATGACTTCCACAAACACAGCCTTTCCCAGACCAAACAGATCTAGCGGCTCCATGATATATAGAGACCACATGCAGGTTTTTGAGCTTCCAATCTAGGACACCTCCGCTATATATAGAAAAACATGCTTTTTACAAGGTTTAGAATGTGGGCACAGTCTCAATGGATCACCTCTCCAACACAGTAAAGACATGCCAATGCATGAAGTCTCCCGAGTGTCTCTCTAGACCCAGAGGAAAAGTTGTTGCCTCTGAGGTTGCGGTTTCTTAGCTCGGGAGACTTGCATGTAATTGAGATCACAGTTATGTTAAGTATCAACTTGTCTCAGATGTGCATCCTTAAATTCCCTAGGAGAAAAAAGAATTGAGAGAAAATGGAGAAACGGGAGACCCAAAATGAACATTCTGTCAACATTTTCTCACTTTCATGCCAGCTTAAATTTTGACCCGTTTCTCACACATTGCTATTATATGTTATAAATTCCAAGTCTTCTGAAGCTCATGAGTCATGTAACATTTTTAGGGTGTTTCATAAGCCGAAACTTATTGTAAAGCCCTATTAATTTTAATTGTGTTGTAGGGACTTCAAAAATCACACTTTTTTTTCTTTTTTTAAGAAGAAGAGAAGTCTAAAACAACATGGTTTAGAACAACACGGGACTGAATAAATAATGGCATAATTTAGATTTTTGGGTGAATAAACACTTTTAAACTTTAAAACTTTAAAAGTTTCTATTTTCTTTCCATCTAGTTGCTTTTCTATCTAGGAGAAGCAATTGAGATATAAAAGGGATCTAATTTGTGATTCCTCTTTCCTACAGGGAGAGGTGGGTGTTCTTAAAAGGGAAGTGTAATAAATCCAAAAATACAACACAAACTAGCACACAAGTTCAACGCTCTGTTCTCTGTCTGCATGAGGCTTAGACTCAGAACAGAGCTAATCACCAATAAGTGCTCATTAACAGAGCTTCCTGTTTCACATTCATACACCTCATAGTGAAGGGAGTCTCTTAGTATTGCAGCAACATTCATATGCATCGCTATAGATCAGCCAGCCTTTGAGCAAAATATATAGCATCATCAATAATTAAAAAAAAAAAAATCAGTGATAGATCACATGCTCAATCAATCCTAGTAAAAGAGTGGGGGAAACATCCTTGAAACACTAGTTAAAAATGCAATCCACGCTGAGTGGAAAACTGACAATCGAGGATTTAAAACTGCACAGCAGGAAGTTGAAAAAAGAAACGTAGAAGAGAACCAGACTCGTAGTCAAATTTTATAGTATAGCCCTTGTGAATACTTCACCAAGGGGCAAACAGCCCCTCTATATTGTGGAATTTTCTAAACTGTCAGTCTCAGAGAAACGGTGGAAATTGCAGGAAATTCATATGGATGTTTGAAAACGGTAAACCCACAGGGCTTTAGGCACTCAGGCTTTCTAAATGCCAGACCAGAAGCTGACATACAGCACTGTTCCTGCAAGAAACATTTACATAGTGAAGTGCGCGACAGCTGTACACAATGGCAAACGTGTGTATTATGTGTGTGCTTGCAGCTTAGCTGATAACACTCAGCGTATGAGAATGCATGAAGAGTATGTGATGCCCGACAAAGAGACTCTGCATTCATGGGAGGACATGTGCGGCTCCCTTCAGAGCCGTTCCTCACTCAGTCTGTCCTGACTTTTGTGCTGAAAGGGCTGGGTATGAGAAGCAAATTTAATAATTCACTTCATGCAAGAGACACCATCAAAAAACAGCTTTGATATTTGAAAGATGAGTGGATCAGTGACAGGTGGAACTGAGTGCAATATGTGTGGATCTATTCTGCCTTCTGAGAGAAAAAAAGGGGGAAAGGGGTTTACAATATGTTTAAAATCAGCACTTGGGAAGTGACTTTAAAACTTTAGCTCACCAAACTGGATACTCAAAATTTTATTTGTGTAACATATTAAATATATATATATATATATATATATATATATATATATACACACACACACATATATACATATATATATACATTTTTTATATATATATATATATATATATATATACACATACATATATACATAGGAAACAAGTACAGTAACCAACAAGTAATAATCAACAAGAGCAAAAAGAAAAGAAAAAAAAAAAAATCACAAACAATTATATAGCTAAATTAAACATTATGACCAAGAGCAGTATTTAACTAAGTACTAAGTATTGTTTTGTATATATTGCTTCAAGAAATGTGATGTGGACCGACCCTAACCCTACTGAATCAGTGCATTTACTGCAAGTGTTCTGTCTGAGCAAACGGATTCACTAAAGTTAAGAGTGAACTTTTTGGTGACAGTGTTGCATCAGTATGTTATAGTACAAAAGGCTATATTACCAAAACAGCGCTGTAGGGTTTAATCATGTTAAACAGCTATGTGTTGCACGAGATTGATAACGGCTAAAAACTCTTTTAGTTTGTTGCTCCCTAACACTGATAAGTTTGTTACAGATACGGAAATATATAATCAGATGAGCACGTACAGAACCCATGAGAATGTGCTTGAGAGGCTGTGCGCGAGCAAGATAATTAAAAGTAATTTGTACTAGTAGTGAACTTATTTGTGTTCTCACATTCTCCCTCAGAGAGTAAGGGTGCACCTGTACTCTTTCCTTTCACACCCTCACCTTCTACTCCTCCTGGAGAGACTGGTCTTGGCAGAACGGACCGGATCGTTAATCACAGCGAGGCAGGCCTTTAATAAGTCCTTGACGGGGTTTCAGCTCAAACGACACTCTTTATCAAAGCTTTACACTGGCACTATGTCCTGCTGCATGATTGATGCCCAGTGTGACCGCCTGTGCCCTTCACGCTAGCAAGCGGAACCCTACTTTAGGGTGTCCATGCAGTGGAATTCTAGAGGGAAAAAAGAGTCGGGCAAGACAGCATATCACAATGTGATGTATCTGCGAACGTTTTCATTTTTCTCCACTCACCCTTCCATTGATTGCATAAATGCAAAACACGTGCTTTATGAATGAGCCGACTGGAGTGATCTGTTAACCTTGAGTGGACTGCTGTAAACAGTGAAAAGGCAGTGTATACGCATAACAAATGAAACCACGTCAACCATCCGTCATCCCAAGTATGCTTGAAAACCAGTCATATACATTTTTACTTGCTGGGAAGAGGCATCTATTACTTCGTAATTGCACCAGACATACATCTCACTCAACGTGTGCATTGCATTTGTAAATTTAAATGTGTAGTACAATTATTATAACTGTACAAAAATGAGTTTTATTCCATTTAATTCCAACACATTTACAACAGTAAATTTGTACTGTTTTCAAACATAAGAGCTTACACCCTCATCAAACAGAATTTTTCAATAATAGTATTGAATTGACCCTTCGGAAAGACCCCTTTAGTTACTATTGCTATGTCCGACCAACAATGCGCTCTCACGCCACACATCATGTTCTCACGAAGTGAAAAATACATCACAGAGCAAAGAGGACTCTAACAATGTATCGACAGACAAGACAGAGCAGGTAACTTTTGCTATGAAACAATGTCATATTTAAAATATCGTTATTTTTTTAAACAATAAATACCGTATAGTGTCTCTTTAATGTGTCATGAAAGATCGCTGTAGCTCCTTCAAGCGGCTCGTGAACCAACCATCTCTTCATACTAGTTAATTTATAGCATCAAATAAACATGAATGGACATCAGAAGGAATGTTGTTTCAACCACGGAAAAACATGAGTACACAATTTTTGAAGTTCAAGTTCACCAACGTTAATCTACTAACTCCCCTGACTGCTTTGTCGGACAAAATGGGTGATGATTGGTCAGATTGCCTGTCAATCAAACTGCCCGTGAAGGGTCAACTGAAGTAGCAACAAAAAATTGTAGAGAAAAGGCCTGGTCTCATAGGTAATTGTTTTCCCCGATGGATGGCAAAAACTTAGGTTTTAAACCAAAAGTAAACCATAAAATCCAATCCATTAAGACTAAACCTAACCATGACTGTAACAGGAAAGTAAAAGTACACTACCGTTCAAATGGTTGGGGTTGGTGAGGTACAGTAGTGCTCAGACTTATTGGCACCCTTGGTAAATATGAACAAAGAAGCATGTAAAAATGAATCTGCATTGTTAATTCTCTTAATCTTTTATATAAAAAAACACATAAATCTAACCTTTCATTTAAGTAAAATAATTGAAAATGTAGGGGAAATCACATTATGAAATAAATGTTTTTCTCCAAAACATGTTGGCCACAGTTATTGGCACCCCTAGAATTTTTTTCTGAATAAAATATCTCGGAAATATATTCCCATTTATATTTACATTTTTTAGCACACCAGAGTGATCATGAACATGAAATTATCCAATCATGACTTCCTGTTCCACAGGAGTAAAATCATGAGGAAACACAAAGGCCAAATTTCCATAATCATTCATCACAATGGGTTAAACCAAAGAATATAGTACTGATGTGCAGTAAAAGATTGTTGAGCTTCACAAAAAGAAAGTGGCTGTAAGAAAATAGCTAAAGCATTGAAAATCCCCATTTCCACTATCAGGGCAATAATTAAGAAGTTCCAATCAACTAAAGATATAACAAATCTGCCTGGAAGAGGACGTGTGTCTATACCGTCCTAATGCACAGTGAGGAGGAGAGTTTGAGTGGCCAAAGACTCTCCAAGGATCACAGCTGGAGAATTGCAAAGATTAGTTGAGTCTTGAGTGTCAGGAAACCTAAAAAAAAATATCAAACAGCACCTACATCCCCACAAGTTGTTCGGGATGGTTTCAAGAAAAATCCTCTGCTCTCATCAAGAAAAAAATCTCCAGCTTATGCAGTTGTCAGACAAGACTGGAACTTTAAACAGGACCAAGCCGGTCTATGGTCAGATAAAACTAAAAAAAGAGTATTTTGGCCGCAAACCCATCAGATGGGTTTGGTGCACACAGGGATAAAAAGTACCCCATGCTCAGAGTTGCTGGACTCCACTGCTGGATCTTTAATGTTGTGGACCTATTTTTCTGCTGGAGGTCCTGGACATCTTCTTCAGATATATGGTATCATGGATTCTATCAAATACTAAACGCTTCTGCTAGAAATCCTATAATGGGCAGTGGTTGGATCGTCCATCAGGACAATGATTCAAAACAAACATCAAAATCAACACAAAAATGTGTCACTGAGCACAAAATGAAGCTTCTGCCATGGCCATCCCAGTCCCCTGACCTGAACCCTATAGAAAACGAGTGGAGTGAACTGAAGAGAAGCACCACCAACATGGAGCTGGGAATCTGACGGATCTGTAAAGATTCTGTATGAAGGAATGGTCTCTTGACAGGTGTTCTCCAAACTCATCAGGCATTACAGGTGAAGACTCTGTTATCTTGGCAAAAGGAGGTAACAAAAAGTTTTGAATAAAAGGGTGCCAATAATTGTGGCCAACATGTTTTGAAGAAAAACATTTATTTCATAAAGAGATTTTCCCTACATTTTCAACTCTTTTACTTGAATGAAAGGTTAGATTTATGTGTTTTCTATATATAAAAGATTAAAAGAATTAACAATGCAGTTTATTTTTACATGCTTCTTTGTTCATATTTACCAAGGGTGCCAATAATTCTGAGCACAACTGTACATCAAAAGTACAATGCACAGATAATGTATATCTGGGATTGTATTCTCAACTCCACAACTAAAAAAAAAACACTTTGTCAAAAGTCATGAATTTTTGTTGAATACAGTACATATTCTGAAAGTCTTATTTCAGACACAACTACACTTGATCCCTCAACTCTAACCAATCAGACCACAAGAAACAACCCAAAAAGCTACCATAACTAATCGTAAATTACAAATGAAAGTTTTAAGTAATTTCTGAGTACGTGTGACCCCCTCCCCTAATTAACACATTAACGCAGACACTCCATATGTAATCTGTGGCTGCCTGTTGTTCACACTTCATCTGGCCTCTCTGAATGGAGGTCATGAACTGGAGAGGTTTTAAAGAGCTGATATTTCCACCATTCGTCCACTTTAACAAGTGATTAAAGACCAGTAATTAAACACTTAAAATAACCTTCACTTAACAACAAGAAGGGTCTATTAAATTACAGCTGAAAGTCTACTTAAAGGAGCTTATGGAGAAGAGAGGCATCTCAGACTGAAGTGGTACATTTGACGTTGTCGGGCTGAAAGACTCATTAAATAGACAAGGCCATGAGGAGATAAACGCAATAATGCGACAGCCCTCTCGCAGCACTCAACCTCTGCCACACAAGCACGGCTGTAAATGGGGATAATCTTGTCAGAAAACAGAAGAAAGGCACATAAGATTATGCCTTAATTTTCTTTAAAGTTAATTATCGAAAGGCGTGGTGACGAGGTGCTCTGGGCGCTACAATTAGCAGTCGCAAAGCAAAGATGTATGTTTGAAGATAACTTTCTGCTTAAGTGTAAGGCAAAGAGATAGCATACCAGGTGAACGAATATTCTATTTCAAATCCGTCAATATGGAGAATGTTTGATAACGTGGGAGAATTGAGGAGAAGTTACGGTAAGTGTTTATTTTAAGGCAGCAATCTAGCCCGTAGGCTTGCGTATTGCTTATAGTTTCTCGTTCTTTCTCTAGCTCCTTCTTTGCCTGTTCACAAAAGAAAAAAAAAAGAATTCAAAACAACCTTACTATTGTGAATTCTGAGCCGAACCAATTTCAAGACAATATCCATGGGAAAACGGATAAAGCAAGAGGCCTAAAGCATTTTGACAAATCTACAGCATCAGTTTTTCAATGCATCATATCAGTGTAGCAAATACAACCATAAAAGTCTTGTATGACAATACATCTGTGGGATGAGCTGATTCTAAAGGGATAAATTTGGCGGGTGGAATGGTGTCTGACTGTGTTAAAAAAAAATAAAATCATTTTGCAAAGAAATCATATGTTTACACCTGGTATCAAAATCAGTTTCAGACAATGTGATCCCATGTAGACAGCAACTAAAACATTTAAGGTTTAAAGGCAAATGTTTTTCGAACTTAATTTATTACCGTTTACACTACCATTAAAAAGATCTGTTTTAAAGGAATACTTTTATTCAGCAAGGATTATCATTAAATTGATAGAAAAAAAGTGCTCTGTTACAAAAAAATCTGTTTCATTTAAATGCTGTTCTTTTAAACTTTCTATTCAAAGAATCATGAAAAAACAATGCATCTCAGTTTCCACTAAAATATTATGAATCACAACTCTTTTCAACAGTGACCTTACATGAGCACCAAATCAGCATTTTAGAATGATTTCTGAGGGATCATGTGACAATCAATTCTGAATGGCTGCTTTAGCTAACATCTACACAAACCTTCAGCATTCTTGATATCAATATGTGGTGACACAAATTATGTGAAGCACATTAAAAGTTTAGCATTTGACTAAAATATTCAAAAACTCACAAAACATCATATTTGGGCTAAGATTGAAATTCAAATATATTTGGGACACAGAAAAAAAAAATGAATAGAGAACTGTCACAGCTGACCACATGTGAATGCTCACCAGAGATGGGTCTTAATACCCATTAAAGAGAGAGAGAGATACTCGCTATAAGCATAATCCAGTTTGCATTGGGAGAGTTTGCAAGATGATGATGCAATGTTTCCTACTACAGTTTCAGCCTTCCACAGCCACACCTGAGTATGAGCAAAAACAGACAAATGAGACCCAGACTAGACACCCATGTGAAAAGTGGCTGGTCCTCTCTGCCTTCACTGCCATCATGCAAAGACATTATTAGCACATGCTAGAAGCATAACGCCACGAACACTGACAGGTGAAACTGCTGCCATTACGCCTAAGCAAACATTATAGCACATTTCCAACAGGAACATATTATTCCAACTGGCACAAACAGCAAAACAAGAAATCAAAGTGTTCTTATCTTTGGCAGACATGAAGTGTCCAAAAAAAAAAAAAAAAGAAAAAGCAATTCCCCACTCTGACAGCCAGAGAGATGCAGAGATGCTAAAAGAGGTGGCGATTATTCTAGTATCAATTCTGAAATGCTTTGGAAAGGTGTTAAATAAGCAGGCCAACAGAGGGATGCTATTAATATCTAGACTATTAAACAGACACTTTGCCAAAAGAAATTGTTAATTACATGAAATCTAAAAAGTCAAACTGTATAGTGATTAAGTACGTCTGCTGCACGATGTCGGAAAAAGCTGACATTGCGATTTTTTTTTTCTGTGATATCGTAGAATGATGGGGTGATTTTGTAGGGGAGTGAATTTCCACAGAAAAAACTAAACAAGTTACAAGTATAGATAAATACATAAGATCAAAGATACAAAATAAATAAATAGTGCTTTATGTTTTTCAGGTTAGTTTTACAGTGTTCAGGTACAGAAACTGAATAATCAAATGAAAAATAATACTACATAGTCTTCACTTTATGAATTAAATATATTGTTAAAGCCACAAAAGTGATTTTCTCTTTACATATTGTTGTTTGATTAACACTAATGACGCAGACAGCAACAGGTATATTAGGCTGCTGTCACTTTAAAACCGGATGCACGGATCCAGTATTGAATGTGAGGCTATGTCATGCCGCATTGCATGCTGGGATGGCGCCTCCATCTTAAGAGGATCACCCTCTACTACTGATACTAAAATTAATATCAATACCTGCACCTTTTGTTTTGCTTTTAAATTAATTATTCATATTCTTTATGGTTTCGTTTGCAGGGAAGAGAAGCCATTTTATTACATTGCATGATAATTTGATCTTTTCATTTCGATCACCCCTTGGAGGTAATGACTGTTACTTAGATACTTGTTTTTTCTACAGCGGAAGGAAGCAGATATGCACTGTCCATCTTTTTTTTACAGTCCATGGTGTGCACAAGAAACAGCACGCAAGTTTAGAACTGAATTCTCTATTGTGACTTCTTGCACTCAAATGGTTTAAAATCGCTTGAATGTTTAAAATGACAGGACTTAAAACTTGCAAATGATAAACTTTCACTTTATGATGGCAAAATTTTGCAATTCATCAGAGAATCACATGCATTTCATATATATATATATATATATATATATATATATATATATATATATATATTAGAGTCATCATAAAGTGAATATATATATATATATATATATATATATATATATATATATATATATATATATATATATATCATCTTGCCATGTGTAATTCCATGTGTTTATGCCTATATGCCGGTATTTGCTAACATGAATTTTGCTTACCCATAGAAATGACCAGTTATCCGTGTGACATCTCCAAGAACTTTTTTCAAAAGAAGGGGTTTCAATGATAGTCACAAACCTAAATTAAATAAACCAAAGCGTCAAGAGTGTAAATTAAATTATCTACAAAAAAAAAGGAATATTCATACATCTATACATACATACATAAAGAACCCAGTTTCTAATACTTGCATGCAATGCATAAAATCCATGCGCTTTCAAACAAGGTGTATTGCGAGGGAAATGTGTCCATGCCTATATGCCTGTGTTTGTTAACATGAATATTTTGCCTTACAAATGTCCAGTTGTCTGCGTGACATGTCCAAGAAATTGATTTTTCAAAGGACATCTCTTTCTGTATGATTCAAATGAACATCTGACATCAGCATCACTGAAATTACTGCCCTCAGGCATCATGGGAAAACAGCACTGGCCATTCATTGGTTTTCTGTTATAGTAACTGACAGAAATGTCCATTTAGAACACAAGTAATGTGCATGACTTCCTGGACTTTGAATCAGACCTTCCATTATAGAAATGGCACGCACGCCCAAAACTCCATTCAAGCGTCTATCTTCAGGCAAGATTTTGGCCATAACAGTTCATTTCTTCCCAAAACCAAACATCACACTTGCACTTCACTGAACGGATGATGGATGCATGCATTTATTTTGCTGTTGCTTCTACATTTTGTCCTTTTTTTATTCTGCCAGTTATATAGCCCATACTATCTAACCATTTGCCTGCTGTATATGCATGCCGCAGGTATTTTCCTAAAGACTTAGACCAAAACATTTTTCCAGCTTTACAAGTCCCTATATAGGTGATTTAACAGCAGTAATCAATGTGTCACTCAGTATGCAGCCTGGGGTAGGGGGAAAGATAAAGACCACAGACAAAAAGCAGGGGAATTTAATCACATTTTCCACAGTTTCAATCCCTCAACCCGCCGCCAAACTCCAGTCCATCGCTATCCCCACACCTTTGACAGACCATCCTCTCAATTTCACAGCCTGCTGCTGCATCTCACACCATCAGGATGGCTGCACACAACTATTTGCAGCTTCTCCATGCCTGATCCATGCCCAATGGTGAACACACTGGTGAATGTTCACCAGGCAGAAATGTGTATACATCCAAAAAAAAAATGGGCTCTGGGAATATATGATGAGTGAACATATTGTTGACAAAATTGCTGACCCAAAATTTATTCAATTTATTAACCTCAAGTTGTTGTCGAGCTCCAAAATGCACCATAAAATGATCACAAAGGTGGTTCAAATGGCAAGTTTTCTCAAGCTTTGTGGAATAAAATTTAAGTTACTTCTACTTGGAGAATTCATTAAAATAAAGTACCGATGTGAATGAGTCATTTATTCATTCTGCTCAATGAATCGATGATCCGGTCACACCAGTTACTAGAGTGGAACATTGTCAGTGAATAATGACAAGAAATTTCACAAAAATGCTTGAATACTTGAATATAAAAGCACAAATCTTTTGAACCACTATTATGATACTTCTATGACATTTTATAGCCTTAGTCTTCGTTATATTACAAGCTGGATACTTAAAAACTTACCTTTTTGTAAATGTTAATTTTCACTGAAGAAATAAAGTCATACAAGTTTGGAATGACAAGAAGATTAGTATGACTTTCTTTTCTAAAGTATTCTTTTTATAAACTGCAAGAAGGTATAAGGTAGTTTTTGTATGAGTTTCACACCACATACCACTGATTTTCAAAGCTAATAGCATGAATTTGGTGCGATCGTGAATGAGGATCAGGTTGTCACAGTGCCTGGGGCTGCCGGAGCTCTCCAAGTCATATTGTGATCTATGACCCCCCTTCTACTCTTTCATGCATTTAAATGTGGGGCTGATCTATGAAAACGGGTCTTCATTTAAACCTGTGGTTAAAGCTAAACTCCCTCTCAATCCGCAAAGTGTTCCGCCTCTGCATATGAGAAGACTGAAAGTGAAAAATCCATCACGCACCCACTGACACACATTATTCATCACCTCCGTAGTGCCCCATATCTCCCATTTCCATGCCGTATAATAAGCAAGGTGTGATGAGCTGTCGTTTGACGTGGAAAGCTAATCCATGCAAAAATTAATTTACGTAGGTAATTGATCTCAAGCAGAAGCATTACTAAAACAAAAAGCGCCAGAGTGCTTCTTGCGCGAAATTTCTAACCTTGGATTTAATGATGAAACTGTATTTTGCCTCACCTCTGCATCCTGAAGTGCTGTAAATATTCATGGATGGCAGGTGAAAACTTTCCCACAGGGATTTGCATTTCACTCACCTGAGAGAAAGCATTCAGCTGAGCCAGCCTGGAAATGTGAGCTGCTTTGACTATTTCCCAGTGTTTTGGCTCACCCTGAACACAACAAAAAAGTGAAAGCCAAACCTATCCAGAGAAAATTAACATGCTTCTACAGGATGACCAAACTCAAGTCCTGAGAAGGTTCACAGCTTTTGGTTTGGGGTTAATGCCTCCACAACCGGCTCGCTGTGGTGTTTGCTCAACCATACTGGTAGCAGTTCTGCGGATTGTGACCTTCATTTATTGTCTTTGTTTCTCTAAAATAGTCCACTGAGAACAGTTCAGGGTGAAACACCAGCTCAGCTGTAAGCAAGGATTTGCACAATTCAGAAAGCAAGAACAGGGCATTCTTTGAACTTACACATCCCACAGGAAGTTGAATTGGAATGACAGGAAGAGGAATTTACTGATTTGTAATTCAACAATCTATCACTCAAACTATCAAGATTTTCTTGATAAAATTAAACTGTTTTTATTTATTTTTTACATTAAAAAATTGGTTTGCATTTACGCCAACTGTTTGTCACCTTAATTCGAATTCAACTTCGAGTTAATATAACACCTGTAAACTTTCAAACTTCAAGAACTTTTGAACATTTTACAGCCTTTGCCAAGCCAATCGTAAAGCCAATAATTTAATTCAACTAATTTACTATAAAAGCAAGATTTGTCAGTTACACTTCCTGTGAATATGAATGTAATTTAATTAGGTTGAAATTCAGTTACAATTCTGAATCTTGTTTGCAGTATTATTTATAGATGATTCTCTACAAAAAGATTTTTTTGTTAAACTGGTTGAAAGTCTCTTCATTTCCTGAAAGCAATCACTATGTTAAACGGTCTAAATGTATTTCTATAAATATATATCGTCTATGGCAGGCGTAGGACCATAAAATGTTCATCTAATCCTTATATCCTGTTCGAATGAAATAATACAATGTCCTACATGCCTCAACCTATGTTCTTACATACCTTCGTGCACCCTGTTCATGCAGACATCGTACATCACCAGCGCGTTTCATGCTATGCAGAGTTTGTGTAGACAGATGTCAGTCCCGGAGCGCCGCAAACAAACAGCAGCCACCTTTTACAGTTCCTCCAAAACAACGAGCTTATACTGCGTTCACGCCATAACTACTGTAATTAAGATATGGAAACCAAACTAGAGCTGTTCACATCCTTAGACTCGGAATTATGCATTTCCATGTCAACAGTATCAACACTGAAATTAAACTGCAACAGTCAGGTACAAGCTCTCCAAGTTGTTTATGTTCATTATTAATGTAATTTTCTGTGCTTTGAGACATGTGGTAGTTTAACGGCATCTCTTGTGACGCTCTACCGTGTGTGTCTGTGTCTGTGTTTGTGTGTGTGTTTGTGCGCCTTCATGTGTTTTGGCATGTTTTTGGAGAGCACTCTGTAGGGACGGTGCGATGTTATTATTTAAAAGCTAGCTCTCTATTGCTAGCTTCTCCAAAAATGTCCAATTGCAACTTTCATTCAAATTCTAGACTTGAATTGGAATGTAATTCTATTCTTAATGGCGCACAACCCTGACTGTGGGAGCTGTGAATTGACTGCAGCACTCCTCAGGACAGAAACGGCCTGCAGAGAATGAATGGAGAACAACGGAGGCCTGTGATGGAGAACAGACAGGGAAGGAGGGCCTCCTTGGGACCCCCAAACTGACAGCGTCGGGCTCCCGCCCACACAAACACAGGCATGATGCCATCTGCAGAAGCTAAACGGGGCACATACTGACTGCACCTTGCTGATAAACGGGCGCAAACAAACCTGGTGTCTGCTGAGACCGGCGTACCTCTCCAGGCAGTCAGGCAACAGAGGCGCGAGCAAACGCCTGTGGTCCTCTCTTTATGTGCACGTCTCCATTTCCCTGCCAAGCTGTCTCTTCTGTGTAGACACCCACACAATGGAGAAAGGGGAGGTATCAAAAGAAAATGACATGCAGGCTGGCACCGGCTCTGTGAGGAAATGTCATTGCAGGCTTGGGGTCTCTAGGTGCTTTCAGCTGCGCAAGGTTGGTGGTTAACCCTGACAATAGCATGTCACATTCATGTGAGAGGATCCGTATGTAGCTGCCCACTAAAGGATTTCAAAGCCTGACCTCTGCAGCGAATGAGGTAGGAGCCAAAGGTCAGGCATTGAGGGTGCCAGCAAAATGCACTGAGGAAAGAAAACAGACAAAGCTATAACCTTCATCATGTCAGAAGACTAAGCAGAGCATAGAGAGCCAAGCAGGCTGAGGCTTGGTAAATGAAAATGATTTTTTTTTTTATCATTATATTATTTGCATTCAACTATTAAAGCTTGAATTATTTATTTTTCAGTATGAACACCGGGTCAAGCCGGTGCAGTGGGACTACAAGAACACTCTGGAAGAGGTCGGGGTCAATTCAATTTCTCAAAATGTATAACTGTATTAGTCAGGGTTAAGCACCCATCTGAACTGAATTGAACTCAAAGTTGAGTTTGAATTGAAGCAGAAGAAAAATGTGCAGAAGGAATTAAAAATCAAACAAATTAAAAAAATAATTAACCAAACAAAGCAAAATTTGTCAAGTTTAAAATTCATTTAAGTCTTTAAGGTTCATAGAATTGATAAACAAAATTCAAATAACTAATTTTTCACAAGAAAAGTCAAAGTTTCTGGCTGAACGGAATAATGGATGGACGTAACAAATATAATACAAATTCCAATTCAATGCGTCTTGCACAACCTTCATCATTCGTAATGCTATAGCACTGTTTATAGTATGTTGCCTACAACTGTACAAGCTTACTGTTTCAATACGTATGATGCACTTACCCTAAAGACTATTGATCATCATCACCTGACCTTTATCACTTATACAACATCTGTTCATTACAGGGATTGATTCAGGAATGTAGTAAGTAAGAACGAAATTTACTTGAAGTGCCGATTCTATGAACAACGTATAAACGGCTGACAGAGAGGAGAAAGAAACATAAGGAATTCTGATGTTACGTTCATCTTTTTAACTATCAAAACTTCTCGGTTCACCAAAGTCATTAGAAATACCATCGTGGATGACCAGTATATTTTCAAGGTACCAATCCTGGAAAAAAAAATATATCAGGGAATTTGAAAAATCTTGAAAACTCATGAAAATTAATACCATCTTAAAAGGTCACTGAAAAGTCATAGAAATTACAGTATATGGTCAACATCACTTTTTTATATTTATGCCAAGTTCTAAAGCATTTCATTGCTTAAATGACTCTTTATTTGAGTGATGTCTGTAAAATCCATATCCAGTAAATCACAAACAACTGGAAATGTCATGGAATATCACTGGTCAAAAAATCATGTCAAGTGAATACAAAAATTGCACATATCCTAAATATCATCGAGCTACAAACTGCAATAAATGTTAATTGAATAAAAGTATTTAAAGTATATCAGTTTTAATATGCTAGTAAGGTAAAAGTTCAAAGGACAGAGGTGTGGAAAACAGCAAAACCCAACAGCTATTCCAAAACCAATCCTGCACTAACCAAAATAAACCAGCCTGGACTAACATAGAAATCCATGCTGGACTTTTCAGCAGAATTTGTTAACCTGGCATGAATTTAAACATGAGGATAATTACAGCAACTGAAACTCCACAACTGCTGCCCAGTTAAAGCCCTTTCAAAGTCTTAAGGGTGTATCAGATGAACATCTAAATGTCAGTGGGTCAACATTGCCTGACTTTTGTCTGTACTAGTGTAAGCCTCATGTTTGAATGTCATACACAAGATTAGCCAAAAAGACCAAAAATGAAAACCTGAAAAATTGTATTACTGTGCACTTTGATGCAGTTGCGTTTAATTTAAGCAACATAAGACAGAGATCTACAGAGAGTCTCTTTGGATTAGCTGCATTGTCCTTGGTTTCTCTGTTCATGCTGTTAAGGGCTCAAAGCATTCATTTTGGAAAGAGTGACGCTCTCATTACTATGGTAAGTAATAAGGATCCTGTCATCTGCCTGAAGGTAATGCTGAAAGACAGTACACACAAGCATTAGGAGTCCTGCAACATGAGCTCACGGAGAACAGCTGACCTTGCAGTAACTAAGAGCAAAAGATGCTTGCTGGGTCCTCCTAATGGGTTTCGAGCCCCCAAGACTGATTTACATACTTCATTCTTGCTACTAATGGGAAATGGCTGTGTGTCGTTGTTCAGATCTGACATGCCTGGCCTCTTGCTGAGATAAACTTACCCTGGAGACGGAAAGCCCCTGCTTTCTTAAACGGGCTTAAATTGAATTAGGACATTCTTCTGGACTTTAAGTGTGAAATTGAGCAGAGATGTACCCTGAGGTAGGGAAACCAAGGTGTTGGATTTTAAGCAAATTAAAGATAGGATGCTGTTGTATCAGGCACTAGTCGCCCACTGAATTTTAAAAACATGAGGAAGAGAGAGAAAAGGGACAGCTGACACTTTCCACGAGGGTGTGAGTGTGTGCTATCAGTGTGGGTAGTTTCTTCTTTACACACTGTGAATGTTCATTCAAAGCCTTATTCTCTAGGAAACAGGTGCTTATGTTTTACTGCAAAAATAAAAGTTTTCTGGTAAAAAGTAAGTGCAGTGAGTAAATGATTTCACAGCTGTGGACCGTGCACAGCAGACCATGAACATTGGGTTTGGAACATAAGGCCAGTTGCAATGTTCTTCTGATGCCAGTATATCATGAGCCATACTGTGTTATCTGCTCATAAAATCTAGGCTTTATTTTCTCACTGGGGTCGGAGTCTAACGTTTTTGTGTGTGTGCGTGTGTGTGTGTGTGTGTGTGTGTGTGTGTGTGTGTGTGTGTGGGCGGGTATTCCCTACGTTATAGGGACCAAATGTCCCCACAGGTATAGTGAAACTAGTAAATTTTGATCTTGTTGGGACATTTTTTTGGTCCCCATGAGGAAACAAGCTTATAAATCATACAGAATTATCTTTTTTGAAAATCTGAAATAGCAGAACATTTTCTGTCATGGGTAGGTTTAGGGGTAGGGGTAGTGTACAGGCACAGAATACAGTTTGTACAGTATAAAAACCATTACGCCTATGGAATGTCCCCATAAAAAATGAAAACACGTGTGTGTGTGTGTGTGTGTGTGTGTGTGTGTGTGTGTGCGCGCGTGTTTAATAGTGGTAAAACTCATTCGGATACTCTTGATTACGGAAAGCCATATCTGCATCAGAGTGACAAAAAATAAAAAGGTAATTGCATCCATCTCCCAAATTTGACATTATATCTCACAATATGACTGTTTACTTTGGAACTTGAACTCAAAATGTCTTTATATTTCTAAAAATGTCACTTTATACACTTCAGAACAAAGATTTTGGTTTGGGTCACCAAGGCTCCATTTATTTGATCAAAAATACAGTAATATTGTGAAATATTATTATAATTTAAAATAATAGTGTTCTATTTTAATACATTTTTCAGATGTAATTTTCCTGTGATGACATAGCTGAATTTTCAGCAGCCATTACTCCAGACTTCAGTGTCATGATCTTTTAGAAATCCTTTATCAATGTTGAAAATGTTTGCGCTGTTTAATATGTGCAGATACATATTTACACAATTCTTTGAGGAATAGAAAAATTCAAACGAACAGCATTTGTTTTAAAAAGCAATTTTGTAACAACGAATGTCTTTACTGTCACTTTTAATGTAACAGAATGCATCCTTGCTTAATGAAAGTATTAAAAAAGTTGAGAAAAAAAAACTGCTTTGTTTAGTCAAATCAATTTTACCACAAACTGGTTTTGCATGGATGGATCAGAAGTATGCAGAGTTAAATTGCCTCAACCCACCTGCAGAAGATGTCAAATCTCTTTAAATCTCTTCTATCGATGAGTCTAGCGACCAGCAGTGAAGTCCAGCTCTGAAATTTGTGTGCCTCTACTTTTGGTCAATTGGAAAACCCGTCACCCCTGTTATCTACTTTCAGCTGGAAATGGCAATAGATATGAAGTAAGCTTTGCTCAAAATGGGGAGAATAAATTACTTCCTGCATCCCTATCAGCAACATTTTCTCCAGCACTGAGGCCACCTTCATCTTCCCAACCAGCCGTGCATTGTTCGATCGCTCAAACAGAACAGACGAACTGTTTCTTCTCCCCTCCTTCCTCTCAGCCTTCTTATTGCTTCCAACTGCATACTCTTACCCTCACTTCCTTTAATAGCTGCAAGCTTTCGTTCAATCTGGCACCTCATGGCAATAACTCAGTCAATCTATCACACCAACCCACACCACCAAACCTCTCTGTAATCCAGCAATAGTTAATTCAATCAGTCTCAAGCCAACTATTCGCCCTCTTCAGCCCTGAAATCCATTTAAAAGGGTTGAACAGTACTTTGCAGTTCTTTTATCCTCAGCTGGTGAGACTGGATGGCTGTGAGGTACGAGGCCAAGACAAAGATAAATTTGGAGCCAAAAAGCAAAGGGAATAATTACGCTGAATACCTCTAAATCATAGTCAGGACTGGAGCTGCTGCTGTGCTGGGCAGAAGTCAGCGTAATGAAACCAGGAAAGATACAGATGATCCTTAGCTCTATTAGGAGTCCAAGAGAATACTAAAAATGTGAAAAATATTGATATTTTAAAGAATTGTAATTGCCTTTCGTCACTTTACAAATTCAATACACTGTCACTAACTGACTGATTAATCAATCAAGACTAATAGGTTGATTTTTGGGAATAAATGGAATACATTTTTAACAAATGCTTCTGAAGTTATTTTTTTTTTAGAAAAGGGGTTTTCAAACATGGATCCCTTCATGGAGTCGACTGAAAGTTTGCGTTTCGCTCACCTGAGAGAAAGCATTCAGCTGAGCCAGCCTGGGAATTAGCAGTGGGTGTTCTGACCAAAATCTTATATCACGATATGAGTAATTTTATATCACGATAATGATATATCACAATATTGTTATTTTTACTTTAAATAAGGTTATGATATCAAAATTTTCAATATCATTGAAATGTCATAATTTTCCCCATTATCAATTGGCTATCATTTAAAAAATTAATGCTAGCATTAAAAAAACTCTCAATCTTACTGAAGATAAATAAACATAATAAAGAAAGAGCAAACACAAACTGCAAAAGAACAAAGACACAAATAAAACAGACCTACCTGAAAAACTTATAATACATAAAATGTATAAAGTAATCAAATGTTCATAAAAAAACAATGCATAGTCTTTACTGTGTAAATTAAATGTTAAAGTTACAAAAGCGAACAGGGAGAGATTTTCTGTCTTTTTTGTTGTTTGATTAGCATTAATAATGACAGACGGTACATTTGGAGGCTGTCTGACTGCACCGATCCATTATATTAATGCCTTGTCTTTCTCAACTGTACCTTCATTTAAGATATAAATGGTTCTGTTTACTTGCAAATACATGGTCACTTTCACACATAGGTGTGTGTATTTAACCACTCAAGCCCAATTAGGCTGCAAAAAGCACTCAGTTCAATCCTCACATGCTCTATGAGCAGCGGCTTTACTTGTTTTTAAACCGCAATGCTTTAAAACGCATGCAAGTATTAAGGTTTCGTGAACGCGCAGCACAGCAACATCACATGAGCATAACCGTGAAAGAGACGGCAGTCTAAATTTTCGACCGGCTAACAAATTTCTACCGTTTAATCGTGTCTATCGGTATATCGCGCACCACTACTGGAAATGTGAGTTGTGACTCTTTCCAACCGTTTTAGCGCACTCTGAACACACAACAAAAAAGTGAAAGCCTATCCTGAGAAAGTTAACAAGCTTCTACAGGATGATCAAACTCGAGTCTTGAGAAGGTCGACTGAACGTTTGAGTGAAAAACCCATGAACAATTTTTTTTTTTTTTTAAAGAATAATTTGCTTCAGTATAAATGACAAAGGCAAATATCTAAATTAGTGGGAAAAATATTTTTCACAAAATACGACGTGTAAATTGAGCATACACTAAATTGTCTGTTACAAAATTCAGTGAGCCACTGTAATGTTTACTGTCTACATAGGGAGTGCAGGAACTAACTGAAATGAAACACTTTGAAACACTACATAGGCAGCAATTCTGTTAATATTCACTCATCCACGCCACATTATTACTCAATATTATCATGATTATGATATTGACACTAATAAGCATTAAAAATCACAGCACGTAAAATTATTGAACAAATTTTAATGAATGTCTTGAATTAAAAGAAATAAGCATATCTAGAATGCTCATAACAAATATACTGACCTCATCAAAATGCATTCTGGTATTGCCTAAATTGTGGGAAATTGCATCAGGAGAGTCTAGTGCCTTAAAAATTAAATGTCTTGGAAGACATAAAGGTATTCTAATGATCACTAGTGATTTTTATCCCAACAAAACATGCCTGCAGGTAAGTACAGCTATTTTCTCGTGTGACTAATTTCTTGCCTGTCATGGTTGAATATAGTGTTGTATAGTTTGCTTGAAGACATAAAAATGAAGTGAAAAGAGCTTCAAAGTCAAAGTGGAAGCCTTTTCCCTCAAGCTATGTAGAGCTTTATTTTTGCCATAGTAACCAACAGTGTGGTGCACATTCTTTTGTATGAGGACAACGTTTAAACTGGACAGGTGGGCACCGCGATGCAATGATTACAGAGGTCAGCAAGAACACGGGAGTGGGAGGATGGAAAGAATGGAGGATAACAAAAAGGCAGTGAAAATGAAGAGCGAGACGCAAGTGTTAAGGACATTCACTGGAGTGGGTGGTTTTGGCAGAACATGCCAAAATTGAAAGAGGAATTGAGATTAATAATCGTTTTTATTTTTATATATGCATTTCTTTCCGGTTGCACGTAACAGTTTGAGAGATGATGGACTCTAATTGGCAAGCAGTCCAAGAGTAACCGTCAACCAACAAACAAAAACAGACCTGTTATTTACACGGTGTAAAACATGAAGAGCTTATATAGCGTAAAATTGACATGAATGACAGAATCACACCCTCTTCATGTCAGTGTTTCAGCTAGCTTCTTTGATATTTTCTAAGTAGCGTCAACTCTTCACTCTTCATTCAAAAAAGAAACACATTAATGTCACATAATTTGATGTGTTGTTAAACTTTTGCAAAAAGTCCCTATACATTCAGAGGCTGTCTTTTCAGGGCATCACATCTGATATTTTATATTTCATGTACTTCAGATGCTACAGCAAAACGCACAAGGGAAAATCTTCAATCATAATTTGCATGCCAGACATACACATCACCTTGGTTACTGCCTGCAGTCTCATTTTCATAAGACACACTTTTATCAGTATAGATATATGTTTTTGTTGCTATTGTGTTTTTTTGCACAGCTTACTGGAAAGTAATGAGCTTATCACCCCCTTAAAAAAGTCACCTTCAGGAACATCTTCAATTGCTGTGTTCTATATTTGCTGTCCACTCTGCAACAGCGTCCGCTCACATTCACTTCTTATAATCTACGAGTTGTCCAACTATGCCATACAATGTGACACATAGTAAAGTGTCCATGAAGAGGCTAAGTGTTGTTGGTTTATATTCCTCTCACCACCTAATATGGGTCTCAAGGGACTGGAGCTCAAACTTGGCTGCATAGAGACGCTAAAAACCCAGACACACTCCAGACTCTCTTACCGTCTAATCAGCAATCCCCTTGGAACGTCCTTTCACACCACCCTAACTATGTAACACACTCTCTTGCCGCTTTCCCAAACACGTACACACACAGATTCACTTTACCTGACCTCTTCTCTGAGATAGGAGGGCAACAGTCTCCCCGTGGAATTCCCTTGCTCTTTCCCAGTGGCTAGAAGTCTCTTCAAACCTCAGAGACCCCATCTGTCTGTCTCTCTGCCCCTGTCTGCTTCCTCACAAACACCAGGATCTCTCTTGGATGTGCTCTCTCGTCTTTCCAGACACAGCCATTTGAAGGAGTGCCACAGGGCACTGAACTTGGTCCCTTTGGAATTTCTCTGAGGGATCCCTTAAGCACCTTTTCCCAGTAAACATACACTCTTGAATGCTTCAAGTAAAACCTAAAGTGAATACTACTTTATCTCACGTTGTAATTTTTTGCCAACATCCGGTTATATGATGCTTTTTTAAAAGTTCATTATTTCGTTTATTGGGTGTAATAGAACAGGTTGACATGCTTTAATGCTCTTTTTCACATTCTGTGCATTATTGCAGTACCTCTATTCCCAGAGTACTCTGATTGGCCAGGTGACCCACTGCATTGTGATTGGCCAAACACCTCAGACGTGTCGGAAATGTAATACCCCTTACCATATTTGCGAGCTTTAGCTTCCAAGGCTTCTTAAACAATTGTAAACACTCAGTTAATAATGTTGTCAGTATTACAGTCACAACATTAGGAAGAACAGGCCCTTCCTAACAGAGCATGCAACACAGCTTCTCGTCCAGGCCCTTGTCATTTCTAGGCTGGACTATTGTAATGCCCTTCTGGCTGGACTTCCAACATGTGCAATCAAACCTCTGCAAATTATTCAAAACGCAGCACCAAGTCTTCTCTTCCATAAGCCCTAGAGAACCACGTCACACCCCTGTTAGTCTCTCTGCGCTGGGTTTTGGTTGCGGCTCTCATTATGTTCAAGACATTGGTGCTTGCCTACAGAACAGCCACAGGCGCTGCACCCTCCTACCTCCGCTCTCTTACGAGTCTACAACTCCTCCAGAAGCTTGAGGTCAGTATGTGAGCAGCGCCTCGTGCTTCAATTGCAGACAGGCACAAAATCACTCTCAAGGACATTTTCGTTCACTGTTCCTTGTTGGTGGAATGATCTTCCCAACCCCATTCAGACAGCTAAATCCCTCTCAATTTTCAAGAAACAGCTGAAAACTCATCTCTTCTGTGAGCACTTAACTGCATTCTGCTTTTTTTTTAAAATGTTTTTACTATTCCTTCGTCTATGCTCTCACTCTTTCATAATCTCTCCCTGTACTAACTTGTACTATCTTGAATGATGACTGAAACTTTATATTAATGGCACTTGTCATGTTTACTGCTTTCTTAAGATGAATCACTTGTATTCCTCAACTGTGATCACGGGTTCAGACTACACAATATTTTTGTCTGATGATAGTCACTGTCAGATTATACAATTTTGACTCTTAAATTCTTATTATGTTGTTGAAAAGAAACAAGTCAGTCTACACGTTGCTTCCCGACCAATCATCAATAGCCTTCTTTAGTGACATGTGTCACGTCACTGAGAAAGCAGAACTAGCGTCTTCACAAGAGCGTAAACAAAAAAAATGGGTGTACTAGCCTAATGCAAATCTCAGTTTGTTGACATAGCTCCACGAACTTTTCCTCCAATGCATAACTCCACCTATCAGCACCAATACAATCGTCTCTCTTTCATGTTTGAAAGCTATGAACGGAAGAGCTTCTGTGCTCCTATTGATCAACATCACAGATGTGATGGAAATTAAAAAATTAAACATGCTAGTATTTCTGTCATGACGTCGTGAAGCTTCACAGACACAGCATCGGTTGTCGTCCACTGTGACACACTATATGAGATGAAACAATCGATTCTTGCATCCCGATACCCATTGTTGTTTACGAATTACCACAACAAATTACCAAGACATCCAAAATCAAATGAATCGAGCCAAAATCTGGCTGATATCACGTAGTCTGAACCCAGCATAGTTCACTTTAAATAAAAGCGTCTGCTAAATGGGTAAATTAAAATGTATATTTATAATTTATTTAGGTGTGTACAGCTGGCGTTGTACTCTCCCGGTTTCAGGAAGCTGTCCTCAATAAAATGTGCTGTACACAACCTAACGTTTGGGATGAATCGCTCAGGAACAGTGTTATAAACGAATCTTAACCACTGATTCCTAATTTCATCCGTTTTTGGATGGCCAAACAAACGAGTTTTGCTTTTACACAGCATCTCCACAATTACCTGAAGCATCATCTTCTTTCTTTGTGTATGCCTTTGGGCAGGCTTTATGCTAATATTACACATTGTGACATATATGTTTGAGGTGTTTTAGGCAGATCTGGTATTCTCTGTTAGAAAAATAAATCTCTTTGTGGGACACTATGAGCTATGAACACTGAATTTTCCAGATCATATACATGCACAGACACATTACACACTTAAGGAAAAGGAATACAATAAAGCATGATATGACCACAATATATAAATGAATAAATTTATTAGTATTAAGATTTTTTCCCGTATTCCACTAAAGAAATTAACAGCATGCAGATGATTGAGTGATGTTCCTTGAACGACCTCCCCTTACTAATTTACTAACATATGAACATTCTCAAATGTTAACAACCTATGTTTTTTATTATTATTGTGTTTCTGCCCCTGTTTTCTTGCACACAAACACCAGGATCTCTCTTGGATGTGCTCTCTCATCTTTACAAACACAGCCATTTGAAGGAGTGCCACAGGGCGCTGAACTGGGTCCCTTTGGAATTTCTCTGAAGGATCATTAAGCACCTTTTCCCACCTAAATATAATGGTGTAGTTTCTATAAACTTTAACATCAAAGCTCAAATTACTGCGGAAAGTCTTTGCTTCTCTTCCAATAACCCATCCAATGAACATCTCTCTCTCTCTCTTAGCCCAGACTTGTGCAACTTTAAAGCATGAAGGCCCTTCTAACAGCACTGGAACTGTTAAAACACTGAGTCTTTATGCAGCAACACACCAACTCAAACATGAGTTTGATTTGTTATTCCCTGTGGCGGGGCTGACTATTAGCCCTGTGCTCCTGTTGTTGCGATAAAACCACAGCAGAAAACAATAACAAGAGCGGAACATCAAACAGCAGCTCATTTTTTTTCTTTAATCTCCCTTTTCAAAAACATTTGGAAATAGACGACAGAAGTGAGAGGTGCTGTCTCAATCAGTGCATTTACATTCCATTACTCTGCAGAAAAAGACACCATTGGATTGCCAACTAATCCATTTCAGTTATGCATCGCTTATGTGATTTTATCCAATGCATCAAATTTGCACTCTACTAAAAATGCATTAGGTATATCGGTGTCACCTGTGAGATTAGTAATAGCTCAAGAAATAAAGCCCATTATATTAATTGTATGGTAGTCTCTCTCATAGTCAATCACTCTAGAAATTCTTGCATTTTCTTATTATTTAAAGTATTGAAATTCATGGTGAATTTAAACTGAAAGTAACTATCACCAATTTGAAAGATTTTACATGACATTCTATTTATATAAAAGGGATACATATCAGAAATTGTTAAAAATCTTACAATACTAGGCAGGGTTATGTGTCATTTGGAATCAAATTCAGATTGCTTTTTAAACTCCATATCAATTCCAGAATTTGATTTCAAATTGAAACAGGAGTAAACAGGATCAGAACTACAACTCGAATTTGAAGGTACAAAGTTTGTAGAATTTGTTTTGGAGTTATTCTGACTTTTGCCGAACCCTAATATAGGGTTAAAAAGATGGATTTAGCAGCCCAACATATCCTCTGAAAATAAATCCATCCTTTATCTTTGTCTTGTTGGTCAACCATAAAACCCTGAAAATCAACAGCAAGCCTGAGGAAAAAAGCATTATTGACAAAATGTAGCTCTCACTTTGAAAACGCAATGGGCTCTGAAATCACAGCACCAGCATCATTTCCTCATAACTTATGCGTGGTCGAAACACTACGAATGTGTAATCCACATTAGAGGTGAAGGGTCAAATATGGGTGGAAATAATGACTAAAGTTGAGTAAAAATTATCAATACGGAGGCCTTAATACTACATAATGGCGTCATGATGAGAGGGTTGTGCGTCTTTTTTTGGGTTTTGGATGCCTACCCAGAAACACCTGTGCTATATAAAATCTATGCAGGAATTATTTTAATCTCTCTGCTAACTCCCAATGAAGTAGATAGCAAAGTATTGCTTGGAGGATGAGATGTACAATAAATTAATGCAAGGAGGCAAAAATGGAAATCAGGCTAAAAAGTGTAAGGTTAAACCTTTTTTTTTGACACCACAGCAATTATTCTTCTATTTAAGCATTTTTTTTGTTACAAGGTTCCAGTCAAAAGTCAAAATGTCCCCAATTGCTGCTTTTTTGTGCACAGGTAAAGAGTTGCACATGGATTTATTTCAATTCTGTCAGTTGTATGCTTGCCTCTGGGCTGCATGTATAAATGACCTTTCTCCAAATTCAGAGAAAAAAAAAAGAAAGAGGAAAATGAAAGAGTGGTCAGGTTATTTCTTTTCCCTTCAAGCTAACTTCCAAACAGTTAGAGAAAGTCCAGCATACCCCCCTAATCAAACATCCCATCATCTGCCATATAAATATTCATTGGTTCCACTGGATTGTCTTCCAGCCTGCATAGGTAAGATGGTAGGTAAATCTCTGGCTGAAAGATGTGCCTGTCAGGACCCATTGCAGAGCCACAATTCACCTTCTCCCAATCAAGCCTTCCACCCATCACCTGCAGGCGGTCGTACAGAAGTAATAGTCTCCCCGTATAACCTCTGCCTTTTTTTCTTCTTTAATTCTCCTTCAGTACAATTTCACTTACAAAACGCCACAGTAATACCAAGGTAGGTTTTTGTATATGTACTATGGTAATACCACAAAACTTTTTTAAATACCTTGGAGTATGAGGTATTTTATGGTATAGTATATAAATGAAATTAAATACATAAAATATTAAAACTATTAAA
This sequence comes from Zacco platypus, assembly GCA_038088235.1. Taxonomy (NCBI): domain Eukaryota; kingdom Metazoa; phylum Chordata; class Actinopteri; order Cypriniformes; family Xenocyprididae; genus Zacco; species Zacco platypus. The sequence continues at coordinate 21,473,037 of CM076075.1, read as the reverse complement.
GACCCACTGAAGTGTCTTGAAATGCGCAACATAATTCAATGTTGACGTAATTTCTAGTGAAACAGGAAGACAGAGCAGGACATAAAGAACAGCTCCTCCCCTTTTTTAAAATAGCCAATAGCGTTTAGTTTGTATCACAGCTCGACCAGAGCTGTTGAGCTCGATAAAGCCTCAATTTCCTTCTAATTTCTTACTCCTAATCTCTATATCACATTAATATATAGCAGAATTCAAATGGCTCCGATATGTTTTGTGGTCTGTGCCACCTTATGATCCGACTCATGCCGACTCATATGATCCTGTGCTATCGTGTCTCTGGACCGGAGCAGGCTGCGTGTGCGCTGTGGTGGTTCGTGTGACACTAACGTGAAACTAGACTTCATTTGCCCCAATGGAAAGCATTTTTATACTGTCTTAATCATTCCCTATCCCCTATATAGTGCACTATGCGCCATTCACCATGTATAAAATAGTAAAATGTGTGAACAAGTGACTGATTTCAGCCACAACTTCAGCATCTATTTAGTATAGCGGGCGGAATGCTTTAGATCCTTCAGGACATTTGATTGGACAAAAAATCTGATGAGAAGCTGAAGTGCAGCGTGATGTCATCAAAATCTTTGATCCATACTGGTGGAATTGAGAATAAGTTTTGAATGCTTTTATCTTCTAAATGCAAATTTTGACATTGTTTTGGAGCACACTAGTTTACATATAACAGTAAGGCTAACATATTTATACTAAAAGCCGAAAAATTTCCATTTTGATTTCAGGGGGACTTTAAATTGAATGCAATTTATAATACAATAAACATCTTTGTTCTAAATGTTATTTTCTGCACCAGCTCTAAATATTGAAGAACAAAAAAGAGGGCTTCAAGAGAAATATCACAAGAATGAGTCTCTTTTTTGGAGTAAGGATGCTGTGGCTCAGTTTCTTAGGATTGCGAAGTGGAATCCAGAGGCATTTAATGAAACACACAGGAATGTGACCTCTCAGCTACACATAAACATGGCTGAGTAAACAGGTCATTAAGAAAATAAAGCTACTTTCTTCATTCTGTCAGGCACAGGAGCGAGGGATTAATGGCCATGGAGTAGGAGCAGTCGCAGACACTGTTCACACGAGCCTAAAAATAACAGCCATAGACATCTAGAGAATCTCTCACCCTGGACATGTTTAATGGCCATTGTTTCGGCTGCATTAAGCCATGTGGGCTAAAGTGGCTCCAAAATGTCTCCTCTGCAATTAGGAGACTATGGATGCCACGAGCAACAACTTGGTCTAGCCCAAAGCAACTGGGAAAAATGCTTATCTAAACGCTCATTTATCACATAACCCAATTAAAGAAGACTGGCACATTCTGATAGAGTGATCAGTGTTGTTATTGTCAAGTAAAACTATTAAAAATATATCCATTGCATTGCAAGACCTAAATTTACAGTGCAGAAATAACTAGTCGCACCAGATAGCCCAGCCCATTCTGAAATTCTACTGGACTGAAGTACAGGTCCTCATGTACGTTTGTGCCACTAGTGGTCCAAAAATTACACACTTCGCCTATGCACCTCCTTTTATAATTTTTAAATGTCATTGCCTGTCTTACACCCCAAAGATAAATCTTAATAATAACAGCCCTGACACACAATATGTCTCTCATTATTACTCCTTTCTAATTACAAACAAAAGTGCTTCTACAGTTGCCCAGCATAATCCAAATTCATTAAGTGATACCAAAAATACACAGCCAGCAGATGCAAGTGCCACGAACACATGCCCACATTCTCCCACATGCAGGCTGTGTCTGCAGAACTCAAGAGGGAGGTGAGGGTCACTAACAACAGGACGTACAATGACGGCTGGAAATGCCACTGGCACAATCTCAATTTTTAAAAAAGGCATACGGCGACAGCTGTGTCATTATTTGGGCACTTCAGGACACAATCACCACGTGCCCATCAGCCCTACAGCTAACACACCCCACCAGAGCCATTCAGTAGGTGGTACAACAGCTGTGTCGCCCCCAGATACTTTATTTGGTAAAGGACTAAATGTTCATTGAGCAGATTCAGAATTAGACAGAGGGTCTGTTATTCCTTCACTTTTACATGGCGAATGGTAGGGCTTGGCGATATGACGATATATATTTCCACGAAATGAAATGTCTATCGTTAGAGACTTTGCTATATCGTATATCTCACAGTATGTAAATATATTGCAATATTGACACTTCAGAGTGAAATACATGAATGAGAATATAAAGAGCGGGACTTGCTTGATGTTAAAAAGAGTCATAAGCACAACATATCCAGAATATGAACTCGGTGCAGCGCTCCTGCTGACTGGTACACTCAGTGGCAGAGACAGGGGGTGGCTAGGGGTATAATCATGATATAATCACGGCCACCCCACTGGCCACCCCGATCGTAATTGCATTTTTAAAATAATTTCTTAGATATTGATCTTGGAGGACCTCGATCATGTTTATATGACAACGTTCGGACTGCGAAAATCTCCTGCAATCCCGTAGACAAATGCGCTATTGCGAGAGTTTCTATAGCGCGCGTTTTCAGCGTTCGTGTCAAAATTAAAAGTGGAGACGAGGAGTGCAGCTTCGCTTCGGTCCCTGGATCAACTCAAAAGTTTGAGCACACAAACACATCTTTTCTGGTGAGTTATTAAAAGTCAGAAAAAAAATTATTTTATTTCCTTTAAATTATTTTAGAGATAATAGTGTCTAATAAATAATAATAAATTATTAATCACACTGAACACGTTTTTCAGGTCTGAAAACGCGAGGCGCACCGCACGATCCTTTTTTGTTGATTTTAGAAAAAAAGAGCAGTACGCTGCGGTTATTTATGTTGCTAGGCAACCACTGAATCAGCTGTCCTGTCAGTGTAGCGCAAGCGCTCTTTGGTTTGCTATTAAACTCCAAACTGTAATGTCCAAAGAATTGTAAAGATTCACCAGCATGACAGAAAGCCGTCTCTCCATTCATTCGATTGGTCAATGGAAAAAATGACGTCGGGCGCTTTTCTGCTCAGAGTTGATTTTTTTTTTGTCAACTTCAGGCCCTCCGAGTGCTCCTGCAAAAACGCGAGGCACTCGGGGCGCAGAAATAGCGCGCAGAACGCTCATTGCCATAGAAAACAATTCAAAAAAGGCGCCTCTTACTGCACGCGTTCTGTGTGATCGGGGCCTTAGGAAGCAGTTAATGTTAGCTTTACATTAGCTCACTTGGATGCTTAGAACTATTGTCATGTTATTTCTGAGTATAGGGTTTTTAATCATGAAATATATAATGTGATGCAAACATTTAAGTAATTACTTGCTTCTATGTCGGTTTTATATACAGTATAAATATACTGTTCCACCCCAGAGTAACTGCTGGTCCCTGCCTGGCCACCCCTATGAAAAACCTGCCTCACGATTGCGAATTAGAGACGTGTTCAATATTAAAGTATTATTAAGCACAATAAGTGCTTGTGGGTGACATACTGGTAGACGCCATTAGTCAACCGGAATATATTTTGGACTGTCGTCTCTGTCGCGGTTAAGCTCACGTGAGGTTGCTATGATGCGCTTCACGAAAGCTTATCATTTGCATAAGTTTTTAAGCATTGCTTAAAAAAGCATTGAAGCGCAATTAGCAGCGAAAGACAACTCATTTCATATATGATATAAAAATAATATTTAAAGCAAAAATTACTATATCGTGATCTATATCATTATCGTGATATAAGACTTGGTCATATTGCCCAGCTCTAGTGAATGGACGTCAATAGGGTCCGATGGCTCAGAGGGGACCATCTGTCACTAATGCAGAAATCTGCAGATTGGTACGGTCTCTGAAATACACAAAAATGCAAAACAGGGTTTAATTGGAAGAGATCAATGCAAAATTGAGATGACAGAAGCTAGTGTACGTGAAGCATACGGCCGATATGTACGCTCCGTCGATCAAATGTGGAAAAATGTAAAAAATGTAGTGAGCATTTCAGTTACAACATCGAACCTGGCAAAGTTTAATTGCTGGCAACACAAGAATTCACACATCCGTATGCGCAAGGCTATAAATTATTTTCCGAGTTCATTGTTTGAAGATGTGCTGTGAAGGTTAACTTTCACTCTGTCTGACAATCAGCCCATATTTGCTATGTTAAGCAAACAAGACCCTGTGGCATTTCAATGAGGATTGGGTGAGCATGATATTTTGTTCCCTGCCGTGCCGTGCTGTCCGTCTCGTATTCTATTAGCACCATGACACGCCAAATTATCTCCCATTGATTCAGTCGATGCGCAGAAGGATAAACAATCTTGCATAGATTGATGGTTTGTGTATTTTGTGAGTCTTAAAAGTTGACAGAGGCCGTGACACGTGCCATCTGTATCGCCGGAGCAAGATGGAGAGATGCTGCTAACCGTCTAGCTCGTGTGACGCTTGGACAGTATGATAGCTGGCAAAATGAGAGGTGGGGGATCAGCCTGTCCATGTGGGTCCAAAGGAGCGTAAAATTGTGTCCAGCAAAGCGTGCAGGATATGACAGCCAGGACATGAAATTCTAATGAAAACCAAATCTAATGCAATACATATTTTCGGGAAACCCACCTACACAATCCAAACTTTGCAGATGAGCTTGCTCAAACCAGATAATTACATGTGCCTCTGGGTCTAAAGGGAAACAAGAGTGAGGTAAATCACAAAAGCAAATATTCTAAACTGTAAATACATGTGTTCAGAGTATGTTTTTAGAAATGATGTCAAATTAATAATGACAAAATATATAATAAGATCTATTTGTGTGGGTGGGTGGGTATTGTTATCCTTTTAGGGATAAGAATAGTGATACAAACCCTTACAGGAACATTTGGTGGGTGTTTGTGTGTGTCTTATGAAATAAACTGAAACTAATTAAATAAAAATACTTGAACAAGCAAAAAAAATGGTACTTTAATAATATCTACCAATACAAAAATGTGGAAACAATTATCACTTAAAAATAACTAGTAAATTTCAAAAATAAGTACTAAGAAACTGCAAGTTACACATTGAAATAAGTGTGAAATTTTGAAGTAGAAAAAACTTGTAATTTAACTAAGTATTTTCTTGTAAAGCGTACTCCAATAATAAAAAAATAACAGCATATAATTTATGCCTCGTTTCCACCAGTACGATACAAGTTCAGTGCGCAATTTTTGCACTTTCCATTGTCAGAAGTTGTGAATGGTATCCTAATTCCGAACCGTACCATACCACTATTTTGGGACCCTTCCGTTGGGGTACCTAGAAAATAGTCCAGTAGAAAGGGTGGAGCTAGACTCACTACAGAGCGTTGATTAGTTGACAGAGAATCGTAACTTGCGTGTGCTACAAGGGGAAAGACAACACAAGGCACCACTTTTAATAAAGTTGAAACTCAATACCGTTTCTTCTTGTGATAAACAGCCACATGCCGAGAAGCAAGAACAAGATCTGCTGTATGTCCTCCATTTTTGTTTACTGTGTTGCTTTCTTGTTCGTGTGAGGATGACATTGATCGGTTACTTTCCGGCATACACTACTACGCCCATCAAGTAAGGGTACTGTTGGTGGTGGAAACCCAGGTCAGATCAGAGTTTACTGTCCCAAATCGTACTGAACTGTCCTGTACCGCTTGGTGGAATCGAGCCATAATTTTTCATGATCCCCTCTGAGCCATCATACCCTACTGACATCCATTCGCCACATAAAGATGAAGAAAGAATATGTTAGGAATTAGGAATATTTAAGAATTTTAAATCTTCTTGGTCTACTGACATTTGGTATGACATCCACTTCAAACATTACAATGCACATGACAACTTTCGTTAACTCTGCAATAAGTAAATCCACTTCAGCTAATTACTTTCCGCAAAAATGGAAGTTTGACATTCTAAAGAAGCTGCGCGCTTGTTTCTCTGGCACATAAGGTCTATAGTGTGGGAATTTTAGAAGAGTAGTGCCATCTCAAATGGAACGCAAAGGTTTTTTTTACTACATGAAAGCATTTTCCAGTTCCAGAGATTACATTTCAAACTAATGTGTCGCCATTAGCTTTAGCATGTTTAGCCCCTCCCTCTGCACTACATGAAATCCTTAAAATAGTAAGTATGTGTCTTGGGGAAGACATACACCAGTAAATGGTGTCTGACCTACAAAAATTTGAATGAACGAACTTCAATTAAAAATCAATAGCACAGGTATGTAGATTCCTGATTAAATATGACTTAAATTGATCATTCATCCAAAATATGCCACACACATTAAAGCAGATCACAAACAGCACAATATTATATCCACTTTTATTAGTTAAAATTTATTAGTTAATATAAAAAATAATGCATCAAGACTTAAATATAATATAAAAAGAATTGAAATCCAATCCAAGGCCAATCTTGAAGCACATAATCACTGTACAAGTTAACCCGGCTTTGAGAAGTCTGTGTGTATATATTTCACAATAAAAATCTCAGCTTCCATTTAAGAGGAACATTTGCTTTCTGCACTAGATACATGTGAACTTCAGACAATATTAATTTGCACTTCAGTAGTGATGTCTTATTCATCAAGCGAATACAAAGGATTCTTTGTTCTTGTCACTTGTTTACCCGTCGGAAAAAAACGGAGAAATGTTTCTGATGTATGCAGAGTCCTTACTTTAATACTTTTACTAAAGAACATCCATTCTACTTTATTTCAAGGTCTAATGAGGTCTTCACAGCGCTGTCAACCCTTTCAAAAGTTCTGATTATAAAGCCTTTGCAGAAACTAATCTGTGCCTCTAGGGACTTTCTGTGACTCGAATGAAGGCAGAATGAGACAGATGCACAGAGAAAGAAGAACTATGCGAGAGAACCGCACCATGCTGCGTGTGCATGTGGGTGACAGGTTAAGAGGATGAGGGCCAATTCGCCTGACACCCAACTACAGAAATACATATTCAAAACTGTGTCCGTAAGTTCCCTTTCAACCATCCACAACAACAGAAGCCTTTCCCAAAAATAGTCCCGCAAAGCCGCTTAAACACAGAGATTTCTGATACGCTAATCAACAATCGCTCCCTGCCACATCAGCATCATGCCAGTTTTTATAGAGGAGCAGAAAAGGTTTCTCGGGATAGAGGATTTGTCTTCTTTTCTTAGAAATACTTCAAAGGAGGTTGGGTCTTTATGAGAGAGGAGCTTAGCAGTGTATGGTGTTTCATTCCCTCCAATTATGTTCCTGAAACATTTCTTTTCCTTTTCGCTGCTAATGTATTTGCTTACATCGATAAACTCAATATGCATTTGCATGGAACGTACAGGTGTATGCTCTTCACGAATTCTTTGCAACCACGGCCATAACCAAATTGTAGGATAAAGTTACATTTTTAGATGCTGTTTACAGGACACCTGGCCGTTCATTTACTCGACAACTGCGTTTTGGTGGCCTGAAAATGTGAACTTTTGAAAACGGGTTTCAAAGTTTAAAGTTTTTGAAAACGATACCGTTATCTCTGTGTAAACTGCAAAAATGCCAATCTGTGAAAATGGTGACGCATGCACATGTGTATTAATGTTTAGTCTCTCCACCTTATTTTTCAATGCAGAAATAACTTCCGATTTATAATAACGAGAAGAATATCAAAGTGCAGTAAAAGTAAGGCGGATTGGCATGCACGAAGCGAGTGCTGGGTAAAAGAATGCGTATGTGCGCAGGCACATAGTCTTTTTACAAAGTGACATCGCCAACTACTTGTCTGGCATACGTAATACAGCGTTTTTAGTCGTTTGTGCGGATCCGTGTGAACAGGGATAGTTTTGATAGAGTTGCCATCTGTACAAAGAAAAAACTTGTCCGTTCTTAGTACATAGTTGTAGTAAACGTACCCTTGAAGGTACAATCCGTAGTTTTTCGCCACTAGGGGGCGCTAAACAATTCAAAACAATAACAAAGGCATAGATTGATGACGCAGTGAATATGGGATCATGGAACTTGTCGTCATGCCGATGGATCTAATAATATTCATGGGGAAATAATGTTTATGGATGAGTGAATGCATGTTTTTAACATGACTTTGGTTATGAAGATGGGTGTGGCCGAGAATCGCGGACGAGATTACTAATGAGAGACAGATATCAGTGTCACGCGCGAGTCCCAGGGGATATAAAGAAACAAGGACATTTCATTCTATCGAACTACTCATAAGTGCTGAAATACTACTCATACAGGTCAGTTTATTTGACTAATTAAAACTGAGGTAACGCAGTGTGTTTCACTTGGTCTAACGTTACACTATCATACTAAACTGCATTTGAGTGTGTTGAAAGTTGTAATGTTTAGTATTAGTTGAGACTTAACAGTAAGCTAGATCAACATTAGATTATCATACTGATGATATTCTAACACTTCGTCGTGTTGAGCTATATAACATTGATTAGTCTTATAGCCTACATTTGCTTATCTTGTCTAATAACGTGCAAGAGCGCCGTCTCTGTCAAGTCAAAGTTTGTCGCAAAGCTCTCATCATCTCGGAAACCCCACGCTGATATTGATCCTCGTTTTATTTCTCCTTTTGTCCCAAAGTTTGCTTGCCATGGTCCATAATATTTGGACGAAACAACAGCAGCGCGCCGCTTTACGTTACGCAGCTGTCCGTGTCTGTTGCCATGGTTACTGTGAGCCCAGGGATATTACGTCACTTACAGGCGCAATGTGAAGTGAAAAGACCGGGGCGGCCCACTATTTAAAATTGAGATTTTCTCTGAATTTACAAATTCTTGGAAACATTTAGGATAATGTAAGTACACAGATTAACAAAATATATAACACTGTGCAAGTGGTTTTTGGATATTTTAATATAAAAATTCTACATATTGTACCTTTAAGCTTGTCAAAGTTAAATTGATTCAGATGGCCAATCAAATCAAAGAAAGGCGGGCTTTATTGTTTACAGTAGCCAAACATGAATTGAAGTGTAACACTTCACTTTTAATGATGGAAGAATCCAAGGTAAGATGGTTTTTTTACTGTTTCACGATAAAAATGTTTAAACGGCCGGCAGAAATATTCGATGCAAATTTTGCCATTTTGGAAAATGTAGGCTACAATATAGATATAATTTGTAGATTCGATTTCAGCATATTAGGCATATGATTTCACAATACGTTTTAATGTTCTTCTTTTTCTTTATTCCCTTAAATTGCTTTAAACCCTTCATTTAATTCTGTTAATAAAAAGCTGGTCCACCCCAACATTCATGGTTACGCCTTTGTATTCAACATGAACAGTAAGCAAAATCTAAGATCGAGTTTTTTTGTAAGTGACGTAAAGAAAAAATTTCAAAATGTGGGTGTAAATACACTTGACTTGCCATGCTGAACGAATAAATCTAATGAGGTGACTAAATTTGCTCTAGTTGTACTCGCACACACACTATTCTCTTCCACCATGAAGAAAAAACCCTCAAGCATGAGGCATTTATTGCATTTACAGTGAGGCAGTTAAACTTTAGCCCTCAGAAGAAGAGCCAAGCCTTGAAAAAAGCACATTCTTCTTACTCAACAGCTCTATCAAGTACAATAAATCTAAAGGTCTATCTTACAGTTACTCTAACAAAGGCCATCAAGTAGGCAGCACTGAACACTTGTTGAACTTCTTCTAAACAAATAGATTATTTAATCTACATTCTTACATAACTTTGGCAAGCAAACTCACTCAGAGGTGCTCATGCTCACCTGTTGTTGTAATTTGTGTGGAAGGCAGTGTCCCTTCAGAATTGCTGGCACTATATCGCCATCTATTCGGCGGGAGTGAGTACTGCGTGTATTGAGAGTGGGGGTTGGGAGGGGAGATTGCAAGGCAGAGATTGATTTGCCCTCTCTCAGATGTGGCACTTAGCTGGGGTGATCTGCTGTGAATCACGGCAAATTAAAGAAAACAGAGTGAGCCACACTTAGGGAAAGAGAGAGAGAGAGAGAGATGTGGAACCTGATGTCCCTTCACATCTCTGCCAGCTATCCAAGTCCTGTTTGAGACACGTCTCTAGAAAGCAAGAAAGGTATTAGTCACATCCCATCTGAGGTTCAGGCTCTCCCGCAGGCATGTGAGAGCCATATAGGGAAGAGATCAATGCAAAAGAAGAAAATAAAGGATTACAGTCAAGGTAGGGTTTAGTTGGATGATTTGATCTTCCGTAATCAATGCAAAAACAGCAACGAGCCACGATGAAGCAGATTAAAGTGCTCAATATCGCCGTCCAATTAGGTTATGTGGGGAGGAAAAGCAATCTGTCATTTAAGATGGGGATGACTTTTATGAAACAGATTTTTAAGGGTTCATGGGGATGTGTAAAATGGCATTTACAAAATCGACTAGTCAGTGGGCCTAACAACTAGTCATTGCTTAAATGAGTAGTCAATGAATCGCGTTTAAAGAAAAACTGAATAATAAGACTGGCTTCGGGCTCAACTGACCCCGGTTGCCAGTCACATAAGAGACGTTCAGCTTGATGGAGCACAATTGAATGGAACAGAAAGAAGGGGTCTCTCGTGATTTAAAAAGTGACAAGCCTGGAGTGCAATAAAAGGGGCAAAATGCAACAAATAGTCAGAGTGGTGGTGCTTTAAAGGGGATGAATTTGAAGACAACCTTTCTGACAGGGTTTTAGAGTTCAAGCGATCTAACAGCTGAAGCACAACAGCAACCAGCTAAAGCAAAAGCAGCACTGGTATATAAAATATCAAAACTAAAAATAACATAACTTATCGCTTATGTGCAGAGGAAAAAGTTGCTCATACCCAGTCAAAATATTTCAGAGCAGAGCATAACTAGAAAGGAATGACTTGTAAGACTTAATTTCGTATTTTCACCTAATATTTCCAGCTTTTTTGACTATGAGATCCACATTCATGATTATGTGCATGAATTATGAAAGACGGAAAGATCAGAACAGCGGTGGTCAGGACTGCAGGGCACATCCTGTCTGCTTATCACAAATCAGATCTCCGTCTCCCATTTATCACTGTTCCTGTCATCAATCATAGCCAACAACATGTATCTTTCTCAAAGAATGTGCACACACACTGGAGAACACCTCTCTGTTAAATTGCCATTACTCCTACCATTAGTATTCTGTGGTTCCCCTTTAAAACACAAGAATTGTGCCGCATAAGCATCTAGAGATAAACACGTATCATGTTTACCGTGACATTCGGCTGTTCTCGCTGTGAAATCTGTGTACGTGTGCATGTCTCTGATACAAATCCCCATATTGCCTCTGGCTCCACAGGTCACCGTGCGCTACAAACACAGAGTTAAGACAAACGCCACATGGATACCATTCAATTAATTTCCGCTTCCAACTAGTGATATCCAGTGTCACAGATAGAGCCGTCCATGTTTACAGCATGAGTCATTGCAATTATATTTGGATTGGCTAATTCAGACTAGACCATCTGGGTGGTTTTAGATATTCTGAAAGAAAAGATTCCAGCAGTAATTGCCTATGAATCAATATGCAAATACAGGAATATTATATAAAATTTCCACTTCTCTCTGAGGGAAGAGGCGGTCCAGGGACATTTTGCAGGCCTGGCATGCCACATGGTGTTTGAAAAGTGGATTAGAAAATCCAGGCTTTTGTGGCTCTCCTCACAATTATCTGCCTGACGGTGGGATGATCTATGCAAACAGAGAGAAGATAGACAGGGAAAGAGGGAAAGAAGTGCACTTGGGATGGATAGAACCTTGTGAAATGAGAGGACTGACAATGTGAGGTCTCATTGTGCAAAATCAACGCGTGGGAACTCTAATGCAACTCTTGCACTCAAAAATGGAGCAAACTTGAACACAAGTGAGCTTTCATTTTCCCCAGACTGTCACCGTCTCCAAATCAGTTACATTCATATAATGAGTTGGAATTGCTGATATGGTCTTGGTTAAAATGATTGAGCAGCTCTGGGACATATTATCTTTTATCTTCATCTTTGCTTACATCTCAAAAAGGGATAGTTCAGCCAAAAATGAAAATTCTGTCATCATTTAATCGCCCTTATGTGGTTACAAATCTATTACTTTCATTCTTTTGAAAAAACACAAAAAGTGAAACTTTGAAGAATGTCCTGGACACTTCATGCCATAAAATTCAAGTAAATAGGGAAAGGTGTGCTCAAGCCCTGAGATCGTAATAAAATAAAGAGTGAACTAGATGTGTCTATTTACAGGTTTTCAAATCGATGGTCACTGAAAAGTCACCCTCCACAGCAGCTATCAAAGGAAATATGTCAGTGCAAGGTGACATGTGATACGCACAAGAACCAATGATATTTGATGGACATCTGATATCACTGATACATCAGTCCTGACATGTGACATGTAACAGTGCCATATTTGATTGCAGAGATGCAAAAACAGTTTGAAATGCAAAATGGCCAGAGAGGTGGTGCATTTGAAGACACAACCTATTTGAAAAAGACTTACAGTGCAAAATAAAACGCTCACACAAATAAAAAAAACAACAATGTTACAGTTATATGTTAAAAAGAGGAAAGGAAAGGAAAGGAAAGGAAAATGAGAGTCTATTTACACCATGTAAACCACTGAATATAACCACCAAGAAAACAACATGAAGAAATGGGTTTAGAATGATTGTGTGTATTTATGAGCATCTTCAAAGCATTTACAGCCCAAGTAGTGGTGAATTTATAGTCTAAAAAGTTTTTACCATTACAAACAAATAATTCTTGACCCGTCTCTTCCTGCTGCTTAAAACCCAAAAAGCTAAACAAATCTTTCTGCTTTGATATCTCTTTCCATTACCCAAGCCTTCTGACTTAGCGCCTATTCCAGAGCGCACTGGCTACATATAAGCCAAACACACAAATCTGTGCCTTAACAATACATCTCCTACATACGCTGTGAGCAAGAGAGATGCTGTAGGTCAGTGGGTCTTGACCTCTGAGACTGTAGACAAGTGTAACATCCCCACCAGGAGCGTTCTGTAATCACCCATTCTTCACCATCAACTATAACCCACATACACGCAGAACATATCTGCCATGAAGGAGTTGCACAATCAAGACAAAAATCAAACCCAACCTATGCAGCAAAAGCAGCGACCTTGGTAGAGGATGGGTAGCGAGTACAAAGGAGGGTCGACACAGGGAGCGATCCATTCAGATCCACTGCAGTGCTAATGACTGGGTGCTCTCATTATCTCCATCATTACCAGACCTTCATTTAGCGTATTGTGCTCAATAGCTAGCGTGCGAATTAATCAAGATTTTTCACTCTGGTAACACAAGCTTCCTCCTAATGGTGCATTTCAAAGATGAAAGTGCGAGTCACAGTACAGTCCCTCTGCAAGGTTAAATAGAAACCAGACCTCCCAAATTCTCTCTGCGCATCAGTACAAGGGCATTGCGAAGAACAGGGGTCAAGTTAGTATTGGCTGTTAACCCATTACAGTGAATGCAGCAACTACACCATTTTGCAAGCCAAAAGAAAAACGTTTATCCTTTTTTTTCAACTATCCATTTTGCATTCTTTACATTATAAGTTTCATTTTAACATTTAAAACTATTTATTTCAGTTTTCAGTATTTTATTTTTTATTTATTTAGAGAAAACTCTACGCTAAAGGGTAGTCATGGCCTACTGGTGAGGGAGTCGGGCTTGTAATCTGAAGGTTGCTGGTTCGATTCCCACGTCGGCAGGAATTGAAAGTGGCAATTGTGAATAAACAACACTCTCTCCACCTTCGATACCATGACTAAAGTGCCCTTGAGCAAGGCACCTAACCCCTAATTGCTCCCCTTGTAAGTCGCTTTGGATAAAATAATGTAAATGTTAAAATTTTTTTAACCAGCTTATTGGCATCAACTTGAATTTTTATGTTGTTGTATCCCAGTGTTATATTAGTATTATTTGAATACTCTTATAGAGTTCATTAATATTTTGAATTAGCTTTTTTTATATGTTAAAATTTAAGTTATTTTTTTTTTAAATATATTGTGTTACAAAACAAACTTTTAATGAAGAAAGCCAAATTGTTATTGCTTATCAAAAGATCTATCAACAATATTTTGTTTGTTTTTTTCACTGGAACAGAGAGCGGGGTTTATCTCTTTGAATCAAAGGTGGTGTAACGGCATTCCGGACCATTCCTACCAAATTTATTGACCGCGTTGCTGAGAAAACCACGAAACCGCAGCATAATGCATTTTGAGTAAAGCTAAGGTAAAGGATCTAAAGAGAGTAAATGGAAAACTCATTAAGATGCTTCGCATTTTGACATCATTAATCGGAATTGCAAATTTGGATTAAAAATCTCAAGCAACAGGGTTGTTACTTCACCTCTCCATTCGCTGAGGACGGATGCTATATATATATACACATGCACTCTGTATCTGGTGATGAGCACCCTAGACACAGAGAGTGGACACAGCTGAAGCCAGCCCTTCTGCATGACTGCCTTTAGGCTTTACGAAAGAGAAAGTGTGATTGTGTGTGTGTGTTTGTGCGTTATGCTCTGGCTGGAGCGATGTGCACCTGTTACCCTTGCAATAAATAGAAATGACACCAGCCTAAAGCAGCGCCTCTTTCTCTCATTAAGACTGATGAATCACCAAAGTAACACATAAGTGTCAGCTAAGTCATCAAACACACACCGTCCATGTCAACCACAAGGTCGTCAAGGGGGAAAGCGATGCAGATAGAAATTCAAAAGCGTTAAGTGTGGCCTATATAAGATTTAAAGCCAATTTGTACATCCTGGAGCGAACAACATCCTCTCGAAACTTTAACTGGCCACACTGACTTATCTATTACCTGAGATATTGGACTGCATGTTTTGTCCCAAAGAATCCTTGCCACTTAGAGATCTTATAGCAAGTGAGGGAAATTATTTTCTCTTCCATTTCTCTCTCCCTTTTTCCCATTTTCTAAAGCCGTGCTGGGGGAAACTGGGTAAATAGATAAGTAAATAAAATAAAACACAAAAGCAATGGGGGAGAGAGAGCGAAAGATAAATGTCTGCACCTCACGGGTATGCCACGCTTATTCTGAATCATTGCAGCGGCTCGCGACTGCTTAACGTTTCATTTTGGAAACAGGGATTTATAGAGGGAGAAATTCTCAGGCTCCGATACGCAAGGGAAACTTGGCGCCCTACCTGCGCGACTATAAATAAGATCCTTCTCACTTGATCACACACGGAGCCAGAGAGGGAAAAAAGGGATTTTGCATCTCTGGCCAGATAGATGGTGAGGGCGAGACGACCATGTAGAGAGCATTGTATGAAGCTATAATCTATTTAGGGAGGTTTATTACATAGGGGAGCCAAACATGCATCTTACTTACAATGAATTGTTAAAAAGAACATACTGTAATCTGTGCAGGCTCTCTCAGGATTCAGATCATTGAGATGATTCACAGCTATAAAAGTAAAAGCCCAGTGAACCATCTAAGAAGAGCTGAAATGTGACTAATGCCTTGTAAGTATTAATAATAAGTGCACAATGATAGCTTTCTTGAAGTCCTCAAGAATAAAGTGTCTTTTTTTAACCTGCGCACAAAGCCCGGAGCTTTCCATGTGATAAACAACTGTAAAGATGGATTTAAATTCAATAGTGAATAATGCATGTACCACATGCTGAGGGCATGTTAAGTTATAAATCACCTTACACCCAATATAACATTTATCTAACACAAAGCGCGTTCATCAAATGTATGTTATCTTCAAAGGGCCACAGCGGTCACATTTAAGATCCATGAATTGACAGCGTTTGAGCATTATAAATCATTTACCGTGCAAATAATGGTATTTAATCTGTGAGAGGAAACCCCACCAGCGAGCGCGACACCTGTTGTCTATTATCCTGTACGAGAAATTAACTATTGAGCAGTAGCTTACAAATGAGCCATCAGCATTTAAAATGCAAGGGGCCATAACAATGTCTCCTTCACCCCCAACTGGCTATGCCACTGACTGATGCACATGCAAAGAACAAGACAATATTAACTATTAACAGCCTCAGGTGACCTATTGCACCTGGAACCAAAAGGAAAAAGTTTGTAAAAGTAGTTGGTAGATGGCTTCTAGCTGACCAGAGTTGGTGCGAGCAGGTCATTAGCAGCTGGTTAACCAGCTAAAAATGTCCCAATAGCCAGCTTGACCACTTGTAGCTGTAGTTTTGTTGCAGATCCAAGATGGTCAACCAGCTTGACCGAGCAAATGGCCATCTTAGACAAGCTATAAACCAGCTACAATGTTTCAAAACAGCCCCTTAAACTGATTTACACGCTCCAGTATTTGATTTCAGCAGTTTGAAGTGAACGCGCGCTTCTCCTTGATGGTTAAAAGCTTATTTTAATAGTCGGTTTAATTCGTTTATCAATTTTATTTCGATTAAACAGGGACGCAGTCGATCACTTGTTGTATTTGTGTATCGTCTGAAGTGAAAAAAGCAGCGCTTTGGTTGATAATCGCTTCTTTCATTTGTTTGACTACAATTCGTTGATCTTAGTTTGAATTCCCTCAGAAGTAAACGGAGACGGTATCTTATCTTAACAGTTGGTTTGTTCGTTAATGGTTCATTTAGGCTAGTTTTACCCATTTCGAATCACTAGATAGGGTCAGTATTTAGCCTTGAATCGTGTATTTGTTCGCTTATTTGCTGTGCTGGGTGAATGGAGAGGGGCTCCGTGAGTCAGCCCGTCATGTGAACGTCTCCTGATGAAGGGAGCCAAAGGAGCGCTCAACTTCAGAGCTGAGCGGAATATAGATGCGATCTGAGACTGAGTTTGCCCGTGATTTGCAGCCATCTCAACCCAGTGCATTAGACTGATTCACACGAACGGACTTGACGTCCAGTGCATTAGAAACATCGCTACTGTGATGAATAAATAAAAATAAAGAATAGCACGTTTCATTACACTGATCTCTATTCTTTTGTCGTGGCATTCAGCTATAACTATCTCAGTGCAACTCCTTCTGCTCAACGAGTTCTAAGTGCAATGAGCTCACTATTTTCCTACACTAAATTAATGCAAAAAAAAAAAAAATATCCTGAGAACCCGCTCTGAACATAACAGAATGAAACCTCTCGCGCCTACCTGGGAAACGAGGATTGCGATGAAAATGCGGGTTCCGAACTCCATGGTCTCAGATATAAGTGGGAATAATGTTCAAAACGAGATGCTCGGACCAGCGCTGTTCATAATTCCAGAGTCGCGAGAGTAAAGCCCCACTGCCTCGAGCTGCCAACTTCCCAAATAGAACTGCAGCCTCGTGAGCAGAGCATTGGAGTCCACCACCAATAGATTTATAGGGGGGGTTTCTTCTTTGACGCTCGCATGAACCTGACATGCTCACATTGATGCTCAAGTAAGAGCCTCAGCAGCTTTGCGATGCATTCCTTCATTTTTAATGATAATTTAAAACTTTCTGATTTGAAAGAATTGATAGTTTAATAGGGTGGTATATCGCACATTCACTCACTTAATGGAAACAGTATTATAGAATAATCGAACATGCATAGATCCAGAGGGCTTGCTGTGCTTTTAAGGTGTCATGTTTAATTATTTTAATAAGAGAAAAACAGCTTGGACAGGGTTTATGATTGGCCATCAATCTTAACTTGATAGAATGCTCTAGATCAATGACTCTCAGCTGGTGGGTTGTGACATTAAAATGGGTCACAGGTCTGTTATGACTGGGCTGTGGATGGGAGGAGGTAAAAATCTTATATGCAAATAATAAAATGCAACTAAGCATAAGCATGCGTAGCTAAAAAGATTTTAAAAAGCTGTAAGGAAACAATCTCCAATAGTCAATCAAAGCATATAACCTACAGATATAAGTTCTATGAGGAACATATGAAATAGTGATACTTTACAAATTGATTGACAGCTAGGCAAATATGAATTGGTTGCATGATGTACGCTCATCTTGAAAAACTATGAACAAAACTATGGGGGGGGGGCAGGTTTAACCCTGGGGTCAAATTGACCCTAATTGGATTCAATACAATTCCTCAAAAATCACACTATGAAAATCAATAAAGATTCAGGTACAAACTGTAAACTTTTACTATCAACATTTGTCAAATATTCCAAAAAATATATATATCTGAAGATATGATTTAATGAAAATGTTTTTAAACCATTTTTTTAAACTGTTTTGTTTTGACAAAATTTGAAAATAAACAGTACATTTTTAAATACAATAAATACATTTTTTTTTTCCTTTTTTCTTAGAACATCATAACTGAACAATTAAATGAAGCTGTATAATGAAAATATTTACTTTTCTTAAGTTGGCTGTTTTGTAAACTCGTTTCATAAAGTCAGGAAGTTACTTCTGACATGATGAGCACACAGCAAGTGTGTGCTTTCTGCATATGAACTTCACACACATGGTTAAAATATTTTTCTGTACTGAAATAAGTGTGGAAAACCTCATTTTTTAGCTGCATAAGGTAGTAAAAAATAAAATAACAAAATATAACCAAGAAATGTTATTATTTTGGGTCAGTACAGTTGCCTTAGAGCATTAAAATATGCGGGTCAAATTAACCCAGCGAACATCACGAACGTAATAGTAATTTTGTTTGTATATATCAAAAAACACCAGCATGTTGAAACTTTGCATGCATGTTCATGATGATAAATGAGAAAAAGTCACAAAATATAAAGCAAAAAAAAAAAACATAGGTAACCAGTATTTCCAACAACTACAAAATCTAAACGGGTCAAATTGACCCGCAACATAACATCAGGGTTAAGTGCATGAAACCCCAACTTCAATTTTGAACACTAAACAGGTTTAATACTTTTCTGGATCGATGTAAAACTTTAAAAACCTCAAAGTTGATTTTAATAAAGAAAACCTCAAATTTTGAGGAAGATTTGAAATGAAGCTGGACATACAGGTTGTTTTCTTTATAACAACAAATTCACTAAACTTTTACAACAGAATCTACAGTGAAGTTCTGATTTGTTTGACTATGAGAGATAAACTGGCATCTTTGAGTCTGGAATTTCCTTTCAAAATTGCAACACACTGACTGGCTTGAATGACAACGACACAACAGCTGATGTCGCAATCTCTTTTGGATTTTGTCATACTCAGCAAAACTCTCACTGACATAAAGTTCTACCAGAAACTTTTTTTATAAAAGATTTTTTTTTCTATGGTGAAATTATTTCTTTGACCATGGTCAATGTCTGACAGAATCACTGCATTTCAGTCACTTGTCATGTCCAGACATTCTGACAAAAAAAAAACCTCTGATAGAGTTCAGAAAAGACAGAATGTCTATTAAAATCTCAGTAAGTACAGTCTGACACACTGTCCAAAAATGACCACAGGTAATCACGAGAACTGAATTGAATATCTGAGCAACAGTGGCTCCAAAATTCCAAAATTTCACATAAGAACATAATAAATAGCTAAAATAAATAACAAATAAGTCATGTGCCATATGACAAGTATCCATATATCCATATGATAAGTAGTATTATAGTCAAGGACAATCACAAACAACCCAGCAAAGGAGCTCAAACTCAAATTTTTCTTACAATTTACTGGAATCTTTAGCATTTTAAGTTTGTTTCTGGATATTAAATTACTTTACTTTTACTCTTGACTCATCATATATTTCCCCTACGTACCGTGAAGCGTGACATGGGCTATTGAGTCATGAGGGCAAGTACAACTAAAAAAGTGTCCAAAGATCCATCATAATGACCCACGAATCCCACACTGAGCACAACAAATATCTTTTGACCAACAGTCACGGGAGTTTCAGGCCAAAATGTTCAAGAAGAAAGACACATTTATATTTGATATGGGAATACAGCCATGCTTCTTTGAGCACTCCTTTGGCCCTGTTATATTAACATGTCTTAGACGCACATCAAGGGAATGTGACACTTTGTGTTATGAAAGACAGTGAGACCAAATACTGGCAGACAAACAGTGAATTGCAGGTCATGGACGTCTTGGACAATATCCAGACATCTTAGTTAACTATTTCAGCTTTAAATGCATGTGTTAAATTCAGAAGAGATAGAGAGAAAATGATGAATCAGAAAATAGCAAATGTTTCCCATTAGGCCGAAAGGTTACAGTTTCATCAAGTCTCTCTCTGCTTGTCATCGTCAGTCCCAAAGTTCTTGTTAAAACTTTGACTGACTGCAAAAGAATGGAAACTTTTTCCATTTTTCGAAGGAAGAAGATGAATCGAGACTAAAAGATAATGAAAGACTCTGCTTAATCCATTCATATTCTACCCACAACTCTCTGCAGCCACATACAAATGGATAGATTTGTGCATATATCTTTTTGGAGTAGATAAAGGGGAGGGGTTATGATGCGTACCATCACCTCAGGAGCCATCATCTCTATCCCCACCCCACCCTTCCTCTATTCCCTCTCTCTCTCTCTCTCTCTCTCTCTCTCTCTGAAAAATGAGGCTAGGAATTGTTGTGACGTCCTGAGGAATTGCTTTCTCAAGACAATGTTGCAGGATTGTTGCGCTATATCTCTTTATCGAAGGATCCGGGCTGGAAATAGCATTACGGCTGCTGAGGATTTGTCTAAAACGCATACGTTAAAAGGGTGTGCGTGAAGGGGAAGAAAAACGTTCCAGCATGTTGGATTGTCAAGGAGGCGATGAAGAGGAAGCTACCTGCAATTTTAAGTGAAAAATGAAGAACTGCAAAACAAAACCATATGAGAACGATTAAAATGTCAAGACATGAGCAAAACGTTTTAAGATAACATATTTCCTCTTCAGGAGTGAATACCCAAGGAATAACTCTCCTGATTCAGTATTCATACACCTGCTCCTTCTCTCTAAAAATGAAAAAAAAAAAAAAAATAAATTGAAAAAAACAAAGACTGAACATTTCCTTGTTCTTTCCTTTTAGCAACAGCCAAATCAACAATTTAGACTGGAATATCTAAAATTGTGTTTCCTTGCACTGATTATGACATCCTTATGAAACTGTGGTAACTTATACAATGATTTAAACACAATATACATACATTTTTATATTAAGTTAAAGGGTTAGCTCACCCAAAAATGAAAATTCTGTCATTAATTACTCCCCCTCATGTTGTTTGACATCCGTGAGACCTTTGTTCATCTTCGGAACACAAATTAAGATATTTTTGATGAAATCTGATGGCTCAGTGAGGCCTCTATATTACCAGCAATGTCACTGAACCTCTCAAGATCCAGAAAGGTACTAATAACATATTTAAAACAGTTCATGTGAGTACAGTGGTTCTACCTTAATGTTATAAAGCGATGAGAATACTTTTTGTGCCCCAAAAATACTAAATAACGACTTTTCAACAATATCTAGTGACGGCAGATTTCAAAACACAGCTTCATGAAGCTTTACAAATTTTTTGTTTTGAATCAGTGCTTCAGATCATGTGGCTTTGGCACTCTGAACCACTGATTCGAAACAAAAGATTCGTAAAGCTTCATGAAGCTGTGTTTTGAAATCACCCATTGTTAGATATTGTTGAAAAGTCTTTTTTTTTTTTTTTGGTGCACAAAAAGTATTCTCGCCGCTTTATAATATTAAGGTAGTACTCACATGAACTGTTTTAAATATGTCTTTAGTACCTTTCTGGATCTTGAGAGTTTTAGTGACATTTCTGGCAATAGAGGCCTCACTGAACCATCTGATTTCATCAAAAATATCTTAATTTGTGTTCCGAAGATGAAAGAAGGCCTAACGGGTGTCGAACGACATGAGGGTGAGTAATTAATGACATGATATTCATTTTTGGGTGAACTAACCCTTTAACATTTGCAAATGACTTTATATATACAATTTGCAAAAGCGATTGCAGTGCAAAATGGCACAGATGGAGCTTTTTCACTTTTTGGACTTATCTTGACATCCTGTTATCTTGACGTCTTGTTATCTTGTCTTGAAAAGGGAGGGATGAAAATGTCTCCTGGTATTGAATGGGAGTACGAGTGCTGGAAAATATTCTTTATGGGAAACAATCCACTCCTCCTTCTCTGAAAAGAGAAAAGAGCACAGAGTGTTAGTACGGAGGGCAAATGCAACAATAATCATGAAAAATGGCAAAGAGGCACAGATGCCTAATGTCATGTAATAAAAAAGCTAATCAACAAGACTGAAAGGAATAAAATAAGTGTTTACAAGTCTGCACAAGGTTGGTACTCACCTCAAAGAAACCTGCATCATATAATTGCATTATCTCAAGCTGTGTTGCCTTCTGAGAGCAGCAAGTAGAGGTTTACACACAAACAGCAACCAGACATTTTTTTTTTAAGGATATTTCTTTATAGGTCCTTTCTTTTCTTTTCTTTTCACCAGGGCCGATTGTGTAAGTGAGCATCCCCCAAACAAAAACCACTGGTATGCTTTCAATGCAGCATCGATCCAACAATCAGTTAACAAGTCTATGGTCTCTTCCTTTATATTAATTGAAAACAACAGTTGAATAAATTTGATTTACTTTCATAATGGTTTTCTATCCTTTCTGCTCACTGTGTGAAGTACTAGATAATGAAATCAATGTCCAGGTGAAGAAACGCCACCAGTCTCCAGAGAGCTGAACCTTAACCAAACAAGTAAATGAAAACGTCCATCTGCATGTTGCCCAATTATTCAGACTGATTAAATAAATTTGCCGTAACGAAAACAAGGGCACACTTCGACACAATGTAATGTTTTTTCAATTTTTATTTTTTTAAATGCCAGCCACGGTCATGTTCGCAGCGTAATACAAGGACCTTCTACCTCTCACTGCCCAATAAAATCGGTATATGCCAGCTGGACTGAATCCACACCCTCATTTGCACACTATCCTCTTGATCTGGATGTATGGTCCTCCTGAGGATGTAATTACAAATAATGGACACTAGGTGAGGCAAAAGACTCCTTCTCAGCATGTACAGGATAGTGTCCAGTGGAGCAGTACTCCCTCTCCCTGTCCAGGCGAGAAGCTTTTGTCCTTGGGAGTGATCAGGAGCAGGTGATGCACTGCCAGAATCGGAGCGGGGCCAGGGAAAGCTCCCACGTGCCAGCACCGCTGGAGCAGATTGATGGTCCCTCCATTTGATGCTTTATTACAGCCTGTGCCCTCTTTATTATGTCTCTCCATTTTCTCCCAAACAACACGTTTAAGCGGCTTTAACATTTTCTCCCCATGCTTTTATTCATTTATTTTATTTTTAAGAATCCTCATGAAATAATTTACTCACCGCCCTCATGCTGTTTCAAACCCGTATGACTTTCTTTCTTCTGTAGAACACAATAGAGAAGTTCAGCAGAATGTTCACACTGCTCTTTCCACACAATGAAAGTGAAATATCAAAAGCGGCTGTCAATATAACTTAAGTGCTACACATATTCTGAAGCCATATCATAACATAATGTGAGGTTTTACGAGAATAATATTTTGTAAATAAATAGAAACAAAAACTACCAGTGAATTTAAGCATCACAACATTATAATGCACAGCTTGAAAAATAGATATTCAAGATTTGATAATGATTACATTTACCAGTGTTATTAAATTAGTGTTTTTAAAAGATAAACTCTAAGTAACCTTTTCATGATGGAAAGGGTCATATAAATTGGGGAAATGAGAATGCATACTTATAATATTGGCATAATATGTATCCTTAAGACACCATTAACTTTCATGGTTTGGAAAGGTGAAAATGCCAATCCTGCCAAATTTTTGTTGTCTACAGAAGAAAGACAGTCATAGGATTTGAAACAATATGATTATACACTTCGGTTTTTATAAGTTTAAAAAAAAAACTTCAAAACTAGCTGTTTTTAAATACATAAATATCATTTCAAGTTCATACTTACATAATCAGATAGAGTTAAGGTTATGCTTATTTGATGTGCTGTCCGAGTGGATGGCTCAAAATTTGCCCCAAACTCAGAGTACCCCCCACCCCCCATCCGACGCTGGGACAGGAATAGTTATAGTGAGGAGATGGGGTGGTGGAAGAATGCTGGGACAGAGGTAAGTTCATGGGACAGAGGTAAGTTTTGCTGTATACATATCTCCTGTCACGCTAAATGAGTTAATGAACTGAACCTGCTCCCCCCATGCTAATTTGGTTGATTATCTGAACATGCTCCTCCCAAACTTCATTAATAAAACATTATTAAAAAAGAAAAATTTGCACAAAAAAGGACGTCTGGCTATGCATATTAATATTGTGCTTTTGAATGCACTTAACTGCACAAATAATGTTCCCTTCCATATAAATAGACATTTATGGATTAGATTAATGTGAAACGAGGGTCCGTTAAATCAGTGAGTCTGAACTGGTGGGTCATGGCCGGAAAATGGGTTTTAAGGTTTGTTCTGCAGGGTAAAATAATGCTAAATGGAATTAATAATATCATATAGCAAGAATTTTAAAAAGAAAGGAAACTTTTCCCATATCTTTACTGTATACTAAACACTATAACATTCTGGCAGAAATTCAAAGATCAATTGACCCTTCGCAAAGCCCCGGCCCCTTTAGTTACTGTTGCTTTGTCCGACAAGTCATGCGCTCTCACGCCACACATCATGTTCTCACAAAGTGAAAAATACATTGAGGAGCAAAGAGGACACCGACAACGCGACGACAGACATATGAAACAGTTTCATATTTAAAATATTGTAATTTTTTAAAGAAGTTTATACAATAAATACCGCATAGTGTCTCTTTAATGTGTCGTGACAGATCGGTGTAGCTCCATCAAGCGGCTCGTGAACCAACCATCTCTTCATACTAGTCTACTTCATTTATAGCATCAAATAAACATGAATGAACATCAGAAGGAATGTTGTTTCAAGTGCGTAAAGATGTGAGTACACACAATTTTTGAAGTTCAAGTTCACCAACATTAATCTACTAACTCCCCTGACTGCTTTGTCAGACAAATTGGCGGATTCTGCGTTATGATTGATCAGTCAAACTGTTTGCGCAGGGTCAATTGGTATACTATATTTCCAATTTTAACGTGGTGCTGTGTTGTGCCTTCATAAGTATGCTACTGTAGTTGCTCAGTCATTTGCAAACCATTTGAGGTTTTCAACCTCCTGAGGTGACCGAAAATCTAGTCTTGTATGACAGAACCTCTAAAGCTTTTCAAACTAAGATACTCATGCAACATGTGGAATTGTTCTTTCTAATCTGCCCAAAGCTCTTATGCAATAAATTCAGGGACATTTCTCCCCTAGACGCACAAACTCTTTACTGACAGAATTTACAAGCACCAATTCATCAACTGGAGCAGGTGGCCTCATGGACAGTGAGCTCCAGAACATGCCTTGATTTCCATAAACTATTGTTATAGCCAAGAATAAATTAGTCTGATAACTATAAAGCATTCTTATTAGTTAGAATAAATTACTCTTGCCCGTGTCAATTAAATGTCTACTCAACTGATTTGTCCCATGTGTTCATAGCAAACATATTATCATTACTTTACTATACACATGAACTTGTAGATAAACCCCTCACCGCACGCACAAACATTAAAGACACGGGTTATGAAAGCAAAGAGCCATAAATATAGAAAACAAAAATGAAAAAGTAATTTTTCCCATTCTGAGCTTTTCAATAGGCTCTCAGTGGGGATCCAGTCTGCATCATTTCATCAGGAAAAAAGCAACATACCACAATCTAGTCAAAGTTAATTTTCTCAACCTGTACCGCTAAAAGTAAATGGGTCTCATTCACTAATAACTGCGTGAATTATTTTGTATTTGTACACACAGGAGAAAAACCTGTGACTCACAAAAAAGTCTCAGCCTAATTCACAACACATGCGTACGCACATGAATTTGTTCTTAGTGTATGAACTTTGAACCGTTTTCAAAAGTTTTCAGGCCCCAAAAAAGCCATTACCATGTAAATGGACAGCAAAAACACAAAAAGTTTTCTGTTTAAGTTGAAAATGGTATTGTGAAAACAGTCCCTTAAACTCGTTCTAATGGAGTATTCCCAATTCAGAGGCTGTATCTTTCGAAGGCCACATTCGAAGACGGATTGGTTCACAGCGGCGCGATGAAGACTGTCTCAACGCGAAGGCTCCTTTAAATGTGGCCTCCAAATGCCTCTTTCGTTTCTCGTGCAATGAAGGATACAATTAACAGATGGATCCTTCGGGGCCTTGCCTACCCCAGATTTCATTGTGTGTCAATGACGACAGGATTTTTTTTGAGAGAATTTGCCAAATTATACTTACATAAGTATTGGGTTTCATCTTGCTCAAATGTCCAATGATACAAATGTAAGAATAATAAAAAAAAAATAAAAAAAACTTTAAAGCAGTTCAAATGTTGCCACATCTTACTAAGATGCAATTATATATAGTTTATACTCTTTATAATATACAGAAATAGAGAACAGACAGTTTGTGAACCCTGTTTTGCTTTCAGACAGTTACTGTCAACGGCAGCTGTCACAGTTGCTAGGCGACAAGAACAATCACCCGTAGGCAAGACGGTCCCATTTAACAACGCTCGGTCCGACCTTCACGGCCTTCGAAGGATGCAGCCTCTGAATTTGGACGCGGATTTCATTTGCCAGCTGGACACGTGTAAATCTGTATTATTCAGAGAAATCTCGCAGCTGAAGCTATAATCCAACTTTTATATTATATTATATTAATTATATTATATTATATTATATTATATTCATGTTAAGAAGAAATATAACATTTTAACATGATTATAAAGCCGCACATTGCATAAGTGTTGTTTTAGTTGCTCCTACATTATTTCATAAATTTAGAATACATTTAAAATAAGGTGAATCTGGTGAATCATGATTTGTTCGTAAAAACGTTCATACACATATTTCATGCACAAATGTGTGTATGTGTTAAAAAAAAATATATATTTCTTTTTACCTTGCTGACTCCAGGCATTAAAAGCCATTTTTCAGGTAATGCAAAAGATTAAATGGTGAATCAAGGCAACACGCTATGGTTACAAACAGACACAGACATTTGGATACAAAGTAAATAAGAATTTAAAGAAATAAAATGTTCCGACACCATCAAGCCGAGCCATTTAAGCCATAGTGACAGATCCTGATGCAGCTGTCAGACAATACTCTCTAGAGTGGCACCGAATGCACTGCACAACACTTAAACAGGCATTTCATTTATCTATTGAGCATTCATGCAATTAAAACAAATTGCGTCCAAAAGCAACTATTTCCGAGCAGCTCCCTAGGCACTTTCTTTCTCGCCGCCAGCAGTCCTGACTAAATATTTTTGCTCCTGTATCTATACACAACTTTCTTTTGTTGTCGTGATTTTGCCAAGTAAGACATGTTCTTGTATCATCATATTTTGTTGGTCCTGGAAAATTCCTATCCGAAAACATAGTAATAACCCTTTCCTTATCCCTAAACCTATCCATAAGTGATCCCTAAAATCAGAGGGAAATGATAGGTGGATAACACTGATGTAGAAGCACCAGTGAGCCTAAGCCTAAGCTTGACATAAACTGTAAACTTGCCCTCAAATCTGATTGGTTGAATGGAATGAATGTAACATGTTGTAATTGGTGAAATCACATTAATCATTTTTCCTCACCTGCTAGAAGTCAAACATGGTCACTTACCGAAGCTCAGTACAGTCCATTACAGTCAGGCCGAATTATTGAATTCAGTAAAATCAGAAATAAATGCAAATGCATCTCCAATGCCTATAGTTTATTAATAATGGAAGCTTTAGGTATCTATGATCATATTGCATTACATATTCCTCAACCACTTTATGTAAAAAGTAATGTAATGTAAAAATAGCTTTTTTCAGAAATACTATGAAAATCGATATATAAGAAGTTGATGGTACAGCAGACAGTGGTATTAGGTCCCAGTCCTGCACAAAAACACTCCCATTTACCAAGGTTGAGTGGTATAAATCCAGCTGAAATGGAGACTAGTCAAACTCTCAAGAAAGGTGAAATTATAGCCAAAAATGGAGTACAAAATTAAGCCATTTAACAGTTCATTGTCTGATGCTTACTCGAAATAAGTGTTTTCTCAAAAATGGTTCGAAACGTTCAATTGCTGCAGATTGTGAAGGACAAAACAGTGTGAAGAGCCACTGCTGTCTCAATGGTTGCTTGTGTCTCAACAATGGAATATAATTTATCTGGATTCTATTGTTCAAATCCTAAAAGGACACAATGACCTCCAACACACAAACCTACACTCCATTATTTGTCTTAGCGCTATTATTCCTTTTCATTTTTTATGCCTCACACCCATGAGTAAACCAAGCAACCTAACACAATCAAGGTCAGATAACCTCATGTATAATTATTTTATGTTGATCGCCTGTTCAAATCACCTGTTTCAACACTCGCCCGATTGAGCCGTCACTCAAGAGACTCATTTTCTATATTTACTGATGAGTTCCCATCAATGAAAGCTCAACTCAAACCACCTCTGCATATCACTGAATACAGAACAACCCAATGAAAGCACCTGTATGGAAATGTTTGACAATTAAATGTGCTGAAATGTGATGCCGTTTGCATTAATGTATTCTCTTTGCTGATTCCTTCACCATAGCTCTAATTCAACTATTTAAAGGGTGACACTTTAGAATACTGTTCCGTTGTTAATGAATAACTGCACAAGAATGCATGAGTAATGCAATATTGACATTTTAAAAACTGCTAATAACAAGAAACTATGATTAATGAATTAGTAAGTAATACCTCATTCAACTGAGTGCTACTTACTTATTCATTAATCAGAGTGTCTTGTCTGTTAATAGTATTAACTATGATAATATTGTGTTACTCATTAGTTCCAGTGTAGTTATTCCTTAATGACGGAACAGTTTTCTAAAGTGTTACCATTTAAGAATTTGGGATTGAAAAACAATTTGCTGGTGAGTGAGAGCTTAGGTCTCGCACAACAGTCTCTACATCAATGAACCGCTGGGCAGATGATACCAACCATTTTGCCCTATTAGTCAGTCAAACTGTGACTAATCCATTTCTATGTCAGTACAGTCTTTCTCTGAATGAATTTATAGCATCATTCCACTGATTCGGCTCTGAGACTGCATGCAAATGCCGATTTAGGAAGAACAAGTGGCTCAATGAACAATTTCAACTCTGTGAAAGAGTCCTCCAGCTGAGAATTATCCAGCTCTGAATCTGCTTTAATCAGTTTATCCCTGTTAGAGCTAATGAGCATGAGAGACCAAAATAAATTCAGAACAAATTCAGTGAATTAACTCAACTTCTTACATTTTTCAAAATTAAAGACAAGAGAACATGCTAATTATGGATGAATTATGCTCTGTACTTCTGGCTTGCACACAGAAGCACTATTCGGACTAATTGTTTCTCTGACATCTGTAAAAGAATATCTGCATGGATCCTCATGCATTCAGATGGCATGGAGGGACGAGGGAGTTGTGATGTAATTTTGTTCATATAGGCAACAACATGGACAAACTGCAGCTAAATATGGTTATTATACTTCTAAGAGTTATACAGAACAAAGTTCAGTGGCAATTGAGTCTATACCAGAAGTCTCTTTCAAAAACAGTGATACAAAATAAAAAAATAAAAAACTGTCTTGCTTACATTGCTGTTGTTGTCAATATTGCCAATGATCTTTGGCTCGGTGAGTATCACTGAAAAGGTCTGTACATATAACAAATAAGCATGCCAAATCTTTGTGCACGTTACCTGCAACATAGTCAAATGGCAGCCCTGTGGCACTTAGCAGTGGTCAAAAAGATTTATAAAATGACTTTCAGGCCAGTTCCTCCATGTCAGCATGGAGATGACAATGCAAACAGGAACTAAAACACTGCATAATCCTGGAGTTCATTAAAAACAGGTATTTCAGCTGTGAATTTTCTCCTGGGTGATCGGAGAAAAACACAAACATTTTCCAATTCAGACAGAAATAAAATCACAGGCTTGCACCTGTAATTGCTGGAATTACATCACATTTAAAAAAACAAAAATTACCATATGAAGACTGTTAAAGACAGAAATAGTCAACAGAGGGACAGTTCGCTTGGCAGCTCAAGTCGTCATTATGCCACAGTCTCAGCTGTAAGTGTTGACCATTCACACACATAATGCTTTGCCTGTCTAGTCTTCATAGATTTAAGGGCTCCTACAGCCTTCAACGGTCTCTGACATCTGCAGTCTCTGATCAGCAAATCAAAGGGTCAAGGGTTTATGACCAAATTACAGTGCTAATTTGTGTGTTTTGTTGCTCAGAAGCACCTAGCCCAGCTGTTCACTGGATATTTCTCCGCTGTGAATATTTACTCTTCCACTTTCTGGTAAACAGATGGATATGTCTTTTCACAGCCGACGACAACACTGAGAACCAGGGCAAGCCAAGGAAGAATCAACTGTTCAATCAGTGTATGGTGGTTGAATACTCATTGCAACCTATTATTAATAATACTGTGATTGGGAACCTGTGAATTATTTTGTTTTGAAATTATTGGTGTATTCACACCTGCCTTGTTTGGTTCGATTGACTTGAGCTCAAGTTCGTTTCCCCCCCTTGGTGCGGATATTTTGGGCAGGTGTGAATACAGTAAACAAAATGAATGACCTTAGCACATGTGCTGTTTTGTTCATAAATTTTGGTTCAATTGACCGTTCGCCGGCAGTTTGATTGACAGGCGATCTAACCAATCATAACGCTGAATCCGCCATTTTGTCTGACAAAGCAGTCAGTGGAGTTAGTAGATTAACGTTGGTGAACTTGAATTTGAAAAATTGTGTGTACTCACGTCTTTCCGCTCTTGAAACAACATTCCTTCTGATGTCCATTTATGTTTATTTGATGCTATAAATGAACTAGTATGAAGAGATGGTTGGTTCACGAGCCACAGCGATCTGTCACGACACATTAAAGAGCCAATATACGCTATTTATTGATTAAACTTCTTTAGAAAATACGATATATTAAATATGAAACTGTTTTATATGTCTGTCAAGGCGTTGTCAATGTCCTCTTTGCTCCGTGATGTATTTTTCACTCTGTGAGAACATGATGTGTGGCGTGAGAGCGCATGGCTTGTACAGTAACTAAAGGGGGCAGGTCTTTGTGAAGGGTCAATTGTAAAAAGGGCAATGTGAAAGAGAACCACACCCAAAAAATAAAAAAAAATAAAAAATCAACACTGTATTTGGTCCGGATCAAAGCAAGTGGACTTTCCTCGTGTAAATACACCCATATTTCTAAGTTGTAGATGGTACAACTGATACAAAGTGGAATATGGAGTATTAGCATACTGTTTACCACATTGCCTACTATAATGCATAAACATAAAATAGTAAAACAAAAAATATATATATAATAAAAGATAAAATACATTTGTCACCCTGGAAATAGAAGTCAAAAGCATTATAGGCATATTGCTCACAATATGCGCGGTTTTGGCAAATATAGTAGCTGCAGCAGAAATAAACAAATGTAGTTGTTATGGTGTTTTAGGCAGGAAGATGAAAACGAACAGATCAGGATCAATAATATTCCGAGTTTAATTATAAAGCTCCAGGAAGGCACACAAGCAGAGTAAACACAACCAAACATAACGGTGATCAGACAAGGATTGGGTGAACGGGAGGAACTTAAATAGCAAACATAGACGATGATAATTAATAGAACACAGCTGATAATAATGAACTAATGAGGAGCATGAAAACAGAACAAAGGAAGACACAATGAGATTGACGACAAACTAAAAGTCCATGATAACGGAACTAAAGAAAACATAACAGTGACAGTAGTATACTGTTCCCAACATAGCCAAGTGTGAATGCATAGCATATAGCATTCAAGCAAGGGTATTGCGCTGTTCCAAACATAGCCAAGATCTAAAGCGATGTAAGAGTACTGACACTGGTAATTGTGTTTGATGCTCCTATCTACTATCATATAATGTAATGCAGTTATACTGATGAAATTTCATTTTGATTAAAGCTGGCAAACATTAAACTGACAGGTGCTTTGTCATATTTGAGTTGCAGCTATTTATATATGAATCTGAAACCAATATATCTCTGCCTTTGTATCTGTTCGTTTCAAAAAGTTCAATAAAGGTCAGTGCAGATTGCTTTGAAATACTTCCAAATTTAGTTCATTTTTAACTTTAGCCAAACTCATATATTAATAGAACTTTTGAAATGCATGTTTCACATTATCTGCATCAATAAAGTCCTTGTTAGTGCACTGGATGATTGACAGATGAGTAGACAGTCCTTGGCAGATTTGACACATTAATGTTCAAACTACAAATGCAAAAGTCATTATTGATGTTAAAGCAGGTTCTTCTTTGCCTTAGAGTCAAAAACTCTCACATTATCATGATACCGTGTTTGAATGACCTTCACAAGAACATAAATAGTGAATCATTCCATGAAATATGGCCATTCAAAAGTCGAGAGTAAAACATGACATTTGATTTATCTGCTGAAGCGGTTTGTAAGAATCAATTCAGTAATAACATTCAAACCCTACAAATGTGTATCATTTTATAGCGCAAAGTAACAAAGCAAGATAAGAAAAAGCACCACGGTATTGCTGTGCAGTTGTAAATCGCCCAAGTGCCCTGCCCCTTCACCTCTGCAGATGGGACAATGGCTTTTTCATTTACAGGCAAGTCAAAATGAAACCAGAGTGGAATGGAGGTGCCTGCGGCCCCGACTCCATACGCTCGCTGAACTGAACAAATCAAGTCTACCGACTGGGCCAAATCAGGCCTTTATACATGTAGGCTACACCTAGACTTAAAGACACTGTTCTGATCACTTCTATTTCTGTCACTTTTTCTCTTCAACTCTTTATCATGGCTTATAAAAACCACATAAATATAAAATGAATAAATAAATAAATACACCAGGATTTTGAAATGACCTCAGATGACATTGAACGTTCAACTCAAAGCAAACTATCAAGCAAACTAAAGCAAATTCAAACCATGCCAAGGGAGTTTTCTGCGAAAATAATTGTAATCTATTGGCTGAACTGCCATCCTTTGTGGAAAGTCAATGTTTTAAATCAATGATTTAACAGCACCATCTATTTCTCTTTGTTGACAAAGCAAAGCGTTCCTGCCAGAGTGAATCCACACCTATAAACTCTGACTGCTACATGAGCAAATACATTTACCGTACATGTGAAAAGCACATACGGTTGAGAACCTTGATTCAAACCGGAAAATTTACAGATGCAGTTGCTTTGCAAACTGATGCTGTTACAGATGTGTTTTTGTTCTTTTATATTAGGCATTTATTCTAGTTTTGAATTGTGTGCGTGTTTTTGCTGATTGCCCTCAGCAGGATCCCTTAGTCAGCTGATTAATGGCTCTGCCCATTTTCATTGGATTGGATGGCATTGGATGGACCTCTTCCGCTCTTCCAAAGCGAGTTGCTGCGACTTATATATACATATACAGACTACTTTTGTTTGTTATTTTGGGCCGTGGCTCACCCTGAAGTTTATACATACACTGGTCTTTCTTTTGTTACTCTAAAGCTCTCAACTTTATATATTTTTTTCTGACATTTTAATAAAACTTTTATCGGAGCTATTCTTTGTCTGTGAACTTATTTATTTTTTTGCCTGATGACTGGGCTGGGAGCCTTGTTTCATTTTTCTTTTTATTTATTGCGACTTACCCCTGGTTGGTCATAATACAGCCCTTGCATAATAATTATATATTAGTGGTTGGCAGTACGACCAATTTTTATTAAAAAAAAAAAAAAAAGTCATTTAAATAGATCAAACGTGGCAGTAAAGACATTTCTAATGTTTGTTTAAAAAAAATGGGGTTGAACTTTCTATTCATCAAAGAATCCAGAAAAAAATGAAAATCCACAAAAAAGTAATGTCTGCTGAAAACTCAGCTTTGCCATCGCAGGAACAAATTACATTTTAAAATATATTCAAATACAAAACAGTTCTTTTAAACTATAATTAAATTGTTCCTGTTTTACTGAATTTTTGATCAAATAAATGAAGCTTTGATGAACATAAAAGACTTCTTTACATACAAACATATATTACCAAATGGCTTATAGTGGCTTAGTCTTAGGTCATCACCAGCTTTGTTGTTTTAGAAATGTTTTAATGACCATCCACATATTTATTTTTCTGTCCGTTTTGGAAACTGCAAAAAGATAAGCTAAATGATGTATGCTATATATATGTCACACCCCCCATACCAACATATCAAGCAAATGCATAAACAAGCCCGACTGTGACAGTCAATACATCTCTGTCTTTCTCGCACACTCAGTCAATCTAAGGGTAGATTTAGTACCGCAGGTTGTCTGGGTCTGTGGCCCCTGTCAAACATGAACCTCTCTTTCTTCCTGCTGTGGAGGGCAGTATATACTCTCACCTGTCATCCTTTTGTTATTGCCACCCGTGTCAGGCAGGATGGTGAGCAATTGCAAAGTGAAAATATGAGGGAAATCTACAAGTGAAGTTGAGTTCTAGGCCCCATCCTCCCCATCCCACCCTCCCCCAATCCAGGTCTCCTCGCTCCTCGTGCCCCAACAGATGCCTATCACTCCACATCAGACGCGCCACGCATTAAAACCTCCCCGCAATTCATTTTACTTTTTATTACTGCCAGAAAAGAGGTGCTGCTGCCTGAATTTATGGTGTTTATTCAAATGCCTGCAAATGCAGGCTGAATTATGGCTGCCCATGAAAATATCATTTACTGCTAATCTCTCCCCCACCCCCCTTTCTCCTGTCATATATATATTCTATTCTTGGATGTATGCATCCATTCAGCTTCGCTCCAGGAACTGTGGGGTTGAGAGCATCCAGGTAAGAAGTGTTGAAAATGAAGAAGAAACAATTTCTACTGGCATGGAAGCACACAGACTGCAGACTTTGAGACAAATACACAAACAACAGCCCTCAGAAGAACTTCCTTTCTGCATGTAGTGGTTCACTCATCGCAGCCTCCTTGTAGTTTAGAGGGAATTTAATTCATTCCAGAATGCTTGATTACACAAATTGATTTGGAGACATAGAAGAAGAAACATCTATGCAATTAAAAACTGATATCAAGAAGTGTTTTGGGGCGCTAGCTTTTTACACACCGCAAACATACATTACTTATTGACTAATTGCTATTGGCTGATTAAACAACTGAAAGGCATGATTAAACAATTAAATGGGCACATGGTTAAGTGCTTCCTGTGGACTTTTTAAACAACTAATATACAGTATACAGTGGGAACCAAACTTTTTATGACAGCAGCACTTAAGATCTGCATGCATGATCTTCGAGTTTTACTCATACTTGTGGAGTTCATGTTCTCCAATATGACTTGAGATGAAACAATTAGCATCTTAAACGGATAGTTCACCCACAAGTTGAAATGTTTGGGCAGATCTCACATCCCACTGACAACCAGAGTAGGAAAAAAATACTCACAAATATGCTTATTTGGTTAGTGACCTAGAAATAACACAGAATCTTAAATATTTCTTCATTTTACGTCATGTTTCTTTTCAGTTTTAAATGAGATTTTGAATCATAGATTTTCTCTTTGGTCTCTTTGGACTTTAGGACTTGTCTGCTTTTATGTACAGTACTACCCAACAAAAATGTTAAGTTGTTTCACATCTCTTTATATCAAAGTGAAGTGTGACTGAATGCCTGAGGCCAAATCCGTACAAGAACATGAAATAGAACATTGACTATGTGAATATTTTATACAAACCATTTCATGCAAATGCTAAATGGTCTCACGAGTGTAAATGTATCCCACAGGTGCGTCTAAAAGTGGCATACTGTTAAATTGCTCATTGGCTTTTAAGCAAAGCTTATGAATAGACAGACTCTCATTCTTAGGCTGCTCTTTGAAATTACTAGGTTGGACAATTTGCACATTGCTGTTCCTACATGCCTGATACTTTTTCGAAGTACAGAAGTTAAACTGCATTATTATACAGTGTCACCAGCTCCATGTAAACTATTCATATAGAACTAATGCATGGAAGGGGGGATTTCATATTGAATTCATATACAGTTTGACATCTTGTTCATGGTTGGGTGTTCTTAAATGTGTTCAGGAAAGCTGAGGAGCTTTTAAGGCTGTAGGTGATGGGTGGTGAAACAAGACAGCTGGCAGGATATTGCACGTATATCTCACTGACTCACCACACATGAGAGGTTTGGAAAAGGTAGCTGTGAAAAAGAGAATTTCTTTAAAAAGGCCCTGAAGATTAAAGGGGTAGTTCACCCAAAAGTGAAAATTCTGTCATCTTTTACTCAGGTCCACAATGTTCAAAACCCGTGTGACTTTCTATCTTCCAAGGAACACAACATGATGGGTTTACAGGCGAGTTTCCAGCCCACGCTTTTCACTGTAGTGAAAGTGAATAAGGATTGGGGCTGTGAAGCCATAAAAAGGACTTTTGCACCATATTCCAACTGTCTTCTGAAGCCATACGATAGCTTTTTGTGAAGAACAGACGTAGCACGCTCATGAAAGAGATGTAGTGATGTCTGATTAAGTCATATACTACTGTTATGATACATTTATGTTTGTCATTCTGAAGCTTTACAGCCCCAGTATTCATAGCCAAGATATTCTTAAAAAATTCACAATTTGTTTCCCACTGAAGGCCGAATGTCATACAGGTTTGGAATAACATGAGTAAATGATTGACACAAAATGGCAGAATGTTCATTTTTACCTAAACCCAATAACTTGATGTCTATATACATTATATTTTCTGTGTTGTCAGTTAAGTATGATTATACGCTTAAAAAAGACATTTAAAACAATGAAACAATGGTTTAAAAAGAATTTAATACAATCATGTACAAATTCTTTTTGCTCAGTGACATCTCGTCCATCCAATTCACATTAAATTCACGCTGTTTTCAGTTCTCCCACTGATTCTGAAAGAAAAGGAAACCATTATTAGTAGACATTCTAAAACTCTAGACTCAAGCAACGTTGTCATTCATATATGTTATTCATGTAAAAGTACACTGTGACGAGCAGGGCGGGCGAGAGCCGTGAGGGAACGGCGCGAGGCCGGTGACGCGAGTGTTAACGAGCTTCAGGTGCTCGGCGCACCGGTCTCGTATCTCTCACGGAGGAGCTCCGGAAGCATAAAGGAGGAGCGACGACAGTGAAGGACGAGAGAGGACCAGGCCTGGATTTTATGTTGTGTTTTATTTGGTTTGTGTGGGCGGCAGTCGCCGTGAGGAACTGCCGCCCTTATACTTTTTGGTTTTATTGTCTGTTTATTTCTTTATTAAATATGTTGAACGTTCGCCGGTTCCCGCCTCCTTCTTCCCATATTTACGAACTTTGTTACATACACATTCAGACCCAACATGGAGTGCAAGACTTGAGTGTTTTGAGATCAGTAAAATAGCAGTACGTCAATAAAAGAGGAAAGAACGACGCAGACATACAGTAACAGTTCTAGAGCAAAATTGACCCTTTGCCATGAGTTTGATTAACAGGCGATCTAACCAATCATAATGCCGAATCCGCCATTATGTCCAGCAAAGCAGTCAGGGGAGTTAGATTAATGTCGGTGGATTTTAACTTGAAAAATTGTGTGTACTCACGTCTTTCTGTGGTTTAAACAACATTCCTTCTGATGTTCATTCATGTTCATTTGATGCTATAAATGAACTAGTAGGAAGAGATGATCGGTTCACAAGCCGCTTGAGCTGAGGCGATGCGATCTGTCACGACACATTAAAGAATAAGCTGGACAATGACACCATTTTCTTTGGGAGCTGCTCTGCAGCCAAAGTTATTTGCCAATTATTAATGTAAAGCTGCTTTGCCACAATTTGCATTGTAAAAAGCGCTATATAAATAAAGGTGACTTGACTTGACTTGATTAAAGAGCCACAACGGTATTTAAATGTTTAAATTTCTTTAAAAATTACAAAATGTGAAATTTGAGATGTTCCATATTAAAAGTAACCAGCTCTATCTTGTCTGTCGACGCATTGTCAGTGACCTTTTTGCTCCTCATTGTAGGCTATATTTGTGAACCTATGTTGTGAACACAATGTGTGGTGTTAGAGCGCCATATAAAAAGCAGCTGAGAATTTTTTTTTTTTCTCATTAGTCTGTTTAATTATTCTCAATCATTTATATTTGATAACATAAAAGTGGACACTGTCTTGACTTTCCAATAACTTTTTTTCCTGTGTTTAATCCTATTTTTGGCTTTTTGTCAGTTCCATATGCTTGCAATTAACATTATACTTTTAAGATTATACAAAGAGGAATTGTAACTGTGATACATAATATCCTAGGAATAATGAAATCAGGTTCCCTCTGAGCATAGCTAAAATTACAGACAGTATGAAGAAGTGGGTCTTTGTAATGACTGTAACTCTCTCCCTCCCTCATTACAATTAAAAGAGAGCAGTTCAGCATATGCGACACAGGAGAACAGCTGGGCTGGAGAAACCGTGTAAATTTACATTTACACAAGAAAAAGAGGGTGACATGTTACTCAAAAAGGAACAGGTTAAAACTTAACATGAGTTACAGAAGGAAAAGTCTTTGAAAAAAAAAAAAACACGACTGCCTGTCTGCTGTCTAGTAAAGTCGTATTTACTCAGCATGAGTTGAGTTATCCGGGAGCGTCTTCAGCATTTTGACAGGAAGTCTCCTTTCATTTCTAAATCAATTCGGGGTAGACATTATTAAGATAACAGACAACAAACTATTTATCTGCATGGCTGTGCATGAGGGTTATCTTTTAGTTATTTGCTTGTCTCTCTCTGACAGCCTCAGAGTTCATCATCCAGTAATGTATTCCTGTTGGAAGTGCAGTACATCTCTCAAACAAATCAACAAGTCAAGGACAGCACTGTGTTAAGCTTACTACTAGGCCTCTACTTCAGAGATGCGGGAACAGTTTAGAATAAATACAAATGCATCAAGGTCGTGGGTTCAGGCCTTCGTGAGGGCAGCGGTTCTGGCTACAGCGGAAGAGAGAAAAGGAAAAAGGACACTTGGAAATATGTGGTGTTTACAATGAAGGAAAAGAGGGCAATCGACAATTGACGTGATTTTATCAAAAGAGTAGCTTGAGTAGCTTGTAACTATAGTATAAATGTAGCTTTCCTTTACACTGCTCAACACATGCTTCAAACAAAGGAACAAGACAAGACACAAGCTACTTATTATAAGAAGTTCTTTTTTTTTTGTTCCAAAATATGTTTGGAAAATTACGCCAGAGATAAAAATAGATAAAATATCAAGCAAGACGCAAGATTATGCAAACAGTATTAAGTCTTATCTGCTATAGATTTTTTCTCAGAGCTAACACGTTTACTTTGGTGCTGGTACTTCTAATTATTTTTGGGATTTTGTTTTAAGAAATGGTAAACAGACTGGAGTAAGTAAAATTCAGCTTTGCCATCACAGGAATAACTTGCATTTTAAAATGTATGAAAACAGAAAACAGTTAGTTAGTTAATTCATGCATTTTTATGTGTGACTTAAGAGAGAATATTAAACACTAATATTCATAGCAATTACACTGCATACAGGCCAAATGATTCATGTGTTTATGCTTTCCTGACCTCAAGACTGGATTACTGTAATGCATTAGGTGGTTGTCCTGCACCCTCAATAAACAAGCTACAGTCACTCCAAAATGCACCAATTTTATCATCTCTACACTGGTTGGCTATTAAGTTCTCTATCGATTACAAAGTATTGCTACTGACCTATAAGGCCCTAAATGCTGACTTCTGTGTATTCAACCGATCTTCTATTGCTCTACAATCTATCACACTCTTTAAGATCACAAAACTCTGGAGTTTTGGTAGTACCTAGGACATCTAAGTCCACTAAAGGAGGGAGAGCATTATCATATTTGGCTCCTAAACTCTTGAATAGCCTTCCTGATAATGTTCGGGGCTCAGAGTCACTCTCCTAGATTAAAGACACATCTCTTTAGCCAATAATTCACATGAAACATCTCATAAACTTGT
Source organism: Zacco platypus (assembly GCA_038088235.1). Taxonomy (NCBI): domain Eukaryota; kingdom Metazoa; phylum Chordata; class Actinopteri; order Cypriniformes; family Xenocyprididae; genus Zacco; species Zacco platypus. Next base: position 21,432,986 of record CM076075.1, on the reverse strand, counting down.
TCTTCAGTTATATCAAATTAAATGAAATTATATTGTGCCAAATCTGAATCAACATACACAACTGCAAAATTTTCTATATATTGCAATTATTATGATCACAACTTGTAATAACTGCTTTATTGAGATAATTGATTTAAACATGGTTTGTATTATCTTAAAACTGTACATTTCTGAACATATGGACATTATGGTAATTATGTGGTAATTATTTTGGACATAGTCACCTCTGATAACAAATTACTCTAAACTGTAATGTAGAAACATGCATTTTTGAAGAGCTGCTTTGAAATGATATGTATTGTGAAAAGCGCTATATAAAATGAGAAATGAAAGGAATTCCTGTAGCGACTTTAATTTGTAATTCCAAGCGCATTGAAGGTCCCGCATTCCCACTGAAACAGTAAGGTTGTTCCACTGCGCTCTAAAAATGTGTTTGCAGCAGTGTTCTGCATGTCAACAACAAAACAATTCTAGGAAGTCAAAATAGATAACAGCTATATAACAGATGAATGTATTACTGCAGTTTGAGAGAAACTGTTTATTAGCAATGTAACTGCCCTGATGAAAATAATGTGATTCTAAAATTTGCTTTGCATTGTATAAAATCCTTTTCTATTGATATATGTCTCCTCATTTACAATTGGATCAACGATGCGATCATGAGTTCCATCAATAGCTCCAACATCTCCAGGGAAGATTGAAATCCTCATAAAAGTGGCTTGCTTTTGATGCATGAATTGAAGGTCCGTTGAAAAGTCAATGAACTAGCAAAATGTAGTGGCCAAAAGAAATGCATTGACATGTTCACCGTTTATCCAAGTATTACTACAAATTTGTTAAAGATGTAGTCAATTGTTTTATTTGTGATAAAGTAAAGAGGCGTGCCAAATTGTGCTGTCATGCAACATATGTGAAGATGAAAAATTCTTTGTTTTAATTTTATTTATATTCATAATCAAATGTATAATGTATTTGAGAAAGTATAAGCTGCATGAGGGTTAAGTCTTCATGAATAAGTCAGTGTTGTGGCATACACAGGAAGAGATAATTTTGGCTTCACAGGAATGTGTGTTACATGTTGCATATGTTTTCAGCTGATGCAGTTGTTCCATGATGTAAAGATCTATTGATCTAGAGTATTCCCTATAAGGAGAGTAGAATACGCCATGTGTAAGCATATGCTCTATTTTAAAGAAACCAACATGTTTTTCTACCTTGAAAGGAATTGCAAGATCTCTAGTCATGGTAAATAAGCTCGATGTAAACGCATTGACCCAGAGAAACACATGAAGATGGCCAGAAGACAATAGAACAAGCTTCTCTCCTCTGCCTGATATATATATGACAATAAAGAGTTTCTTGGCAAGGCAACTTGGTATCAAGTCCTGTGATTCAACTATAACAGGGACAAAGCTGTAATTTCAGATCAACACATGCAAGAGAGAGAGAGAGAGAGAGAGAGAGAGAGAGAGAGAGAGAGAGAGACAACAAAATATGTTGTAGTCACTGTATGCTTTTTCCTGAGTTGTTTTTTTTTTTTTTTTTTTGCTTAGTAAAATAAAATAATACTCCTTTAGTTTGCCTTTTTTTTTGCCAAACAATACATACCAAGTTTAGTGTTTTGTTCTTCGCTCATATTTAACATACTGTATTTGAAAAGCATTAAAAATTGTCCTCATATTTGGTTTAGGTGAAATTGTAGGGTCAAAAACAAAACATCCCCTCTGGACATAATTTTTTGATGTGGTTAGTGCCTCAATAGAGCTATTTAAGACCCTGCTTCTGTAGAGTTATGGGCCCAAGTCATCACTGGTGCAATGCTGCATTTTTCAGTCGCCAATAAAATGTCATTATTACTTTCATTACTGCAGTTAGAGTATTGATTTGTAGAGTGGGAATTAAATTTCTTACTAGGTCAGTAACAAAAAGAATACCTTGACAGTCAAGCTTGTATGGTCTTATCAACTCCCTGTCATCATATAACACCAAGACATTATATCTTCGTTGGAAAGTTTGTGGTCTCCTCCTCTCTGCTGCCATCTTGTTACCCTTAATAGGTTAGGATACCTCTCCAGCACTCTTAAAGGGTTAGTTCACCCCAAAATGAAAATTCTGTCATTAATTACTCACCTCGTTTATCTTCGGAACACAAATTACTATATTTTTGATAAAATCGGATGGCTCAGTGAGGCCTGCATTGACAGCTAGTTAATTTACACTTTCAAACGCCCAGAAAGGTAATAAAGGTATATTTAAAACAGTTCGTGTGAGTACAGTGGTTCAACCTTAATGTTATGAAGTGACGAGAATACTTTTTGTGCACCAAAAAAAGCTAAATAACGACTTTATTCAACAATATCTAGTGATGGCAGATTGCAAAACACTGCTTACGAATCTTTTGTTTTTAATCAGTGGTTCGAAACTGCCAAAGTCATGCGAAGCACTGAAATTTCAAAACACTTATGATGTAACGAAGCCTTGTTTACTGAAATCGACTTTGGCGCTCCGAACAAAAAATTAGTAAAGCTTCAAAGCACACTTATTCTTAACTCTAGGAATAAGACTAACATTATGTCATTGTGTCACTAAGATTTTACTTTTTAGTGTTTATATGGCCTCTGATCTCAAAAGAGCTTTTCTCCCAGAATCCTATGATTTAACATCTCAAAGGGCATTTTTTTTTTTAAATATCCCATCATGCCTCAGGCTCAAAAGAGCTTGAACAATGGTATATTTAAAAAATACAAGAGAAAAATACAATCCACAAATACACATCACAAAAGAGACAGAGAGAAGTGCACATATGCACAGTGAGAGACAAGTTTCACAGGCATAGAGTGAATTAAAACAGGAAGTCAAAAGATGGTGACACAAATAGACAGAAAGCGCTGCCTTACCTGCTGTCATATGTAGGAGGGAGCTGAGTCAGTCAGCGTGATACTTGCGCTGAGAAACCAACGGCAGTAGACGACACATCCACCTCCAGTACTTTTCACAGCATGTTTGAAAAGAACAGCGCAATGCAGTCAAATGCCTCTAACAGTTAAAAATCCACTCTTTCAGTAAGTTCTCACCACTTGGTGGTAAGATCTACAAATATTTAAAACCAAGATCATGACTACATAACCATAATTAATTTATTTGCTTTCTCGCATGGTTTCTTCCTCGGTTAGATTTGGCTTGTGTGTTGCGGGAGGGAGATAAAGGAGTGTTTGCCGTTTTGATAAATTGAAAAGAACTGAGAGGTGCATCGCATGTCTTCGGGGCCTTTCAGTCTGGAGCATACGGAAATAGAAATTTAGTTACTGCGTTTATTTTAAGAATACAAGCAGACTTTGGTACATTGGCAGAGAGGAGATGTGTACCAAGGAGGAGTTAGCTTTCAGCTTTATAATAAACATGCTTTGCATACTCTTTGAAAAGCAATTAAATTCATGTTTTCCCATCTCCATAAACTAATCTCCCTTTAGAGTCAATCGCTCAGTATGGGCAATCAGAAAGCTGAGACAAAGAATTTCGGGCGATTCAAATTGGGCTTCGCTCTTCTGATAGCACACTGCAGGAAATGACAAATTAAATGAATATTTAAATAAGAAGGTGCAACATTTCATCACAATCTAATCTCCAGATAATCACCTGGAGAGATCAGAGAAAGGCTTCTGCCGTTGTCTCTTCTCAGTTCACAGTTCCATCAGCCAAATAAACTTCTGAGACTGAACAAACAAGATGCAATAAGCAGCTAAAAATAAATACAACATAAGTGCAGTGGGGACCAAAAGTCTGAGACCACTAGGGAAACTTTCCCCCATTACAAATTACCATAATTCGAGGGAAAAAGAAAAAAAAAAAAAAACATTTTTAGAATGTCTTAGTATTTGGTTTGTAACTGCTGCATTAACTAAATGTTGATGATAATGTCATTCAACATGATTTGAGAATCCTAAATATTTACTATTCATTTTAAAACATAACATGTTATTGAATGAAATGTTTCATAACCCTGTTTATTTCTAGGTGTACAGTAAATACGATTTTCATTGTGGACCTTAAAATCTGACTGTTGAACCTGTGCAAACATGCAAAAATTATAACTTTAGCTTGTCACATTGTATCTTTAGTGACTAATATGCACCTTCTAACAGTGTGTAGTGTTTGTTAATGTATTGTTCCACATTGTAGCATAATTAGAGTGGCTCTCTATGCTAGGAAAACAAAGAAAACTGCCTCAAATATCTTGTTATACTTGAGAAAATTTGTTTATGAATTATTTGCTTATGGAATTATTGGAACATTAGCTGACAGTTCTTGTAGGAACTGGATTCCAATTAGCACTTGTTGCAAGTTCCTCAGAGAATAATATTTTTAAATGCAATTTCCCCACTGGAATAAATAAAAAGACAAAAAAAAAAAAAAGAAAGAGTCTTGAGGAATCTGAGAAACCCCAAAAAGTGCCACAAACATATCTGATGAGTATAATATTTAAAGGATTAGTTCACCCAAAACTTTAATTTCTGTCATTACTCATCAAGTTTGGAATGACATGAGGGTGGGTAATACATCTTTGGAACACGAGTTAACACATTTTTGATGAAATCTGAGAGAAAGAGAAAGAGAAAGCAATGTAATTACCACATTCAAGGTCCATAAAAGTAGTAAAGCCATCTTTAAAATAGTTTAAGTGAGCACAGTGATTCATCCTTAATGTTATGAAGCAACAAGAACACGTTTTATATAATACAAAATAACACAAAAATAATGACTTTATTCAACAATTTCTTCTTTTCTATGCTGTTTACGTTGTATAGACTGATTGAATGACAACTTGGTTGAATGACTATTTTAACGGTGTCTTTACTACTTTTCTGGACCTTGAATGTGGTAATTATGTTATTTTCTATTGGGGATCATATTCAGATTTCATTAAAAATATCTTTTTATTTGTCTTCCAAAGATGAATGAAGGTCTTACGGGTGTGGAACGAGACAGGGTTTGTAATTAATAACAGAAATTTAATTTTTGGGTGAACTAACCCTTTAGGGCAACTTTTATCAAGACTGAAAATCTTACGGTAAAAAGAAGCTCTTGTTTTTCCATCTGCTTCCTTATTGATCTCTGTCTATATGGTGATCTGAAACCAGATTATAAAGATGCAGTATTGGTACCCTTCGTCCTTCTTGCATACAAAAAAAGGTAAGGTGAGGTTACAGACAAAAGAGCTGCATTCCTCTTCTCCAGATTAAGGAAAGACAAAGGCATAAAAAAGCAAACGATCTCGATAGTGGCATAATGGTCCATTAAGGTATAGAATTACACAGCGTTAACAGAAGTTCCACAACCGCAACATCATGGAGTCAATTCATTAGGAGTTGAGACAGAAAAGCACTTTCTATTAACAGCAATCTAATGATTCTCAATTAATAAAACACCAATCCATTGTGCAATGGAAGATGAGATAAGTACAATTTATCCTCAGAGTACAAAGGTTACACTTGCCCCGCAACGACACAGACACAGTGAGACATCATTCAAGTGTGACATCAAACTGAGGCCATTTGATGTATATATATATAGCAGTGCTGCACCTGTAGTTATATATATCCTTCAATAGTATCTGTGACTGGTTTCCCAAAAATTAAAGTTTGGAGCATAACTCATCCTGGAGCAGCCTTCACTAGCAACCAAGCAACTAATTTTTCAACTGGCAAATGAAAAAATCCAATAGACTTATGGAACACAAATCATATCAAAACTATAGGACTAAAATATAATACACACACACACACATATACATTTTTTATCATAGGTACTCTTCAACTGTGAGTGACGGAATCTTCACATTGTATAATTTTTAAATGATTTGTTTGCATTTTATTCATGACATAAGTATTTGATCACCTACCAACCAGTAAGAATTCCGGCTCTCACAGACCTGTTAGTTATTCTTTAAGAAGCCCTCCTGTTCTCCACTCTTTACCTGTATTAACTGCACCTGTTTGAACTCGTTACCTGTATAAAAGACACCTGTCAACACACTCAATCAAACAGACTCCAACCTCTCCACAATGGCCAAGACCAGAGAGCCGTGTAAGGACATCAGGGATAAAATTGTAGACCTGCACAAGGCTGGGATGGGCGACAGGACAATAGGCAGCTTGGTGAGAAGGCAACAACTGTTGGCGCGCAATTATTAGAAAATGGAAGAAGTTCAAGTTGACGGTCAATCTCCCTCGGTCTGGGGCACCATGCAAGATTTCACCTCATGGGGCATCAATGATCATGAGGAAGGTGAGGGATCAGCCCAGAACTACACGGCAGGACCTGGTCAATGACCTGAAGAGAGCTGGGACCACAGTCTCAAAGAAAACCATTAGGAAAACACTACGTCGTCATGGATTCAAATCCTGCAGCACACGCAAAGTCCCCCTGCTCAAGCCAGAGCATGTCCAGGCCTGTCTGAAGTTTGCCAATGACCGTCTGGATGATCCAGAGGAGGAATGGGAGAAGGTCATGTGGTCTGATGAGACAAAAATAGAGCTTTTTGGTCTAAACTCCACTCGCTGTGTTTGGAGGAAGGAGGAGGATGATTACAACCCCAAGAACACCATCCCAACCGTGAAGCATGGAGGTGGAAACATCATTCTATGGAGATGCTTTTCTGCAAAGGGGACAGGATGACTGCATCGTATTGAGGGGAGGATGGATGGGGCCATGTATCACGAGATCTTGGCCAACAACCTCTCCCTCAGTAAGAGCATTGAAGACGGGACGTGGCTGGGTCTTCCAGCATGACAACGACCCGAAACACACAGCCAGGGCAAATCTTTGGAGGGAGCTGAAAGTCCGTATTGCCAAGGGACAGCCCCGAAACCTGAAGGATCTGGAGAAGGTCTGTATGGAGGAGTGGGCCAAAATCCCTGCTGCAGTGTGTGCAAAGCTGGTCAACAACTACAGGAAACGTATGATCTCTGTAATTGCAAACAAAGGTTTCTGTACCAAATATTAAGTTCTGCTTTTCTGACGTATAAAATACTTATGTCATGCAATAAAATGCAAATTAATTACTTAAAAATCATACAATATGATTTTCTGGATTTTTGTTTTAGATTCAGTGACTCACAGTTGAAAAGTACCTATGATAAAAATTACAGACTACTGCATGCTTTGTATGTAGGGCAAACCTGCAAAATCGGCAGCGTATCAAATACTTGTTCTCCCTACTGTGTGTATATGTGTGTGTATATACTGTATATATATATATATACACTAAACTCCATTAAAAAGGCAAATTGACTAAATTAACTCTGATATGGTAAATATATTTCTTAAGAAGAAAAAAAAAACACCCAGCCTCAAAGAGTTTAGGAATAACATTTTCAAAATTTAAAAGAATTCTTTTAATGGATTGAAATCATCAGCCTCCCTGGCGTCAAGGTTATTTTTAGTAGCTAACATAAATGAGGAAGATGAATCCATTAAAGCTTATCTTCCTTGTTTGTTTTCTAATACAATTGAGTGATCACATATACTAAATGTATCTGCTCTCTATGAGTGTACGAGATTGCTTGTTAACAGGTAAATTATGATGAATGGGTGGGAGGAATGATATAAATGACTTCTCTGAATGCATCGTGAAGTAGCAGCAGAGTAATCCTGCAACAGCGATCAATTACTATTGACTGATCTTGCGGACGGTTAACAAAGAAAAGGGTCTGTGAGAAGAATAGGCAACAGCATAGAAAAGAATAAATTAACCCAAATGTCAATCTCATTCACCACCTACAGCTGAGATTGGGCTATAAATCATAACGGTTTTGGGATTTGATGGCGCCGCCAAATATTACACTACATTTGCATCTGATTGGTATTAGAGAATAGGGGATTTTTTTTGTATTTATATAAATAAGTCTCTCATTGTTGGACAATGTGCATTGAGTGTCTCTTCTGAGCAGAAATGCACTGTAAATTCAAACGAGAACAAACACTTGTGTGTTAATGAACATTAACCAATTTGTAACCCTCATTGTTTGCTCTAAAAATGTAATATGGAGCCAGATATGTTGTTTCCTTTTATTAATGTTATTTTATTTCATTTTATTAATGTTAATGTTACATTAAAGTTCTGTGTGCCTCTATATATTATCACTTCACATTACACTTGCTAGTTCTTTGAGCAGCTTGGAAAAGAGCCATTTCACATTAAATTGAGTTTTAATGACCAATAGTGACATTTCAAACTCAGTTACACCCACTTCCAAATGGTGGATTAAGTGGATTAAGACAAACCTAAAATTTCACAAAGTGACATTTGCAGACAACATTATGGTCTATTTTTATCTGATACTAGATTGATCTACAGATCTTGTCAAAACATTTGAACTGAGCAAAGGTATGGCACATATTCAATGTCCCCCAAAAGATTGAAAAGTGGGGTTTTGGACAGTATCTGCACGAATTTCTACCATTTTGTGACCACTTTACGGTGGCTGAGAGCTCAACATGCTGCAACTGAAGAAAACACATACAAATAGAAAAAACACCAGCAAATTAAGAAAGCATCTTCATCAGTTTGACAACACGTGTGCTACAAATAATCACAACGCAACCAAATACAGAAACGCACTGCAAATACTCACATCGTAACCAAATATAGAAACCTGCTGCAAATATTCACAACGCAACCAAATACAGAAACACACTGCAAATACTCTCATCAAACCAAATACAGAAACCTGTTGCAAATACTCACCTCATAACCAAATATAGAAACCTGCTACAAATACTCACAACGCAACCAAAAATAGAAACGCACTGCAAATACTCACAACGTAACCAAATACAAGAACATGGTGCAAATATTCACAAAGCATCCAAATACAGAAACACACTGCAAATACTCACAACGTAACCAAATATAGAAACACACTGCAAATACTCACAACGCAACCAAAAATAGAAACGCACTGCAAATACTCACAACGTAACCAAATACAAGAACATGGTGCAAATATTCACAAAGCATCCAAATACAGAAACACACTGCAAATACTCACAACGTAACCAAACATAGAAACACACTGCAAATACTCACATCGTAACCAAATACAGAAACACACTGCAAATAGCACAAACCACAATGGAAATATTTCAAGGGGACCCAACAAGTGACGAACCTGGCTGGGACATGCATATTGTTCGATGTCTACTCGTCAGTAGTGTTGTTGATGACCTGAAAGATGACTTTTGTGATTATTTTAACATCCTGATCATAGGTGCGTTGTGAGTATTTGCAGTGCGTTTCTGTATTTGCTTGTGTTGTGAGTATTTGCAGCACATGTGTTGTCAAACTGATGAAAACGTTTTCTTAAATTGCTGGTGTTTTTTTCTATTTGCATGTGGTTTCTTCAGTTGCAGTGCACTGAGCTCTCTCTGCCATTTTACGAAATACAATTATCTGTATATACAAAACAGAATCTCAGAGCTCCTCCAAGTCATAACTAAAGGTGACTTGAACTATTTGAATCCAGAAGCATGGTGATTTCATTCAAAAATTCCACAAGTTCATGTGATGAGAACTGGGCTCTGTCAGACGGAATATTTGAGGGCTAGACATTGTGTGGGAAGACAGACTCATAGAGGACACTGGCAGAGTTATCTGGGCACTGTGGGTGGGTACATCATCAGGCCAAAATAATGATGATCTAATCATGTGTGTGAATGCATGTGTGTGCCGTTCTAATCAGAACAAACCCACTCATGACTTATCACCATTCACTCCTTGGCAAAACTGCAGAATACCAGTGACTGTTCATGAAAAAATAAAGAAGCCAAAGGCTCAATTCGATAAAGAACATGCAGGCTGAAAAGCTTAGGCATCTAACACAATTCCTTGACATGGTTGTCAGAAAAGGCAATTCAGTTTAAAGTAGATCTTCTACAAATCAACAATCTCTGAATAGAAGCACGGACGTGTTTCTAAGTTTCTAGTTTCAAAGTTTTCACAGACATAAGAGCGAAAAAACTTGTAAACATCACGATTGACAGTCATTCTGCAATTCTTTCCTTTCAGATGCAAGACTAAAAACATTTTAGATCTGCAAACAGCAAAATTGCAGTCCTTCAGATAATTAAGGTACATAACGAGCTTAAGAAGCATGCATTCAAAACCTGTGCTCCTGAAAGCAGGTATACACTTGTTTCAGCGATGATTACTATATTTTACCATGTTTCAACTGGCAACATTCAATGCAGTCCTTGTCTCTACGTTTCAAACACGGGCTTTCAATGAAAATAATCGCACTTAACATGAAGTGCAACATTTTCTTGCTGGTTATCACTGTAACCCTACTTTACTGAGAAACCGTGTATATTTACATGATTGTAAACATTATTTTCACAGCCAGGAACAGCACAACGAAGAAAACATTTCCATATCTTACTATCGTATAGTAACTGAGCAGGAAAAAAATCCTCAACAACAACAAATACTAATAAAATAATAATATTTTGCATTAAAATGGTAAAATTGTAAGAATGTTTGCAACCCAAACTGGAGTCTGATGTTTTTTATGATGGTAGATGCATGTTTTTGTACAATCCAATTCAAGATATCATATGATTTCACCATCTCACACATATTACAAGTTGTCATGAGAGTATGTTGCCAATATAAGTACCTCTCCAGCTCAATCCTTACAACTGAGAGTGATTCAAGCGGTTCAAGCTTCTGAACACCAAATATAAATATCACCGAATTTTAATTGTCACATGTGTCAATGCCATCGGGTTTCTGACATTCAAAATCCAACAATTTCACAAGTCATTTGCATTTGTCACAATAGATTGACGTTTTAATTTCTAACTCTACTTTTACAAAACACATTTATTCTGGCTTCATTAAAGTGTTCTCCTTTAAGTAGGGAGAGAGGTAAATCTCTTCATGTGTTTTGAACTGAAAGGATAGATTTTCCGACACCACCTCTAAACCAACATCTAAACAGAGGCAAATTGATTTACCAAAACTGAAGTTAACAAGCCATCTCAACAAATAAAGTAGCTGATAAAAAGCAGTACAACACAGACAACTGCACCTGCCCTAGCACTTCCTTGAAGTTTGCTGAATTTATGTTCATAAAAACAGTATCACGCAAATATTACCATATAAATGAAGACAGGCCTCTTATAAACCAATTAATACTTATAGATAAAGAGCTAATATGAAGGGTGACAAAGGATGTTGCTCTTTAAGAGTGTGACAATTATTGAAAGCTTTGAGCCAAATCAAGATGGCTGCCAAAAAAGTTCAAAGATCAGTCACCATGACTACAAATTAAGTATATTCAGAGGATATATTACCACTAAGTGGCTTCAAAACCATTAAACCTGATTTTGCTTCAAGACTGAGATTTCACATTGGCTTTAAAGTGGTGATCCAACACAACACCAAATTTGTATATCAAGTATGTCTTTAAAGTCAAACTCTGATGAAAATAAAATGTATTTCTATGATTAATTTATTAAATTTAATGGTGTAGTCTGAGTTGTATTAACATAGTTTTGCCTTTGTTCCACTGTTATTTTAGTGTTATTTATATAATATTATCATTTATATTAATATTTTTAATCAGGTTTTATTTTTCATGGTTAGTTTTCATTTTAATATTTGTATACATTTTACATGATTTTTTTTTTCATTTTTGTTATTTCTTAAATATTTCTTTTTAATTTTTTACTTATTTTATTTCAGTTTTAGTTATAGTAATTTAATTATTTCAATGTATTCAAATGAAATGTATTTTTTGTTCAATTTTAATTTTCATTTAGTTTAAGTTTTTCATCTAATATTTATATTTATATTTTTATTTCTGTGTTTTTTTTTTGTTTAGTTTTTTTGTATAATTTTAGATATTATTTATTTCACAACACGGTTTTGTTCATGGTTTTAGAGGAGGAGAGGATATGGGAAGTGTTTTCTCCACCATTTTAAAACTGATAAGCGATAAGCTTAATTATTTTCCTATAATTATGCCTGAGTATCACATTATTTCATAATATGGCCTGCTATACACTGCTAGCATTTGCAACTCTTTGTTGGTTATTTTCCTTACAATTACTGCTTACAGCGGTGTACAAATGAATAAAACTTGATAACTTGCACACAGTGTACTTCGAACAGTATGTTCTTTTAATTGTTCAATTAACCTGGTTTCACAGCGTTACAACATTTCTAATGATTCAACGTGAACCTCCGTGAGTAAGAATGATAAGGTGCCCTTATCTTTAAGAGTGTGGTGCACTGGATAAATAAAGGAAGCCAAAGCCATGTTCAATAAGAAGATCAATTAAGCCCCAGGATAATGATGCGCAGAACAAACAAACACAATGGTTCCCTGCAGCAAGTGAGATGAGAACCCCCATGAACCTCTTTGAGTTCTGCTCCATTGAGTCATTAAACAGATAACAGGAAATGCCTGTAGAAAGTGTGACATAAACGCATACAGCAACACACACAAAAGCCTCAGTCAGGCTCAGAAGTCAAATAAATCCGCACACACCGACAGTTTCCCAGGAGCGCAACTACCCATTTGTTGAAGAGTGTGTAACATCAATGCTGGCGCGGTGCCTTCCAGCCATAGGGTATAGGCAATCAACATCGCTGTTTAAGGCCTTTGAACAAAGGAAATTATATAAAATCTGAAATATTATATTAGTAACATAAAAATGAATTAAATTAAACAGTCACTGCAATATTAAATATTACATTATAAAATATGACAATAAGGCAATATGAAACACTTTACAATGACTGATGAAACATTATTGTCATGACTTTCAATATTACTGGAGCAAAAACTAAAAAAAGACTTATTAACCATCAGTGTGTTTTTATCACTCTACATATTTAAAATATGGTCTGACCCTTCTAGCTTTTCATAGTCACATGCACACTGAACACGAACAGTTTACTTTAGTTGTCTCTCATTTCATAAACGTGTTTTGCATGGTAATGGATATGACAATCTTATGTTTGGATGCTATGCTGCTGCTGCTGCTGTTATACAGGACTTGCTACTGCCATTACATTCACAACACGCTGTTATGAGCAAGTAAGATATGCTGCTGCTGTACAATATAGCATACATGAATTACCCATATCAGATCTATACAGGTGGAGCTGGGGAAGGTGGAGGTTTTCAGAAAGCATGCTGCAACTGCTACAGCAAATGCTGACCGAGTATTTGAAGATTGAGCAGTGAGCTCAACAGCTACTGATAAAGCAGGAACCAATCAGCTGTGCCCGATAGAGAATGATGTGATTGTAAACAGGCTGCGTTAAGGACCCATCACCCTGTGCCGAGTTTCATGACAAAAATTTGAAAAAAAAAAAAGATTCCTTATGAGCCTTAAAATACTGTATTTTTTTCTCAACTCAACTATTTCTAGAGCACTTTCTAAAACCACAATGGGTACCAAAGTGTTGTACACGAAAATAACAAAAATAAACAAATGCAAAAAATGCATACAGTTTACAACACATTATTAAAAACTCAATCATTTATTTCTTACTTGTGAACGTAATGATTATTTTCTGAAATGACATATGCAGCCTTCCAAATGAAACAGTCAGGTGTTGTTACACTTTGTTAAGCTGACTGTTGAGCTTCCACTTTTTTGCAGAAGCTACAGGCTTCTACAAATGCATACAAATTCATTTAGAATTATAATGAGAAAAAAAAAAACACTGAACCAAAAAATATTCTTTTCTGTTATTATTGCCTATTGCAATGCCAAGGTTATGGGTTTGAGTCCCAGTGAAGCAAAATGTAAAACTCGAATACACTGTACTGTAAGTCACTTTGGATAAAACTGTTGTAGGGATTAGTACTTCTATCAGATGATGTAACCCCCTCTCTTAGTTCGAAGCACAAGTCAAGGACTTTTAACTTAGCAGTATGAGAACACTCCCAGCAGGGGGGTGTTCAGTCATTTAGGATTAATGTAAACTGGAGGGAGTTGGTCAGCTGATTTATCTGAAAGATTGGTGAGAGATATTGTTGTAGTTGTAGAGCCTCTTACTGTATTATCAACACAAGGAAGACACGAGTGTAACAAAAGATAAACAACATTAACTAACACAACTACTAAATTAACACCATGAATGATAAAAAAATAAAGTGCATAAGACCCATAAAATACAAGTGATTAAGTTGAGTGTGGCTATGGAAGTTACATCATCTTATGTAAATATAAACTGCTGTTTCTCTGAAAATAATAAATGTGAAAAAACTTATTTTGCCTCAGACAAATAAATGAAAGATTATTTGTTGTTAACTAGCATCCCCTATATTACCTCGAATGGAAATTAGAAAATCATATACTGATGATAATATACAACAATATACCTAGGTCTCTGGAAAGAGGTTTTGTTAAGTGATATTTACATTCCACATGGTGCATTCCAATGCCGTTGACATCTTCCACTGGTTGTGCTGGGTGACAATGCAGCAGGGAAAGGATCCGGAATCTGTTTCAATAGCCTTGAACATGAAGCTCTGTGAGAAGCTGATCTCCTGAAGCACCAAAAGGGTCCTAAAACCTAAAACACGCAGATGAGGCCCTGAAGGTGCAGAAGAACAATCTGCAACACACAGACGAAGGGATCTTGAAGTGAAGGTTTGCTCTCCTAAGGGATAGTTCACCCAAAAATGAAAATTTGCTGTTAATCTACTCACCTTCAGGCCATCAAAGATGTAAGTGGCTTTTTTCTTCTTCAGTAGAACAGTAAAGAAGATTTTAGCTGAAGCCATCGTCCTTGGTGATTCATATAATGTCCAAGTCATAGGCTACTGCTAGTCAAAAAAAAACATATATAGGCAAAGCAAATTATACCTGAGCAAATTTTAAATTTTGGATGAACCTTTTTAACCTTCTTGCAAATGTCTATTTGTGTTCTGCCTCTCTGGGCCAGACACTCAGAACTTGGTCAATCTGTTTTGTCTCCTTGGCATTGAGACTCGGGATGTGCTGCTGTAGTTGTTACTGTCTCTTGGATGTATCTGTCGCTGTCTCACCTTCCCAGGCCAGAGATTGAGGGACTCAGAACTTTGTTGATCCGTTTCTGTCTCTGCCCTCCCAGGACAAACTCAGAGCAAGGATTTTCTGTTGAAAGATTAACAACATTTATCCCTTTCCGATGAAGAGGCACTTTGGCGCTTCTCCATTGCAGTGCTGTGATTGACCAATGCATTTCTTACTTTCCAACCCACCGCCACAATACCTTTTGCAATATTCTAAACAAGTAGAGTCAAACAATATGGAAAAAGATTGAACTGTCACGCATTCATCCATATGTACAACAACAGCAGAATTTGTGTAAGATCTTGCACTACAAATTTACTCACTTAGAATACTTATTTATCTGAGAAGTATGAAATGGATGCGTGTAGTTTACATCAGTTTTGAGATTTCCAAACATAGCTATGAAAGGATTTGGATAGATCATTGTGGCCTCCCTTTGTTACTGCCATTGCTGCTGCATCCAGAGCTCCTGAGGCTTTTTTTGGTGGTCACAGGCCAAAACCTTAAGATCTAGTCTTTAGATCCACCAAGAGCCAATCAAAAAGTGACAAACCATTGTCAGACAGAGAGGGACCCAGCCATAAACTTGGCCCTGCAATGTGCTGTTCACCACACTTTACATGCAAATGTAAAATTGTACCTCATTAGTTATTTTTAGGTTATTTTAAGACTGCATGTTTAAAAATCAAATATCTATGACTCTGGAAACTCAGCTGCATATGGTGCTGCATAACCTCTTTTTTGCACCCCTGGTGTTTTAGAGCTGCTTTCTAGTAGGCACCAAAGCAAATGAAGGCTCCATTGCTGAGCTAGTGGGGTAGAAGAGTAGAATGATGGTGTATTTAGAGGATAGGCTCTCTTTTCCACATAAGAGTCAGAGTACAGTTAATAAGCCATTCAGAGACTGCAGGCTGCCTTATGCCACCAACATTCACCACACACTAATGAGTCCTCAAAGGAAAATTAGCCTTCTCAGGCTCCATTGTAACCATAATCATCAAAAGGTGTCTTTGCAGCATCGTGTGATTTAAAGGTACATAATCTGAGCTAAAAAGAGTATAAAAACCATTGCATTATCAATCCTGTTCCTCAACATGCAAATGCATACAGACATACATCAACATAAATGCAATTATACTTAATTGATTTGCATGCACACATCAAAACAACACGTGTGTGTTACAGTGTTAGAAATTTGTGGTTCAGGTAGTCTACTGGTAAAGATCTGGGTTGCTGATGCAAAGGTTGCAGGTTTAAATCCATATAGGGCCAATCTATTAGCCGCAGAGCTTCTGAGAAAACAGTTCTGTTCTATTACTATTGTGCCCCAGGCATTTGCCTAAATTGCTCCATGGGGATCGTCTGCTAAAGACGAAGTGAGCGAGTATAGATTCTTTGGGATTCTTGCACATCTGTATGACTAATGCCTCCATACATTATAAAGCAATTTTAACAAGTTGATGATAATTCCATTACTTTGTAGCAGTGATTCTCAAACCCTTCAGGTCACCAACCACCTTAAACTAAATCAGAATATCCAAGTACAAATTCACCATTGTGTTCCATCAATTTATATATACCAGAGTTTAAAAACCACTGCTTCACAGAACTCCCTAAGTGCTTATCCAAAGCAATTTTGTATGGTTTTCAACACTAGATGAATAAATGTCTAGAGGTTTAGTCAACCGTTCACATTTTATTTGATTATTTTATTTTTGTTAGTTATTTTTTTATATAATATTGTTGCTTTTGTCGTTTTTCTTTAATATTGCAATTTAGGTTTAATTTAGTTTTTGTTTTAGTTTTTGTTTTTTTAATAATTTATTAAAAATTAATAATTTTAAGTTTACAATTTTAGTGTTTCAACTTAAACTTATTTCAATTTATTACCAATAACAACTTTTCTAATTTCCTTTTACTTTGGAGTGGTTGATTATGATTTCACTTTTTTAACTTTAGTTAGTGTTTATTTGAGCATAAACAACGTCTGCAAAGTTACGACGATCAAAGTTCAATGCACAGGGAGATATTTTATTTTAAAGAATTCTCTGTTTAAAGACTACAACCAACAGCTGGTAGGGACTACCATAGACATGATAAATACATAGACGCCCCATTGCACGTCAACGGCGACGCCATATTTGTAGGGGCAACTTGCCGTAACTCTCATAAGTGGTTAGGCACTCTCAATATCAAAATGTAGCACAATCCAAACCACATTTCGGGGAATTACCTTTCAAATGTAAGTCTGAACAGTTGTTTCTGGTTGTATTTAGTCATTAGAACATTATTTTGACAGCTAGTTGACCACCAAAGTCAGACTATTAAAAGCTGACGACAACATAGTTATCTATGAAGACTGTAAGAAACTTTATAAGAAATAATAAAAAGTTTACATGATTCTTATTTAGTCTGAGATTATACTATAATTTATATTACCAACTAATCAAAATAGCTAGTGAGTCTTCCATGCAATGAAGCCAGAGGACTTTGACAGGACAGCTCCTGTAAAATTAGACTCAAAATCGACTCTCACCCGAAGATAGGTGATTTGATTGGCTGTCATCTATTCGCGGCTCACTTATATTTTTCCCCAGTTTAGCTAGTGGAACAAATATTGCATCCATAGATGCAGTAACTACACATCTGAAAAGCATCTTTCTCCACTGACAATGAATAAGTAAATAAACATCTGTGTATTCTGACTTTCTAAAAGTAATTTTAGTGTACACAATTGGTTTAAAAACAACAATAATGAAACATTTAAATTCTCCCTTAATCTGAAAACATGACTGACTGCATTAATCTTAATCTGACCGATTTCTATCGTCAAGATTTTTGCGTCAGTCTTGGGATGCATACAGCACTCTTGCCATCCTTTCATGCAAAGCATATGGCTATTTCCCACTTTATCTCTCCTTGGGTCAAAGTGGACTCATTGATGCATTAATGCCAAGAGGAAGAATCTGCTGAATGTCTTTTGATTATGGTATTTAAACTTGTCACGCTTAAAGATGCCAACTGCTGTGCTCCTTGTAAATAATTATTTATCAGTCTGTCTGCTACAGAGCAAATTAGAATATAATGAGAGAAAAATATGATGATATGTATTTTTAATCAATGCCATGTTGTTTGGGCTAACACAATGTAATTTGGGTCATTAAAATATCCCAGAGTAAATACTGCAACTCTGTAGGAGCTCATCTGTTCCCTTTTGTTGATTAAAGGGTAAGCAAACAGCCTTTTCTCCAGCACTCTGGTGATGCACTCTGGGAGAAAGCTTTGTTCGTTGAGTGGAGCTTGAACTGCATGGGGGATTTAGCAGAGAAGAAAATGCTATGGCAGTTCACAGGAAAATATTCCAAGCAAGGTCAGTCAAAAATATATTCCACTTGTCCCTAAAAGCTGCTGTCCAGAGTCCTGGAAAAGGCTGGCACTGTCCAGAGTGCTGAAAGTTTCAACCCGTGAAGACACTCACACACATACGAAAAGGCTGGATGGAAGGCATGGATTCCAGATGAGATGAGATGGAGAGAAGAGTGGACTCCTGGAGCTCACACTGCCAGAGGATAACATGTCAGGCGGCCACATTTTCTGGCTGCCGGTTCCTCTGTGTCTGAGTTTGAGGGGGTTGAGGATCTGTTGAACCAAATGTAATGCATAGCATGCCAAAATAAATGGCCTGTAGCAAGTAGCTACAGCCCTCCTTAACTGTCATTGCATAAAAGGGATTGTAATACTT
This sequence comes from Zacco platypus, assembly GCA_038088235.1. Classification (NCBI taxonomy): domain Eukaryota; kingdom Metazoa; phylum Chordata; class Actinopteri; order Cypriniformes; family Xenocyprididae; genus Zacco; species Zacco platypus. The sequence goes on along the minus strand of CM076075.1, from coordinate 21,414,169 downwards.
TACTTGTGGCTGCCATGCTAATCTTAACCAGATCTTATAAAGGGCAATAGCAGGATCTCAGATTTTGGATTTTTCTCAGATTCTGAGCTTTCCCGCAGACTCTCAGCAAGAAACCAGTGTGCAGTTCACAAAGAGTGCGTTTTTACATTCATTTTACATTGTCATTGTTTTATAATGTAAATATATGCTAGACTGCTGTTTGACAGTTGCACCTCGCACAAGATACTGATTTCCAAAAAACGAGATGCTAAAAGACTTTTTTAAAAAACACATCAGTAGACCTAACAAATGCCATTGAAAACCCATGAAGTTGCGTCAGTTACACGTTTTATAATTTGAATACGTAAGGTGGGCTGGCGGAAGCCAGGTATTTTAATTTATAACATGATAAATATGGAAATTTTTCTTACACAAATGCAACGCTTCACTTCAGAAGACCTTTATTAAGCCCCCGGAGCAATGTGGAGAATGTTTATGAAGGATGGGTGCACTTTTCTGAGCTTCAAACAAGTGGTTTCCGTGCACTGCCATTATAAAGCTTGGGAGCATCAGGGTGATTATTATTCATCACATGACAACTTTGTACTCAAATGAAATTGTGACTGTTGATTGGATTTATTCATTTATTTAGAAAATAATTTAAAATGTACAGATCATGTGCATATTTACTTTCAAATTGAACACATCATTTATTTGTAAAATGATATAGTAGCATCTTTCAATCACTAGCCCCCGTATAAAGTCATGTATAAAGACTAAATTTACTGTGAAGATTAATATTAATATTATAAATATGTATAAAATATTTTGTATTTGGGAAATATTTTGCTTCTATTGTTATATTATTTTTTTTCTGATTGATTGATTGATTATTTATGTTACTCATTATTACTTTATTTATATAATTTGTTTTTTATTATTTATTTTTTTACACTGTTTTCCTTTAGGCTTTTCCACAGACGCCCCTAGACTCCCTGCAATTTTTATGGTAATAAAAATTGCAGCGATCACCTTGTTCATAGGCCGAACATTGTAACAGAATTTTTTTTTTTGTCTTAGCAGAATATTTAAGATAATCAATATCTCATGTTTTTCGTTGACTAAAATTGGACGCCATTTTAGTCAAGATTAAAGCTGACTAATAATAATAATTGAATTTGAATAGATGAATTTGAAGTGTTTACTTATTTTAAATGATATTTTCATTAAAATACACTAAATACTAAAAAAGTTCTCCACTCAGGAAATCTGAAGGAGCACTGATACACATTGCGGTGACAATTTGGTTTGTGTGTGTGCGTGTGCCTGTATTTGAGCTATAGTAAATGCGACAGGAAAAAGGAGTTCTCCATTTTCTCCCATTGCTTGCCAGAAACATCCGAGAGTGTGTTTAATCACAGGGCCATTAGGAACACCATATGAATACATTCACCACTTCCCTCCTATCAATCTCTCTCCACCGTCCCTTACTGGGAGCGTTGCCAAAACTCTCTATAGCCACATTCCTCACATCAATTTCCAAAGGAATATATTATCTGTTTAAAAATCCAGCTGGGATCAGCCTCAACGAGCTCAGCAAACAGCCTGGCAGATATTGCTTATGTCATGTCTATATGGAAACATTTGTTGGATCCAGTCTCAGCAAGCCCAGTGATTACTTTCCAATATCAACATTCTGTGATGGAGCAAGTGCATATCCTCATATCCTCCTTTAGGATTGTCTATATTCTGGGTCACTTTCACTTCCTGTAGGGTGTGTTATTAAATTCAGCATACATCCATTAATAATCTTTAAGTCAGCTTGAAAATGCAGCTGCAATAGTCTTTACTTCACTATTGTGATAAAAAAATGTAGGATGGGACTTATGGAATTGATTGGATTGTTGTTGTAATTGGTCCTGTGTCCTTGTGCCAGTAAACACATCATCAAAAAAGAGAAGAGGTGTTGCTGCAAGTGGGAGAGGAAGTTATTTTGATTAAAGATTATGAGGGCAAATGAATTTTTTAAAATAAATTATGATGTGCAACAGATAAAACATTTATAAAAAATACTCCACAAAGAAATTAAATAAAGATGTACATTTTGATTTCATAGTGACTTTAAGGCTGTTGAATTTGTGTGTCATTTGTCCATCTGATGTTTGGGACATATTTCTCCCTCATTAATTTCTCAGTTTCTGCTTTTGCAACATACTTCAAAGCTCAATTTTGAAAGGCTAATGAGAAGTTTTTAGTGACTTTAGTTCAAGCATTAATTCTCCAGTTGCTTAAGCAGGGCAGGCCTAAACTATTACAAGAGGATGTGTTTTTAAGCTTCACATGTTTCATTATCAGAACATTGTCCACCCTTAACAAGCCACTGCACCAGTGCCTCCGTCAGAGTTACAGAAGAAAAATAGTCTTTCATCTTTTTTTCTCATTCATTTCTGCATTTGAGCGTAAAACAACCAAGGCTGTCTGAGCCCAGCAGGTAGTCTGTTTAAAATGCAAGCAACTAAAACTGGTTTTTAGATTCACCTCATGTCAGTGTCTCTAAAATGGCCTCTGTTTGCCTATTAGTTGCTCCTCTGGGAAATTCTGAAGCTGTTGGGGAGTACAAGAACACCGGTGTCTACTTCTTGGACTGGAACAGTTCCTTTCCCAATAGTGTGGCAGCTTAATTATCAATAAAAGTGCATAACTTTCCTCAGCCACTTCTTTTGGTCAGGTTTCTCACTAGTATGGTGTTGCTTGGTTGCATGATCTCTTACTGCTCTGTAATCGTATTTTTCCTTTAGCTGATGGTTTCTTGCTATACTTTCTGCAGCAATTTAGTGAGAATACTGCATTCTGACTTCCTACGGTGTTAAGAACAGTGTCAGTTTAAGGGTTGAATATCAAATTGGTAGGCAATCGATGAGCTCTGCCATGGAAGAATGAGAGCTGCTTCATGCACAGTTGTAAGCATGCACATTGTGAGCTTAGTGGCCTTTCCATTCACTTTTTATCTATTTGCAACATTTAAGCGAGCATCTAATTCAACCGAAGGAAAGGTTGAATCTAGTGGATCATACAATTGTGGGTGATGAAGTGGTGTGTGAGTGCATTTCCTGCAAGCTGTTGGAAAATTCCTTGGTAATGTTTGAGTGGGTCATAGAATCTTTTTTAAGCAAGATGGATCATTTCATTCTGCTTCTTGATTTTACTCTAAACATCAAGCATTTAATACATCTCACTTGGCTTTTGAAGAACTCACACTTCATAAATCTAAAGCACAAGTCTCTTATGGTATGATTTCTATAACATTTTCAATCCAGCCATTAAATTACCAATTTACAATGGTCTATGTTCAGCTCCTGGTTGACTACAAGTAAGTTTGCTCGTCATCGTCTTCCTTCCATTCAACACTCTTTCAATCGGTGATAAACACCTTGGTTCAACTTATGCTCTGTATATTGCTTTTTTACGCATAAACACACATCACACTTTAGTTTAACACCATGCAGGATTCAAAAGTATTCAGAAACCAATGGAAAATTTCACAGAAGATTCAAATTTAAACTTACATTTTATAATTAATAGGGATGCATAACCAGTACAATGTCAGATATCTTCTTTAAATGTATGAGTATCAATATATAATAGCCAATGTTGGATATTTATTACATTTAGGTTACATTTGACATCAAACGCTCACTTAAGCACTCGTATTTTAATAACACTGTTAATTGTAGTTTTCAGAAAATCTCATAATGAACATGAATGACATTATAATGCTCTAAAATTCAAGCTCTTAAAAGGATTGAATTCTGCTTATAAATGATTTAGACAAAATCATATGTACATAAGGATGTAGTAATTTGAAGACATTCAGCAACATGGCAACGAAAGAAAAAAAGGCGAGAGGAAGAAATATAAAGGCAAAATAGAAACATGAAGTTTAAAGCAAGAATAAGAGAGAGCGAGAAGAGAAGAGCGGCCACATTTGGAGTGGCAGATGGTGCGGCAGGGGGTCTCCACAGGTGCATTTATCTAGGTGATTTTAATGGGTGAGGCAGCCAGTGTTTCTAAATTCCCACTGAGTACAGTTTCAGGTGCTCATGGGCCACCAAATGGGTTGCTCTAATGCTGGTCCACAGACACACGAGCTCCGGCATAACACATTTGTTGAGCTGGCAGCGACATACGTGTAGAGCAGGTGTCTCCAACACTGCTCCCGGAGGACTGCTCCCTTCCTGCAGACTTCAGTTACAACCCCAATTTTCAAGAAGCCCTGAACACCTTGATTAGCTGCATCAGGTGTGTTTGATTAGGATTGGAGCTAAACTCTGCTGGACGGTAGCTCTACAGGAGCAGGGCTGGAGACCCCTGGTGTAGAGTGAATCATTTGATGGTTTTGTTTGATCCCAGCAGTGGAGAACTTCAGCTCAAATGCCTCCCAAGATTGATCTTGGGAATGCCGATCCTGAACAATACACAAAACAAGCACATACACACTTAAAATAAAAAAATAAATAAATAAATAAAAAACAAAGACAAACAATAGCCATGTCCGTTTAGTCTCGCCCCACAGGATACGGTATACAAAATTTTCCAATTAGTCTTCTCATTAACAGCAGAACTGTTAGAAAGCGGCTCCTACATAGAGTTCACAGAATACAGTTACTGCTTTCAGGTAATTCCACAGCGTTTAATTGATTAGCCATTATTATGATCATAATGGCCAGAATGGTACATCAAGGCATCCACTGTTAATGCTGCCGTTTTTTCATTAAAGTCACTTGTTAGCTTTGACAATTAAAATTAGACATGGTCTCTGTTTCACATTATAAATACAAAGCAAGTGGGAAAACTGTGGTCAGTCAAATTAGTGCAGGCAGTGCTTCTATTATGCCCATTTTTAAAAAAAAAAAAAAATCAGATCTCATTGTACATGTAATTCACCGCCAATATAACATAGGCTCTATGCTGAATATTATCAAAATGCACACAAATTATGGTACACTTTTATTAGAAGTTCTAAAATGTCCACCTCTGTGTTGTGATGTAATGTTTTATGCCCACCAATCTTATTTATATTGTTCATAATAATGTTATAGACTGATTTAACACACACTATTTTTGTTATATTTTTGTGCATATTTACTGTTTCAACAGGTTTTTTTTAAAAATGACTATTTAATATGTACATTTTTACAGGGTTTAATGTGCAAATGCTGGTTAAACATTAAGAGTAGCACCAAGTCAAAAAGGGGCTAAATCTTCAACATAAAGCTAAACTCTGAAACACTTTAGAATATTGATCCTTCATTAATGAATAACTACACAGGAACAAATGAGTAATGCATTAACACTCTAGTAACTACTATTAACTAGCAAGAAACTCTGATTAATGAATTTGTAAGTAAAAGAGCTCATTTGAATGTAGTAGTTCACTATTAGCTAATCAGTAACTACTGTTTTTTTCATACCTCCAAGAGAACTACTAAGAACTATTATATACAGGTTCATAATTAATGTGAATAAAGCATAATGTGTAATTAATTCTACAGTAAAGGTCATGGTAACACACTACTATTGATTGAAGTATTACCAAATCCTTCAGAAGGAGTTACTTGGATCAGTATTCTAAAGTGAAAAACAGGATAACTCTAATAACTACTGGAGTCATTGTAAACTTTTGTAGTTACTAGAGTGTTAATCATGCATTACTCATTTGCTCCTGTGTAATTATTCATTAATGAAGGATCAGTATTCTAAAGTGTTACCCTAAACTCTTCTTCAGTTCCACAGAATCCAGCAGTGTTTGATAAAGACATTCTGTGCCTTTTGAAGCTTCCCTCAATCACAAGTTAATTGCACATCCTGGCAGGCTAACTGTTGCTAGGTGATGTTACGGACTGGCGTGGGTTTTCAGTCATGGGAGGTTTTTATGAAGAAGTGAAAGCCATGTAGCCTCTGATCTTTAAAATGTATTATGGTGCAATATCTCAACATAATACAGCCAAATATGTGTCTACAACTGAAAATGATAAAAGGTTAATGAGGAAAACAGAGCAGGTAGCTAAAGAAAAGGGCAGAACAAGAAAAGAAAAAACCTGACTAAACTGCCTGCCAGTGTTGTAGTTGAAACCAGCTAATTTGAGTAGAAGTTCAGGCCAAAATCTGAGTAGATTGAGTCAGAGTCTGAATCGAGACGGAGACTTGAAATACAAGTCTGGTCTTGTCTGGTCTTGAATACTAGAATTCACCGGAGACTTCAAAAATGCCTCTAATATAAGATTGTAATATAATGCTTCTGCTGCTGATGGTGGTGACGATGATGATGATGATGATGGTTATGATAATGATCATGATGATAATAATAGTGACTGATGATGATCATGATAATTAAGTTTGGGTATTTTAGTGATTCCGATTCTATCGATTCTTATCAAAAGTTTAAAAAGTTTTTCAGTCAAGTTATTCAGTTTTTTCATTTGTTCTTAGATTAACATTAATGACACAAACAGTGGCAGGAATATTAGGCTGCTGTCATTTTAAGAGCTAATGCACAGATCCAATACACTGTTACATATATGATTTCTTTCTCAACTGTTTAAGTTAATTTAAGACAATATTTGACAAGACAGGCATTTTTACAAAATTTGTTTTCATATTATTTCCAATCAGGCACAAAAAGACTCAAGAGAACTCAATTCTGTATTCCTGCAGTAAATGAGAGGCGGATTTCAGTGCGTGCGCTTCAGATTTCATGTCTTTGTGTGCTTGAATGGTTTAAAATCACATTAAAATGTGCACACATGAATCGATGCATGGAATAGAAATTTTAATTTTGTAAGTAGTATCTGATTCCTGACCTTAAGTATTCTCGATTTTCAAGCTGCGTTGATACTAGACTTTAAATATGCAAAATTTCATCAGATGCTGCAACGATCGTGATATGAAGTCACAATCTACAGCGCCTTTTTATAAACATGAATTTAACACACATAACTTATAATAATACATTCAAAATGTAAAAATATACAACCTACTCAATTTTACTGCAAAAATATTATTATTATACTTCAGCGAAGAGGTCATTCCATAATGAATCAAACTTCATTATCAAACTTTTCACATTAGCTTGCCTTTCCGGTCTGACGCATTCGCTATGCGCATGAATGGAAGTCAATGGGACAAAAATGCAGTGTGACCAGACCTTAATAGTGACTGACGATGATCTTGACAGATGATGATGATGGTGACTGATAATGAGGCATTCATAGTAACTAAAAAAAGTTACAAAAATGAAGGTGAGTAAGCCATGATTTTATTATTTCTTTTTGGGTGAACAATTCCTTTCATTTCAGTTGTCTTGTTTTTGCGAAATAGTACTCATGGTTATTTTTCTTCTGCTTTCCCCTCTTTCATCATTTTCACCACTGACTGTTTGTTTTACAGATTGGATAAAGTTCCACAGGAAGTGTTCTCATTTTTGTAAATTTAGGAACTTCCACTAATAGAAAATAGGGTAGTTTCAATGTCAATATTATTCCCAGATGGTAGGCCTATTCATGCATCAATATTTCACTCACGTAAGCAGTTGTCCAACCATACAGAATTCATTAGCTACGTAAACAATGGGTGTGTAAGCATTCTCATAGTTCAGACACCAATGTATTGTTGTCAAAGTTTAAAGTTAAATCGGATTGTTTGCTACAATTAACGCACAGACTGTTAGATGACTCAGGCAGGTTGGGCGGGAAAGCAACAGCTTGGGGAAAAAGTAATTTTAACAGCCTGGCAGCAGATTTAGATGTTCACAAAAGAAAGACAGGGAGCAAAAACCTCCCCACCATCAGTAACAATTCAGACCAAAACAAAACCAAAGAGAGGTTTGAAGTGTCAATGGGGAAACAAGCAATAAACTCAAACAAAGACAAAGTCTCAACCTTGCAAAGCTGAAATCTCATTACCATTTTTCCAGTTTAGATGCAATAAAAATCATAAAACAACAACTCTATCCAGGCATCTCAGATTCTCTGACACCACAGGGAAGTGCAAATAGAGACGAGAGTGAGAAACTGATGGCTATACTGAAATATGTACAGTAGTTGTGTGTAAATTTTGGATGAAGCATGCAACAGAGAATTTATAGAAATTAAAAAAAGTGCAAATCCCTGACTACCACAGCCCTCAGGAACACAAACAAACAGAAAAATGCTTGCTGACAAGGTAATAATGCCAGTTATTAATTATTAATTAGGAATCACAGACGGTTGCACAGAAATATTCCGTTCTCTTTTGCCTCAGGAGCTCCCCGTGTTCCATATTCATTATGATGTTTCAATGCCTGAATGATGGCAGTGCTTTTCACTCTGAGCAAATAACTTCTCCGGGCTTCTAATACATCATTTAAACTGTGGAAATACGGATGCAAACTGCATTCCTCTTAAAGATGCAATCTATCAATAAAGAGTGGGAAAAGGCATTATTCTCGGTCGCTGCCTAAAATATACTCTGCGATTATTCGGTGTTCCTTGAGCTGGTGGATAAAGAGGCCTGTAAGCAAGTAAGCAGGTGAAAGTAAAAAAGGAAACTCTATGATGTTATTGTCACACATATTCAGTCTTCATGGACTTTTAGTTTGTTTCTTTGTCTTAGTTTCCCTCCAGTCATCAGTTGTCATGGACGCTCATCTAATCATCACACCTATTCGTTATCATTTCATTATCTCTGTGTATTTAGTTAATCTGTTTTCAGTCCTTGGTTGTTGTACGTGTCTGTCTGTGCACACACTGTTCACCTGTTGGATTTACCTTATTTTATTATTAAATACCAAATATTGGAACCTGTCGTCTCTTCATCTTTGGATCTTCATCTAGTGACAGTTATGGTCCCAAGAAAATGAAAGGTTTCTGTTTGTTTGTTTTTTACCATCTGTCGAGCACAAAACACCAGTCTGATCATTTAAAATAGCAATCACACCTCTACATGCGGCGAAGATTTGAGGTGTCATTCAAGCCGTTGGCACAAATAGTGCACGATGTGCAAAACACTAAGGTTTTTCACCTTTCTTTTGGTGGTGAACATAAAAGAAATGAAGACATTTATCTCAGTGTTTTTTGTACTTACCATGAATGTCCAACTTTGGCTAACATTCTGGTAAGGTTCTCTCATCTTTATGAACAAATGTTCTTCTAGCGTTAACAGAACGTTATTTGAAAGTTATCTAGTCTTTAATAAAGTTATCAAAATGTTAGCACAAAAACATTATTTGTACGTCGTTCATGGAATGAGATTATTTATTACGTTGTTTGTAAATCATTCATGGAATGAGATCTCATGGCATGAGATTTCTCGTGCCACGAGATCTCATGAGATTAAAATGTGTCAAGATTTCTCATCGAGTTGAAAAGCTGTCTCATGATATTGAATGACGGAGCGTGAGGGTGAAATTAGGATAGAATATAAAATAAAAACAATTTAACCCTTGTTTGACCTTATGGACATTTTTTTTTCTTTTTCTAAATCTTTTTTGCACTAGGCAAACAAAATAGTTCCTCTCAGGACCTTCATTGAATACAATTAAAACTTCAATTTTAATATAATTTAACTATAAAATGATGCAAGCGTTGTTAATAGGCTTTGATTCAGTTGGCAAGGCTTCAAAATTAAAATATTTACAATATTTTACCAGATGGTGCCATTTTCTTGGGTTTAGCCTATAAAGCAAATACTTGCATTATTCCTGTTTTCTGCTTATGCAAATTATAGAGCCAATTAATAAAAAATGATGCAACTATAATTGTGTGGGTGTATTGGTATGGATGTCAGAGTGTGGTTTGTATGTGTGTAATAAAAAAATTGTGAGTGTGTGCGTGAGTGTGCGCTTGTAATATTTGAGAGAGAAAAACTGTACTTCAAATCATAAATCCACCCATTGTGTGTACCAGTGGAGTTTTGCTGGCATTAAATGGCATTAAACCTTAAATTTGGAACACAACTTGTTTAGATTTGTGGTTTTGATTTTCTAGCAGATTTTCAATGCATTTCATAAAATATGTATTTTATATAAAATAATGTTCATAAATCATTTTCATAAGCTTAAACCTCTAAAATATTGTTTTGCTTTCATTTTTTAAACTTTTACTTCAACAATAATCTGCCAAGGGTCTTCTTTAAAATGAGACCAAACTTAAGTCTGTGGTCCCAAGCTTCAAATTATGACAGTTTTTTGACATGGACATTTTTGTCCATTATGGACCAATGTGTTTTTTTAATTGATGCACAAGGGTTAATTCAGTTGGATAACAGTCGCTTCAATTCCATCCAGCTCAACCAACATGAGCAGCAGAGCCATACGGTGAAAAAAAATCCCCGTAAAATTTACGGTAAAAAAAAAACGGCAGTTGTGGTTGCCAGAACTTTACCGAAAAAATACGGTAGCACCATTTTAGGTTTTACAGGATAGCACTAAGTTTACTGTCTATTCTACAGTTTAAAACTGTATAATTTAAAGGTTTATAATGTAATGATTACTGTTCATTTTACACTTTATTTTACACACATTTATTTTATTTAAAAAAAAAACGTATTTCATAAACTGATATGTTAATTTACCATCTTACTGAAGTACCAATATCTGTTTTGTACCTTTGTAATACAGTGACAACCACCAAACACCAAACACAGCGGTGATGAGAGTCACATGATGAATCAAAGTTCATCACAAGCAGATTTTCCAAAAGCTGAGAAGGACATTACTAATATATAGAGAGTGAACACAGTGTCATTCACACAAACACTAAAAACCATCATGGTAACACACACTAAATTTTAAAAATGCAATAAACATTAATTTAACAACATTAGATGTGACATAAAACCCTAAAGTACATAACTGATTTGAAAAAAAACTAAGAAGATTTCGTTATTTCAAAATAAATATGGGAATGTCAATTTACTTTTTTACTGTAAATTATACAATAATTAGCTATTTTTCACGTCCAAAAACTGTACAATTAATGGTATTTTACCGTAAAATTACATTAAATGTACTGTTAGAATTATTACAGTAATTCCCCGTATATACTATGGAAACTTTCTGTAAACCAATTAACACCATAACATTTTACCATTAAAATCACAATCATTTTTACATTGTACGTAGTGCAGCAGGAATCCGAGTTCACTAATCATGTGACGAGAGATGATTGACAAGGCCATGGCTGAAGATTTGTTGCACAACAGAGCCTAAGCGTCTTATAAATGTCTTATGTTGTAGAATTCACGCTCAGCACCGCTGCTCTCTATTCAGAGTACACGCGATCGTGAAAGCAAAAGTAAAACGCGAACGCACATTCAGATGCAGTTTCAATATCCCACGTTTTGAAAGCAGCTCTCTGATGCATGCAAATATCTCCCGATATAAGTTGTTTGGGTCAACTTTTCAAATTTGGGTGAACTGTTTATGACCCAACATATAGGCTATTTCAATACTTCAATATTTCAAAAAGTCATGAAACTTGCATGTCAACATTGTGTCTACAGTATTCAATGGGAAGAGCACCATATAATCTCCACAGAAGCAGGACCGCTCGATTCTCGCGAACCAATGAGCCTAGAAGGGTTCTTAAATGTCATCCCTCTGGAGTATACATAACTTCCTTTCATTCGATTCCAGATGAAGACGCGGCCACAATCATTAAGGCTAATTGTGTCTTTCTGTGACAATGGCTCTATGAGGAGTCTTAATAAGTTGGCCTTATTTTTGTCTGCCATTTATATCGGAGCAACGGAGGGACAAAATGATCAGCAAAATTAGATAGCATAGACAAACTGGAGCCGGAGAGAAGGAAAAAGAGAGAGAGAAATGTTTGCTAACGCAGACTACGGAAGAGTCTACTTGTAACAGTTGCTCAGAACAGATGGAGCTTTAGAGTTTCAAAACAACGTCTGTCTCTTTCTTCTTCATAAATGTTCAGATAGCTTGCGATGCGTTTGAGTCATCCATTTAATGGATCTGGTTTGATTCTTAAAAGAATCTCGCTCTTTTTGTCTTTTTACGATCCTTATCTGTCTCCCTCCTTATTTGCAGTCGGATTATTAAATGAGCTCTAATTTGTATAATCAATTAAGAACTGCACAAACACAGAGGATCATTTATATTCATTTAGCAAAATAAAGAAGCAAAGTTCTCTCTCAGTGTAATAGAAAAGCTGTAATAGAAACAGTTTTCATTTTCAAAGAGTACTTTAACAAGCATCACCACTTTTGCACAGTTGCTTCATATATAATACAAATATAATGTAAAATATTCTATTTTAAATACAATTAAGTATATTTAACCAAGTTTTTCAGTATTCAATATAATAATTCTTTTATTCACAATTTTTTTCTCACCTCATCCACCTTTTTTGTTCACTGAGCTTGTTGCAATGCATTCTGGGAGAGCATTCTCCACTCACATATGTGCGTCGTAAGAATCTGTAAATCTGTAAAATTCTATATCTATAATATATATTAGGAAGCAGCATAATTAAGATGTCTACCTTTTGGACCAGACTTTGGGTTGTTAGCACATCTATGATGCCTTAAAAAACATGATCTGTTTTGGAACAGGTCATGTATATATGCATTTGCCTGTACAGAAATGAATCTGCATATTGATAGCACAGGTTTATGAGCACAAAAAGCCAACAGTCATGAAACACAATAGTTATGAACAGGAGTCACTGTCATTTTCAGCAACACACCGCAATGTGTGGAAATGGATGTATTACACTCTTCTGTAATCGTGAAAAAGCATATTGTATTTTCCAGCTTGTCTATGAAACAGTAACATAATTGGCAGTCAGGCATAATGAATATAAAAAGGACCCTGTTGTGTGTCTGTCAGACATATGAATAAGAACGCCTGTTTTCCACCTGCATTGGCTCATATGAGTCTCTTTCTCTTTGTCTCCCTGTATCCGACTGAAATCCTTAAGGTGACCTCAGATGCAGAAATGTACTCACGTTACAGATGACAACTGGAAAAATGGACAGAATAGCATATTACCACAAAAATATTTGCAAAAAGTATGCAAATTTTCTTTGCATGAAATACTCAAATAATCTACTTGTCAATTATCAAAATGTGCAATATATAGGGTTATTGTTGTTAACTAAAACTATTTAAAACGTTTTTATTAATTGGAATAAAGATGAAATAAAATCAAATATAAATATTAGATGAAAAACCTAGTGTCACTGTTGTGGTTGCAATCTAGTCTTTAATCCATAAACAGAAATACACAGAAGAATCTTGTGAGAACATCCACGCAAACCATACATGATAATGACGATAGTGAACTGAACAAAATATGCAGAGAATTAAACTACACACAGGTGGGGGAAATCAGTAATGAGGGTATCGAGTTAGCAACTAAAGAGATTGGAACTAAACTGAAGGAAACAGCAAACACCAGAACGAGAACCAAAATTAAATGAAACTAAATGTGACCCTGACATTACTCCAGCCTCCCACCAAGCGTGTTCCAAAGTGGAGAAAGGGACGGGGTTTTGGAGGCAGATGCGGCGCTGGTAAAGAGCAGGGAACTGGAAGAACTTGCTGCGGGGAACCCGATGGCAGAGATGAAGGAAGTAGCCAAGGTAGAGCCGTGATAGTTTACCTGGGAGGAGCCTGGGGGAAGTGATGGAGGCGGAGCAAGTGTCAACAGCCCAGGGCGACATCAAAGGCCCAGAAGTCCAAGGCGATGCCGCTGGCTTAAGGGACCAACGCGAGGGCGGGGGCCAGGCAGAACAGGGCAACACTGGCTACGTTCACATGGTCAGTCCAAATCCGATTATTTGTGTATTCGATTGGAATCTGATCTAAAATGACGTCCACATTGTGTCTCGCAACTGTTCAGATCCAATTTGTGTCCATCCTGGTCTTTCGTTCTCAGGAATATCTTGGTTTCAATTGCAATGACATTGCATTGGTACTTGGTAGGCATATGCTATAAACGACAACAACAACCGCAACATAGAAGGGTTTGCAATACAGATATTGTCTTATTTACAACATGTACAGGAGGCTGGTATGCGTGAGTTTATTTAGTGCTGTCGTCTCCAACAGTTTCAAAACATGTCTCCATTATATTGTCATTTTCTGCTCGTCCAGAACTTTCCAACATCACAACCTTGTTTTTGCAGTGACTTTCACCATGTTTCCTGTTGCAACGTCCGGCGTTTGTTTTACATGCCAAGAGAAAGTCAAATAAACTATGCAAAACATGATCAGAGCAATCAGACTGAAACAGATTTCCAGAAAAGATTTCAAACCACATGTATATTGTAAAAAAAAAATTCTGGTAAAATTTAGCAGCTGTGGTTGCCAGAACAAAAATATGGTAGCAATGTTTTAAGTTTTACGGGAAATTGTAATAATTACGATTCACAACGGTTTATTTTACAAAAATAAAAAAAATTAATTTACAGTAATAAAAAATATTTTTACAGTCTTTTACCGTTAAAATCAGGGTAATTTTTTACAGTGTAGCTCGAAACGGATTTGAAAAAATTGCATTTCATGTGATTGTTTTGCTGTTCACACTTGCTAAATCTGATCGGATTTGCACAAAAATCAGATTTGGACCGACAGTCTGAACATATAGCCTAAGAGTGAGGACCAAGTCAGATCCGAAGTGGTTGAGTATAGAAGCGCTGCTGGAGACAAAGTTGCAGTGAAACCAGGACTACGAGAGACCAAGATGGATCTGAGGGAGTGCAGAGCCAAGGCAATTTTCTTGAGCAGCAAATTGGCACGTTAGAATGACTTCTGAAGGATCTTGTGACACTGAAGACTGGAGTAATGTGCTGAAAATTCTGCTTTGCAATCACAGCAATAAATGAAATTTTTAAATGTATTAACATAGAAAACAATTCTTTTAAATTGTAATCATATTTCACAATATTACTGAATTTGTTGGAAAGCGACGGAGTTAGACCCTTTCTGTTCTTAGATAAGCAAAGCCCTGAAACTGTGTGAGGAGGTCTAGAACATTTGCACACAACCAATGATAATAAGTGCCAATTACAGAGAAGACTAGGTGAGATAATGAGCATTTAGCAGCATTCATGGGACTCACAGAATGAGGAGAGCATATTAAAGAGACCAAAGTTAAGCTGAAAGCTCAGTGGAAATAAAGAGAAACAATTGGCAGGGACAGGAAGATTTTAAACAGAGTGAACCTGTTCAAGTGAACCTTTCAGGAATAACTAAAGCAGAACTGATGAGAATATTTCAGACGTTCCGCAAGGTGGGTGGGAAAGCACTTCTTGACGTTTGTCAAAATTTTGCAGTCTAAAGGTTTTTGGTGACATGTCACGAACTGCAGACTATGCTGAGGATTATCGTACTGTTTCTCGAGCCAAGTCATGTCCACACATTTTTTAAGAACAAATCAGACTATGATGTTATGCGATTAAAGACTGTTCACCTTTAAATTTATAAGTTTGACAACTTAAAAGATGTGAATAACAAGCCATAAAGGCTGACTTGGCTTTTAGTCCCTTGCTTTATGACATTTGACGGCCCGAGGAATAAAATGTATAGGGTACAATGTTGCCATATTCTTTTTTAGTCATTTTAAAATTCCACCTGAACTCCATCTTTCTCTTAGTGCAATATCAAACAGTAAACTTCTTCATGGAAACTCAGGAAAGATAGATGAGCCAGTTATACATAGCAGATTTTCCTATTATAATTCAAGGTGCATTAAATGAGTCAAGGGCCTGTGAATTCTTCTCAGTGTGTACACCGGTTCACAATATCCTGCTTACAGAGCCAACACGACAGGAAGTGAGAGTTTGGAAATGCTGCATTGATTCTGTCTGAGAAATTTACCTAAAGACAACAAAGGTGGTATAGACAAAACCCAAGCCAGGATGTGATGGGGCGATTCAATGAGGGTGGATAGTGGAGGAGACGCTGTTAGATAGAAAAGAATAAGAGTGAGAAGAAATGTGGTCAATGGAAATGACAAAAGAAGGAAGAGACAGGCAACAAATGATGTAAAAGAAAACAAATAGGGGATCTTGCTTTTGTTTGCTATGGATTTCTTTTTTGTCAACCGTTCAAACATGAACAAACCATCATCCTTCATGGACTAGACTGATGATTTAGTGATTTATTAGTTGGCAAAATGTTAATAAAACACTTTTTATTTTTATTTTTTACTTTTAATAAAAGTAATCACATTTTCCGTCCCCGTTTCAGATAATCTCAAAAACAATGGCCCTAACGAGGATACAATCGCCTCACAATTGGACTTGGCCGGTGAATTAATGAAATAACTACTTCATTGTCTACATAACAATCCCATTACAATTATATGTACATGTATATGTCTATGTATGTGTGTGTGTGTGTCGAGTCACCAGATCATGCTGAGGCAAAGAAACTCTTGCCGTTAAGTAGCGGCTTTTCAATTCCTGATTAAGTCATGAAAAGAACGGCATGCCATCAATTCAAACATGAAAGAGATGGTTCAAACAATTGCAATTAGCACTTTTATTGTTGAATGAACAAATATGGGCTGTACTTAAATGTAAAAAGTGCCATTTTGTGCCAGTAAAGTGGCAGCAATACACAATTGCAGGGGGAAAAAAAGATTTCCAAACAGGTTTCCCAAATAATCCTACTCTGCCCCATCCCTGTCTGCCACAGAAAACAAGTAATTAAATTATTAATAGATATTTTGTTTATATTTTATTAAACCTTTTTGGTGTTGAATGAAATAATTAATTTAGTTATTATCAATTAATCATTAATCAATCAACAATCATCTTAAGGTTTATTTTATTTTTCACAATGCATTATGGGAATGCCTTCACAAGGATACATGCAATTCTCATGATGCAATTTGACCAAATTAATGCATCCACATTAATGTAAACATGCCTATTGTATATTTAAATAAACTACCTAGTTTTTCTTCCCCTAAAACTGATAGGGGAAAATATCTTAACATTGATTTAAAAAAAAAAAAAAAAAATCACACACTTCACCATTAATAAATGCTTCTACAGGTTAAAGTTAAATTGATTCAAGAAAAATTGTGTTTGCCTTTAATCAAGCAGACTATTCCATATTGAAATACCACACATCATTTATAAAAGGTTGCATTGACACAAATGCTGGCCGAATTTCATATACTGTAAATCCAGACTGCAGTTAAAATAATACATTTGAAGGCCAGAATGCTTCCAGGACTTTAATGCTGAAAAGGTATTGCTAATTTATGCAGAATATTGAAGCAGGCATCCAGCCTTCCATTAGGAGACGGTCTGATGATGCATAATGAAGTATTTTGTATGCCTGTGCCAAAGAGGTACGAAAGAGGTGAGAAAATAGCTGTGGTTTTCCATCAAACATCAGCTGCTGCTGCTTGCCCTTCCAACCCCCATGAGTCTCGTAACAGCTCCACAAACAAATAAATAAAAAAACAAAACAAAAAAAAAAACATACTTAATTGTTATGCTGAACAGGTAGATGTTTTCTGGTCATCTTATATCTCACAGTTCCAGAATGCATAAAGGTTGTCATGGGGTTGAGATTCATCTTGCTTCTGCTGCGTATTATCATTTCATATATATATATATATATATATATATATTTCCATTTTTTCTTTCAGTGTGGGAGATGGATTTGGCAAAGTGAGTGTTTTGTTGTGAAACTCGAAGTTTGTACTGTAGGTCTCATTCAGTAACAATGAACGTTCACAGAACTTTAGCTCACATTCTGGCAAGGTCCACTCAAAGTTATAAACAAATATTCTTCCAGTCGCATTATTAGAATGTTTTTTTTTTTTTCAAAATTATCTGGTCTTTAATAATGTTTTCAAAACCTAGCATTTTGAACTTTCAGAAAACAAAATCAGAAAAACATTTTCACAACTTTAGCAAAACGTTAGCAAAATATTCTTAGAACACTTTTGTTAGCCGATGTATTTTCTAACCTGATCTCATGGCAATTTGTACGTATTTTACGAGGTGGCTGATTCGTATGACCTCACTCGTACATATTTTACAAGTATCCAAATTCGTATGAATTCGAACGAATGACCCCTAACCCCTAAACCTACCCGTCACTGGGGCTTAGACAAATTACATGAATTTGTACGACTGAGTACGTACAAATTCGTTCGAATTAGCCACCTCGTAAAATACATACGAATTTGAGATAACGTTGATGTTTTCAAATCATCGATATTATGATTTATCAGTAAGTTCACATTGTTAATTTACGCTAGAAAACGGTAGAAACCAACAAAAACCCAACATACACAAAAGTCAGTCTCTCATTTTAAGAAGGTTCATTTTCTTGCTGTGCATGCTCTAGTACGCGCACGAGAGAGGTGAAGATGTGCGAAAAGCTACACACGTTTGTTCATTCAAAATATCAAAATTAGGATAAAAGATATGCACCTGTTGGGATTCTAGCTGACATATGAGAAAACTTTGCATGAGAACACAAACACACAAATTGAACAAAATTACTAGTGCGCTATAGGCCATGAATTACTAGACTGCGATTGCGATAGTCATCCAAATTGTGATGTACAGTCGTGGCCAAAAGTTTTGAGAATTACATTTTTCTCCATTTTTCACAAAGTTTGCTGCTAAAACTGCTTTTAGATCTTTGTTTCAGTTGTTTCTGTGATGTACTGAAATATAATTACAAGCACTTCATAGGTTTCAAAGGCTTTTATCGACAATTACATGGCATTTATGCAAAGAGTCAGTATTTGCAGTGTTGGCCGTTCTTTTTCAGGACCTCTGCAATTCGACTGGGCATGCTCTCAATCAACTTCTGGGCCAAATCCTGACTGATAGCAACCCATTCTTTCATAATCACTTCTTGAAGTTTGTCAGAATTAGTGGGTTTTTGTGTGTCCACCCGCCTCTTGAGGATTGACCACAAGTTCTCAATGGGATTAAGATCTGGGGAGTTTCCAGGCCATGGACCCAAAATTTCAACGTTCTGGTCCCCGAGCCACTTAGTTATCACTTTTGCCTTATGGCACGGTGCTCCATCGTGCTGGAAAATGCATTGTTCTTCACCAAACTGTTGTTGGATTGTTGGATGAAGTTGCTGTTGGAGGGTATTTTGGTACCATTCTTTATTCATGTCTGTGTTTCTGGGCAGAATTGTGAGTGAGCCCACTCCCTTGGATGAGAAGCAACCCCACACATGAATGGTCTCAGGATGCTTTACTGTTGGCATGCCACAGGACTGATGGTAGCGCTCACCTTTTCTTCTCCTGACAAGCCTTTTTCCAGATGCCCCAAACAATCGGAAAGGGGCTTCATCGGAGAATATGACTTTGCCCCAGTCCTCAGCAGTCCATTCACGATACTTTCTGCAGAAGATCAATCTGTCCCTGATGTTTTTTTTGGAGAGAAGTGGCTTCTTTGCTGCCCTTCTTGACACCAGGCCATCTTCCAAAAGATGCGCTCACACCTGCCTGCTGCCATTCCTGAGCAAGCTCTGCACTGGTGGCACTCCGATCCCACAGCTGAATCCTCTTTAGGAGACGATCCTGGCACTTGCTGGACTTTCTTGGATACCCTGAAGCCTTCTTTACAAGAATTGAACCTCTTTCCTTGAAGTTGCTGATGATCCTATAAATTGTTGATTTAGGTGCAATCTTAGTAGCCACAATAACCTTGCCTGTGAAGCCATTTTTATGCAACGCAATGATGGCTGCACGCGTTTCTTTGCAGGTCACCATGGTTAACAATGGAAGAACAATGATTTCAAGCATCACCCTCCTTTTAACATGTCAAGTCTGCCATTCTAACCCAATCAGCCTGACATAATGATCTCCAGCCTTGTGCTCGTCAACATTCTCACCTGAGTTAACAAGACGATCACTGAAATGATCTCAGCAGGTCCTTTAATGACAGCAATGAAATGCAGTGGAAAGGTTTTTTTGGGATTAAGTTCATTTTCATGGCAAAGAAGGACTATGCAATTCATCTGATCACTCTTCATAACATTCTGGAGTATATGCAAATTGCTATTATAAGAACTACAGCAACTTTTCCAATTTCCAATATTTATGTAATTCTCAAAACTTTTGGCCACAACTGTATATCCGAGTAAAACAGCTTCTTGAACAAGAAAAAATGTAAAGCAGGATTTGATGTTTTCCATCGGGAATTGATTGAAGGGTTGTGATGTGCTATTGCCACGATCTCCCGTGAGTGACGGGTTGTCTCGCCCTTGCACCAGTAAACGCGTCATCAGAAAAGAGTTGTTGAAGGTGAATCTTATTCACTGCAGCGCCATCTTTGATTTTTAACGGGAAGGAAAGCAACCATGTGAGGGATAGACATACATCTCTTCAGTGGTTTGTATTGTTTTTAAACATGGTTTTGGATTGTTCTGCTGATGAAATACAGCAAAAATATGTTTTTAAAAATAACTCCTGATAATATGAGCCGTGGAAAATTATAAGTGATGAAGGAGTTTTATACAGTTTTTTACAGCGGATGCCATTGAAAACACGGTACGTCTATTCCTCCCAGCCTCGCTTTCATACCTGTCATGGCGCTGCTCTGTTCAGCTGGGCGCTCTATGATCAGATAGCTCATGTGTCTCTGTTCATATTTCATTCTCTCGCACCGCCAGTCAGCTCTTAACTGCCTCTGTAATTACACCCTCTTCAAGTGTTCAGCAGCTTTCTAATTGGAGGATGTGTTAAGATGCATGACATTAAGTGAGTTTTTTTTTCAAGACGAGTAATTGAGGAGAAGAATTTGCTGTCATGTGGCATCCCAACCCTCTACACTTACATGAATGCTTTTTCTTCAAACGTATATTGTGATACCTGAGGCCTTGAGATTTTGGGATCTGTCATATAATTCGGAACTGTCATGGCTAACACATGCTTTTTTTCCCCCTCTGCCCCCAACTTAAATTCACATCATTGATTTTAATTAACTTTACACTCCCTATTTGTTGCCGTTTTTACAGATCACTGAGACATAGAAATATCCATTTATTTTCCAAGTTTTAATTACGGTTTCCTGAAAAACAGAGTTCCTGTTTGTTGCACAAGAACAGCGGCGTTAATTGTGTTCATGTGACAGCACAGCCCTGTGGTGTCAAGCTTTGTCAGTAAGAAAAATAAACATTCATGTGAATTGCTGACGAATCTTGTCACTTCAGAATCTTGTCTTTTAGTGATAAAGGAGCTAAGAATTAATGACTACCTTCGGCGATATGATTAGATCATCCCTTTGTTGTTGCTGACTTAAGCCTCCTTGCCTAAAAAATTAATGGTAATGAGTTGACTTCAATTCAATTTACATGTCTTTGTGAATGTGGACTGTGCTTTAGTTACTGGAGTTTTAATCTCATGCAGTGGTGTATAATGTACTTGAAAGCCATTCTTGAGTTAAAGTATAGATATCTTACCAGAAGTAAAAAGCCACTGTTTAGAATATTACTTGAGTAAAAGTTTTAAAGAATGTGATATTTTTTGTACTTAAGTATGAAAAGTATTTTTTTGATATTAAACATACTTAAGTATTGAAAGTAAAAGTACAAGTAAATGCAAAATACAAAAGGAGCAGAAAATATTGTTAAAAATTGTTCTATACAGTTTGAGCAGGAAGATTGTTTTTAACTCCATTTCTTACACTTTGTTTGCTTTGAATCTAAAAAAAATGGCAAAATGTTTATTGTAAGTTTTAAATATAAAAAAACACTAATATATTAATTATACCTTGATCATTCGTCATAGTGAATTATTACTAATGCAAGAGGCAACTTTAAAATGTTAAAATGTAAATGTTGAAATTAACAATGAACACTTTTTATTAACCTTTAATGTTACAAATAGTATTGTAAAGTGTTGCCATTTCATGTAAATCTAAACAATCATGCTTAAAATGGCCATCTTTACACACAAAGGCATATTAGATGTATCCTTTCACTCATTATTTGCTTCCATTTTAGAACACTTGATAATTATCTAATCAAAATGTGTTAAAGTGCAGATAAAAAAAGGACTGAAATCGA
The DNA here is from genome assembly GCA_038088235.1 of Zacco platypus. Taxonomy (NCBI): domain Eukaryota; kingdom Metazoa; phylum Chordata; class Actinopteri; order Cypriniformes; family Xenocyprididae; genus Zacco; species Zacco platypus. Next base: position 21,392,124 of record CM076075.1, on the reverse strand, counting down.
ATACATTTCTGAATTATGTATCTGTCAGCTACATAATTAGGATACAATTTAAATATGCATCTTCGCTGGATAACGAATGCATAGAATGGAACAAATGGATATAAACTAATGCAAATTGAGGGTAACAAACATGACATTAAACAGTTGGTGTTTTTGTCACATTGTTTTAACCGCTTGAGGCACCGTTACTACTAGCATCCTCTAAGCCTCGACGGCAAACATACTGCTGTTCTCCACTAATGCAGCATCTAGACAACAAATTAATTACTTTAGTGATATGAAAACATGTACTGTAAAACATACCGCTTTGTCTGCTTTAAATCCGTTTTTGTAGCGTCCAGTTCTGTGCAGCGTGCAGCCTCATGTCATGTATCAAAACAATCTCAGTGATAGTTTTTATTTCTCCTCTAGAGGTCGCTCTCGTACCGCACTCTTCTCAGCCTCTCCAGTAACGGACATGAAATCAACCGCGGTTGTGCGAGTACTTGTTGGCACATGCTTGCTTGCAGTCTGTGTTTTTCCTTTTTTATTTTGTAGTAAAGAACAAAAATGCTTTGGGGAAATTTATCTTTATTTTTTTTAATTTATTTATTTAGAGTAAAAGTATACATTTTATGTAGGAAATGTAGTGGAGTAAAAGTAAAAGTTAACAGAAATATAAATACTCTGGTAAGTACAGATTTTCCCAAAAAATTCTCAAGTACTATTACTACTTCGTTACATTACACCTCTGATCTCATGCGAGTCATTTTCAGATACTAGCAATATTATAGCATTAGAAAATTGAATATTTTTAATTAGTTTTTAATGACTTTATTTCTATTCAATGTTTTGCTCTCTTTTAGCATTATAGCTAAATTACATAATCTGATCTACTGTAGATCAAAAGATTCGGCAAGGTTTTATTTTTAAAATTGAAATGTTTCTTCATTGTCAGAATTCACTCACTCTTTTTAATTTACTCCCTCAGGTCTATATATTAGTGGACTACTAATTACTAATCCACTATATTAGTGGACTAACAGAGAGAATAGTGAATGAGGGTAGAGGAGGCAATTTCGGACAAGGCCAAAGAAAAGAGGCGGTAATCACAGAATAGCCAGAACAGCAGAAACAATAGGAACAAGAATACACTTCAAAAATAAGAGTCCATAAACACAAGACAGGGGAATACAAGACAGGAAACACTTGTACCCCGGTTTCACAGATAAGGCTTAAGCTAGTCCTAGACTAAAACGAATGTTTAAGCTGATTTAACTGAAAGTAACTTGCACTGACACATCTTAAAATATATCAGAGCCATATTTTTGTCTTAAGATGCACATCAGCAATGTTTTTTTTTCTAGTGCACGTTTATAAAATAATCCTTAAATGCCCTAATTGAACTAAGGCCTAATCCTGGCTTAATGTAAGCCCTGTCTGTGAAACCAGGCCATTGTGTAAAAAGTGTATTTGTCCATTAAATCTAAAAGTTGTTTTTAAAGAACAGCAATAATAAAGGTGTTTTACATGCAATTTTGCTTTTAATGCATTAGAGCAGTGGATCAGACTATTTGGAGAGGGTGGAGACCGTGTGAAAAATTAAAACTCATCACATAAAACGTGATGTGGATTAATTATTTAAAGTGATGTCAAATACATTGAATGGATTATACTTAATCTTACATGAATTCTTTCACACAGTACAGCAACGGCCCCAGCTCAATTTATATTCAGCTGATAATACTCAGCAATATTATTGATTTGACTGTACTGACACTTGGATGACAACTGAACTGAGCCGGATGACGACATCACTGTTTTCTGCAGAGCTGCTTTATAGCCGAATTGAACTTGTTTCATATTTGATGATCTTTACACAGTTATTGAATGAAACTGAATCAACACTGAACTGGCCTCAGCTGAACAATGACACTATTTTCTCTTTACAGCACATTTGAACTCTGTGTCAGAGTTATGTTTTTTTCTTACTATGAGTTGAGGTTTTGCACTTTTTTCTGTCACGATCACTAGCTAGAGTGCCCTTGATAGCCATCAGAGGGCATTTTTCCCCAGATTATTGCCACTCACTGAACAACTACATTTCCCAGAACCCATTGCCTGGACTCTTTAGTGTTTGATCACTTCCAACTGTGAGTCATTATCCTTGATAATTCTCACAATATATACGTGATTTTCAGGCATTCTCTACGAAGTCATATACTGCAATTCTGATCATTTCCTGTATCTTGTTTTTTTTTTTTGTCTTCTACCTGTTATAATTGGATTTCTCCATTTTTGCCTGTGCCCCTTTGACCTGGTGATTATTTGAACTGTTTTCCCAGCAGTGTTGCCTATTGCTTTCAGTTGAAAGTAGCTCAAACTGGTCACTAAATGTCGCTAGATGACATCATACTGGTGAGTCCGCTGATCTATACTAATATAAATATAGATCAATGAGCGAGTCATGGAATCTAGATAAACTTTGTCCAAGAAGTTGCTAGATTTGTGGCTAGACTTTTAAAAAGTCTCAAAAGGGGTGGGGAAATCGCCAAATCTAGGGACAAAATTTCTGAATTGGCAGCTGTTTCCCGGTGTTTTGACCCATTACCTGTGTTTGGACTACCCTTCTTATAAATACTGAGTTTGGATCCTCAACCTTCAGGTCTCATTTCATGACGTTTTCCTTAGTTACTGGTTGATTAGCTTACACCTGATGTTGATTTCTTTGATTAGTTTGTTCTATTTACGCTCTGTGTTTTGTTCAATTCTTTGTCCGTTCTCGACAGTGTGTGGTTTGGTTGTTCTGCTCATTGTGGGTTTTTTGCCGGAGTGCTTAGCTTCTTTGTGTTTAAATAAATTGGACTGTTGCACTTAAATCCAGCTTTTATTTCATCCTTGTTTCTGAAACCCAACTGTGACAATTTGCATCACTGAATCGTTACTTTCCTGTTTATCCCTGTAAAGCTGCTTTGAAACAGTCTTTGTTGTATAAAGTGGTACAAAAATATAGGTGAATTTCAGGAAAATACATTTTAAATTGTTAATGAAAAGTAAGATAAATTAAAAAAAATTTAAAAAAAATGTCTGGGACTGCTACCTCTCCATGGGTGCCTCTTAATTCCAACTGTCTAAATGTTCTTCATGTTAACAGCCGAGAAGCACAGATATCATAAAACAATGAGGGTGATTTAACTGAGATGCAGAAAAAAAAGGCACTAGTACAGTAACCGAGAGAGTTACAACTGAAGAAAACGCATGCAAATATCAAACAAAAAAAACTTTCATTTGCTGCAAATACTCACACCTCAACCAAACACAGAAATGTGTTAAAAACACAAATACATGTATTGTCAAACTGATGAAGATATCATCTTTGTTTTGCCAGTGTTTTCTTCAGTTGCATCGCATTGAGCTCCCTCTGTCACCGTACACTATATTAATTGTTCAATTATTTCACCACCTCAGAGAGAGACTGAACAATACAAGTGTGAAAGAACCATATTTCAGAAAACCACCAAGGTTTTGCTATTGAATTGTACCTCTCACGCTTTATTGTGTCCTCAGCACCAGTGAGTCATTTCGGCAGCCTCTTCTTCCTTCACTTTAAACCTTTTCTTCTCCACCAATGCAAAAGCATAATCAGTTTTGCATTTCTAACCATCCTTTGAAAACATCTATTGATTTGCCACAAGTACTCCTCTCCTTTATTGTCAATAATCTGATAATGTACCTTCATATCCCTTCCACTCTCACTCTCCATTATAGTCTCAAACTCTCCTTCTCTGAGTTTTGTTTGTTTTATTCCACTTTTGTTCAGAGGAGAGTGCACAGGAAATTGTGCATAATATATATATATATATATATATATATATATATATATATATAAACACATAATATATATAAAACAAAACAACTAGCTGTGACACATTTTCTTTTTGTTCGTAATTGGCTGGCCTTGTCTTTGCACATTTACATTTTTTCTTTTGTGCAGTAAATTAACCGTATCACTTTGTGATACTTTAAACTGATACTGTGCCTTCCTATGCCATTAAAACAATTAACACCATGCATCAAAGGAAAATGAATGTGCATGCAGATTGTTCTGACGTGAGTTTAGTATTACACACGACAGATAAAAGTAATTTTGATCCTGATTGAGATTCTAAAAGAAGCAGCGAGCATTGCATCACCATCTTCACACGCTGTCTTATCAGCTGCTGCAGGAATAAACAGGGAGGATTTAGTCGTACAAAGTGATTTCAGAGTTATTTTGCCCTGACAGCACACAGCTATAAACAGACATCCAGACACGACTTGTGACATCGTGAGATGGTGCAGAGAGACACGCGGCGATGACACATGAAAAAATAAATAAATAAATAAATAAAAAGGGAAGTTAACGAACTGGGCCTAAAATGAGAGAGCATGCTGTGTTAAGACGACCCGGTTATTGAGCTTGACAGTTGTGACAACTTGAATCAAGTTAGCAATTAATAAGCAATTTTAGTTCAAGTTCATATTTAAGCACAGCTTATTTGCTGCCAATTAGCAATGAATTAGAGGTTATTAAGCAATTAAATTATCACATAAGCTTCATGGATATAGTGGCAAGGCCAGGGCAGCTTAATCAGAGATACCAAATTGCAGCATATGTAAATATTCTCATTTCTGTCAGTGAAATATTCTGTTTAGATGGTTATATATCTGAAATTATTGGTACAAGGGGGAAATACAGAGAATACAAGTTCAAAATGTGTGCTTTGTTCTTTGTCTCCAACCTAAAATCTCAAACCATTGATTTTAAATTAACTTGTTGGTTGTCATTTTTACAGATCACCGAGACACAGAAATATCCATTTCTTTTCCTAGCTTTTAATTATACCTTCCTGAAAATTGAATTAGAATGGGGCTTTAAAGAGAATACAAATTCAACACGAATACATGGTTTAAAAGCACCAATCCTTCTACTTCATATCAGTTCATTACACCACTTGATAAGTTTGAAATGTAAGATTATCTGCTTTGAGAATATAGGCTAAAGACCTCGTTTTGGTTTATACTTAATGATACACCAATGGCAATTTCTTAATTTGTTTGTCCTCCTGTGAATTTTCCTGATCTATTCTATGATGACATTGTGAAATTTTGCATATTACTCGCTCATAAAGACCATCACTTATTTCATTCCTGGATGAATTTATTTTGGACAAATCAGTTCAATGAATCAATGAGTCAATGATTCATTCATAAAGATTGTCTACTCCTGTACACATACATACATACATTATATATATATATATATATATATATATATATATATATATATATATATATATATATATATATATATATTAATTGCATCACATCCCGCCTACAAATTCAATAATACAAAACTCTCATAAGTTTTAGAGGCTTGATGGATCTGCCCTGCAAAGTTCATGTCCGTTTTATTCCATCCAATCAGGACAGAATGACTTGCATGACGAGTGCTCATTCCTATAACAAAACCTCCTCATGATGGGTGTCAGAAGAAAGAAATGTCATTTGGTCCTATCATTCAGTCCCAATTTTTTGAAGTATTTTACTCTCTGTATGTCACACTCATTCTCCCCATTTCTCTGCCTCCTTCACTCTCTTTTCAGTTTGATGTCCACGTGTGTGCTGAGCGGGAGCTTGTCTAGATACGAACTCCATAGAGACAAGCCGTTTTAAACTCTGCCAGGAGAATGCCAGCATAAGACAAGGCTAGATGAAACAACCTCTCTGCTTCCCTGTATTCCTTCTGTTGCAATGCGAGGAGGGAATGCATGACCGCTCTAATTACATCCAGCACTTCAGATGACTACTAAACAGCCATGCCTCTGTGGCTTTCATTCTTTCTTTAGTGCCTCTGCACCACCTATCATTTTATGACAACTCTGATGACACCAATATCAACACCTTTTTTTGCAGCTGGTGCCCAACAGTATATTATACATTATATCATAAATATTAATATATTTCTGTCATGACAACTCTCAGTGTTTGGCATGATAATGATGATAATGGACATGACAACGTTGATATGTTTGGTCCTGGGCGGGATAAACGCCGCTGCTGCTGCAGAGCAAGAGAGACTTGCTACTCCCAATATTTACACAACATACTGATGTGAGCAAGTAAGACATGCTGCTGCTGTACAATACAGCATACATGAATTACCTGTAGCAGATCTATAGAGGTGGAGATTGGGAGGTGGGTTTCTGAAAGCATGCTGCACTAAAGCTATAGCAAATAGCAAATGCTGACAAAGTATTTGAAGCTTGAGCAGTGAGCTCATTGATTACTGATACCAATCGGTGCAAAAACCAATCAGCTGTGACCTATAGAAAATGATGTGATTGTAGGTATATAGGGTTAAGGACCCATCAGCCTGTGCCATATAGAGTTTCATGACATAATGAATTTGTATACAGTTCATGTGTTTTTTTCCCTTTTAGTCATGCATTGTATAGCTATGCATTTTATATAGTTTAGTTTATTTTAAAATTTTTAATTATATTTTAATAATTATAGTTATATACATATAGCTGTCAAATGATTAATCACATCCGAAATAAGTTTGTTTACATCATGTGTGTACTGTTTATATATTGTATATATAAATACACACAAATATATACACAGTACACACGCATATATTACGTAAACAAGCTTTTAATTTAGATGCAATTAATCGCGATTAATCGTTTGACAGCACTAGTCAAGCAAAACTGCAGTCTTTTTGTACTGAGGAAGAAGTTGAGCTCTAAAAGTACATCAAAACCTTTAATCTCAAAAGATTAAAGAAATTTTTGATTCCTTGTGATATGATCCGTGTTAAATCTCATATTGCTGCTGCTGCATGAGATAAAGCTAAAAGAACAAAAAGGCATAAAATGACACTGAAACAGCATCTCTCTTGTTGTGCAAAAACTACAAACCAGCAAGTGATGCCTTTTGTTTTGTCGACATTTTTATGATGTTCTGCACACGCTCAGCTGCCAGACAGAAAGTTAGAGTATTCATTCATAAATCCACTTTAAAATAATCAAACTCAGATCTTTCAGTTGACTGAATCTGAAAGTGAACCAACTGGAGCCCAGTTCTCTTTTCACATAAACTGTCCTGGTAAAGGACTGGCATCTCTTTTTTTTTTTATTCATTTTTCATTCACACCATTGTTTTTTTTTTTTTTAACCTAGTTAACATGGATATTATATTATTGGAAAATAAAAGGGATTATTATTATCATTGTTATTACTAACAGCAATCATATTTATTTAAAATAATAATAAATAACTTTTATTTGGAGTAATTTCAGAATATGATGTGTGATGAACAGTGGCATATTGTGCTTAGAGTGTTGAGTGTCGTGAGTTTACCAAACATGTTGAGTATGGCGAGTGTGGCTGTGAGTTTTGTGATCATACTGATTATTACTGGAATTCAAGACCAACAAAGAAGCCAAAAGTTCATTTTTTATTATTTGTGAAATGCAGCGGTCAAGCAAACGCACATACTTTGATGGTTGTTGAATGAGCTAACACAGGGACGGAAAGGTGCTGTTAGCCGGACAACACTCGCTCATTTACACTGGATGAGAGCGCAGTGACATTTACAGCTGCCAATATTGCACACATCCAATCTGAGATAGAGTAAAGAGGACGAGAGAGATGTGCAGGTAGGGTAAACGGGGGAGCGGGTCAGGCAGACAGTGACCTCTGCTAGGAAATGCCATTTGAAAAATCGTAGAGGGTTAGATAACCCAACCTCTCCGAATGTGAGAGCTGGGAGTTCCATCTCCAATCTGCAAAAACACTGCAATCAAAACTCACCAAGCAATACACACACCCATTCCCACCAGATATAACAGCAAAGCTTTTAGTTAGACCCTGCCACAACCCATGCCCGTACAAAAACCTCCTGTTACAGCTGAGGCCAGTAAACATTTCAAGACAGTGAAGTGTGTCTGAAGTACTGAGATGTTTTTATCTTTTGCTCACAGACTGTCCATACTGCCCCGACAAAAAGGTACTGTCTGTCTGGTGCTGTTCCATTCATCTTTATCGCAAAGGCTGTGAATGATCTGCATCCAATAATCTAAGATGAAATCGCCTGCCCTTTTCATTCATTTTATCAAACATCTCACTCATTTTCAATTGGTGCATAGAGTCAGATGACAATTCTTAGTTCTGAGTCAAATTCAATAGACCACCATCCCAAACTAGCCTTAGTCATGATCAGAGAAAATACAGAGCATTCAAATTGACCCTTCGCCGGCAGTTTGATTGACAGGCGATCTGACCAATCATAACCTCAAATCCGCCTTTTATCTGACAAAGCAGTCAGGGGAGTTACTTGACGTTGCTGAACTTGAACTTAAATTGTGTGTATTCACGTCTTTCTGCACTTGAAACAACATTCCTTCTGATGTTCATTCATGTTTATTTGATGCTATAAATGAACTAGAATGAAGAGATGGTTGGTTCACGAGCCACAGCAATCTGTCACGACACATTAAAGAGACACTATACTGTATTTATTATTTAAACTTCTTTAAAAAATTACAATATTTTAAATATGAAGTAGAAAAATATGAAGTTTCATACGTTGTCAGTGTCGTCTTTGCTCCAGGATATATTTTTCCGCTGTGTGAGAACATGATGTGTGGTGTGAGAGCGCATGGCTTGTTAGATATAGCAACAGTAACTAAAGGGGGCGGGTCTTTGCGAAGCGTCAATTGTGACCAATATTAGCATAGAACAGCATTCTACCACCACCAAGAAAAAACTTTTAGTGAATTATTTGTTAGTGAATCCATTCTATTTCCTGAATGGTCTAGTCCATTTTGTTTGATGGACACAGACAACATAATGTGTCAAAACAACAAAATGTCCCGCAATGAGGCAATACCAGAAATCTTTGATCTTGCTAGGACAGTTTTTGGTCCCCATGAGGAAAATAGCATTAAAATAGCATACAGATTTTTGTTTTTTGAACATGTAAAAATGCAGAAAGTTTTCTGTGATGGGTAGGGTTAGGGCTGTGGGATAGAAAATGTACATTATAAAATCATTATGTCTAAGTAAAGTCCCCATAAAACACGGAAACCCAAAATGCGTGTATAGCGTTTACTCTCTGGCTAATAATATATTGGTTATATACCAATCTATGGACCAGCGTCTGAGAAGAATAGATTCACTGCTGAGAAAGATGCCACAACAACAGTGAACAGAATCAATGTTCATTTGCACACACAACGTGTATTTGCAATAATACTTAACAGCTGAGTTACATTAATTGGTATAAACAAAAATAAAAATTTAAATGTGTGTTTCTTTTTCTGAAAAAAAATAAAAATTCTCAAGTCTTGCTGTTGTTTCCTTTATTTCTTTAGGTATCAATTTTTCTGGGAAGTTCAACTCTTGAGATTAAACTGCTTTAAAAAAGTACAATAAATATGAAACTGTTTCATATGTTGTCAGTGTCCTCTTCGCTCCGCGATGTATTTTTCACTGCGGCAGAACATGATGTGTGGGGAGATGTGAGAGAGTTTGGGTTGTACAGACAAGGTCACAAAACTATCATGAATACCTTCATTGTAACAACATATAATTAAGTGTTTAACTCATTCTTCAAATAAAGAATATTTTCTTTATATATAGAATTTCTGTGACTATTTTTTCAACATAACACACTCATTATTACATAACTGACCACTTCGCGTCACAAATGTAGCACACAGCTAGCTGTTATTTAACAAATATTGTTTCCCATACATAAATCACTCACAAATTTAATTTCTCTTGCTTTTCCTCTTATAGAACAATAACGATTTCATTTGTAATGATTAACAAAGACTGACCAAGGAGATTGTTTAACTCAAGGAAAATTCCAGAATGGTGCAGGTAAAGCAAGTCCCCTTTAAAAATGCTTCTGTTTATCTCTTTTTAATCAAAAATACACTCTGTGAACACTTTAGCAATACTAATCGCTAATAGAGCATTTTTATAGGACTATACATTTCAATATTTATACGTTGAATATTCATTTCACTCCGCCGTTTCAACTTCATTCACTTGTTGAAATTATTTACTCACATAAATCCAATGACAGAATTATATCTAGGAGTTCGTTTCTTTCTCTTTTTTCCCACAAAGCATCAACCAAGATGGCGCTCATCAAAGATCTGTGCACGATAGAGAGAAATGCCTCTCACTACACGTGTAACCCTTCTGCAAAATCCGGAAGCCATTTTTTTTTACGCTGCGCCACTTTCTACGCTGGCATTGGCCCATCAAAAATTCAAGATTAAGCACAGAATATACAGTTTGTACAGTATAAAAACCATTATGCCTATGGAAAGTCCCCACAAAACACATAAACACAACATGTGTGTGGGTGGGTGTGTGCGTGTGTGTGTGTAGCAAATATGTATTCATTTTTTACTAGTTTAGTTTTTTTAATTGTTTTATTATTATTATTATTATTATTTATATAAGCACAACAGCACTTTCTCAATCTTTTTGTCCCTATGCTCTGTGAATTTTTCCTGAATGTAATGCCACTGTGTGCAGTGACAAACAATTGAAATTGAATTCATTTGATATAATTTTACTATATATTTAACTGTACATTTATTCACTTAATTTATTCACAAAGACACAAAATCACTTGTTTCCTTTCTAAATGAAGTTTTTGAAAGAATTGGTTGATTAAATTATGCAATGAGATAGAGACCGTCACTTGTTTCTTTTTAAAAGAATCAGTGTTTCTGAACCAATCGGTTTAGCGAATGATTCAATTACTCATTCACAACCATTGCTTCATTCCTGAAAGAGTCGGTTTAATGAATGGGTCAGTGATTAATTTGTAAAGATTGGTCGCCACTTACTGGTGTAATGATGTAACCTGCAGAAAGATTATACAATATATAAAATATTTTATAATATTAACATTTTTTGTTTGTAATTTGTCGCCTTTGTCAACACGAATTTGTGAAAATGGTGATGTCATGGATATGCATATTTCATAGATCTGTGTGAACCGGGATCGCTTTGAAACATTGTCATGTACGTGAAAAAAGCAAAGGAAAAACTTTTCCATTTTTAGTACATTGTTGTCATGTAAACATACCCTGAAGTGCCCAATATTGTTAAAATATTTTACATAGCTCTACTACAAAGGGATAAATCATACTGTAATTATCTTATAATTATGATAATTATATTTCAAAACTAAGCGCCAGGGCCAACAAATGCAGAGTCTTACCTCCAAAACCCCAAAAATGAATATATGAAGCATAGGTGAACTTTGGAAACTATGGAATCTGTTGCACTCTAGACATGAAAATGGTATGTATGTTTAAGGTCTCTTTTTAATGACTCACCTCAAAATATGTTTTCTTCATCTCTCTCATCTTTTCTGCCTCTGAACTCCTGCTGCGCCATCACTATAAAAGCAATAGCTGTCTGAAGAGCAACAGATCTTAGAGGTTGAGAAGGAAATAGATCAATGGCATATGTGTATACGAGCAGAATGCTACGGCGAGACAGACTGTAATTATGTTCAAAGAGAGAGCAGTCGACTAAAACAAAGACGGTTCAATCAGAAGCCGGTTTGAGGATTCAGTGAGAGCAAACAAAAGTGGCCCCTGAACACATGGAAAGATCCACACAGACAGAAGGGGCCTTAACCCTGGACTAGGAGCTGGTGAGCTATACGTGGTCTATTATCTGCCTGGTTTTCATGATCTTTATATCATCAGACCTTAATTTCAATAGGTTAGAAATCTTAATGGTCACAGAGTGTAAACAGTGACCTGAAAGACCCTATAATTCTACGTCATGTCAAAGCAGTTGCAAGGTTAATAGCCAATATATTCCAGTCTGAGCGTGATAGGCAAAACAATAAAAATGACAAACGAGGATATTTCAAATTCTCATTCATAGATTAATAAAATACCCCTGCTATAACAGTAATGCCTCTGAGAAAGTATTATAGCCATCATGTCCTTTGATTTTGATGCTTCGGATGCAATTTAGAAGGATGCCACATTATTGCCATAGATGCACTGTATGTGAGTGACTCCTTGACTCTTCATTAAAGGAAATTGTTTGATCTCAGCTATGAAAAGTCCATACATCTGGAATAATGACAGTGCTTTCATTTTTACTTTCAGTAAGTTGATTGTAAATTATAACATAATGGATAAGGTGAATTATAGAGCATCCATTCTTAAGATCATGGATCTCTTGATAAACAGCAATATCAGTTATTTCTTAATATCATGATGTAAAACTACTATTCTTGGATATAGAAAGAAAATAAATATAATAGACTATTTCAGATCTGTGAATTATTCTCTACAATTTGATAGTTGTGTTCCTTTAAAAAAAAACAAAAAAAAAAAAAACATAGATAGTCTTCTACATAGATAGTCTTTGTGAGCCTGGTGAGAGCAAATTTGCTAGCGTTGGGAAAATGCCAGTTGACCGATCAATAGCATTTAAGACTACAAAGAACAAACAAGAATGACATCTCAATATCCTTAAAATGAACAAAGGAGGTTTATGGCACCTACCATTAATTTCACAGACAAATACTATCCCAGAATCTGTTCTAAGCAAGTTTGCAAAAGATTTTAAAAGATTCTGCAGACAATGGGATAAATAGCCTATTGCTAAGGCTTTTTAATGCACTGAATCCATAAGTACATGAGATGAAATTTTGTGTTTGAGGTTTACTTGCGTTAAAGTAATACTGTTAATGTAATGTAAATATTTAAACGGCATTGTAATTTCAAATAGTGTCCTGAACACTCCACTTGTCTGCAGTTGGTCAGTCAAACGCATAGCCCTATCCTAAAATCACACCATTGGTTGAGCTCATATAGCTGCATTGGAATGATTTTCACAAAGTTGCAGCTTTCTGGAATCAATTTCCAGAAATTGATTTTTACAAAATATTACCTAAAGAAAAAAATGCAAACACACACACAGGGTTGTTTTGCTATCAAAGTGAGGTCATTCCATGGGCGTAATGCTTTTTATACTGCACAAACTATACATTTGATCCCCCTACACTAACCCCACCCCCAAACCTACCCATCACAGAAAACATTCTGCATTTTTACATTTTTAATAAAACATTTAGTATGTTTTTGAAGCTATTTGAAATATGTAAAAAAATAAATAAATAAATAAAAAATGTAAAAAATGTCCTCGTATTTCACATTCAAGTTGTAATACCAATGTCATACCCATGTCATTATACAAATTTGTGTCCTCATAAATCACAAAAACACACACACACACGTAAAGTTTCCATGCTTTGTGGGGACTTTCAATGGACATAATGCTTTTATACTGTATAAACTCCACATTCTATCCCCTAACCCTACACTTAAACGTAACCTTCACAGAAAATGTTCTGAATTTTACATTTTCAAAACCATCATTCAAAAAATTTAAAAAATAATTTTGTATGATTTAGCTGTTTTCCTCATGGGGACCAAAAAAATTTCCCAAGGTCAAAAAATTCTGGTATTACCTTCCTTGTGGACACACACTCACATACACACACACACACATACACATACATACATATATATATATATATATATATATATATATATATATATAGTCAGTGGCTAGTGGCTACAGTTCCCCCCACTCAAACACATTTACGAATTTACACTAATAGCATTTTATCATTTATGTTTGAAAAGTACAAGGCATTTTATCAGGTTGGCTCGCTCTTATAGATGTGGGCTGTCAAACCGCACCTGACACTGCAGGTCGTGCACTGTAGCCTTTCGCAGCTCTATCTCTTCATCCTCTAGTTCTCATCACCCGCAGGCATATCTATTAACCTGACAGCACAGGAACTGCCGAGCACAACTTCCATGACCTCAGGGCTAATTATAAACCCCATTATGTGCTCCTGTCAAATTAGGAGATGGGCTGTCGTTTGCCGAGCAATGTGTAGAAATAGTGCAGGCAGGGCCTCACAGAACACACACAAGACTAGAAGAAAGGAGAGCCAGCTCTGGTACCAGGTCTGTTTCACATGTGTTATGGCATCTGGGGATGTCACGCACTAGATACAGTGACATACAGAGTGTGAAAGTGCACTCACTTTCAATAAACACCGGATGTTCGGATGTTCTTTTAGAGTAATAAGGGTGATCAAATTATTTAACATTTATGACATCAAAACAACCCACTGACAGCATCTAACCTGAACATTTTGTCACAGTGTTTTTTTTTAGGATTCTGTTAGATACAGACATCACTGAAAATATCTTGCAGCACATGATTCAGATATTGGTTCAGTAACCACTACGATCAATTAAATTCAGCAGGACATGTCAGACCCATGATTTTAGCCCTGGTTTTCCATTCGCTGACAGTTAATGGAGTTATCTGGTCTTTAATAATGTTCTAAAAATATCAGCACAAAAAAAACTATTATACATTGTTTATGTAATTTCTAAAATGTTTAAAAGGACATTTATTTAACTTTTTTTTAAATGTTACTAGTTGTTTAAGAACGTTCAAAGAACATAAAAAAATAACATTCCCATAATGTTTTCAAAATGGTAAAATTGAATGTTCCCTTAACATTTGTATAACCAAATCACAAAAACAGTCATAAAGAAATGTTTTTCCAGTAACATTAATAAAACATTTCTTCAGAGTTATCTGGCCTTTAATAATGTTCTCAAAACGTCAGCACAAAAACGCTCTTTATGGAATGTTTTATTTCTAAAATGTTTTAGTTGGACATTCGTCTAATAAACATTTTAAATGTTATTTCTATATTCGGAACGTTCAGAGAACATTCAAAAAGTAGAGTTACATTCAAGAGTACATTCAATGTTCCACAACCAAAAAAGAACATTTTTAAAATGTTTAAAAAACTGGACATTTTGAAAGTTAAGAGAACATTCAGAAATAACATTTCTGTTACAGGTGAGGCTCCCTCTTTGCTTCCTCCGGATCATCAGAGGGAGCTCTCACCAGAATATTGACGTATTCGGACTCCATTTCCCATAGGCCCTCATTCCTGGGACTGATTGCACACCTGCAGTTCATCACACACACACACTACCAGTGTGAAGTCTTGATTTGCTGCGGTGGTCATTTCTGAGTGTTTCTATTGTGGATGGTTATTTTGTGTTTGATCTTGGACTGTTCCTCGTTGTTTGATTCTTTGCTGCCTGCCCTGACCTGTGCCTGTTTATTGGACTGTCATACTAAGCTGCATGTCTGACCTTCTGCCTGATTATCGGATTGTGTATGTTTGCCGCCTGCCTCGATCCAAGCCTGTCCCTGTTTCTGATCCTGTTTTGCCTGCTCTACTACCATTGCTGTGTATCGACCTTGTATTGTTTAACTCTAAACAAAATAAAGCTGCAGATGGATCCTCACTCTGTTGACTCCTCATTACAGTTTTCATAAGTTCTTACACCATATTTTGTTCGTTGGGGATATGTTGCAGATATCGGAGAGATATGCAGCATAGTTGTATATCTATACATGTCTGCGATCCAAGTCCCGTAGCATGAAATGTGTTTTGACCAGAAGTGACATCACTGACGTCAAACAGTGGTGTGAAAAGAACGGTATTCCGGCGACCTTGAAAGTTGTGTATGGGTGGCATAACTTGTCTTTTTGAACTATTCATTTAAAGAACCATCATTGAGTCATTCTTTGTGGAATCAGGATACACTGTTCGCTCTGTATGGTTTTGATTCAATAAAAAAACAAAAACTACTCATTAGAGACATTTAATGTAGTTCATGAATTGAATTCCAATGGTCATGTTCATTGTCTGTTGCTTTCGCATTCAGCCTGTTCAACTCAACTGCAAGACTTCAATTTACTACTTCCATACCATTTATACGTAAAAGGGTTTAAGCTTTAGATGCTGTCTAGAATAACACTTATTTGAATGCAAATAATAAGATCACACTGGAAAACAACATTCACTTCATGATTATAATCATAAGTCATTTCTGTGTAAACAATGTATCAGTGATTGGTTATGAAATAAAACATTATCATATGTCTGATGCATAGCTGTTCTCAGAAATGATTAAAGACCCTTTTGAATAAATCTGAAGAATAATTAGATTGACCAGGAGAAAAAACCTACTACTGTGAGCAATGGAAGCCACGCAGAGTGACAGGTTACAAAACTCAGACTGATCTAGAGATAGATGGATCTCATTTTTTGAAGTATAAAAGGCCATTCCGCAAGAAAATTTTCAATTACGTTTGCTTTGCAACCATAAAGGAGCTTGACGATTCAAGATAAAGACGGCAGGCGGGCGGCTATAATCCAAGCTCTGATAGTGAAGGAAAGGTTTTGCTGTAAGGCCTATACACCCATCAGTTACATTTTCCTCCAAGAATTGTGGAGCCTCTGGAGGATACAAGGGGCTGAGAGTGAATTTTGTTACACCCAGATCGAATCCCAGGCGTCAGTCGCACTGACCACACTCCCAGCACCATTACGCAATTAAGGATGTGATTTAATTATCTATTTATCTGTTTCGGCACTCTGGATGGTATACACAGAGTCTAATGGCCTCGCTTCATTACCCTCCATTAGGAGCGTGGCGCAAAACAACACGGTGAGGTTAATGTCTCTCATGCAGCTCCCAGATGAGTTTTGATTGAGGCCTGCGCGACAGAAACCCAACAGTACGACTGCCTGCCCATAATAATGTTGGTATTGCTAATGCTCCTATATTGTGCTGTACTGGCCCCTGATGGAAGCAGAACTGCTATCAATTACAGCAGTTTTTTGTTTTTTTGTTATATAGGTATAGTATGTTAAATAATACACATTTGTAAATTATTCATCATATTTGTAACCCTTTTATGAGGTTCCATAAAGAACCTATTTAAAAATTGTTTATTTTCATTAATATTATATATATATATATATTATATATAATATATTTCTTCAGGTCATTGTTTTGTGTCATATTTGGTTGTACCCTGGATTTATTGATTAAAACTATTTTTGTTCTAGGATATTTTCTTCAGTGTGCGCATAGCCACAGTTGCTGACATACTGTGAGTGAATAGGGCTATGTTTTTATTGACATAGGAAGTTATAGCAAAAATGACAGTGCTAAAACAACAGGTATTAGCTGCTCAATACATTAATAAATGATAACTGACACTGAACATGAATAAATAGGCCTACAGAAAGAAGTAAAACACAAATAGAAACGGCATTATTGGTGTATTTTGGTGTTATTGATTGGTAGCTTCTCTCTGCAGATGATGAGGTTGTGGGGTGTTTAAGCATCTGTCTGGGTAGAAATATGATAATAAGAAAATAGTTGAAAACTCAAATGGATCCTAAATTCAATACAATATCTCTGCCATTAGCTTAGTGCAGTAGAGGAGAAAAGTATGAATAGTGCATTTCCCAAAAGCATTGTAAGTCTAAGTAGATCGTAGAACCATCATCACCAATGGTCTCTACAATAAGCTTAGCTCACGATGAAAACAAAAGGGAAAAAAGACACGATTGGTACAATAGCAACCCAGTTACAATCTGAAAGCTAAAATTTCTAGACATTTTAAGAAGGACATCAAGTACCTGTGGAGAGTATGTTGACAGTCTGTAGTTGATGGTTGAGCTCCAGAAAATCAACTGAGGTGGCTTTGAAAGAGTTTTTTGACAGTTACAGACCATTGTAGCATAAAATAGTTCTTCAGGATGATATGGTTTTAAACAGAATTGTTACTTTGCGTAGGGAACCTTTAAAGAGCACTCTTTTTGTAAAATGTGGGGGTAAAAGTCATTTGTTCAGTTTGGCATGAGAGTAAATCTGTTTTAAAAATGAGACAAAAGGGCATGGATAAATGGTACCAATTCATGAATGAACAAAAATTACCAGTGACGTCATTGAAAGTCTATTTCAGTCTATATTTGTTTTCTATAGCTTGATAAAACTCCTCTGCTTGACAAGATGGAGAAAAAAACACATTCAGATCAACTGAGAAAAAGCGCTATTTCTAAAGTGTCTTTGTAGATTTGTAGACATGCACATTTTAATAAAACTTATTTCAGTCACAGTCTTGTGAACAAATCATTGGAGACTAGGATTTAATGACTCACTCACACAAAAATCACAACACACAGATGTAACTACAGAAAGCGTCACTGAACAAATTAGTGAACAATTAAAGCAATCCAGCTCCGACAGCTTCCTTTAAACTTATTTACTGGTTAAAATGATCTTTAAAAAGCTTTTTACATTGTCGCCGGTTATCTTCCATAACTGAATCATTGCCCACAGGAACATATCTGCCCCTCAGCCATGGTCTGAGAAGTTAAGTATGGCTAAGCTGCGGTTGCCCTTGAATGAGATATTCTTACCATAGTCACTGATCCGGAAAGAACCAGCTGCATCTGTGCGCAACAATGCAAGAGATTTAACCATGTATTCAATAAGAATGGCCTGGGATTAGTAAGTCTGCAGTACAGCTAAAGTGAACAACAATGAGGACGGAACATCCAGTTGTGTAAACAACCAATGCTTGACACACAAGCTTTTGTGCTCCCACGAATGTTAAATAAGCTGTTAGACTTCATTTAGACTGGCAGAGCAAATGGTGGAAAATTGTCTGATTCATCTTAAAATCATCAGGGTGGGTGTGTCTTGGATCTTGGCCTCATTTGCCCTGAAATGACAATGTGAGATCCCTTAAATGGTGACGCAGTGTCAGAAAATACCAGAGGCATTTGACAGATGACATATCTTGGTGACAAAACATCATTGAATATCTAGAGATAATTGTCATAGGCCACCTTAGGTGTAGCTGTCAGATAAAACGTCTTTTCTTGCCTGTGCAGAGTGGGAGTTGAAATTAGATGTGCGTAGCTTCATTTTGAGCGTCTTTCCTTAGTTAGCGGTAAATCTGCTTAGTTCTATATCGCTGCTTTTGTTTATTAAGCAAAGTCTGTTTGTTTTAGCACAATTGGGTAGTTTTAGTTTGATTAGATTAGTTTCTCTCTGTAGAAAATTGTAAAATGTTTATGAACAGCTCGATGAATATAACTGAAATATATGAAAATGTATGTAACTAAAGGCAGAGAAGTGTGGTGTGAATTTATATCCACAATTACATTAGATCAAATGTTCAAATGAAAATGTTCTTTTTATATAAACACATTAAGGAGCATCTTAGCTGGAGTGAATAAAATGTTCTGATTTGAATGGGACTGACAGGAAATAAATGGAGCGAGCACAACAACCTCAACTTGGACTGAATCTGGAATGGAGTCGTAATGGAATAATATGGGGTCAAGGGACTGAAATGTGATTGAAAAGGATTTTTAATTAGACTTGGAGTTGAATTTCAATTACAATTTAATCAGATCAGAAGTGAAATTAATTTAATAAAATTTTACGAAAAAGTAATTAGAATTGCAAATCTTGTGTTGAATTGGTAGTGAATACATCTGTTTTGGAAGCAGAACTTGAATACAACCCAACATTAATTTGTAATCAGTTTAAATTAAGCATTGATACCAAGATTAAGATTGATGAAGAAATGCAGTAATTATGAAAACTACAACTCTTTGATCTTCCATTTACTGTCAGGCAACACGCTGCAGGGCAGAGCACAACTGAAATCAAATGATATTATCAGCTGTCTGATGACATCATCATAAACCTATATAGTGTGTAGATGTAGATGTTTGAATGTTCCCTTCACTTAGCTCTTGTTTTACACGTCCCCTTGTTATATAAACATAGCATTAGAGGCATCTCTACTGTATCTACTGTGCTTGTGTATGTGTGTGTGATCCATTATACACATACTTTACATCTGATCACACACATCATGGTAAATGAAGCCAAGTCACTGATGAATAAATATATGATATATAGAACCCAATGCATATCGCCTCATGAGACGTACTTAATGAGACAGCTTAAGCTTGATGTTCCATCATGGTATTCATGATTAATAGATGAGGACTCGAGTTCCGTAAGAAGGCATTCAGACCCGACCCACATGTCTAGTTCAAACCAATCAATACCACTATCCAAAGCACACAGCCGCATGTGATTCAGTATAGCATTATTATTTGGAGGTTTATTATTTAGCATATTTGTCTTTACATCTCTGTATTGTCTTCTGCTAACCCAGATCAAAGACCTTAATCATCATGCTGTTATTTAATAGAAACGTTTAAGATTTTGAAACACTGATTTAGCCTTTTGCAAAATTAGTGGCCATGTTAAAGATTAGTCAATTACAATAGCAACGGCAGTAATGTTTAATAAAAGGATGCTCCACAACATAATTTAATTAAGCACATTTTGTTCGTTTTATCTATCTCATCTCTATCTGGGTAATGTGAAAGAAAGTACAATTCAGTGTTACTATTAATGAAAACTAATAATAAATGAAAACATTTTATTAAATATTTTAACTCAATGAACCAAACACAAGTGGAAAAAACGTCTAATCTAAAATAAAAAAAATGACAACCATATAATTTGTTTTATTAAAAACAATAAAAACACAATATAAAACAGCAATAAAAATGTGAAAATATAATAACTCAAGTACCAATGAGCACCAGTGTAGCAGTAGTAAATAAAGTCAAAAGATGTGATGGAGATCAGTAACCGTTCAAGGGTTGATCCCTGTGGTTAGACTGCATGCAGGTTGAGAAGGCTAACTTGGAAACCTGATAAAATAGCAAAATCCAGAAAGCACTGACCCAGATATGTCATCACCACATTTGAAGCCTGATTGACACATGCCAATAAAGTAAAGACACTGACATTTCATCGAATACGGCATGAGAAGACACAAGGTATGGTGAGACCAGCTGGTATAGTTTCTGGGTACTGGTTACTTTCTTGAGTACTGGTCTATATGCACTCTATATTTTAAAGTCTGATGAGACAGCTTCGCCAGATAAGGACTTGGACAGCAGAAGATAGTTACGGAGACTGTATCTCTCCTGTAAAATAATAAAGCGGCCGGGATTTAGGGGGCAGGACTAGGCAGTAGGCAGAGTTAGGGTTGTGCATGAGTCATTTGTAACAGTTAACTAATGTGTGTATACTGTATAAATTACAGGTGCTGGTCATATAATTATACTATCATCAAAAAGTTGATTTATTTCACTAATTCCATTCAAAAAGTGAAACTTGTATATTATATTCATTCATTACACACAGACTGATATATTTCAAATGTTTATTTCTTTTAATTTTGATGATTACAACTGACAACTAAGGAAAATCCCAAATTCAGTAACTCAGAAAATTTGAATTTGTGAAATTTGTGAAAAGGTTCAATATTGAAGACACCTGGTGCCACACTCTAATCAGCTAATTAACTCAAAACACCTGCAAAGGCCTTTAAATGGTCTCTCAGTCTAGTTCTATAGGCTACCGAATCATGGGGAAGACTGCTGACTTGACAGTTGTCCAAAAGACGACCATTGACACCTTGCATGATGACAATTACAGCGTCACTGGCACAAGCTGATTGGTCCATGTCACATCTGCAGCCAATGAGCTTGTTGCTCACACATTTAAATGGCTGGTTACATTCATTATAGCAATTTTCAGCACACTTCAGCGTTCCTCCCTACACCTTCCCCTGCACCACCTGTATAGATCTGCTATGGGTTATTGATATATGCTTTTTGTGCAGAAGCACTATGTCTTACTCGCAGCAGCGTGTTACCGTATATATTGGCAGTAGCAAGTTCCTGTGCTTGCTCTGCAGCAGCAGCAATAATCTGCAACAACACCTCCTGAAGCTAAAATGCCTTTAAAGGACCTTTTCTCTCAGGTACAGGCAAGTTTGTCAGAAGAAAAATAATTCATGTTAGTTGAATGTAGTTTTTATTCAAATCTAAACTCTCAGCACATCTTTTGAACATCTTCAAATATGTGAATACACTTAAGCTGAACTGTACTTAGCCATTTTCACTCTGAAGAATTTGTGCAAATTGATTCGGACACAATGGGCTTTTAAAAGAAATCAATAAAAGCTATGCAGGTTTCTGCTATTCAACGTGTCCTTTCAAGCACTGAAAATATATTGTGCTATTGTATACCGTATCCTGAACAAGTACGGAGGGCCCAATGGGGAAACCAATGACCCATCTTCCACATATCATGATTAAATATGCAAATGAAATATTTCATGCATGGACAGTGTAATGGGTAATTTAGCGCTTGACTTCCCCTCATCTCTATTGACATAAGTGATGCACAGAAAAGACAAGGATTTTATTCATGTCGTATACGCGCATTATGTTTGTTTTTTATCAACATGGTGATGATGCCTAACCAAGGACATGGTGGAAACATGAAGCTTTGTCCTTTGTTGAATGCAAAGCCCAGGATTATGGGTAGACCTCAAGATCAGGGGACAAAAATGAACACGTAATGTAAAATGTGTCGGATGTGATTATAGATTTGCACCCAAATACATTTACATGTACCTGTAAATCACTTGACCATGCCTCACCAGCACTTACTGCAATTACCGACACTCTCCAGAGGAGCGCAAGAGGTCTCAGGTCTTTTCTTCATACACAGTTAGACACAATCAAGTGATTTAACATACAGTTATGTGGGTGTATGTTTGAAAGGGATGAGAGAGAGAGAGAGAGAGAGAGAGAGAGAGAGAACACATTACCTGCACTTCCATGGTGAGACTTAGGTCATTTCCTGTAGGACAAACAGGTAAAATAGCCTTAAAAAAGATCAATTTATGTCTGTCTGCATGTCTGCAAGTATGAATAAGAAAGTCTGAGCATAATAGCAGAGTTAGCGAATAAAAAAATTAACACATTATCCTCAGCGGGGTGGCTGTAATCTTTAGTCATTTCCTGTGTGATCCATAGCTTCTACACACATAGGTAATACTGCCTGGAAATCCATTCAAATTGAATATATTAGCAGTAAGTGTGTTTCCATGCATTTGTGTTGGAGTGTATCGCCAAAGTCTGGCTTGAAAGAGACGTGAGAGCTAAGTAGAGGGAAAAGAGGAAAGAGAGAGAGAGAGAAGATAGAACAGAATAGAATGTGACAGGCTTTATCCTCTACCTTCAGCAGTAAAATAATGAAATGATAACTGAGTGCGATGCACCTCTTGGGCATTTTGCTTAATGTAGATCTGATGTGAATCTGATGTATAATGTGAGCATAATCTCAACATGATGTAAGTGCGCTGAAGCACAGGAACAGTGAAGGACTTGGGGAAGAGGCATTGGGAGAATACATATTAAATGTTAATCAGCTGACATATTGAGACACTGGGAGGCTCTGCAAAATATGTTACCCACAAGTCCAAAGACAATGGAAGATTATATTATATTGTATATTATATTATATATGCAGCAAAAGAACTGAGATCCAAAGAAGTAAAATTTACGGTGTTGTGAGCAAAATGATATGCTCTGTCAAATCAAAGTTTATTCATAGCACATTTAAAACCTCAAAAAGAAAGTAAATGGGTACAATAAAAAAAAAAGAAAGAATAAAGAAATACCCTGTGACAAGTTGGGTGAAGCATACAAGGTGGCGTAAAGGTCATAAAAATGTCAATATACAGGGCTGTACGTTAAATGTTTTTTCACATAGCAAAAAATATACACATGATGAAAGTTTTATAGCACAGGCTCCACATTTGTAGCACAAGTGTAAAAGGCCTGTTACCATCTCTGAAAATAATCAAAAGTAGTGCAGCTCATCACTTATACAGGCATGTGACATTTTAACTCTTTCTTTATTTTCCTAAAATGGCTGGCTGCAGGAAGATAACACCTCTTGCTTAAGTCAATGTTTGTTTATATATAACACAATATCACTAATCACAATACAAACAACATCCATCCGTTTTGGTTGAGCACCTGAAAATAGTAAAAAAAAAAAAACGCTTCCTTTTCCTGTCATCATCTAACTCACTCGACTGAGGAAATGGCGTAGTTGCAACTGCTATGTGAATTATGAATGTGTTAGGAAAAGGAGTTGCTTACAACTGCTACATGTATTGGAAAGGGTTTAACAATATTTTTTATGCTTGTTCAATGAACAATACACAATTATTGTACATGCTTTGGAACAGTCCTTAAGACACTAACAGGTTACAGGCGGTAGACAATTAAAGTCACAATACCAATAAGTTAGGACTTCATGAGAAAGATGTCCAGAGTCCCTCATCACCTCTGTGAACATGCCATAGTCCTGCTGTAGGGAGGCATGAGGACTGCAGATGTGAACAGGGAAATAAACTGCAATGTGCTACAGGGAGACAGGAAGGACAGCTGACTGTCCTCTCAGTTCCAAACGTGACTTTATGTCCCCCCAGACATGTTCGAGAACTTGCAAGTGCTTTGGTGGAAGAGTGGAGAATCATCTCCAAACAAGAACTGGTAAATCTGGTGCAGTCCATGAATTGAAGTACTGAAAGAAGTGATGCTTTTAAAATTGACCCCCACTCCATTTCTGTTTATCAAATGTCTGTGAAATATGTTCAGTTTATGTTTCATTTGTTGAATTCATACAAATATTTGCACATGTTAAGAAATTTGCTAGGAAAAAAAGAAGTTGAAAGAGAGAGGATGTTATATAAATACACACCGGTCCATATTGACATGATAGTATCACACAGTTGCTGCAATATTTCAGCTGCACATCCATGATGCAAATCTCCTGTTCCATCACATCCCAAATATGCTCTATTGGATTGAGATCTGGTGACTGTGGAGGCCATTTGAGCATAGTGAACTTATGGTCCAAAGTGTGCCAAGACAATTCCCCCACACCATTACACCACCACCACCAGCCTGAACCGTTGATACAAGGCAGGATGGATCCATGCTGGATGGATGTTGTTACTCCAAATTCTGATCCTACCATTTGAATGGTGCAGCAGAAATTGAGACTCATCAAACCAGGCAACATTTTTACAATCTTCTGTTGTCCAATTTTGGTGAACCTGTGCGAATTGTAGCCTAAGATCCTGTTATTAGATGACAGGAGTGGATATTTTATCTTTTTAGGGCCTTTCTCAGTAAACCCTAGAGATGTGAAAATCCCAGTAGATCAGCAGTTTCTGAAATACTCAGACCAGCCTGTCTGGAACCAACAACCATGCAAAGTCACTTAGATCACATTTCTGAAACTCAGTTTTGAATATATATATGTACCACTGAAAATGAAAGTCATTGTGGAATTGTGTTGACAGTTGTGTCATTTCATGCACAAATACTATGAGCAGCATACAGCACTGTCCAATTGATGTCTAGAGGGGATATTTGTTTTTTATGACCCTGCAAGTTCAATTAAATGATCAAAATATGAGAAAAATATTTCATATTTTTTAAATATGAAGTAAAAACAAAAAGACACAGATTTTAATTTACCTTGCAAAAAATACATAGAAAAACAAAAAGCTTACATTGACCACAACATAATCAGTTATTCATATTTTGTTGGTTCTCTCTTGTAATTTTTTAGTATGACAGACTGGCCAGCTATTATTTCAGCACAATTTGGAATGCTTTATTGCTTTATCACAAATAAAACAATTGACTCCAACAACAACTACGTAATATGATTACAAAATCTAACACATTTTTTTATAATATTAAGTAAAGGGTGACAATGTCAATTTTCCAAGGTCGGACATCACTTTCAGACATCGCACATACTATTTTCTACAGAAATAGTAAGAGTAGTATGGTAACTATTCTGAACATAGCCTGAAATACTTCCATCTACCATGTACACATGGCCACATGCTCAAGGTTTCAGTCTACCATGCCTTCTCGGATCTCACACCTCGGTTTTTATCTTCAGGATATTGGTTCTGTAAGACGATTACATGCACGGCAGGCACAAGGTCTGGTAGACACACTGGACAATTATTGAACAGAAGCTCAATCCCCCAAGATTGTTACTGGGGTCAGCAGAGGAAACTAATATATGGACCTACATGTTTTTGAAAACTTGTTAAGCTGCATATCACATACTGACAGATTCCACTTCCATTTCTGGGGCCCAAAGAAGGCATATTTATACCGTCTCAGCAAAGATCGCCAATGTAAAGAACAAGGTTTTCTCAGATCATTGTTTGCAGAGAAGATTATGAAAGCTTTTTAAATACGTTAATGCATTAGTCTCAAGGTTAGTCCAGGTCATCTATGTGAATATTTTCTCAGAAAAGAGATTCACGTTCACACAGATAATCACACATACCTTCACCCCAAACTGAACCCTGCACACTGCAGCTGTGTCTGAATGCAGCTGCATTTGTGCCCAAACCCCTGCCAGCCCTATTCCACTCTTATTTCTTTCTTGTTTTTTGGTTTAAACAAAAAAGAAAGAAACATAAACGTAGTGAATTACAGTGAATTACAAAATATACTGCCTGAATTATAATATATAAAAAGAATTGAAATAAAATGTAAAACATTACAATAAAATAAAAAATAAAGAAGCTCATTTAAATTCTTTCAAAGAACCACCAACCCACATGCACAATTGTGGGACATTACAGGCAGTGAAGGACAAAATTTTCTACCCTTCATAAATCAGCCAGAAGGGGGCATCTAAGCAGAGAGGACGTAATTGGGGAATTGTTTTTTTTTTTTTTAAATAAATAAATAAATAATATATTAAAGGGACTGAAATAAAATGTAACAATAACAAAATAAATAGAAGTCTTAAAATAAATTTTAAAAATTTCTCAAAAATATGCTGACACAAAATTCTGCCCTTCATAAATCAGCCAGAAAGAGGTTGTTATGCATGTATGCTTTCTTCCCTCTGTATATCAAGGAGGCAATGTGTAGGCTAAGCAGTAAAGAAGATCTCTTGTTTTCAATGAAGGTGTGTTAACCCAATAATTACACACCAATGTAATTGATAATTAGCGTTAGCGAGTGTGAGTCACACACATGGAAGGAGAACAGAAATAGCACTTTAAGTATTGTACATCAACGCATCTGCCACAGGCAAATGTCTGCCCTGAGGTTCAGGATAAAAGCATATCCAATCACTCCCGGATGCTCTTTGAGTATAGCGCATATGCCCACTCACTTCTGACATATGCTGATCGGTGGGGCATCAAAGAAAACCAACATGCCTTGCCTTCCAACAACAGTCTTGTTATCACACCCCACCAAATCTCCTCTGTTTGACTTCACATCACAGAACAATCCCTCCATTTAATGCTGTTTTCATTGATCCAATACTCCACCCCCACACTCAGACACATCGTACGGCAGCGCAACACAAACATGCATCCGCTTTACTGTCACACACTAATTCCGTCATCCAAAGACGCCATATATGTCCACATATATCTTATTAGGCATCCATAAATTCTGTCCTTGTGCTTTCTTTCTTGACATTGCAGAACATCTTACTGGCTGTCCTTCCCCCTGCTTAGAACCCACTGGACTTTCATTATTGGTAAAAGCTTTATTACCCAATGTTCAATGCATCAGATCAACGTTGATGGCAGGATGCAAAGAGTCACTAGTGATGCACTCTGGTATTGAGAGTTTGACAAAGTGTCAATTGTTTTTATTTTCAAGCACTTAATCCCTGTGAATTTAGGA
Source organism: Zacco platypus (assembly GCA_038088235.1). NCBI lineage: Eukaryota > Metazoa > Chordata > Actinopteri > Cypriniformes > Xenocyprididae > Zacco > Zacco platypus. The sequence continues at coordinate 21,364,476 of CM076075.1, read as the reverse complement.
TATATCACATTTATTTCCGGCAAAACAAAATGTTACAATAATAAACACACAATATATGGAAGCTGTCTCCACCACAGAGTAAAAAATAAAACAGATCTGAGGTAGGTAAGATTTGTTTTTAATAGTTTTGAAAGAAGACTTTTATGATCACCAAGGCTGCATTTATTTAATCAAAAAGGCAGTGAAACAGTAGTATTGTGAAATACATATGATACATGATGCATTTTTTCAGGATTCTTTGATGAATAGAAAGTTCAAAAGAACTTGAATGGAATGGAAATCTTTTACTGTCATTTTTGATAAATTTAATGTATCCTTGTTGAATGAAGTATTCATTTCTTCCAAAACAAAAACTCACCTGTAAATTTTTAACGGTAGTGTACATGTAAGATAAAAATAATAATAATAAGTCACATATGCTCACTGAAATAGTCACATTTTAAAATTATATTAGGCCTATATAATTTTGTAATTATAAAATTAATAAAGTCACAATTATGAAAAATACACTTAGAATTGCAAGTTTGCATAGTCACATTACAAAAAAATTAATCACAATTACCTTTTTATTGTTTTTTACTCTGCATGAAGAAACATGAGTCCATTCTATACTGTTCCCTACATGGTTTCTTACTTCAAATATCTTCTTTAACAGAAACGTTTTTGATTACCATTCAAGCGTCACATTAGATACAGCCAGTGGATTACTAAAAGCCTGAATGGCTGGAAATAGATTAGCAGTTATATGAAAGTCTCTCTCGGTATGACTGGAAGTGAAAGCAACTCATTTGAAAGTACCACTGCATCTTTGCCATTCAAAAATAGCATATAGACGAAAGATCAAACTAAAGGTTTGCTTGTTTTTTCCATCAAGCCAGCTGATGAGGAGCATTATTGGAAGTTCATCTTGCTCTTTGGGCATCATGCTGTGTGCTGGGACAGAAGATGTTTGGCAAAAGCATTTGATCGCATTCGGAAAGATATGTTTACCATGACAAAGTGTTTTTGAGTGGAGCTAGAGGAAAATGCCTGAGGGATAGAGTTTTTGCCTTAGATTCTTTCTGAAATTCATAAATCTTTAAAAAGACTTTATAGTCCACCTGGAGTCCAGCACAAAAGCGTAACTGACATTATCCATTGCTGAGTTTACAAGAGCAGGTCTATACAGGGACACTGGTTTCATCTCGGGCTGAATGTAAGCGTTGAATTATTCATAATATTGGTCTAAATACTTTACAGAGAAAGATACACAAAATACATGAGTATTTATTTGCAAGAAAAATCTTTTGAATAAATTATTTACTGGACAAAAGTATAAGGTACTGTAAAATGCCAGAGAGTGTATTCAGACTAATGGTGTCTCAGTACACATACTTTCATCTCAGATCTGTGCTTCCTATTTTGCTGCACTACTTTACAATCATTGTGGGGGATCATTAGGCTCCTCTTAAAAGTAAGACATTAAATTCCTCTTAACATTTGCAGTTTCTTAGTGATTCTATTATAAATTATTTTGCACTTGAAGAAGAAATATGGAAAACACAAATGCAATTCTGTTGCTAAATGCCTGGATCAAAAGAACAACAACAACAAAAAAGGTTGTAACATATTTTATAATCTTTTATTTCTATAATTAGACTATTTCTGATCAAACTAATTATGTATAGCATGTCTCTCACATGAACAACCAGTCAATAATTACGATGATTTAGATTTTGGGATAACATAACCATAAGTCATTTATTTCGTCATGAGTGACACATATTAAGGAATTAGTTCCCCCAAAAATGGAAATTCTGTCATATATTACTCACCACATCTGTAAGACCTTCGAACATCTTCGGAAACACAAATTAAGATCTTTTTGATGAAGTCTGAGAGCTTTCTTTCCCTCTATAGAGATCCAGCGCAACTACTACTTTCAAGGTCCAGAAAGGTAGGAATGACATCATTAAAGTACTCCATGTGACTCCAGTGGTTTAACCTCAATTTAATGAAGTGCTTTGTTTGTGCAAAAAAACATAATTTACCAATTTACTAACAAATATATAGATATTGAACGAGCGTTCACGAGAGCTTCACGACGCATGCGTGTTGAGTTGTATGTTGTGTTGAACCGAACAAACCAAAAACAGGACGTGATGTCACAAGATGCGACGCTACAAGTCAACTGATTTGACGAAGCGGAAACATCGGTGTATCCAAAATGAGTAGAGGGCAAACGTGGAGCGACGAGGAGGTAAAGTGCCTCATCAATATTTGGTCCGACGAATGCTCCGTGCTGTTTTGAATGTTTTGAACATTGTATGAGCTCTTCGTGAGTTCTCTGCAGGTAAAAATAAAACCATATGTACACACATGATCGCGTTTAATCCAGCGCACAGCATTGTTTTGAATGTTCGGTAAGTAAGCTCCGTCGTGAAATTACGTCACATGCCTTTGGTTCGGTAACTTTAGGTTCGCTTTTAAAAATGTCAGTGTGAACGCTAAGCGGATCAGGACTATATGTTTTGTTTTTGTTTCACGAGTTCAAATTTAATTAAGAAGAGTAAAGGTTTAAGCCTATTTGGCACACTGTCCAGGGGGAGGGCTCCGAGCTCGGAATTTTGGCCCGAATCCAGAGTACCCCCCCCTTGGTTGTGATATAACTAGATGGAACTACAAAGTGAGGAGATGGGGTGTAGGAGGGATGCTGGTAAACTCTCAGATGAACAGATTGATTGAGTTGATTAACTGAATGCTCTCCACTTGTGCTGATAAGGTTAATTATCTGCACCTGATCCTCCCGAACTTTGTTAATTAAACATCATTTTTTGGTCCGGACCAAACGAACCGAACTACAAGTGTGAACGCACCCTAAGTCACAAGCTCAACTGATCACAGTTGCTTTGTCTCATTTTGAATTCCCGAAAAAGAACCGTGTCATGAGAGAAATTCTCTCAAGAATGACTTTTCACTGTTCACGCTGTACAAGTTTCATTAACTAAAAAAGTGGATTATAAAAGTAATTCGCTCGAGAATAGGACTTCACATTCACGTTTCAGTATTGTCCGCATTGGCGGAGGAATGCATGTCAGTTTTTAAAAAAGGCTAATTATACATGCTGAGGCCATAAACATCTTCTGGTCGCTTTATCTTTCTTGAATTGAGCATATCTCGCGGCAGCGAGAGAGGGAGAAAGGACTGAAGAGGCACCAGCAGACCGAAGATTTATCTTCCGTGTGATCTATAGCATCCTGAGCTCTGAGTGTTTATCTGATCAATACCGAGCGCTCGTCCATCATGCATTATAGAACATCCATAACTCCACGGCTACCCCCGAAACCTTACCACCGGGACAACAGGGTACTTTTTTTGCATTCCCTTCTGATCTACGATGTTTGGAACTAAATACTGGGTCTAATTGGAGCGGATGGAGGGGGTGGAAAATGCCATCAGCAGCCAAAATGAGCTTTAATTACAGCTGATATCCAGAAATAGCCAATCTGTCAATCTGCACACTTGCCTTTGCGAGGGGGAGGAAGGGGGGGTGGGGGCAAAAAAAGATGGGATGTAAATAGTGATCCATTAATTATATCTGCCCACAAGAATACAGCTGAGAATCGAAAAGAGAAGAAAGGATGAACCCAAACCTACAAAGCCACATTGTTCCGAAGCAAACTGCAGGTTGCGGACTGTGGAGCGCTGCTGCCCTCTGTAGGTCATAGTCAACCTCGAGCGGCCTCCGTGGCCTTGGACCACGTGACACTGGAATAAAGTGTAGCGGTGTGTAACTTGTCCAACAGCCGTGTACGCATTTTCTACACGTTTAAACTAAATCTCATAAAATAAAAGTCATTTTATTGTGTGGGAGACCGACTCAATTGCATCATTCACTGTACTTAGGAAAATGAGCTCTTTTAACATGATTTATGATGCATAATGGCGACTTCTCCGACTGGTGGATCTCAGGATTACAGGTATTTGTTCTTTAATGGGAGTTTGACTCTACAAAGATTTTTTTCTTTTACAAATGAAGCGGAAATCACACTGAAGCAGGCATACATCATCGCTTAACAATCTCAAAGCTGATCTGTTTTAAAAGGTTTATACTTTATCTCTAAAAATCCATATCTGTATGGAGTCAATGATAGGGATTTTTAATTCCAGAAGCTTGCTGCACACTATTGGAAACTGCAGGGAAAGGATTGATCCATGGAAAATCAACACATGAAGAAGGAGCAGATGAAAGCAAAATGATCAACCTTTCTCTCATTTTCATGCTCTGCACTGATTGTCCCATCACATTCAGAACACACATGGGCACTCAACCCATACAAATCCACCCAAAGCACATTACATGTTGTTTTCACAGCAGGCCGAGCGCATTTGCGGAATTTTAATTTTACAGAGGATCATACATCTTTGTGACACTTGTATTTCCCTGGCTACAACAGTATGAGAACTGTTTAGATGAGTGTAAAATAATGTCACCACGTTCCTTGAGTGTGCATAAATGAATAGCTAAGTGAATAAGTAAGTTCTTGCACATATTCGATCAAAATGTGGACCAGCGAATGAACAGAGGGAGTTATGAAAAGCACATGTTTTGCATTCACTTATGAGACATTAAACCCCCAAGGTGCTTTTTAAAAGCGCTGCAATATTTTCCCCTCATAGTTTCATATGCTTTTGCTTGGCCCAGAGAAGGGAGCTAATGAAGCTTGTCATCTGGAAACATTAAAAATCATCTAACCTGAACCTAGCTGTAACATGAACTGTATGCATGTATATTAACCAGGCCCCATAGTGTAAATCAAAATAAGTTCAGCTCTCTAGCAAGTCTTCTGATGTAAATGCATCTGAAGCACAAAAAAACGTACACACACACTGTGTAGGATAAATCAGCATCAAGCTAAGTAACAAACTGACACATATGAGAAAGAATGTCCATGGGCTTTAACATGATAGAAACAGCATGTCATTTTCATTGCTATTAATGCACTGGATTGCCAATGAATTGCACTGCATGGGGCTTGTGTAGTCACTGCAGTTCTGTTGTAATTTCATGGCATTTCATTAAAGTCAGCATGAAACTGACTAGTCTTTTCTTCCCTATTATGACGTATATCTGAGTGAAACGGCTTCTTGGAAAAGAAAAAATGTAGGACCGGACTTCATTTTGTTCATCAGGAATTGATTGGATGTTTGTAGTTTGCCATTGGTGTGATCTCATGTGAGTGACTGGTTGTCCCGCCCTCACGCCGGTAAATATGTCATCAGAGAAGAGAAGTTACCGCAAGTGGTGTTTATTAAAGATTACGAGGGGACATGAGTTAAAAAAAATCCCATCCAAGTGCACAAAGCAGTGAATATTGAACACACACTCACACCGTGAACATCAGAGTGGAAGATATATTTTCTGTCGATACCAAGACTCGAACCTGCGAGCTTGGGGTTCCATTAAAAAAAGAAGAATTGTTCATTTTGATTTCACTACGATGATGGTTGAAAGGCGGCGGGGGGTGTTGAGGTTGCTTTTTCATAGATCTGAATTTAAACATTTTGTGTGAGTGGAAACTTTTCTCTTGAAGTACACCTGACAAGGTATAATGTGTGATGGCTTGTTGAAGCTCTAAATTCTATTATTCTCCTGGGAAAGATGCAGGTATCAGAAAGAGAAAAAATAGGGATCGTTTTCTGCAGTCATGACAAATGCTTTCACCCCTGGAGACTCCTTCTCTGGAGATGATGCTGACTTCGGTGCACTTAAGAGGGGAAAACGGGAAAGCAGTAGAGAAAACGACTAGGTACACAGTTATCTTACAGGTCACTGAAGATGTCAGCTAAATGAAAGTGAACCCAAACACGATACAGTCATTGCAAATCCCACATCTGAATGAACTATTTTGACTGCTATTAAAGGCAAAATACAGGTATCAACCACTGACAGAGTGAGGCTGAGTATTGAAATGCTTTGCTTCCCTGGTGGAGGTCGAAATGGGGGTTGTTGCTTAGAGGTTTCTTACTTAATAGTGTTCTCAGTCATGTTTCATAGGTATCAACTTTGTCGCAGATGTCTCCTAAAATTCCTAAAAGAGACGAATGACTGTTTTCTGCGCAGCTTTTCAGCAGTGGCGTACTGTTCCAGCACTTCTAAATCTTCGGTGCCAAGGAAAAAGAAATTACATTTTACCCGAGTTGAATGTGAGTTGGCCATCTGTGATGAACGTGCTCTTAAAAAAAAGACCATGTAGCATGAAGTAAAGGCAAGAAACCAGTGTTGCCAAGGCTGCGGTTTTCACATGGAATTGGGCTACTTTAACATTGTTGCTTCTGGTTGTTTTTCATGTCCATGGGTTGAAGCGACCACACATGACATGATGTTTAGCACCTTGAATGCCAATTTGACCAGGGAAACCTTGGCAAAAAGTGAATTTTACCCCTCTGAAACGTGATTGGGCTAGTGTTGAGTAGTATTGAGTTCTCTACGCAAAAATAACATACTAATGTAGTGCCATTAATAAACAATTTTTTTTTTAGTTCTATTCTTAGTGAGTCAGATTCATAAACAAAAGATTCTTATAACCTGATTTTTGTGAATCAAAAGCGTACCGCCAGACCTGTTTTGTGTGATTTACGAACAAATGACTATTGAGCTGGTTCTTTTTTTAGTGAATCATAAACACGACCAGACAGTGTAGGTTTGAATCCTTCACTGAACTGAATCGTTACTGAATCAACTGAATCTGAGTCACTTACTCATCTGCAAATACACACAATTTTAAGCGATGTCCGTATCAAAACTTTTGTTTTAATAAATGAAAGAGAATTCCTATACAATTGTATTCCTCCTTGATAAACTAACATTTGATAAAACTTTAAATTGTGTCATTGTTATTGTGTGTGTAAAATTGGATACAAACACTTTTCTGACCAATTAAATACATCTTCAAAATAGTTCAATCTGTGACTCCCCTCTCGTGTGATGTGGAGTGTTTCCTTAAAGGTCTTTTAAGTTTCTGCTCTACATCATTGTGGTCAGACATAAAAGAGCAATCCAACCACCCACTGTCTCCTGACCACCCAATCACAAAACACATCCCTCTTTTGTCAGGCAATTTCCTTCGGGATGTTGAAAACTTCCCTGCCTGATTAAAGAACAAAAGGAAATGGTGAATTATTTTTAGATGTGGAATAGGTTCCCACAAAGATGAATTTAATCAATTGTAATTAATTCTCCTGGTTATGAGCAGTGAAGCCTGACGAGTCAAAGAAGGGGTTGAGGATATTGAACTCCATTGAAAACCCATTAATCCCTAATAAGAGAGAGGAAGTGGAAAAACTATAGTGAGATATGAGAGGGGACTAATGTGAGAATCTAAATTTGCTGTTCTTAGACAGATCTGGAACTTGAAGGCTCACCTTTGCTCATACCTTCATCAAGAATGATTGTTAGATGAGAAAGAGAGGTTAATAGACTAATGCTTACAGTGCCTCAGTCTTCAGGTTGTTCCCATTCTGTCAGTCTGTCCTCTGCTTAGAAAACTCTGGACAGCGCAGGCTCAGCTAATTATCAAACATTTATTCCGTCTTTCAGGTTGAACAAAGAGGAATCCACACACACCACCTTCAAAAACATCCTGACCTTGTCTTCACTTTACTTTGCATTAATTCGTTTTGTTTCAAAATGGGAAGGATGCAGACAGACAATAGCACTTGAGAAATAATTAGCAACTCTCAAAGATGCTAATCAGATTCCGTATGAAGGGCCTCTATAATAACTCTGGGTTTAAGCAGCATTTTTACAAACATGCCAATGAAAAGGGATGACTGCTAAGGTCAGGTGTGAGGTGCAGTATATCTAATTGAGAGCAATGGACTGCTTCTGAAGCTTTTGAGAAACAAGCGAATGATGGCAACTCCTCAAACGGTTCTCTCCTCTGCTCCTACACAGCTCCTACAAAAATATTTTTTCATGATTTCATTTTTTCTTTTGTCAAATCAACTTAGATAATTAATGTTGTTCAGATAACATAATATTTTAAGTTTCTCTTGATTAAACCAATCACCTTCATTGTATTAACTCAAATTTTAAGGCAACCTTGTAACTTTCTTTTTTTTTTAAAGTGTACACAACACTCCCCGAACTTCAGCGTCATTCTGAAAATACGTTGACTAGTTTCTTCCCATAAAAGTGGATAACATCTCGACATGATTACTAATCATAAAAGATTATTTTTATAAATGAACCAAGGGTTGTTACAGTAGTGACATCTTTTGATAAACAAATCATTTAGCAGCCATAGCAACACAAAACACAAATTACTGACTGATGTAAATGCATTATATATAATTTAAAATGTCAATAATTAGTCAATTGACTAAGTAATTCCCTATATGCAGGCTTTGCTCTGGCGTCTGGGCCCAGCAAGCCTGCACTCTGGGCTAACAACATTCATTTGTCACCATTGTGACTCTGATTGAGATTATTCACACATTTACAGTACACTGGACTCAAGTGGTTGTTTCATTTCGATAAACCTGTTTTTTAAGCGTATTACATGGTGTCGCCGCTGTTTTTTCTTCTTTTGGCTGTAACTACACTTTAGCTCAAATTCAGAGTTACAGATGCTTAAGCAAAAAGTGTCACAACCATATTCAGTCTCCCCTTTGGTTTTTTTATTGTTGTTTGTTGTTGTTGTTGTTGTTTTCGTAACACTTTACAATACGGTTCATCAGTTAACATTAGTTAACATGAACTTATAATGAACTGCACTTACACAACATTTATTAATCTTTGTTAATGTTAATTTCAACATTTACTAATACATAATTAAAATCTTGTTAACATTAGTTAATGCATCATGAACTAAAATGAACAAACAATGAACTAACGTTAACGTTAATGAAGATTAGTAAATACAGTAGCAAATGTATTACTCATAGTTAGTTCATGTTAGTTAATACATTAACTAATGTTTAACTAATGAACCTTACTGTAAAGTGTTACCATCAGTTAATTTATTTATACCCATTTAGACCCTGCCCTATAGATAGATAGATAGATAGATAGACAGACAGACGGACGGACGGATGGACTGATGGATGGATGGATGGTTGGATGAATGGATACATACATATATACATACATACGTAAAAGTAAAATGATTCAGAGTCAAAACATTCCATTTTATTTAATGTGGGATTTCATATTCTAAAAACCTTTTACCTGCAAGACTGAAATTAAGAGGCCAAGGAGTGGAATATATCCTAGTACACAGAGCTGGTTTTAAGGGCCGCAGGCTTTCAGGGATGGAAAGTACACTGTGTGCCCATTGACGTAGGCGACTTCATAGACTTCACGCCCTTTGCAATGCCTTCTGACTATAAGTAACATGAAAATCAAGAGGAAAGCTGGTAACACCCTTCTCGTCGCATTATTTAAGCCTTTTATTCATATAACAAGAATATTGAGGGAAAGAGTGGGAATAAGCAATGACTCAGGCCAGACTTAAGTCTGAGTTCCTGTGACCTCTTACACTTCATGAGCACTTGATCTACCGGCTGCGTTGCTTAGTTTTCAACAGCTTGCATGTTCCTGTCTTTGAGATATCCTGATACATTAAAGAGTGAATATAAAATAGAATGGTATTGATTAATATATGGATAAAGCTTGAAAGAGACAGAATAATCAGGGACAGACACGAGACTTGAGAGAGGGTCTCTGAATGTACAATCTGGCATCAAAGACATGCTTTAAAAGATGGATAAGCAGACACACACAGAAGCTTTTAAAGATGGATAACACTGTCAATTAGGTCTTATATATAGTTTTTCCTTTACTTTTTATTTCTGATGGACTGATGGAGAGATTTGTTAACCACAATCTGAGAGGACATTGCATCAGAAACGTATGTTCTGTGAGCGCCATCTGGTGGTGGGAAGGTCTTTGACTTAGGCGCCGAAGGACGTGCCAAGTCACGGGAGGTCCGGGCCAATTTAATACACTATAAAAGGTTTTATACTTGGTAAAGGGTATATCCTACAGATTCTAATTAAAATCTCCTCTTTATATTCCGTTGAAATACACATTAATCACCGGAATTAAAGGGAATAGCTCTGGCCTCTTTACGATAACTGGCACAGCTGATCAGTGCCACAAACGGGTGTTAAATCACCATATAGCTCTCTCATAATGAAATATTAATTCAATCTTCATCCTCATCTCACTCATTCACATCTTTGAGGTCACCAGTCCTCATAAATCAGAACCTCAGATTCCCATCAATGCCTCAGCTCAATTCTCTCTCTTTTAATGCATAAAGGACAGATTTGTCCACTGTAGACTTCCTTCTGACAAACCTCTTCTCCCATAATGTCCTGACAGGAGACCGAGATTTATGACACCTTTAATGACTAAGCAACAGAGGGATTTACTGTCCTATAAATGTTTCATTAAAATGCATTACACCTGTGCAAGAGTGGCTGTTTCAAAGAAAGGAATCTTGGCTCTGAAATGAAAACTGAAATTAATCAACGTGTAACATTTACCTAAAGGGATATCCCATGAGTATATATATAAATCTGTACATTTTGTCCTCATGGCTACTAATTAGATTGTTAATACTATAGTCAGGATTTTTTTTACATAGAAATACTCTTTATTGCTGGTCAAATAGGTTAATAAAACTCACTATATGTCTTCACAAATCTTACAAAGTTAAATGAATCTGTAATAATATTCACAGTTTCCTTGCCACATCCACAAGATGCTATTATATTCTGAATTCTATGAAACTGTATTGTATTATTAAAAAGTGCTTTATAAATAGAATAGAATAGAATATTAAAATGCTCAGAGTCATAATGGTATTTATAAGTGTAAATATTTATATGTATGTCATTATTTCATGTTTTTCATAATCATGCTTATTTTCATCAGGTGGCACACATTAACAATGAATTATTAATGTCAAACATTAATTATAAATATATGTTGTGGGCATGATAACATGGCAATCCATACTAAAAAATTTAATCTTGTTTTCTTTTTAAAAAACACATTTTAAAAAGAGCATTTATCTATAGTTGTTAAACAACATGAATATATATATATATATATATATATATATATATATATATATATATATATATATATATATATATATATATATATATATGTATATATATATATATGTTTATATGTAATAATACACATTCACACACACATATTGTCACAATTGTCAGCTGGAGTGCCCGGAAAATCCACTAGAGGGCACTCCACTCACTACTCTTCACTCACTCACTCTCATTTCTTCACACAGACTACACTTCCCATAAGCCCCGTACCCAGTCACTGATTACCGCACCAGCTGCACCTCATCGCCCACACCACATATAAACACCATTCACACATCACTCCCCGCAAAGTCTTGATTTGCTGTTCGTGGTTAATTCCTAGCGTTTATTTCCTATGTTTTTTTTTTCCTGTCTTGATTCTGCCTCTCTGCCCGTTTTCTGATTGTTCTCTGCCTGCCCTTTTGAATTTACTGCCTTGATTACTGGACTGTTGTTTTCTTGCTGCCTGCCTCGATCTTCTAGACTGTTTAACGTTTACGATTCTGCCTACTCTCTGACATTCCTGTTTGCTGGTGTATGACCCTGCCTGCTATGACCATTCTGTTTGTTAATAAAAGCCTGCGATTGGATCCCATTCCGTTGACCCGTTGAATCATTACACATATTATGTAAACAATATGTATATATATATATATATATATATATAAAACAATATACATATATGTATATATATATAGGCCACAATCTTGTGTGTGTATATATATATATATATTATATATATATATATATTAGGCCACAATCTTGTGTGTGTATATATATATATATATATATATATATATATATACATGTGTATATATGTGTATATATACATGTGTGTATATATATATATATATATATATATATATATATATATATATATATATATATATATATTAGGCCACAATCTTTAAAAAAATGTAATTATAAAATTATTAATTTATTATATACCATATTTACAAAATAATTCTATCCACATAGAATCATTATAATAATACCAGTTCCTAAAGTACTCCTAAATGCTCCAGTAGTGTTCTATTTGTGGAGGAGGGCTTTTATTATGAAAAATCAAAACACACTTCCTGGTGATGTCATGAAGCGTCACTAACCTGCTGAATTGTTTTTCTGCAGTGTACGGTCTTGTACACAGACACTGATAATGAGCAACTGAAGTTACAGCGAACATAAAGAACAAGTTTCATTCAAGTACACTGGAGTGAGTTTGAATGATCTAAACCTGTAATTCTGTTTATATAAGACGATGACGAGCCATGTTGTTTTTGGTGATGTTATGTCAAATGATCATCTGTCTTTCTTCCAACAGCATGTCAGACCCAAAAACAGCTGGAGCTGATGCTGGATCAGTGGTGTCAGACCCTCAACACTCCCAAAAGCTTCTAAGGGTCCTTCAGTCTTTAAGACAAGATGAATGTTTTCAAGATGCAGTGTTGGTTTTGGAAGGTGAACAGATTCCTGTCCAGAAAAACATTCTGGCTGCTGCTAGTCCATACATCAGGTATGAGAATAAGCTGCAACCTGGGATACATTTGCATGAAATGATCAGATCAGTAGAACTGGTATGTTTGCTCAGACATGTAGCGGACCCTTGAGCAATGTGTCATATGGGTGTGCCACACAGCCCCACCTTGCCTGTTGCATGGGTCAGTTAAAGCAATAGTTCACCCAAAAAACGGAGAAGTAATTTACACACCCTCATTTTTAATACCAGCTTGTAACACTTCTGCAGAACACAAAAGTGTAAATTTTGATGAATGTCCTGGTCCGTCTTTTGTATGCTTTGACAATGACTTGTGACTAAAAGGACACAAAATCACAAAAAAAGTATGATAACGATTATTATTATTATCTTGGAACATCCAAGTGAGTTTTTGATTGCTCCAATATTCAATTCATAACCTAAAGCTAAAACCATTAAAAAAAATCTTACTTGAAGTAAAATACAATATATAAAAAAAACTTTTCTGTCTAGTTTAAATTGAAGAACTAAAATAAATAAAACTAAAACTTAATTTAAAAAAACAACCAATGTATTTGCCACTGTTGCTTCTGGCTTTTTTTAGTTGGGGACACTTGACATTCGACAATTGATCTGCCTGCATTGACCCCATTGTATGCGAATTGAACTGAGCTGGATGATGACATCACTGTTTTCTTCAGAGCTGCTGTATTGATAAATGAACTAAACTAATTATTTTTACAATGGAATGAATCAATACTGAACCTACCTAAGCTGGACAATGACACCATTTTCTTCTAGAACTGCTGTGCAGCCAAAATTATTTTACTGTTATCACTGTAAAGCTGCTTTGACACAATTGAGTCGACTTGACCAGACATATTTTTAAAAAATGATAATAAAAATGACTAAAATAAAACAAATATGTGTATAAACGATAACTAAAATTTGAACTAAAATTAAAATGAAAACAGAAAATATAAGGGTAAAATCTAATTCAAAATATTAACAAAAACTGTACATATAGTATATCAATGAGAATTTCATGAATTATTCGATTCATGGACATTTCATTTTAAGCCAATTTTTTTATAAAGAAAAAGTTGATGCAATTCCCAGAACCGCCCCTAATAACTAATCAGACTGGTTGAATAAGAATAACTGCAATGAAAGAACCGCATGGGCTGAATGCACTGTATCGAGCCCCCTTTGCTCTTATTGGATCAACTGCTTGTAGAGAAAAGTCCAGCTTTTTGTTGTCGTCATTTTTCTGTCATGTACAAAAGAGCATTTTAAAATAAACAAATAGCTCACAATACTAATCACTTTAGTGTTACTAAAAAAAATAATAATAATAATTCTTGTAAAACCAAACAGGTATTTGCACATCTCAAAATCGGTTAAAACTGAAAAGTTTGTTAAACCTTTGTTGTGCATTTTATGTTGTGCAACTCTCCAAGATATTAAGTCAGTCATTTTATTAGATCCACAGTGCATGAACTCATGTTGCTACATGTTTGCAGGACCAAATTAAATTACAACCCACCAAAGGAGGATGGATCTGTATACAAAATCGAGTTGCAAGGGATCTCGGTCACCACTATGAGGCAGATATTGGACTATATTTTCAGTGGGGAGGTAATTATATGACTTTACTTATACTCTATTATGTATGTATATATGTGTATGTAAAAAAAACTTCCAAAATATCTTATAATATTTTCTTCAACGAAAAAGTGCAGAAATAATATTTTAAGGAAATAAAAGCCTCTATGAGCTTTCATGCTTAGGGTGGCCAGATGTCAGGTGACATAATTGTGATTTATTAGTTTAACCATTTCATACCATGACTAAAATATGAAGTTTTCATTGTTTAAATTAGACTAAAATTTCCAGACTTTTAGTCAACTAAAACTTGACCAAGCAAAATACAGGATACTTTAGGTTGAATAAATATGATAAAAACTAAGAAGTAAATTTGAGAGGACTAAGACTAAATAAAAAAAATAGCTGAAAATAATAATACTATTCATTAGTTAAAAGCTGTGGGAAAACAGTTTATGAATTATAAATGTATGTCACAAACTATTGGATGTTTTTCTAGTTGGCTGATTGTTGAGAGGGTCAATCAATAATTTTCTCTTTATTTCTAGATTACTCTAAGTGAAGACACTATCCAGGATGTGGTCCAGGCTGCTGATCTTCTGCTCCTCACTGATCTCAAATCTCTGTGCTGTCAGTTCCTGGAGAGCTGCATCACTGCAGAGAACTGCATCGGCATTCGGGTCTTCTCTTTGCATTACTGCCTGCACCATGTCTACCATGTGGCCACAGAGTTCCTGCAGACGCATTTTCGAGATGTGGTCCATACAGAGGAGTTCCTGGAGCAGCCACCCGATCGCCTGTGTGAGCTGCTGTCCATAGAGAAGCTCAACGTGGGGAACGAAAAGCACGTGCTGGAGGCTGTGGTCCGCTGGCTCGGCCATGACATCGAAGCTCGGAGAGTGAGTGGAACAGGTGTTTCGGGAGGGTTCAGTACGCACAGGCATAGACAAGTTTAAAATTATTCATTTATAACTTTTAATCACAATTTTATACACGCACACACTGAATTTATTTTATTAAAAACAATTGTGAAATACTGTTACAATGTAAAAAAATATTTTAATATTTTCTGTGGAAACCATGATACATTTAGTTTGGATTCTATTTATAAATTTAAAAATATAGCATTTATTTGAAATAGAAATGTTTTGTAAAGTTCTTTACCGTCATTGATCAGTTTATTTAAATACATCCACGCTGAATAATCATAGTAATTTATATTAAAAAAAACCCCACTGACCCCAAACTTTTTAATGGCATTATTTGTTTGTTTGTTTTTTATTCAATCCTGTTTAAATAGGATACCTTTCTTCCAGGTCCATATGAAAGAGGTGATGTCTGCCGTCTGGGTTCAAGGCCTGGACCAGTGCTACCTCCAGGAGCAGATGCTCGGAGGCTCCCTGATGAGGGAGGTGATTAGGAATTATTGTATGGAGTCGCTGGGAGGAGCTGCGCAGCATGGGGAGGCGCTGCTTGCTGCGTTTAAACCCCGTGGCTACTCTGAGTGTATCGTCACAGTAGGCGGCGAGGAGAGGACGTGAGTATGACCAACCATGCATAAAAAATAAACCTATATTAAGAGATTATGCAAAGATAGATTGGTTACAACTTACAAATTTTTGCCCTGAATTCCTGTTTTTCCAATGTAGCTCTCGGAAGCCCATGGCAGCGGCTCGTTGCATGTGTCCACTTTATGACCGAAACAGACAGCTATGGATTGACCTGAAGCCAATGAATGAGAGGCGAGTTGGTCACGGGGTTGTGTCTGCAGGTTTGTACCAGCTCACTGTTGTGAGGGAATAGAGCTTACAATCTTCTGTTATTTAATTAGTTCTTTAGTTGTAGTTATTTGAACTCTAAGGCTTATGTTTTTGAATAACTTCCACAATTGTAAACAAAATTTTCCTGCGAACTAAACTACTATTCAAAAGTTTGGGGTCTGTGGTAAGATTTTTATTTTTTATTTTTTGTGAAAGAAATAGATACTTTTATTTAGAAGGGATGGATTAAATTGATCAAAAGTGACAGTAAAGACATATCAAAAAAATTTCTATTTCAAATAAATACTGTTCTTTTGACATTTCTATACGTCAGAAAAATCACCTTTTTCTCAAAAATATTAAGCAGAACAATTATTTTCACAACTGATAATAAGAAATGTTTCTGGAATGATTTCTGAAGGATCATGTGACAATGAAGACTGGAATAATAGAAATCGCAGGAATAAATGACAACTTATATATATTGAAATAGAAAACGTTAAATTGTAATGTCATTTTATTGTTTTTACTGTATTTTTGATCAATTAAATACAGTCAGTATAGGAGACTTCTTTAAAAAATATTAAAAAATCTTGCCAACCCCTTAATTTTCAATTTAAAGAAAACCCATAGCTTAGATGTTCCCGATTTAGTCCGCTATTTGTTGTAGCATATAGTCTGGAAAAGTTGTAGAAGACACTCACCTCTTGTGTTTAGCTCATTCACAGCAATATAAATCCATCGTATGCTTTCCTTAGCATTTTCCAAATATTGAAACCGTACATGGTTTTAAATGTATTTGACTTCGTGTGACTCTTTGAGTTCTGGCTTGTTGCACATAGTTTATCCCAAGGATTATTGTGCTTCTATTACTTACATATGTAATCACTGGTAGTACTTGCATATAATTAACTGATAGTTTGCCTGTCCAATCAGAGGGGTTCCTGTTTGCAGTAGGAGGAATGGATGAGAATAAAACTGTCTTGAGCAGTGGAGAAAAATATGACCCAGAGACCAACACCTGGACCCAAATCCCACCAATGATGCAGGTATTCCTCTTAGAGATGTGCTCCATAGTCCATAGTGTCATTATCGACTAGTTATTGGGTTCTCTGAACACCTTGTCAAGTAGTCTGTTTTATGGAAACCCTGTATTATGCTAAAATCGAGTGTTTCTCTGTTTAAAAAAGGAACGGAGCACAAAAGAATTGAACTGAATCTCTTAGGACATGTTTTTATTACCTACATACTTAAATTCTGAATTACTTATTCTATTAAGCAAAGTATGTAAGTGATTAAAAAACCAAAGGACGGTGAAAAAGCAATGCCATTGCTTGTGATGTTCCTCATTTGCAAGTCGCTTTGGATAACAGTGTCTGGTAAATGGATGTAAATGGGGAATGTTGAATAGCAGTGCTACTGTTGGACTAGTAAATTAATCATAGTTTATTTAGAGATAAATGTGCTATTTAAATTTGGTAAAGAACTATTTGGCATAAAGGATCTTCATTGTTTAATTGAAAATGCTCTATATATAATATAATCGCATCTTGAAAGATCATTATGATATAGTTCTTACAAAGAACCACTAGGTGTCAGTAATGTGATATTGCATTTTCTTGTGTCTGCCCAGGCCAGACAGCACTTCGCCATGGCGGAGCTGGATGGGATGATCTATGTCTTGGGTGGAGAGAACAAGGACACTGAGGTCCTTCTCACGATGGAGGTGTTTGACCCCCATTGTAACGTCTGGAGAACACAGCCAAAAATGACCACAGTCCGCAAGGTCAGATTTAGCTCTTTTTTTTTTTTTGTACAAATCCACACACTTCAATACTCTAATGGTTCTCATACTTTTGCGTTTCTATTCCTCAGTTTGGTAGCTGTGCCACCATGAAAAAGAGACTGTACGTGATGGGCGGCGGATCATATGGGAAGATTTATGACTCTGTGGAGTGCTATGACCCCAAAACCCAACAGTGGACAACAGTCTGCCCGCTTAAAGAGAGGAGGTAAAGTGTGTATATGAATGTTTACTATTATTTAGCAGAAGATACTTTCCAAAGCATCTTACAAACACTTGCATATTACTATGTTTATGCAATATGGCAATAATTGTTTTCATGATCAACAAGTTAACAAGTTATTATGATGAAGTCTCTATGAAATCAAAATAGTAAATATTGCCACATTTATTATAAATGATTTATCCATGCAGATTCACGTGCCCTCGTCATCTTTAATCAAAAATAACTTCCCCTCCCTCTTGCAACATCTCTTTTCTGATGACGCGTTTACTGGCATGAGGGCAGGACAACCTGTCAATCACAACAACAATCCAATCATTCCAGATGGAAAAAAATCATGTCCCGACCGACATTTTTTCTTGTTCAAGCCAATTCACTCGGATATACGTCACAATAGGGGAGAAAAGTCTATCACAACATGACTTTAAAAATGTAAGCAAAAAGTTTAGGGAACACATGCCTATTGTTACAGGGTTAGTTCACCCAAAAATAAACATTATGTCATTAATTACTCACCCTCATGTCGTTCTACACCCGTAAGACCTTCGTTCATCTTTGGGACATAAATTAAGAGATTTTTGATGAAATCTGATGGCTCAGTGAGGCTTCTATTGCAACCAAGACAATTAACACTTTTCAAAGCTACTAAAACATATTTAAAACAGTTCATGTGACTACTAGTGGTTCAAAATTAATATTATAAAGCAACGAAAATACTTTTTGTGCGCCAAAAAACCCCAAAATAATGACTTTTCAACAATATCTAGTGATGGGCGATTTCAAAACACTGTTTCATGAAGCCTCGAAGCTTTACAAATCTTTTGTTTTGAATCAGTGGTTCGGAACGCCAAACTCACGTGATTTCATTAAACGTGACTTCGTTACGTCAAAAGTGATTCGAAATTTCAATAGTTCACGTGGCTTTGACAGGTTGATACGCGATCCGAACCTCTGATTAGAAACATTTTTTGATTTTGAAATCAGCCATTACTAGATATTGTTGAAACGTCGTTATTTTGTTGTTGTTTTTTGGCGCTTTATAATATTAAGGTTGAATCACTGTACTCACATGAACTGTTTTAAAGTGTTAATTGTCTTGCTGGTAATAGAGACCTCACTGAGCCATCGGATTTCATCAAAAAAATCTTAATTTGTGTCCCAAAGATGAACGAATAAAAAAGCGCCTAAAAAAGCGTGGAAAGCGCGGCCGCGTCACTTCCTCCTTCTTTTGCAAGCGTTCGGGAGCTCGCGCTTCTATTGTGTCTGTCGTTGCTATGCAACCATGAACAGCTTTCTCCACGACTATGCGGTAATTTCAATGGATTTCCATCACCGAAAAGCCCTTGCAGTAGCTCTAGTACAAAAATTATTTATGGAGAAGAAAAAACAAACTCCCGCAGTGTTTGGGTGCACCACGGAGAATTTCACAAACTCATCCAAGAGCTCCGTCTGGACGATGAGAGATTCAAAGTCTATTTCAGAGTTGACAAGGACCAGTTTGATAATCTTTTAAGAAAAATTGGCCCAAGCATCACCAAACAGAGCTTCTGCCATGAAACCATCTCTCCTGCACAACAAATCTGCGTTCGTCTGAGGTAATTAGGCTACCGTTAGGGTAAGGGAAAGGGTTGATTGGATGGTTCTTGTCACATGACCTGCGGTGCGATTTCGGAATTCTGAAAAGTTGAGATGTTTTCATCTTGCCGCGGCACATAGGATATAATGAATATCTGCACGCAAAAGACGCGACATGTGAATGGCCCCTTAAGGGTGTAGAATGACATGAGGGAGATATTTACTTTTAAAGAATTCTCTGTTTAAGGACTACAACAAAAGGCTGGTAGGGACTACAACGAGCTTCTTCCTGGGTTGGTGACATCACTAACCCTAAAATTTACATAAACCCTGCCCCCGAGAACACACAACAAAGGGGTGAGGCCGTGTTATTGCAATACAGTAATGTTACATAACAGCAAGATGACAACATGACAAATTATAACCGTAATCAAACTAAACTATACCTGTTCTATCTTCATGCAGCATATATTCTCTGGCTCTGAATGCATTTTACAATAGTTCCCACACCCATACTTATAGATTGTCATGACAGAATATGCAATCAATAACTCCACATCAGCTACATAAATTCATCAACTAACCATTCAGGAACGTCCTGTTGCATTCCACATGTCGTCACTTCTTCTTGAGTCTCTCCATCATTGTCCGACTCCATTTTGAACAGAAAAGGCTGAACAGTTTCTGATATTTTCAGTGAGTCTGAGGTAATCGGCGCTGCTAACACGGGCTCTTGAAACTCCGCCTTCTGTGTAGGAGCAGGAGCTCATTTGCATTTAAAGGGACACACAAAAACAGATCGTTTTTCCTTACCCTTAAAAAGTGACAAATTTAACATGCTATAAAAAATCATCTGTTGATATTTTGAGCTAAAACTTCACATACAGACTCTGGGGACATCAGACAGTTATTTTATATCTTGTAAAAGTGGCTTTATATGACCCCCTTTGTGTTCCTAAGATGAGTAAAGGTTTAGGGGCTTGTAGCGACATGAGGGTGAGTAATTTATGACAGAAATTTCATTTTTGGGTGAACTAATGCTTTAAGCAACTGAAACCAGTGGGCAGGGCCTATGGCGCAATGATGTATTGCAAATGTATTTGCCCTTGTGACGTCACAGATCCTACAAGACGTTTTTGGTGCTTGATTAAATAAATGCTTTATGATGAGGATGATTTTTTTAAAGCTGTGAAACTTGCAGATTGTTTTAATGGTACAAAGACATCAAAAGATCAAGGCAAATGTGATTTCTCATGTCATGACCACATTGACATTTTGTGTAAGGGTCTATTTTTATATAACGTAAAAGTGTTTCAGTGTGCCCTAGCAATTTGTTACGAAACATTATTTCAACTTTAAAAGATGGTGATGTAATTTTATTATACTTAGGTAACCAGGTTTTCATTGAATAGCTGTGAAAGAGGTTATATTATTATCAGATAATGGGGAAAGCAGAAACAGCAGAAACATCATTTAGCATAACTTGGCTCCATGCGTTCAAACCGCAAATACTGGATCCTGAAAGCGGCATGCGCTTTGTAGTTGTGAATTTTGAGAATGTTTTTTCCCATCCTGCGTATGACGCAGAAAATTGTCAAAAGTTAAACAGATTACATTTTAAAAGGCAAAGGCAGCACATCTTCATAAGGGTTTAACAACTATGAAAACTGAGACACGCCCTGCGATCTGTGATGTCTTACAGATGTGTCTTTAGAACAATAGTAGTCAAGGGACCTATCAGTCTAACCCATATAACTGGAAACACTTGATCACCATCTGGAGGAACATAAATAGTCATTTTTCTTGGTCTTCTTGTCTTGTTTGGAGTATAATTTTGTCCATAGCTCTGTTTTCTGTTACACAACCTAATGAGCCACCTACTTCCTTCTAAGGCAGCATCTTAACCGTCACAAAACCTCATAAGTAACTGATTTGGGACACTGCATTGGCAGTAACTTCTAAGGCAGCATCCTAACCGTCATGAAAGCTCATAAGTAACTGATTTGGGACACTGCATTGGCAGTAACTCTGCATAACTCTGCAGTAACTCTGCATGTAGCACTATAGAGTTTGATTTAGCATGACCCTATTGGGAACTCATTGGGGTCAGTCTTTTTTTGTTTGTTTGTTTGTTCTTTTGAAAGAAATTAATACTTTAATTCAGGAGGGATGCATTAAACTGAACAAAAGACGTTTGCAATTTTACAAATTCTGCTTCAAATAAACGCTGTTCTATCTATTCATCAAAGAAAACTAAAAAAAAATTCACAGATTCCACACTAATATTAAGCAGAAACTGTATTCCACATCGTTAATAATAAGAAATGTTTCTTGAATACCAAATCAACATATTAGAATTTCTGAAGGATCATGTGGTTACTCTTTTTACTGTATATTTTGACCAAATAAATGTAGCCTTAGTGAGCATTTTACACTAAACTATTTTTTTTTTCCAACAGCTAGTGTGAGGTATCTTTTACGCATCTTCACTAATTGGCAGTGTGATTTGTGCACTATTCTATATTGAGAACGTGTCTGCTAAAAATGTATCTCGGTTTTCCTCAGATTTGGGGCGGTAGCGTGTGGCATTGGACAAGAGCTCTACGTGTTTGGTGGTGTGCGGAACAGAGATGCCGACAATCCAGAGTCCAGTCAGATGACCATCTGCAAGTCTGAGTTCTTCCATGATGAGCTAAAAAGGTGAGCTCTTTAATGCAACACTTATACAGAGCAAGATGAGAGCGAAGTGTATGCTCATGTGTCTTTCATTGCCCTCAGGTGGGTGCTCTTAGATGACCAAAACCTCTGCATACAAGCTACATCGTCTTTTGTGTATGGAGCTGTTCCTATTGGTGCCAGTATATATGTGGTTGGAGAACTTGACACTGGTAAGCTGATAAGGACTCACAATCGCACTTTATCCTCTACCTAGGACAATCTTTTTATTCAGATATCTTCAAATTCAGTCCTTGAGAAGGTCAAATAAATTTTGTGCTGTGATAACTCATCTACTGCATATTTTAACTTTTTTAACATTTCAAAGACCAAAAATCAATAAGAACTAGCTACTTTGAAAAGTTAAAAGCAACTAATGTATTACAGGTTGTTAAATTAAGTCAAGCTAACATTTTTATTAAGAAATGTACACAAAAACTTCATAAATGTTATTAAGAAGGCATTATATTTTGAATCAGGCTCGTAATAGTTAACTAAAACCATAAAAACATTGTTACTTGAAATAAATAAAACATTAAATGAAATAAAATAAAATGCTAAAAATAAATAATGAAAAAAAAACTATATAGGCATGTTTAAAACATTAATAAAAATGAAAAAAAACATACAACAAAATTATTACATTTTTAACTAATTGAATTTAACTATTTGAAAATGTGAAGAATCAGACCAGTATTTCTTTCAATGATAATCAAAAATGCACTTAATTCAACAAATTACAGTATTGCACTTTTAAAATTGAATGGTTTTATTTTAAAACAATTATTGACAGCAGTATTTAACTAAATATTATAAAAATGTAACAATGTTTTTCACTACAAAAAAGCAACTTGTTGGGAATACTAAATAAGTCAAATGAATTGCATCTTTTTGTAACCAGATTATTAATATGAACATCTTAAATTGAACATTTTTGCTAAAATTAGCCAATTGTACTTGCTTGTTCACTTGTCATTCTGTACACACAATAAAATGTGACAAATTATGTCAATATTTGTGTAGAGCAGACCATGAAATACCCACTGTGTGTGTGTACACGTTTATACATGTATATATATATATAATCTTTTTGTTTTGTTTTGTTTACAGGCACCAGTTTTGACTATGTCCGGGAGTTCCGCAGAAGTACGGGTACCTGGCACCCCACCAGACCCCTCATGCCCTCTGATCTGAGTAAGACGAGCTGTGCCGCCTTACGCATCGCCAACTGTAAGCTTTTCCGCCTGCAGCTCCAGCAGGGACAGTTCCAGATCCGGGTTCCATCCACATAAACAACCCTCAACTTCATCACTGACTTTGCCACTCCTCCATTGTTTGCTGTTTGGAAGAGGATGCAGAGGATTTTGGGATTTCATTGACTACTGATGAGGTTTGGTTATCGTGTTGAAAAGCTTGAATGAATTGTACTGTTTTTTATGTTTTATGCCTTTTCTTAGAGAATACATTGTACATCCTTTTTGGTTCTTTTTTTACATGGCTCCAAGTCACAGGAAATGTTACATTAGATGGGACATGTTCTCTACCTGTTTCATTTGAATAGTTTACAGTGTCTTTTATCTGGCAGTTGATGTAGCTTGTTATTTGACATAAATATTTTTGAACATTGGTGAAGGAGGTCAAAATTGCCTATTTTATATGGTCTTAAATGTTGAATAAGTAGGGGAACAAATCAAGAACTAACCAGTAGTGATGTAGTCAAGACCACCTAAACCGAGACCAAGACCAAGACTTTGAGGGGTTGAGACTAAGACCAAGACTTTGAGGGGTTGAGACCAAGACCAAGACTTTGAGGGGTTGAGACTAAGACCAAGACTTTGAGGGGTTGAGACCAAGACCAAGACTTTGAGGGGTTGAGACCAAGACCAAGACTTTGAGGGGTTGAGACCAAGACCAAGACTTTGAGGGGTTGAGACTAAGACCAAGGCAAGTCGAGAGAGAGGCAAGACTAGCACTCATCAAATTCATCTGAAAGATCCACATTTACTGCCTGAGAAATGTCTTATTTTTATTCTATAATTACAATTAGAATAATAAGACATTTTGCTACAAATCAATTGAAATATTTACACGGCGGAGGTGAAACAGGAGATGCACCTGATTTGGTACAGTTACAAATCCATAAATAATGTTGAAATTAATGTTTTAAAAATAAAATTTTGTTTATTGAACATTTGTAAAAAATCAATATTACGTTTAATTAATATTAATATTTAATTAAAATTAATATTACTTTAATTGTGCTCATATTTGTGAAACAGCCCTCTTTCTTGTGAAATTGCATAATTATATCACATGTTATAATATAAATATCAAGATCTTATACAAGTAGTTTTTTTGCAATCATATCTTGAATTTTGTGGGCATTTGTATTAATTTTGGTGACATTTTTGACACAATCCCTCGTTGATTTCTGACCCGGCATAACAGTAAATAAATGAAATTAGAAAAAACTTTTTAATTGCATTTGAACCAGGAAGTTTTACATCCAATCAAATTAATGATGTTAAAAAAGAAATCAGACAATGCAACGGCAATTTAGCGATATGCCAACAGTTGAGGTCTTGAAATAAAATCCTGAGTCCTTTTAGTCTGAGCCGAGACCAAGACCGGTCTCGAGTACTACAACAGGGCTAACTACTAACCAGGGCTAGTGGTATGTTAGTATCAAGCACAATTATGTTCCTAATGTACATGTCTGTCTAGGTACTGTACAATCAAAGCAGAAATGGGCTAGATTATTCAAACAATTTAAGATATATATTAATATTAGACCTTTCAGAGTGATTAATCTCATTCTTTTGCTTATAATTCGATTAATAACGAATTTTAAATTTACCTTTATGTTTACCTTTATAATAAATAAACAGTGTGTGTGTGTGTGCATGTATATATGTGTGCGTGTATATATATATATACACACACACACACACACACACACACACACACACACAAACAATAAAAATTATATACACAATATGTTTGCTGAATGCCTTCTTTCTTTAAAGGCCTTTTTATTAATCTTGTCCAGGATTAATTTCAATTTTGTTGAACTTCATTAAGTAAATTCTGCCTTAGGAACTGCAAATATCATTACTTTCATTAAAAGTCCCATCTGTTTTATATAAAAAACAGATGGGACTTTTAAAAACTTTAAAAAAAAAAAAAAAAGAAAAGAAAAAAAAAACTTTTTAAAGAAAAAAAATGTCATTAAAAGCCCAGCTGTGGGATTGTTTGTATTGCACATGGATACCTGTGGTTCAGCTATTGTTCTGAAGAGTATTTAGAGCATAAACATTTTAGAATTAACCTTATTTAATGTTCGTTTAATGAATGCCGTTAAACATTTAAGTAGTCCCAAAACTTAACTTTGTTAGCCTTAATTAAAGGATTAGTTCACTTCTGAATTTCCTGATAATTTACCCACCCTCATGTCATCCAAGATGTTCATGTCTTTCTTCAGTCGAAAAGAAATTAAGGTTTTTGAGGAAAACATTCCAGGAGTTTTCTCTGTATAGTGGATTTCAATGGGGTTCAATGGGTGTAAGGTCCAAATTACAGCTTCAGTCCAGCTTCAAATCGTTCTACACGATCCCAGACGAGGAATAAGGGTCTTGTATAGTGAAACGTTCGGTCATTTTCTAAAGAAAAAATAATAATAATAATTAAAATGTAATACGTTTTAACAACAAACCCTCATCTTGCTCTAGATCTCTTCTTCTTCTTGTATATTCCGGCAGTGTAGACGCTCCTAAGTGTATTACTGCCCTCCACAGGTCAAAGTTTGAGCTAAATTGTCATATACAATGTGCTACCTAGTGCAAGTATATAAGAATTAGTTAAAACTTTGAGCTGTGGAGGGCAGTAATACACTTAGCAGTGTCTACACTGCCGGAATGTATAAGAAGAAGAAGAAGAAAGGTGCAAGACGATCGTTTGTGGTTAAAACATATCATTTATTTAATTTTTTTAGAAAACGAACGATTGTTTCGCTAGATCAGACCCTTATTCCTCGCCAGGGATCGGGTAAAACTGAAACTGCAATTTGGACCTTCCACCCATTGAACCCCATTGAACCCCATTATACAGAGAAAACCCCTGGAATGTGTTCCTTAAAAACCTTCATGTCTTTCTGTCTTCAGTCGACATTTCATTTCCTTTAATATGCAAATGAATGTGTTTTCTGATCGGAGATTCTTTGGCAAGAATATCACACGTTTACATTTTAGACCAAATCATATGCGCTTTATTGTCAAAGTAAAAACAGAAGGTGGTGGATATATTTGCCTATTTTATGTGTGATGGTCTTCCTGTCTTTACTGGTCAAATTTTGCAGTTGGTCTTGTATCCAGGCACTCAGCATGTCAGAAATAGATGCAAGTTGCTGGTCTCACCCTTATGTGGCGAGATGTATTTTGTGAATGACCTCTGAACTGGCTTTCCTGTCAGTGTGGATGGTTTTGGCATCTGGTGACCCCATTTGTTCTGTGTATGATTCAGCTGCTGCTGTCTGTTCTAATTGAAGGGACGAACATTGCATATTCACCACCATGAAATGCACACCAATAGCGGGAAAAAATACCACACTTTCACACACTAACATTTGTCAAAATCTATGAGAAAGAGGAATGTAGACAAAACAAAATATTTACAGGACTAATGGTGTCTGCTCCAATACACTGGTCACTAGATGTGCATTGACCTACAACATTTGTGTAAATTGTTCTTTCTGTATCATCACAAAAAGTGCTGTTGTTATTGACATCTGATATAAAATTGTACTCTCAGTATGCAGAATATACCAACTATGCATGATATGTAATGTGTGTTTCTCGCCAAGATTTCACACACAATACATGCTCATGAAAAACAGTCAACACACTCACTTTACTATAAACAATGTCATTTGCACAAAACACTAAAACACTTGGTGTCTGCCAGAATGTTGTGATTAATAATAAAATGTAGCATAATGTTTATGCAAAGTTGTGTTCTGATATAAAAGGGACATTTTCACTGGAATTTTCATTCTATTTTTGTGATGTTTTGGAGTGCAAGTCAGGCTTAAATTTGCCTCTAAGGTACAGTAATGTTGAAATCTGACTCCTAATAAAATCTCATGCAGAAGTCTGTGTTGTTTCTTTTATGTCGTTTATTAAAGAATGCATGAAATGGGAGAAGGAATTTAAATACATATAGATTTTAGAACTATTTACCTTTTTTTTTTACCATTTTTGTGAAAATGTGTGTATGTGTATATATATATATATATATATATACATATATATATATATATATATGCATATATATATATATATGCATATATATATATATATATATGCATATATATATATATATATATATATATGCATATATATATATATGCATATATATATATGCATATATATATACATACACATATATATATATATATACATATATATATATATACATATATATATATATATATATATATATATATATATATACACACACATGCACTTAAAAATGATAAAATATACATGGTATGTTTGCTGAATACCTTTGTTCTTTAAAGGCCTTTTTTATTAATCTTGTTGAACTTCATTTATAAGTAAATTATGCCTTTCGAACTGCAAATATCAGTTACATCACCTTTGAAAATAATGATATTTAAATTCATATTTTACATATTTAAAAAATGAAATACGTAAAAAATAAAAAGTAAAACATTTGGATGCAGTAATGAGAATTTTTAAGGGAAATGTGCTTAATTGGCATGAAAATAGTCACAATTTTGTAAATTTATCATATTTCATCATATAAATGAAATAATATATAATAAAAAACACTATTTATAATACTATTTTTTCTTTCGGTTTTGAGTTGAAATGTTTGGCATTCACTCATACCATGCTTTTCGTCTTGAATGCAATGTTTTCACACCAGCTCTGATATTGTCCATTTACTTTTTTCTACTTCTACCTGTATTTTGTATTGATTCCCCTTAGTTAAACAGATTAAAAATTAACAAGAGGCATTCCATCAAGAAGGTAAATGTGACCAAAGGTATTTGAGTGAGCATAGCATCCGTTCACTCAGTACACAAGTCATAATAATGTCTCGTAAAACTGAAACACGGTGGGGAATTTAGTCTCTTGTAAGCAAGTCTTGATTGTTGCGCAACTCTGGTATGTTACCAAAGTGGATTTTTTTTGTGGCGTAATGGGTGTCATCTCAAGTTGTGTCTATGAACATGTTGGGTCTCGTGTGTATGAATAAACAGGACAGGCATGGGATTAACAGGATTACTGAAGATAAACAGGATGGGGTAAATTCACTCAAACTGGGCAGCTCACATGACAGCACTAGGTCTTGTGACTGTGACACTGATGCTAGTGCTGCTCAGACCGGTATGCTTGGTCTCTCCTGGTATAGTGGACATCCTAAAGTCCTTTGTGACCTCAGATTGTACCTGCAAAATGTATGAAAAAGGACAGGTGACAGATTTCTAGACTTACCTCATAAAATCAAAATTGAGGTTATGTGGCTTTAGTCCATGTTTGTTAGCTTTAAAGGCAGAATAAGTAAGATTTTTGTATTAAAATATCTAAAAACCACTGGAACAATGTTATATTTTATGTTTTGTTGACTTGTGTGCTTGCATTAGATGTTTCCAAGAATGCTTAAATCCAAATAAATAAGCAATTTTAACTTTAAAATATTGTTTTTATTAGACAGGTGAGCAACTGTTTGGATACATTCATCAGCAGAAAACTAATCATGTTATATAGCTCAACACAGTAAGTCTTATTGTTTAAATCTTGAATCAAGCTACGCCTTTGTTTTGAATAAGTGACATAAAATTACATATTGTGCTTTTAAGGTCTTTTACATATGCTAATGTAATACAGGGTTATTGTTAACTAAAACTAAAATCATAAAAAAACCATTTTCATATTAACCAAAATAAAATAAATTTAAATGTTTTGTATATTTTATTTTATTTATGTTAGTATTTATATAAAAATTGAAAACAAATCTACTTTGGATTTTTTTTTACTATTATTAGAGTATTTTTATGACAATTGTCACATCAGAAAGGCAGTCAAATACGTTTGAAACAACATGAGAGTTAATGATGACAGAATTTTCATTTTTGGGTGAATTATCACTTTCATTCATTCTTATAGCATTATTTATGCAATTGTAACTTCAGTGTAAATGCATTCATGCCACCTCTGAGCTGCAATAAACAGTCTGTAAATATGTTCCAATTCATATGCAGCATGCATATGTATGTTCAAATCAAATATTTATTTGTAATGTCAATTTGATGTTTTTCTCATTTAACACAATAATGACTTTATCTTTTGGGGGTAATCTCAGCCAAAATTGATGTGCGATTAATTTGCAATTGAGGATAATGAGGGGGTAAAATGTAAAACGTCCAGAGGTGTAATTGTGGGGATTATGTGCTTCAAAGTTCAGGGTACTTTAAGCTTCTTATAGATTTAGTTCCTTGCACACAAGACGGTTTTCCTGTAAATGCTTCATCATAAAAGAAACAAACCACAGACAGCTGTTAAACTTTCAGTTTACAGCATGTGATTTGCCATTTGTGACTGTGTGTTGGCCCAAACAAGCAACTTTTTGAAATCTTTTGGTCAGATTGAGTAATGCAAGTGTGACGGAAAAAGACCAGATTATTCGTCTTATTTTTGGGTGCATGCGAACCTCATTTGAACGCAAGTCGGTAAAATGTTTATGATTTCCACATTTTGACACCTCTTATATCAACCCACAATGTTCACTCATACCATAAACAAAAGACTTCCTCCTTTTCATTTGATTTGATTTCTGAATGACTTTGTATGATCTGTTAGGCCTGATTCACTTCCTCGACAACAGGCTAGTCAGGAGGTACGCATACTAACCCAGTCAAATGATGCAATGAGTTCTTACTCATTTTGGTTGCTTACACAGCACAACGTTACCACATATTCCCAGCAGGGATGTGATGCCTTCATCCCAGCAACCATACAAGCCGTCAGTGAAAAGGCAGGGCAGTGGATGAATGTTTATGTATTTCCCCTTGGATTAATCAGACTGATATCAGTTCTTGAGGTAGTGATCTTATTGTCTGTAATGACTCCATACATTTCATATATCAGCAGAATACACAGTGTAGAATATGTCAGTCCCACCCTCTCCAAGAATGTCATCAGGAATGGTGTTTGTGCGCTTATTTAACGTGTTTAACATCACTGCACACCAAAATCTATCCTCTACAGGACACATATGACATGATTCATAACCCATCAAAGCGAAACAGTTCACCTAAAAATAAACTTTGTCTTTATTTACACACCCTCATGTCAATCCAAAACCCGTTTGACAGTCTATCTTCCTCTGAAAGTGCATTTTCTTAATAATTTTCTGCCTTTTTTAAGGCATAGTAAAAATATTTTAATATAACAAAAGTGTGAAATTTTACCATATGCAAAAGACTGACTAGGATATTCTTAGGAAACAAAGGGGCTTTTCACACTGCGCTTAACCCCGGGTTCTCGTCGTTATAAACACCGCTTTTAACTCGAGGTAAAGGAGCGTTTCATACTTTAGATGCGGGGTTAGCACGGCTTTTTACCCGGGGTTATGAAGCACTGCTCTGGCGGCGTTCACTCCACACTGCGGTACCAAATTTGTACAGTGTGAAACGATGCGGTGTTAATGTTACAACCAATCGCGTGCCTTTTATTCACGCGCTTTGGGCAGGCGCGGAAACACCGCGCTATGTATAACAGTCATTTCTACGTATGATAGTAAAAATGTCAAACGGCCATAGAAAAAGAACTCAGACAACTTTTCTTTCTTTCTTTTTGATATTACAGTCAGAAATGTGTAATTATGAGGATGTGCAATCCTAGAGCCTTTATATAAACAGGTCACGTGCGTTTGTCCAGTCAGTGACACCGCAAATATGCAGATGAGGACTAACGCAGGGTTTAGGAGTGTGAAACGGTAGTTTATGAATACTCAGGATTAACTTTGTTATAGTATGAGCAGTGTGAAACGTCAATAAAGATAACCCAGGATTCCGTTTAGCAGGGGTGTAGAATGACCCAGGGTTAACTTGCATATTTCAAGTGTGAAAAGCCCTAAAGTCATACGGGCTTGGACCGGTAAAATATGACATATTCATTTGGTGATCTATAATCGTATAATAATTACTATTTTTATTAAATGAATGTATGCTATTTAATTTCAATAATGTTTTTTTTTAATATTTTGTATTTTAGTCTGCTAAACAATACTTCTAAATTATGGACCATTTATTATGGGCCATCTATACAATATAATTAAATATATATAATATATATATATATATATATATATATATATATATATATATATATATATATATATATATATATATAGTACTGTGCAAAAGTTTTAGGCAGGTGTGAAAAAATGCTGTAAAGTAAGAATGCTTTCAAAAATAAACTTGGTAATAGATTATATTTATCAATTAACAAAATGCAAAGTGAGTGAACAGAAGAAAAATCTAAATCAAATCCATATTTGGTGTGACCACCCTTTACCTTCAAAACAGCATCAATTCTTCAAGGTAAACTTGCACAAAGTCAGGGATTTTGTAGGCATATAGTTAGGTGTATGATTAAACAATTATACCAAACAGGTGCTAATGATCATCAATTCAATATGTAGGTTGAAACACAATCATTAACTGAAACAGAAACAGCTGTGTAGGAGGAATAAAACTGGGTGAGGAACAGCCAAACTCAGCTAACAAGGTGAGGTTGCTGAAGACAGTTTACTGTCAAAAGTCATACACCATGGCAAGACTGAGCACAGCAACAAGACACAAGGTAGTTATACTGCATCAGCAAGGTCTCTCCCAGGCAGAAATTTCAAGGCAGACAGGGGTTTCCAGATGTGCTGTCCAAGCTCTTTTGAAGAAGCACAAAGAAACAGGCAACGTTGAGGACCGTAGACGCAGTGGTCGGCCAAGGAAACTTACTGCAGCAGATGAAAGACACATCATGCTTACTTCCCTTCGCAATCGGAAGATGTCGAGCAGTGCCATTAGCTCAGAATTGGCAGAAAACAGTGGGACCCTGGTACACCCATCTACTGTCCGGAGAAGTCTGGTCAGAAGTGGCCTTCATGGAAGACTTGCGGCCAAAAAGCCATACCTCCGACGTGGAAACAAGGCCAAGCGACTCAACTATGCACGAAAACACAGGAACTGGGGTGCAGAAAAATGGCAGCAGGTGCTCTGGACTGATGAGTCAAAATTTGAAATATTTGGCTGTAGCAGAAGGCAGTTTGTTCGCCGAAGGGCTGGAGAGCGGTACACGAATGAGTGTCTGCACGCAACAGTGAAGCATGGTGGAGGTTCCTTGCAAGTTTGGGGCTGCATTTCTGCAAATGGAGTTGGGGATTTGGTCAGAATTAATGGTATCCTCAATGCTGAGAAGTACAGGCAGATACTTATCCATCATGCAATACCATCAGGGAGGCATCTGATTGGCCCCAAATTTATTCTGCAGCATGACAACGACCCCAAACATACAGCGAAAGTCATTAAGAACTATCTTCAGTGTAAAGAAGAACAAGGAGTCCTGGAAGTGATGGTATGGCCCCCACAGAGCCCTGATCTCAACATCATCGAGTCTGTCTGGGATTACATGAAGAGAGAGAAGCAACTGAGGCTGCCTAAATCCACAGAGGAACTGTGGTTAGTTCTCCAAGATGTTTGGGCCAACCTACCTGCCGAGTTCCTTCAAAAACTGTGTGCAAGTGTACCTAGAAGAATTGATGCTGTTTTGAAGGCAAAGGGTGGTCACACCAAATATTGATTTGATGTAGATTTTTCTTCTGTTCACTCACTTTGCATTTTGTTAATTGATAAATATAAACTATTAACATGTCTATTTTTGAAAGCATTCTTACTTTACAGCATTTTTTCACACCTGCCTAAAACTTTTGCACAGTACTGTATATATATATATATATATGTGTGTGTGTGTGTGTGTGTGTGTGTGTGTGTGTGTACATATATATATATATATATATATATACACTTGCTTTAACTTGCTATTTGAATAAATGTGTTTATATATATATATATATATATATATATATATATATATATATATATATATATATATATATATATACAGATTTATTCACATAGCAAATCTGATTAAATTCACCCAATTTCGTAATATACAAAAAAATGCTTGGTTCTAAAATTACAAAACAATACCAGAGGGTAATAAAAACTAGAGCACTATGACAGAATGAGAGAGCAGATAAGAATCTCACTTCCCTTTAACTTGCTGACACAAAAGGTCATTTCAAAAAGTCTTGCATCTGAGCACTGGTGCATTTCAGTGAAGGATTTTACCACTTGAATTTGGAAGTGTATGAACAAACACTATCTCTGTTGGTTTTAGTCATCTGCTCCGCTCTGCCTCGGCTCATTCTGATAAAATATGTTGTCACTAATGCGAAAGATTACAAGCACAATAACAATGTTGTCAGAGGCGGGGGAGTGTTCATTTTTGTGACTGAGTCTTTGTTTAGAGTGCGGGTGGCCCCGCTTGCTTCAGCCTCCCAAGAAATCTTGTGCACTTAATGCGGAATGAGAGCGAGCGGTCAGAGTAGTCTCCAAGTTGAATAAATATCTAACTCAAATGACCAAATGTGGGCCTATTTATTTTCAGACTTTGCTGTTTAAGTCAAACAAAAGTCGGATGGAGGGCTGTGAACTGCAACACAATGTAGGGACTTTCAAACTTTGTAAATTTGTGAGCATATTCATGAACATTGAGTGTCATGCTCAGTTAAATGACACATTCTGTGAATTCTCCAATCTTCTCTGGACTAAAAATCTATTATTTTTTTTCACAAGGGAACACTGCATTACACTCTTTTTCAACAATAAAATAAAGATAGATTTAAACCAAAAGTTTAAAATGTTTTTTGTCAGGTCTGGGCAAGTTGTTTTTTGTTCATACAATTTATACAATTAATCAACTACAATTTATGGCGGAAAAAACAATTCTTTAATGTTTTCAGTTTGTTTCCTTTTCTATTTTTGTGTTATTTGTGGTTTAAACAAGACTGCTGAAAAGCCATTTGAATACCAATATAGAAGATAGCTTTTTTTTTGCCAAAATATTTCCATAAAAAAAATTGATTTTTCTGGAATTAGCTTCTGGAAAACAGCTATTGTCCTGTTTATATTTGATCCCTTATTCTTTAAAAACAACCCAAAAAAAAAAAAACTTTCATTTAGACTTTCATTAGTCGCCCATCCCCTCAAAATCCATTTTTATTCATTTGAACTGGTTATATTATGAAAGCTTGTGAACCAGGACAGATGGCTCATCTTCAGCAACAAAGAAGCCTTACAGAATGAATGTGTACAGAAAATGACAGTATGACATAAACCCTGTGTCCTATATGGCAAGCTGTTTTAATATTTATTCTTTTACATTAAAGTAGGCTACTTTTTAAAAAATTACTAGTAAGTATCCAATAGCGAATAATATGTTTCACAATTTTATTTCTTACTAGTTACACTCTAAAAAATGCATTGGGTTAAGTTAAATGTTTGACCCAACATGCTGGGCTGTCTTATTAAAGTGACAGTTCACCCAAAAATGAAAATTATCTCATGATTTACTCACTCTCAAGCCATGTGTATATGACTATTTTCTTTCAGAGAAACACAATCTGAGTTATTATATTGAAGTCCAAAAAAGTGCAGAAAATAATGAAAAACTCAACAGTTAGCTTATAAGGTTAAATGAAATGGCTGTCTTTTTAAATACTTAACTTACATTTAAGAACAAATTTGACCATATTTATTTTTCTCCCACCAACGAACACACTAGTATCAGTGCAGTCAAGACTAAAGGCCTGCATGAACACCGGAAGTTGGGAATCAACTATGTATTGTAGCAAACTGACACAATTTCACTCTCTCCATTTAAAGCGTTTATATCCTCTCAAGTGCCATTCCACCTTGTTGAGACCTCGCTCGAGTGATTTGGATGTGAGTGAAAACAGTTTCAAAGTAGTCTCTCCTCTTTGCTTCTATAAGCGCAGCGAACTCAGATATGCTAATTTCAGGAGCCACTTTTTCAGTTTCAGTTAAAGTTCTCTTTCTCTGCTTCATAAACACTGTGAACGCGGATAGGCAAAGTGCTGTATATATATACATATATACATACATATATATATATATATATATATATATACATATATATATATATATACACACACACTTCACGGTTAAAAAAATTATCGCTCTTGTGGAAATATGCTAATATTTTCTAATTATCATTTAAATCTGACTAATTTTTAAATGATTTGTCATAAAAAACATCTTAGGAAAATGTTATGTGGTTTCTAATCAAAATATGTCTTTCTGTTACAAAACAGGATATCTATTTCATACATGTCCGCTGCCGTGAACACCATGAAAAGCATGTTTATCAGGCATTTTGGGAAACACAAGTGAATAAGGAAAGAGATTATATATCAATATTCCTATGAAATCTTAGATATAGTTATGAAATTGCTCCCATTATTCTACTTTTTTTTATTACACGTTACCCAAGAATCCATTAATATGCAAATTAAATACATTATTTTGAATGGGAATACATAAGAATTTCACATACTGCATAAAGTAAAATGGTATCAATTCGTTCTGTTATCTTTCATTAGACAATTGAGAAACATCTTTATACAAAGTTTGACAATTCAAGACAATAAATACATTTACTTCTAAATAAATAAATTTACTTCTTAATAAACTTCTAACCTAGCCTATTGGAGTGGTAGGCCTATATAGTGTGCATTACATTAATACCCTTTCAGTTTCACTAACTATATAGGCCCACTAGTGATGATTGAATTGCATACTAGTAATTAAAATAGCCTATATTTGCAACGTAAAAATCGATACTAGTTAGTTTTAAGAAATCATTGTTAAAACGGCTTGCCATTCCCCCCTTTTTCTTTTCTCCATTTTGCGCGAGAGAGGGGAAGTGCGCGCTCCCTATCAAAAAGAAGAGCGCATCCGTTCACCTCCCCATTGACGTCACTCCGGTATCACATGAACGAGCCCGAACCAATCCACACACAGCCCTATCGAAGCACTCGGTTCCTCCACCGAGATAGGGAGGAAAAAAGACAGAAAAGGAACCATGACTCCGAGCATCTGAAGAACAAATAAAACACGGAGAATCGATCACATTGTGGATCTTGTACCTGGTTATTGTTTCATATTTGAAGCGGAAAGACTGGAATAATATGCAGTGGAGAGAGGCGGAATGGATACGGCAATGGCCCGAACATATTGAATAGCTTGCGACGCGCAAAGGAAAGACATTGTAGTTTTTGAACCTTCCTCATCTTGACGGGCTTATTTAATGGCTTCAATCCTCGCCGTCACCGACCCTTGTCTTTTCCGTACCGCTGTTGAGGTCGAATCACGGTGGAGCGCGTGAGCCTCTATATGCCAAACTCGGGAACGACCATTATTCGGCCTCGAAATCAAAAGACAGCCACCTGATCTGATCCAACGCCGTCGATTTTCGCTGAGGTGAAACATGGATTTTAACGGGAGCGGTGGGGGAAATGAACTGCACAACAATCAGTTTTATCCGTTCGAAGAGAGTAAGCCTCTACTGGGGGAAATGTCTGCGCCGCAGCCGGAGGGGAATAATAATCACAAAGCGGGGCCCTGCAGCAAGAGGAGCCTTTTACACAGCAGCAGCGGCATGAGATACAAATTGCTTCAGGAGGGAGACATCCAGGTGTGCGTGGTCAAACATCCGCGGACCTTCCTCAGTAAGATCCTTACCTCCAAATTTTTACGGAGGTGGGAGCCGCACCACCTCACCTTGACGGACAGCAGCCTGGTCTCTGCCACGGTAAGAACCGCTCTGCAGGGGTCGCTTTTGAATGACCATGTTTGAAACCGTTTCATATTGTGCTCAATATTGTATACATTTTCTACTCAAAAAAAATAAAAAAAATAAAAAAAAAAAAAATATATATATATATATATATATATATATATATATATATAGCTAAAGTAGAGAGCGCATCAAATATTGTACTTGTATGATGGCAATACTGAGACGAGCAGTAAACCATAATACAGTTTATTAGTTTATTACCTCAGCACAACAATACAAAACATTCAATAAAATAAAATAAATTATGGCAAAGTAAATTCCTGATAAGTTTGCTGGATTGTTTTTAACCTCGTTTGGGGACGGGATATGTCTTTAAAAAAAGAAAAAAGAAGTTTTATGTCTTAATACATTATAAATTATGAATTAAATGTACCCGGAACCAATATTATATTAACAAATAATTCTTATAAACCGATATCATGCCAAAACAGTAGTTACTAGAAAATGTAGATAATTAGGGGAAACCTTCACTCGAATTAATAAAACATATCCTCGAAAAAATGATTTTTATTCAGCGGATGTATTTCGAAAGCCTAGATCTGGAAACACCGTGACGTCATAACAACAACTTCACTGCTTCCTCTTCGTTGTTACCCGTTTTCCGGGTTTATATTGTGATTTTTCATTTGATGGGGGTCGTTCTATGACATTTGTACCTATTTTATTTGAAAAGATAAAATATTTAAAGTAAGTAGAAGTTGAAGA
Organism: Zacco platypus; assembly: GCA_038088235.1. Taxonomy (NCBI): domain Eukaryota; kingdom Metazoa; phylum Chordata; class Actinopteri; order Cypriniformes; family Xenocyprididae; genus Zacco; species Zacco platypus. The sequence continues at coordinate 21,326,489 of CM076075.1, read as the reverse complement.
AGTTGCGTTGCGCCACCTCAAGCTAAATCTAACATTTTATAATAGACATTAAAAAAAGGTCAGGCCACTATAAGTTGTTTTTAGAAATATAGGTGTTTTAGAATGAGAATTTATATGCTCCTGATATTTCTATAGTGAAGGGATGGATTCTGGAATCCACTGCCGCTTCAATAGATTTAAGACAAGTCTGAAATCTATAGAGAGCAATCTGTTGTTTACTGTAGAATATCAAATATAGAGTCTTTAAAGAGCTGACGTCACAGGAAGGATGATGAAATTTTGACAGTATGTTTATTTCTGTAATTCTACTTCATTTCATGTAGGGGATTTTTGTTGGTGACATGGTTGATGCAGCTTTTATATTTCCATTCCGATCTAAACTCCCATGTTCGCTAATATCGAAGAGTTGGTGTGTTGGCTATAAAAACGAACAATAAAAGTTGGTGGCATCTGTTCATTGTTAAAGTTTTGTAAGTTATAATTTAAGTAATGAGTTGTCTTTTCCAAATACCATAATCAGAGTCCAGTGTATTGAAGAATAATCATAAATAAAAGGTAATTTAGATGTTCACAGTAGGTTTTCATACATTAAAGAGCCAGGGAACCCCCACCCAGACTCTCAGCCACCATTTTTCATGGACCTCTGATTGAAAACCCTGCAACTATGGGAGATTTTTGATTCTTGGAGGATTTGGAGCTTCTATGTCCTGTATGTAGTCGTGAAGGTTTTCTTTTTTGCTTCGTTTTTAGGTCAGCAGAGTTACTAAAATAATATGTGAGCCTTTTGCAGGTGCATGATCCCCATCTGCATCACATGAGCTGCTCATTCTGTCAGATAAAGCAATGTAGATGATACCTAGATAAACCGTTAGATGTGTCAGAATTGAAGTAATGCCAGTGGAGATGATTGAGTATTTGACATCGTCACATTTTGACTGTTACCTGTTATTCTTGTTATTTTTCTTGCTATTTACTTCTTTGCCGATGTTAAGCCTCGTGATCGGATGCTCAGATATTTGAAAACATAACTGCATACATCTTAATTGCTGCTCAAGAGGCCCGTCTATGGAAAAGTAGTGTCACGGTCACAATGGATTCACCCACCTGGGAGATTTCTGGGAATCCACTTGATGGCAGTTATTTTCAAAAAAAAAGCAAAACCCTAAGAAAATGCAGACAGCGACCCATTATTCATTGATGTTAGGTTGCATGTGGCGATTTGTTTTTATTAACCCTCTGCCTGTTTCAGACATTTAAATAGTATCTCAGATCTGCCAATGAAGGTCTTGTAGAGTCTTAGTTCAGGACATCCTGACAGCCTGCTCATGGAGCCATCATCAAATGGCTGATTAAATTAAAGGTTTAAATTTTACAGCTATATTTCATCGTACTGATATGATCGAATTAACTGTTGACTTCTTCCTGAAATGAATGCTTCAGAATGAATTAGATTTCTTGTTTAACAACGGTCTGACTGTCGGATGAAGCTCAGCCGCTGACACTGAGAAGCCCTTGGGATTTCTGAGGCTAGCTGAGATTAACCCAAGCCAAACACGGACCGCATGTTTACATTTGCATTTTTTGCAACTGTGTCATTTTGCAGTGGTTTATGTTGTTTGAAAGTGTAAAAAAAGTGTAAAAAGTCAGGATACTTTTTGTACTTTGACAGTCCTGTCACTCAAGTATTGGTTTTCTCCTAGTTTCAAGGTCTCTAATAGATGTTTAGCTAGTGACCCGTGTTCAGTTGACCGTAGCTAATGGAGGTAGTTGTCTGTGGCTAATGTTCTCTTTTGGCAAAGACTAGCCTGTTTGTGATTCTAGTGTGCATCGAACCATTGTGCTTCAGAAAGAGGTCAGTATATCAACAGAAAGGCCTTATTGTTGATGTTAAGCATATAAATTGTCCAATTTTGATGGTTTGGTTTCCTCACCTGGTGTTTCCTCACCTGTTGTCCTCCACAAACCATGCTAGGGTGTCATTTGGGTTGATATTACATTATCTCACTCAGATGTTCTTAAAATATTTGACCTCACTTGCTTTGTAGATGACGTGTGTTTGATGATAAATGAATTATGTTCCTTGAAGATAATGACTTTTTCCCAAAATTTCTCAGGAACTCGTGTCTTCAGCAAAGACAAAACATTTGGCATTTGATAGCTCATTTTCGATAAGTGTAGTCAGATCTGTGGAAAATGATCTCACTAGAAGATACGAAAGATGTGAGTCACCCGCCGTCTCTAAGCTCTCCGAGTCTAAATCATATTTGCGTAACAGCAAGCCATTATAAATACTTCCTGTCACTCATTCGTTAAAAAGACATCAAAAGCCCTACCTCTAAAGGCACATTTACGCCAATGCCCTCAAGCACACCATTTTGTTTGTGTTGCAGGGTAGTTGCTGTTCAAGTTAGATCCTGTTAATTAGATGAAGTACCAGATGAGACAACAGCCCTTATAGACCGTAACATGTCCTTTGTAGAAACATTGCACAGCTAGGTGAGAGTGGTTTTTTTTGGGTGCTGTGTTTTGCCATTTTGTGATCGGGTTATATGCTGAGCACATGAGTACTGTACGTTTGAAATGCTATTCTGGTTGTCTTAGTTTAGCTTAAGGACAAACGCAACTCCAAACAGTACGATGCACGTCTGAATAGTCACCGCATTTTGCTGATGACTAAAGCTGAACAAGTCCGCTTGTGATGAGTTCAGCTAAATATGACCAGGTCTGGGGGAAAAAAACTGGTTACACTTATAACAAACCATTTTAACGGTACTGTTGGGCTTTCTGCTGTAAACAAACAGCTACGGTGATGACTGGGCACATAAACTATTGTGGCTCCCTGAGATCCCCTCGGCTACCATCCAAATATGCTCTGTAATTGAGATGTAGGAGCTGGCTTTGTTTTTGTAGCACAGAAAAGCCATTAGGAGGACATTTTCAAACACTGGCAGGGTTTCAGATTAATTGTTTTGCATGTACTGGGTTGTTTGTGTCTTGATATTGCAGCAATTTTTCATTATTGTTGCTGTAAGGATGGATGGAACCAGTTGATGTTGTTGCATTTTATAGAGATGATTTAAAACTATAATATATTCAAGCGAAATACACAGTAGAGCCATGTTGATGAAATATTTGAGATATTTTCATTTGAGAATGCCAGACACAATGTATAGGGCTTTGTCTGTGGCCGTCCACATGATCAGCTTCGGGGCAGTTTGAAGGCATCTTGGAATGGGATTCCCAACATTTTTAACTTAAGCTTTTAGCTAACAGTGTCAGATTTAGTGAGTACTTTAACAGTTTTGATTAAGTTTGCTTAACATAAAAGTTTGGGGTTCATTTTTTTTTTTGTTTTTTTTTTTAAAGAAGTCTGTTTTGCTCATTGAGGCTACATTTATTTGATCACAAATACAAGAAAAAAAAGTTATATTGTGAAATATTATTACAATTTATTTATTAAAGGGTTTAGTTCACCCAAGAATGAGAATTTTGTCATCATTTTCTCACCCTAATGTTGTTCCAAAGACTTTAGCTCATTTTTGGAACACAAATGAAGATCTTTTTAGTGAAATCTGAGAGCTTTCTGTCCCTCCTTTGTCAGCCTACGCAACGACCATTTTAAGCACCGGAAAGGTCGTGAAGACCTCATAAAAGTAATCCATGTGACTCCAGTGGTTTAACCTCAGTGGTTTAAGTGACATAAAATGTATGAATGCTTTGTATGTGCAAAAAAAGCATAATTAATCACTTTATTTACAAAATATTCATTTCCGACGTGCGTTCGCGTGAACACACATTTGGTGAGTTTACCCTTTAATTTTTGCTGTGGTAATATATTTTACAATGTAGTTTATTTCTGTGATGGTAAAGCTGAATTTTTAGCATCATTACTCCAGTCTTCAGTGTCACATGATCCTTCAGAAATCATTCTAATATGCTGATTTTGTTCCTAAGAAACAATTATTTTTTTTATCAATGTTAAAAACAGTTGTGCTGCTTAATATTAATGTGTACATTGATATATTTGTGTTTTTTTTCTGGATTCTTTGATGAATAGAAAGTTCAAAAGAACAACATTTATTTAAAATAGAAAGTTTTTGTAACATTATGAATGATTTATGTCCTTTCTGAGAAAAAAAAGTTTTGGTTAGATAATCTCTATATGATTTTGAATGCAGCAAGCTTTCCCAACTGATTATGACATGCAAAAAAAAAAAAAAAAGGCAAGCACTTCATGAACTATAAAACTTTTTTTGGCCATAAATCTGTATACTGCATGAAAACATTTTTAAAATAGAGTTTTCATTCTGACTTCATTAGGATTATAGGAGCAGATCCAGCAGAGACCCTCAGAGTAAACAATGGGTTTGGCTATAACTCATGTAGCGTGTAATTAGATGGATCATATGATATCAGTTCTGCTGATTATGCGTGTGCTTTATCTGCTCAGTTTCTGGCTGTTGAGGGTTTTAAAACAGAGCTGATGTTGCCACATCCGTAATGTAGACGCTTGCTACCTAATTTCCTTTTTGTCGCATAAACTCAGATCATCAAATTTGTGGTTAGGCTGACGCATGAATGGATGACGCCAGTACCCTAAAAATTTGGCCTATTCATTCCACCAAAAGAAAAACTAGTTTGTCCCTACTCCCTAGATATTCGCATGGCTGAATCATAGCCATGCAAAGAATAGCCAGATGATCTGAAGTTTGCTAGTTTCACTGCCTTTGATTTAGCAGTATAATAAATAAACTGTTTTAAAATAGATAATTCACTTTAACTTTACTTTGGCTGCATTGCACTTTGCATGCCACAGTCATTTGCATCATACTGAGAATTTCTTTTGGACTAGATTTCTCTAGAGACTTGCTGTTGTTTTTAACCAAATGTCACCTGGACCTCAAAACCGGTCATAAGTCGCATGGGTTTATTTTTAACAATAGCCAACAATACATTGTATGGGCCGAAATGATCACAAATGCAAGGCCAAACCAGCTTATCTGAGCGCAAATGTGTGCTTTTAGATTCGAATGACTTTTCTGCTGTTCATGTACATGGATATTTTAACAGATATATGGCATTAATTGAAGCCAGCTGTTTTTAGGATTTTATCATTGTGTAGAGCCCATAGGCATGCAGTCATACCCGATTGTACAGTAACTGAGTTTCTCTTTTGCTTTTTAAATGCAGAAGAACTAGATCAAGTAAACTATTGTACAGTTGGCTTTTGGTTGGAGTTTTTTTTTTTGTACTCCTGGCTTGCATTGGCTTCCTCCTCTTGGCCTGCTATGGTTTGCTGTTAATATATCATGGGTGAAGAGTTTAACTGGAAGAAGCCATGTTTACTTTGGGAGAGAGCACTTTGGCGCAGTTTTTACATGCCCATGCACTGCATTTTTGCTCTATTTACAAAAGAAATGCATGGGTTTTTGCATGCCAAGCTTTTATGTGGAAGAAGATTTTACCTTATGATAATTTGTATTCACTTACACTACCGTTGAAAAGTTTGGACGAATAGGTTACGCAAATAGGGAAGCACCTTTTTGTGGTGTTGGCCGCGACTGTAGTCACAACAATGCCTGATGCTGATATCAGTAACCTGTGCAAGATGGCCAAAATTTAAGTGATTAAAGGCTAATGCAATGTAATTAAAGACTTTGAGATTTAAAAAAAAAAACAATTACTGAATATTGACTTCATAAATACATTACAAATATTTGAATACAGAAACTTGGCATTATCCGTTGACAACACTCAGAAGATTTTGATATGAGGGAGCATTACGCTTTTAGCCATTAGGAACAGTAATTTGTAAGAATGTACCTTCGATTTGGTACAAATCAGGATACTGAACTCATGATATGATACTATTGTGACGTTTTAAGCCAAAATAAATGATCATTATTGTATTATTATCAGGACCCACAAAAATTCCCTCATTGCATTATTCTATATTTATATTCAACTTTATAGCAGGTGCAATAGAACATTTTCGCAGAGGATAGCAATAGAGAGCTAGCTTTCAAATCATAACATCCCACTCTCCCTTCAGAGCGTCTCCAAACCTACGCCTCCTCCAAAACACATTAAGGCACACACACAGCTGGTCTCAGCAAAGCGTCACAAGAGACGGTGTTAAACTACCTCAAGTCTCAAAGCACATAACATTACAATAATAATGAACATAAACAACTTGGAGAGCTTGTATCTGACTGCTGCAGATTAATTTCGGTGTTGATACTGTTTACAATGGAAATGCATAATTCCGAGTCTAAGGATGTGAACCGCTCCAGATAGAACATCATGGGTTGCCATATCTTAATTATAGTAGTTATGGCTTGAATGCAGTATAAGCTCGTTGTTTTGGAGGAACTGTAAAAGGTAGCTCCTGTTTGTTTGAGGTCTGTCTGTATAAACTCTGAATAGCATGAAACACGCTGATGATGTATGATGTCTGTCTGAACAGGGTGCACAAGGCTATATAAAAACATACGTTGACAGGCTGGTAGGACATCGTATTATTTCATTTGCACTGAATATAATGATTGGATGAACATTTTATGGTCCTACTCCTTCCACAGACGATATATTTATAAAAATACATGTAGACGGTTTAACGTAGTGATTGCTTTTGTGTATTTGTAGAGAAACACCTATTTGACCTTTAATGTAGTAATGTCACTGAAACTCTGTAAACTTTCTCTTTATTTTTAAATTCTGCATTTACACGTTTTCACGTCACGCAGGCATTTGAACGTCCGTGTTTTCCGTATGCATGTAGTTACAAATCTGCTTTATATAAATATAAAGCCATTGTGTCTCTTCAGAAGACTTGACTTTGGATTAGACCACTTGATTTTTTTTTTACAATGCCTTTATGACATTTTATTTGGATCTTTTTAACTTTAGAGGAATGGACTTTAAATGGAGAGAAATTGCTCAGGTTTTATAAATTTCTTCGTGTTTGGAGATTGAAAATCTTACAGGTTTGAAACAACAGAATTTAATTTTTTTTTGGTGAATTATACCTTAAAAATACTGTAAGCTGAGCCTTTGATAAAACTAGCTCTGTATCACGAATCATATTGTTTACAAGTTACATATCATCACATTTTTATATTGTGATATCTCTATAACGATGTATCGTTACACCCCTAGTTATTTGCTGATACGATCATCTCAAATTGTCTGATTTGTCTGTCTATTGCAATATACATATCTATATTATATTGGCCACACTTTATTGCAGAAGCTGTGAAATCTGTGCTTTTGCTATGCTTCCTCTTGGTTTAGTAGGTACAGTACTGATGGGAGCTCTCCAAGATCAGTTTGTCAGTTATAGAGATGCCACCTGAACACACTGATGTTTTTCTCCACATCGTTTTCCATCTGGATCTCCCTGGTAACAAAAAAAAAAAACATATGTCTCTATTTCATCTCTTTGTTTCCATGGCAACATAGCAATGGTGAGAGGAGAGCTATTGAAGTCCTCCTTAAAGAAGAATTGCACCATGAAAAACAGGCTGAGTGAGACGAAGGAAGAAGAATCGGAGGACTTCTTGGAACAGAGATGTGGAAAGGAGGGCAGATAGCTAGAGCGAGGAAAGGACAGTGAATGACACACAGATAGCAGATAGAACGTCAAGCTCACCACAAGTTCCCGTCACATCATCATACAGGATATTGTAGATATGACAACCATGTCTGTGTGTGTGTGTGTGTATAAATATGTGTGCATATGTATGTATGTAAAAACCCCTGTGGTGACACATTTACCCTGATTTTATGAGAGACAAATAGACTTCAGCCATTTACCTGGGTTTCTACCACCTCAGGCCACTTGTTTTCTTCATCTGTGGCATGTGTTCCACCCTACACAAGCCTGCGAGCAGACTTGTGATTGATTTCTTGAAAAATGAGAGATCATTCAAAAGATACTTATCACACCGACTCTTTGAAAGGAAGAGAAATCAGCCATCTCGAATCTGCAGCGGAGGGAGCAGGACCTCCATTGCAGAACAGCCAGTTGCACTATCACCTAAGAGTGGGGGATGTAAATAAAAGACAGGCCTGTTTTATTCGGTTATACTGGGACGAGCTGCCTGTTTGTTTGAGCGAGCTAGAGACGCAGAGAGAATGAGTCAAAGAAAGGAACAGCTTGTTTGCTCTGTTAAACTGGGTGGCTGACACAAATACAGGAACTGTGGTTTGGTTTGAGTGTAGAGGGAGAGCAGCACAAATAAAGCAATAGCCTGTTTGTGCAAAGAAGCCGAGGGAGGGCGGCGCTAATAATGGAAGAGCCTGTTGCCGGGCTGCAAAGGAGGGAGGGCGGCTAATAAAGGAACAGCCGCAGTGTGCTATTGTAGAGGGAAGGAGATTGGGAACAGCCTGTTGACATTTGAGGTCATGTGATCACCGACACTTCAGTCAGGAGTGGAACTGAGAAATGAGCTTGGCTCATGTGTGGCAAATAATGAAAATGAAGCTCCATTAAAGATTAAGAAGGGGAACCTTAAATTCACTGTAAATTTGTGGCCCAAAAGGAGAACCAGATGTATCAAGAGTTATTTGTTATCCAATGTCCACAATCAATGTCCACTGACGTAGATAAGAACACTTCTTCGAAATTGCATGTTACTTTGTGGAAAACGTCCCAATGCATTTAACTTCAAGCAGCGAATGTCCAATTTCAAACCATTTCAACTTGTATTTCTAAATAGATATGGTGTAAAATAATTATAACGAGTTTAAAATATGCAGTTTTGTGTAGTTCTCATTTGCTACGATTTAAAATAATGTAATTTAATTCATTCAAATAAAATAAGAATAATATAAAATGGTTCTGCTAAGCAGAAATCCGTAATGTAGACCGTGCATTGTGAATAGCAACACAAAACTTCAACCATATTTTCTACTGACCTTTGAAACAATCATTATGCGGGTGACGCTGGCTCAAAGATTTGTACGTCAAGAGTTGTACAACGCAACTTTGGAGGCGTATCATGACATTCAGAAAGCAATCATCATATTATTCACTTTTGATATTCTGTGCAAATGAATAAATAATAGAACCACTCTTCCATGACGATATCTGCAGAGCTTTCATTAAGGTGCATGACGCTCATCCTGAGAGGTGTTAAAACCCTGAACGTTTTCTGCAAACATGAACGCGTCTCTTCCTGTCTCCGCAGCCCACAGGATACATGGAGGCCCCTCTGTCTTACAGCACTATAGAGGACCTGCAGCTGTTGTCCTGGGACAATGCCCCCAAATACTGCGTCCAGCTAAGTTTCCCTGGAGGGACGGTCCTCCTGCAGGTATCTTCAGCCCCCACACTTTATGACACTCCTGTTGCGATTACTTTCTGACTCATTTTGTGAATGTTTGTGTGCACTCACAGGCTGCTAACAGCTATCTGCGGGACCAGTGGTTTCACTCTATACAGTGGAAGGTAAGGTCGCACGTCTAGACTAGAGTTGCAAAAAGCAATGGTGTAATGACATTTTGCATGGTTTAAGCGAGAGTATAATTTTAATTGGAGTACATATTTGGGTGTTTCTTCAACTACAGGAACTTTTATGTCCCAGGGATTGATTGATTTCATTGAATCATTTTCTCATTGAATCTTTCTTGGAAGGAAGATTAAAACAGTCACGATCCATTTGAACATTATTGTCAAATGATTTATACATTATTATTTTTTTTTTTACACTATTTTACGTTCAGTAACTCAGTTGTGGCGTCAATTTCACCTTGAACAATTTTGCCTGATTATAGATTTATCAAAAGTTAATATTTGGTTACCAAGAAGTCAGCTTTGTCAGTGTGATTGATATGAAATATGAGATGTGATGTGTGAAGGAAATATATCACTTAGCCTTAGCAAGACAAAGAAATCACCACAATAATTTCCCCACTGGATTGTTTTTGGAAGGAAAAAATGAAATGGTTATAAACTATTTGAATATTATTGTGAGAAATTATGTATGACACATATTTTGAGATGTAGTGGAAATGTTCAAGAATGTTAAAAAAAAGTATCTATTTGTACTGTGCTGCTAGACAATTTTAACTAGGATTTAGAGTGTGAAATGTCCACCATTTCTGTATAAATTCATAACATACTTTACACTGATCTTTTATTTATAATATATATATATATATATATAAAAACCACTGTGGTGTTATGGTGGTAAAACATGTCATGGTTTCATAACTGTTGGTCTCACTGGTAAAAAGGCAGGTGTGTGTAATCTGGGTTATCTGATTCATATGCAGAAAAAGATCTACAAGTATCGCAAGGTTCTGAATAACCCAAGCCGCTGGGACGTGGTTCTGAAGGAGATCAGGGCCCTGGTGGACATGGCCCTCACCTCACCCCTGCAGGACGAATCCATCCATCAGGCACCACTGCACATTATCTCCACCCTGCTTGCTGAGGTACGGTACACATTTACATGCCCATCTAACGGGTGAGGTAAGATTAGTTATAAATTTTGTTTGATATGAGTGTTGATCTTTAATGGGATAATTCACCCAAAAATGAAAACTCTGTCATCATTTACTCCTCCCTCTAGTTGTTCCAAACCTGTATAAATTTCTTTGTTCTGCTGAACACAAAGGAAGATATTTGGAAGAATGTTTGTAATCAAACAGATCTCTCCCCACAATTAACTAACATAGTATTTATTTTTCCTACTATGGAAGTCAATGGGGGGTGAGATCTCCTTGGTTACAAACATTCTTCCAAATATCTTCCTTTGTGTTGAGCAGAACAAAGAAATGTATTTATTCTAACAACTTGAGGGTGAGTCAATGATGACAAAAGTTTTAGGTTTTGGGTGAACTGTCCCTTTTAGCAAAGCTCATTAATTGTCCTTGTGAAGGCATGCAACAGTATTATTGCTCATACTTGTATGTATTCCCAAAACTTTGGTTTGGTCATGAACAATAATACTTCAAACTTACTGATAAGTGAGCTATTACTATTTTAAGCGATTGTAATTTCATAACAAATTTCACCTGATGGACAAAAAATAACTAGGCAACAAAACATTTATATTGACAGGTCCTTCAATCATATCTATGGAACAGAATATATAAGTTATGCAGTGAAATTACGCAATTAAACTTTTTTTTTTTTTTTTATAAATCAAAAGTGACATTTTCACAAATAAACAAAAAACAGGCTTGACTTCCAACCACATCTAGGGAACAGAAAACCATAAAAACTTTGCAGTTGACTCCTAATATAGGGCAAAAAGTTACCAGCTAGCAACCCCAAACTTTAAAAACTTTTTTGTTCATTTTTAAGTGTCTCTTTTCTCTTTGAGAACATCAGATTTGTCAAATATATAATTATTCAGCAAGTGTCTCCTTAAAGTATAGCTGCCATCTTACTTTTAGAACTCGAGCACATTCTGCTTTCCTTTTTGGTTATGAGTATCATTTGTGAATTGAGGTGTGTGTTGAGTCTCATTTCGAGTCTTCGATATGTTCAAGTTAAGAGTTACCTTTGGTTGCCCTTGTAGCTGTGGTTTAATGAGGTTTTCTTTTTCTTTTTTTTACTCTGTAACACTTCACAACTGCTCCAGAACAAAGGTCTCCTTTTCCTCAGAGTGTATTCAGAAATGAAAACATTGGTTGCGTCTGTACTTTGCTTGCAGATGAATATTATGTCTTTTAATCTCACCTAAACAAAGCATTTGAGCTGTAAATTTCTTTTTAAAAGTTCTAAAAATAGATTTCCCGCTGACCCTTAATCAAAGGCTGCATCCCTGAGTCACACAGGCTTTCCCAAGAAGGGCATTAACATATTGAAAATAGGGTTTACAGGTTTTTGAGTCACTAAGTAGTGGCATCGCTGGCCAATGAGTTCTCAACATTGCATTCATGTCATTTCCTTCCCAGAACACTAACCTCAGCGCTCAGGACCATGAGAACATCATTGTGGTGAGTGGGGCTGCTTCTTTACAAAGAAAATAAATATGAAGACACATGTTGCCTTCACACAAAAGTGTGTTAAACTCCATTGCTAACCCAGGCAGGGTTATGTAATGTGTCTTAAGGCTCAGAGAAACATGCTCTAGAATAAAATTAATTTGAAAAATGTAGCATACTGCCATAGAAACAGGACATGCATGCACAGATGTGCTGGTTACGCAGTTCCTGAAAATGTGGATGAAAAGCAACAAGACTCTACATGTCTGTGGGGAAGGTGACTAATGGTTAGAATCTGTCTGTAGGCCATCGCACCCCTGCTGGAGAATAACCACCCTCCTCCTGACCTGTGTGAATTCTTCTGCAAGGTAAATGTGACGATTCTGGCTATTCTTCAGGGGAACAGATGAGTTCAGTATTGTAAACTGTTTTTAATCTTTCATTTTTTTTAACTGTTTAAAATCTTTTGACTTGTGGTCATAAAATTTTACATAAGAGAGAAAATGGTCATGTAAGAAGTACCATTAATTTGTAGAGTATTTAATTCAGTAAAGATTTTTAACTAAAGTTTTTGAAAAATTAATACTTTTATTTAGCAAGAACACATAAAATGTATCAAAAGTGACTGTAAATACATTTAGAATATCATTAAGCAGCACAACTGTTTTCGACATTGATAGTAATAAGAAATGTTTCTTGAGCATCAAATCAGCATGTTAGAATTATTTTTGAAGCATCTTGTGACAATGAACACTGGAATAATGCTGAAAATTTAGCTTTGCTATCACAGTAATAAATTACAATAGAAAAATAACTGTTTTAAAACTATTTTAACATTTTAAATTCACATTTACGGTATGCTTGATCAAATAATTGCCGCATTGGTGTGAGAACATTTCAAAAACGTTAATTGTACCAAACCCAAACTTTTGAACATATTATCTGATATATAAAAAAAAAAGAACTTGGTAAAGTGTTGATAAGGGGATTGATGATTCTCATGATTAATAATATATGTATTAATCAAGATCGTTTGTGTTCCTCTATGCAGCACTGTAGGGAGCGTCCTCGGTCGATGGTGGTGATTGAAGTGTTCACTCCTGTGGTTCAGAGAATCCTCAAACACAACATGGTGGGTGTGCGCACTACGCCAGATGTGCTCTCGAATTCACACGTCACCACATCATCATTTACTGACTCTACTGGTCTTGTCTTCTCGATCCAGGACTTTGGGAAATGCCCCAGACTCCGTCTCTTTACTCAGGAGTATATTTTGGCTCTGAATGAACTTAACGCTGGCATGGAAGTGGTCAAGAAGTTCATTCACAGGTGAGTGACGTTTTTTTCCCCCCTTATACAAACACGCATCACTTTTCCTGCAAGCGAAACTGTAGTAATGAAAACAACGCTGTGACCTTACCGATGCAATGTGGTAAGCGATAAAAGCTTGGAATCTCGTTGCATCGCGCTTGGTTGGGACACACTGCTACCTCATCCTGACTCCACTTCACTTACATATAAAGAACAGACCTTCATCTGTACACAAACTGTAACATCCTTTTATCTATCAGACTGTCATTTTAATGGTCTGTTTAGGACCAAGCCCTGTGCTTACTTCCTGTTACAGCTTTGTTTTCTTTTAGCTGTCATGTTGTGTGCGTTTGGACGCAGGAGCTGTGCTAACCTGACCTTTACATGTATTGATTACAGCATGCACGGTCCCACCGGACAGTGCCCTCATCCTCGGGTTCTCCCCAATCTCGTGGCGGTGTGCCTTGCTGCCATCTACTCTTGCTACGAAGAGTTCATCAACAGGTGCGTTCGATTCACTGGTTTTCCAACCCGTGAGATGTGATGTACCCCTGAGACCTGAGCTCAAAACATTTCTCTGAATCATATTTTCCATCTCCACGGCATCATATTGTATGTGCCGGTTCTTAAATAATCTTAAAATAGTGACGCTTTCATTTCCAACTGCTTTTATTGGTCTAATTTTTGTGACAAACAACAACGACATGGCTGTAGTGACATTTTTGGTCTCACCTGTCCTGTTTGTGTCATCACTTTGAGCCTCTGTGCCATGGTGCACCCACCTGAGAGGAATGAGGAACTATTTTCAAAAGTTTCCATGATTCACAACTACTCAAGAGAGTGAGACGTGTCAAGGCTCATTCCCCAGGCTTCTTTGCACTGCCCCGTTTTTTTTTTTTTTATGCTATCTCTTCTCTCATTCTCTCTCCTATGACCTTTCGACAAATTTCCGTAAATACTGAAATGTTCATGGATGTTTTAAAGGTGCACACATTTACATGTTTTCATCCTGTTTTCCATCTGTCCTCCTACTAGAATCAGATGTCCGATGGTTACTTGTTAGTCAAATAAGGTCTTTCAAATACTGTGGCTGTGTAGCAAATTAAACAGCTGGTGTTTTGTGTATGACTCCATGCAAATATGGCAATTTCCATGGAAAGGGCCTAAAACTCTATATTAATATTACATTCAAATGTATTAAAAAGTTTCTTCTTGTTTTTCAACTAATGGATTGTGAAAGGAGGTGAAAATGTTGAGGTGAAAATTAAATGTTTTCTAGTTAGAATTAGATGTTTCTTTCAGAAAAATTAAGAATCTTACCAACCCCAAACTTTTTAACAGTAGTGTATATAATATAACTAATAGTTTCCCTTACCAAAAAACATGTATGATTCATAAAGTAAATAAATAACAATTATTTATTAATGGAAAATGGCATATGTCTTATCTTTTTCTGTTAGTCGGGACAACTCTCCCAGTCTCAAGGAAATCCGAAACGGTTGTCAGCAGCAAAGCGAGAGGAAACCACCCATGCCTTTGCGGCTGTTGCGGCCCGAACCGCCCACGCCACCCCTGAACACCAACCTGTCTCCACCCCCAGCCCTGCCCCTCTCTCCCCCACCTTCCATCGTCAATTCCAGCGAGATCCTGGTGGAGCTGGAGCGCAACAACAACAACACCGCTAATACACTGCGCAAGGCCCCTGCAGAGGGCGACAGCGAGCCCAACCTGATCGACTGTCTACTGGTCAGCCCCGCTCTTAACGCCCTGTCCATTCAGTTGCCTGCCCATGCCGACAGAGTACTGGGCTGTTTCGCCCTCATCCTCAAGATGCTGTAAGTATGCATCGCTGGATCTTTGTTTTGTTATTCCGCTGTAATGATACATGTTTCCGTCCAGTTTTAAGATGTTCCTCTAGGCAGTAATGGCTGCCAGACCTGGTAGCTGTAAATGCTGACATCACAGGACCTCAAGTAAATAGTGCAAAATTTATGGTAATTGATGAGCTTACTAGCGCTTTCTACTGGTAATTTAATGAAGTTAAACTACAAGTTACCAACTACATTGAAGCTTTTTGGGGCATGAATATTTTTCTGCGACACTAAACCTCTAAATTAAGGTGATAAATACTGCTTTATCACTTTTTTTTGTTTGTTTTATTGAGGCCCCGATATACTCACAGCGAAGTTCTTTTTCGTTTATTTGCTCAGCAGGATACCGTTTCTACATCCCGATGCTGCCAACTCTGCTGGGAGCGCCGTTTAGGTGAATCTGTAAATATGTGCTCCGCGCTTTCCTCTCAATAGCAAAATAAACACAACAAAAATGACAGCTGTGAGAAAACAGCAGTTAAGAAAGCACCTGATAATAGCGATGTGGAAATGTTTGCACAAGCTCTGCAGTTCGACATTCCAGTCAAGTCACGTCATGTTTATTTATATACCAATTTATACAATATATTAACAGTATTAAACATGCAGAAGCATTCCAAGAATCACTTTCAATTAGAATTACAGCTTCAATTTCTACTATAAAGCTCTCTAGTGTGTTTGCGTTTTTACTCTCACCTAACCTCGATGGACGAAAAAGAAGAAATGAACCGCAGAACATTTCCACATCAAAGAAGGCGGAGCCTCGGTGCACACTAACTATTGTGTAAATAACAAACTAGTTATAGTTCGATGGTCTTTACCTGACAGAGTGAAATTTTCTTTAAATTTCGCTTTGGCAAGCGGTTTCCGAAACAAACTCCAAACAAATTTTGCTTTGTCCTGGTTTTATTCGAAATGACATTACATCGGTTAATTTTTTGGTTTGACTTGAAGTATATCGAGGCCTTTAGTCTGTTTAATGTAAATGTACGGTTTTGTTTTTTTTTCCAAAAAGGGACCGTGTACATTAATCAACATTCATGAATGTAAATGTGCCCAAATTAGCCCAAAGGCTAGTTTCCATTGGTATTCCAAATATGTACATTTAATTTTTATTTCACTACCAAAAAGAAAAACACATACAGGGAATTCTGGTGACGAGTGAAATTAATTGCCAGATCAAAGTGATTCGCTACAACAAACTTTCCGAACCATCTGATTTGCTAAAATTAATTGGACATCCCTGCTCTTTGAGCAACAGAAAGAGAGGAGCATTTTAGTAGAAAGAGTTAGTGCAATACAACGCTTTGTTGTGCAACACTGCTGCTTGTTGGGATAATTGGCTTACAGGAAAACCTACGCTGTTTTAAAAACAGCAGAGCTGCTTGAACTGAATAATGCAGTGTAGCAATGCCACTTTTAGCGAGTTACTCTCTAACACTGCTAATAGTCAGCATTGTGTGTGAATGATCATTTTGGTTTATAAAAAAGCAGACTCAACTATAATCACACTGAGGAGTGACCTTAAACCTGTCTGCATATTTATAACAGATTCATTGAACTGAATCCATTTTTAGCCTTTACCTCCTCCATCTGATCTTATTGTGAACCATCCGGTTGCATATCACGGCTGGGCCAAGGAGGTTTCAGCTTTCACTGGCCAATCTTACATAAGGTTCTTATTTTCTCCAGTTCTCGCTCTTCCTGCCTCTGAATCTCTAATTTCTCCTCTGGCCTTTTCTCTCTGCAGATCGGACTACGATGACTGGAGACCAGCACTGGCCAGCCTGCTTCAACCCATCCCCTTCCCGAAAGAGTAAGGGCATTTACTCTCCTCTCATCCTGCTCACAGTTGCTTTCTTTGTTGCTGGTTGCATGACGTCTATTTTAACGCTTAAGTACGGCCACACAATTTGAGATTGAAATTGAATTAATAATCAGTTACGAATATAGATGCTGCAATTCAATTTAGCTCCACTCCCATTGTTTTGTATTGTTGCGCAGTATTGCAGTGATGCAACACATCAGAATTTGCGTACTTTAGCCAGTCTGATCAAAGTTTAAAATGCATATTACGCTACCATTCAAAAGTTTGGTGTCAATAAATTTTTGTTATTATTCTACAAGGATGCATTAAATTGATCGAAAATGACTGTGAAGACATTTATAATGTCACAAAAGATTTCGATTTCAAATAAATGCTGTTCTTTTGAGCTTTCTATCCATCAGATAATCCTGAAAAATCATGATTCACAACTGTTTTCAACATTGATAATAATCAGAAATGTTTCTTGCGTGGCAAATCAGCATATTAGAATGATTACTGACAGATCATGTGACACTAAAGAATGGAGGGTTGGTTACTGAAAATTCAGCTTTACTGTCACAGGAATAAATAACATTTTTAAATGTTTTAATATAGAAAACATTTATTTTAAATTGTACCTATATTTCACAATGTTACTGTTTTTTTTTTTTACTGTATTTTTGATCAAATGAATGCAGCCTTGACAAAAACATTTTTAAAAAACAACGTACGGGCCGTAGTGTACATGTTTTGGATGTGTAGCCTACCTACATAACGATACCAGGGGTTCTCTGCGTACGTGCGGTGGGCTGGTCTCCCGAGGAGCGGCGTGCAGGGGAGAGTTCTGACGTGGGCGAGCCGCAGCGGGGCTGTGCAGTGGGATTGTGGGTATTGGGTGAGGCGTTTCAGGTCCTTTGTGGCTCCTGTAATTGGCCCTGCAGGACAGAGCACATCATTACAGGTCTTCTGCAGAGCCCTGCGGTTGCCACAGGTGGGGGGCTCACCTGCCTCGTACGGCACGCAGAGCTTCCAGCCTTCATTAGAAAAAGTTAACAACAGCCAGGCGCATCCCAGAGCACTCATGCAAAACATTTGATGAAGTCCTCCCAGACACACATTCACAACACTTTAGATGTCTTGAAATTGTATCATCTTGCGTGTCAAGGCAAGCACACCTACGTATAGACTCAGAAAGCAACTTGTGTAATTATATGAAATGACGTCACTCTCTTTTTTTTTTTGCATACATTTGTCAAGTTGATGTTTATTCTCTGTTTGTTCTCTCCTTTCCAGGGCCCTCGCACATGCCAAATTTACAAAGTAAGTGACATCGGTTTTACCCAATACTGTAGACAGAACCATTTAGAGAGATGCTCAAATAAGGCTTTAGGATATAAAATGTCCGTGACTAACAATCTGACTTGCGGTTGTTAAAGGGTGAGAATGAAAATTCTGTCATCATTTACTCGCCTCTTGTCGTTCCAAACCTGTATGACTTTCTCTTCTCTGGAAGTTCTTCAAAATGTCGTCTTTTGTTCCACTGAAAAAAAAAAGTCATACAGGTTTGAATGGCATGAGGGTGAGTAAATGATAACAGAATATTCTTTTTTGAGCGAACTATCCCTTTAAGAGTTTTAGTAAAGTTCTGAAAGTTAGGCTATGAGTCATTATGATACTTAAAGGGATAAAAATTCGTTCATCATTTTCTCAGCTACATTTCAAACCAGTATGACTTTTTTGTTTCGATTAGAAGAAGAAAAGAGATGTTTTGAAGTGTTAAAAAGAGAAGTGTCCTGGCCAGTCATGTCATTAAAATGAAAGCGATTGAGGACAAGTTGAGTTGTTGTCAAGCTCTAAACCACAAAAATGCACCATAAAAGTATCACAAAAGGGATACATATTGTATGCCATATTCCAAGTCTAATGATCCATACAGCTTTTGAGGAACACACTTTGTCAAAATTCTCACTAGCTCTTTTTAAAAAAAAATTTATTTTATTTATTTTTTTATTACCATTTTTATCATACATTTATGGTACTTCTGCATTTTTTTCACAGAATTAAATATATTTTTCGTCAAACTGTTACTTAAAGTGTTGAAGTCCACATGTTTTATGTTATCTAACAGATCTGCTGTTTTTTATTTTTGTAACAGAGAGCTGAAATATGTCATTCAGAGGTTTGCTGAAGATCCAAGACAAGAGGTGAGACAGGAAACTGTTGTTTGCAGAAAGGGTGTTGTTGAGTTTACAGTTTCAGTCGAATGCTTACTTAATATTGCTCCTATAGGCTTAGTAATGCATATGTGTGTCTCTCACAGGTCCACTCCTGTTTGCTCAGCGTGCGCTCTGGAAAAGACGGGTGGTTCCAGCTGTACAGTCCAGGAGGCGTAGCTTGCGACGATGACGGAGAGTTGTTTGCTAGCATGGTATGAGACTGTTTGCATGAAATATGAGATGTCTCATTTAGTTTAGTCTTTTATCCTGCCACTATATCTACTTTTATGGTCTGATGTCGTTCGTCCTCTCAGGTCCACATCCTCATGGGCTCCTGCTACAAGACGAAGAAATTTCTACTGTCGCTGGCTGAAAATAAACTGGGTCCTTGCATGCTCTTGGCCCTGCGGGGGAACCAGACCATGGTGGAGGTACAAATGACTGTTGCTTTGAGATGAAATGTAGCAAGCTATCCACCTAAGAAGTAGTATTTTTTTGGCGTCATTGACTGTTCAACCCAAAGGCTTTTCAAAACAGTAGACTGCTGGCTTCTGAGACTGTTCCCTACATTATTATTATTATATAGCCCACTTGAAGGAGTGAATGAAAACGAGTGAGTGTGCTGAAAGGGCTGCCGCTTTTGCATCGTTATTCTTGTGGTTTAATAATTATTTGAAACTTAGCAAAGTGGCAGCTCCAGTTGTAATGTAAAGATTTATCTTGAACTCTGTCACGAAACTAGCATGTATAAATCTTATTTAAACAATTTAATAAGGAATTTATACCTGTATGGTATTACACTGTAGCCACATTGGACCAGTGGTTTGGAAAATGGATGGATGGATGATTGAAGTGCGGACGCCATCTTCTGGCGAGATGCAGGAATTAATTCGGCACTACCCTCACCGTGCTTTATAAGTATTCTCTAGACGTTGAGTGTACATCTGTTGTACACTTGTTATCGCGGTGCATTATGGGTCGAATGAGTGCACTTGATAACACTAGCTAGTCTCAGCTTTAAAGGGCATGACCAAAGATCGCCCACAGTCTGTTTACTGACCGCCTGATGAATATTTCACACACACACGGCTAGAGCAGACTGAAAATTAGCAGTTTTTATCTGATGGGAAAGCATTATGCAACTTCCTGAGAAACAAAGTTGTGTTTACAAGGTACTAATGAGCACTTCTGAGGAAGAAATAATGACTAGACTTCTTAGTAAACAAGATGTCCTTGTGCAGACTTGTATATTCCACTTTAAATAATCTATATTTTGATCCAGACAGAAATTCTAAGCACATTTTTGCTTTTTTTTTTAGAACGGTTGCAATTATTTTTTTTTTTCCCAAAGCCATCTATTGTTGTAGAAAGCTCAATTTCAGTTAAACTTTCCCCTAAACAACAACAACAGCAAAAAATAATAATAAACTATAGTTGATCACTTAAAGTCTTAAGTTGACTCTTCTTGACTTAATAGTCAACACTGACTACGCTGTGATCAACGATTTATCCAGGAAAACAACATTTTTTCTTTTGTCAATTTGGCAGTCCCAGAATGCACTGCAATGATTAAAATCTAATTAAAATGTCTGCCGAGATTTTGCTATTTCATCCGATATTTGTATGCTCTATATTCTTGTTTATTAGTGTCCACTTGATAGTTTAGCTTTCGGACTTTCGCATGTACAATTTCACTGGAATCAATGGAGAGCGATAGGGTGTGGTCACATTTACCGTTGTTTTGCGCCGTTGAAATCCAGTCGTTTCAGTAGGAATCCACACAATTAGGAATTTTGCGTGAGATTTTTCATGATAGATTTTTTTTGTGTAGATTTCACAACAGGTTCGCACAAATTCGTTGTTTTGTGACTTTTATGTGGGTTTTTATTCATACATTGCTACAATATTGACAATAGACAAAGGACCTTTTTTGCCTGCAAAATTCCATGAAGTTTTGCTAATATGAAAGCACCTTTAAGGCCCCGATACACTTCAAACGAAATCCAAGAATGAACTGATGTGACGTCATTTTGAACAAAATCAGGCCAAACGAAGATCGTTTTGTTAGTTTTGCGATTTTGAAACGGCTTGCCAAACGAACTCTCAAAAATTTGCTCCAGCTGCAAAACACCTTCGAACCACCATGTGTCCATGACGATGACATAATATGAGGTGTGTGCTGAGGCTCCGCCTTCTTTCACACGGAACTCTTCGTCTGTTTGAGTCTCCGCAGGTGAAAACATGAACACACCGGATAGCCGCTTTATAGTAAAAAATGAAGTTGTGCTTCTGATGAAATGAGGCACTGACACTGTTGTTCACATTTGATGCTGTAAAGCTGCTGCTTTTAAGCGATCTATCCAATAAAATGCCATATAAATAAACATCACATAACTTTACTAGAGTGCTAATTTGCAGAACTCGTGCAAACATACCCATATTGTTATGTTCAGATGCTTTTCTTATACTTTCTATGAAAAAAAAAAGTTGTTTTCTCATTTTTGTTGTTTATTTTATTACTAAGAGGAAAGAGCGCAGCAAACATTTACAAACGTCACTCTCAGCAGTGTGGGCAGCATCAGATGTTCAATAACAGTATATCGCTGGTCACGTGTTTCGAAATTTGTTTTACCCCTAAACGAAGAAAATAACTTCGCCTAGAGTATATCGGGGCCTTTAGTCAAGTGCCGTTATGGGTTGTTGAGTTTTGTACAGAGTTTAAGAAACTCTAGAAACCTGCATATAGGACAAGTAGAACATTCATCCCTGTGTTTCTGCCATGCAGATCCTGTGTTTGATGCTGGAATATAACATCATAGAGAACAAGGACACTCAGCTACAAATCATCTCCACCCTGGAGAGCACCCAGGTCGGCCTGCGCATGTACGAGCAGCTGTGCGACAGGCAGAGGGAACTTAAAGAACTGGTGAGTGCACTAACCAATTTAACAAATAAACACGGAGATATTTTCAATGCCATGTGCAGATTTGGATAACACAGTTGGCCGGTCATTGTGCAGTCATTGCTACCGTCACAGGCCGAGCTCTGACTGTTGGTTTAACGCAGTGCTCCCATTAACACAGAAAGACAGAAGTGACCCATTTACAAACTTCCTACGTATTCAGAGCTGACTCTCAAGCGCCACCTGTTGTTTGGAATGAAAATTGCAGTATAAGTAATATCTTTCTCTCTGTTTAGCAAAGAAAAGGAGGCCCTACTCGACTCACTCTGCCCTCTAAATCTACGGTGAGTGTGTGTTTGTGTAAATTATATTGTGTATATGTGCTTGCATCCATGCTGTTGTTTTCTTAGTGAAAAGAAAATCCTTCCTCAAGGCTTTTTCCCTTCATATTTTTTGCTCTAGGATGCTGACTTGGCTCGTCTGCTGAGCTCCGGTTCCTTCGGCAATCTGGAGAACCTCAGCTTGGCGTTCACCAACGTCACCAGTGCCTGCGCCGAACAGCTCATCAAACTGCCATCCCTCAAACAGCTTAACCTGTGGTCCACCCAGGTCTCTGTTTACTTATGCTCATTCCACTGTCCCATAGCTCCAGAGAATCTCCACTATTTTGTAACAGTCTAGCACTTGAACAAGCAGCTATGTGAGCTTAGAATCGGGAAGCACCATCCCAATGCTTTGTAAAAACAGTACAGAAGCCTACAAGGCTAAATAATTCATCTAAAATAAATTGTTCTAAAAACATTAAAAATAATATATATTTATGATTTATGTATGTATGTATGTGTCTATATGTAAAAAATATTTTATATATATGTGTGTATATGTAAAAAATATTTTATATTATTATATATTTATATATATATTATTTATTATTTATTATTATTATTATTAAATATATATATATATATATATATATATATATATATATATATATATATATATATATATATATATATATATATATATATATATATATAATTTTTTTTTTTTTTTTTTTTTAGGCACGTGAATTTAAAAGTTTAAAGGGGGGCATAACCAGAAATGTTTGAGAAAGACTGGCCTAGCATGTGTTGTCAAGTCATAAGCTGTGTCCCAATTCAGAGGCTGCATCCTTTAAAGACCATGCCTTCGAAGGCTGCGAAGGTCGGAGCGAGCATTTTTAAATGGGACAGTCTAGCCTACAGAAGATTTTTCTTTTCGTCTAGCAACTGTGACAGCTGCCGTTTGACCCCGACTGTTATTATAATGTTACAAATTATGAATATAATAATAAGTATTATAATACTGTCACCTTTGTTCAGTTCACGGCATCCTTGCTGAATTATTTAATAATTTTTTACTTTCTCAATCTTTATTTTTATTGACGTGGTTTGTGTTTTCTCTTTTTCAGTTCGGAGACGCAGGGCTCCGTCTGCTGTCAGAGCATCTGGCCTGTCTGCAGGTTTTGAACTTGTGTGAGACTCCAGTCACGGATGCTGGCCTGCTCTCCCTCAGCTGTAAGAGCGCATTCCATCTTATATCCAGCTACCTTCATTCTGAACTGAACTGAAAAAAAACAGCTGCTGCTGAATTTAGGAATCCAAAATTCGTTGTTAAGGTGTCCAAAATCATTCAAAAATGAAAATTCTGTCATGATTTACTTGCCCTCATTACATTCCAGACTAGTATGACTTATTTTCTTCTGTGGAACACAGAAGAACGCAATCTCTGCACTTCTGTTTTTCATTTAAAAACGTTAAAAAGTGGATGGTGATTTATACCTTCAAGCTCTAAATTATTATAAAATGTGACTCTTGCGCTGTAGTCCAAGTCTTCTGAAACCACAGTCATTGTTTGCAGATAATTTTCCTTTCTGTCTTAGAACTCAAATGTCGTTTTTTTAATCTTGCACCGTCACAATAACGCGTCACGTAACAACCAGTGGGTTTTGCAGTAAGTGAAGTCAGATGTGCTGTTATGCATCGCCACAATTATTTTTGTATTGAACACAAGCACAAATGAGATTTAGTAGGTGAAGATCATCAGCTTTCAAATGTCAGTCAGGTCCTTACACTTTACCCAAACTTTTATGATGCTTTGTTTTTTGGAGCTTAGCCATCATCTATTGTATGGGTCTAAACAGCTGAGTAAATATGACAGAATTTACATTAGTTATTTATTTATTTGGCTGAACTATCCATTTAACAAATGCATTTTTAAAAAAAAAAAGAAAGAAGGTTTTGAAGTATGTCCTGACTAATGACACATTTGTGAGGTTTTTTAGTTAACATGGAGGACAACTAACTTACTGCAACTTTTCCTTGCAGCTATGAAAAGCCTGTGCAGCCTGAATATGAACAGTACTAAACTCACAGCTGACACCTATGAGGACCTGAAGGTAAGAGAATGATGACACTAGCAGACCCTCAGACTTTGTGCAAGAATTTAAACTTGAATTTAAAGATGAAGCGTGTCAATTTTTTAGATGTTAAAGCTACTATCCCAGTTTAAAGGGACAGTGTGTAACTTTTCGCCGCTAGAGGTCGCTTACTCAAAACAAAGGTGTAATGTTGTCTTCATGTCTACTGTGACACACTGCACGAGCTGCAGAAATTTTATTGTGCCGCAGGCGTCGCTTTCGCGTCTTCCGGTCAAGCGTATGTGGGGTAACGCATCACTGTTTTATCATATTAGATACATTTGTGTGTTGAAAGTTGTGATAATGTTACTCTGTGTGTTCGCTAGGCGGCTACTATGAGACACTTGTTGCACACTGCAGTAAGCTATAGATATTAGTCATGGTAACACATGCTACTCGCGGTAAATCAAGAAACGAGATTTAAAAAATAAGATTTATTTTGTTGAGCTATATAACATAATTAGTTTTCTGTCAATGATTGTGTCCATCCAAACAGTTGCTCACCTGTCTATTAAAAACACATAATATATTAAAGCGTCTTTGGTGTTTCCATGGTTTCTACAAAATAAAAATGGAAATCGAGGGTAAAGCGGGTATGATTTCATTCATAGGCGACGCACGGACACGGACCACGTCTTGGTTAAAATTGCTTATTTCTCTGGATTTAAACATTCTTGGAAACATTTGGGACAATGCAATTACACAAGTCAACAAAATAATATAACATTGAGCTAGTGGTTTCTGGATATATTAATCCAAAAATCTTATATATTGTGCCTTTAGTAGCTACTGCATATTAAAAGTCATTTAAAATATTTGGAATGAGTAAGACCTTTTAATTGTTCCAAATTATATTTCAAGTTAATGCTGTTCTTTTGAACTTTCTATTCATAAAAAACCTGTTTTCAAAATTGATGGAGAAAAAAAGAAAAAGAAAAAAGGATCATGTGACATCTGAAAACCGGAGTAATGATGCTGAAAATTCAGCTTTGCCATCACAGGAATAAATTACATTTAAAACCATTTTAAAATAGAAGTTTTTTTTTTTTTTTTGATCAAATAAACTCAGCCTTAGTGAGCATAAGAGTTGTCTTTAAAAAAAAATCCCTAAACTTTTAATCAGTAGTACTCATGGGTTTATTTCCCCCCAAAAAAATCAAAATCTGTTGATTCTCTGGTGCTTTCAAACCTTCAGCCTGAGCATTCCAACCGGCACAAAACAGCAACTTCGACCTGGTGTGAGTTTGGGGGCGTTTGTTTGGCCAATAGCCAATGGGGAAGTGTTCGGAAAAAAAGGTTCTACTTTCCAAATTCCATTTGGTGACACTAACGGTGCAGAAATTACACCTTTACCTTTAAATCTTATCTTGCAGCCAGTATTTTTTATTGCCTATGAGCACAATGTGATTTACACAAGTAGGACATGTTCCTGGTTCAACAATAGATCAATCGTACCCTTGACCATAAAATCAGAGAATGATGGGCCATTAGGAATGTTGAACTAGGAACATGTTGCATTAAGCATCTCAATATCTTAACCTCTTTTCTGGTCCTACCCACAGGCCAAACTACCCAATCTAAAGGAAGTGGATGTTCGCTACACAGAGGCGTGGTGAACGCCATGCTCGACGAGGTTTATAGACGCAGGAAATCACTGACACATCATTCGAATGCAACATAATCAAGAAACGAGGACTGTATTTATAGGAACATCATTCAAATGACAAGGACCTTGTGATAATATCTTAAACGCTTAAGAATTGTCTAGTGTCTCATCCGAAATCAAGGACGCTCTTTGCAGCGGCATCAGAATGCAAGAATATGTCCCATGACATCATCAGACAGCACAGGAACCTTTCTAACGACATCACCTGGGGACTTTTTCTCTTTCTCGCCTTTATCTGAAACCCCCTCAGAGGAACCATGTCCCTCGTTTTAACCTGTAAGTGGCGTCCCTTTTTTTGTCCCCATAGAAGACAGTTGATTTCTCCCTTTCTCCTTGAACCACCTGGAGCCAATTCCCCTGTGGTACCAGCATCTGGTGAAGGCCTGAATATTCAGAGCCACATTCCAGTACAGTTTTGATATCACCCCCTGTGTGGAAAGCCATTTTCCACTTCGTTTTTTATTTCTTTTCCGTTCTTGTTACATATGTGCTTGGTCCTCTCGGTTCAGAGTCTGTCATTTTTGCATCCTCAGAGATTTCTTGTGTAAAATGTGTCTGTTAACAATGTTCACTTCTTGACATGTTCATCTCTATATCTCTATCGCTCTGAAAATCATTTTTTTATCAACTTGAATAAGCATATTTTTCCATACACTGCTTTCATATATATGTGTGTTTGTAAAGAAAATCGACGTATCCCCATTTTTAATGCGAACATTTCAGGGGCTTCGCTCAAAAAAAAAAAAAAAAGAAAGAAAAAAGACGTTTTCGTTTGTCATTTCCTTTTTTTTTCCTCTTTCTTTTTTTAGCCACATTGTACAGTGTAATTTTAATTTCACACCCATATTTAAGAGAACGTCGTCCAGGAAGTAGTCTGGGACTACTTTGTATTTATGAGCCCCCCCCCCCCCCCCCCCCTTTCTGGTCCTTTTTTCTTTTACTAAGTACTTTTGTCAAACATACTGAACCAAGATGGTGCCTAAAACATTTTCTGTAAAAGATTGCATCACTTAGCAACTCTGAGGAAAGTCAGATAAGTTGTACATAGATACATTATGGACTTTTAAACGGATTAATAGGCTTTATTATTCTCTGTAAACTTTGCCTCTATTGGTCGATAGGAGTCCACCAAGAGTGTCCTGCCACAACGGTTGACCATGTTCCTCATATTTATATCAAATCGAGCCACGATTTGTGCGATGTTATGCAGTTTAACCTTTTTATATTTCATTTTCTCGCTTTTTTTATCGTCTCTCTGAACGTAGTTTATGACCACTGTAATGTTACAGTCAATATCTTGACTTGTAGAGAAATGAGACAGATCTTGTAGAAAAAATATCTCATAAAGACTATCAGAAATAAAACAATCAATTTGCCGTCTTATCTTAAATCGAGTTTTTCTTATGTTTACAAAGGCCGTGTCTCCCACTTTAAACTATATTTAGATAGAGTCGCTGCCCCGTCGTCCATGTGGCCGATCTTGAAAGTAGCAGTTTTTTGTAGGTCCAGCTTGTGTGCAAGCATTCGATTTTCACACAGATGTAGATGCCGTCCAAATGGGGGGCGTTCAGTACTGGGTGCCATAACTGGGCACCTGCCATCTTGCATAGTTGCATACTGTATAATGTACATATGAGTGTATATAATTTCCCATTTCTCTTTCTCTCATGGAGACTATTTGTTGCCTTCACTTTTTGAGACGCGTGCATACGGTCACCCAATTTTGTTCCCCTTCCCTCCCCCAGACCAAGTGCGCTGTCATTGTGTTCAGGTCTTTTTTTGTTGGTTTGTTTTTTAACTGTATGATAAGTTTAATCCATTTTTGTTGCCTGTTTTGTATCTTTTGTTTGTTTAATTCTCTTTTTGCATGTTGCATTTTGATCATACAGATTTAAATCTAAAGGGTATAAGCACTAGCCCCCTTCAACCACTTACCATATGGATCAATAATTGTTTCTAAAAGTGAAAGATGGACAGTGTTTTCGTGCATGGAGTAAATCGATGGATTATATTGGGAATGTGTAAAGATGCATTTGTGAAACTGTGCCATTCTGTACACTGGTGAAACTCAAGCCGTGGTAATGTGACTGACACTTTAATGGTCTTCAGTCCTAACAGTGGACCATTTTTCTCTGTGCGGGGAAGGATTAAGGGGGCTGGGTTTCCCCCAGCCTTCATTTTGTTAAAAAATTATTTAAAAAAAAAAAAAAAAAAAAAAAAAAAGCCAGCCATCTCTTCAAAACGATGGCTCATCTATTGGGGTGGAAATCCAGTTTATAATTCAGTCAACTGTTTCCTGATTAATTTGTAATATCCTGTGGAGCTCACTGTGCTATTTGTGTTTCCAATGTCTCCTTATCAACATATAATGTCTCATTAATTTCAGAATTTTTTTTCTTTTTCTTTGAAAAGCGCTTTTGCAATGTTGAATTGAGACTGAGTCTTAATGTGATGTGGGTGGGGCCCCTTCGGCCCCTGCAGCACAGGCGTGTACATACAGAATGAACTACATTACCCATGACTCCTGGAGTTTTTGCAGATAGAACTGCTGCCCTTATTTCTTTCTTCTGTGTTTTTCTGCTTCTACAGCTGGGTTGCTGCTGCTGCTGCTGCTCTGTGGCTGTTGTAATGAAAAAACACAACCTTCAACAGGAAAATAAGCCTAATATGTGAACCAGTTTCAATCAAAATAAACTGTCTGTGAATATGTTTCAAATAGAAAGCTTTCAAAGCTTTTTTTTATTAATGCATTTCTAGTACATTCCCTAGTTTAGCCATTTGTTAAAAAAAAAGAGAAAGGCTTTCATATTCCAATATATGCACTCAGTTGATGCTTTTTTTGAGATGTAATTGATGTAATGACGCATTAAGGAGAAGGAAATTCAGTTGTTTGGTATCATTATGAACCGAAAAACATGAGCATGTGAACAAATGTACATTCTTGTTTTTTTATTTTTGTTTTTTTTTATGTATTGCAAATATATATATATATATACATACACAAACACACACACTAGATATGCATCGATATATATCAGATTTTATCGGTATTGGGCGATAGCCGATAAAAACAAATTTACACACTATTGGCTGAAATATCCTGTCAATCAAAAGAGGGCAGGAAAATGCTTTGTGTAAAGAAAATGCTAAGAAACCAGTTTGATGTTCTATATTAATAGTAAATATTAATTAACATTCAAAAAGTTAAGAAATATTAATTCAGAAGAACCCCCAAACTATCGGAATTGTTATCGGCAGATATCACTCTATAATCTGTATTGTGAAGAAATTTAGTATCTGCGTATCTCTAATATATACAGTTTATTTAGATCTTATTCGGTTTATCACAGCAGTAAAATGTATTTCTGCAATGACCCAGAATCTAGAACATATCCTCCAAAGCAGAAGTCCATATTCACATTGACAGGTCTGCTAGTTCCTGGTGGTTAAGACTTGCTGTTTACATTACACCTGTTGACAAAACAGACTTCATTACTGACTGGAACGAGGAAGTAGTAATATTGTAGGTTGTACTGGAGTTAATGTTTTCATATCAGCAATCTCAAATGTTAAATGTTCGTTAATCAAAAAAAAAAAAAAAGCTTCCTCCCAAGTCTAAAATATCTTTATTGAATCCAAGGTGCTAGTAATAAAGCTCATTCCAAAAATCCAGAAATGCAGTAAATATATTCCAGGTCTTATATAACTAATGAGAAAATAGAGCAGAAGTTGCTCTGCCTACTTTCACAAGTCTTGGAAGCTGTATCTTAGTCTTTTTGGTGCAGTAAACATTGCTGTTCACATACACTAAATGGAAAACTATGACATTATTCAAAATCTAAGATTTTTGTATTAACGTGTTAGTGATGTCTTTAGGACTAAGAGAAAAATATCAGTTTGTGTGTGCTTCTCACCTTTAAGTGCTCTACATGCACCAGAAGAGATGCAAGCTCCAGGTTTTCACTGAACTCGTTCTTCAGCGGGACAGACCGATACCCTAATAAAAAGAAGAAAATAAAATACCTGAAGAGAAATGCAACAGCTCAGAGACTTTTTTTTTTAGACTATAAATAAAGGGGCTCAATACTATGAAAGAAACGGGGACCAGAAGGGTCAAAACCATGTAAAAATTTAAATAATAAATAATATATAGTCGGTTCACTAAAACAATTAAATATTTACAAGTCATATTGGTGGCTCAAATCCAATGGATGGATTTACCTGAGCGAATACCTCTGACAGGAAAAGTGGCCTGTGCAAGAGGATTGCCATCAGAAAATACGTCCTCCTCAAAAACCACAAAGCGCAGAAAGGCCAGGTCCGGCTCGTCCACTTCAAAGCATTTAGTCATTAGGCCCAGCCACACTGGATTTAGTCCATTATTCTCTGTGAAGGAACAGTATCAACCTTCAACACTACTGAAATCTAAAATGAATTTTTCTCTCAATAACTCCCTTTCCACTTCCTCACTTATGAGAGTGGTCTTGAAAATGTAGTCTTCTGCTTGACCTGTGTACGGGAACAGCTCAATCTGGACAAACAGACTGACGATGTGGTCCGAATTGGGCAGATGCCTGGCTGCTATCACCTGAAGGGAACCACAGAAAATTGCTCACCCTCTAGTCATTCAAAACCCTTAGAAATATGACTTGCTTTGGAACACAAAAGGAAATCTTTTCCATATAATTAAAGTGAATGGTCAGGCTAAAAAATGACCGTTTCTCCAATGATAGTCCACAGAAAAAAGTCGTTTGGAACAACATGAAGTTGAGCAAATTATGACATCGTTCATATTACTTTAAAGGGTTAGTTCAACCAAAACCCATAAGGCTTCCATTCATTGTCATTGAATGACACAAATGAAGATATGATTGAACAATGAACAAATGTCTAATGGATTTGGAACGACACAAGGGTGAGTAACTGATGACAGAATTTTCATTTTTTTGTTAGAACTAACATTGCATGGTATCAGCCATCATTCTAGAACTCAATAAAACTCCAAACTGAATCAACATGGTTATTTACTCTGATTTGGATGTTTTGTTTAGGAGGCTTCTCCTTGGTCGGATCTCGTATCCACTCTGGTTTAAGCACATAACCTGTGCCTCCATTCAGCCTGAAGAGGGCACTGTTCAGCTGCATGAATTTATCTGAAGAGAGATTGAGGTTGATATTTATTAGTCCCATTTAGAGGACACCGTTGCACAACCATGCAATAGGGACACTACACTGCAGACATTAGTGTAAACTATTCTTCTAAGGTCAAGTACATGGTGGAGCAACAACTATAAGATTCTTACAGGAAAGTCAAGATGTTTATAGCTAGCTGAATACTGAGTAATAATAGCACATGTGCGTTAATGGGACAGACATCAGAAGATCTTGAGGGTGTTTATCTTTTTTTTTTTTTCTTTTTTTTTGGATCGGTTAGCTATGAAGAGTGTCCTCTAGGACGCATTCAAAATGGAGAGCAATCCTGTCATTGATGCATACTTGACACGAAGGCCAAAAGCATCTAGTTTTCAAGGCCACATGTTTAAACCTCTTTCCTTCCAAACAGAATTGTAAACATTGCCCTCTATCGCCCGCTTGAGTACTTCACAGCATATGAACATTGGAATACTGTGCACGATTCATTTGAATTGCTTAAATTCCTTTCATTGTTTTTGTATTTTTGGAGATTGACAGCTTCTATACCCGTTAACTTTCGTTTTATCCAGCTTATTTTTCGTGTTTAACTTCCGATTCATTTGCCGCTATAGGTAAATAAATGGAAGAAAACAACAAAATGCTGTAGAGGTTAAAATATAAATTAATTTGTGCTATGTGTTTATGATTACTACAATAAATTAAAATAAGTAGCCATTTTTTTAAAGAAATTAATGCATTAATTCTGAAAGAACATTAAATTTATCAAATGTGACAGTGAAGATATTTATAATGTTCCAAAAAAATAGATATCTAAAATAAATGCTGTGCTTTTCTATTCATCAAAGAATCCTGAAAAAATATATATCAATATTAGCAGCACAACTGGTTTCAACATTGATAATAATAAGAAATGCTGATTTGGTGCTGAAGAAAGCTATCAGAATGGTTTCTGAAGGATCATGTGACACTGAAAACTGGAGTAATGGCTGCTGAAAATTCAGCTTTGCATCACAGGAATAAATTACTTTTTTTTTTTTTTTAAATACATTAAAATAGAACATTTATTATTACTGTTTTTACTGTATTTTTAGTTAAATAAATGCAGCCTTGGTGTGCACAAGAGACTTCTTTCAAAAACAGTAAAAAATCTTTCACGTACCACCAGTTTGGAAGTTGAGAGCCACCATTTGGCATCCTAATTTCCATGAAGGACAGGGGTCAAAGTTGGAAGAATCAACTCGCCCTCCGCAGGGATACACACGGCTGAGAGCTGTGCGGTTATACTTCAGAAAGCAGTCTGATTTCACCACAGTTTCATTCCCTTTTTTTGGAATCTCGTCATCCGTAAAGGAGCGAACCTCTTTGTAGTTGTATTTCTCTGAGAGGTCATAAAGGTGCAGAATGGAATAATAAATGAAATGAAATGCCTGGTTCACTCACCTCAAAACTTTTCTGGAATGTTCTAAATGAGGCCTTGAAATTGTTTTGCTTAATGTTTATGTGTTTGATACAGTACAGCTGCTTTACATTTTAGTTTGTTTCGGATTTTTTTTGCAATGTTCTGGAAATTACATACCAAAAGTCTTTTTCAAAGTCTTTTTGATAGGTTGGCAGTACACCACCATGCTTGACATCTCAACTGCTATTTTGGTTTTGGACTCCATTTTTTCTATTCTCTATTTTGAGAAGCGAGGGAGTTTTGTTAATGCACAGATATTCAGAGGAATTATCATCAATAATATACAGAAAGGTACAGTACACTACATATTCATAATAAAGCACAATAACAGAAATTGAATGCGAGTTTATGTGGCATCTATTGTGAAAGAGAGATATACCAACCGCTTTCTCCGAACTTTGGATGATGTTGAGAACCACCTGGTACCATTCGTCCACCTGTTCCGAGATCTCACACGTGAACTCAATTAGCTCCAAATTCTCCTTATTCATCAGGGTCACCACGAGGGGTCTGGCGTGTTTGGCTTTGCATGCTGAGGAGAACCCATTAAAATCAACGAATAGAGTATTAAAGTCTTATATTTTGTTAACAACAAGGAGCTTTTTTCATAGGGCATTTATTAATGAAAAAGTTTTTTTATGCAAGTCACAACTCTGTCTGTAAGCATAATGTGTATGACAAAAAAGATCTTACCAACATTACAATTTGAGATATTCACCACACCTTTACATTGGTGACCCAAGGGATTGTCTTCAGGGACCTGAAACAATCAATGAGTTCAGTTCGAGTATATATGTATATGCATACATTTGCATATGTATACTTTTTCAATAAATAGAATTAATATATTATACAAGTATGTAAGCATACTAGTATATAATATTAATTATTTAAATTCATATTCAGTACATAATGACTTTATTAAATATAAGCAATATAGGCTTTTAATCCATTATTTGAATTAATTATTTTTAGTAAAAAGCATATCAGATGCCTAATAACATAAAAAATAATTCATTTAAATAATTGATTAATTTTGTATTTAATTATATATATATATGAAATATTAAATTATATATAATACACAATAAAATATTAATAATTATAGAATATTTTAATATTTTACATTTACATTCAAGTTTGAAAACATTACAATTTTTAATGTTTTTGAAAGAAGTCACTAACAAATCTATTTATTTTGTTCAAAAATACAGTAAAAACAGGAATATTTTCTATTTGAATATATATTAAAATGTAAAATGAAATCTTTTGTAACATTATACATTTTTTCACTGTAACTTTTGATCAATTTAATGTATCTTTGATAAATAAAAATATTCATTTCTCTCTTTTTTAAATCTTACCACAAATGTTTGATTGGTAGCACTGTTTCCACAAAAATGTTAATTGTTAGCAGCAAAAACTGTTTTCAACATTGATAATAATAATAATAATAATAATAATAAATGTTTCTTGAGCAGCAAATCAGCATATTATAATGATTTCCAAAGGATCATGTGACACTGAAGACTACTGAGATGATGCTGAAAATTCACAGGAATAAATTATTTTTTAAAATGTATTAAAATAGAAACAATTATTTTAAATTTTAATAATATTTCACAATATTGCGTTTTTTACTATATTTTTGATTAAATAAATGCAGCCTTGGTGAGCATAGGAGACTTCTTTCAAAAACATTAATAATTGTAGTCTCCAAATTTTTGACAGGTACTATAATATTCAATATTACATACATTTATTATAATCAATTATTTAAGTTAATTATTTTTTATATTATATAATTATTTTTTTAAATATAATATATATAATATTAAAGTAATTTTAATAATTTAATATACTCAAATGTAAATTATTTAATTATCTTTTAGTAAATGCATGAAGTCAGATGCCTTATACATATATTTGAAACTTAGTATAAGTTTATTCTAAGGGTGTCTTAAATGTGGGATATTAAGAACTTATATTAAGTTTCGAAATATTTCTAGGGCAGTTTTTCTAATACTTTTTTCTATAAAACAAGTACTAGCCCCACCATACCTCACTGTCCAGCACACTATCACATATTGGAAGATCCTCCTGCAGAGGAAAAAGTTAACAATTTGTATAGTCACATTGTTGTATCTCCTTTAGGAATAATTGAAGTGGCTCTGTGGCTAATGTTTTGCTCTCTTTCACTCTCTCTTCTCTTACCATAAAGAAGCGCTCCACTAATTGTGGTGTTACAGGGTAGCGTAGTTTTATCTTGTCGCACAACAGCTGCTCACGGAAACAGTCGACCATGTCTTCAAGGCTAAAAAACTCATACATGTCTGCCAGCACATACTTGCTGTTGTATCGGTGTATCAGATAATGCTCGATATCCCCTTCAAATCTGTGAAACAAATAAACAAATAAAGATACATACAGAGAACGGAAGCTGTCGATGAGGACAGTAAGGAAATGAAAAGGGAAAAAAGCTAAGGAACCTGATTGAAAGTGCAAAGGTGTCAGAATCTTTCTGTCTAATGAGGAACGCTCCATCTCGAGGGATCTTCAGAAGATAGTCTTCTGCTCTGGCTCGACCCAGGTAACTGTAAAACCACCTAAAGATGACATAAAAACTTTGTCTTCAGATGTTTCAATTAGTCTCCATGACAGAAAAAAGGTTATGTCATTGAAATTTCTATGAGTATGAATGAGTGTTTTAACATTTTATTTTTTCTTCTTACCCCATTTGGTGGTGAGACACAAAATTGAGCCGAGGCAGGAAACCCTTGAGACGCAAGTTGAATCCATCATACGCAATTGAATTTTGCCTATAATGCTCAATCAAGGCCCACATACTCGGAAAGCACTGCTTGCTTGTCAAGTAGAAGGACGTGTGACCATTTTCTGAGGAGCAGAAAATTCTGTAGTGCTGAACCCTCCATCCAGTCCTACAGAGAGCATACAGAATATTATTTCAACATTTTCTATTTGCATTATTATTCTTTATAAATAATATTGCAAATAGAAAAAGCTAAAATGAATGATACCCACATAAGCTGGGTACTAAACTGTGGTTTAATGCAATGTAAACAATATAAAATAAAATAGAAAAGTTGGTACTTTACCAATCAAAGAGTTGCAAAATGAACAGTCTAAGGCACATTATAACAGTGTATATATAAAGTGGGTACGGAAAGTATTCAGACCCCCTTAAATTTTTCACTCTTTGTTATATTTCAGCCATTTGCTAAAATCATTTAAGTTTATTTTTTCCTCATTAATGTACACACGGCACCTCATATTGCCACAGAATTTTTTACATTTTTGCAGATTTATTAAAAATGAAAAACTGAAATATCACATGGTCCCAAGTATTCAGACCCTTTGCTCAGTATTTAGTAGAAGCACCCTTTTGATCTAATACAGCCATGAGTCTTTTTGGGAAAGATGCAACAAGTTTTTCACACCTGGATTTGGGGATCCTCTGCCATTCCTCCTTGCAGATCCTCTCCAGTTCTGTCAGGTTGGATGGTAAACGTTGGTGAACAGCCATTTTTAGGTCTCTCCAGAGATGCGCAATTGGGTTTTAGTCAGGACTCTGGCTGGGCCATTCAAGAACAGTCACGGAGTTGTTGTGAAGCCACTGCTTCGTTATTTTAGCTGTGTGCTTAGGGTCTTTGTCTTGTTGGAAGGTAAACCTTCGGCCCAGTCTGAGGTCCTGAGCACTCTGGAGAAGGTTTTCATCCACAATATCCCTGTACTTGGCCGCATTCATCTTTCCCTCGATTGCAACCAGCCGTCCTGTCCCTGCAGCTGAAAAACAGCCCCACAGCATGATGCTGCCACCACCATGCTTCACTGCTGGGACTGTATTGGACAAGTGATGAGCAGTGCCTGGTTTTCTCAGCATCTCTGGAGCTCAGCCACAGTGATCTTTGGGTTCTTCATTACCTCTCTCACCAAGGCTCTTCTCCCCCGATAGCTCAGTTTGGCCAGATGGCCAGCTCTAGGAAGGGTTCTGGTCGTCCCAAACGTCTTCCATTTAAGGATTATGGAGGCCACTGTGCTCTTAGGAACCTTAAGTGCAGCAGAAATGTTTTTGTAACCGTGGCCAGATCTTTGCCTTGCCACAATTCTTTCTCTGAGCTCTTCAGGCAGGCCTTTGACCCCATGATTCTCATTTACTCTGACATGCACTGTGAGCTGTAAGGTCTTATATAGACAGGTGTGTGGCTTTTCTAATCAAGTTCAATCAGTATAATCAAACACAGCTGGACTCAAATGAAGGTGTAGAACCATCTCAAGGATGGTCAGAAGAAATGGACAGCTCCTGAGTGTCACAGCAAAGGTCTGAATACTTAGAACCATATGATATTTAAGTTTTTCTTTTTTAATAAATCTGCAAAAATGTCAAGAATTCTGTGTTTTTCTGTCAATATGTGGTGCTGTGTGTACATTAATGAGGAAAAAATGAACTTAAATTATTTTAGCAAATGGCTGCAATATAACAAAGAGTGAAAAATTTAAGGGCGTCTGAATACCCACTTTCCGTACCCACTGTACAAACATATATACATGGGTGACATTTCTCTTGTAGCCCATAATGAGAAAAAAAAATGTATTTTTGGTGAATCAAGAAGTATTTTGTGTTAAACGAGTTGTTTTGTTTTTTTTAAATGAGGAGTCAGCTATCTAACTAACCTTTTATTATCCTCGCAGCACGTCGG
This sequence comes from Zacco platypus, assembly GCA_038088235.1. Lineage (NCBI taxonomy): Eukaryota > Metazoa > Chordata > Actinopteri > Cypriniformes > Xenocyprididae > Zacco > Zacco platypus. The sequence goes on along the minus strand of CM076075.1, from coordinate 21,288,987 downwards.
TTATGCAGTGATGTGCTATGATATTGCGGGGCAAATGAATTCCAATATTAATTTAATAATAAAAATAGCATAGTAATAATAAGAATAATTTAATAGCCCTGCATGCCTGTATGCTATATGCCACTATGAAGGGATAAATGGTGTTCAGACACAGCATCAAAGCGATTAATATTTTATCCAAATCCACATGCATAGATGCATTCAATGTTCAGTACTGCAATGTCCGAGTCTCTCATGTCTCATGATGTTTCTCTGTACACTCTTAAAATAATCCTTAGACTGATCATTTTATATACAGTGCAATACGCGGAAATAGCTAGATAACCGATAACAATGCTTTTGTTGGACCACATAGTGTAAGATACTATATTATATACAGTAAATTTTAAGGTACAGGTGTGGCAAAAAATTCAATTAGGACCCAGCTTCAAACCTTTTAAAAAGAAATTAAAAAAAAAGCATAATAGAAAGTATGTTGTCCAGAGTACCAGATGGAGATACAGTAGGTTCTGATGAACTTGTCACTCTCTCGCACCAGAAAGATTACATCTTTTCCATCCCTCCCTTTGCAGAAATCATGCAGGAGTTTTTCAGCGGTTATTCTGCCCTCAGCCATCCGTCCATGAAACCAGGGCTCTAACAGGTGCAGGTCTGAACCATCCTGAATGTTTCATAAAAAAAAGATCATGAAAGAACAACCTTTCAAAGTGTTTTCACAGGAGTTAAACTGACTGGTTTTACAAAGACAATGATTGCAATCTTCTTCACTAACCATAGTACTGTCTTTCTCCTTCTTCTCTTCAGAATAGTACAGCTTATTATCTGAGATAACACAGTCATGCTTGTAAAACCTCTACATTAAAAAAAAAAAACATATTATAAATGATCTGACTAAGAATATGGGGGAAAAACGATCACATTTTAATTAAAATTAATTTAAAACTCACCATATCTATTGGATCCCAGATGCAAAGCTCTCCTTCCTTCTCCACTACAATGTTTTCTTTCTCTTTTCTTATCTACTTTGAAATATGAAAAATTATAAATTTTGGAAATGAAAATATGACATAAATCCCCCTTAAAACTTCATTGAGATCCTTTGACACTTTCAGCAAATGTATTTTAAAATTGTTTAATGGAAAATCAAAATACAGCACAGAAAAACCAGCGTGATCCCATGAGAATACATGTGTATTTTTATGTAAAGTGTGGTTCTACCGCAGGTATATTTACTTACGTTTTCATACACACAAAACCATACAATACTGACATATTTATAGCACTAAAACGTAAAAATAATTATGTATTAACAGCAATATAACGTAAATCATTTACGTATCCAAGTGTGAATGTACATGAACTCCCATGTATTAATATTAAAATCGTGGAATTAATGTTTTGAATCTGTTGTTTTCAATTATCATATCAATACATGTTTTTAGTGATACATGATACAAATTTGAAATTAGCGCCCTCGAGAAGCGCTACAACATGGTTTATGGCACTGAAATTGAACGCTCATTGGTTCTCACCTGCTGTGTTTCAGTGGATTTGAAATGAGTGCGCGCCTTCAATGTGAGAATACACTGTGAGAATAGCCTTCACTGGATTCATATTCCCATGGATTAATAACTTAAATTCTGCTCAGTACTCCATTAAAAAAAAAAAAATTATCGCCATAGAGGACTGCGACTCCAACTCATCATCATTTGAATTACTTTTGGTACAACTTTTGACATTTTTGCAATAAATAAATGATTACGCTTGTTTGTCTGTTATTCTTTTATTTATAACAGTAATTAGTTTTAAGAAATGGTTATGGGTAGGTTGTAGGGGTAGGTGTAGAGTGGCTCAAAATATTGTATTAATGTTATATTTTTACTAAAATTGTAATTTTCCTACACATTTCTGTCCATTATGTTTTATTCTTTTAACATTCTGTATAAAATGCGTACATTATGTTTAGGTTCCGGATAAGGTTTAGGGATCTTACTTTTATCTACAAAACGATAAAAGGGAAATTTTACATATATGTTTATGACATGAAAGATTCGTAAATATTTAATGTTATAGCATTAAAATATTTATAGCACTAAAACAGCGAAAAAATTATCAAAACTATTTTTAAGTTTTAGTGCTATAAATACCTCAATATTGTACGTTTCAGCACCTTTGAAAGTTACATAATTATACCAACGAATTAACAATGAGACCAGGATGGAAAGAAATATATTGACCTTCTCCCTGTAAGTGTTTCCAATTTTCCTGAAGCTGTTCACAACTATGTTTCCCTTTTCTTCCTCCTCCTGTTCAGAACAAATAAAATTAGATATTACATATGATCAAAAATTACAGCAAAAAAAAATGCTTAAATGTGAATAAAATGAGGACAGATACTAAGTGAGATCCAGTCTAATGTTATCATTAGTTTGATCTTTCCACTTTTCTGTAACACCCACATACCATGGCAATGTGTGTTTACACAAAAATATTGTAAATCACCAAGGTGACTAGGATTATTTAATTACATTTCCAATTTCCTCTACTGAATATCGGCTTTGAAAAACAAATATTATAAGAATTGGATTTAGTGTAAACAGCCAAAATTTCCCCAATGCACAACTTAATGGAATTTAACTAACATAAGAATCTAAGACAGTGATGTTAGAAATAAACAGAGTAAGTAAGGTTTGTCACATAAATGAGATAAGCAGCTGCTTTCATTTTGAACTCTATTTGTGGAGGGTGTTGTGTTTTGTGGATACCTTATCGGTGAGATTGCCCTCGTTTATTTTTTGGTGCTGTTGAAGAGAATAAATAGATAAGCATGCATGTCACAATGATGCAACTACAAAAATGTATATTTCAGTCAGCCACATCATTTACATTTACATTTAGTCATTTAGCAGACGCTTTTATCCAAAGCGACTTACAAGTGAGGAAAACAAACAAGTGATTCTTCATGAATTGGCAAAGAGACACAGGAAGTGCTCACAATACAAGTTTCATACATTGCTCAGTACCATAAGCTAGAGTAGGAAGGGAAAAGGGAAGGATAGGGGTTTTTTTTGCTTTGTTTTTTTTATGAGGGGATTAAGTGTTCATGGAAGAGATGAGTTTTCAGCTGTCTCTTGAATATTGCCAGGGATTCTGCGTTCCTGATCATGACACTGAAATCTTCATCTACAGTCGTGGCCAAAAGTTTTGAGAATTCCATAAATATTAGTTTTCACAAAGTTTGCTGCTAAACTGCTTTTAGATCTTTGTTTCAGTTGTTTCTGTGATGTACTGAAATATAATTATAAGCACTTCATAGATTTCAAAGGCTTTTATCGACAATTACATGACATTTATGCAAAGAGTCAGTTTTTGCAGTGCTGGCCGTTCTTTTTCAGGACCTCTGCAATTCGACTGGGCATGCTCTCAATCAACTTCTGGGCCAAATCCCATTCTTTCATAATCACTTCTTGGAATTTGTCAGAATTAGTGGTTTTTTGTGTGTCCACCCGCCTCTTGAGGATTGACCACAAGTTCTCAATGGGATTAAGATCTGGGGAGTTTCCAGGCCATGGACCCAAAATTTCAACGTTCTGGTCCCCGAGCCACTTAGTTATCACTTTTGCCTTATGGCACGGTGCTCCATCGTGCTGGAAAATGCACTGTTCTTCACCAAACTGTTGTTGGATTGTTGGAAGAAGTTGCTGTTGGAGGGTGTTTTGGTATTATTCTTTATTCATGGCTGCGTTTCTGGGCAGAATTGTGAGTGAACCCACTCCCTTGGATGAGAAGCAACCCCACACATGAATGGTCTCAGGATGCTTTACTGTCGGCATGACACAGGACTGATGGTAGCGCTCACCTTTTCTTCTCCTGACAAGCCTTTTTCCAGATGCCCCAAACAATCGGAAAGGGGCTTCATCAGAAAATATGACTTTGCCCCAGTCCTCAGCAGTCCATTCACGATACTTTCTGCAGAAGATCAATCTGTCCCTGATGTTTTTTTTGGAGAGAAGTGGCTTCTTTGCTGCCCTTCTTGACACCAGGCCATCTTCCAAAAGATGCGCTCACACCTGCCTGCTGCCATTCCTGAGCAAGCTCTGCACTGGTGGCACTCCGATCCCGCAGCTGAATCCTCTTTAGGAGACGATCCTGGCACTTGCTGGACTTTCTTGGACGCCCTGAAGCCTTCTTTACAAGAATTGAACCTCTTTCCTTGAAGTTGCTGATGATCCTATAAATTGTTGATTTAGGTGCAATCTTAGTAGCCACAATATCCTTGCCTGCGAAGCACGTGTTTCTTTGCAGGTCACCATGGTTAACAATGGAAGAACAATGATTTCAAGCATCACCCTCCTTTTAACATGTCAAGTCTGCCATTCTAACCCAATCAGCCTGACATAATGATCTCCAGCCTTGTGCTCATCAACATTCTCACCTGAGTTAACAAGACGATCACTGAAATGATCTCAGCAGGTCCTTCAATGACTGCAATGAAATGCAGTGGAAAGGTTTTTTTGGGATTAAGTTAATTTTCATGGCAAAGAAGGACTATGCAATTCATCTGATCACTCTTCATAACATTCTGGAGTAAATGCAAATTGCTATTATAAAAACTTAAGCAGAAACTTTTCCAATTTCCAATATTTATGAAATTCTCAAAACTTTTGGCCACGACTGTACATTAGAGACTGAAGAAATAGGAGGATTTCTAAAGTTGGTTCAACCGCATAAACAGACAAATTTGAAGGGTTTTTTTCTACCTTAACGATGATCTTGCCCTTGAGCTGGTTTGGTGAGGGTAAATGTTCTACTTCTGGATCCAGTGGCTCGGTCAGGAGCTTGTCCTGGAAAACGTCTCTTAAAATCTGAGCCATCATTTTCTGTTGCTTGATATCACAGTGTTCTTCTATGGACAGCACTACAGGATACCTGCCAAAAGGAATTAAAATAAGAGTGCTGAATGTTACGTTTACAATGCATAGTAATGTGTTTTGTTGTTGATGATGACTAACTCAGATGTCGCGAAAGCATGATCATTGATGGCCTTCACTGCATCCTTAAACTTTATCTTGGAGGTCATGGTCCTACCATGGAATATGACAGGTTCATCTGGACCATTCCAGCAGTCCACTGCATTAAACACAAAAGAAAACATAACATAGGGCCGGATAACAAATACTATTAATTACAACAAGTTTTGGGGGTAACACATGCATTATGTAATCAGATTGCTTTTTTGATGTAACGAGTAAAGTAACGCATTACTTTATACATTTACACATTCATATTTGAGTTACTTTCTTTAAAAAATAATGTAAACTTTTATTTTGGATGTAATTAATCATGATTAATCGTTTGACAGCACTATTCTAAATGTGTTTTTAAAATAAAAATAAAATTATGAGGCTTTTTTTACTGCGTTAAACGCTTGCAAAAAAGATCTTCTCAGTAATAAACACCTGAAAGGGCTGGAAGAGTGCAAGTCTCAGCCATGTGAGAAAAAGTAACACAAAAGTAGTGCAATATTGTAATAAATTACTTTTAAAAGTAACTTTCCCTAACACTAATTATAACCATACAATATTAAATTTTCCAAACAGCTAAAAATGTTGGTACCACTAAAATATAATTATTCAACATGAATCCTTGTGCATATGAAGGAAAACTGGAATAAAAATGTCTGAGAAACACACTGACACTCAATACAGCGGCAGCCCAGCCTCAGGCAGCGCACATAAGCTTCTGTTGAGGACTCACTGCGCAGCTGATCTCCAGTCAAATATCTGTGAAAGCAAAACATATGAAGTAACACAGGAAGTTCATCATGAAGAGGAGGAGCTGCATGTGAGCATGAAGAACAGCAGCACTGACGTGTTGTGAGAAGAGTTGATCCAGTAGTGAGACAGAGGATTGTTCATGTCCAGTGGGCAAATCTCTGAGAACTTCTCATCCCAAATTGAGTTTTCTTTGGAGAAGAGAAAGCTGAGGAACTAGAAAGATAGAAAGTATTTGTTTAGGTGCAGAACAAGATATATTTAGTGTAATGAAATCAAACTAAATAGATCTCTATAGTCTGTACCTTTCCAACCGTAAACTTTGGATAATCAGTCATTCTCATGGTGTCATCGATGAAGATGGTCATCAACTCTTGTACGTTGCTCAAATTTTTGGCCCAGATCTCCTACAGACAGAAACAAATGTACAGCTCATTTTTAATAAAATATTCATTTTCACCAGCATATTAGAATGATTTCTGCAGGATTATGTTACACTAGACTGATGCTGAAAATTCTACTTTGTCATCACAGGAATAAATTCCATTTTAAAATATATCAAATAGAAAACAGTAATTTTAAGCTGTAACATTTAATATTTCACAGTATTCACAATATCAAATAAATAAAGCCTTGGTGACCATAAGTGACTTATTTCAAATGCATTAAAAAAAATCTTACTGACCCACACTACGGACTAGATTTTGTACAGTAGGCTAGACAAACAGATGATACAAGACAAGATAATGTACATTGGTCTTACCCTCTGTCTATGTAAAAGAAAGTTTTGAAAATCAGAGAGGGGAAGTACAGAAGATTCAGGCCCATCAGTATTACTGCAGAAAAATAAATATGATTTTCATGGTACTATTAATTTGTTTATTTAACACAGAACAAGTTTAAATAGTTTTCCATAAAGTTTTCCATATTGAACCTAAACAACAGACATTTTTTTACCTCAATGTGAAAGCTGCAGGCCCCTTTTCAAACTCTTCTAGCAACTAATAAAATGATTAAAATAATAATAATACAAATTAGGCTTAATGTTATACAGTTCACTTCCCCTTAACTATTTACATCATGTTTAAACAAGTAAATGTTACATTCAATATTATAAATAACATTGATATATAAAGGAACTGATACTCAAATAAGAATTTAATAAATTAAAACATTTAATACATTGAAAGAAAAAATAAAAACTTAATTTCACACTCACCACCTTCTGGTTTTCAAATACTAAAATATTGTAGAATTTGTGAAACTGCTGAAAATCCAGTCCATACTTTTTTGCTCCTACCTCCTGAAAATGCAATGTTCAGACTTGTAATAAAACTTAAATGTTTTTAAGCAAAAAAAATCTACTCTTTAGTGACTATATAAAATGTAACATCTTGAGTTGTTTTGTATAAAATAATCTGCCAAATGCATTAACATAAATGTATAATTCAGTGATACGCTTTCAGTACTATTTGTACCTCAAATCTTTCCTCCAGAAAACGTCCACCTGGTACAGTGGTGTTCATATTTGGCAAGAGAGACTTAAGCTCTTTCAGGGTGATCCTATAAGAAAATGAAACAGATGAGCACAGTGAGACTGAATGAGAGGATACAATGAGACTGGATGAGAAGCAGGTGAAAGAGAACGAGGAGAACCTATTTTTCTTTTTCTTATCAGCGGAGTACATCTGCTTCCACAGCCAACTACAGAAGAGGGAAAAACAGAATGAAACAAATATATGTTTTTATATATATATATATATATATGTTGTGTTACGGTTTATGGATTCAAACGGTACATTATCTCTCTCTCTCTCTCTCTCTCTCTCTCTGTGTGTGTGTGTGTGTGTGTACCTCTCTATAATCTCTGGTGTGTGAGCTGCCAGTGTCTCCTGTCTGAGTAACTCCAGTCCTGTTATCCATTTTTCTGCATCCTCCACTGAATCAGCTGTGGAAGAGCAAACGTTCAGCTAACAAAATATGTTCAAAGAGCATTTTGCTAACGTTCCCATTAAGTTATAAAAACATTATTTCTGAATGTACAAAACATCTCGGTTACGTATGTAACCCTCGTTCCCTGAAGGGAACGGAAGACGTATTTCAGAACTGAACCTACGAATTGGGATATCGCATGAGAGCCCTCGAGTGTAAACTAAACGAGCCAATATGGCAAGCCGTGTTAGCTTTTAAATATGGCAAGCCGTGTTAGATTTTAAACTTTGTTCTGACTATATATAAATATATTTAAAGATAGTAACAATTGTATTTTGATGAGTGGTAATTATAATTCGACTAGTCAGAATGACAATTAGAGATATCTGCAATTATAATTGTACTAGTAAGAAATCCGATTTGAGATATCTGTAATATATATTTGACTAGTCAAAACTCCATTTAAGATATCTGTAATGATGTCATAGATATCTTTAAAAGACACGTCATTTATCCGCGAAGATAATTAGAGATATCTGTAATTCGGTTTCGACTAGTCACAATTATATTTTAAGATATCTGAATTGTAATTGCTCCTAGTCGAATCCGCCGTGCGTGACGTGAAACTACATTTCCTCAGCACCACCCAGAGGTGCTATCTCGACAACTATTTTACCTTAGAAAACGGTTGACAACGCAAAACAAGCCCGCGATTTGCAAATAATGCAGTTGCTATTGCTGTCACGGAATCCCTGCGGATTGCTAAGGCTGCTTCCAAATCATCTGTTCTCATCCTACTGGATCTATCTGCTGCCTTCGACACCGTAAACCATCAAATTCTTCTGGCCACCCTCTCGTCACTGGGCATCTCAGGTACTGCGCTTCAGTGGTTTGAGTCCTATCTCACAGGTAGGTCTTTCAGAGTTGCCTGGGGAGGGGAGGTATCCAAACCTCATGAACTAATCACTGGGGTTCCTCAGGGTTCAGTTCTTGGTCCCCTCCTATTCTCCATTTATACTACATCACTGGGTCCCATCATACAGGCACATGGTTTCTCCTACCACTGCTATGCTGATGACACACAACTCTACCTGTCCTTCCAACCAGATGATTCCACAGTAGCAGCACGGATCTCAAGCTGTCTGGCGGACATCTCGACATGGATGGAAGAACACCACCTGCAGCTCAACCTAGCAAAGACTGAGCTTTTAGTCTTCCCTGCCACTCCTACTCTTCAACATGACATCAACATACAGCTTGGTACAACCACCATTACCCCATCAAAGTCGGCCAGAAATCTTGGAGTTATCTTCGATGACCAACTGACCTTCAGTGACCACATCTCAAAGACGGCGCGGTCGTGCAGATTTGCACTTTGCAACATCAGGAAAATCCGTCCCTTCCTGACTGAGCACGCAACACAACTGCTTGTCCAGGCCCTGGTCATTTCAAGGCTTGATTACTGCAATGCTCTTCTGGCTGGTCTGCCGTCAAGTGCAATCAAACCTCTTCAAATGATCCAGAATGCTGCTGCACGTCTTGTCTGCAATGAGCCTAAGAGAGCCCACGTCACGCCCCTCTTCATCTCTTTGCACTGGCTACCCCTTGCTGCTCGCATCAAGTTCAAGGCGCTGATGCTTGCTTACAGATCCACCACAGGCTCTGCACCTTCCTACCTCCACACACTGCTACAACGCTACGTCCCCACCAGAAGCCTGCGATCACTAAAGGAACGAAGACTTGTGGTACCATCACAGAGAGGCACAAAATCACTCTCCAGAACATTCTCCTTCACTGCTCCCTGCTGGTGGAATGATCTCCCTACTTTCATCAGGAACGCAGATTCCCTGGCAATATTCAAGAGACAGCTGAAAACTCACCTCTTCCGTGAACACTTGATCCCCTCATAAAAAAAAAAAAAAAAAAAAAAAAACCCTATCCCTCCCCCTTTTTCCCTTCCTACTCTAGCTTATGGTACTGAGCAATGTATGAAACTTGTATTGTGAGCACTTCCTGTGTTATTTGCCAATTCATGAAGAATCGCTTGTTTGTTTTCCTCACTTGTAAGTCGCTTTGGATAAAAGCGTCTGCTAAATGACTAAATGTCTAAATGTAAATGCTATTGCAGTGTTAATAACATACACAGTTACTTTTACAGTAATTTTATTTCCTGAAAACCAGGTCAGGCCATTGAGATTTTTTGGCGCGCAGACAATATGGTTAGAAAAGGCGGGGCTTAGCAAAGGGTTGGTTTGAGAACGAAATTAAGATATCTATAAAATAATTTCGACTAGTCAGAATGGCCATTCAAGAAATCTACTCTGAAATTGATCCTAGTCACAAAGCTGAATGCAGATATCTCCAAAGAAAGATCCTCCTAGTCAAAAAAACAGACTGAGATATCTATAATTAAGTTGAAGATATCTTTAAATGAGTTTTGACTAGGACGAATTCCAATTCAAGATATCTCTAATTAAGTGTTGCCTAGTCAAAAATCCAGTTCAAGATATCTACAACTTTAATTTGACTAGTAATAAATTACTTAAAGATATCTACATATTTTTTTTTTGGATATCTTAAAAAACGATGAATTAAAGATATCTCCAATTTGATTATGACTAGACAAAACAGTTAGAGATATCTCTAATTATAATTTGCACTAGTGGCAATAAGGCAAGCCATTTTTAGCATTAAATACTCCTTCCCGTACCAGTCATGAATCAGTTTTTACTAGTCATAATTCCATTTCCAGATATCTCTTCTGCAATTTTGACTCGTCGTAATTGCAATTAAGATATCTACAATGTGATTGTGACTAGTCATAATATGCATTAAAGATATCTACTGTACAATGTTAATTTGACTAGTCGTAATATACAGATACCTACAATGCTTTTATAAGTCATATTCTTAAATGGAAAATATTTTCAGATATCTACAAATGAGTTTTGACTAGAAGTTGTAATTAAAGATATCTCCAATTTGATTATGACTAGACAAAACTTAGTTAGAGATATCTCAAATTATAATTTGCACTAGTGGCAATTAAATTAGAGATATCTTCAATTTAATTGCCACTAGTGCAAATTATAATTAGAGATATCTCTAACTGGGTTTTGTCTAGTCATAATCAAATTGGAGATATCTTTAATTCATCGTTTTTTAAGATATCCAAAAAAAATATGTAGATATCTTTAAGCAATTTATTACTAGTCAAATTACAGTTGTAGATATCTTGAACTGGATTTTTGACTAGGCAACACTTAATTAGAGATATCTTGAATTGGAATTCGTCCTAGTCAAAACTCATTTAAAGATATCTTCAACTTAATTATAGATATCTCAGTCTGTTTTTTGACTAGGAGGATCTTTCTTTGGAGATATCTGCATTCAGCTTTGTGACTAGGATCAATTTCAGAGTAGATTTCTTGAATGACCATTCTGACTAGTCGAAATTATTTTATAGATATAATTGTGTTCTCAAACCACCCCTTTGCTAAGCCCCGCCTTTTCTAACCATATTGTCTGCGCGCCAAAAAATCTCAACGGCCTGACCTGGTTTTCAGGTAATAAAATTACTGTAAAAGTAACTGTGTATGTTATTAACACTGGAATAGTAACTGCATTATTTGCAAATCGCGGGCTTGTTTTGCGTTGTCAACCGTTTTCTAAGGTAATATAGTTGTCGAGATAGCACCTCTGGGTGGTGCTGAGGAAATGTAGTTTCACGTCACGCACGGCGGATTCGACTAGGAGCAATTACAAATCAGATATCTTAAAATATAAAATATAATAAAATATAAATAAAATATAAATATAATTGTGACTAGTCGAAACCGAATTACAGATATCTCAAATTACCTTCGCGGATAAATGACGCGTCTTTTAAAGATATCTATGACATCATTACAGATATTTTAAATGGAGTTTTGACTAGTCAAATATATATTACAGATATCTCAAATCGGATTTATTAGCCTACTAGTGCAATTATAATTGCAGATATCTCTAATTGTCATTCTGACTAGTCGAATTATAATTATCACTCGTCAAAATACAATTGTTACTATCTTTAAATATATTTATAGATAGTCAGAACAAAGTTTAAAAGCTAAAACGGCTTGCCATAAAGCCACAGCATCCCGGCGCGCACTTGGGACGGAGAAGTGACCGGACTTGCGCTAGGGAAGTCTACTGCTGTTCCGCATGACCCGTTCAGTAAGACTTGGATAACACTGGGAAAGTTTGCCCACTAGGGACGCTGCGGAGACCACAACCTGCCCGTAGGGAGAAATTATGTGGGAATGCACATATGAAGTCCCTGGGATGGCTCCAGCCTAAGTTAGGGGGAGACTCATCTGGCAGGGGAAAGACACGGGCTTACCGAGGAAGGCTACCATGGACATTACACATATGGGACCACCGTAGGGGTCACAACATATGGAGCCCAGCCTAGCACCCTGACGCACATCGAACGTGACCAACTGAAAGGGAACATCCAGTTTTTTAAATGTCTTAAAAATGTTCTCTGAACGTTCTGAAAAAAGTCATGTAATATTTGTATGCTATTCCACCAGTTAAGGCAAGTAGAATAAACTAGCTTGGATCTGCACTTAAACAGCACAGTTCAAAAGTTTGGGGCCAATAAGATTTTTTTTTTTTTTTTTTTAATGTTTATCAAAAAAGACTCATATGCTCATATGCATAATTATTTGATGAAAAAATACAGTAAAAGCAGCAATGTTGTAAAATATTTACAATTTAGAATACATTTATATTTTATAATGCAATTTATGTTTATTTTCAACATCATTACTCCAGTCTTCAGTGTCACATGATCGATCAGATATCATTCTAACATGCTGATTTGTTGCACAAGAAATACTTATTATTATTATTCATGCTGAAAACAGTTGTGTTGCTTAATATTTTTCTTTAGGATTCTTTAATGAATACAAATTTCATAAGAGAACAGTATTTATTTAAAAATATATGTATTTTTTTATAGCATAAATTTATTTACTGTCACTTTTGATCAATTTCCTGAATAGAAGTATTTTCTTTAAAAAAGTGTGGTAGTGTAAACATCACTATGCACTTACAATGTTTGAGGAACATTTGCATACCTTTTAGACTCAGTGGCTGTAAACTAAACTTAGATCCATAGAAGATGGTGAAACATTTTTTGCTGTTCTGCTCAACGTCTTTTTCCAACAGCCAAAACATTCTTCGAAATATACTCCCCTTGCTCTCGTTAAATTGCTTGAAATCCTTGAATGTCTCCCACTGACGAACCTCCTTGAGCTCAAAAATGTCCACTGCAAACATACAAACACACATAGTAAAATGCAATTGTACAGAGAATCATATCATCAGTATAATTATTCCTTTGAATAACTAAATACCAGTGCTTGCATTTAAGCAAATATCACATAAGGTTTCTGAAAAAATTAGGTCAGAATTAGAGCTTAAGTAGGAACTTAGTATTAGAAATGATCATACAATAATAAAAGTGCTATTTTAAAAAGTTTTACTCTGATTCAATTCTAAGTCTAATTTGTTTTAATCATTTAGCTTAAACAGTGTATTGTGTCAAGGAAGCAACTTACACATTTCGACTATCCTGTCTCTGGAGCGTACCAAGTCCACCTGCATGGTCTCCAAAATGACCTGGACAGTAAGTCTCTCAGCCTTCTGATGATGATATACCATCATTTCAGTACCCATCTGCAGATGCTCAATAATCCGAATCCTCCCATCCTTTATCAGCTCACGGCCACCCACCATCACTGTATCTGGTATCTATCTGACACACACACAATCACAGGCACTTACAGTAAAGAGGCAGTGCTTTTGCATCATTTTCTACACAGGCTGCATTTCTCCAACCACACTGAACAATAAAGGTTCCAAATGGGGGGGAGGGGGGGTTAAAAAATTTATACAATATTTATGTAAGCAATAATTGTGTTAAAAGTTAGATTATTCAAATAATGTACATCCAGACGCACTTACCTTCCAGTTTCGGTGCACAAATGATATTGAGAAATGACAAGATGACGTCTAGTGGTTCTTCAGTTCTTGAGAAAAATCACATCCTGTTGCATAAATAGCTAAATATCAAATTTCCTATGATGAAAAGCAAGCATTTCCAGAGGACAAGAGAGAAAAAAATCTCAAAATCATCTTCATGGTGTTACCTGTGAATTGATTTAAATGAAAATATTAGGTAAATATCTGTATTTATGATACCACAGGCCTCCGAACCAATATTTAGAAAGCTCAACCTCGGGTGTAAAAACTCTTTCAAGCAGAAATTGAGAATCATGTAAGATAGACAGTGGCACAGACACTGTTTTAAAACAAGGGCGTGGATAAAACTATTGGTGAAAAGAAGTGGATTTTACTGGAAGGAGAGAGATTGTGTGAAAGATATGTGCAATTTTCACAGATATTTTCACAGATATGTAATGTGCAATTATGAGATGTGTGATGTGCTCTTTTCTCAGCTTAACAGTTCTCACGAAATGCCCTTAATAGGTCTTTAAAATTCTAGTTCTTGAAAATTTGTTTTCGCTGCAAGAGAATTAGTAAAGTTTGTTACAAGAAACTTTAAAAAAGAAATGTTTCCTCGGCAAAAGATTTTTGATTTTATTTCAAGCAATGAAAATATTTTTACTTTTTAATTTTAGTTTTGTTAACTATGATAACCCTGTATGTATTGTGCATTATGTTATATAAGCCTGTATACAGAGAAAAAGCAAAACTATTTTTTTCTTTGAAGACCTTCTGCTTGACCTTTATTATATAAAAAAGAGAGAGAACTCTTGGTGTTTGATATTTGTTCCAAATATTTGTTGATAAACCTTAAAGTTAAAGTTCCTAATTTTATGTTACAGCTCACTGAAGGTACAGCACTATTTGTACTATACAAATAAATTTAAATTGCTTTTTAAAAAAAATCAACCCTATTCCTCCCCAAACAAACACTATTTTCAATACTGTAATGTTCTGATTAGACCATTCAACCTCAATGGAAGAATACAGCAAAGCTGTCTAGGAAATTGCATAATGTAAATTTTGGTCAAACGGTCTCCTCAGTTGCAGAAAAAAATGCTTGCATGGCATGTTATGAAATGAAGTTAGATATATGCCAAGCACTTTGTTTCAAGTAAGTCACCATCTGAAGTAGCAAACAGCAGCATCATGTAAATCCCAGCATGATTGCTAAAATACCTCACTGTAAAAATCGTCAAGGTTAAACAGGCTTCTTATATCTATGTAGCAGCGTTGAGGTGATGCATCATCACCATTCTCTTCATAAGTTACTATAAAGAACTTTTACACTAAGATTAGGGTTTTAATTGGACAATTACATCTGAAGTCTGTGCGGTAGCACTTTTGCTACCAGTTTTATCAGGTTTAATACATAACTCTATGGGATACCTGGTTCTTGATACTTTCTATTTCCTATACTGACAATGTCCATGTTGTGAGAATGACCTCAAGGAACTTCAGTTTTTGTATAAAATTATTGTAATATTATTGTAGAGTTTGTCTTGCTAACAGTTTTGTACATTTTATACAGGTAAAAGTATAAAAAAAAAGTCAAAACAGTTTTTCATGTCCACATATTTATTTATTTGGTGAGTAGCTGTGTAATAACTGGGATAATGTACAGTATGCAGTACAGCTCATTATAGCTTAAAAAAAAAAATCAACAACAAATGTCTGACTGTACATTATCAATTAATGCCAATTCACATGGAACCAGCAGACAGTGACCAACGGCAACAGACACTTCTACGGGATTTGTCAGTCGGCATCTCTTTCCATTAGTCGCGCTTGTTTTCACAGATTAAACGTTCAATCCCCGTTTGTCAGGTCGTGGAATGTCTGAGAAGTGACAATGTAATCTGGTCTTATGATTGTCTGTATTGGTCGGTGTCTGTCATTGCCGTTTGAATTGGCCTTTACATCTCCAAGCAAACATGATAAAAACTCCTCAACCAATATGCATATTAAAAACCATAAAGAAACCAAATAAATAACATGTCTTGTTATTTAAATTTTTAAGACAATTAGGAAGAGTTTAACAGAGCTACAAATGAGATGTTACAAACCGATTAAGAAAGTACATGAATAGTTTCACATTTACCAAAAAAAATCCTTCATGCAGTTTTCATGCACACAATTTAAAGAGTTTTACAGCTTCTGGGTTATGGTCAAATATCTAGCTGACCATTTACACCTTCCACAAAGAAATCACCGAAGAGTATTGCTCAAATTCTCTTTTCGATTTATTCCACAGTGACATTAAAAGTGAGATGGCTGCAACTTCCTGTCTTTGCAGCCTGTTTAGGGAACCAGTAGTAATAGAGCAGCAGAATTGAGAGAAAGAGACCCTTAAGAATATTAGAACCAGGTTGGGAGGGAACTAGACTTCTTGTTTTCCTCTTGAGTAGAACTTGCTGTTGTTTATTTTTTGCTGTGGTTTATTTCACCTACGGACAAAAATGGACAGATATGAATATCCTCACTGAGGTTGTGATGCATCTTTAAACTCAATCACACAACTTTTTCACTCACTTTTTTTCCGAGTATGTGAACTCCTACAAGATGTCCTCACGGCGCTGAGGGGGCGCCATACGCTGCAGGTTGGAGTGAGTATCATAGAGGCAGAACTCGCTGCTTAACTCCGCCTGCTTCTTTTGCAACTGTTTCGAGGAGGAGTAGAGTTCTTCCTGTGCTTTCTGAAGAAACAAGTCAGAAATGACAGGGGATTTCCATTAAACTAAAAGAGTATTCTCATTAAATCAAAAGGAGATATTCTATACTTATATAATCAACAAAAGTACCTGTTTCAGTACAGTGTAAAAATGTTGGTGCTTCTTACCTCCACCTGTTGTATGTCAACATACACCAGTAGAGATGCCAGCTCCAGGTTTTCACTAAATCCATTCTTTAAAGGGACCGATCTGTAGCCTGTGAAAGCATCAAGCTCAGTTTTTGTACTCAATCTTAAATCTGTATTCATTTGCACAATGTTTCAGAAAAAAACTAATTTGGCAGCGTTGACAATGACAGACTTTACCTGAGCGAACACCTTTCATAGGGAACGTAGCCTGGGCCAGGAAATTGGGGTCAGAGAACATGTCCTCCTCAAAGACCACAAAACGTAGAAAAGTGAGGTCTGGTTCATACACGTTGAAAGTAAATGTCTCCGAAGGCTGAGAGTTCGGCCCAAGCCATATAGGGTTTAGTCCATTATCATCTGTGGACATTTTTAAATATATATATAGATATATATATATTAAAATCTCTATAGGGAAAATGAATACTTGTGGTATAAGTAATTAAATAAACACACACACATTCCAATTAGAAAAATCTACAATTAGAAAAGTATAAAAAAAAACCTACATACTAGTGCTGTCAAATCAATTAATCGCGATTAATCGCATCAAATGTAAAAGTTTGTGTGAGTATATATATATATATACACGTGTGTGTGTGTGTGTGTATATACATATACACACACACACGTATATTTTATATTTACAAACTTTTGTTAGATATGATTAATCGCGATTAATTGATTTGACAGCACTAGTATATAGTTTTTTTTATACTTTATAGAGTATTTCAAACAAAAACTAATAAGCAACAAACATACAATGAAACTACTAAAACTTGAACTAAATCTAAAATGCAAATGTAAAACAATTGAAAATATTAATAAAAACTGTAACAGTATCTCAGGGATATTATAACAACACTGCTTCTTACGGCAAACGGTAGTCTTGAATTTGTTATCTTCTGTTTGGCCACACAGTTCGATCTCTACAAAGGGACTGGCAATGCTTCGCCCTGGTTTGGGAAGATGTCGTGCTCCTATCACCTGAGCATCAAAAAAACATCAAGAATCTTTTTTTAAGAATTCTTTTATTAAAATGAAACAGTTCTTGTTCAGTTCTCCAACTCGGACAAAATTCATTTTAATCTGTTTGAATGAAGATCATGTCTTACTCTAATGGTGACAGTATGTTTGACATTCTTCTTCTCTTGATGTGGGTCATACGAATCTCTGCGCATCAGCTCAGGTTGCAGCACATATCCTGTTCCTCCATTCAGACTGAAGAGGGCGCTGTTCAGCTGAGTGTACTTATCTGAGGAGAGAAGCAAACAGTGTTTTATATACCGAATAAATGCTATGCTCTTTATATATTGACTGACTAAAAAAGGTTGTCCATATGCGCCAGTCAGCACAGACCACAAAACGTATCAGACCAATTTGAATTTTGTACAGGATGCCATTTATAAAGCGACATGGAGGAAATTGAGTAGAAACAGTTGGAGATTAGAAGAAAACTGAGGCTTTACCAAACTCAACAGCTCTGACTGAGCTGAGATATAAACTAAACACTGTTGGCTATTTTTAAAAAGGGGGAGGAGCTGTTCGATATGTCCCGGATGTGTTACTCTTTCAGTGTAAATTACATCAACACATTGAAAAATGCTGCGTGTTTCAAGGCACTTCAGTGGGGTTAAGGTTTATATATAGTTAACATGAACTAACAATGAACAATACAGCATTTATTTATCTTAGTCCATGAAAATTACAACATTTACTAACACAATTTTAAAATTCATACATTTGTTAATGGACTGTGAACTAACATGAACAATTCTTTACAAAATATATTGCTCATTGTTAGTTCACGTTAACTAATGCATCAACTAATGAGACCTTATTGTAAATTGTTTCCAAATAATGTCTTATTTTAGTTTCTTCCGTCTAATACTCAATCCATTTATACAAATATTCATTAAAACTTTAACTAGTAATTCAATAAAACCTTGCATTGCGTAATTTCCTCTCTTCCTTGTTTACTATTTTACACAGGAGGTCAAGGGAAGGCTGATTTGTGTGGTGTAGTTTGCTTGCCTCTGCTGGTAGATGGCATTGACAAAGGAATAAATTTAATGTCATAAGCTCAAAAAGTTCTTTATGACCCTGAGCAAAAATGGCCGGTCACAGGTCATATATTTCCAGTGAGGTCATACATTAGTTAAACTACTGCCACTGAGATGAGTTGGAATGTTAACAGATAGCTTTCTCCATGAATTACAGACCTGTTCAACTTCACACTTCATCTTACCAGCAGTTTGGAAGTTGAGTGCCACCATGTGACAGCCACACATCCACAGAGGATACGGATCATAGTTGGAGGAATCCACCCTCTGGCCCTTAGGGTAGATGCGGCTCAGCGCCTTGCGGTTATACAACATAAATTGAGTCGACTTGTTTCTGGAGGGTATCTTAGTTTCTACGAAGGAGCGGACCTCTTTGTAGGTGTAATTATCTGATAGGGAAAGAGAATCGCATTGTTAATACACAGTTAGTTTGTGTTTGGGGTCGGTAAGATTTTTAAATGTTTTTTAAAAGAAGTCTCTTATGTTCACCAAAGCTGCATTTGTTTTTAATCAAAAATACAGTAAAAACAATAATCTTGTAAAATATAACTACAATTTAAAATAACTGTTTTCTATTTTAAGATGTAATTTTTTCCTGTAATGGCAAAGCTACATGTCTCCAGCCTTCACTGTCACATGATCCTTCAGAAATCATTCTACTATTCTGATTTGTGCTCAAGATTATTATTGTTATTATTATTAATGTTGAAAACAGTAGTCTGCTTAATATTTTTGTGGAAACAGAAAATTTTTTTCAGGATTCTCTGATGGATATTTTGAAACAGAAATCTTTTGTAACATTATAGATGTCTTTACAGTCACTTTTGATTAATTTAATGAATACTTGATGAATAAACGTGTTAATTTCTTTAAAAAAAAAACAAATTTACTGACCCCAAACATTTGTATGGTTGTGTATATGTATTCATATTTGCGTAAATATGTATAAATGTATTTATTTAATTAGCTGTACCAAAGCGGTCCTTGTCTTTACTGCGAGGCTGGCAGTACACGACCATTTCAGACATCTCGCTGGCCACCTCTTCTTTGCACTCGACCTCCTTCTGTTTTTTTTTCTGCAATGGGAATTTATTGTAAACATTCATAAACACTAGCCCAACATTATTCTTTAAATACTTGGCTATTATATACTTAAATGTTCTCTCTAGGTCTACACCTAGCATTTAAACACCCCCTGAATCTGTCTGGCTTCAACCAAACAATCCTATATTTACAGAAAGAGTGACTCAAAACCTTACGACAGCTTCCCCGTGTGACAACTAGCCCCTATTTTAGACACATACTAAGGTCCAAACGTGAGTGTGTAAGTCTAACATTTGAGACAGACCTCAAACTCTCGGTTTTCCTCTCTCTGTGTGATGTCCCAGGCAACCTGATACCACTCGTACAGCTCCTCGGTGGTCTCGGTGGCCAAATCAAACGGCATATCTTTATTTTCTTTATCCTGCAA
Organism: Zacco platypus; assembly: GCA_038088235.1. NCBI lineage: Eukaryota > Metazoa > Chordata > Actinopteri > Cypriniformes > Xenocyprididae > Zacco > Zacco platypus. The sequence continues at coordinate 21,268,833 of CM076075.1, read as the reverse complement.
CGTCACCACCACAGGCTTGCCGTGTTTGGCTGAGCGAACTGCAAACGAAGAAATGAGGGCAAAATAAGTCGGAGCATCACAAAGCTGTACAGGTGTTAAATGGCCTGAAGATAAATCATCTTACCAACAGTACACTTTGAGATGTCCACTATCCCTTTACATAAGTCACCCAAAGGATTTTCCTCCTCAGGCTGAAAGAGAACGTCCAATGTTCATGTTCAGTGTTTTAAATGTTTAGATGTTCTCTATGTATGTAAGCAAATAAGCATGCAAAATACTGTACAAACTAGCACCAAAGGCCATATCCATTTTGTTAAATATCCAAATTTTTAATATGACATACCAGGTAATTGGCATCAGATGAATTGGCCACTTCTTCAACATAATTTGAAGGGAAATAATGCTGCAGTTTCCCACCATAGTCTCCTTTCCACCTGTAGGGATCAGCAGATAAACAGGGAAATTAAATTTTGGTGATCAAAATTTAAGTAATTCAAATCACCCTGTGGTCACGAGAGTGATATATGTGATATAATGCACTTATTTGCCACAAAGCTACACTAAAATAAAAGTAACACAGGTTTTTGGACAATTTACCAAGGTAATGCCATGATATCGATGTTTTTTGGATATGAGCCATGGTAAAATGATTTGTATTCTTTGATGTACACTTCAATTCAAAATTTAGGATTTTCAAGAAGAATGTAAGAATGTAATACATTCAGCAAAGATGTAGTAAATAGGTGAAAAGTGACAAAAATCTTTATATTCATAAATTATATTCACAAGAATCCTGAAAAAAGGTATCATAGCTTACCCAAAAGTACTATATTAAGCAGCACAACTGTTTCTTTTACAAAATATATTGGTCATTGCTAGTTCACGTCAACTAATGCATTAACTAATGTTAACAAATGAGACCGTATTGTAAAGTGCTACCAAATAATGTCTTATTTTACTCGATCAGTATTATTTGGCTTGTTTCTTCTGTGTAATACTGTACTCATTTATGTAAATATTCATTCAAACTTTAACTAGTCTTTCAATAAAACCTTTCATTGTGTAATTTCCTCTCTTCCTTGTTTACAATTTTAGGTCAAGGGCGATTTGTGTAGTTTTGTGTAGTTTAACATTAGTCAGCATATTAGAATGGTTTCTGAAGGATCATGTGACACTGAAGACTGGACTAATGATGCTGAAAATTCAGCTTTGTCATCACAGGAATAAATTATATTTTAAAAAACAATATTACTGTTTCTCCTGCAATTTTGATCAATAAATGCAGTCTTTGGTTGAGCATTAGACATTCGAGCATACCTTGGAGAACTGTGTAAATGCTGTGGTACATGTATGTGGTAATCATTCAGTACCGTGGTATTTATCAAATTAGCACGGTATTATTATTATTAGATACCTTCTCTTTATCATGGCACTGCCACAGCTTTTTTGCAATGCTAAATAGTGCATTTACTGCTTTTATCTACATAATTTGCAAATAATCTCACCATCCATTTGCCTCCTTGGTCACATTACGGATCAAAGCGCCCTTGTGAAAGGTGAGTTCATCCGTCCGCATGGCCCTGTAGTCATAGAGGGCCTTCACTGTGCTCTGGGGCTGCAACACATCAAAGTAAGTTAAATCTTCCTATACGGAGTTAACCCACACAACCCCTCAGGGGTTCAAAAAGTGTGAAGGCTAAAATAAATCTTTAAAAGGAATTTGTGAATTAAGTCGAGTTAGAAACATGAAGCTTATATGGCTAAACATGACATCGCTGTTTCAGCCAGGCTGCGTTTCCTCTTTTGAGACGATCGGTTTCCTATGTGAGAGAAAGAGATAGCCAGCGCCACCACTTCCTCCTCAGCCCACAGGAGTTGACCTCTTGTGCATGTTAGCATGCAGGAGCTGTGTTTGCTCTTCAAAGTACTTACCAGAGATGGCTCTATCTCGTTGGCCTCCACATACTGTTTAGAATCATAAAGTGAAGCAGATACGGTAATCTGAAAAGACAGAAATAAAACATTTCTTAGACTTTTGGCCCTGCACGTAAGACTTAAGCCAAGCAAAATCTATAATCTATAACATTTTGTATAATATGCCTTATTCGTCTGTGCTCTAGATCATTGGTTCGCAACTGGTTTTGCTTCAGGACCAAAAACTTTATTGAAACATTTATTTAAAAAAAAAAAAATTAAATGAGCAGTAATTTAAATGTAAATAAATATTTGTTTTTGATGAATGTATTTGTTAACTAAACTGAATATTTTAATAAATAATTGAAATCTATTAATTGGTTTAAAAACGCTAATTGAATTTTAATATATATTAAATTTACATATAGTACTAGAGTCAAGAAGTGAAAAAAGAGACATGTTTTAGTTTTATATGCCTCCCTGAACATTTATAAAAAACAAGGACATCTTAGTGCATATTATACTTGTTCAACTAAATCAGAACTTTTGATATGAACTTTGTTTGAAGAAAGGAGAAGAGACCAAATGAGCTAGATGAAAGCATGCAAGTGTAACATGCAAACTGTGGCCTTAGCAAAGGAAGAGGTGCGCAAGCCCTTGTTCACTTTGAAGAGTACATGCATACAATGCACGCAAAGAAAAAATGTTGTACAATCACAGCACAGTATGGGACTGTACCGAAGAAAAAGTGGGTAACACTTTTTTTTTTACATTGTCCTCATTACACGTTACATGTAGTTACTAGAGTAATAGGCATAAATTAGGCATAACTACATGCAACTAACCCTAAACCACAGCCTAATCTATGAATTAATTATTAGGACCTAGTAATTAAATGTAAAATTACATTGTAACACAGTCACCTTAAAATAAAATGTAACCAAAAAGCATTTTATATTCCAATAGAGACAATAGTTTTTCTTATTACACTGTGTTATTTTTTTTTCTTACCGAACTGAATTTATCCACAAGTTCTGGTGTAACCGGGTAGCGGAGTTTGATCTTCCGATACAATGGCTTCTTTCGGAAATAGTCCACCAATTCCATCAGACTGTCGAACTCACTGGAGGTGCCCAGCACATACAAAGATCCTTCTTTGTGGATCCGGCAGTGCTTCACCATCCCTTCACCTCTGTTGCAGCAAAAAACCCCACAATGAATTACAATAATTATTAAATTAAATAATATAAATGCAACAAACAACAGTGTGCAAATGTGGGTCTTCTGCCACAATATATATTTCGATACAAATCTAAATTAATTACTGTGTCCACAAATCTCTCATTAAAATACACATAAGAACATTTAATATCGAGAATTAAAAAAACAACCCTCAAAATTGTTCAGCTGAAATAAATCTTACAAATGATGCTGTTCAGTTTCAGCACATGAAACACACAAAAATACTGTTTGAGTTTGTTGTCTTTATCCAAAATAATAAATAATGGTTCATGAAGCATCCCATGATCCACACCCAACCAAGTCTATGGGATTTTTTTTCTTTTTTTCTTCTTATTTCGGTGTTTGAAAACCAAGTAATAGCACATTTAAATCAATCAAGTGGCGACCCAATAAAAGTATCAAAAAAGTTCACTGAATTTATTATTAAAAAAATATATGTTAATTATTTTATTAAATATTAAAATCATGTATTTAAATAAATCATTGAAATTGGTTAATTGGTTTAATAAAATGTCATTTGTTATATATATATATATATATATATATAGTTTATATGTATATATATTATATTTGTATTTGTATATTATATTGTATTAAAAATGATATATATATTACTAGCATTACATTACTATATAATACTAGGGGTTACGTGTTTTGAAAAACAATATGTTGATGGAAAACAGAGCAGCACCTGAAGGTGATGGCGTATGAGTCAGAATCTTCTCTCTGTCTGATGAGGAAGGCTCCATCTCGAGGGATCCTCATGAGATAGTCCTCCGCCTCACCTCGACTCAAGTTACTGTAAAACCACCTAAAGACAAAAAACCCACAGCTTCACATCTATGGTGTGCCTGCAGTTTTTAGTAAGCACTAGAAGAAGCTGCAAGATTGACCACGTGGTCTTCTACAGCCCAGCTGGCCGGGATGTGGTAAACACCATGAAGTTGTTTGTGCGCAAAAAGTATCGACTAACCCTTCACGCAGGTGCTGGTCTGGTCGAGGCATAGGTTCGGTGAGGCGCAGGTTGAAATCTTGACAGCGGAGCATGTTTTCCCTGTAATACTGGATGAGGGCATACACACTGGGGAAGTGCAGGTTGTCTGTGAGGAAATAGACCGTGTGACCTCCTTCTATGCAGGAACGGATTCGACAATGCTGAACTCGTCCACTGCGCCTGCAAAGACCACACAGTGAATCTATTTAGCAAAATGTACATGAATATGTTACATGATTTATGTAATATGTGATTTAAATTGGCTTAAATTATATTAAATTGGTATTGAGAGTTAGCTAACAAGAAAATATCATCTTAAAGTTAATTGTTGCATTTGTATCTATCTTTGAAATTTTGATATTATCATGCTGAATTCTGTAATTTTATCAAATAGGACGGAATCTTTAAAACAAATCAAATTTATTGGTAAAACTTTGATATTATGTCACTTCCTGGAGGATGATGTCATTAATAAAAACGTTTTACCACAAGGACCGGCTCAAACTAAAGTATTAAAATGAATACAGTAGAAATTACTGTAATACATGTCATTAAATTAGCATAAATTAATTTAATTATTAATTATTAATTCTGAAAATTAGCCATTTTTAAATTTTTTATTTTATCATTCTGATTTCTGTCATTTTAATAAAATAGGATTGAATCTTTAAAAAAAAAAAAACATCGAAAATCATAAAAAATCTTCAAATCCATTGCTAACATTGAATGTTTGTGTTGTTTTGCCTCACCAAATATTAGGTCACTTCCTATGTGATAATGTCATGACAATGCCACAGAGACATGCACAAACCAAAGTGGCAAAATTTAAAATGATTTAAAGTTCATCCCAAGTTCACTTTTCACAATTGTGAAATTGTGCTAAAAGAAAAGTTACTAAAATGATTTTGATTTCAATCTTAAACTATTGCCAGATTAATATTTTATTTAGTATAATAAAACAGTATGATGGGGCATGAAAATGTACTGTATTGCTGCCTTTTCCCAATTTCGTCCATTTGAAAAGACTACATTAAAGACAATAAATAAAATGAAGACAAAATAGGGAATGAAAAACCATCTCTCCTCCCTTTTTGAAAACTATAAGAGCAGGCCTACATTACCAGAATGAGAGGGTGCAATCATTGACGAAGGTGTCGCTCTCTCGCACCAGAAATGTTCCATCAATTCCGCCTGAATCTGCACAATATTCTTGCAGAAGTCTCTCGGCTGTCTGTCTGCCCTCTGACATCCGCCCGTGAAACCAGGGCTCTGCCTGATGAAGCTCTGAACCTCCCTGGAGCGACTGAAGAGAGGTAATACATTTAAGGTAATACGCCCTTAATTTGTGGCATTTTAAAGTGAATCTCATTCTGATATGGAGTCTCAGTGATTCACCTTTCCAGTGTCCTCCTCTGGTTCATTCTCCTCAGCATAATACAAAGTCTTATTCTCGATCACACAGTAGTGCTTGTACCATCTCTAAACACGGACACAGTCACACAGATATTACACTCGTAATCAATCAAGGCAACAGCAATAAGATGAAACAATCACACAAGACCATGTTGACGATAACTGGATTTTGGTACCTCATCTATTGGATCCCAGATGAAGAGCTCTCCCTGCTTATCTCCTTTCCGTAGGTCCTTTTTGCCAAAATTCTGATCTATATTTAGTTTCTTGTGCTTTATGGAAAAATTAGATGCATTGATTACATGGCTTGGTATTGAATTGTAAAACTGAAAGATTTTCGAAGCTTTTCTACCTTGATGATGATCTTGCCCTTCAGCTGGGTTGGTGATGGCAGTTGTTCTGCTTCTGGCTCCAGTGGCTCCATCAGAAGCTTGTCCTGGAAAAAATCTTTGAACACCTGAGCCATCATTTTCTGTTGCTTGATATCACAGTGTTCTTCTATGGACAGCACTACAGGATACCTGCAAACAGTAGACACATTCACAAACAATCTTCATAAAGGTAGCACTTCACTATAAGGTTTTATTTGTTCACATTAGTCGACAACATTAGATAACATTAGCAGTAATTGTATCCGTTAACATTATTTAATTTTTATTAACTAACATTAAAAAAGGGTAAGAAATGTGGTAAGAATATATTGTTCATTGTTAGTTCATGTTAATTATTGCACTAACTAATGTTAACAAGTGAGACCTTATTTCAAAGTGTTACCCTTCTGTATTTCCAGAAACACAAAAACTGTAAGTAAAAATTACTCCCACAAGTATAACAATGCCAAAAAATGTTGTGCATTTTGACAGTATTCTCGTGCGAAACAGGCACATTTTCTCCAAAAATTCTTCATTAATGATTAATGATTGAATTTTAGTTCATTCCAAATATTCTCAATGGTAATATCATCAGATCCCAATAATGCAGTAAAAATTTAGCAAAGAATACATAAAAAGGGCTTAATTTTCTTTATGTAAAATATAACTGCATATTTGTTTTAATTTGGGGGCATGTACTTTAAGGAAGTTCACTTCAATATTCAATGATTTCCTCAAAAACCTGAATTTCTTTTCGACTGAAGAAAGAAAGAAAGACATAAACATCTTGGATGACATGGGGATGAGTAAATTATAAGGAAATTCCTATTAATTAATTCTGAAGTGAACTAATCCTTTAAAGGTTTTGTTAAATTCGCCCATTTCCTCCTAACAGAGAAAACAAATGTGAATGTGTTTTGTTGTTGATGATGACTAACTCAGATGTCGCGAAAGCATGATCACTGATGGCCTTAACCACATCCTTAAACTTTATCTTGGAGGTTCTGGTCCAGCCGTGGTATATAATGGGTTCATCAGGACCATTCCAGCAGTCCACTGCATTAGAAAAAAAAAACAATACTGTCATCAGACTTGACTCCCACTGATTTCAGATTTCACTGTATTATTATCAATACATACTGTAATGATGAATCACAAAAGAACCTGTGTTAGTTTAGCAGAGAATTAAAGAATATTTATGTAGAAATAAGTGTATGGTTCACTGACATTCAATACAGCGGCAGCCCAGCCTCAGGCAGCGCACATAAGCTTCTGTTGAGGACTCACTACGCAGCTGATCTCCAGTCAAATATCTGTGAAAAAAGGCAAAACACATGAAGTAACACAGGAAGTTCATCATGAAGAGGAGGAGCTGCATGTGAGCATGAAGAACAGCAGCACTGACGTGTTGTGAGAAGAGTTGATCCAGTAGTGAGACAGAGGATTGTTCATGTCAAGTGGGCAAATCTCTGAGAACTTCTCATCCCAAATTGAGTTTTCTTTGGAGAAGAGAAAACAGAGGAACTAGAAAGACAGAGAGAAAATCTCTATAAACATGTCACCTGCAAATATAAATGAACATAAAGTAAAAAGATCTCTATAAGCTGTACCTCTTCAACAGTAAAAGCTGGATCATTAGTCTTCCTCATGGTGTCATCGATAAAGATAGTCATCAGCTCTCGGACTTGATTCAGATTGTTGGCCCAAGTCTCCTACGAAATAAATATACAGTTTTTCTTAACAAAACAGTGTGAAATAGCATTGAATGAAATATACTGTATATAGACGACAGGTATAGACAGTATATATGTGGCTGGATGAATGCATGCATGGATGGATGAGCAGGAAGTATACAAATACATATGTCAGTCTTACTCTTTGATGATATAAAAGGAATCTTTGAAAATCGCAGAGTTGAATAGGCTGGTCGTTGTTACTGCAGAGAAAAAAATACAAAATAATAAGAATGAAAACATTAGCATGACCTCATGACGCACATTTAAAGAACCGATTCAACCAAACCAAAGGACAGTTTCTTACCCCATGATGAAAGCACATGACTCCTTTTTAAACTCCTCAAGAATCTAACAAAAAGACAAAAAAAGATAAGGTTCTGTAATTTTTTCCCAAAGAAATTAATCAATTTATTCAGTAATTGATCAAAAGTGAAAGTGAAGACAATTATAATGTAACAAAAGATTAATTTCATATAAATGAAAATTTATGTATCACAATTATAATGGTATCTGCCAATCACAAAAATATTATGCAGCACAACTCCTTTCAACATTGATAATAATAAGAAATATTTCCTGAGCACATTAGAATGATTTCTGAAAGATCATGTGACACTGAAGACTGGAGTAATGATGCTGAAAGTACAGCTTTGCAGTCACAGAAAAAAATTACATTTTAAAATATATAAAAACATAAAACAGTTATTTGAAATTGTAATAACACTTCATAATATTGATGTTTTTACTGTATTTTGATCAAATACATGCAGCCTTGGTGAGCAGAAGCGTCTTTTTATATAACATTACTGACCCCAAACTTTAGAACAGTAGTGTGTCTGTATATATATATATATATATACATACAAATTACACGCAAATCATATTTTGTTCAGCAAAACTAAACTGCACTCTTACCATCTTTTGGTTTTCAAATATCAAAAGATTGTAGAATTTGTGAAATTGCTCAAAATCCAGAACGTCTTTCTTTGCTCCCACCAACTGAAATGATGAAGTCGACACTTTTAGTGCAAAGCCATTAACTAAACATGTCTTTAAAAAAAACTTGTAGATAAACACAGATCATCATTTCCATCATGAGAGGAAATTCAGTTGCCATAAAGTTTTCCATATGATGCAAAGCCTACACTTCCGTCAAGATGATGTGTATACAATGCATCATTCATACCGCAATTCTGTCCTTCAAAAACCGTCCACCTGGTACTTTAAAGTTCATTTGTGGCAAAAGAGACTTCAACTCTTTCAGAGTGATGCTGTGAGAGACATGAAAGAGCATTAAAGAGGAACAATGAGGTGAGACAAAACTGCAATTAAACTGGTTGAGAAGCAGGTGAAAGAGAAAGATGAGAACCTATTTTTCTTTGTTGAATCAACCGAGTACATCTGCTTCCTCAGCCAACTACAGGAGAGGGAAAAACGGAGAATGAAACAAACATATGATTTGGGTTACGGTTTATACACACGGTACACTATCTGTTTGTTTGTGTGTGTGTGTGTGTGTGTGTACCTCTCTATAATCTCTGGTGTGTGAGCCGCCAGTGTCTCCTGTCTGAGTAACTCCAGTCCTGTCATCCATTTTTCTGCATCCTCCACTGAATCAGCTGTGGAAGAGCAAATACTATCAGTGCTAAAAACAACAGAACTATCTTTTCCACAGATGATTTTAGGATCACATCATGTTCTTCCTTTAACAGTAATTTCTTAACCAGCTACAGAATATAATATCCATTAACACAGGTAAGCAAAATGCATTTTCATGCACTCTACACATACCAAAATATCAAATAAATCTAAAATGTATACTGAAAGAAAGGAAGTGGCTCACTCAAGAGTCTCAGATCAAACTCAGGCTAGTCACATGCTACAATATAATTACCTACCATGCACACCATACTATATATATATATATATATATATATATATATATATATATATATACAGATAGATAGATATATGTATATACACACACACACATACACACATACATACATACATATATATACCCACACACATACTGTATGTATTTGTATCTCATAATGAAAGTTATGCTAGCTGTGCTTACTGAATTGTATTTATTGTTTATTCTGTACATTGTGCATATTGCATATCACATTCGGGCATGTAGTGGAGTGGCAATAATTTGATTTGATTTAAATGGTTTTATAACTAAGAATATGTAATATTTATAAGAAAACACACATACCCCCCAGACTGAGAGTGTTGAGAACAAACTGAGAGCCGTAGAATATGGTAAAGCATGTGTTGGGGTCTGTATTTTTATCCTTGCTGTCCTTGAATCGATCAAATTCTTTGGAGTTTTTTCCCGGTCGTACTTCCCGAATCTCTAAAATGTCCACTGCAAAAATAAACATATATATATATATATATATACTGACAGTATTCAGATCAACAGACAGCAATAACAGTCTTGTTACTGTTAACTAAAAGTGAAAAAACTATTAAAAATGATTTTCGTTACTTGAAATAAAGCTGAAATAATATATAATATAAATATTAGATGAAAAACTTGATTTAAATTTTTTTTTTTTTTAAATACTAATAACCAATTAAAATTAAAATTAAAAATGAAAATATACAAATAAAAGCTAATTCCAAATATTAAATACAATATTAAAAGAAAAATGCTATAAATAGTATTTCTGTCATGACAACTCTCAGAGTGTTTGGCATGGTAATAGGTATGACAACGTTGATATGTTTGGTCTTTATAAATAGATCTGCTGCTGCTTTTATTGCTGCAGCTGTTGCAGAGCAAGTACAGAACTTGCTACTGCCAATACATACATAACATGCTGCAAGTAAGAGCAAGTAAGACATGCTGCTGCTGTACAATATAGATTACATGAATTATCTGTAGCAAATCTACGCAGGTGGAGCTGGGGAAGGTGGAGGGTTTCTGAAGGCGAGCTGCACTGCTAAGGCACATGCTACTCGTGTATTTGAAGATTGAGCGAGCAAGCTCATTGGCTACTGATACAGCAGGAACCAATCATCTGTTTCCTATAGATAATGATGTGATTACGAGCAGGTTGAGTTAAAGGACCTATTAGCCAGCGCATCTAGAGTTTCATGACAGAACTTTGTATTTATAGTATAATATACTATAATAGTATATAAATAGTACTAAAATAACAATGGACCAGATCTGATAAAAAAGAAAAAAAAAGATAATTCAAGTGGGGAAGTGTTTTGAACTAAATATAAGTGTTTTTAATATCAGAAACACCCTGACAAGGCGCAGGGTATGTTATGTCATGACCATACAGTATAAAATGGACTAGGAGTCATTTACAAAAGAAACAGTAGAAAGATTAGTTGGTGAGGAAAAGCAAATGTGGCCCTTCAGAGGGTGAGAAAAATATGGTGATGGGTGTGATGGCACTACTACAGACTTAGTTACTGGCAACAGATATTCGGTTCACTGGTCACACCCCAAAAATTGTCTTCCTACATGGTCATGGTGCCATATATGTTTAGATTGTGGCTGCCCATGGAGACAGCGATGCGATGTTGTTCAGTAGTTTTGAGACACAGCCTATGACTACTGTCTGAAATAAGCCCTCTATTTTTGAACAGACCATCCTGGAATGATAACACAAGTTCATCTCAACTTCATTTTATCTGTGAGATTTTTATATAAAATTGTTAGTTTGGAATCAGTACTATTTTTTAAGAAGGTAAAACTTTTATTCAGCAAGGACAATAAAGATTGTTACATTCACTGTAAAAAAAAGATTTTAATTTAAAATAAATACTGTTCTTTTAAAATTTCTATTTATCAAAGAATTCTGAAAAAGTTTCTGAAAAAATGTATCATGGTTCTCCACAAGAAGATTAAGATTTCACAATATTACTGGTTTTACTGTATCAAATAAATGCAGCCTTGATGAGCATAAGAGACATTTTTTTTAAATAAAAAAATATTACAAATACCTTACCAACACCAAATTTTAGAAAAGTATTATAATTCATTTAAATTTCTGTAAAACAATAACTAAAAACAAAACACACTAACATGCTTTTAACTTTAACATAAAAAATTCAAATATAAAGGTAATATATACTTGAATCATAGTGTACTGCAAATACAGTTGATAAATTGCTTGTGCGATTGTCATCACTAAGTTGCTTTGGCTAAAATTGAAGGTAACCCTTTATAATAAGGTTCATTCATTTAGTTAACATTAGTTAAGTACATTAGTTAACATGAACTAATAATGAACTGCAAATCAAAATCAAAAGTTGTATTTGTTAACATTAGTTAATGGTCTGTGAACTAACATGAACAACCATCTTTTCATTAACTAATGTTAACAAAGATTAACAAATACAGAAACAAATGTATTGCTCACGGTTATTATGTAATGTAAATTGACTTTATATGGCCACATATTTGTAACATCCAAAGACACACAATAACTTTTAAGTGATCAAAGTATTGGTTTTTGTAAATTATAATATATATATATATATGTATATATAAACTTTTGTTAGATGCGATTAATCACGATTATGCGATTATTCGATTTGACAGCACTACTAATAAACTTATATCATAAAGTTCCTGTAACTTAAATGGTAAAATATGGCACTGGCAGCACCAAGTTCAGGGGTTTGCTTTACACATACAGAAAAAATGAACAGCTTAAATCCAAACGTAAGTGAAAAAAGAAGAAATTAGTTTGAGGCAAGGCACTCACACACTCCCTCTGTCTTGTCGGCGGTTCGCGTCCAGGCGACCTGTCGCGTCTCCATGATGACCTGCACGGTAAGCCTCTCCATCCTCTGTCTGTACACTGTCACCACGATCCCCATCTCCAAGTCCCGCTTAATGAGACTCTTCTTGTACTCGGTCAGGTCTCCCTGCTGAGTGCGGCCTGCCATCTCTGCCTTTGGCCTCACACTGACAAAAACGAACGGCCAAAGTGGTTACTTATTGCAATCTGTGAGGCAGCAGGTACACATGTAGTCTCATGATACTTCTGTACAACTGAATGATATGGCATAAAAAATGTCTGTACTTTGCATATCAAAACACAACGGACTATTTGATATTCAAATATTTCAAGATACTGCATGGAACAAATCAAACATTAAATAAATAGTTCACCCAAAAATGAAAATTCTGTCACCCTTAAGTTGTTTCAAAATCTTTATGACTTTCTTTCTTCTCTGGAATACAAAAGAAGATATTTTTGATAGTTTTTTAAGTTAAATTAAGTCGCGACGTATTGTCAAGTATGGTGACCCATACTGCATTTAACCCTTCCAAGTGCACACACACAGTAGTGAGTAGTGAACAATACACACACACACAGTGAACACACACCCGGAGCAGTGGGCAGCTATTGCTCCAGCGCCCGGGGAGCAATTAGGGGTTAGGTGCCTTGCTCAAGGGCTCCTTAGTCATGGTATCGAAGGTGGAGAGTGCTGTTCATTCACAATCCCCACCTTCAATTCCTGCCGGCGTGGCAATCGAACCGGCAACCTTCAGGTTACAAGCCTGACTCCCTCACCATTAGGCCACGACTATTGCCCATTCAATGTTTTTGACCCCAGTGACTTGTCAAAAAAGTTCAAAACGTTCTCAAAATATTGTTTTTGAGAAAGAAATATATTCGGGTTTTGAAACAGGTTTGGAATGACATGAGGATGAGTGATTAATGAATTAATTTTTGGTTGTATATTTGATTTGATTCATGCAGTCTCATGAAATTATTGAAAATGAAATAATCCATCATGTTGTGCATGCATGGAACAGTAAGTGTTCCTATAGACAGCAGCAAATACATTCACTGAAGCTTTTTAAGTTGCCAACTGAAACAAGTGCTCATTTAAAAGAATTCACCAGAACAATTGATTCCTCTTTACATGAAATTTGGGTTTAAAGAAGTACAATTTGAGAGGAAGACAATGCTAATACTGTAAGTTCCCAATCAGGCATGCCAGCTCTGATAATAGAAATAATCACAAACTTAAAAGGAATTTTACAATCTGTTATCTGTGACTAAACAGTACACCTTTCAGAGACAAGTCAGTTTTCCAAACTGTTGAACCATGGCAAGCAAAATAGATGTTTCGTGTCTCGTTCCCCATAGAAGCGAATATTTGCATTGCAAATGATTAGCTGGGTACTGTGGAAGTGTCCCAAAGTAACTCCCTCTTTGAAAGTAAATCATTAACCCAGTAAACTCAATGTGGTTTCCATTCAGAAACCTTTGTACATTGCCCCCACACCCTCAATTCTTCCATTTTGAGCTTTCTGTGTGAAAGAGAGATAGAAACTATCTTTCCTAACATTTAAAAACAAGCACTAAGATAAAACAACCAACTAACAAACCAAAATATTTGACCCAAATGAAGACAAGATAAGAATTAAGTGAAGATCTGTTGCTCTACAGTGTAAGAAATTGAATATGCCATGTCTAAGTGTGCCTTTACTGTAAGCACAATACGTAATTGTTATCATTTAAAACAAAAGGCAGTGGAGGCACACCTTCTTTTGCAGAATTTACTTTTTATTTTTTATTTTTTTATAGACCACGAAAATGTATAGGACAATTTTGAGCATTACTTATTGTGCATTTTGTAATTCCAAGTAAGTTTTCCCATTGATGATGAATAAAAGAGCTTCAACTCATGTTTAGTTTTATAAAACTCCTTAAACTTGATCAGTGTGTTTTTAATAAAAAAGTAAGCCTTTATATCAAATGTACACATACATAAACAGCTACTGTAATAGTCCGTTATGTAAACATCCAAACAATAATAATAAAAAACACTTACCCAAGTTTAGAAAAGAAAATCAATGACCACTTCGAAAACCACCTCCTGTAACCTAGCTAATTCTCATTTTAAAAAATAAAAAATAGCCTAATGCAGTATTGAAAACCCTCAATGATCAGTGTAGTCACAATGTGGTCAGTTCCTCTATTCGCTAAACACAAGGAAGTGAAGAGAACATTAAGAGAGAAAAAAAAATCCGGAAGCAAAATTATCTATGCAAAATCCCCAGGGAACACAGGGCGATGTGTGTATGAAACTTTTGTGCCTTTGTGCCAGTGTGAAATACGACAAAAAAACAAAATACAGATCAACTAGATTCAGATGTGATCTGAATACAGTGTGTGTGTGGTCAGGTTGTTTAAAGTCGCATGTTCCCAGTGTTGACGTGATCGTGACATCACGGCGTTCTTCTCATTTAGTGTTTCAAGTTTATTAACAGAATCGATTCATGACTAAATGTATGACTCTAAACGCTTTAAAGTAAAGTATAAAAATGCAAGCATACTCTCTAAGTAAACTTGAGGAGGCGATATGAAAATGAAAGCACCTGTTGTTGGAAGTTGGGCGCTGGCTGTCAGAGGAAATTAGTCCGTGCAAAATGGTCTTAATTAATGAATGATTTTTCTTATTCGCATGTTTATTCTTTGAACAAGCGAATCAGAAAAGGCCTCCGTCGCCTAGAATGTAAATATCGTATTTAACTAGCGTTCTTGTCTTATCTAACTTTACTTTCCAACGCATTCCGCTATTCATTTGCATTTAGCATGCATGAAAAATTAATAGACGAGGCTGTCGGGTTACATATGTGTCACATGTATGCAAAAACTACAAAGTATTAGCATAGTAACTCTGAATTTACATGTGATTAATGAAAAAGACTGAACTCTGAAAAATCAAATTATTGTGGAAATAAAATGTCGTATTTTTATTACATAATAGAGAAATGAGCCATACCTCTCTCTTACATTTTCATTCTGAGAATTACATTTATGAGTTTGGGAGGTGCTTTCTGGGATCAAACAAATAAGAAAAGGGGTATCTTTAAATTTTCCATTTAATGAATGCATATTTCAGTTTACAGACACTAAATTTATCAGTCAAGACAATATTTTCAATAATCTCTGCTTGCCACTTGGGGAATGAACCCAGTGCTGTGATTGGTTGAACAGGTCCAGATATTTGATGAGAAATGTAGAATTCAGTCAAGTTGTCAACACTCAGTGTTAGACATGTTCGTACAGAACGTCAGAAAGTCTTTGTGTGCACATTTTAAATATTCACAGAAAGCAGGAAACCAGTTCCTTGATTTTGCATATCTACATAAAGTTACAATGTAAAAACACCTTAAAAAGTGTCATGACAGTGGTTTCTTCTTTATTTATGTTAGTGTCAAAACACAAACCAAATCAAACACTGAGAAAAGAAACACTGCCGGTTTGATCTCCACAATGTCTTCATCTTTTTTCCTTCCTCACTGTCCCTCATCCTCCTCAGGTTCTCGGAGGCCTTGGCTGTGCAGGGTCTTCCCTGTCATTTCCATCATGGCCTGTACTTCAGGATCTGCATCTAGTATGCTTTTCTTCTTCTCATCCTGAATGTCAACAACAGGAACAAACATTTCAAGTTTGCATGATTACTGTTATCCTTTTTAGTATCGAAAATGCAAACCCAAAAAACTACAAAATTCAACATATTATTACAAACCTGTTCCTGTTCTTCAGGTGGCTGCCCAACGCCCCACACCTCCACGGTGTCCAGTTTGAAGTCCTCGTCTCCTGAGAGCTGAGGACTACCATATGTGGTGCACCGTGGTCGAGCCCTACTGTGACCGTGTCCAAAATCGAAGTCCAACCACAAGCCGAAATAGCCATGCTGACCACCCATACCCTAAAAAGAGAGGTAACTATGTAGTCTTGTCTTGCTCCATGGTGTTGTAAAGCCTTGAGCACTGTTTAACATTGATCTCACCAAGCCATTTGGCATTGTCTGCTGGCCCTGGTTCAAGTACATGTAATGACTGTTATAGCCTGTGCAGGTGAACACTCGCATGTAGGGAGAAATGGAGAAGAGGAAGCACCTGGAATCACCTAGTGCAAAAAAAGAAAAAAAATTGATTGTGATGTATCTCGCTTGTTCTCACTAGTAACCATTAATGTCATCATAGAAACTTACAATTACAATTCGTAATCTCTTGACTTGTACACTCTTAGGAAAAAAAGGTTCTATTTAAAAGGGTGGTTGATCATGATTTCACTTTTTTAACTTTAGCTGGTGTGTGATGTTGCTGTTTGAGCATAAACAACATCTGCAAAGTTACAATGCTCAAAGTTCAATGGAAAGGGAGATATTTTCTTTTAAAGAATTCTCTGTTTAAGAACTACAACAAAAGGCTGGTAGGGACTACAACAAGCTTCTTCCTGGGTTGGTGTCATCAAAAACCATAAAATTTACATAAACCCTGCCCCCAGGAACACGCGACAAAGGGGGTGAGGCCATGTTGGGCTGCTTTAGAGAAGAGGAAGAGTCGTTGTAGTAGAGTGTTGTTGCCATGCAATGATTTTATGGCAAACTGCTTCACAAAGGAGGGTCAATTCAACGCTGGATTAGCACAAAAGATTAACATGATGACACATGCTAGTCGATGATTTGAATCAACTCCACAGCAACTACATACATTTATCCACTAACCATTCAGAAACATCCGGTTGCATTCTAAAAGTTGTTACTTCTTCCTGACTACTATTACTGACAATCGTCATTTTGGCTGCGTGAGATTCTACAGCTTTGTTGTTGTTGAGCAACTGAAGCGCAAGCTGTTAAAGCTCCGCCCTCTTTTGGAAAGCGGCCGGGAGCAGCAGCTCATTTGCATTTAAAGGGACACACACAAGAACGGTGTGTTTTTGCTCACACCCAAATAGAGGCAAATTTGACAAGCTATAATAAATGATCTGTGGGGTATTTTGAGCTGAAACTTCACAGACACATTCTCGGGACACCAGAGATTTATATCTTGTGAAATGAGCATCATAGGTCCTACTTAAGAGGTTCTGTCAGGCGCTTCATATATAGAAGCGATCATGGGATCATTTTATTTAGTTTTTATTCATTTTTTATTTTGATTAAAATGTATTAATTTAACAGCTCATAAACATACTTTATCACTATAAAGAAATTGAAATAACCCAACATACATTTATTATGTAATCATTTAAGACATTTCTCTTTATAGAATTTCTCCTTATTCACATAGAACCCTTTTTGGTTTAGATGCACCGATGTATTGACCGATAAAAGCAATTATTTTCATGGCCATCGTTTAACAGCAACAGCCGATGATCAGGGCTGATAATATCCTGTCAGTCAAAAGGGGCAGAAAATGTGTTCGGACTGCAACTCATACTGTGTGTGAAGAAAATCTCTCGTGTTGAATTTAGGGCAAGTTATAGTGGCAATAACGCATTAAAATAGCGATGTTAAAGCAGGCTCTATTTGAACCCAGGAAACACCCTCCACATTTTTTTTCCTTAAGAAAATCAAACTATTGGTATCAGCAGATGTCATTCTGAATAATTGGCTATCGGTATCGACTGAGAAATTTAGTATTGGTGTATCTCTACTTTTTTGGCATAATGTCTTCTTTAAAATCGTTGTAAGAGTGTACCACATGACTGCCACAGAGCCATTTTGGCCCTGAGATTGTTGCCAAAGAGACACATAGTTTCGAGTCAGAGGATGTGAATGGCTCCATCCTCAGGTTATCATCTCGTAATTATGGTAATTACGACACTGCATGAACACAGCATTACATTGTACATTGTTTATTCTTTCCGAACTCACCCTGGAACTGAGGTTTGACTTCCCAGCTTTGAGATGCGAAGCCCCCAAAGATATGACCTTTAGTGTCTTTTACCAACAAGACAGTGGGACCCCGACTTTTGCAATTGGCCACCAATCGGGTGAAACTTTCCCCATGTATGTTTGTGGAGAATAACAAACTCCAGGGGACGCTGTGACCGGCGGGCAGCAGAGGGGACAGGAACATCAGAAGAGGTAGATTCAAGAGACATCGGAGTTCCTTCCAGGGAGCGTACCGACACACGGGCAACAGAGTTGGAGGAGGACGAGAGGGCAACCCAACTCCTAGTCCCTCACCAATCAGGAGCTCCAAAAACATGGCCATTGCTGGGATCCGAAAAAGCCAATCTTCCAGACATGGAATGTCACACGTATTCTGATCTATTGAAGTGATAAGGATTAATTATATTAAAAAATCCACTGTGTTAGATACAGTGTTGTTATTGTTAACTAAAACTGAAATAATAATAATAAAAATAAGCTAAATAGAAACATAAAAACAAGGTAACATCTTACAATAAGGTCCTGTTAGTTAATGCATTAATGTTAGTTAAAGGTGCAGTATGTAATATTGCCAGCTAGAGGTTGAAACAGGTACTGCAGTTCAAATTCAAATTCAGGAACGAGCGCAATTGACAATGGAAGACAACAAACCTTACACTGTGAGTTGATTTATCTGTTTTAATGTGCCTCTAGACATAGATCTTTTTTAAATGGATGCCAAGGCTTTTTCGGTCAGGAAGAATCTGTGATGTCTGACCTAATATGTTTGCTTGCTTCTGTGCTATTGGCCAAATGGCAACCCGGGGAGTCAAAATGCTATTGAGTAAATTGGCAGCAGGCGGGATCACACCATAGATTGTAAAAAAATCTGTATACGTACGTATATGATATGTATATTTATCTATAATCGCACAGACCAAAACAAAAACAGACATTACAACACAGAACGCACATTTCAAAATAGAACAACTGGCTGTAGCATTGTTTTTCAGAGAAACAAGTGAATTTAGCATGTTTTGTAAATCTCTGCAAACATATTATGGTATTTTTGCACTTTAGTACAGTCAAAACAAATTACATACAGCACCTTTAATAAAAATACAGCTGTTCATTGTTCATGATAGGTCAGGACCATTAAATAATGTAAAGAGATGAAACTTTGTATATTGAAATTAACATTAACTAAGATTGATGTTAGTTCACTGTTAGTTCATGTTAACTAATGTAGTTAACTAATGTGAACAAACGGAAATAAAATGATCAAATGTAAAAATAAAAGCCAATTCAAAATATTAAAATTCATATTATTCATTTGAATTTAATCTAAAACAGTTTACTGTGATTTTGATACAAACCTGAAGATTTTAATTCAGAGGTCAAATGTTCTGCCAGCAGTTTAACTCCTTCATGGCCGTCAGCCATGCGATCTGGTTGCCAACCTCTCAGATGCCCCCTGTGGGCTAGAGTCTGCATTGCAGCTGAAACCAGGTCTTCCACAAACTATTTAATAAATATTAAATAACCACAATAAGATCTCAAGAATGATTTGGAAATTGAATTGATGCTTCATTGTTAAATTGACTTTATGGGTTTAAATAGACTTTATGGGTTTATGTGATATTTTTAGGCCTATATTTAACAGTTAATGATAAAACAATAAATAAAAATCAATTTCGGTTATTGAAATGAAGCCGAAATAAACAAAATTATTATTATAACTAAATAACTTTTAGCTGAAAAACTTATACCTCAACAAAAATGATCAAATTTGGCAACTAAATGGAATTAATTCGTTTATGTACTGAAAATAAACTAAAATAAAAATGAATTAAATCTATATACAGATATTTCTATACTTGACATATAAAAAATATAAAAGTGAAAAATAAAAATTACATAAGTACATAAAATAACTAAAACTTTTAAAGTGAAAACATGAAAATGTGAAAATATACAAATAAAATTCAAATACGAATGAAAACTATAATAGTATAGATCACTTAAAGGGATAGTTCACCCAAAAATGAAAATTCTGTCTTTGATTACTCACCCATCATTACGTCATTCCAAACCAGTAAGACCTTCGTTCATTTTCAGAACACTTAGGATCTTTTTGATGAAATCTGAGAGTTTTCCCTCCATAGACAACTTCGCAACTGACACTTTGACGCTTAAAAAAATTCATAAAAGAGATTGTAAAAGTAATCCATATGAATTAAGCGGTTTAGTTCAAATTTTCTGAAGGGACACAATTGCTTTATATGATGAGCAGATTTAATTTAGGCTTTTATTCACATATAAACATTGATCAGCGAACATAAACAGAAGCTCAACCGAACCTACGAGAATGAACCTCATTGGTTCTCGCACGTCAAGCAAACATGTTTGAGCTTCCATTTACTATAACTGATGTGTGAGTTGATGAATGTTTACATGTGAATAAAAGCCTAAATTCAATCGGTTCATCATATAAAGCGGTCGTGTCTTTCCAGAAAATTTTTATGGATACATATGGATTAGTTTAACGATCTTTTTATGAACCTTTTGAAGCATCAAAGTGTCAGTTGTGTAGCTGTCTATGGAGAAAATCACTTGTGAAAGATCTTGTGAATCAAAACATCTTAATTTGTGTTCCGAAAATGAAGAAAAGTCTTACAGGTTTGGAACGACATGAAGGTGAGTAAATATTACAGAATTTTCATTTTTGGGTGAACTAACCCTTTAAAAGGTGCGGTATGTAATACTGACAGCTAACGGTTGAAATGAGTACTGCAGTCCAAATTCAAAATATTGGAGAGTTGTTTCACTCTCCACCTCAGACTCGATGCTCACACTGGTTGCCAGATTGAGGACACGCAACAGGAAGGAACAAGCGCAACTGACAATGGAAAGCGACAAGCCTTACTCTGTAAGTTGATCAGCTAATGTATCCGTGCTTTAATAAGCCTCTGGTTGAGGAGTTTTTGCATAGATGCCGAGGTTTTTTAGGTCAGGTAGAATCTGTGATCTATGACCCAGTTTGTTTGCTGGCTTCTGTGACTACAACACGCTGTGTTTTCCACCAACTGGCAATCCGGGTTGTGGAAATACTATTTGGTAAATTAGAAGTGGGCAGAACTTCTAAACATCAGCACAGATCAAAACAAAAACATACATTCTGACACAGAATGCACATTTCAATGAAGAATAACTGGCTGTAGCACTATTTTTCGGAGAAGCAAATATGTGAACTTAGCATATTTCCTAAACATCTGCAAACATATTATGGTAATTTTATGCTTTAGTATAGTTTAAAAAAAAATACATACAGAACAAAATACAGAACCTTTAATACTGAAACACTATATAATTAGATTTTGATGATACTTACACCTTTGATCTGCTCAAATGTGGTAGTAGTAGCCTTTGCACCCTCTGCCATTGCCAAGACCAAAGGTGCACGTTCCTCCGCAGTTCCTCTAAGAACATCAGCCAGGAAAATAACCAACTGCTCGCGACTCACCCCATCACCAGGGGGCAGCGGTACTTCTGGATCAATGCTGTGTATGCCATGGAATACTCTCTTTATCATTGATTCTGAAGCCATCTTTCCCATTGTCATCTGAAACAAATACAAAGAAAACCAAACAGTTCATATCAATGTAGTGTTGGCACAAACATTCAATCCAAAGAGACATACCTGCACCTGTTCATCACCACTTACTATACTTACTAAAATACCATGGATTTTGAATCATTCAGTTCAAGAGAGTGTTATAGTTTTTATTAATATTTTGAATTTGTTTTCATTATTTTTGTATTTTCTGTTTTCATTTTAGTAGAAGTTATAGTAATTTTGTTTTTTTTAAATGTATGTTTTTTTTTATTATTAATTTGATTTCCGTATTAGCTATTTTATTAAGTACATGATGAAAGTTTTTTATAGCTTATTTTATTTCAGTTAAGGTTTATTTTATTTTAATAATGAAAATATTTTTAGTTAACAATTGTAACCAGTTTATCACACCATGACACAAAATCATTAAGGATAGTCATGCACACTTCCCTCAAACTAATATCAGCAAACTTGCTGTTAGTGTTATTATCGGCCCACAATACCTATATTCAGGTGTGTGTACAATATACATATATATGTGTGTATATATATATATATATATATATATACATACATACATACATACATACATACACACACACACACACACACACACACACACATATATATATATATATATATATACACCTTACCTTCAACAAGTCTAGTGATAAAACCTTCCCCGTTTTTCCAGATGAAGCAGAGGAGCCAGTTCCATGAAGCCTGTCAAATGTCCCCTCTATAGCAGGTCTTTCATCCGGGCGAAAACGAGCCAGTCGTTTCTGCGCTACAACACTGTCGGTATTCCCCATCACCCTGGAGGTAAAACACGAATTAATGTAAACTTACAAGAACTAATTCATTGAATTTAGTCGATATTAGTCACACATTAATTCATAAAATACATGCTTAGTCGACTCAAACGAGTGCTAATAGGAAACGCAATGCAATACAAAACTGAAGTGAGATTTTCAGACCTGGTCAGCGGTTCAATTTGACATTTCGAATCAAGATGTAAACACACAAAAAAACTATTTCCTGGTTCTGCACTACATCACGCGTAGAGGACCAATGAATGGAGAGAAACTTCAAACCGCGCTGTGATTGGCTGGATCAGAGTTGCGTCATATGCAGAGTATCGCTGTCTTTCTTAGAGGCAAATTAATTGGAATTTGTGTAAAGAAAATAGGATAATATTACATTTACCAGTATTTACTTTCTGATAATTACACATGGTGTCTGATTATATAGAAAACTATTCGTTTTTTAGGACCACACCGACAACAAAGCATACACTGCCGTTAAATTAACTAAATCAGGGGACCCCCGAGGGGCCGCAAGGAAGTTCTACCGGGTCTGTGCAAAAGTGGAAAAAATTAACAAAAAATAAATAAGTAATAAAAATAAGATTAAACAAACCAAATAAATAATAAATAAAACTGATTAAAACAAATAAATTGGTTTAAATAAATGATTAATAAACTATATATCTACAGTACAATAGAAACTAAATATTTTCCAAATAATATTTTAAGCATATTTTTAATAATGATTTTCACAGTATAAATGTGCTCTTTATACATGTAAATGAAAGCTGCCTTTTAAATTTTAGGATGGGGCACCGAATGATATTTGGGGGTCCGTGGCATCTGAAAGACCCCTGAACTAAATTATTACGTTGTCTTTCTGCTTATCCAAAGATAAATCAGCACATAATACTGGGAAGTAGGTTAGATATATATAAATATAGGTTACATAATATAATTAGTTTGAATTAGTTTATAATTAGCCTAGTTTTTACAGGTTGGCTCAGCGAACTAATTTGTCTGTCACTGGGAAGAGAAGAGTAGTACCTCTTGTTGACCGTAAGAGGTCAGACTAATACAACTATTTAAAGCAGCAGCTTTGTCTTTTCCGTGGGGCTTTACAGATCTTTCTCACTAGGCGATGAAAAACGCCTTTTAAGGGCATGAGATTCATGTGAGATCTGGGCGTGATGCCCGCTGACGTGCAGCAGTCTTAACCAGAAGTTTTAAAAGAAGCCGTTTACGGACTGAATTGTTAGTGAAAAAGAGAGGGAAATGGAAATAGTCAAATCAGATGAGCTGCAGGGATGGATAGTATTCGATTCGATGCGACTGCAACAGAAAGACAAGCTATCATATGCAATGAATGAATCGCAAAACCTCACGGCAGATAAAAATGAATGTACTGCGCATGCTCATCAATCATCCGCCCAGCATGGAGGCTTGTTGAACTCTGTGCCAGTGCTCAGGGCTGAGTAGCCTATTCTTTACTTCTCCCGAATCCAATGCACTTACACATGTTTGTTGTATTACCATGTATATAACCTTATATTAACTTAAATAAGTTATTTCCTTATTCCTTCCCTAAATCTAGCCCTCACAAATCACTTTAATTTTCATTAAGACATCATTTAGTATGCTTATTAAGCCTTATTTTTTGTGACTGGTCCCCACAATGAATATGATTTCAGTTTTTACTGTTCTTTTGGGGACATCTGGTCTCCACAATGAAGCCAGAACTGACCCACACACAAACACACCTTAGTTACACTGAAGGCCTCTCATAGATGCAGTAACTTTCATGCGATATTACATCTTAAACTTAACCCTCAAACCTGTTGACTATATTAGACTTAAAGCAGGATTTGATTTAAAGTCACCATGAAATCAAAATGGATAATTCTTACTGTTTTTATGGAAAATTGCAGTATTTATTATAAATCTTTTTATCCGTACGCATTATTATTTGAATTCATGTGTCCTTGTAATCTTTAATCAAAAATAACCCTCTGGCTAGAGCGACATTTCTTCTGTTCCCTGATAACTATTACAGGCGTAAAGGCGGGATAACCTGTCACTCACATGAAATCACAGCAATAGAAAACCACCACGATCCAATCAATTCCTGATGGACAAAATCAAGTCCACCAAGACATGATGTTCTCATTAGAGAATAAACTCTCGCAACTTTCATGCAGACTTTACACATGAAGCTATTAAAACGGTGAAAATGACTTCAATGTTCTCATGTTGTTCCAAAGCATATGTAACAAAACTGGAAAAAAACTTTAGGCCTACTTCATGAGAGTTATCTCATGTTATCAAGGTTTGTACATATTACATATATGCTTAAAGGTCATAGAACATGTGAACAACTGTTTTTTACAACCTAATTGCACATTGTTGCTGTGTACAGTAGTCTCTAATGAGCAGGTGTGAACCGCAACAATGCCGCTATTGTGCTGCAGATCAACATGCTCACTGCATGCTTTACTTCATGAAGCATAACTACTGTGCCACTGAGTTATTTATGTACTACAATATTTGAATATCCTGCAGCAGGTTTATTTTGTTTCCTTTCCTAGCCTTATCATGATTCACATACACTGTAAAAAATTACTTTCATGATTTGTTATCACAACCATTTTTTCTTTTGTCAATAATGTGGTTCAGATAACTTAATATTTTGAGTTTCTGTTGATTAAACCAATCGCACTCACATTTTTAATTTCAATGAACTCAAAATTTTAAGGCAACCGGTAACTTGCTTTTTTAAGTTAAACCAACTATTTATATTTTACAGTGTAGCGTATTGCTTTTAATATGTGCGGTCACATCAACATTTCCATTTGTCTTTTTATGTTTTTGTTTCACATTATTATACTTTTTATTATACTTGATATTCATTTATTTATCTGATAAATTCTACAGCTTGATCTTTATCATGTGTAATACAACCACAGATTTGCATATTATAATATTGTATAGTTTGTACTTTTACTATTCCTATTTTATTCATTGTATTCAATCTATAATCTTTTTAAATGTGCAAACATATTCTAAACAACAGCAACTAATTGCAATGAAAGGTCATATTTTGTAGCTATCATGTTTCTAACAGGCACAGACACTTTTTTAAAGTGAAACCGTGGAAAGGTTTCTCTGGTGGTAGACTAACCCTAGACACCTTCTGTGGCACCTCCAATCTGCAAGTTGAGGCATGAGGTTTCACTCTTTCTTTTTGAGTGCTTCTTCTTTTCTCCTTCCTTTATCTGTCACTGTCGTTCCACAGCCCTATATGGTAAAAGTCTGTGCACTCAGTATACAGGAAATGATGAAAACTTTAGCACCCATGCTCATAGAAGCGCATGCAAACACTGTTCTTTCTCTGCGGTGCTCATTTGTGTTTAGTAACCACATTACTTTTATCAATAAGACACATTGTTTAATAAAGAACTAACAATTCCCTTAAAAGTCTTTGGGTTTTTCATGCTACCATCAATTTTTCTGTCTTCACTGTCCTTATTGATGCATGACATGACACTTATTGATGCATATCTGGCTAAGAATATCAAGGGCTCTGTGGTTTTTTTTTGGTTTTTTTTAAATGTTTTTATTATCCCATAACCCTTGCATACTCATTTTGGTTTGCATTGTAGTATAGCTACTAAATATGATACTTACATTGACATTTATTTTCCAGTACATGCACCTATAAATGAACTCTACATGAAATATGAGGTCAAATTGGGTATTTTATTGTGGTGTACTTGAGATATTTTAATAAGATCGTAATTAAACAGCTTAATTTATTTGAGGCTATAAAAGCTGACCTTTTCTTTGTGCTTGACCTTTCATCGCATTGTTTGTGTCTCTGCATTGGTTTGCAAAGAAGTGGGTCTAATCAATAACTTTGTTATCCAGCTCATTGACCCATATACTAAAGAGCTATAGCCCAATTAAATGGGAATTTGAAGTCAGCTAACCATTCAGGGCGATTGATAGATTTGTTTTGCGATAATTAAACTGAGGCAGATTCAGGCAGGTTTTCTGGTAAGAGTACTTCCTGTTTCAGTACTGGAAAATTATGTTGGTTCCTGGTTAATGTTTATAGTTGCATTTATGAAGCCTTGCGAGGGTTGCGCTCTCATGTTATCTTCCTTGATTATTATCATTCAAAAATTTGGGGTCAGCCTTAATTTGATCAGAAGTGACAGTAAAGACTTTTACATTGTTACCAAATAATATATATTTAATATAAATGCTATTCTTCTGAACTTTATATTCATCAAATAATCCTGTAAAATAAATAATGGTTTTTCAACATTGATGATAATAAGAAATGGTTACTGAGCATCAAATCAGCATATTAGAATTTATTTCTGAATTAAGAATCATTTGACAATGAAATAGTGGAATATGGAAATGATGGGGGGAGGGGCTAGAGACCCTGAAATAATCAGTTTGAAGTTATATTTCAATATATTTCAAAATAGAAAAGTTATATATTGTTTTCACTGTATTTTTGATCACATAAGACTTCTTTCAAAAATATTAAAACATCTTACACCTTACTTTTGAACAGTTGTGTTTTTTTAAACATTTAGTTTTTTGACACTACAATAATAATAATAATAATAATAATAACGAAGTCAGTTAAATTAGCAGGTCAAGTAAAACACTTGTATTTTGTATTTTTTATTTTGCAGGTTAATTCCTGCCCTGATCCTGAGGCGTTTTCCAGACTACCGTTTTGCATTTCTACAAAAACAAATCTTCATAAAGTTCTAGGACATTCAAGAGGCGGCTGAATCCAACCCACATCTGAACATAAGGCCAGTGAATGATGGGAGGCTCTTGTTATAAAGAAGAGAGCAATATTTTTACATATTTTTAAATTAATACAGTTCTCAAATATGCTTCAACAGCATATGGGAACGTTGCAAGTTGGATTGTTGGGAACAGTGTTGGTAATGGCCACCCTACTATTGGCCAGCAGGTTAGTGACAATTGGACCACTGAGCCAGGTTTGGCTGGTTGGAGTGCATCTTGTTAGCTCATAACAATGGCAGCACTGTGCCAGAGCCTGAATGGTTCACAGGAACATTGCGAAGTGAACCATTCACTCACTCTCAATGGGCACCCCTTTCTCGCCCCAGTACAATCCAATCTTCCTCTTCCCCCAATGCTAGACTCAACCGAACTAACCAGCAGTTCCTGTATACCCTTCTCTCCAACCATCTTCATTGTCGCTAGGTTTCCTGTACTCTTAGGCCCATGAAATGTAAATAAAGGTGTTTGTATTTAAACAAATTTCACAAATTTCTCTTTGCCAACACCTCTGAAGCGTCAGAAAGCAAGCAATAAGGCAAAACAGCAGAACTTAGTGTGAACCCTGCTCTCCATTTGGGTTCTTCCAGGAGAGAGACATGAAAGGTTAACAGAAGTGAGTGTTTGTTCTCATCAGACTCCTCCTACAACACTTGCTTGACGTACAGTGATTGGCAATCAAAATATATTTGAAGCCGCTAACAAATTTATTATGTAATGTAGATGAACGACTCATTTGGTGACTAAGATTCAGTCAGTGGGATTTGTTTAAAGAAAATAATACTTAATAGTCTGCTGTTTAGAGCAAAGATGCATGAAGTTGATCAAAAGTGACAGTAAAGACATATTTTAAAAATACACATTTCAAATAAATGCTGTATTTTTAAACTTTCTATTCAGGAGCATAACAGGAGCAACAAATATTAGAAGGATTTCTGAAGGATCATGTCACTGAAGACTGCTGAAAATATAGCTTTGCAATCACATGAATAAATTACATTTTAAAATATAATGTATTAGTTATCGTTATTTTAAATTGCAATAATATGACAATTTACTGTATTTTCGATCACATACGTAAATGCAGCTTTGGTTATCATAAGAGACATCTTTCAACTCTAATTGAACTTTAACTTTTTAACGATACATGTGTACATTTCTCTTTTGTAATATTAATCCAAAAACAATCATCACATGACTTCAGTAATGTGTGTGGGGTATGAAATACGCTTGAACTGGGAGGCCTCTGGAATGCAGGAAGGATCAGAGCAGAATAGCTGGCAGTGACTTCCTTGTGAACAAGATGCCAAAGAATCTTCAGAAACATGTCTACACACACGCACACATTCTTTCTCTCAAACACACATTCTGTATGACAGCGAGCTGCACAAACGCAAGCAAGCGACGCTGCTGTTGTCAGAACACGTACGCAACTCAAAGCCCCATAAACAGGCAGGGAGAAAAATATAAGGACTAGCCTGTCTGAGTGAGTGTTTGTGTGGCTTGAACATGAAGTTCTTGTTGACAAGATCAATACAATGCCAGTTTCCAAGTGTCAGGAGAGACTAATTAACATTCACATGTAATTTATCTCATTAAAGTCGTCCCCAAAGTCATTCAGCAACACCTGCTACTACAGCGAAGATCTGTTACAAACACACAGATCATCTAGCTCATCATCCAGCGGTTTAACATGGTTTTTAGCATGTTGGCCCAAGTCAAAAAAGCCCACCCAGAACTATGAATGCACTTTTATGAATAGATATTAAAATTCTATACTATTTTGTCAAAATTAATTGAATATTAAACACTGAAAACACATCCCCGGTTTCACAGACAAGGCTTAAGCCTAGTCCCAGACTAAAATGCATGTTTGAGCGGTTTTAAACTAAAAGCAACTTGTACTGACATATCTTAGAGTCATTTTTTTTTGTCTCAAGATGCACACCAGTAATGTTTTTTTTTTTCCCAAGGCATGTTTATAAAAGCTACTTAAATATCCTGAGCCTAATCCTGGCTTATAGGCTAAACCTGGTGTCTGTGAAACCAGACCTAAATGATTTAAATGTCAAAAGTGAATTTATGAATTATAATATTTATCACACTATTATAATGCACAGCACAACAATATTGAGATTTGATAAAGAGTTAACATATATTTACCAATGTTAAATTATTAGTGTTTCATTTATAAGTTAAGTTATACTTTAAAATGTAATTTCCTGCGATGGCAAAACAGCCATTACTGAAAATTGTAAATATTTTTGTTGAAACTAATTTCAACTAGTTTTTTGATTTTCAGGAAAAACTTACATTAAAAACAATTTGAAATAGAAATCTTTTCTAACGTTATATTTGTCTTGACTGTCACATTAATTCATCCTTGCCAAATAGAAGTATTTTTTTAACTTTTGAACAGCACTGTAATCAAAATAACTACTTGCTTATTACATATTAGGATATTGGCTGTTTATTAGTACTTAAAGCACATATCAATGCCATATTCTGCATGACCTTATTCCACATCCGTTAATCCTACCCAATACCTAAACTCAACAACTACCTTACTATTAATAATTAGGAGTTTAATCAGTATTAATAATTAGGAATTTGAGGCAAAAGTCGGTTAAACTTTATTTTAAGGTGTCTTTGTTACACTGTAATTATATATTTAAGTACTGAGTAATATTAAGTAACTACATGTAGGATTAGTGTTTAGTGGGTTTAGCTTAGAGTTAGTTGCATGTAATTATGCATAATGCATAATTTATAGTTATTACATGTAAAGTGTAACAATGACACTTTAACAAAGTGTTACCAAAAAGTCTTAATAGTGAGAATTGGACCCTAAATGTGACCGAAAAATTGAAAAATGAGGATGTACAATTAATATGCATTATCAACAATGCCAATGTTTTTTTTAAAAAACGCCTATTTTATGTCTTTGAAAAGTAAAAGCACTTCTCTCCTATCGTCCATGTCTTTGGCACAAACAGTGCATGCCAAACTTGGGCTTAGCAATACTTAGGTCTACTGACCCAATTTAACTAACTATTAACAACACAAACACGCAGCTCTTCCACAGGCCCCAATTTCAGCGTCTACATTCCTGCCTCACGTCACTCTGTGCTACCAAAACTCAGCGTCATAAAAGCAGCCTGGAAGAAGCTTATAGATTATGGATTAAGCAATTATGCTGTTGGGCTCACATCTGTTGGACTAAATGCAAGGCAAGGAGAGTAAGAAAAGATATGGGGTGGGAGGAAAAAAAAGAAGTTACAACAGAGGGGAAAGGGGGTGGGAAATGTTTTTTTTGGGAGGGAGAGGAGAGACCATTATTGACAGGCTTTGGAGCAGAGCAGCTTGGCGTGAGACAGCCTGACCGCAGCGGTGGCCATGACAACCCCTGGGACTCCCCCATAAGCCCCCTTGGGATTGTTAGCATTCGTGCGGAGGAGCAGTGCCGTGCCAAGAAGCTCGCATTACCTAAGCGGGGCAGAGGCCAACCCACAGCGCAATAACGTCAAAGAGTAATCGCAAACAAAGCAAAACATAATACACAAGGACAAAATATCTTGGAAAAAAAACAACAATTTTATTCTGACATGATTGCTTTTGTGACCATCTTATTTCTTGTATTGGCTCGGGAGGCATTTTTATTGTAAAGGAAGAACCACAGATTGTATTTTTAATGTAAATAAAACCTACTTTAAAAAAAAAAAAAAAAGTGACATTTTTGGGTATTTCAGTTTAATCCAAAATGAAGGCTACACCAGAGAAATGGCTGCTCCTTGGTTTGGTGGAGAGAAACAGCCAATCAGAGCTACAGGATCCTTTAAGACTCCACCCCCCTGCATGCAAGTTAAGTTAGCCAGTCACAGTGCAGTGTCTGCAAACACACATACACAAATGCACACATTCCATGATGTCTTCCTCTCCATGGGAGATTGAGACGGTAAACACAGTGGTCTGTATTAGAGGAGTCAGCGGGGAGATGAAAATTCATAATGAACCCCTTAGAAAACAATGCTGGACTCGTATGCTCTCCATTGTTAATGGAAGCGTATCACAGTGATGACAACTCTGAGCCAAAGGAGCATCTTCAGAAACTCTGATTACAGTTACAAAAATGCCCCGGAATTAAAAAAAAAAAAGAAAAAAAAAGATAACCTCATTATAGCACTAGCAGAGATGACATTGAGATGATGCACAATACAGTAGATAAATCAACCATGGCCAGGCTGGAAATAGGGGTGAGGTATGTATATTTTCGTTTGTCTGTGTGTGTATGTTTGTCTGTGCGTGCATGTGTATGAGATGACGTTTCCCCTTCCTTCTCATCCACCCCTATGTAAACCCCTCCCCAAGTTCTATTCGGCCTGGGCGTCGTAATTGGCCCCGCCGGCCTTCTTGAGCTCATTGCGGAGATAGTCTTCCTCCAGCTCCCGGGGATCGCTGATCATAAACTCCTTGGCAAAGTTCTGCATGGAAAAAGGAGAGCAAAGAAACTGTGAGTGATGGAGGGACAGGACAAGAGATTGTTTGCATGAATGCACCGATTTGTTTACAGTGAAAATGTACATTGTTATCTGCATGTCTGGGTGTGTCAAATTTTGTAAATCTGAGTCGGAAAATTTGCATATGGCATGAGGGATGGAATTAGGAAACGCAAAACCTACCTGCACGATGTCTTTTACCAGTGTCTTGTCGGTGCTGATCTTGGCTCTTTGCAGTCCGCTGACGTTCTCGCCAATCCAGGTGATGAGGGTGAACTTGGCACGCTTGCTCATGGCGTCGCCCGTCGTGATCCTCACAAAACCGAAGAGACGGGCGTCATCTGAGAGTAAGAGAGAAAGCAAGGGGAACTTTAACGAGGAGGATATTTGTGCCATTTTCTTGAATACAGTTTGTTTCCTTTAGGACTGTCAATTGATTAAAAATGTTACTAAATTAAATACATCAACTAAATTCATTACATATATATCAATTAGCCTCTAAATTAAGATAAATCAGACTTCACTTTGGCAGACAAGAATATCATTGAATATACATACAAAAAGTGGCTTTAGAACTCAATACTGTTATTTTTTTTTATTTCATTTCTTTTTTGGGTTTTCCGCCACTGAATACAAAATAAAGTTAATTGCAACTTTTTCTCTCATAATTCTCACTTTTTTTCCTCTCGCAATTGCGAGTTTACATCTCACAGTTCTGACTTTTCTTCTAGTTCTTCTTCAAAATTGTCTTTTAAAATTGTTTCATCCACGGCGGAAACAAGCTTCCATAGACAACGGACCTATTTGCCACAAATTAAAATTGCAAAAGATTATTTCCCCAATTAAAAAGCATGGCAATAATAAAAAAATACAACAGAATAAAACATAAAAACAACAACAAAAATTATATATATATTTATCAATTTTATTTTTAAATAGATAATAAAATAAGCGTTAAAAATAAACCTATAGCCAGAGATCCACTTTGCGTCTGTTTGTCAATCTTTCATTTATCTTTTTATGCCTTGGGTCTTGATTTTTTAAAGTCAACAACTTATTTCACTGACATTAATCAGATATTATAATGAATTAAAGGTATTCAACAAGAAAACAGTGAAAAGTGAGGGGAGGAGCCATGGTGCCTGGAGGGGGTGGGGTTAAATAAACAGGAGGGATTTGTGATAACAACAGAATAGGATAGGCAAATTATTAACATTTTCATAAAAGATTTTTTTTTTCTATTTGGAACAAAATGCACCAATGAATTGTGCACAATAAAACCAGGAAGGTGATTAAAAGTAAATAAGATCGAGTATGATTTCATGTTGACTTTAATATGAACATCACATTAATGCGTTTCATTATTGTCTCTCTAGTTTAGCTGAACTTTGTTGTTATATAACAAGGAAGCGCTTGGATTCAAATGAACACTGTACCCATTGTAGCAAGTGTTTTGAATCTACACTATTGCATTGTTTTCTTTTCCAGAGAAAGAAGGCATGACATAAAATGTAATCTGAGAGCATCACGTGCGAGTGGCGGACAACGCTGAGAAATTTAAGCTCAATGACATCATATGACATGAAAATCAAAGAACAGAGAAAGTGCGTGAGCAAAGGAGGTGATCTAGTTAGCGACTCTATTGATAAGGATGTAATATTTTATCTGTAACACTCCCAGTCTCTCGCAGCTTAACAACTCGCCACTTCCTCCCAAATGTGCTACAACTGCATTGCAGTGGCACTGGGACAAGATTCAAAGATAACATCAATTGCACCTAACTCTGGCATGCTTCTGTTTAGACACTGATAGTATCAGAGATAGTATTATGCAGAAGATAGCTCTTACTAAACCAATAATTCACATATTAGTTACACACACCTTTGCACTTTGATCTTTAAGGATATGTGAATATAGTTTTGCTGAAACTTTTGCAGATCTCTAATAATTACAGCATTAAATGTACACAGATACATATATATATATATATATAAGTTCTGGCCAAACGATTAATCGCATCCAAAATAAAAGTTTGTGTTTGCATAATATAAGTGTGTTTATTGTGTTTACTTAAATACATGCAAATATTTCTTAAATATATACATGTATATACTGTATATATATTTAGATAATGTATAAACTATAAATATTTTATACATAAATACATTTTTCTTAAATATATATACATTTATATACATAATTAAACACAGCACACACATATATTATGTAAACACAAACTTTTATTTTGAATGCGATGAATCGTTTGCCCTGCATTTATATTTAGATTTTTTTTTTTAAATATTATATATACACAACAATTAAGATATATAACAATTAATCAAATGTCTAATCGTGATTACAATTACGGATGCCACAATTTCGTACTCGTTAAAAGGTGCAATTACAATTAAAAAAAAAGTCCAATTACATTTTTCTGCATACCGGTACTTAAGATGTTTTTTTTTCATTCTATAGGTTATTTAAAGTTTTTTTTTTTTATTGTTTTAATTTTAGTCTTAGTATAACATTATAAAACCATGCATATTTTTACTTTGTTTATTTAAAGAATAAACCAAGTAAATGTACAGTTGACATTTGAGGCTTAATGCTATAGAAAAGAAATAAAAGTTTTATATAAAAAATTACAAAAAAAGTGTTTTCAGCTTGTTTATTTTGATATAAAAATATGGCATGCAGTTGCTTCAAACAATGGTGTAAAGCTATTCAAAACATAACTCACTGTAAATTATGATAATCATAATTAATAAATCACAATTTCAAGGGAATAATCAACCATTTTGATTTTTGTCATAATTGTGCAGCCCTAATATATACATTTGCTTTCCTGCACAACACATGCCCGCGTGAATTCCCTTGGTACTACTTGAGACTGATAATATCTGGTTTTCTGTTGTTGATTAACTGGGCTTAAGGTTTAAGAAGCTAAGTCAGGGAACCATGGGTAATACTGTCAGTTGTATTTGGCACATTGGCTGTTAAAGTTACAAGAGCAAAGTGGATGATGAATCTAAGTCACATTATAGAGACCTCTGCTGTTCTTCAATAGAAATGAAACCTCCAACAAACCACATTTAGGAAGTGAGCAGAGCTTGTCATGAGTCAACATGCCAACAGTGGGAAAGCATGGACTCCAATAAAAAAAAAAAAAAAGAGTTGTGCTCTCTTATTTTATGATTGCGTGAAAACACAACCATACATTCTGCATTTTCGGAATGTGGAAACAATTCCACGCACTTTTATTTCCTCTTGTGTGTATGCAGCAAGAAGAACTCACTTCCAGAAAGTCAGTACATTTGTGCTGACTTCATGTGTACCCTATACTTTGTGGTTGCCAGGCTTTGATGATGCACCAAAAAGAAATCTTTAAAATATTCAACTTGTTTGACATCACCTAAAACACAAGCTTTAGATGTAATGACATGCAAAATGCTTTTTTTTTTTAACGTGACCTGCTCTATAATTTTAGTCCTGCATGACCCTGACCCAAAAACCCATTTTGAGTTTAAACATAAGTAAACTTCATGATTAACGTCACTCCAGCAGTAAAAGAGCTTATTGTAACATGACACTGCTCTATAAAGGAAGACATCCTTGATCATCTGTCAGAGCACAACAGCGGAAACCAAGGTATTGCAACACTTGTGCGAGTTTACATCTGCTAATGGCTACACAATCTAGACTGAACTGAGCACCACGCCCAAACCTTGGTTCATTTAGGATGACAGAATGAGAGGCAAGAAATGACATCATTTCATTCTCTCAGTGGAGCTAGACAGTTATTTACAGTTATAAAATATACTGCATGCTGTATAGTATACTATTTCACTGTAGCTCATTAGATCTCCAAACCCACATTAAATTAGCTATCAAGTTGAATCTAATGTGTTCTGCTGATTAATTGATTACTAATATAAATGCGCTTGTATTTAATAAAAGCCTCTCATTAAACATCTCACCAGTGCGTACCCTCAAGCCATATCATCTAGGACAAGTATGAAACCATATTTGGTATGGTCTACATTGGAAAATGAATTACTTCCTATCATGTGAGATGTAGAACTTAAAGTGACAGCGCACCACAAAATGTAACGTCTGTCATCATTTACTCACAGTAATGGTTTTTTTAATCAAACCCGTATGAGTTTTTTTTTTCCTTGTCTGGAACTCAAAAGGGAATGATAAAGACTGAAAGACTCAGTCACCATTCACCGTCTTTCATTGCATCTTTTTTGATTGTAAGTGAATGGTGACTGAGTCAATCCCTACCAAAGAAAGGAAGTCATATAACACGTGGTAAAATTATTAATTACACTTTCATTTATGAGTGAACTATCCCTTTAACAAGTGATTTACTTAGTCCTCCAAACATTACTCAGGTAAATAGAATAAAATGACCTCACCTGTACACTGACTCTTGAATTCTTCGTAGTCGGACCCGTGACCAGCTGGTACAATAGTTGATCCGTCATACTTAAAAGATGCCCTGAAAACAGCAAAACTGACATTTTAACTGTTGTCTCAAAATTTAGCAAGCAGCCCACCTACATATTTTTGGGGGAAATGCTGCCTAGGTTCCAGATTTTGAGACACTGCCCCTGGGTTAAAAGACCCATCCCTACATGTTGCATCACAGACATTCATGTCATTGAATCAATTAAAACTGCGCATCTGAAAGACTGGAATTGCTGAAACAATGTAAGGAGTTCCGCCAGCACGCGCCAAACAGCTCATATCTGGATGTGCTGCAAATCAAGGCTTCACTCACCAGCATATATCTGAGCCGTCGTCTCGCACCAGATTGTATGCGTCTCTGCAAGCCTCTTTGTCAATTCGCGTTGCCATTTCGACGATGCGGAGGAAGATAATGTAACTAAATACAGAACAAAGCCGGAGGAATGAGAGAAAACGCAGATAAATCCAAAAGTGCGGCAGAGGGGCTGCTGGTGCGGCAGGAAGGTCTCTTCTCTCAGTGGGATGGAGAGGCAACTAATTTCACGACTCAATTCATTTCCTATTGCCTCTTAATGGGCGTCAGTGATATTTGTCTGTCAGGTTGCCGTTCAGAGAGCTTTTCACCTCCTCCTAACGGCCAACCTGGGTATTGAGCTACATGAAATCCTCCCAGCTCTGATCTGTCATAACATTTGGTCTGAGTTACTCTGCCATCTTGTGGACCTGGGTTCATCCTGACGTTGCTCTTTTCGGTAATATTTTGGATTATAGCGAGAAGAATTGCCATAGGTCAAACATTTTTTAACCCGAATATATATATATATATATATATATATATATATATATATATATATATATATATATATATATATATATATATATATTTATTTTTATTTTTATTATTTTTATTATTATTATTATTATTATTATTTTTAATCAAGAAAATTAAGGCTATATTTTTAGGATAATTATAATTATTTGAATGCTTACAAGAAGCACATTCTCATTCAGAATAAAATAAATTAATTACAAAACAACAAATATTATTGCTGCATAAAAACGATAGATAGATAGATAGATAGATAGATAGATAGATAGATAGATAGATAGATTAGATAGATAGATAGATAGATAGATAGATAGATAGATAGATAGATAGATAGATAGATAGATAGATAGATAGATAGATAGATAGATAGACAGACTGAGGCTTAAAGGCGTCTATGCGTTTACATTTGAATTTTTGACAGTCGAAGTTTGAAGTGTTTGCCTCACTCGAACATTTCATCAAGGGAGGTTTGTTTGATCGTCGGTTTGAGGAAACAGTCAGGAAAGATATATTTGCTATCTTTGCTGAGTTTGGTGGTCATAGCTTGGCGAGTTATAGAAATTTGGTCTTCTAAAAAGTATCGTTATAATCATAAGCTTAAATAGTAGATCAGTATGTTGGCTTTGTCTAGCCGATATAATTATATAATTATTTTCACTTTACAATAGGCTCTTTACTATTTTGGTTACGTTTTAATATAGATGAGATTATCAGTGAGCCAAGAAGCCCCTTTGATATACCGTATTATTATTATTATTATTATTATTATTATGCAGAATACAGTCTGAATTTCTTCAGGGCGAATTTGAACATTAAAAAAAAGTTACTTTTATTTTGAAATAAAATGTCAACGCGGAAGTGAGAACTAAGCTTCACTGTGCCACGGTCAAAATAACTTGTTTATAGTCACGTACGGGCATTTAACTAGTAGTTAATACGGACAAAGAATGGAAAAATGGTAAAATAATATCTTTATTTTACTATACGGTTGTTGTCATAGCTGTATCGATAAAATATGTCCAAATAAATTGAATATCAGTGAAATGTTGTCACGAGGTATTGTTTAAATGCCCCTTTTCTTTTGTATTCTGCCTTTGTCTTTTTCTACTATGCATGATTCTGTTTTGAACGTTATATAATTGTAAATTATATGTGGTTACTTTTAATTACACTCGAGAATTCATTTTGATTACGATATTTTGCAGATAGTCTTATGGCAGGTGACACAATGGACATTGGGAAGCAATCTCGTCTTGCACGACCTCACAGAATAAGTGAATCTTCGAAGGTATGCATAACAGCGTTCATATTGTTAACTAAGACTATTAAAATCATTTTCGAACAATTGAAATAAAGCTGTAATAAAATACAAATATATGAAAAACGTAAATTTAAAAATCTTGAATGAAAAAAGTTGAAATAACGTTCCTAAAATGACTAAAACTGAAAGAAAAATAAAATCTAAACAGAAACATAAAAAAAAAACTATGACAAAAGGACATCAAATTTCTAAAACAAACTAAAATTGACACTAATAATAAAATCTAATTCAAAATATGAATAAACTATAATAATATAGAAATACTAATAGATAACAGTGATGCATAACACTGTCATATTCTGTTTTTATAAATAATTTCTCAATAATAATTATTAAAATTCATAATGTGATATAAACATTTATACTCTTGAATAATTGCATTATAAATAAAAGCAATACTTTTATTATTATAGTTAGCCAAAGGTACATGTTTTACTAATTAAAAAAATAAAATAAAGTAAAGTCAGTAAATTAACAAAACAAAAAAATCTAATTGTCTGCACTCACATGAGATGAAGACTGTTATAACAGTCTGCTTGTAGACTTTTTATTCTTCATGGAGTCGGCCTTCTTTTGAGTGGCACCATGTTGACGTCACATGACTAGCTAAAAAACTTTATGCACTCAGGTGTCAGTATAAAGTCTTAAACCACTGGGATGATAAGAAAATCTGCACATTTAATATTTATCGAAACTTCAGTGTCTTAAAACTATCATCCACTAACTAACTCTCATGTACAACAGGTGTATCGATGGGCAGACCAGGCTAACTACCTCCTTCAAGGTTTAAATGAGCAAAGACAGCATGGCCAGCTTTGTGATGTCGTTCTGGTGGCGGATGACCAGCGGATCCCTGCACATCGGGCTTTGCTTGCAGTGTCCAGCCCCTACTTCCAGGCAATGTTCACATTGGGCATGCGAGAGGAACACGAGGCAGAGGTAGAGCTGGTGGGAGCCTCATACGTCGGTGTTAAAGCAGTAGTGGATTTCCTGTACAGTGGAGAGTTACCACTCGATGGTGGAAACATTGACTATGTCCTGGAAACTGCTCACTTGCTGCAGGTGTGGCGAGCTGTAGATTTCTGTTGCCAATATCTGGAGAAAGAAGTACGAGAAGACAACTACTTGTACCTTCAGGAGCTTGCCTTCCTTTATAGCCTAGACCGGCTGGATGCCTTCATAGACCGTTTTATTCTGGAGCATTTCACCACGCTTTCCATCACATCCGAGTTCCTCCAAGATGTGCGGCTGCCCAAGCTTTGTGCTTATCTCGCAGATGAGCAGGTGCAGCATGAGAATGAGCAAGCTCTTCTGCAGATCACTTTGCAGTGGTTGAGCCAAAGACCCGAACGTCTTGCGTTCGCCCAGCAGCTTCTCTCCAACATTCGTTTTGCTCTCATCCCGCCGGATGACCTAATAGGGCGCATATTGCCAGCCATACGTTCCCTGCTGCCTCCAGACGCAGGCTGTGAAACGTTAGTGGAGGAAGCAGTGGGCTACCACACGAGACTTAGCGCCCAACCTGTACTCCAGACAACACGCACTGGCCTTCGAGGAGGTGTGGAGCGTCTGCTGTTAGTGGGAGGGGAGGTGTCTGAACGTGGAGAGGAGTTGAGTGCTGAGGTGTGCTGGCTGGATGAAGAAGCAGGAAAGTGGGTTGTCGAGACACAGCTGCCAGCTCAGAGGAGTCACCACTGTGTTGCAGTTTTAGGGGGATTTATCTTCACTGCAGGTGGGAGCTCCTCGCGGGACAATGGGGGAGATTCTGCAAGCAACTTGCTGTATCGATATGACCCTCGAAGCAACTTGTGGGTTAAGGTAACGTGCTTCACTCCTCAGAAGTCAGTGACGTTTAAGTTTCAACAGCAGGACTCCAGACTATGACTAAATGGTTGCATCTGATCACGATTTATTTCATTTTATGTGTATTTATCTATTTTTTATTTTTATTACTACATTCATTACTATTTATTGTTATTTTTTGTTTATTGCTACATTCAAACTCAAGCAAAATGCTTTACTGTCAAATGTGCACATTTATGGGATAAAATGCAACATGATTGCTAATTGGTGTAATACATTCATGATTTTACCAGACACTTTTATCCATAGCGACTTACAAGAGAGGAACAAGGCAATAAGTCAAGGAGCCAACAATATTCGTAATATACAATGACAGGTTTATTTGCCAACTAGATTAGTAAGAAAGCTAGAAAAGGGAAGTCTTTGTGTGTGTGTGTAAGTGCAATTGTTTTTAGGTGTGGGGTGGTTAAATGCTTGTGAAAGAGATGTGTCTTCAGCTGCTTCTTGAAAAATCTGCAGCAGTTCAGGTGGAAGTTGGCAGCTCATTGACTTTGCCTCGTTGTGAAGGAACAAGAAGCTTTGCTCATTCAGTGACCTTACCTGACGGGAAGCAGGAGGAAAAAACCGAGATAGGGAGGAGCTGTTCTAGTGGTAGTTCTGAAAGCCTGCATTAAAGCCTTAAATTTGATTCTGGCTGCAACAGAGCCAGTGGAATGAGATGAGGTGACATGAGTTCTTTTATGCAGCAGCTGGAACATCTGCAGGGACTTATGGCGCTTTTCCACAGTATGTAACCACATGCTACGGCTTAAATAGTACCACATAGTACGGTTCCAAGCGAGCCTTACCAATACCAAAATGTGACGTGTAAACACTGCAGATCACTGATTGGTCAGAGAGAATCGTCACTACTACTGTCATTGGATTTGAAACGTGAGACACCAAACCTGGTAGACTTAAATAGTCAGTAACAGCCACTGAATTATCATTTGTTTGCACGACTTTTCTAAATTGCTTGCTTTAAACGACCGTTGCACCCAACTTAAAAAAGAAATGGCTGTATCGTGGTCAGTAGACGAGGTGCAGATGTTCCTCTCGTTGGTAGCCGAGGAGCGGATCCACGGCAGTAGAGGTGGTGCAAGTGTAACGATCAGTCTATAATCCCACCCACTTTGAAGTGGTACTTACCTGCAGTGGAAAAGCAAACCAAAAGTAAAGTGGTCAGGGCCGGGCCGAGTTGTACCACACAGTGGAAAAATGCCTTTAGTTGTGCTGACTGGTGTTCAGTCTTGAGATTACAAGAGTTTGGACAAAACGTTGTGTAGCATACTCTGACAGGAAGGCTCTGATTTTGTAAAGAGCAAACCTGCATGACCAGGCCATTGTTGAAATATGGGTTGATAAACTCAATTGGTTGTCAAAGATAATCCCCAAGTTCCATGCTGTCCTGTTTGGTGTTAGAGTTATGGACTCCATTTGCACTGTGATGTTGTGGTCAACTGATGGGTCTGCAGGAATTACAGTGAGCTCCATTTTTGCAAGGTTGAGGTGTAGATGAAGCTCCTTCATCCATGCAGAAATGTCTGAAAGGCAGGCAGAGATACGACCTGAGACAGTGGGATCATTGAAATGACACAGAGAGTTGTGTGTCATCTGCTTAGTAGTGATAGAAGCCATATGCCTTTTAGATCATTCCCAGTGAAGTTGTGTAAATGGAAAAAAGAAGAGGAGCGAGGACTGAACCTTGAGGCACCCCATTGATGGGACTCGGATACCCCTCCTCTCCATGAAAACCTTGAAAGATCAGCTTGTGAGGCAAGACTGAAGTATAGCACCTGTGATGCCCAAGTCAGAAAGGGTTAGGCAGGAGGATCTGGTGGTTTACAATGTTAGTAGTCAAAGGATAGATGAAGTTTTCTCTTGCCGGCCGGAGAACAAGCCTTCGTCTTTA
This sequence comes from Zacco platypus, assembly GCA_038088235.1. NCBI lineage: Eukaryota > Metazoa > Chordata > Actinopteri > Cypriniformes > Xenocyprididae > Zacco > Zacco platypus. Next base: position 21,226,376 of record CM076075.1, on the reverse strand, counting down.
GTTGGTTGGAAAAGGGGTGTGGGAGAAAGTGATGGAGAGTATAGTCACAGTTATTACAGGACCTTTAATTTTATAGACATATTAATATAGATGAAGATGTAAAATGCCAAATTGAGTGTTAATTTAAAAATAATAATTATAATATTAATAAGCCAGCAAATGTGAAGAGAATTGTGCTGGAGTTTGAATGTTAATCCAAGTGATCTGCTGATCTGCAGGGTGCCCCTATGAACCAGCGACGTGTGGATTTCTTTCTGGGAACCATGGGAGACTGTCTTATAGCCGTTGGGGGACGCAATGATAGCGGTGCTTTGTCTTCTGTTGAAGTGTACCATCCTGCTGAAGACTACTGGGCCTATGTTGCAGGATTGCCCAGGTTGGGTTTTTTTTTCTCTCAATAGGTGGTACCTGTTTATGTGGATTTGTATTTTGAATTCACTTTGTACACTACTTTTCAAAAGTTTAGGGTCATCAAGAAATCAAAGAAATTAATATTTTAGTTGACTTTTCTATTTGTCAGTGAATTTTGATAAAAAATGTTTCACAGTTTAAAAAAACCTATTTAGAAGCACAACTATTTTTCTTTCCACTGTGAAGCATAAATATAATTTGCTGGGGCTGACAAACTACAAAAGAAAAACATTCAATTAAAAATAAAAGTGTCAAATGTTATTATTAAAACCTATCTTACAAACAACCCTAAAACTTTTTTTAAAATCTTTTTTCATAGATTCACATATGGTCATGCAGGGACTATTCACAATGGCATTGTCTACATCTCTGGGGGTCATGATTACCAGATCGGACCGTACAGACGTGACATGCTAAGTTATGACCCTAAAACTGCGGACACATGGACAGAACGACAGGCCATGATCTTGGCGCGAGGCTGGCACTCTATGGCATCTCTGGAGGACAGAATCTATGTCATCGGGGGCAGTGATGACCACGAGGACAGTATGGAGCGCTTCGACGTGTTGGGAGTGGAGGCCTTTGACCCGCTGACCGATCAATGGACCAAGATAGCCCCTCTCAGGTACCCTAACAGTGAGGCAGGGGTGGCGGTCTTGGATGGAAAGATCTACGTACTGGGAGGGTACACCTGGGAGGCCATGGACTTTTCTCAGGGCACTCAAGTGTTTGTTCCAGACAAGGGCCAGTGGGTCTTGGGTCCAAATCTACCGAAGCACATTGCTGGAGCTTCGGCGTGTGTGTGCCTTGTCAGACCCCAGCAAACCAACAGTATAGAGGGTCATACCTCAGGACACACAGAGAACGACAAACAGAATTCCAGCCAAGAGCAACACAGATGATTGTCTGGGGCAGCTTATTGGATTAAAAAAAAAGTGATCTGAAGAACACTTTTATGAGAGAATTGACTTTCTGAATGTAGGTTGTCATAAGCCTGATGCCATTGGCTGCTTCTCAGATCCTGTTAAAAAGAGGTCAGCAGGAGATACTGTGATACGTTAGACTATAAATTGAAGCTGAAAAGCACAAACTAATATTGTAGTTTTTGTTACAAACCTTTTTGGAGTTCTCAGTTCCTTTGAGTTACAATTAAACAACCTGAAGTGACCATTTTACATGCCTGTTTCCACTGTTTTTTGTTGGTTTGTTTTGTTTTTTATTATTTTTTTTTTTTTTTTATCATTCAAAAGTTTGGAGTCTGTAAGATTAAAAGAAATGCAATACTTTTATTCAGCAAGGAAACATTGCATTGACTAAAAAGACATTTATGATGTCTGTTTTCAACATTAATAATAATAAATGATCACCAAATCAGCATATAAGAATGATTTCTGGAGTATCATATGGCCTTGAAGACTGGAGTAACGGTTGTGGAAATTTAGCTTTGCTATCACATGAATAAATTACATTTTAGAATATATTAAAACAGAAAACTTCTTGTTACTGTAACAATCAAAGTATTACTGTTTTTGCAGTATTTTAGATCAAATAAATGCTGCTTTGGTGAGCATAAAAGACTTCTTTAAAAATATTTTAAAAATCTTACTGACCCCAAACTTTTAAACTGTAGTGTAAATGCTTTTTTTTAACCTACTGAAGTTTCAGTAATGACATCTGTGAATGCTTTTCAAAAACATTTTATTCCAAGGCCTCAAAATGTGGTATTTTATCGATTCACATATGAATACCTGAACCTCATGAACAAAAATAGTATATCTTCTTTACTGCAGCCTCCAGAAGTGCTTGTTCATTTTTCTCTAGTTGGGTTCTTAGTCATGCAGGACTAACAGCTTTTCACTTAAAGGGGTAGAAGGGGTGCGATTCCAATCTGAGGAGCAACAACACCATCCAGTTAACTGCTCGCTAGCTATTTGTTTCTATTGTATTTAGCAAATATACAGAACACATTTTGGGATTTCTGTGTATGAACAATGCAATGCATTTATGCATTTAATGCAATGAAAACCATATTCTCTTACTGTGTAATGATGCAGGCCCTCCAGCCTCGATTCAGAGACCTTAGAGCATTCATATCCTCTTCATCCAGGGTGAAATCAAAGATCTGCACTCAAGACACATAATAGTTATAATAGCATTACAGTATCTAAAATACATTGATCAAAATGTGATGGGAAAATGTAAAATTACAAGAAATGTTTATTAGGCCTACTGTTCGTCACTTAATATTTTGCTTCGATGAAAGCTCAAGGTAACAGCTGACATCATTAGGAGAAAAAATATTATGTAATATAGGAATATATGGACTCTTCAGAAGTTTACCTTTGTGTTCTCCAAAATGTGGTGGGGTTTCATGCTCTGTGGTATCACTACAATGCTCTGCTGAACATGATACCTCAACAGAACCTGCAGAATAATCAAATCCAACATTAAAGCTCCAAAAGCGAAAAGTGAGTGGCGATACGATACTTGTTTTGAGAAAAGGTATGACCTGTGCAGGGGTCCGTTTGTGCTTCTTGGCAATATCCCCAACGACAGGATCCTCCAGTAATGTCTTGGGATCCATATCTCCTCTTTGGCTGCAAAAATTGTAAAAATAAATATCACCTGATTTTTAGGTTATAATCTATCATCTTCATCTGACATTCCCAATCTTCTCATTCACTTTGATAAGATTTATAGCTGGTTCATGATGAAAATGTCTTTGTACTCCTACTTAGGATTGTTTAAACTTACAATTCTGAAGGTCTCCCAGGTGAGCCAAATGGACTGTAGGCTGTTAAAGCAATGTTCTTGGACTTACAGTAGTTAATCAAATCAGACTGAACCAGGTAAGGATGGAGCTCCACCTGTAGGTACACAAATAGCTATTTGCAATGTTGTTAACATCATTTATCTTATCTAGACTGAATATTTCTCTTTCTAATATTATTTATTGATTCCTTATTTAAGTCCAAGCCTCATTTGATATATAACTTGCACCTGATTAACAGCAGGTGGGATTTTGGCCACAGATAGCAATCTCTCTAGTTGCTCGATAGTGAAGTTAGACACACCGATACTTTTCACCTTTCCTGTGGCTTTCAGAGCTTCCATTCCCTGAAACAGACGACAGCTCACTCCAAAAGGCCTCGACATCATTAGCAACGTATTTACATTATATGTTGAGTGTTAGCGGTTAGCATTACCTTCCAGACATCAACATAGTCAATGTCAGTTGTGAGCGTCTTTCCATCCTTTTCTGGGAAAAGGTCATCGCCCGTTTTCTGTAAGTTATTGTAAAGCAAATAATTAGTATACTTTAACTTGAATACAAGAAATAAAGTCCATTTATAGACTAAAAATAGTAAGTGATGCTAACGTTATACGTAATTAAAGCTTTTTTGATAACTGAGAAACTCAACACTCGCAACAAACTATGGGAGGCTACTAATAAATGTTATGTTGATATTTATGAACAGAGGTAAAAGTTGGCTATTTCTTTGTTCTGTTCAACACAAAAGAAGATATTATGAAGAATTTCGGTTTCATAGTAGGGAGAAAAAAAAATTCCAAGTTGGAAGTCAATGGCTACCAACATTCTTCAAAATATCTTCTTTCATGTTCAACAGAAGAAACTCATTAGGTTTTAAACAACAGTGAGTAAATGATCATTTTTTATTTTGGGGTGAACTAAAATGGATTAATGACATCTATTTTAAACAAATATAATTTGTTAATAATAATTAGTACAATCACACTTTCCCATTTTGTAAACATTTTCACAAAAAATATTAATATTAATGTAATATGTTGAATTATCATATTTCAATATAATATTGAAAACAATAATTTTAATATATTGTTATATATATAATTTAAAAATTGTATATGTATGCAGACAAATATTTCTGAGGTCACAGATTCTTGTATTAGCTATACCTTTAGTCCTACTGGAAAGTGCACTAGGTACAGGTCCAGGTAGTCTAGCTGAAGGTCATTTAAAGATTTATTTAAGCAAACTGGAATGTCTTCAGGAGCATGGTGAGTACCCCACAGCTGGAAAAAAAGGCATCATTATTGCATGTATGATGTTTTTGCTCCTTGTAAATGTGTCATTGATTTCACTTTAGATCACCAACATAACTTGAACTCACTTTACTGACTATGAACATATCTTGGCGTCTGATGATGCCCTGCTGTATCTTGGACTGAATGGCCTTCCCCACCTCTGTCTCGTTCCTGTAGCAGTAGGCTGTATCTATATGCCGATATCCAGCAGCGATCGCTGCCTCGGCTGCCCTTTGAAACATATCTGTGGCAATGGCCTGTAGCAAAACATTAAATCATTGCTAGTTTCTGTTACATAAGAATATGCCATTATTACACTATGAAACATTACAAGATGGCTGTCCTTTGATCCTGAAAGAGTGGAATGCATATGTTGGTCTTAAGAACCAGAAATCACAAAATACAGGGAAAGATGAGCAAAATAACAGTAATAACACACGCACATATATGGGAGGTGAGGCATGTTTTCGCAATGGAAAGCTGTCATTGAATAGCCTATTATTGTTGCATATTGTTATAATTATAGTCATTGAAACCAACATAAAAAATTACTGCTTGCATTTGTGCAATTAAACTTGTAGTTATAGTTTTCCCCATGTGACAACTAGCCCCTATAATGTCTCCAACCCCTATTCAGGCAAATCTGAATGTTCAAGAAACTTTCCCGATTGATCTGAATTTATCCTATGTATATGTGGTATATGAGGCTATTGTAGAAATGGAATGCTACCTCTGGCTTCCATGTTCCAAGTCCCAGTAGTGGCATGCATGTGCCATCATTTAGTTCAATCGTCCTTGGTTGTCTGGCTCTCTCCTCCATGTAAAAAAGATTTGTGCAGTGAGTAGCGGCTAAGTGGACTGACTTGTCTTTCCTGTCCTTTTCCTATCACTATATTTCAAGCTCATATCTTCCTCTTTGCTGTTAAAGCAGAACTGCCTTCTCTTTATCTTTGCAGTTAATCATTGAACTTGACAAGGAGTGTATCAGTGTGTTTGCTGATTATTCACCTATTGTTCCTGTACTTATGTTTCCTGAAATTACAGGCTGTTGGCACAATTGTGAAGGTGACCTTTAGAGCTCATGTGATCCTGTGTTACTTCCTCGAGATGTGTGTGTGTGTATAAATTAGGAAGTATCCTCAAAACCGACAGAGCTAAATTAAAATGTCAAAAATAAATTCAGTTCTTTCACCTTTAATTACATTTTAACAAGATATAGAAAGGTATAAAAAACAAGTGTGGGTATCTGCAGGGTGGAGTAAGGGGTATGACGAAAGATTGTCGCTTAGAGAAAGGTCTTTATCGTTGGTCGCGAAAGCTGTCTGTCAGGGTGTGAGGTGGGGTTAGAGGTTAGTTTCTGTAGCCATTCACCTTTGGGCACGCCTCCTTTCGAAACGCCCGTTACTCTAACCTGCAGGAGAGGCCGCTCACTGCAGAGCCATGGGTGGAGTGTAACCTCCAGCTCTCCCTCTCTGTGGGCATGATGGGTGGAGCTGTATCCTCCAACCACATCCATAACCCTATCTCTCCCTATCAGCTCCATCCTTGAGCTCCAGAGAGGTGGAGCTGGAGGTCATTTGGCTCTGCAGCGAGAACTATTTGACCTGCAGCTACCCCTGTCCCATAAAAAAGAGCAACGCTTTGTATTCTGCAATTCATGCATCAAACACTCGAGGGCAGCACACTGACACACAAAAGCATTTTAAATCTGCCTAAATCTGTTCTGCAATACATTTAGATTTGTCTTACAAATCCACCTGATGAAAAATGTCCCTTTTCTCATTTTTTCTGGGAGGTAAAATCCACCTCTTCCCATCTATTTGAATAGTAATCTTTAAAAGTACACTATGTAACTTTTTTTGTTAAAAATTAACAAAATTCAAATAATAAGTCCTTCTTCCAAAACTTGTTCGTACCCTGATTCACTATGGGAATCAGGAATTATATGGATATCAGGAATTATACCCCAAAAAAACAAAACAAAAAACTTTTTTTCTTTGTAAACTCAAAATAACAAAACAGATGTGATGAGACAAATCTTCAATTTGGAGAACACAGAAGGAGCAATTTACATCAAAGTCATTAGAAGTAAACCTTTGTAAAAAAAAAAAAAAAATTCTTGGATGTGTCATTTTATCACTTTTTTTATTGTATAAAAAAATTCTGAGGCAGAGCCCCCACTCTGTCCCAGTTAATGTTACTGTAAAAGATGGTATTAGGACAAGAAACAACCTCACTCTGGAACAGAACACGAACACTGTTATTTGACTTTATGGTTAGGGATGATTTACCAACAAATGTTTCAAACACATTGAGATGTGGCATAATCTGAGAAAACTGGTTATTAAATCCCAGAAGGGATGGCTCCAAAAGCATATTCCCCTTGTTGTGACTGGGATTTTATAAGGCAACAAAAAATCCCCCGTATATTAAAAGGGAATCCTTTATCATTAAATAACTGACTAACCAAACCAAAATTTTTTATATATATATATATATATATATATATATATAAATTATTTTGGTTAGTCAGTTAGCAACGCTTTGTATTCTGCAATTCATGCATCAAACACTCGAGGGCAGCACACTTATAGCCCAATTATCAAAGTAAACTGATTTATTAATTTATTTAATTTATTTAAGATTTTCCAGCTAATAGAAATCAATGTGGTGAAATTGTGGAGGATTGTTTGATTCCACATTGCAAATCTAATCTGGTAGATAAGTTTTCGGTTTATGTTTGCATAAAGTGTTTGAACTGTTTTGATAAAAAGGATCAAAGCCAAACTTTTTAAGGCATGAAAAAGAAAACTAAACTCAACAGAATCAAGTGCTTTATGGAAGTTAAAAAAGCTTTCATCTACAGTCGTGGCCAAAAGTTTTGAGAATTACATAAATATTGGAAATTGGAAAAGTTGCTGCTTAAGTTTTTATAATAGCAATTTGCATATACTCCAGAATGTTATGAAGAGTGATCAGATGAATTGCATAGTCCTTCTTTGCCATGAAAATTAACTTAATCCCAAAAAAACTTTCCACTGCATTTCATTGCTGTCATTAAAGGACCTGCTGAGATCATTTCAGTGATCGTCTTGTTAACTCAGGTGAGAATGTTGACGAGCACAAGGCTGGAGATCATTATGTCAGGCTGATTGGGTTAGAATGGCAGACTTGACATGTTAAAAGGAGGGTGATGCTTGAAATCATTGTTCTTCCATTGTTAACCATGGTGACCTGCAAAGAAACACGTGCAGCCATCATTGCGTTGCATAAAAATGGCTTCACAGGCAAGGATATTGTGGCTACTAAGATTGCACCTAAATCAACAATTTATAGGATCATCAGCAACTTCAAGGAAAGAGGTTCAATTCTTGTAAAGAAGGCTTCAGGGCGTCCAAGAAAGTCCAGCAAGTGCCAGGATCGTCTCCTAAAGAGGATTCAGCTGCGGGATCGGAGTGCCACCAGTGCAGAGCTTGCTCAGGAATGGCAGCAGGCAGGTGTGAGCGCATCTTTTGGAAGATGGCCTGGTGTCAAGAAGGGCAGCAAAGAAGCCACTTCTCTCCAAAAAAAACATCAGGGACAGATTGATCTTCTGCAGAAAGTATCGTGAATGGACTGCTGAGGACTGGGGCAAAGTCATATTCTCCGATGAAGCCCCTTTCCGATTGTTTGGGGCATCTGGAAAAAGGCTTGTCAGGAGAAGAAAAGGTGAGTGCTACCATCAGTCCTGTGTCATGCCAACAGTAAAGCATCCTGAGACCATTCATGTGTGGGGTTGCTTCTCATCCAAGGGAGTGGGCTCACTCACAATTCTGCCCAGAAACACAGCCATGAATAAAGAATGGTACCAAAACACCCTCCAACAGCAACTTCTTCCAACAATCCAACCACAGTTTGGTGAAGAACAGTGCATTTTCCAGCACGATGGAGCACCGTGCCATAAGGCAAAAGTGATAACTAAGTGGCTCGGGGACCAGAACGTTGAAATTTTGGGTCCATGGCCTGGAAACTCCCCAGATCTTAATCCCATTGAGAACTTGTGGTCAATCCTCAAGAGGCGGGTGGACACACAAAAAAACACTAATTCTGACAAATTCCAAGAAGTGATTATGAAAGAATGGGTTGCTATCAGTCAGGATTTGGCCCAGAAGTTGATTGAGAGCATGCCCAGTCGAATTGCAGAGGTCCTGAAAAAGAACTGCCAGCACTGCAAATACTGACTCTGCATAAATATCATGTAATTGTCGATAAAAGCCTTTGAAACCTATGAAGTGCTTGTAATTATATTTCAGTACATCACAGAAACAACTGAAACAAAGATCTAAAAGCAGTTTAGCAGCAAACTTTGTGAAAACTAATATTTATGTAATTCTCAAAACTGTTGGCCACGACTGTACAATTAAGTCTGATTAATCAATAATACTGAACACAATATTATTAGATATGCCTCCCCAAAAAAACAAAAAACAGGGATGACGGGATGATTTTCGTGCTGAAATTGAGTACATAAGCCTTTCGCTAGCCTGCGTGTGTCTCATCATATTCATAAATAGAGAAAAGTTGCTCAATCTACTTTGAGGCGTGCATGGTGTTGGAAGCAGGTTAGTTGTCACAATGAGCGATAAAGGTTGCCATGGAGCAGGCTAAATCTCAAAATGCCTGGAGGAAAAAAACCCCAGAACAAGAATCAACATTAGCGTGGCTTTTCGGAGAGGGCGAGAACTGAGGGATTTAAAATTATGTAAAAGCAACGTGGAGATAGCGTTTTTATTGCTCAACAGGCGAGTAAGGATATATTATTGAACAGATAAATTGCCATGTGGCTTCATTGTAAAGCATTATCTGGTCAAGTCACCTTTATTTAAATAGAGCTCCGGAAGTCACATGACCCATTCTGTCAACACCTCCATGCTGGCAGGCAGAAACAGCTCAGAACGAATGTGAAATGAATGGCACCAGCATGAGTTTCAAGGCAACAGAGTTCACTGCGCACATTAATTAAAAAACTTAGACCAGTACATAGCAAAACTTAATAGAATAAACATAACAGATCCCTATAATGTCCCCAGGGTGCTTTTAATGTGTGTCAATAAAAGGAACGGATAGCTTTCTGACCTGCAGTATCCTGATATCTACAGCTACCTCATCAACTTTCCCTTTTCCTAAACTCCAGAGACTCTTTAAAAGCCTAAAATGGACACAATCTAATTTTGTGTTGAATATTCAACTTTGTAGTCTTCCGGCTAAAATCTGCTTTGATGTCATTCGAGCGGTAGGTCAACTGTGTTGTTAGGTAACATAATCGACCCTAGCAGTCCTTGTTTGTAGGTAACCAACATAGCTATATCACTGAGTTCAGCAGACATCATAAATGTCATGAAATCTAAACCCGTTTAATCCCAAATCTTTCCGACATGAAAATATCCAAATGAGGTGTTGCCCCTTGAAATAATCTTTTTTTTTTTTTGTTGATATTTTTATGTAAAAGTGTGTGGTATGTGTATCCTGAAAATGCTTATATAGCCTATATCTGCTCAGTTATTTAACACATTTTAAACTCTTTCATGTCATTTTAGTGTAATTAAACATATATGAATATTAAGATAAAAGACAAAATTAATAAAAATATAGCATTCTGTTGTTTTGTTGTGTTGGTTAGCACGTTTTATTGCAGTGAACCATTTCAGTCGTATTGGGATCTAGGAATACAGTAAAATTATTTCCCCTTTGCTTTCCCCCGCCTCATCTATGTTGAAATAGTAAGGTTAAGTCTAAACAGTCTGGTTTGAAATTATTGTTTGGACCACTATCGATACCAATGCGGCTCTTCTGATGCGTGACGTCAACCTCCGGAGCTCTATAGCGCTTTATACAGCTTCACAGTGATAATAGTGATAAAATGATGCATTTAGCTGTTGTTTAGCTGAAGTCAGTTCAGCGATTCATTTCTGTTGTAAAGATCATCAATTATTAATTTAGTTCATTTAATCTATATAGTAGTTCTGCAGAAAACGTCGATTCAGCTTTTAGTTCTCGTACAACAGTACAGTCAGATCCATAATATTGTTCAATATTGTGAGGGGTCATTGTGGTTGTTGTAGCGTTGAGCTGGAATTGTGTCAAGGAAGTGCCGTGTCTAATGGGAACTCCTGGTTATACGTATTTCTTAAGTCTAAATGTTTTATGAGCAGCATAATAACCACAGTTAACTGTACAGTCAGCAGAGCTGAAGCACAAACAAAGTGTTTTTCTTGAGCAAAATGCACAAAGTGTTTTTTTCACAAAAAACTTTATATAGTGTACCTTTAATAATAACAACAATATGTTTACATCAATAAGACATTAAAAATGTTGATCCTTAAAGAACTCATGATACAATTTTATTTAAATAATGTTCGAGGAGTAACAATTGAAAACAATAATCTAAAGAACATTAGATGTCATTTGTGTGCCATATATGTCATTTGGACTCTCAGAGCAGTTGAGCATGCAAATTAAACAGATGCACTACAAAATGTTCTATTCCTAAAACATCACATATAGGATAAATACTTCACATCATGCAGGTTACACACAAAATGACTTCATGGTTTGGTCACAAGGCTTCCCAAACCACAATGTCTGTTACAGTGTAAGAAAAGAGACTACAATATTTTTTATTATGGAAAAATATTAATAACCCCCAAAGCACCTATACCCTCCCACCCCTTCCCTATATAAGACTAGCACATATAAAAAATATATAAATATGTTGCTTACATAGAACTTTGGGTTTCCTGAAAAAAGAAAAATATTTAAATTGTCACATGTAATGCACATAAATGTGTCCTCTCTTTTAACACTTTCATTTTGCAGCTTTGGACACCACTTTATTCTTTAGTCTTTTGACCTTATCCTCTTCTGACCTATCATTCTTTGTCTGTTTTTTTTTTTGGTTTTTTTTACTGGTCCAGTTCGTGGCTGTCTTGGCTCCGAGGTCGGTAGTGACGTGCGCAGAATTCTCTGATCCGAATGCATGCCTCGATCATCATCTCCTCTGGGACTGTTACTACAATTCGGAAGAAGTTTGGATATTCAAATGCCTACCGAGAGAAACAACATGGGTGTCAGAATTGGAACCAAGCTTTGTGACAAATAATAGGTGAGACGATAAAGTGAAAGTGGACTGTAGCAGATTAAGGTAAGATAGATAGATGAATTATTCACCGTAGCGGGCAAACAGAACACAGATTGCTCAGTGACCAGCCGTTCAGTGAACTCCACATCATTCTGGAACTCTGGGAAGTGTTCCATCTCGATCCCCACCTGAGGATGAGCCAACGTTAAATACAGCTAACCTCTGCCAACTTGCAACTTTGCACTCTTGGCAAACATGCTCACTTCTTAATATGGATGTCCTGAAGAACAAATCTGCCAAGTATGACAAGTGTCTATCAGGCCATTTAAAGGGATAGTTAATACAAAAATTAAAACTTTGACATTATTTACTCACATGCATGTCATTTCAAAAAGCACCATTGAAGTATAAGAAAAAAGGCAGAAAGTTAAACAATATCCAGCTCACAAAACCAGTCTGAATGATTTGTTTATGAATCAAACTGACCCAGCCAACAAGTTTAACTCCATGATTTTATTCGGGTACAAAGTGTACATGAAATAAAAATGCATGTTATTGATCTTATTGTGAATGATTCATCCATGCATGTTTTTATTTGTTTTGACCTGCCAGACTTCTCCAATCATTTAATCTGCTTAAACCCCAGTCCAGGGTTTTGCCACGGAATTGGGCTACTTTAACACTGTTGCTGCGGGTTGTTTTTCATGTCTGTGGGTTAAAGCGACCCCAAATAACGATATTTAGCCCCTGGATATGATTTTTACAAGGGAACCCTTTTTTCTGTTATTTTGAAGCTTGAGAAGTATAAAGTTGAGTAAATGATGACAGAATTTGAACTTTTGGTTAAACTATCCTTTTACTTTAAGTATATAAACAATTACGCTTCATTTTTCATCTACTCTTATCTTCAAGCAGTATCATGTATAATGCAGGAAATTACACTCACCATAATGTACATGGCTCCTGATGGCATCACCGGATTCAGCCCAGGAACAGTTGACAACTCTGAGAAACATATCTCAGAGTTTGACTGAAGAGAATAATAAAAAAGTGTGTTATTGTCAAAGTCGGATGCCGAATCTATCTTTTCTCTCTGAAGCTCTACTCCTCTTACCTTGAGGAAGGTGATGGTGCTTTGGTAGAACTCAGGTGTTGTGTCATTCAAAATGCTCTCTAATGCACCCTGGACTACAGTACAGGGTCCTAAAATGCGCTGGCTTAGTTTTACAAGACCCTCTCGAATCTAGAGTGAATATAAGCATGATTGGTACCAATCTGTGTATTTCATTATCTGTTACAGGTGAGAGGCTAATGCTTACTCCGGTTCCAAATATGTTATTGCGATCATGGATGAGGATCCAGCCCATTCTCCAGCCAGGCACCAACCAGCGCTTGGCCAGACCACCACAGGATAGGACAGGCACGTCACTGCTGAGAGGGGCCAAAGACTGAAAATCACAGCCAGGGAAAACCTGCAGAATGACAGATATATCTTAGCCAACTCATTACAACATTGTACATAGTAATATTGTTCTTAAAACATTTATAATATAATATAACATAATATACCATTCAAAAGTTTTTTTTTGATATTTATATCATATTACTTTTTGAGTAGTAAACGATTATAAAGCTAACAGTCAGTTATTTAATTTTTAGAATCTTCTGCATGTTGTTTCTGTTCCAGAACATGAAAGTTTAGGTAGGGGTTTGAGAAAGTTACAAGAGTCTATTGAGAGAGAGTTCCTTCCTTCCTTGTAGCTCTTTTGCAGGCGTCCACCTGGCTCTAATTACGATTATGGCTTTATGTCTGGCAGATGGATCCGCCCCATCTCCCATTGGCTAAGATGCTGCAATTTGCGGTGTTGGCACTGTTTCACAAGCTCAAATGTAGAAGTATGTTTTGTTGCTGTTGTTAACAGGGTCCAGACAGTGAGGCAACATGGGGTGCTCAATACTGTACCAGATGGAGCTCAAAAACACATCTAGCCAGTCAACATGCTACCTGCAATGAAACAAGGGGCCCCTTCCTCTCCCTACCGTCTACACTGCCTCTAATACGTCATCTTCATGCATGTTCTAACCACAAACACATGCAATGAAAAATGCATAGTCATTGAGGTGATGACTCTGAGCTGAAAGGCACCAATTCTCCACCATTCTCCACATTACAAAAGTTCTCTTTAGGGCACTACTGTCCAGAGTTGTGGACCTATTGCCCCCAGCTCTATTTTTACTGTCCTTCATGACCTAAAGCCCAAAATGCGGTCAGGCTTCCATTCACCACACATAACTCTAATCCCTCCAGTGCTGATGTGGTCTCCACTGCTGGATGAGGCTGAGCTGAGCCAGGAAAATGCACGCTACCCAACATTACAGTTGCAGTACACTAAAAATTTTCACAGTAATGCTATAGAAGAACCATTTTCAGTGGGGTTTTTTTTCTTAAAAGAACAATTTATTTTTTAGCGTGAAGAACTTTTTTGCAGCATAAAGTTTCCATGCATGTTAAAGGTTCTTAATGGAGAGTACTAAAAGCTGTTATGGTTGAAAAGTGTCTTGAAAGTAAGCCAGACTCATAAAAGCCATTTAACAGGGGTCATAGGTGAGCCTAGAACTCCATAAAAGACCACTGTGAGAAGACCTATGGTCAACTTAACCATTGAGGACCTCATCAAAGAAGCTTGAAAGTGGAAGAGCATGGAAAATAAAGAGTTCTAAGAAAGAAAATGAATCATCATGCAGGTGTTTCTGTATTCAGTGTGAGCTCACCATGTCTCCATAGATCTCATCAGCAAGGATAGGAATGCAGTTTCTTGACGCCACTAGTCCACACAGAATATTAGCCGATTAATATCCTGGAATTTTTCTTTTTGAGACACACATTCTTCATATATTATTTGATTAGAGTAAATCAGTGCATTCACCGGAAAGTATCTTGTGCAGGTGTTCTTTGGAGAACACTGAGCCGCATGGATTGGATGGGTTGTTGACGATAAGGCAGGCTGTTTTGCCATCAATCAGGCTCTCCAAGTGCTGAAGATCAATCTCCCAGGACTTCTCTGGCTAAAAGATCAAAAGATCAACTGATTTTAGAAAGAAATTCATCTTAGGCATGATGTAGACATCGCTATTGACAAGAGGTGTTGTAGAAACTACTGGAAAACTGGATAAAAGGGGTTATATAAGCACTAATGGTTGCAATAAAAATGCATCCTATTTTGCTTAATATGTACAAATAAAATTATTCCTACCTGAATTGTGTTAGGATCTATAACTATATTATTAAAGTAAACATAATCAATTATCTATAATGAATACATTAAAGCCTACAGAACAAGAGTGGTATTATTCAGCTATATCTTTCTGTGTTATTTGCATGTGCGTGTGTGTGACGTAAAGGTTGTTTTCATTTATTGATTCCAGATGTGCACCATATTGGAATGACACAGCATTTTCCCCCATGCACTCCAGAAACCAACCAATAGTATGTTATGCCCTATCCCACCCCCTCTCATCTCATATGTTTGTACACTACAATGCTAATTTTTTCCCTAATGTCCCAATGACAGAAAGGTCCTCTACTAAATTCAGTCTCTACTTACATTTTACAGTTTGCTTCTTGTTTTCAGACTACATGTTGACCTGATGCTGATTTACTCACCAGCAGATTGTAGTGCTTCACTTGGATGCCCATAGACACCGCCAGTGTCTTATACAGGGAGAATCCAGGACGTGGAACTAAGATATTGTCCCCTGGGTTACATAACACGCTGATGGCCAACTCTATAGCCTGGCTACAGCCACTGGCTAAGATCACATCCTACAGATTTATACATCAATAAAAAATCAGGAATATTTACAAAAGCATTATATGAAAATTAAACATCTGTGAAGTATCTGTACTAAGTGACAAAATAATCATGAAGGATGTGACTCACTTTGCTTTCGAGCGGAGCTTCTGAACAGCTGTAGAAGTTTGCAACAGCTTCTCTGCTCTTTTGGTAACCTGTCCATGTTTTTCAAAATGCTGAGATTATTTTTCATGAAGTGCAAAGCATAATACACTTTCTTTACACTTCTCTACAAAAATGTAAAATAAAATATATATATATAAATTAAAACTACTACTTGCCTACTGAAGGAGCATAGCCATTGTATTTGTGTGAGTCTATGGCATCCTTCATTGCCTGCAAAACAGTGTCATCTGTTGGCAAGTTCCCAAATACTGTAGGGTCACCTGGAGGAAAATCAGGTCCAAAACATACATTTACATTTAATTTTTTAGCAAGAATCTTGCAAATGAAATTAGACAATTAAAAGAGACAAACATGAAACATTAAATAAAGTCACGAAATCCAAAAGCACTGTAAAATAATACGCAGTACATAAAATTGTAAAACCTTACAGAGATGTTATAGTTTCTGTCTCAAACTAATTAGACCTATCATCCAGTTGACAAAATAGCCTTATTAATATACACAAGAAATTGTGTAAGTTTTAAATGTTAGGTCCTAATTAACAGAAGATAGAACTAAGTTTCAAACATTTGGACCCATTATTGGTATATAAATCGACTAGTTGACTCATAACTTACCAATAGATAGAGCAATCATGGGTTTCTCGGGGTTGGGAGTGAGTTTCATCCCGTCCACTATGGCTCGGATGGGGTTGAGTGTTTTCTTGGACATCTCTGAGGGTCTGACGTTCCATCTCGGCCGGTTGCTCTTCAGTTTGGCCGGGTTAACACTCACTTGAGTCCGCACGCTCACATGATGCACACCGTTCCCGTTCATGAAGTTCCTGTTCACACTATTGTTGTGGATGCCGTTGTTCTGTTCTCCGTTCATTTTCACCACAAAAGACATGTTCTGTGCACTTTTGAGAAAGATGATGTCTAAGGAATGAAGAAGATGACATTGAAAGAGAACCTTAAATATGTTAATGGTTTATGGATAAACAGTTTTTACATTTAGGATAGCTATAATGTTTTACTTACGTCAAAAATAAAAGTGTTGAATTTTATTTAATGATTATTATTATTTTACTTATTAATTTATTAACTTATATAAGTGAGCATTTTAATTTCAATTTTAATAGTGTATCAAAAACACAAAAGTTATAGCATGAGCAATCACTATATTAGCTATATTACACCCTACATATATATTACAAAAGCTTTTAGTGTTTTGTTCAAAATAAAGTTAATCGATTGTGCAAAAAAAAACAGACAGAAAAAAGACAAACACCACATTGCAAAATTGAAAATAAACTATTCTAAATAATCTGATTAATATATGCAGACTTTTAATAGTCCAATGTACCACTGATGTGACACAAAATGTAATATGGAAAATCACTTTCTATTATTTAAAATAATTATGCAAAATATTTTTAATGTTTTTTAAACTCTAAATTAATAATAATAATAATATAACACGAATACGTCTAAATATAGTAGTTGAAAAAAATCATAGGCCTAATTTAAAGTGTAACATAAATACCTTATTAAGCAGCTTTTTTAATAAAAATCACGCTCCAATGGCTGGGAATGAGATAAATAGGTAAATATGCGCTTAGAATGATTCATAGACCGAATTTATATAGAAGCCCCCAAAATGGGTGTTGAACCTTGCCCCGATTTTCATTGGTGGAGACTGAGGGCAGTCCAAAACTCCCCCGTTACATCATAAGTTTAAAATTCTATAGTTTCTTTCTTCTTTCTAGAAGCTGCGGTGAGTCTGTGATACACATGATCTGTGCACGCGATCTCACGCGTAAATGCGCGAGGAGCGCAAACACTCAAAGAGTTAGATCAATACACATGGCGCTTAAGGCCTTTTTTTCTTTCAGATCTATTACTGTCTCATTTTCTCTTCTTAATCCTTAATTATTTTAATTGTGTCACCTGTTTCCAGGTCGCATCTATACCAATTACAAATGTGAGGAACAAAGAATAATTGGGTTTCACACTAGCTATAGTATATTTCAGAATCTTGATAATGTTCTCAGATATTAGCAGGCATCATTTGGAAAGCATTCTCTATAGCTGTAATGAGAATGAAAGGGGCTGGTCGCCACATCTGTCTTACATAAGTCAAGCCCAGAGTTTAAGGGGCTGGAGTGGATCTATTGGTGCCAAAACTGCAACTATCGGGCCATTCTGCTATTATGTAACTAAACTGATTATGATGTGCAAAGCCTTTTGCCAACTATCTCAAATATGGAAAAATCAAAGGCTTAGGGTCTTTGTGAAGTTTTTTTTTCATGCAAATGCTCAAAATCAACATTTAGGACATCAGTGTTATTTATGTCTTGTTTTCTATTAATGTGACATGTAGTTAAAAGTAAAAAGAACATGATTGGAATTTTTTCAATGAACTGGTTTTGTAAACTCGATCAGTCAAGCCCAGTCATTCAAAGAACTTCATTTGGAAAGCTCCAATCCCAATTCAGAGTAATATCATGGAAAAGAATGACAGGCGCACGTTCTGTTTTTGTTAAAGAAAACAAAGTCAGAGGGGTTCGAACAGCATGAGGTGAATAATGACAAAATTTTCATTCTGGGTGAATTAATCCTTTAATAAAATGTCATGGTTAAAACATAGGAAAAAGCAGTCATTTGGATACTTAACCCTTTCAAGCCTTAAACAATCATTATCGAAAACACTGACATATTAGCTGCTTTTTTATCTACCTCAAATGGTATATGGAACAGTCTGATGCAATAATGACAAAGTAGTTAGAAATAAGTTTACACTTAAAACAGGTAAAAAAATCATTAGAAAGGACAGTTTTACGCTGCAGTAGCCTTGAACTTTAAACCCACAACTCTCTTTCATGTTGTTATTTCTTGGCATAACAACTTATTGAAGAAACCAACACGTACGCACGCAACACTGAATTAGTGAAGTTACGATTAACCTTAAAACACTTATCTGCCCTGATGTGCTATCTAAACTGAAAGTTGGGTCAATGCAACCGGGACATTGTAGGTAAATTAAGGGTGAGCTTAAATACACCCAAAAATGAACATTTTGTTATCATTTACTCAGCTTTAAGTTGCTCCAAACCTGTATGAGTTTTTCTCCTGTTGAACACAAAAGAAGATATTTTAAAGAATGTTGACAATAGACATTGACTTCCATTGTAGGAAAAAATACTATGAAAGTCAATGTACCGTCAACTGTCTGGTTACTAACATTCTTCAAAATATCTTCTTTTGTGTTCAATAGAAGAAAGAAACACATTCAGGTTTGGAGCAACATGAGGGCGTGTAAATTCATTTTTTGATGAACTATGCCTTGTTCAAAAAATATGCGTCATAATCCAGTAACCCTGTCCTTAGACAACCCTGCCAAGTCAATCAAAACACCATGTCAACATACATCTAACTAAAGAACACCACCCAAAGACCCAGCGATAACCTTGACCCACCATATGCGTCACTAAACCAACAGCACTCATGTTCCACAGTAACACATTGGAAACCATGTAGTTTTAGTTATACTCACTTCATAGGACCTTCAGGGAAAACAGGGCAAATGACTGATCACAAAAAAAAAACGTACGAGTCAACATACAAAGACATGTTATACAAATATTTTGGCATTGACCACCAATAGCTTTAAGGCAAGCAGTTTGACCTTCATGAGGTAAACCAATGAGGTAAAAATAATGCAAGTTTATTCAAACGTCTGATGTAAACTGCCAAAAATCAATGTTTGAGTACCTATGCATCTGAAAAACATGATAAAGACCATGTTGACTGGAACTTTCTTTCTTTTTTTTTGTCATATGTTTTAGTTAGGCTTGAAATCAGTGTTATCAGAGTCTGCTCAGTCTGAACTGGAATATAGTGTATTAAGACAGATTGATGTTTAGCCTGTTGTTCTCCTTCCAAAATGTATGAATTTGTGGCTCTGGCGCACTCTTCCTTCCCCAGTCTCTTAAGGTTACAACTTGAGGTTGAAGCCACTTGGACTGCATGATGAAGTTTTGACTCTCTAAGGACAGTTTCAGATTGTGTTTATTGGTCCTGCTTGGTTTGGTGAAGACAACAGTAGCTAAAATCTGTCCTGCAGTGATTCTTGGGGTGCCAAGTTGCTTGGAAGCTGTGGATTGAGGTGATGGAGAGGACTGTTGGTGGACTGAAGGTGAAAGAGAAACTGGTTTCTATGAGGACACCAAAATGTTCTTAGAGGATGAACTTCGGTGTGAAGACAGCTGTCATACACAAGGTGTGTGTGTATTGAGGTAAAAATAAGGTGAAAAGGCTGCATATATCCCCAATCCTATTGCAAGTTTTTTTTTTTTTTAAAAAGTCATTTGACAGCTAAAAATAGATTTTTAGTACCTTCTAAAACAAATGTTTGAGTACCTGTGCATCTGTAAAACATGGATCACTAGCAATTTTTTGGTGTCCTCTGTTTTAGACTCCTTCAGGCTTGTAATCAGGGTCACCAGAGTCTGTTGAGTCTGAATCTTCGGAGTCAGAATATAGTGTATTCACATCAAATAACACGTATTGATCATTTTCAGCTAATTGTTCTTCTAAAACGTATGAATTTGTGGCTCTGGCACACTCCTCCTTGCTCAATCTATTAAGGCACACTTGAGGTTGAAGCCACTTGGACTGCACGAGGAAGCTTTGACTCTCTAAGGACAGTTTCAAAATTTGATCATTGGTTCTGCTTGGTTCGGTGAAAACAACCGTAGCTAAAATCTGTCCTGCATTGATTCTTGGGGTGCCAAGTTGCTTTGAAGCTGTGGATTGAGGTGATGAAGATGACTGTTGGTGGACTGAAGGTGAAGGAGCAACTGGTTTTTTTGAGGACACTGGTGAAAGACTGACCTGCTGGATGTAGGACATTGAAATGTTGGTAGAGGATGAATCAGGGTTTGAGGACAACGAGGGCTTGTTTGGAGATGCATGAGGTTCTGGTGTGCATGGGAACAGAGGTGGAGTGCTTTGGGTTGATGTGGGAGTGCATTCTGCCTGGACAGCTTCTCCATCAAGCTCTTCAGAACATTCCTGAAGGATGCTCCTCATTTTTTTGCCATGTCTGGTGCACATCTGCTCTGTAAAACCAGTATCACCTTCATTCTGTTCTGGTTCAGATTGAGTCTTCGCCTGTCTGTGCCTCCCAACCAGGTCTTTCTCCACTAGAAGAGATTGGCTAAAGTCAATCTGATTTATTTCAAAACCTGTCAACTGCGTGGACGCAACAATTACTCCATCACTACAAATTTCCTCTTGAGGTAACATGGCTCCTGTGTTTCTATTCTGCCACAAGCTTTGGGAACAAACAAGCTCTTTTTTGCTGGTTTGTGAGCATCGATCCTCCTTTGAGCTGTTCTGAGATGGCCTCAAAATTACATGGAGGGTATCATGGGATGGTTTAACAACTTTATTGTCTCTTGGTTCCTCACAAGTGTTTGAAAGCGATGGTGTGATACTGTCATCAAGGCTCGGATTTGTTGTTACAGCTGCAAAATAGAGAAAATGCTAATGAAAATAAAAAAAATCTCTGAAATTTCAAAACTGATATGACAATTTCCGAGCAAACACCATATTTCTCACCGCCATATAGGAGCCTCTTTAGAACTGTGGCTAGAGACGCACTATCCCTTGAAAGTAATTTTTTCAGGATCTTCTCTCCCCTCCCAAATGGATGGGGCTGCTTCAAAACCTGGACACATTCATTTGCAAATGTGAACAGATTAGATACAATAATAATGTAGATTATTGTATAAAGAAAGGCAATAAACAGATT
This sequence comes from Zacco platypus, assembly GCA_038088235.1. Taxonomy (NCBI): domain Eukaryota; kingdom Metazoa; phylum Chordata; class Actinopteri; order Cypriniformes; family Xenocyprididae; genus Zacco; species Zacco platypus. The sequence continues at coordinate 21,205,004 of CM076075.1, read as the reverse complement.
ATTGGGCTGATACTAGTACAATCTATTTTGAGTGCGTTAAATAATTTTTCTTAGTCTTTCCTTCCTGTGATAGGCAATTCGGCAGCCCAAAAAGAAACCACATTGAATTTAATGTCAGATATAGCTTATTGTGTATACAAAATACCAATAATATTCAGAAAAAATAATGCAAAATATGGGACTTTTAATTATAAACACGCCCAAAAAGCACTGGGACTCTTATTTTGAAATGCATATGCTTTACTACTTTCAGCTGCTCATTCAAAAGTTTAAAGTCTGTTTTCTCATCACCAAATTTAAGAACCCTTTAAAATGATAATTTTGTTATACCATTTAAGATATTTAAGACAATTTATGACCTTTTTGTGATCAAACAGTTTTTAAGACTTTTCAAGGACCCACAGGAATCCTGACTTGATATTTAGCCGATATGTTTTCAAATGTAAGTGGTTGGATTTTTTCACCTGTTTTATCATCTTTCAGCAACAATTTGTGCAGTATTATTTTTAGAAAAATTATAGATGTCTTTAAAACAACTAAAGAGAAGATGCAGCTTCTTTAGATACAAATGCACATAAACACTAACCTGTTCAATATAAGTAGGTTGTGGTAGAACTTTATCCAGCTCTCTCAAATAGTGTGAGAGTCTCTCCTCCAGTTTCTGTGCATACCTTTCACCGTATTGCTCCTCCATTAAATCCTGAATGGTCATATTTGATTTAATGATATTAAACTGATGCAATAGTGCTGATATAAATGATGTGACATTCAAAGCATTTCATAACATTTTTAAGACAGCAGGCAATTTTTACTAACCCGAATATAAGTCTCACGCATGTCCCTGTCTCTCGCCAGACAATGAGCAAAGGTCTTGAAATCCTTCTGGTTTTTCTGCATCAGATCCATGTTCCTGCGGCTCTAGAAACATGATTTAAGAAAAAGAAATTGAATGTGTTGAAAAGCACAGTAGTCCTAAAACTATTTTATATGACGAAGACAATTTTTTTTAACATTACACTTCACAGAGAATCCATGAATCACATATGTTGGCTTTTTATGTTTTTGTGCTGGCCCCTGGTGGAAGAAGATTACACTTACACATTTGTGGTATTCAGGCAGGCTGTTAGGGAAAAAGTTTTCGATCTTGTCAGAGATGTTAACAGTACTCTGGTCATTCCACAACATCCACATGACAACCTAATAAAAAGAAAAAGAAATTTTTGTTATACAGCCATGCAAAGGCAAACAAATTCATATGTATACAATTTGAAAACTACATATACATATACAGGGCTGGGTAGGTTACTTTTAAAACGTATTTCACTACAGATTACAAAATACATGCTTTAAAAAGTAATTTGTAACGTATTTCGTTACATTACTCAAGTTTAGTAACTTAATCTAAATACTTTAGAATACTTTGGAATACTAATAAGTGTGGAACACACAAAAAAGGTAATGGCAAGTTTTTATCTCACAATTCTGACTTTTTCCCTCAGATTTGCGTGATATAAAGTTGCAATTGTGAGTTATAAAGACAGAATTATGAGATATAAACTCGCAATATTGAGAAAAGTCAGAATTATGAGATATAAACTCACAATATTGAGAAAAGTGAAAATTATGAGATATAAACTGACAATATTGAGAAAAGTCAGAATTATGAGATATAAACTCACAATATTGAGAAAAGTGAAAATTATGAGATATAAACTGACAATATTGAGAAAAGTCAGAATTATGAGATATAAACTCATACTAAATTCACAATTGCAAGAAAAAAAGTCAGTATTGCAAGTTCATATCTCCCAATTCTGACTTTATAACTTGCAATTGTGAGTTTAAATCTCGCAATTCTGAGAAAAAGAAGTCAGAATTGTGAAATGCAAACTCACAATTGTGAGGGGAAAAAACAAACTGTGAGAAAAAGATGCAGTGACGAGTGAATAATAAAATGACTCACAAACAACTATCACAAAACATGAAAACAGTCGTGGATCATCAGGTCATGACAGGACAGTTAAGTTAAGGGCAATTTATTTATAAATTCAGTCATTTTGTCTTGTTCAGGACAGATCTAAATAAAAATAACATTTTTATGATCCCTCTTAAAAGTATTAAAATGTTGATGAAACTTAACTCCGCTTTTTCAGACTGTCAGAGTCAGAGAATCACCAATTGCTGTTTAAATTACATTAAAATTCAAACTAATCACTTTAGTAATCTAAAATACTTTTCAGATGTAACTGTAATCTGATTACCACCCATTTAAAATGTAACTGTAAAGAAATACAGTTACTCAAATTTTGTATTTTAAATACGTAACTAATTAACTTGTATTTCGTTACTCCCCAACCCTGTACATATACATGGTTTATGTTTGTTATCAAAGAAAACAAAGTCTCACCAATGTCTGCAGACCAAACATGATCTTCATGTGTTTGATGGGAGTCACCAGTCGTGGCACAAGAGTGTAGGTAACATCCAAAAACTCAATGACTCTCTCAAAGTGCTTGATGTCTCGGGCTTGAATGATTTTCCAGACCTCTGCCGCCACCACACGGATTCTGCACGGCTCATCAAGGGTCAGAAGACGCCAGTCACCTTCTAGCCATAATGGAGGACCTAGAACTGAAAGAAAGTAAAAGCTGATTAGATCTCCCATTCATAGGCCGTTTGCAATGATTTATTAATCATCCGATTGTGATTATTCAATCTAACTATTATTTGAGATAATTATTTGAGTTTCAGTCACATTCGGACATCCAAATCAAGGAAGTTTAAGGTGCTTCAAGAAATGCCATACAAATAGTGTCTCCTTTTCCATTGTTATAAAAGTACACAAAGATATTTATATGAAATGAAGGTTTGTGGGTTTAATCAGACTGCATTATATAATATTATTATTATTATATATAATTTAACAGCGTTAAAGTAAAGCACACTGGCCCGATTAATTATATATTTATTAATATATTATACATGATTCCATATAAAGAAAATCACATATGGACTTTCACTTTCATCAACAAAACAGAATTAAGTTGTTAATCGCAATTATTTGTCAATTAATCAACAAAATTGATGATTGTGACAAGCCGACACATGCATTGTTTTTAAACTTGATTCAATTAGATTTTTCATTTGTGTAGTATTTGCACCAACTATGCAGTCAATTTATGATAAAAATTAAAGTAACAAGAAACACAGGAAATGTGCAATTCAATGCAAAGACACTGATTTAATAATAAATTATACTGATTTTAACTAAAAGCAATGCAAGATATATATGAAATTAGAGTAAACACTTATCAATATCATAATTTGATATAAATGACAGGTTTTTAACATGTAGATTTGTTTGGGTTATACAAAAGACAGAATGGAAACACCTTCTAAGACCTCCATCATCCGTTTACTCCATGCATATTCAATGATCCATAATGGTAAAGCAGGAATAAGGGTAGAGCAGGCTTTCTCCAACCACAGGTTTTCACTCATTCCAGCAAAAGCAGCAGTTTCAGACTCCAGCACGGTCATGTCATGATGTCCAAGCATCAGCTGTCTTCGTAGCAAACCATCTGATGTGAGCTGCTGCATGCCGGAAACATCCAATCATTGCCTCTGCTGAGATGATGATGGGCTCCATTTAAAAGTCAAATTTTGTTAAGACATGTCCGGGCACGTTTAGGAAGTCGCTGGCCGAACAGTTTACTTAAATAACATCAAAGATATAATAATAATAATAATATATATATAATATGATTAGAATAATTCAACCCTGATCAGTGACTCAACAAAGGTTCAGAAGGTCAGGGCAAAAGTCCTAAAGAGTCTTTGTGTGAACACAGAAATTGTTGACTGTGGTATTTTTTTTTTAAAAAAACGAACCAATGAAGAAACTTTTCAAAATAAGAGAACATCCCGTCAGCAGATAAAATAACAAAGTAACATTTGGATCAACATGAAAATGTAAATTTTTTTGCTGAGTTTATTGGTAAAACAAAATCTTGAGAGAAAACGTTCTGATTACTCAAAATTAAATAACTAAATATGTGTAAATATTAAGATACATCGTATATGATTTTTTTTTTCGTTTTCTGACAAAAGACAAACAGTTTTTCAATTCGTCTTTGCAAATATAAAATAAAAAAATATTTTTTTTTTTAAATGTGTGAAGGTATTTTATTTTGAAACGCATGTTTCTAGCTTCACACTTTAAAAAAAATCATGACCTAGCGCTTGTTGGCGTGATGTGTGACTTCTAGACGCTTGATAGTTTGTGTGTGTTTGATGCTACAGTTTCGGTTATTTTCTGTTATCAGGAAATCGAAAAGTTACTTTTGACGGTGAGTGTCACGTACAGCTCTTATTTCATTCATGCGTCCTTCAGACCACATGCTATACAGTAAATGCGTTCTATTGTCATATGACAATATATATTCTCACATATATATATATATATATTTATATATATATATATATATATATATATATATATACACACACACACACATATATACATATATATATATATATATATATATATATATATATATATGTATATAAGTATGTATGTATGTGTATTTATATAAATATGTGTGTGTGTATATATATATATATATATATATATATATATATATATATATATATATATAAAAAACAATAGAATGCATTTTATAATGTATTTTGTAGTCACACATTTTTTTTTATGTTACAGTTACACTAATCTTTCCAAGCAAGATGCCGCCACGAGTTGATGACGTAATGAAACTGTGTTGTGAACTGTCCGCAAATCAACAAGTAAAAACAACAGTGAAGCAGTCTGGAAAAGGAGCAGTGACAGCTGGTGGTCTAGCTTTTGCAGGAGGCTTGATAGGGGGTCCTCTGGGAATTGCAGTGGGCAAGTACATTCATGCCTTTAGTACAGGTGTCAACCTCATAGGCTATAGTAAGTAATGTTTTTCTTGTCTGCACCTTTGTGTTTTTAAGGTGGGGCTGTTGGAGGACTGCTTGGATGCTGGATGACAAGCGGACAATTCAAACCTCTTCCCCAGGTTATCATGGAACTGACACCAGACCAGCAGCACAAACTCTATGAGGATATTGCATCCATCTTAGGCTCAATAACATGGACTGATGTTGCACAGCTGACTGCCCTTGTAATGGGAAATGCCACACTTCAGCAGCAGGTGACTGCTGCTCTTCTAAGCTATATACATAAGGAACTTCAAGCTGAAGTGCACTACATAGACTGACATTTCAAATCTTATAATCATGCCATACAGGTTGTTTGATTGGATGCTTGAGGACTGTAGTTTAAAATGGCATTTTACTTTATATGATACATTTAAATTTGACAAGCACGGTATAGGCTAGTCTTTGAAATAATTTCCTGGCATAATGTGCAGTTTATTTTGAGAGAACTTGTGCTTTATAGTACATATGTGAATGATATTGTTGAATGAATGCCTTTTTAAAGTTATTTAATTTTGTCAAAAGCCTTAAAAATGGATTGCTTTACATTTAATTGCTTATATATATATTTATTAATATTTAGATTTGGCCAATCATGTGTCAAAGGGATTGTCTGACTGGATGCTTGAGTACTGTAGTGGAAACTGGCATAGAAGAATTGTTTTTAATTTGTATAGTACATTTCAATCTGTCAAGCACTGTATGTTTTCTGAAATAGTTGACTGGCATAATGTGTGATTTTATTTTCTGAACACCTGGGAAGATCATGCAATATATAGAACATATGGGTCTTTTTAAAAAGTTAATTAAACATTTTTTCTCAGAACTCTGTTCCTTTGTAACCAATATTTGCATACGTAGTCAAAAGCCCAAACAGATTTTTGGTTGCTTTAAAATATATATTTATTAATAGTTACATTTGGCCATACAGATTAAAAGCATACAGTCCATTGTTTATCCTATCCAACAACTACAGTTTCCTCATCAGGAAATTCATAATAAGGCACCTCCAAGTTGAGAGGTGCAGGTCCTTTTCTGATCCTTCCTGAAGCATCGTAATGTGACCCATGGCAGGGGCAGTAGTACCCGCCGTAATCACCGGCATTTGCGATTGGGACACAGCCGAGATGAGTGCAGACACCAATAACGATGACCCAGGTGGGGTTGGCGACACGGTCTTTGTCATGCTGGGGGTCTCGGAGCTCCGAGAGGTCTACATTCTGCTCAGCTGTGATCTCCTTCTCTGTTCTGTGACGAACAAACAGAGGCTTGCCTCTCCACTTGAAGGTCATGTTTTTCCCTTCAGGGATGTCGGACAGCTTGATCTCGATTTTGGACAGGGCAAGGACGTCAGCAGAGGCACTCATTGAGGAAACGAATTGGGTCACAACCGTTTTGGCAGTATAGATACCCAACACAGCAGAGGTTCCGGTCACCAAGTAAGAGAAGGCTCGCCTATTTTCACTGCTGTCCTGAGAGGACGTCTTAGGATCCAACACCTCACTACGACGGTAGTCAGAGAAGTCAGGGATTTTGATGTCTGTGTGAGCGAAACGTGCTCCATAATGGCCTAAAAAGGAGAACAAAAGTCATTGCATAGACTCAAAACAGTTGAATACACAATGGTCACAAGAAGAGGAGTCAGGGCTCTGACTATGGCTGCCAGTCCCTAACATTCTCCCTAATATCTTAAAAAAAAAAGTAAATAATGACACACACATACAAACATATGTCTAATAACATATTTATTATAGCATTAATTATTGTATTATGAGGAGGTTTGTTATGCAATAAGGGAACCACAGCAACCAGAAAAAGTAAATATACTTAATATACAAAGAAATGTAAAAAAAAAAGTCATCCTATTTAGAACATTTACGTCTATAACATGATATCTGATGCAATCTGCAAATCTAAAAGGAAGCACAACCGAATGTCAAGGGTCTGAAGAGCCTGTCAACTAATTACATGACCACGTTATATGATCACCTACCGCTCACAGCACACTTCACCAGCACTTCTGTATTCACTCCTCCTGGGACTAATGTTTTCAGCGGACCGCAAGCCTGCAGGTATGGGGAAAAAATCCCCAAACGAGCGGCGAGGGACATCATTTTTGTTCTATTAAGAGGGATTCTGACAGTCTGTACGGTCACTCCGACCTCTGAAGAAAGCGCTTGTGTAGCGGAAGCTCCTCCTTTAGCACGTCATAGTCGACCGGAAATTGACTGAACGGAAAGCGCATTATGAAACAAAAATATTTTAAAAATCCTTTAATTAAACTATTGAAATGGAAAATGAAATAAATAATTCATTTAGTGCTGAATGTTATTTTCACAGTATTTGTTGAAATATTTACCCTTTTTTGATAATTGTTATCATTTTGAACAGGCAGTACAAGGCAGTCTCGTGAAAATGTAAACAGTAGTGACGAGACGCTGGACTCATTTCAGTGAATCGGTTCTTTCGAACAGCTTCAGTGGTTCATCCAAGTCTTCTCACTCATCAGCTGTTAGCTGATTGATTCTTCATCAACGAATCGTTCAAATGTGAGCCATTTTTTCACGAACTGGACATTTCTCGCGCACACTGGTTGGGATCTGCAGGATGGTCACCTGAAAATCAAACATGAGATTCTTTCGCCGGAAAATAGCGATCATAGTTGTTTTGGCTTATGCAATATTTTCATTGTACGCCGCGTATAATGTGTTTTTCAACAAGAGGGTTATTTCTCGCGTTCATCGAGTAGTGAAAAAGGGCACTGTGATTATAGGTAAGATAATAAATCGTAACCAGCATAAAATTGATAATTAAAATAAACAAACAATATAATATAGCGTACATGTAATAAAACATATACTTTTAAGATTTTACTTGTTTAATAAAATGTATGTGTTTCCAGATAATGGAAAAGGAGGAGAGGAAGAGTGGAACCCATGGGAAGAGGAAGAGCGTGCACACTTCTTAGTTCTCCAAAAACGAAGAGATGCCTTCAAATCATATCAAGATCATGTTGCTAAAAACAGGCCAAAAACGTATAAAGTCCAGATCTGGGGCAAAGCAGCCATTGGCAAGTGGAATATGTTTTGCTGGTTCCAGAGATCATTTCTTGTTGTGTCTTTATTTTTTTGAATTAGTAGAGGACATAATTAAATGTCATTGTTCACATTTTCCTAGGACTTTATTTGTGGGAACATATTTTAGAAGGACCCCTCATCCCAGCGGACAAATCCAGCCAATGGAGAGAAGGAGAGATTCAGTCTGGGAAGATCAATTTCAAGTAAGCTTTTAATGGACACTTCCATTCAGCATGGATGCATTAAATTGATCAAATGTGACCGTAAAGACTTTTATAATGTTACAAAAGATTCCCATTTCAAATAAATTCTGTTTTAAAAGCACAATACTGAAAAGTCAGCTTTGTCATCACTGGAATAAGTTAAAATGTAAAATGATTTAAAATAGAAAAATATATTGAAAATGTAATAGTTCACAATACTGTTTATTTTTTTTTAAATTTTTATTAAAGGGGTCATGACTTGTTTTTTGTTATTATTTTAATAAATTCCTTAAAGGTTAACTTATAAAGTTTTTTGCCCAAAAAAAACCCCTCAAACAAATATATATATATATATATATATATACTGAAAAACAACCTTCTTTCTGACCCTCTGTCTGTAATGATCTGTTTTTAAGGGGTGGCTCCTTTAAAGGGATAGTTCACCCAAAAAAAATGAAAATTCTGTCATTAATTACTCACCCTCATGTCGTCCCACACCCGTAAGACCTTCATTCATCTTTGGAAAATTTCGGATCATTCGTCAAACTGCCAAAGTCACATGAACCATTGAAATTTCGAAGCACTTAACAAGTAACGAAGCCACGTTTACTGAAATCATGTGACTTTGGCAGTTGATATGCACTCGAAACAAAAGATTTGTAAAGCTTCAAAGCTTCATGAATGAAGTCGTTATTTGCAACACAAAAAGTATTCTCGTCACTTCATAACATTAAGGTTGAACCACTGTACTCACATGAACTGTTTTAAATACACCTTTAGTACCTTTCTGGGCATTTAAAACTAAATTAACTTGCTGGCAACGCAGGCCTCACTGAGCCATTGGATTTTATCAAAAATATCTTAATTTCTGTTCCGAAGATGAACAAAGGTCTTACAGGTGTGGAACGACAAGTAATTAATGACAGAATTTTCATTTTTGGGTGAACTAACCCTTTAAAGCTTGTCAGTAAATGGCCACTGTTATGATTGGCTAATGTCATGCATAGGAAACGGTATCAACACCCCCTCACCATTGCATGTCATGAATAAGTGTTTTAAAAACATTATCCAAATAAAATCATAATTTACAGACAAAACATTATAAAATCATTTACTTGCAGTTTTGCTGTTATGCAGCTGCTGTCAGAAACAATACATTTGTTGATTCATCTCAAAATTAGGAGTTTATATTTAGCTATTCTGACTTTTTTTCTCAGAAATGTGATATGTAAAGTTGGAACTGCGAGTTATAAAGTCTGAATTGTGAGGTATAAACTTGGAATTGCGAGAAAGTCAGAATTATGAGAAGTCTCAATTACCTTTTTAAATTTTTATTCCATGACTTAAACAACAAGTATCCATACACAAGAGTCTTGTTTCAAAAAACACCAAATAATCTTACAGACCCCAAACTTTTGAGCTGTAGTATAAATGATGGTAGATGATCAGTTTATAAATATGTAAACATTTTTTTAATCAGAACACATTTTCAATATAATTGCTATATATAATCCCATAATTACTTTAGTTTCAATACAGGAGTTTTACTAAAATGCAGATAACGCAGATTAAATGCATGATATTTTTATTTAAAGGAAAGCATTATGTTTCATTTTAAGAAACCACAATTCTTTAATCTCTTGTATCATAATCTGTGTATCAGTTTCTACACAGGGCCAGCAGTGGTCCAAGGGCATGTTTCTCTGGACACAGACAGTGTAGTACTGGTTTTGAATGGCCGTGAGCAGCAGAAAATCTCCTACTCCATCCAGTGGCTTCAGCATGTCCAGGGTCTGGTGCAGGCCCACACTGTCTCTCGGGTTGCTGTGGTCCTTTTGGGCAACGAGCGGTGCAATAACGACTGGATCAGTCCTTACCTTAAGAGGCACGGCGGGTTTGTGGACCTGCTCTTTCTTGTGTACGACAGTCTTTGGGTCAATGATAAAGACATCTTTCAGTGGCCCCTGGGTGTTGCCACGTAAGTTTTTTACATTTTTTTATTAAATTACTTATTTATATTAAATCATAATCGCTATTATTTAATATTTTATTATATTTGAAAGTGGCTTGTAATGTTTCTGTAATGTTTTTGTTATATATATATATAGATATATAGATATATAGATATAGATATATAGATATATAGATGATATATAGATATATATTTAAATTTATAAATATATCAATTTAAATTGAAATCAGTTTAATTGTTTATAATGTGTTTTTTCTTTCTCTGCAGATACAGGCATTTCCCAGTAGTCACACTTAGCGGTCAGATGGTGAAAAATGTTAGACCATACCTCTGCAACTTTCTTGGGACCATCTACAAAAACTCATCCAGGGAAACCCTGATGGGCGTCCTAAAGCAGAATGGCTTGGAGAAAGATTGCCTCATGCATGTTAGAGAGAAGTATGTATTTCTGAGGGGAAAAAAGTCCATTATTTCATCAGTCTGATTTTATATAATTCGAATTCACAAAATTTGCTGGATAAATGAAGTTATAAAATACTCTACTGTTAAAAAGTTCATTGTCAGATTTTGAAAGAAAGAAATTACTACTTTTATTCAGAAAGGATATATGAAATTAATCAAGAGACATATATAATGTTACTAAAGATTTATATTCAAATACATGCTGTTCTTTATACTCATCAATAAAATCTTAAAATATGTATCATGGTTTCCACAAAACTATAAAGCAGCACAATTGTTTTCAACATTGATATTAATAATAATAAAAAATGTTTCTTGAGCAACAAATCGCATATTAGAATGATTTCTAAAGGATCATGTGACTGAAGACTGGAGTAATGTTGCTGAAAATTCAGCTTTGCCATCATAGAAATAAATTACTTTTTAAACTGTATAGTAAAGTAGAAAACAGTTATTTTAAATTGTAATATTCCCAGTATTACTGTATTTTTCTTCAAATAAATGCAGCCTTGGTGAGCATAGGAATGTAAGAAGTTCAGTTAATGTGTATAAATATTTTAGCCAATACACATTTTCCCAGTGTTTCTGTTTTACCCATAAATTCCTTCAACAAATACTATCCCAAACATTGCTGGATTGTGCTTTAGTTTTTTTTTAATACTTCTTGCATTTTGTGTCATCAGGTGGCTTCCTCAAGAGACTGCAGACACCTCCAGACAGTACCAGATGGCATTAGCGCAAAGTGACCTCACTCTTTGTCCGGTGGGAGTGAACACCGAGTGCTACCGCATCTACGAAGCCTGCGCCTATGGCTCTGTGCCCGTGGTGGAGGACGTCCTGACTCCAGGGGCCTGTGCAGTTGGTAACCGGTCCCCGCTCCGACTACTTAAAGATGCAGGAGCACCCTTCATCTTCCTCAAGGACTGGAGGGAGCTACCTGCCATCCTGGAGAGGGAGAGAGGGATGAACCAAAAAGAAAAAACGGAGAGGAGGATGAGACTGCTGGAGTGGTACAGTGGCTTTCGTCAGCAGATGAAGGACAAATTCACAGAGGTATTGGAGGAAGCCTTTTTCAAAATCACCTAGGATTAGTTTGGAGAACATTAATACAGTCTCACATAAAAAAATTATAAAGACAGTGAGCAGATGCTATGCATCAACATCCACTTGGGTTGTCACTTATTTTTGGAGCCATTCATTCATTTGGTTTGCATACAGTGTTTTACTTGTTTAGTTGTTCTTATACATGTGAAATAAAAGATGCTACTGTATGTTAATATAACCTGGTTCACCATATGCTGCTGTGCATTAATGCCCTCCATGTTTACTGTAAAATATTAATTTATTAAGTCAATGAAAAGAACAGTACAAAAAATGTACAGTTTTTTTACGTTGTAATCTAGCTGGGTTATTTAAACAGATATTTAACATTGTTAACATTTCATTTTTTTTTTCTGGAAGGTGTTTTTTGCTTTCAGCTCCATGCAAACTAATAAAAGAACTTCATTTTACTTTCAACCTGTCTGATTTTTTTTATTTATCAAGCATTTACACTTGCATACAGTGCTGAAGCGGACGTAAAATCAAATTTACAAAAATGGTCAACTAAACTGGCTGTTGTATTTGTCAGAACATTACCAGTCGCAGTGTTTCAGACATTTTGGTGATTCTATATCACAAAGTTTATAGCTGTGTACATAACTACATTACTGTATTAATATACTAACATGTAGCGACTAATGTAGTCTGATTCCCAAATGAATAATGGTTATGATCCGGTTCTTTTTAGTGAATCAAACCTTTCACGAACTGTATTTAGTGAGTTGCTTTACTTATATAATATTCTACTGCTATTTACTTAATCAATCTCATGTTTTATTAATATACAGTTTAATTTAGCATGTGCATCAACAGGATAAAAAGTGTATGTATACAAATATAAAAAAGTTTTGAGTTGGATTTTTGTTTTCATTGTCAACTTATGTATTTGTTGATTTATTATTTTTTATTAGTGTTAATCACCCTACACTCTGTGCTTGACATTAATTCACACAGTTTAGGGATAAATACACCACTCTTTTGGAACATTATCACATCTATATCTAATGTGGAAAAGAATATATTATTATGTTTATGCCACTCTTTGTTTAGATGATCATCATTTTAAACAATAATTCATCTTTTTATAATGGATTTTTATAGCAAAAACAATACATTTGCTAGACCTATATAAAAGGGATCTGTAAAAGTAGCAAAAATAAAAGATGAAAGCATAGTAAAACATTTCCAAGAGTTTAATACATGATCGTCATTGCGAATAATTCCTTTAAACCTCTTAAAATTGTTTAGAGGAAAATCCTAAAGGTTTTTTGAGATAAAATTAATTTAAAGGCACTATGGTGCTCTAAGTCTTGCAACAAATCCGCTGTCCTGAAAGAGGCACTATGTGACGCATAGATGAGTTTATCTTTAGAGATGATGTATACAGTATACAGCCTACATTATGGGCTTTTATTATTTTATAAAAAGAGACGCATAGATAAATGAACCAATTAAATAGTGTCGCAACCTTTTCTATTTGCTTAGCATTTTTATTTTATGTATAGAACATTTATTCCCCCAGTAAAAAGTCTGAAAGGTCATTGAAGAAATTGAACTCTGACTGGTCGTGTCATTATTTTCGTGTAATTCCATTTACTGGCCACTAGGCGTCCTACACAACACGCACTGGTGCGTTGCTAAGCGTTACTAAAACGAGTTGTTGAAACCAGTTAAAAATACTCACAAGGCTTACTTTACAACTTTAAAAGTCTTTAACAGAAATCATATGCACTTTTAAAGGATTAACACTACAAAGATTTGAAGGGTTAGCAAATATTATATATAAAAAAAACAAGTTTTCAAACTGTTCTACTTTGTTTATTAGCATCAAAATGAAATATTTTGAATCGCTCACGCTATAACGACAACGCAAAATTACTTTTGGGGGACAACTGGTTAGAAAAGTTGTCAATCCCGTCCACATTTCCGCTACGTGCACCCCCTCCACCTCCAATCCCTCCCATTTCCAACCACTTGCTTTTCCAGCTGCTTTGAGGTCAGTCAGAATCCGTGAAACTGTCCGGCGATCAGTCACGCGGACGCCAGGAAGGGGTGCTGAAAATCACGCTAGCCCTGTGTAACATGTCATTATGCCGCTCTGTCTGTCCAGATCCGTCGGCGGGTGACTAAAAGACAGTTTGAAGGGCAGGACTGCCTCTTTCTGAAACAAGCTGTGGACATTTGCCCAAGGAAAGGGTTACTTGTTTGGGAGGAAACTCTTCCAGCGCGCGCTCTGTTTTGATAGCATTGACGGCGGAATTACAATCGGAATCGTTCGGGAACTCGGACGATGAACATTTGCGGCGTTTGGCTTTTGGGATTTTCTGCCTGAGCAACTTGAAAAATCTGTGGGATGCACTTGCCTCTATAGGACTACCTGGGAATTGAAAAAGCCCCAAAATAAGCCAGTTTACAAACATTCTCGCAACTGAACTGTCGATATTTCTATTCGCTGTTGAAAATGTCGAATCCTCTGAAGTTTAAAAAGGAAAAGGAGATCATTACAGATTACGAGACTCAAGTTAAAGGTAAGCAAATGAATCATAAGCTGCAGTGGTGCAGTGAAAGTGTTCAATCATTGAACAGATCATTTGTGCATCATTTGAGTCACAGATTGAACATTTTGTGTAAAAAAAATCAGAATTGATTTTAGGTGATCTTGTTTTTTGCAAACAAGAGGTTTGATAGAAGCTTGTCACATGTTTAGTCAATGAATGCCTAAGGTTGATATTACAAAAAAAGGGGAGAAATGCTTATAAATGTAGTTAAAACTCATTTGGCAAGTTGTTGTAATGTTATATACATTAAAAAAATACTGTTTTTACAAATATTTTGATTTTAAAGGCTAACAATGTCAAGTAGTGTTTTTTTTAGTGCATTTTTCAAGGTATTGATTTTTGATACTTCATTTGACCCATTCGAAATGACTATTCATAAAAAGGTCAAAATATTAAGTTATATTTTTCAAAATCGTTTAATGCAAAAACGGTCCTCTACTTTTATACTTGTCACATGACAGCAAAATGGCTTCTTGGATATTGGTTATGCCAAATGGACTTTTTCAAATATTAATAATATTTTGAAATAAAATATCTGCTTTTTTTCTGCCGAATATTATGTGGAACTACTTTTACTTGCATTTCTCTTTTCTAAAATTAAACTTAAAACATGTTTATTGTATATTAATTTGTTTTTATATGAACTGTCATTGAATATTGTGCTCAAAATAACACATCTGTAGTGAAGCGGAAGTGCTTTTTTGTTTTGAGTTGATGGTTTTTCATTCTATTTTGAGTATTTTCATTTGTGGAAGTGTCAGTAATGCTATATGGGTCTCCACAGGCTCAGAAAACCTAGAAGTATCAAGCGGTTTTAAACGTATGATTTCCAGGCCTGGAAAATTCATGAAAGTTAATACAATGTTAACCCTAAAAGGATAACATAGAAATATGAGGTCTGTGCTTTCTCATGGCATGCTGCCATGTTATAATTTGGATGAAGATGATGAGTTTTTATTCCAAGTTAATTGACTGAGTAATTTCAGGGACCCTCTTTTCAATATTATTCTCAGTAATTATTACCACACTTACTTCTGTCCGCTCCCCCAACCACTCACAATGTTACTGTTGCTGAGTATACAGACACCTTTTACTATATATATATATATATATATATGTATATGTATATATATATTTTTTTCCTGAAAATACTTCAACAGCTATATTGATTGCAAATGACTCGGAGTCTCATGGAAACTCATTGGCCAAATTTGCTCCCTGTGATCACAGAACTTTTTAAAAGCTTGCCTTTTACTTTCCAGAAATCCAAGGCGGATGGTCTGTTTCCTTTTCGTCTCATGAGCATCATCATCATCATAGGAAATAGGCAGTTGCTGCATTGTAGTAACCATGGGGATTTGGCATCACCCCAAGGGCTGAGTCCTCCAGGGCTGTTTGCAGACAGAAATGCCTATTATTTATGTAGAGGGAGAGAGAGCGAAAGAAAGAGAGAGAGAGAGAGAGGTACGTCGGTATCATGACATTGCGTTTGTCAGAGCAGCAGCGCTCATTTGGCAGGAATGTCTCTATCCCCTCGCTCTGATGATGACTAAGGCTGTTAATAGCAGCATGATGCACAGAATCCGCCCGTGTGGAGCATCTCATTAGCTTTGCGCTGCAGCCAAATGTGGTTGTAGTAACATGAAAACACCCCTCAGATTAACAGCCATGCCTTTTTCCATGACTGAAGGAGGGAGATTGGTTCTAGCTTTATGCTGGTGCAATGTTAACAGTTATATTATTGTGCTTTTTTGTTGTCTTCTAAATATTTAGCACCCATATCAGGTACAGTGCTTGAAGTGGAAAAAAATAAAGTCCCGGTACTCACCAAAGCAGGCGGGGCTTGGTTGGGGTTTGGGGGATTGGATGTCTCCCTCGGTTGCAAGGACGTAGTTTTGGTTTGAATGATTTGAACATTGGGGGGATGAAGTGTGAACCTTTTAACAGGGTCCCGGGGCATATGCTCCCTTGTGAGGTTTATTTATTTGTTTGTTTTTACAAAATGGTCCAATTGGTTGGTAACATAACTGCAGTAAAGTTGCCTATAGTTAACAATCACTTGTTTGCAAAGTGCTATAGTTAGTCAAACAATCTTTACCTAAAATTTTCTTTTACTGAACATGTTAATTTCCTGTCATCTCTTGGAATATCTGAAAGCCAGGTTTTTCCTAATATGTCATTATTAACAGAAAACATTTTACACATGGGGAAAACCAATTGTTTAGTCAATAATCAAGGAGGTCCATTATTTTAAAGCTCTTTCTAACTTGTATTTGGCTTTAAAAGTAACATAATTTGTGTAATTGTTTAATTGTAGCGTTTATTAAAGATATAATTACAGGTAAGACCATTGATGGCTTCTCATTACTATTTTTTTTTATTTATAGCGTTTGTTATGAAAAATAGCAGCACAGTTAGAAACTATAGCTACAACAAAATCTATTCCCTTAACAGTTTATCTATTATAAGTTCTACAACTAGTCAAAATTTGCCACAATAGACGCAAAAGAACGTGATAAATTTGAGTAAATTCTCAAGAGCGCGCTGGTGAACTCGCCTACGGTTATTCGCACACCACTCATGCAAAATTAAACAATTGGGCTTTAGTCACAGCCATATTGCAGAGAGAATTGATCCGTTCAGTTCGCACAGCTTATAAAAGCTCAGAACGCACAATGTATGCAATTAATTAATAGTCTAAATCTATTCTTTGCTAATCTCCACCCGCATACATCTGATAAACCAGTCATAGTAAAGTTCTTCAGCAAAGAGTCTCCTCTTGATATTTGAGATATCGGAAAAATATTTACATATCGATCTAGCATCATTTTTTGTCACAATGAAGTGTCCACACTGCTGGAGCAGCTCATCTAATTTGTGTGCCCAAAAGGTTAAAACGTTTCAGTCAACGATTTTGACCCTCCAAAACTATTTTGGTTAAAACCAAAAATTTACTTTTTTGGACAGAAATTTTCAGTTACTGTCATCAATACTTCCTAAGAATTTGCCATGGAGTTTCCCCTCAACCTGACTTGGGATGTTTTGGGATCGACTACTTCCTCTACAACCCTGTGGTTGTCTTGAAAGTGATACTGTGAGAGAGTAGAAAGGCCTGAACTGTGCCTGGAATCCCTCTTTATCGGCTTATGTCGAGGACTCGTGTCCTAAGTGGTGTGTCATTTGTATTCCAGGCTCCTGGTGTTTGCGCATTCTCTTCTTATCCTGATCCTGACTATCACAGGTCATGCCTCATATTATTTGTGCTTAGATTATTTTATTTTTTGATTCAATACAACTGAGAAGCTAATAAAGTCAAAAGTAAATGGCATTCACAACCACATTATAGTTGTAATCTGATCCATTTTGAAGTGAAATGAAAAGTATGGCAGGACGTATTTAGCATATTTTATTCATTAGCATTTGATTTGATTATGAAGAGTGGATGTTACCTGACAGAATGGAGCAGGTTGGAAGGGGAAGTAAGTGGGATTTGGCATGCCAGCCGCAAAGGAAAAATCTATTTTGATAATGATTGTGAAGACCGACTTTTGTGTCCTCTGGAATAGCGATGAATCACTCACAGTAAGATAAGTCATGTGTATTAGGACATCAGAGATTTTATGTACTTCAGAGATTTACTTCCTATTAGTAATCAAGTATTTGAATTTTGACCTTTCAAGTTTACGGTTACGCATAGTAAGTCTGTGATGACTTTTGCACATAGTTTCCAGGTTCTGTTTCTGTGCTTCCTATCTATAAACTTTGCAATGACTCATTGTTTGCTTTAGCACCATCATGAGTCACATGAAGCTTATTTTAGAGTTATCAGGTTAGGTCAGCCAGCTAGGACTGAAAGGTCCTAGGATCCCAGTGGTTGCTCTGCATAAAGCAGCTGGAGAACCTAATGGTTAGTCTTATCAACGGCACACAAACCTGCCGTATCAAACACCCTGCACTCTGTGCAGCACTGATTGCATGGAGAGAGAAGTGTAGGATGAACAGAACAAAATATGGAAAGGCTCAAAGATGCTGTATTATAGGGATGTCACAGTGAGGAACTTTTCACACTGGTATATAAACTCGTGACAACACAGGTATTTGCTGCAACACCGGTACTGATAACACCAGGGGTGATGGGGGTGGATCAAACGTCCTGTTTTTGATTTGTTTAGATGTCTTTGGGCCATGTTGCATTCATATTTCAGTCAAACCACACCAGAGTTTGCTTGGAAGCGAACCGAGACTCCTTGAAAAGGTGGATCTCTGGCCACTTGTTATGTGTTTCGGATGGCAGCAATAACGCCAAAGTTCGTTTTAATTGAACCAAACCTGCCAAATGTCCATTTGTTATATTTGTATTTCAGACACATTTTGTGATTTTTAGTTCCAAATTGAAAATATATGAATGGTGCTCTAACAATATACAGTAGCTTTTTATTTGTACTTTATGAAGCATGGCTGATTTACTTCATAGCAAGTAAGTGCAGAGATGTCAACTCATAATTTGGTCCCTTGGCCTGCTAGCAAAGCACAATAGCATTGTTTTCTTTGGCCAGATTGTCTGTTTGATGTCGCACAGTTGGCGTTCTTTTGATTGCACCAGGTCACGACTCACTGGGCTGCCCCTGCTGGCTCCTGACATGGACGCTGTCCTCAGCCTGTCAGAGAATATTTCCCCCATAAATGTTCTAACCGCTAATGCATCTTTCCAATAAAACATAAATGCCCTGCCATGCGCTGCTTTATGAGGCCGTGTATATATATTTATTTTTTGTAATATTTTGGTCATTTTTAGATATGGCTTTAGAGATGGGAAATGATTTGTGCGGTTGACATGAAATGCTTTAGCATGTAAAACATAATTATTATGCATTCAGCTTTTGTAACTTTTGATATTCACAAAATATTTGGAATATTTGTACTAGTAAAATTAAACTTTTAATTTGGCGTGTGGTTAATTTAAAATGAACCACACATTTAAAAGGAACTAGTGAAGGCAAAAATATTTTTAAAAAATGTGAAAAGTTAAAACAAATGATGATCAGTCTCAACCTAAAATATTTTTATCTTGTACCTTTTTTTTTTTTTTTTAACTAAAGTCTTGTTTATAAAAACAGGCTTATACATGAAGTACTATAGTGGCTCATCTTGAATTATTTCACTGAGATTTGACTTGTCTTTAAATTGCTTTATCATAATGACACCAACCTTGCTAAATTATTAATGAACTATGAGTTAATGTCCTAAAAATGGCTTAAAGATTGTTCAGTGTTTCAAAAGTCACTGTCAGAGCTATCTTGGGGCTTGTCATTTTCAGTGCTACTGACTAAGATATTTTTCACAGCTCACACTTTGTTCTGTTTAGTTTAGCCTTGCCCTGGATGTCCAGTTATTTCATAAGCGCACAGACTGTGCTAATCAGTTTGTATACAAACTGAAAAATGAATGAACACACAACTGTCAATGTTTACTACTGGATTCTGAATATCACTGAGTGAAAAATGAGTCAATTCAGTTAGGAAATGAGTTGTCAGGAATGCTTAGTTCAGTCCATGACTCATGATTTCATTGACAAACTTTCATTAAAAAGCCATAAACAGTTCATTTACAAACTGGACACCCCTTTATTTTATTATTTTATTTTACTCTGTTTGACTAAATCCTTAAAACGCTCCTAGTCAAATGATTCATTTGCAAATAAATCAGCCCATTACACTATAAGGTCAATTATTTATTTATTTTATTTGTAATTTTTTTGTTTGTGTCGCTGCAACTTCTGCATCAACATCAACCTATAGTATATAAACAAAAATATAAACTGTACTAATAACAAGAGCTAAATAATAATCTTAAATCGGTTTAAAGTAATTAAAACAATTCCTCTGCTTGACAGCTATGTCATTACAATTTACCGCCCGTTTTTGTTAATGAAGTCTCTTTTGCAGTAGAATTCCCTCACTTCCTGCTTGAGGCATCCTGTACCACTGTTCCCCACAGGTCCACAAATACCTGCCATCTGCTCCAGCCGGACCATCAGCCTTTGTGCTTGATTCTAGTGCCCGAAGAGTGGATGAACACCCTTGGTGGTGGAGGAAAGAGTGGGGGTTATTGATGGGACCATCTGTGTCTACTCTCCCTCTCTCTTGTTTGATAGACTAAGCCTGTCTCCTGCCTAGTCTTTCCACGCATGCTGGGCTTTACAATCCACCCAATAAAATCTGCTTCCCTCCACCCACGTCACTCCCTAACTCCACCATCCCGAACCCTAACAATACACCGCAATTCAAGGAATTGTTTTTGAGCTAGGTTGTCGTAACTGTGTCTATGCACAATATTGCGTGTGTTCGCAACACATCGAGTGTGCCTTTAAATTGAGATGGTAATCTTTCAACGATTAATCGCGCAGCGATTTATTTTTATTATTCTCGTTTTTAGCCAACCTGCCTCCATCCAATCAACAGCCAATGGATAGATCCAAGTCCCCATCACACATTTTTATTCTTATTCTATATAATACGTTTTTCTCTTTACACTTTTTACATCACAATGCACCGCACATGTCTTGGCATAAAGCTCTTGCTGTTTTAGCAGATAGAAGGTTTTTGGTGACCCAACTTAGGCCTCAGACCTGAAAACCTGAGTAAGAGCAGTCCATGTTATGATGAAAAAACAGGCAGAGAAATCCTTCCCTTGTGGCCCATCATAGGTTGCCAGAGAGCCCCTTTTCATAAGGCCTTGGTTAGAACTGTTAAGACTAACCAGTGTTACAAGACAAGAAAGGAGATGCTGAGTGCAGTTTTTGTCATGGGATGAAGCAGGAGGTGAGAGAGTCATAGAAGATCTCCTGTTACCGTTCATCTCCGGTTTAATCTAATTGTTTTAATCTCTTCTAATCTTCTTTCTCCACCTAACTTGCACTCTTGCAGCTGAGAAGTTTGTTTTCTAGTGGAGTGGCTCTTCAAAAAGGTGACTGTAAACATCCTGGAAGGACTTGAGCCTATCGTGTTCTCCATGTGCTTAAACATCGTAATGCTTCGGCATTTTATTTCTACTGAGCTTGAATGATCTCAGCAGTGTTCAACTCTCGTCCATTGACCAGTATTGATCTCAGCTGATTCGTCCAAGGAAAACCCTACATCAGCTCTGTATCATTATGCCTATATACTTGGTTGTATGAGTCTTCAGTTTAGCTGGTCTAATTGTTAATTGCATTAATTAGATTTTTTTTATTAGATGGCATCAACATGATTCACTTATGTATGCTAGTTTGAAATGTGCAATCAGCTCTGATTTGCTTCATTTAAACAATTATTGGTCATTAAGATAAGCAGCAAACAATAAAGAGTCCTGCCGTGATTGTGGATTTCTTTGGCATGCTTTAGTATCAGGTTAATATGGTTAAGTACTTTTATTTTACCCCTCTACTTGCTCTGCTTTTCCAGAGATGAATATGTGATGTGTATCTCTCTCATTCGTGCGCTCTCTCCCAACAGATCAAAAGGCCCTGATGGTTGTGTATGTGTTCCCTTAGCAACCATGCTGATGACATTGTTTATCCTCTGTTACTCAAAGCAACCCAAGATGCCTCCTCACAGCACCTGCATTCCCTCCCTAAGGCCTCCCACTAAAGCACCTTGGCCTCCCTTAGGTTGTTGTTGGTTGCAAGCTACTAGACACGCTATCTTGGTTGCCTCTTTATTAGGGCTGCACAATATATCGTGATTTATCGCAAATTTTCTAGCACGCCATTTGGCAAAGGCTGCGATTATTTTATGCGCAGCTTGTCAGAGCTGTACGGCTTGGTGATCAGTATTAGATGCTTCTCCATCTGAAAGCCAGAGGGAGCTTTCACACTGAAACTCCAAATATGCCCTGCAGCAGAAGAAGATGGCATGCGTCATTCCAGGAAATCCCTTTGGGCATCATAATTTGACTGTAGCTGAATAAACAGAAGATTGAAACACTTTGATTGATTAAACATGACTGATAAACACACCACTGCCTTATTCTGTGTAAGAAGCCACATCATCTCACAGAAGGATGGTCAGTTGTCGTTATGAAGTGAGTTATTAAATGTTGTCTTTTGTTGGACAAGATGTTAATAAATGCTTCTCATGTCTGGAAGTATGCTTGATGCGTGTTGCTTTTTCAATGTACATTATAAGCGATGGATTAGCATGTGGAGCCATACTTCATCAAGCTGTGCATAAAAAACAATCGCAACCTTTGATTTCATAATCACACTAATAATCGCTGTTTAAGCGTGATTTTACTGTTATTTTTTGTATCTTGCGATACATCGCGCAGCCCTACTCTTTACAGTAGAGCTACACGGGATAAATTGAGAATCACGATTTTTTTGTTGTTGTTTAAAATGGCGATCCCAATGGATTCTCCCAATATTTTTTTAAATTATTTACATGATGTGGTGATTAAATGTGATTAATTAGATTCAATAATCGCAAGGATTTACCTGTTTAATGTATTAACAGTGACTATCTAGTGTTATTTTACTTTTGGTTACTTTATTCAATCTCTGTAGCATCACTGTACCTGAATAGCCTACTACTTAGACCTATCTAAACTTAAGTGCAAACATATTATGAGATCTAAACATCATCGGTTCAAAGGCATGCTGGAGCTTTCGCGTTATCTAAATGATATGATTGATGGACATGCATTGATCAGTGTTTAAAGAAAATAAATGTCTGTCTTACATTAGATTGTTTTAATAATGCACTGACCTGTCGATCTCTTATGTCTTGTACAAGTCAGGATGGGCAAGTGACAGATGCTTGGCAAGGTTTGATGGTTCTCCATCAGATTTATAAGCAAAGTAATTCCAAATTTTACGTCTACTGCTCACATTATTAATTAGTTTTGTGCGTGTTGTGTGAGAAGATCCAACTTCTTTATCCATTTTGTTTTTCAATGTTGTCACGTTTGCTGGTTTCGCATCAGTTTGGGTGGCACACTACTTAACGGTGAACTTTGGAACAGCAGCATATACCGAAATTGGCAAAGTCATAATATCGTACCATTTGAAGTAAATTATATATCGGTATTTTTCCAGTACCGCGCATCCCTAATATCATGATATCATAGACAGTTGGCATCGTTTCATTAGCCATTTTTGCTGTTGTCCTTGCTTGCTGCTTCACAATACCTGCAGAACTTCTGATGATTTGGCTATGCAGGTCCACATTAATACTGCCTTGCCTAGAACATGGGCTGGTATATGCAAATTGTATATGTAAATATTAATGATCCCGACTGTTACGTCACAGTCGTTGTTATGTTGGGATTCGCCCTTTTCTTCAGTGGTGTTTTGTACGCACAAGATTTACATATGAAGGAGGAAACTATGAGGCTCACGGTATGTCATTTCCATGTACAGAACCCTTATTTTTCAACTATGCTAAAGTAAATACAGTTTTCCATTCTATGGCACCAAGCGTCACTGCTATATGCCATATTCATTCTAATGGATGGTTTTGGCTGCCACATTTACTTTTTTTTTATTTGTTTCACATCAAGTGTTGCTCTTTTAAGGAATGTCAAGTGAAAAAGTCTAATTTTTTTAAGATGAGACCCCTGCTGTTCCATTCCACTGTGCTCTGTCTAGCTGTCTTTTGCAAGAACTCTTCTTATGTAAGCATCTGATCAGAGTCAGCTGAACTCTAAACCAGAAAATATTAAATATGTAGTTTTTCTCTTCTATATATTGTATAACCAAGTTGCCTTTCTCTGCATGGCCCTTTATGTCACTCTGGGTGTGTATGATGGGATAAGGTCTACTAACTTGGCTGTTCTTGCTGTAGAACTGCTCCTGGCACTCAGCCCAGCATGTCTTTGTCTTCATCCTACTTAAACTAATGCAATCCCAAACAATCAAAGTTTGGCAGCTACCACCAACAAGCAGCTTTTATCGTGCTGACAAGTCAGGCCATGTTTGTCGTCATCAAATAGATGCTCAAGGAATAATAGTTTAGTGAAGGAAAAGTTAAAGGTAAGAACTGCAAAGTCCAAGCAGTTTTGGGTTTTAGAGAGCTAGTGAAAACTTGGCTTGAGTCTGGTCTGATAAAAATCTCGCAGGACATCCTGAGTTGGCACTATTGAAATGGTTATGGTTTACAAAAAATTATGTAAAATTTTGACCACTACCAATAGGAAATTTTGTGAGCAAATATTTCTGTATTTTTTCCACACAAAGTTTTCTTTTCCATTTCTGATTAGTGTGGGTTGTCCCATGTGGCAGTCCCTTGATCGAAAGGAAATTCATCTACTGCCGCAGTTATCTCTTCCCAACCCCCCCTCCTCTTTTCTCCTGCATTGACCTTTTGAACTTTAAAGGTCGAGGGGGTAGGCGGTGGGTTCCAGTCCGGCCTAATCAATAGCCAAAGGCCATGCTTTCAGCAAACCTTCCTTGAAAGGATGTCTGGGGCCACTGGCACTGAATCGCTGGGGGTAACGTTCTTTTCGAAGGCGACGGTCAGGCATGAAATGTCAGGGAACGGCTTTCCCTCATCTTTGTGTGCGTTAAGCCTGATTGATTATCACTTGTGGCAAAGGCACAGCCCTGTCCTTTATTTATGTAACTCGTACAATGCTGTATCATCGCATTGAAGTCACCAGAATGTCTTCCCTCTACGTTTTTTTTTTTTTTTTTTTTGAATGCGGTTGCCTTTGCCCCTGGTTATGTCTGTTTTTAGAGTATATGTTGGGAATTGTTTGCCATGGGTTGTGTCTATCTCTCCCACATCCCCTTTTTGTGGTCTGGGTGCGAGCTGTGGTCACACAAATTCAGGAGGACCCATCTCATGTGCCGTGTCCTGGTCTGTGCAGCTCCCTCCTTGGAGGCAGAAACTTTAGACAGCATTTGTGGTTCCAGCCATGGGTGTGTGGGACTCTCAAAGAAAAGGCCATTTATTGATACCAATCTGAGCTCTGTCTTTTATGAGCTCGCCACAGCAGTCACACGGAAGGCATATTATTTGGGTTCTTTCATGAAATTTAAATTGGTGCTTCGTTACAATTCAGTGACCTTTTTTAAGCCCTTGCACATTATTAAGAGCACCAGAGTGTTTTATTATTAAAAAAGAAGGGAATCAAAAAGTTTGAGTTTATAATCCATACAGGAGATTAAACCTCCCCATTTGTTAAATAATTGAAATTGTTAATTTTGACTTTACAGAGACATTATTCAATGAAATGGCTAGTTTAAATTCAACTTTTAGCCAGTTGGCAAAAGACAACTCACAAAAAGCAGTTTATAATAAACAATAAAATGAGAGAAAAATTAAATAAGTTGGTATACTATGCATGTTACTGATTAGTTCAACACCAAAATACTTTAGATTAATTTGACAATAAGTAGAAAATTGGAATTGTAAAAAGTATTGGCACCTCTCCTCAAGAAAATGCATGATAGATTTATCTTCTTTTGAACTGCAAAATGTTCATTTAGAATCCTTAAAACTCTTCATCAGGCCTGGAATAAATAATTTTTGTCTTGTATTTCAGTGAGCTTCATGGCTGTCCCGCTGAGCAGTGAATTCTGCTGCGGGAAGTGTCTTATGAAGTGTTTTATCATAAGAGAGATGATAATGGAGTCTGTTGTCTTCTATAGATCCATTATAAACAGACATTTCCCACTAGAGCAGCATCTTTTGCAGTACATTTCTTCTTGTTCAAAGTCATCTGTTTCACCCCCTGTGCTGAGCTGCAGATGGGCTATACATGAATCTGCATGTGGTTGATGATCGTTAGGAGCTTTGAGATTAAAGTATAGAATACAAAATGACTGAGGATGTGCAAACTACTTTAATACATGGGTCTGTAGAATAGGGAAATCTGATACAGTTATACCTCAAATATATTTCAATTCAGTATTCGATCAGTATTCAAAAGGCCTCACTAAATATTTCATGCACATGAAACAGTAGATTAAAAAA
Organism: Zacco platypus; assembly: GCA_038088235.1. Taxonomy (NCBI): domain Eukaryota; kingdom Metazoa; phylum Chordata; class Actinopteri; order Cypriniformes; family Xenocyprididae; genus Zacco; species Zacco platypus. Next base: position 21,178,700 of record CM076075.1, on the reverse strand, counting down.
GGGAAAATTTACCTGTAAATGTTTTTACTATAACATTTTAATGCCACAAGGAATTTGAGTGACATTTTTTAGTGACAACTCATTAAATAATTGAATCAGAGTTCTGAACTTTTGACATTTTAAAATGATTTATGGAAATCAATCAAGCTTAATTTGAATGTGCTTTTTGCTTAATATAGATCAGAGATGCTAATCAGACTAATTGTCAAATTATACTAATAATACTCTCTTTAGGAAATTTAAGTGCCAAATAAAAAGTACATTCAAATCATTATGAAATTCACAATGTTGCTTAATTTTATATCATTTTATATTTTTGTAAATATTAGGGATGTTAGGAAATATTTCACTAGTAAATAAACTTGGGACAACAGCAGTATTACTGATAACAACAGGTGGGTTGGATTAAAATAGTTTTTAATGCAAGCTCGCTTTTCACTTTCACATTTTTGATCATGTGTACTGTGTGTATAGGGAGTGGATGTACTGCACACACAGTTTACAAGATAAGATATTTGTCAGTGACGCTGTGTGTCGTGCTTGTCTCTCATTAGCAATGGCCACTGTGGCCTCGTTCCGCACCCACAGCACTCGGCCGTTTTCTGCTTCATACTACAGTAATCTCATCCATGAACATGATTTCTGCCCAAGTCCCATCGGATTCTTTTCCACCGGCTATGAGGTGAAGATGACAATTCCCATGATTCTGCGAACAATCTGTGTCATCAAGCTACGCCTTTGTTTTGAATAGGCGACCTCTAATGGTGAAAAATTACATATTGTGCCTTTCATGAAACTAAAATCAAAAGTTATGTTTTTTTTTTTGTTTTTTTTTTTTTAGTTAAATCTTGCAAACCACGTTATTTCGCTGTTTTCCAATTTCACAAGTTTTCCATGTCGTTACTCCCTTGGCTATTTCCTTTCTCACTGGAGTAGTATAGCCTCCGGTGTTGACAGCTGTGACTGTGGATATCCCGTGGTTATCCCCTTGAATTATTCTATCATTTTTACATAATTTTTATCTCACATGTTACAAAAATGCCCCCTCAAATGCAGCGTGATGATTCAGCAAGAGGGAAGTTTTCTAAGGTTACGGAGACACCAGTCTCCATTGTGTTAATCAGGTTTTCCTATCTACATTTCTGCTGATTTCCATGTAAAACTACCCCCAGTGCTCTGGCTCAGCACAGAATGTACAAAGCAGCAAGGTACTGTGCATTATATATAAAAAAAAAAAAAAATCTTTTTTTTTTCTTTTTTTTTTTTTTTGCACGATAGGGCTATGTAGGTCTTTGTTTTTCAGGTTGGGTGGAAAAAGAGCACACTCGCTTTGACATGCCTCCCAGTAGACCTGGTTCAGTTTTATAATGGCTCGAAGTAACAGGGCTGACAGCAGAGTTGAGCATTGCTCTGCTTAAAAGAACAGTTACTCAAGGACACAGGCAGCTAGCACTGAAAATAGACCATGCTTGACACTATGAACACTGAAGTGTTTTTGCACTCACTTGTATCCACGTTGGAGCGCTGCTCTTTTTGCCAGAAGAGAAGCTCTTGAGCGAGAGTGAGATGGGGATGCGGTGCGTGTTTGCACGAGACACCCTGACATTGCCAACAATGTGCTTCATTTCCAGAATGCAGTTAGTGATAAATCTTCATTGGTCTAATTGCGTAATGCACCGCCTGAAACAAATTACTAGGCGAATTATCTAGCTTACATGAGAGGATTTAACTGCTCTAGGATGGTGAGTATTGCAGTTAAAGAGGAAATTTGTTTATCGACAGTGTACTGAAGCTCAGGAGGCTGATTTCTGACTGCTTAGTCCCTTTGGACCTCTATTTTTACTCCAAAACTTAGAGAGATGCCTTGTTGTCTACCATTTACATGGGAAGCTACCCTCTTACGCAGAATCTTGCAACCTCATAAGTGATGCTGTTGAAATGCTGTTCTTTTTCAGTTGTGCTACACTGAAAAAATGTGTAATAATTTTCACTTATAAATTGCTACTAAATTGCTACTAAAGAAATAGCAACACATCGAATTAAATGTGAATTTTTGTAGTAGAAAGATTGCAATAGAAATTGAATTTTTTTCTTGTAAAACATACTCCAATAATATTTTTTATTTACAAGTTCAAAAAAGTGTTTTTACAGTCTAACCACAAAAATACGAAGAACAAAAGTACTGGATGAAAAGTACTATTCAATTTTCTATTACATGGATGGATCTTTTATGGATACTTTTACGAAACTAAACCTGCTTTCGTAATGTAATTTGGGGTTAATGCATTTTCACATTGACAGTGATTAAATTACTGGAGGTTGTCAAATGTGTCTGTCTGTAATATCTTTGTGACTGCAAATTGTCACCTTTTTATGTGATGTAGCCCTTATTTTGGACAAAAATAAGGTTTTAGAACAGATCTAAATTAGAACATTCTCCTATGTAAAGTAATTTTTTTTCTTTTGGTACTGAAAAATAATCATCCAAACGCAATGATTTGTCTGTAAGATACTATGCTAATGATACTCTGCGCAGTTGTGCAGTACATCTAGCATTTACTTGTATGTTTGTGCTTTTAAGAGTCTGTTTACAGTGCTAGCGGGTCAAACCATTTTAATCAGTGTGACCTGTGGTAGCACTCCTGCTCCCCTGGAGGAGGGTGATTTGTTGTGTTTTATGGGTTGTCGTTGTGGTGATGAATGGTCAGCTGGTACAGATGCATGCACGTGTGTGAGTAGAGAACATCAGAGTATCAGCACTGCTGATAAATGACCCTGTTAGGGTCTCACCTGCATATACAATCTTCAGGGAATATGGCAGAGGGTGGTCTAAATTCTATTCCATCAAAAGATTCATCTGTGAAAATGTTTGCGTTGTAATGGCACCTGATGGTTTAACAAAAATGGCCCTATAATGTTGTCTAGAAGTGAGTTGATTGATTTTTTTTTTTTTATGTAAGGAGGATCCATCTAAAGCAAAAACAGAGCAGACAAGGGACTGAGAATGATAGAAAAGGGCTGTATGCCTGAGGGGATATTTTCTGGAGAGAAGAGGATGTGGGCTTCTTCAGCTTCCCCCATATTGCCTTCCACTATAATTACCTGGGAATCTGGCTGTAGATGATGACTGTGTGTTCCTCTGAGATTTGCCCCTGATTAGTTGTCATGGAGGTTACAGTTTTTTTCCCCCCTGTTCTTGCATATATATTATTATAATATTAATATGTATTTGATTTGATATGTATTTTATAATGTTATTACATTTATGTGTTTCATTTATTAACGGGTCAAGTGTTGATGAAAAAGATGTGTCTTCAGCCGTTTCTTGAAAGTGGCTAAGTTATCAACTGCTTGGGTTGAGTTAGACAAGTTATTCCACCAGCAGTGAACAGTACAGGTACAGGTCCGTGAAAGTGATTTTGTGCTTCTTTGGGATGACACCACAAGGTGCCGTTCACTTTCAGAAAGCAAGCTTCTGGAGGGCACATAAATCTGAAGTATGAAGCCAGTTCTATAGGCAAATTTCAGTTCCTTGAGTTTGATGCGAGTGGCTATTTGCAACCAGTGCAAATTAATTATGAGAGGTGCGACGTGGGCTTCAACTTGTTAAAGACCACTCTCGCTGCTGCATTCTGGATCATTTGCAGAGGTTTGACAGTACGTGCTGGAAGGCCTGCCAAGAGAGCAATGCAATAGTACAGTCTGGATAGAACAAGAGCTTGGACAAGGAGTTGTGTAGCATGCTCTGATAGGAAGGGCATGATTTTCCTAATGTTGTATAATGTTTTACTGATCATCAATCACAACTCCGATGTTACTGGCTATCCTCAAAGGAGTTATGGATGACAAATGTAGTTGAATAGAGAAGTTGTGATGAAGTGTAGGGTTGGGCGAAATCACAAACAGTTCTGTCTTTGCAAGGTTGAGTTGAAGGTGGTGGTCCTTTATCCAGTCTGAAATGTCTGTCAGGCAGGCTGGGATGCGAACTGCTACCGCCAGATCTTCTGGCTGGAATGAGAGGTAGAGCTGTATGCTGTCATCAGCATAGCAGTGATAGGAAAAGCCATGTTTCCGAATGAATGATCCTAGTGATGTCAAGTAGATGGAGAAGAGAAGTGGTCCAAGCACTGAACCCAGAGGCACCCCAGTAGCTGGATATTGTGACTTAGACACTTAGCCTTCCAAGACACCCTGCAGAACCTACCTGAGAGGTAAGACTTGAACCACTGGAGTGCAGTTCCTGAGATGCCCATTGTCACAAGGGTTGACAGGATGATCTGGTGGTTAATTACTCATGCTTTGTTCATGTTGTATTGTTTGTTTAATTACAAGTTGCAAGGGAGATATATATATATTCTTTAATATTGTAGCTTGTCACTTATGCATCTTTCAAGCTTGTGCTACTTTATGTGGTTTTATTTTCTGTGTATGTTTTTATGTGCGTGAGACAGAAAAAGAGACAAAACACATTGGTCTGTGGATCATATCTGTCGTCTGGTTGTCTAGTGGAGAAGTGTTAGTGGTCCCAGCTGTTCCTTTGAGATAAGAAGCTTCATTCACATTGACCCAGACCTTATTCAAAGCCATGTCCCATAACTCCAGCTCTCTGAAGATCTTTACGTAAGACCGCTTTTTTGGGACTTTCTTTTTCTTTTTTATGCATGTCAGGGGTGTGATATTTTAAGCCGCAAAAAATAATCGTAGGACAAATCTTGTTTAGTAGATGGTGTGTGTATAGTCCAAAATTGAATACATTCTTGCAATAAATGCATAGAAGGATGTATTCTCATTACATATAGAGAATATTTTTTCACATTTCTGACTTGCATGCAGTGTGATGATTCATGTGGTTATGTCAATCTGTAGCCTAATTGAGATTAATTAGCATCCTTCCAGGTGGCAGGGTCAAACTAACCTCTTGACCTTTATAGATGTTATCCGTTCTTCGTGGTGGAGTATAGAACACTTTAGCATGTCGTAGACATCTAAAATAATTGGCTGTTTGAAATTTAAATGCGACCTACCCATAATTAATCCATATCTTTTATTTTAAAATGTTTAAAAACCTATTCACTTTCATTTCTCAATTCAAACATGAACAACAAAGACTTCATTCATATCCCATAAAATAAAACATGCTTTTCCCAGGACATAACATCTTAACTGCCGTATGTCGTTTGCTGGTCATTAAAAAGGAGCACACAGGCACATCTCTATTCACTCTTTGTAAGACCTTCTATTTGAGCTGTTGTGTTTGCTACAATCTAAAGAAGATCCTATCATGGACATAAAAGACAACAGGAACAAATGTGACGTAATTCTAAACTGCAACCACAACATAATACATGACATGTCAATAGTACATCTGCTCTGTCCCAGGGTAAAAAATAGGCTCTGTCAATTAGTCAATAGCACTCCTATAGCTTTTCTTTTTGTGGGTTTAAGTAGGTAGGTGAAAAAAAATTCCTATTTAACTGAAGGTAGTTCTTGGAGCGCTTCACCTACTTTTTTATTTCAGCGGTGGGTTGATTCGAGTATGAAATATTAGTTTTTTTGGCGTACTTGAGTACTATCTCAATTTTACCATCGTACAAACTTCCCAGTGGCACCTCTTCACTACAATTAGAGGCCTAGGTTCACATCGGCTACTATCTCCTGCCCTGAGGGTTTGAGACTCTCTCATTTTACCTCTAATAACGTCTTTGTTATGGTGAATCATTCTCCCCCAGAGCTAGCATACCATGACAGATATTCTAGCTCAACAGGCTTGGACTTGAATGTAAACGGTGTCCTTCTAGGGTTACTCTTTGGACTACTTTGGTTAAAAAGATCTGTAGAGGTGATGGTTGTTTTTTACTGGAAGGGGAGTTGGATGGGTGAATGGGATGTCTTTAAACATTGTTTAGATCTAGGATATAGTCTCAGATGAGCACCGATGGGTAATGTCTGCCATGTGGCCCTGTGGTATTTCAGTTGTATTGTTCCTCTGAAGTTCATGGGCCTCATTGTGTAATTTGTCTTTTAGGCACACATGTGTTGTCCTGCTGTGTCTTGTGTACAATTAAAGTTCTCTTGTATGTCTTGGTTTATTCCTTTTGTTGTTTAGTATGCTAAAATGAACTCAAACTCAGGCCATAGGTACCCTTACATACTTTTATTAACCCTTACAAAAATATACTATAGTGTTTCCAGTAAAAATATGGATAGTTGAAGCTATGGATAGTTGAAAAATATGGATAGTTGAAAGAATAACTTCTTTTTTTGACATTTATACCTCTTCCAGCAAGGGTGCGTTAAATTGACCAAAAGTTATAGTTAAGACATTTGTAATGTTACAAAAGAGACTACTTTCAAGAACATAAATTCTTAACGAGTCCAAACTTTTAATTTTAGATGGATAATAGCACACAGCAGGACATGTCAACTTTCTAGAAGTATTTAACCAATTTATCATGAATATACCATGACAATATCATGGTATTCTTGAAGAATCATACAATACCATTTTAAATACTATGGTAAACATGGTAATAGAACAGTACTATATATAATTTAATACAATCTCTAAACCATGATACTGACAAATAACTTTTTAGGGAAAGTCATACATAATTTTTTTTATTTTTCCAAATTACAGATAGAAAAAAAAGGAAAGCACACAATTGCTCTTAATCACTTAGATGTACTTGGGCATAGATTACTTTTATCTGTCAGTGTTTGCATCTTACAATAGATGCCTGCTCATTACATTAAAGGCAAATGTCACAGCAGGGTCCAGTGGGAACGCTCAGGGTTTCATGAAGATGGACCAGGTAATAAAATCTATAATAAGTGAGATTCATGGCTTTTCTAATAGAACAGATTTGCTGCTTTGACAAAACGCCCATTAGTTTGCCAGCATGGAGCATTTGACTTGTCCTGCAAGCCTTGATCTGATTAGCGACAGTTGGCCTTTTAGTAGTAAATGGCACATAGACAGATTAGGTTTAGTGATTGTTGGTGTGTTATTTATCACCTTTGTGGGGTTGCTTCATAAAACCAGGTTATGAAAGAGTCAGTCATGAAAGGCAGACAGGGACTCCGGATGACTATCCAACCAGTGGAGAGTACTTTACTATCGGTAATAGTAAAGTGCCCTTTCAGTTGAATTGCTGTGTCCCTTGGAACGTAATTTCAACCGAGGGGGACCCTTTGGATTTCTGTCAGTATATTGGATGTTAAAGTACCTCCTGCTGTCTATAATGTTAATGGAATATAGTTATTATTGTTTAATAGAATTGAGAATTTTTTTGCTCATACATTTACATAAGTTTGCCTAGTATTAGTTTCACAAGTTACACAAGATTTTAATCATATTGCCCACATCATTGTAAATAATCGTATTGAAATATTGACTGAAATAATCATGATTATGGTTTTCGCCATAATCGAGCAGCCCTAGGAAATTGTGACGTTCCATGGATTCCATGGTTGCCTCCTGCCTTTTAGCTGTAAGCCTGGTGTCAGAGCTGTCAGGCTGGGCTGAGCTGCTCTGGCCTGAGTGATCTCACTCTCTATGGACTCCTCTCAGTGGGCAGTCAGCCAGGAGGCCAGGAGCCCAACGGGGACTGCTAACATTTTTTGAAGGAACAACCCCATGTTTACGGGGAAGTGAAGTAGCATGACAGGTAAACCTTCTGTGACCTGTCCAGCTGACACATTGATCTGACCTTGTGACCCTTAAAACCTGAAATACATTACACAAAATATAAAACATTATTCATCATAGACTTACTGACTTTGTAAATTGTTCTAGAGAAGAATTTGCATAAGTAGAAAGTTGATGTAGATTCAAGTCAGTTCTGCAATGCACATCTTGACACAAGTTTAGTAACTTTCTGCCCTGCATTGTTTTTTGTTTTTTCCTCTCTGAAAGTTATGACTTGCCTTTATATTAGGAATGCACAATACATCAGTACCGTATAATGTATTGGTCAGTAGTACAGTTTTTTTTTTTAAAAAATCATAAAGGTCAGTGTTGAATAAATATAACAGAAAATATTAGATATTTAATTGTTCATGCAAAAATATCCTTTTTTAAAACTTAATAAGCTATAATATTTGGCTTCTGGCTATGGCCTTACTTGAGTGTAGTTCCAGCGGAAAAGTGACATCTGACCCAACACGCGACGTATTGATGAACACGGAAACGCACTTTTTTTTTGGACTTCAAAATCTCGAGCCCCATTCACTGTCATTATAAAGCTTGGAAGAGCCAGGATATTTTTTTTAAATATAACTCCGATTGTTTTCATCTGAAAGAAGTCATATACACCTATGGCTTGAGGGTGTGAAATCATGGGATAATTTTCCTTTTTGGGTTAGGTACCCCTTTAAAATGATGCGTCGCAGTGATGTGAATTGTGTAGTAATCATTGGCTATGCTTCAAAAAGTTTGCAAATGGTCAAAGTCCGTACTCGCTTGTGTAATGAATTATTAATTTTTTTTTATTCTGCAAAGCACATATAGATCAGACATTTCGGCGATCAGCCTTCTTCAGTGAGTCAGTTTAATAATTCATTAAGAAGACACAAGCGAGTTTGGATCTTTTTGTTTTTCATTTGAAAGTTTTGCTAATTTCACTGATCTAACCAAAAAACGATTCTTTTGTTCAGTGAGGCTTTTTTCTTTTTTTAAATGGTCAAAGTCGAAAATTGCCTTACAACACTCAACCAGTATACAACATACTGTATAACTTGATATTTCTCTTCAGGAATCATGTTAAAGGGCCTTTAGTTTAAGTGTCCGGCACTGTTTATGGCCTGTGGAGCCTGTCAGTGGTGTTTAGTGTATTAATGGATTCGATAAACCTCATATGATGGCTGATGACGGATGGAGTTCTGCAGGTGTGTCCTACAGATCCTTACAGTTGTATGTAGAACATTAGACCCTGCAGATGTGTTTAGAATGAACCGTCCAGGTGTTTGTGTGTGGGATTGAACCGCCTCACGTGTGGTCCGTGAGGCCCCGTCAGGCAGCTCTAGTGGGCCCCCCAAGCACTGAATGCAGTTTCTTGAATAGAGTTGTCACTTCAAACAATACACTGCAGGGCATTTGGAGTCACTGCTGCATTTTTACAACGATCATTGAAGTTCAGAAGATTCATTTGTCATTTTTGACATGAACAATTCCTTTGATCTGTGATTGCGAGAAGGTATGGACCATCTGAGGTAAACGTGATGTAGTGTTTGTAATTCTTATTGACCTCTTAGATGTTGGGAAAAGCCCCATCTAATTACAGGAGAAGATCTGTCAGCATTCCACACGTTTCCAAGGCTCTTGCTCCAAATGTGGCGTGTCCTGGCTGCTCCCTCAAAGTTCTAGTTTTTGCAAGGGAGAGGGAAGGAAATATTATCCTCTGTTCTCTTTTTTTAGACTCTTCTCGCTGGCGTTTTCCAAACAAAGGAACAAAGTGAATCCAAGGAGCATACAGTGTCATCTTGCAACATAGTGGTACTTTCTTGTAGAAAAAATGTGTGAGAGTGAGTAGTCCTTTTCCAGTATGAAACTGTAGTCTGAAAGCGTGTATTGAGTTTCTTGCGATGCTCTCCCCCTCCCCCGAGGGCAGTTGAAGCAGCTGGGATGGCCTGGATATGAATCGCTGAAAGAAGGGCTAGTCTTTGCTCACTATAGTCGTACATTTCTGCACCTGATGCAAGAGTTTTTCTCCTCTTTGGTTCCTTTTTTCGGTCTGTCTCTCTCTTTGTTGATATTTGAACCTTAATTAAGACATCTGTTTTTGACCCTATGCAAATCTCTTAGCCTTATTGTGGCCCTTTATTTGGATCATTTGGCTATATTTTGAAATCAGGGATATTATTGTTAATTAAAACAAACTATTTAAGTATTTTTAGCAATAGAAATAAAGCTGAATTAAAATAAAATATAATATATTAGATGAAAAACTTGGTGATAATGGTGATAAAAAAAAATGGTGATAATAGTATATAAATAAAACTAAAAGAACACTATTGAAACTGGCAGATTTTTGTTGTGATTGGCTGACATGTCTTTGTTTCCAGCTCAAACAGATATCGGACAGCAGCTGAATAAACAACCTTTCCCTTCATAATATAATTATGTATCTCACATTTCTACTGCTCCATGTCTTTATTTTGGTTGGGTTTGAATGATGACTCTCATGGGCCGGCGTGATTATGCTCATTGATTGATGTTTTACACATATCTGCCTGGAGTGGACATGTCTGCTCTTGTTGGGAGGTTCTATAGAAACCACCTGAGCAGCTAGTGCTTGACTCTGGCTCAAATTGTCAACTTCTATCTTTATTAATTTTTTTTTTGGGACTTTGCCTTACAGCATCAATTTATTTATCATTTTTAAACTCTCTCTAACTATTATCTGTTATATTTTTGTTGTACTTTTAAAGGTGCTGTAAATGATTTCTGCAAAACGCTGTTGAAAATTTAAATCAACACATAAACAAACAATTTTGTGAATGATGTCTGTTCTCTGTATTGATACATAGACCTGGCAGTGTAAATAGGACAAAAACTATGTGGATCGGACCGATCCACGCAGCAGCAAAACACTCTTTTAGCCAATCAGCAATAGTGAAAAAATGATGGGGGAGGAGAAGGAATGAGCAAGAAAAGAGGGAGTGCTGAGATATTACCAAAGGTCCTTATGAATATAATTGGAAGAAGACGGGTTACGATCAGGCAAGAGCTTTAGGACCGGTGTTAATATTGGTGAAGCTTTTCAGTGCTGGAGAGATGTTGGAGAGCAGGACGGTCTGAAAATGTACACCGAGGTTGCTTTGTTTTTGCTCGATACATGAGTAACATTGTTTTTTTGCTTTCATAGAACGAAGATATGCTGTTGTATTCTTATGCTGTTGTCGTTTTTGAGTCGCAGTTGATTCATCCATATTTGCTGATGCTCCATGTTGTTAGTAGTTGCCTGCCTCTGTGGCATTGCATGTTCATTTTTTGGGGGGCGGAGCAATGAAAGGAAGGGTATCAATTTAAAATATCAACAGTGTTTTTCATAAATTGCTTACTGTACTTTTAAGGTGGGAACAGACTTCCAGAATTCTGGGAAACCTGTTTGGAAACAGTTTGCAGTTCTTTTTCAGCCACAATGAACTGAATTACACAGCTAAAGCTTTATTATCATAAATTTTCAAGTCAACATGAAATCAAAATAGACAGTTATTTTTTTTTTCTGCATTATAGAAGTATTTATTATAAACTATTTATCCATGCATTAATAGCCCTTGTAATCTTTAAGATAAATTCCCCTCCCTCTTGCAGGGACACTTCTTGCTTCACTTGCTTCACTTCTCTGATGACGTGTTTACTGGCGAGATGAGAGCATAGCAAACCACAACTATCCAATCAATTCCCGATGGACAAAATCAAGTCCCACCTTGCATATTTTTCTTGTTCAATAGGGAAAAAAGTCTATTGCAAGCAACTTCTATTTCATGTCAACTTTAAGTGGTTGTCTGTCAATTCAAATTGTTTGTTTATGATCCAGTTTCTCCCTAAATCTTACAAGATAATATATTGAGTTTTTGTCCTTGTTCAGGTTTTCAAAAATGTTTAAAATGAATGACGGATTTGAGTTTGTCAGTTATAATATTGTACTTATTAATACTTATTTTGTATATATTTTTGGCTATACTTGGCTCCATGTGTTAAAATATGGAGCCAAAACTGGATTAGACTCCCTACTAAACTTGTCTATTTGTCTTGAATAAATAACTTTCTAATATTTATTCAGTTTTGGCTGACCACGTCGTTGAGAATTTTGATACTTTCTAAGTAGTTTCACTGGCAGCTGTGCTTGGCCTCAGTCTAAAAAAAGGAATCTCCAAACACTGAGTTAGTTTCCATGGATGTGCTATTGATATGTGTTTAAAATTCGAGGAGAGCAGTGGGTAAGTGGAGGAGTTTAAGGTCAGAGGAGTTCAGGCAGTAAGGTGTAATTTGGTCCTGTTGAAGGTTAGAACAGGAATGCACTTCTTCTCAGTAGGTCAGTAGACCACAGTCTGACCAGACTGAAAGCATATACAAAGACTGCCTAGAGGCCAGTCTTTCCTGTTTATGTGTGTGTTTGTGTATGCAGGCCACCAGACTATCTCAGGAAATGGTAATGAGCTAATAGCTGGACACAGTCCTCTGAGGTTCAGAATTACTGCTGGGTCTGAGGAAGACTTACAGACAGATAAAACAGCATGTGAACCCTATGCTTTTGTTGCCACCAAGTGAAATGGCTTTAGAGAGTAGAGCCAGATGCAGGGCTGTCTGGTTGGATTCATAGTTCAGATTTTTGCTTGCCCACGCTTTCACTAGTCCCTTCACAAATGATATGAGTATTATGTTTATGTCAGAATTTTGTTTTTAAATAAATTTATATGATTATTTTAATAATATTTATTATATACAGGCATGGCCAAAAGTATTGGCAGTGACAATTTGTTGTGTTTGGAAGGTGTGCTGCTTCAGTATTAGTAGATTATATTATAGGTATAGATTATATTTATAGATTCACATGTTTCTATATGGTATAATGGAAAACAATGATAAACATAATAACTTCCGCAATTCACTCTGGCATGCTGGATTTCAGCTTCTGGGTCAAATCCTGACTAATAGCGAACCATTCTTGCCTTATAAGCGCTTAAGATTGATCACAATTTGTGGACTTTTTCTTGTCCACTCACCTTTTGAAGATTGACAACAGGTTCTTAATGGAATTAAGATCCAGGAAGTTGCCTGGCCACAGATCTAAAATTTCAATGTATTTACGAGACACTTCATTATCACTCTTGCCTTGTTGACATGGTGCTCCATCATACTGAAAAATGTATGGATCATCACCAATTTGTTCATGAAGTAGCTCTTGCAGGACGTTTTGATACCATTATTTGCGCCGGTGTTTTGGGGCAGAATTGTGAGATAGCTCCTCTGGAGGAGACAGTCCTGGTGCATGCTGGACACTCTGGGACATTCTGAAGCCTTCTTTACTGCATTTGAGCCTTTCACCTTGAAGTTATTTATAATCTGGTAAATGGTTCTTTTCAGGTGCAATATTTTTTGCAGCAATTTCCTTGCATGTGAGGGAATTTTGATGCAAAGCAATGATGGCTGTACATCTTTTTTTGGAACTAACCATTGCTAACACAAGAACACAATAATTGGAAGCACTTCTTCACTCCTTTTATAGCAACCAGTCTGCTCTTATAATCCAATCAGAATGACAGTGATTTCACCCGTATAGTACTTGTTATAGTACTTTCACATGTGCTGATGATATGATCAGTGAAATGATGTTAGCAGGTCATTTTGTGCCAGGGCAAAAAACAGGCCATCTGATTATACTATCGGATTTTATAGATTATTATAGTTCTGTCATACTATAAGAGGCTGAGTCTATAATGTCAAGCGGATGATAAATGTTAGTATCGTATGTAAAATACAGAGAGGATTCTGTCTGTCATTCATTTCATTTGGATCAGGCAAACACGTACATCTTACACTTTTATTCACATAGACTCATTTGAAATGGTAATGTGAAACTGTGGTAACTAACTTTTTTGTTTGGTTGAGTGAACGCTGCCATACTTGGGTGAATCATACGAAACCTGTCAAGAATATGCCAGCACATGCCACCCCAAACTTATTTTTAACCTAATTAAACTGCCATATAACAAGTTTGGCTTATGTTTTGCCTAACTTCTGTTATGAAATCGAGTCTGTATTTATTCTGTTTAGGCTGAAGGTTCAAGGTTCACAGCATGCCTTCTGGTTTCTGTAAAAAGATAGCTTGTTAGTGGCAGAATACAGAGTTACTGCTCTTTGAGCTGTCAAAAGTGAGTAGATTTTCCCTGATGCACTGGAGATGGTAAAAATCAATCTGGCCATAGGCGATCACATTGCACACATTGCTACTTTGCATTGGCGCAAGGCCGAATGACTGACGTTTCCCAACTGTGCTGAAATGTATGAAAACAAGATATTCCCCCAGCCACTGTCCACCTGTCTACCTGTCTTCTAAGAAACAGTTACTATCTGTTATGGGTATGAAAGGGAATTTTTGTACCTATAGAGGCTGGGCGTAGCTGTGATTCTGATCACTTACTAGAATGATTATTTATTGAGAACCTGGTCTTTCATGAGTTGAAGTGCGCATAGTTACAGTGCACATTAGTGGTGTTCAGAAAAGATGGCACAGATAGTTTTAACTTTTTCTATTAAAACAAAGGCATAAAACTGCAAGTACAAGGATGTTGTTTGGAGTAGTTTTCAAATGCACTATGTCTTACAGCAGGCATGTCACACTGCATAGCCTGACATGTCATTTCAATTACCCAAATACATAGGTTGGCACCTCACTTTGGTAATTGAGCAAACTCGACGGTCTGGAAAGTATTCCCCATGCCGAGCTGTTAAGCAGATGGCAGTTCTGGATAACCCAGTGCTTTAACACAAGTCTCCTGACAAATGTTGCTATTTCAGGTAGCGCTGATGAGATCGTCTGCATACAGGATTCTGGTACAGTATGTCCCACATAGCTTTTGGCACAGACTGTATGAGGGAAAAAGTGCAGCATGCTGCTTTTATTGGTATATAAGAAATATTGAAGCTGTCATGATATCTAGCATAGATATTATGATGTTGCTCATTTAGTTGCCCCAATTCCCATTACCGTAATGTAAAAAAATTACAGTGAAAAAATATTATTTATATGGTGAAAATTGATATTTTATGTTATACATTTAGCAAATGTTTCCAGTGGTCATTTTTTAATTTCTGTTTTTGTTGTAAGCGTTTTTGCCCCATAAAATTCAATAATTTATTTTTGTTTGTTTGTTTTTACAAACTGTGAGACTACTTATAATTTTCATGGTAATAAACAGCCAAAACAGTACTTGCATCTCTCGTTAATAAATTCAATATGATATCTACTCTGACCGAAATCTGCTGTTCTGTGTCTTTGTAGTATTTTTTTTTCTTTTAACGTACCACAATGCAGATCATAAAAGGTTCAAAAAATGGTCGCAGTTATCTCTAAATGGACCCAGGCCCTGTTGTTTGCTCACATATTTTCCTGCACTTTAAAGAATAGCATGCAATCTCTGATAAACACTCATCCCAGCTATTAGCTGTCTTAGTAACCCACCTGTGAGCGCTGAAATTGTTGAAGCTAACTGTAGAGACAGAGATGGCTGATTTGCTTGGATTCCACCTTCAGGTCTTGTTTGTGCAGTATCAGACGGCTCACAGGTGCTCACATCTATCTCTCTGTTTGAAGTGGATCACAGGGGCTTTGATCATACACACGGTCTCGCACATGCTTGAGCACACTGACTCCATGCAGATGTTTACCATACACATGATCTCACAGGGCCAGGAATGCTCTTTGTAATCACAGAGAGTCACTCGATACTGGCGACGAAGGAAAGCTGAGCGCAGAAAGTTTTATATTGCTCTTGGAATCTCTTTGAGTGTCTTTGAGGTAATGGTGTATTGTGGATTATGTAATGGATTCTTAATCAGTGGGTTATTAGTGCACAGTATGACATGTTGAAGTACAAAAATTTTAAAAATTAAATGGCTCTTATGAAAAAATATTTGATGCAGAATGCAGTAGTTGAACAAAGTCTTCCAGACAGACAGGCATGGAGATATAGTTTTTACATGTATGAATGTTTATCTTAAACTATGTATTTACTGCAATTCCTAATTTTTTTTTCTGGATATATTAATAACCTGTCATTAAAAATCAGCTATGAGAAGTCCTGCTACAGTATAACCATCAAAACACCAATTTAA
This sequence comes from Zacco platypus, assembly GCA_038088235.1. Lineage (NCBI taxonomy): Eukaryota > Metazoa > Chordata > Actinopteri > Cypriniformes > Xenocyprididae > Zacco > Zacco platypus. Next base: position 21,162,859 of record CM076075.1, on the reverse strand, counting down.
CAACATAATTGCAGCTTTAAACAAATTTCAAGATGATTATTGTTAGACATTGTAGGAATAACTTGCATGTTTCCATTATTTTGTATAATGCTCCTAGCTGCCTTAAATAACTAGTGCAACCAAACTCTGCAGGAAAGTGGATCTCAAGGTCCAGAGTTGAGAACCTCTGTCATAATACTATTTAGTTCAAGCAAAATCAAAGATTGAAGAGCTTTATAGTAGAAATTGAATTTGTAATTATAACTAAAAGTGACACTTTTTTTCATGTTTATTACTGTAAAGCTGCTTGATTTAATGCGATCTATTGTATAAAATGCTACATTTACATAAACTTGAACCTGCCGAGCTGGTGCAAACATATCCACATCGCTATGATTAAGATGCTTTAACTATTGTTTTCTCACTGCTGTCGTTTTTTGTTTATTTGTTTGTTTTATTGGGAGGAAAGCTTGCAGCACATATTTAGATATTCTTCTAAATGGATCAGCAGCAGCTTCAATATTCACTTTTATCAAAATTATCTTGCACCCCGTGAAAAACAGTTTGTTTAAATGAGTGCTTTTTCTTGACATTTCTTTTCTTTAATACAGTCAGACAGGCTATTGATAAGATCATTTGGGGGTTCACCCGGGATGTAATTATCATAATTTTGTTGAAATATTTGTGCTTTTAGAGCATCTAGTTATTGTGTAACTTGTCAAAGTGGACATTGTGGTTCACATCCCACATTTTTGAAAAATACACTAAACATGTTGGGCCACTTGAGGTCTGAGAGAGGAAGTCTGAATGTATATTATGGTATGGAGCTACTGAGTCTCCACAGTGAACTGCAAATTTAATGAGCTCCATTTCAAATGACAAGGGGGCAATCACATGAGGAAACCGGAGGTAATTTGGGCAAAAAAATGCTTGTTAAATGAAGTGGAGTGCCTACATGGCTGTACACACATTGGCTTTAGAGAGCCAATAGGTTAGTTTCTGGGACCGGTCCTCATTCCTGCTGTAATGAAATGCAGCACAAGGGCATTACCTGCTCTACCTGATGAGCTTGGAATACTGTAGTATTGCTGATACTGCACAATGAAACTAGCTCAGGGCAAATCTGAATGGTTTATTTATAGAAGATATATTGCTGGGCATTTTTTAAATTTTAGTCGGTTTTCGCTGAGCTGATAGCAAGATGCTTCCAAAGAACTTTTGAAGTGTGCAATGAAACTGATTTGCCCTCACTTCGTTCGTGATTTCTGTTGAGAGACTCTTACAACAAACAATGTTTGGTTGTGTTTGTTCAGAGATTCGAGCCCAACTGGTGGAACAGCAAAAATGTCTGGAGCAGCAGACGGACATGAGGGTCCAGCTCCTTCAGGACCTCCAGGACTTCTTCCGCAAGAAGTCCGAGATCGAGATGGAGTACTCGCGCAACCTGGAGAAGCTCGCCGAGCGTTTCATGGCCAAGACCAGGAGTACAAAGGACCACCAGCAATATAAGTGAGTGTGTCTTTTGTGGTCTTTTCCGTCCCATGTCTTTAACCACTGACCCACAGCATCATTATTATTGTATAAGTGTTATGAGCATTTTGACTTCTATACTGTTGTGTGTTATGTGCCATATGAACTATTTTCAGATGTTGTATCAACATGTTAAGAACTGAAGAACTTTTAATTTTTTTGATATGGTCAGTAAAAATTTGGCTGGGCTAGTAAATAAAACTAATGGCTAAAATTGACTTCAGTAGCAGTAGTACTTGCCTTCATTCATAGTACATGGTAAAAAGGTGCATTTAAACAAATATTTAAAATATACCGTCTTGTATATGATGTTTTTACATTAATTTGAACATTCATTGTGAAATTATTATTATTATCAGTTGACAGCACGAATATATGAATAATGAAATCATTTCAAATAGGTTATTATCCCATATATTTTAAATTATGTGTATATATATATATATATATATATATATATATATATATATATATTAGTTTTTATGTTATTTTTATATTTTTGTTATTATTGTGTAATATAAAAACCCATCATAATGATTTAGAAATGTTATGAAATATTGACAGGATCATGGTCCCATTATACCAGTAGAGACACTGGCTGCAAAAGACAGTCTACATCTACATAATGTTGGTACAGAAACCACGAGTACAACTCAAAATATTGAGTGTGTTTGCTTTTCACTTCTGTAAATAGACCAAATGCTGGTTTAAGAGCCCTAAATGAGTCCAGCAGCTGTGTGCACAACTGCAGGCAATGGAGAATCTCGTCATGGCACTTGTGGTTTATGTGGCCTGTTGGTTTGAGAGAAGTATAAGATACATGACACAACTCTACCATATTCTGAAACACAAGATGTCAAACTTGTCTTTTTTCCAAATACCTGATAGAGTATTAACAGATGCAGAAGTAAAGAAGGGCACAGATTACAGTGTGAGGTTACTGGTGAAGGTCTGCGCTTTTGTCTTTATAGTTTTTTAAAAAAAATCTATGAATGTGCTGATGTGAGCATGGGCGGCCATTTCTAAAGCCAGTTTTGCTCAGCTGTGTTGGTTGAATGAATTAACATCAGAATGAGCTTGCAGATTTGTCTGTAATTAACTTGGATATCCTCATCCCAGAGTTGTTGGACAGAAGGGCTCATTTCAAAAGCATTTCAATTCATTTTACCCGGCCTTTCAGCTAAATTTGGACTCTTCTGTAACCACAGGGCTTCAGCAAAGAGGTCCACACACCATTGCCACTGTGATCGTATCCCATTTTGTTCCGTCGTCCAGAGGTCTGGCCCGATGTCTGACCAATGGCGTCGAGAAGAGGCCAGCTGAGCCAAAGTGGAGGGTGTGTTTTACCCCTTTGTTGAAGTTGGCCTGATATATGCAGTCAGCAGAATTCTGCAAAACCAGCGAGAGGAAAGATTAAGTGACTGTTTGTCAAGAAACACAGTTTATTCTACCTTGTTTACTCTTGTAGTCACAGAATCAATCTTCTCAACAGCACTAGGAGCATCTCAGGTGACTTTCAGAGCAAAGTGTGATGGATCGGACCTGGGAGTTGGCCACCAGAGAAATGTGGTGTATGTATGGATTTGGTTAGTTCCTAACCAAAAGTTTCCATTTTAGAGTGTTTTTTTTTTTTTTTTTGAATTTGATTTATGACTTCTGTAGTGGATTGTGGGTACAAAAAAGTAATAACATGGAATTGACCACAGGATCTAATTCCACTTCAAATTAAGTTCTAGGGCGATTGGCCATTTTAGAGAATATTGTACCGGCAGATAACCATTCCTGCTTGACCAAGACAAGTGGTAGCTCCCTTGTGTCACAATTTATACTAACTTTTAATTTTGCAAGGACACATTAAATTGATCAAACTAAACAGACTTTTACATTGTTACAAAAAAAAATACTATTTTAAATACATTGTTTAAACTTTCTGTTCATCAAATTATCTTGGAAAAAAATATAACAGTTTCCAGAAAAATATTACAACTGCACAACATCAGTAATATAAAAAATGTCGCACCAAATCAGCATATTAGATCCCATTAGAAGGATCATGTGACACTGAAGACTGAAGTAATGATGCTGAAAATTCTGCTTTGCCATCTCAGAAATGATGTTTTAAAATAGAAAACATTTATTTTAAATTGTAAAAATATTACTGTTTTACTGTATTTTTGATCAAATAAATGCAGCCTTATTGAACATCAGACACTTCTTTCAAAAACATTACAACACATTACCAACCCTAAACCTTTAAACAATAGTGTGTTTCAATAAATAAGTATTTTAGTGAATGTCCAGTAAATACTGAATTAAAAACGTTTGATTTAATTTTACATGTCAATTCGTGTAATTTCAAAGTTTTAGGGTATAATTCAGCATTCACACCACTCTCTAGTTATTGATGTCAGTCATGACCATTCCTGTAGGTTCTGTCCACACTTGTGCACATTTACAAGGCAGGGTATTTGTGAACTGTGTGGTTAAACTTCTCCCAGATGACACTGTCGTCGTGGCGACTGATCGACTTGTGCGTAGTTTAGTGCACATGTTTGTTGAGCTAAGAGGAATCACATACAGTTTGCTCAGGGAGGAGTGCTGGACTCAGGATAGGAATTATTTAATTATATTCATCGTCCAGCTGCCACTCCTTGGACACCAGATTTCCTTTTGATTACTTGTCATTTCGCAGATGCCTTTTAGCCAAATAGACTTTCCTCAAGGACATGTTTCCTGTATAGGAAACACTGCTTTTTTTAGGGTTACAGTAGGTTTGAATAGGTTACACACCTAAAATGAAATGCAATGCATTTCATATAAGGCATTATGATTATATGCTATGCCCCAGTAAGTTTGTTCTGTTTTAGTTGTCTGCGTGATTGCACCTTCACTCACATTCATTTTGATGACCTTGCTGTTGGCTGCCAAACCCTCCGGTGAAGCGCTCCAGTTTGCTCTGGCATTTCGCAATCGATGAGCTGTCAATATAATGTTTGCGATCTGCAGGATGTTTACACCAACACCGAATGAAGTTCCTCTGGCTACAGTGTTGATGTAGTTACTGCATCGCTTGTAGTTGCTGTGTATTTATGCCACTGGCGATGATCCGTTGGGTTATTATGATGTCAGCAGATTGGGGCCACATTAGTTTTGTTAACCAAGTGTAATTCAATGCCACCAATGTAGTTATATAGACTTGCTTACACCTGGGAACTGGCACTTTGGTATTGCTGTATTAGAAAATTTTAATGGGATTTGTAATGGCTTTTCAGTGGCAATTGGACTTATTTAAATCCTCATAATGTCATAATTCACATTTAAATGTTTAAATGCTACAATTTGCTTTTTATTTAGACATATTTCATCATTCATTGTTATCATTCCCTAAAAATTATTTTATGTAGCTTTAATTTACTAAAACTGAAATAAATGAAAAATAATTTTAGTACTTATTTTATTTCAGTAGTTGCCATTGCAACTTCTGATTTTTGTTACCTTTTTAAAGTATTTTTTTTAAATCTGATATTTATATTTTGCTTGATTTCTGCTTTATTTCAATTAACAACAAATATCTAACAATAACAGCACTGTTCAGTGTGAACTGTTGTTGTATGGAAAAGTGTGAAGATTCTTCAAAGTATCCCAATTTTTTTTGTTCCACAGAAGAAAGTGAGTCATGAGTGTTTGCAATGACAAGAGAGTAAGTAAATAATGACACTTTTCACTTTTGGGTGAATTGTTGCTTTAAAGGTTTTGATGGGTTCTTTCATTCCCGGTCCATCTCATTTTTGGTTATTTAAAATTGTGTAAAAGTGTTCCATTACCTTGAGATGATCTACAGTAGTTACATTGCTCTTTTGCCTTAATTTCTGTCAGCTTTTTATTGGCTGTTTTCTCCTCTCAACTTTTTTTGATGAAATTGATCAAATTTATGATTTTTATGATCAAATTGTGCTCTGTGAAGTGATTTTGAAGCACCAAGATGTGAGCTGTGCAGTGTAGTATAGCCCTTTGGAGGGCGAGGTGGGCGCTTTGAGGCCAGTTGTTATTTAATCTTGTCTGAGCAGTACCACTGATTTACTGTAGCCTTTAATGTTGCAGCTGGCTCCCTGCTCTCTACTCAGCAGTACTGGCTTTTGTATCAGTGCAGATTAGTCACGTGCTTCTCTAAATTAACTCATCATGTCTTTTGATTACCCAGTGTGACAACTTCCTCTCCAGTTATCATCATTCCTATGCCCACCATGGCTTTGAGCTGATAGACTCTATGACTCAAATGAATTCCTGTGATGGAGCTGTAATGTAAGTGATTGCAGTCTGTTACAATTTTCCCATGGACTTCCTGCATTGACCTCGAGGACAAATGCCTCATTTCCCTTAGCACTTTCTCAACTCCTGCCTGTGTGTATATGTATATGTATATGTGTGTGTGTGTGTGTGTGTGTGTGTTTATACACTCACCTAAAGGATTATTAGAAACACCTGTTCAATTTCTCATTAATGCAATTATCTAATCAACCAATCACATGGCAGTTGCTTCAATGCATTTAGGGGTGTGGTCCTGGTCAAGACAATCTCCTGAACTCCAAACTGAATGTCAGAATGGGAAAGAAAGGTGATTTAAGCAATTTTGAGCGTGGCATGGTTGTTGGTGCCAGACGGGCCGGTCTGAGTATTTCACAATCTGCTCAGTTACTGGGATTTTCACACACAACCATTTCTAGGGTTTATAAAGAATGGTGTGAAAAGGGAAAAAACATTCAGTATGCGGCAGTCCTGTGGGCGAAAATACCTTGTTGATGCTTGAGGTCAGAGGAGAATGGGCCGACTGATTCAAGCTGATAGAAGAGCAACTTTGACTGAAATAACCACTTGTTACAACCGAGGTATGCAGCAAAGCATTTGTGAAGCCACAACACGCACAACCTTGAGGCGGACGGGCTACAACAGCAGAAGACCCCACCGGGTACCACTCATCTCCACTACAAATAGGAAAAAGAGGCTGCAATTTGCACGAGTTCACCAAAATTGGACAGTTGAAGACGGGAAAAATGTTGCCTGGTCTGATGAGTCTCGATTTCTGTTGAGACATTCAGATGGTAGAGTCAGAATTTGGCGTAAACAGAATGAGAACATGGATCCATCATGCCTTGTTAAAAAAAAAAAAAAGGAATTAGTGAAGTCACTCAGTCCAACTGACATATCGTTAACATGGCTGGTCCATGTGGTAATTATGTCAAGCAGGAAATCCAAACGTTCACCTTTCATTCAATAACATCAATCATGACGTAACATTTGAAACATAGTAAAGTAGCTTAACATTAGCTTCTTTATATGGCCAGTCGCTCTAACATTAATGTTAACCTAGATAGAGTAAATGTGCACTGTTATTAGGCGCATATCCGTGTGTTCATGCGGAGTGTGGAAGCTAAATTAGTACAACGCTTACTGCATGAAAGAGTCAGCGTCGTGAACTTCATCTTTGCTGCTGACATAAACTCAGAAAACACAGTTTAGTAATAAATAATTAAAACAATCAGGCAGTCTCCTTTCAGTTTTTTTCTTCCGACATTCATAATCATTAATGTATGTTTTAAAGGCTCATTATTATGGTTTAGTGTTTCTCTATAATGTAGAACAATGTTACATAGAACATTCTTTCTCAGCCCTGAAACTCAAACCGTTTTCCAAATATTGTGACTATGCATCTTTTGGCTTTCGTCTCAGTTAGATAATCCATTTGATCCAGTCTCACATAGATGACTGATCCTCCAACCCTGGCTCTCTAAACAAGTCAGTTACTCCAAGGAATACTACTAAACCCTTTATGGGTTTAGTTTGTTTCCTGTTTTTGAAGAACACTGTTAAGGTCAAAAATGGATGCATTTGGCTCATCTGGTGCGGATGCATATTTCCTTCACCTGCAGTGATGAAATGCATTGCCTGTTTTGCAGGGAGGGTTATGAAGGGAAATGGAGCTGAAAAATACTTCCTTGCTGACATCCAAATATCAATCAGCTGCCAAAGTCACCTCCTCCTTGAATGCAACATTTTCTTCTGTTTTTTTTTTTAGCAATAGTAACAGCAATGCTCGTTATATCAAGTTTATTAATATCACTAATATCACTTTATTCATGTCACTTTTGATCCTTTTAATGCATCCTTGCTGAATAAAAGTATTAATTTCTTTTTAAAAAATCTTACTGACCCTGAACTTTTACATTTCAATGCCGGTGTATTTATTTCTGAAGTAGCTCGGTAATAAAATGGATAAAGTATTGTCAATCAGTCATTATCACAAAACCCTTTCTGTCACACCTGCTTTATTTTGTGAAGTCCCTATACAAATGAAAATGAAAATATTAAATGAAATGCCAAATACAGTGTTTGTCATATTGCAGCTAGGTAATGATCTGTAGAGAGTCCTGACCCAGAAACTTTCTGAATCTCCCATATATCCCAGAAGCACATCCTGTTCTGCATCACTTTTAGGTCCAACTCGCGGTTCTGTTGCGCTGCATGCATGCTACAAAGTATCCACATATCCTGAATGCTTAAATAGGCCATGTATCATCAAGGGAAGAGATGAGAGGGATGTTAATGTGTGTGTGATCCACGTGAATGGCTCTTAAAGCATCCTGATGGGTGCTGGGAAGATGGGTCTGTCTGTGGTTTTATCCAGTTCTTGAGTTAAGTGCACAGTTGGTCCTGACAGCTTGCAGACAGGAGCCTTTGGTTATGTTTGATTAGTGTCTATTTCTCTGTTTTTCTCTCACATGCAGGAAAGACCAGAATCTCTTGTCTCCGGTGAACTGCTGGTACCTGTTACTGAACCAGGTTCGGCGGGAGAGCAAAGACCATGCAACATTGAGCGACATATATCTGAACAACGTCATCATGCGGTTTATGCAGATTAGTGAAGACTCCACACGTCTTATGAAAAAGGTCAGAAGTCTTTTTGATTACATTTCCAAGACCTCCAGTCTCTAAATATTCTTCAAAGGTTGAGTCCCAAAATAACTGAACTCCTGAAAACATGTTTTGCTTTATAAAAAAAAAAAATTGCGCTTACCAACAGTTAATCATGATTAATCACATTAAACTTTCTATCCATCTAAGAAGTTTGGAAAAAAAAAAAAAATTGTTTCCTGAATCCCACACAAATTTGACCCCAAACTTTTGAATGGTTTTTAAATGATTTTATGCGTTGTGAAACACAATTTTTGATTGTTTTCATTGCCACCTCGGATTCTTTTCTCTGTGGAGAAAAAAAAATCTTATGTTTGTAACTGTATTAATACATGATAATAGCCAAGTTATTCAGCTCTGCTAAATACTAAAAAAAATCAGCTTTTTAAGGAATGTTTTGGATTGAAAACAAGAACAGCTGAGTACATATTTGACAAACTTCTCCTTCGTCACAGTTTTTCCCTGTTTACATCCCTTGTAGGTGTGTTGTACTAGTACTGTTTACAAAAAAGAGACAGGTCAACATTATTTTCGGTGGTGAACAATATAATGTCTCAGTGCACAAATGCAGTCAATTTAAGTTGTACTAAACTTGGAATGCTTCCTTTAAAATTCACATGAAAAAGTAATCTGCCATTCTGGAGAACAACCAGGCATTAATCAAGACACTACTTCACATTTACGTCATAAGATGTGCAGTTATTTTTAGTTATGCAAATAGTCCAAAAAAAAAAAAAAAGCTCTTTGTTGAGCTAGCTCTTTTTTCCCCCTCTATTGTTTTAGTCAGTCCTCTTTCCTTTTTTTTTTTTTTTTAGTTTTTGTTCTTTTTTTATTCCTTTTTGATTTTTATATTACTTTCAAGAAGTTCCTGTAATATTTCTGGATGGTGGATCCTAAAAGCAACTTTACAGCATATTTATGCTGTGCTTAATTCGATAGTTTGGCCAAAAATGGAAATTTTGTGATCATTTATTCACTTTCATATTGTTCCAAATTTGTATGACTTACTCTGGATTTTACATCTTTACTTACATTTTTATAAATATCTTGTTTTGTGTTCCACAGAAGAAAGTATGTAAAAAGTATTATTAACTGTTTTTGTCCATACAATGGAAGACAAATGGGGTCCAGTGTTGTTTTGGATCCCATTGACCTTCACAAACCAAAACTAGATTATATATACTATTTAAAACTTTTACTTTTCAATATATCCTCCACACAAGAAAAAGTCATATAGGTTTGGAACAACGTCAGGTGAGGAAATGATAAAAGAATATCCATTTTTGGGTCAAGTATCCTTTTTAAATAAGTGAAATACTACATTAAATTGTCATTGTTATGAAAATCAGTGCACGTCTTGTTTTCAAGCTTTGATGCTTGTTTCTCAGCTTTGATAAAAAAAAAAAATTGTCGATGCTTAGTTTCCTGCAATTGTCATTCCTGTGTAAATACTTTAGGTGAACTCAGTACCTTTTTGTGAATCGTAACCTCTTCAAATGCGACCTATGTCCTGTTTTTTTCCTGTGTAAAGAGGACTTTTAAAGTGTACCTGTGTACAGTTAGTTTTTTGTTTATCTCAGATCTGGGGTGTGGGATGTTTTGTATGGTGTGGGATTGTTTGTGTGCCTGTATTCGTTCGTAAGATTTACGATGTGGGTCCTGCCATATGGGACCTCTGGTTCTGGACTGCGGTTCTGTTCTGAGAAGTTCTTAAAGCCTGAGCTCTAATCATGGCCTCCTGCCTGTCGTTTGATGTCTGCGGCCCCATGACCAAGACGACGTGGCGGTCCCTCCAGCGCAGGCCACAGAAGGGGGACAACTCCCAAACAGATTATGTGCTGCCATGCATGCGAGTCATATGAGACAACCACAACAGCAAATTACAAGCCTGGAATGTAGGAGGTATAAGTTTGGTCTCAAACAAGGGTTATTGAGAGGGCTTGACCGGTAGATCTGACTGGTTGTGAGATGGTCTTTACCCACCCTCATGTTGTTCTTAACCAGTATGAGTTTCTTTTGAACACAAAAGATAAGGTTTTGAAAATTTTTTTGGCCACTCTTTTAAAATTTAGTAAGTGAATCAGACCTAAGGCTGTGAAGTTCAGAAAAAGCTCAAAAAAGCACTATAGAAGCATCATGAAAGTGGTCTAAATGACTCAAGATCAGTGGTTCTCAACCTTTTTTGACTCCCACTGCTTATTTTCCGCAACAATGTTCAAAGGCCCAGTGACCTTTCCAGTTGTTTGCGATTCACTGGATGAGGATTAAGGGTAATTAAAGGATATTTTTTTACCCCAGAGGATTTATGAATGGAGGTGAAGGTTCCATCCAGTGGAGGTAATGACAACATGACAGTTGTAGTACAATAGGATTACAGTCATACTACAGGTGCTGGCCATATAATTAGAATATCATTAAAAAGTTGATTTATTTCACTAATTCCATTCAAAAAGTGAAACTTGTACATTATATTCATTCATTACACACAGACTGATATATTTCAAATGTTTATTTCTTTTCATTTGATTATTATAACTGACAACTAAGGAAAATCCCAAATTCGGTATCTCAGAAAATTAGAATATTACTTAAGACCAATACAAAGAAAGAATTTTTAGAAATCTTTGCCATCTGAAAAGTATGAACATGAAAAGTATGAGCATGTACAGCACTCAATACTTAGTTGGGGCTCCTGCAGCAATGCGGCATGGCATGGAGTCGATCAGACTGTGACACTGCTCAAATTTTATGAGAGCCCAGGTTGCTCTGATAGTGGCCTTCTGCATTGTTGGGTCTGGCATATCGCATCTTCCTCTTCACAATACCCAATAGGTTTTCTATGGGTTTAAGGTCAGGCGAGTTTGCTGGCCAATTAAGAACAGGGATACCATGGTCCTTAAACCTGGTACTGGTTGCTTTGGCACTTTGTGCAGGTGCCAAGTTCTGTTGGAAATCTGCATCTCCATAAAGTTAGTCAGCAGCAGGAAGCATGAAGTGCTCTAAAACTTCCTGGTATACGGCTACGTTGACCTTGGACCTAAGAAAACACAGTGGACCAACACCAGCAGATGACATGGCACCCCAAACCATCACTGACTGCGGAAACTTTACACTGGACCTCAAGCAATGTGGATTGTGTACATCTCCTTTCTTCCTCCAGACTCTGGGAACCTGATTTACAAAGGAAATGCAAAATTTACTTTCATCAGAGAACATAACTTTGGACCACTCAGCAGCAGTCCAGTCCTTTTTGTCTTTAGCCCAGGCGAGACAGAAGGAATGCAACAGCTGAAACCCATGTTTTGCATACGTCTGTGCGTAGTGGTTCTTGAAGCACTGACTCCAGCTGCAGTTCACTCTTTGTGAATCTCCCCCACATTTTTGAATGGGTTTGTTTCACAATCCTCTCCAGGGTGCGGTTATCCCTATTGCTTTTACACTTTTTTCCTACCATATCATTTCCTTCCCTTCGCCTCTCTATTAATATGCTTGCACAGAGCTCTTTGAACAGCCAGCCTCTTTTGCAATGACCTTTTGTGTCTTGCCCTCCTTTTGCAAGGTGTCAATGGTCGTCTTTTGGACAACTGTCAAGTCAGCAGTCTTCCCCATGAACTAGACTGAGAGACCATTTAAAGGCCTTTGGAGGTTTTTTGAGTTAATTAGCTGATTAGAGTGTGGCAAGTGTCTTCAATATTGAACCTTTTCATAATATTTTAATTTTCTGAGTACTGAATTTGGGATTTTCCTTAGTTGTCAGTTGTAATCATCAAAATTAAAAGAAATAAACATTTGAAATGTATCAGTCTGTGTGTAATAAATGAATATAATGTACAAGTTTCACTTTTTGAATGGAATTAGTGAAATAAATCAACTTTTTGATGATATTCTAATTATATGACCAGCACCTGTATATAGAACATACTTTTTAAACCATCACGTAGCAAGTTCAAATTCAAATGTATTACTTACTCAGAGAGTACGCGATTTCAGACACACTGACACTTTTAAAATTGTCCTGTTAGCATGTTTTTAGCTTATTTTTAAATCATTTTATGCCATCTTTAACCCTCCTTGCAAGTTTGCTGAGGCCCCCTAGTGGGCCCTGGTCCCCTGGTTGAGAACTAGTCCAAATTATTGGAACGTTGTGTTGAAGCAGTAAATGGTTCCATTTCTCACGCAATGTATGTATGAGTCAGAAGACTTAATCTAGTGCAAAATCCAAATGGACCACTTGAATGAGACTTTTATAGTACTTTTTTGCCATTTTCGAAGTTTGACAACCCTAGTGACCAGCATATTCTTCAAACCCTTTTTTGTTCTTCACAGATGTAAGTTATAAGGGTTTGAAATAGGGTGAGTAGATAATTGCTGATTTTCATTCCTTTAAAATGACACCATATTGGTCTGATGTAGAGTGTTCTTTCATTGTTGCATGTTAACACAAGGGGAAGCTGCCCATTACTGTAAGGTTTAGTACTCCATTACGACATAAGAACCAGGTGTTCTTCTTGCTCCTCAAAGCTGTTTTCATTAGGAGGAGTACCTTATGTTCAAGTACTGTGGAGGAAAACTTTAAAGACCTCATGAGTCATGACAGAAACTCCCAATAGAAGAATCCTCAAAACAAACCTGATGTGTCTGTATCTCTTAAGTGACTAGTAAGTAACAAAACAACCTCTTACACACATTCTCTCGCTCTGCTGTCTGTGTGACACAAGAGTGGCAGAAGAGAGAGGGCAGTGGGTTATTTCCCTTAAGGGCGCTGGATGTTGTTGGTGGGGGGCAGTCATTCTCCCATGGTGTTGAAACTGCTCTTCTCTGTAATCAGTGCACCCCGCTTTCTTTGATCACAACATCGTTTCAGTAATGAGCCACACATACAGGAGAGCAAAGCCCCTGCTGTCGCCTCAACCTTCAGAGGCACAGCTGCAACAGAGGCAGACCTCGAGAATGTCTCTTAAGAGACTGTTAATGTTGCTCATGTTGGAGGGGTTAGGGATTTAAAAAAATAAAATATATATACATATATACATATATATATACATATATACATATATATATACATATATACATATATATATAAAATATTATCCAGTATTGTTACTTTTTTTATTATGTATCCTTATTTCCCTTGTCTAATTACATTTGCCATTATTTAATCTTGAGACTTACAATTTAACACTGTTAAATATAATCTTCAGCAAATTTCAAAATGAATATCCAATTTTCATACTATTAATTAAAATGTGGTTTTGGGATATAAGTTCAATTGTGGATTTAAAATGATTATCAGCTATAATTGTAATATATGTGCATCATTACGATGTTCTAATCTAGATACCCCTGATCTTAGAACCTTTAGTATTTTAGTTTTTTTTTTTTTGTATTTTATTTGTTTGTGTGTGTGCATATATATATGTAATATCTTTTTTTCAGCCAGGATGCATCAAATTGACCACTAAAGACATTTATAATATTTATTTACATTTATAATATTATATTTCAAATAAATACTGTTATCATTATCCTCGAAAAATACATCACGGTTTCTACAAAAATATATAAGCAGTTTTCAACATTGACTGTTTTCAGCATTGATAATAACATACGATGTTTCTTAAGCACAGAATAGAATAATAAGAATAATTTTAATAAATTTTAATTTTCAATACAATTTTAAGTGTAATAATATTGTACAATATTACTGTATTTTAGATTAAATAAATGCAACCTTAAGCATAAGAGACTTCTTTCAAAAACATTTAACATATACTGAAACTTTTGAACAGTAGTTTATACTGAATCTTAGGAAAGGCAGTTGATTAGTTAACAGTGAACATAAGAAATACTAGAAACTCTTTCCATTTAAATGCAAAAGAGTGTGTTAAAGGATCTGTGATGTACTGTATTCATGCAAAAGCCGTGCATCCAACCACATATAGAGCTCAGCAGCATCACTGGAGCGCATGTCCTCCGAGTATGCATGTACAATGAGGAATTCCATCATGGTACGGCAGATTTTGTCACATGTATTTTGTTTTCATTATTTATATAACATGCTTTATTAAAACTCTTTTAGGTTATTTATGAAATCCAAGGTCGATTGCTCTTCTGATGCTCTCAGAGGAGATGTTTGTTCTTTTAAAAGACGTCATTTGTTCTTCTGTCAATGCATTATAGTAGTTACAACTAATTTTTCCTTTTTTTTTTTTTTCTTCTTTAGTAATTGCACACTATTTTCAATAGTAGGTTCAATGCAGCAGAAATACGGAGTGTAACTGCTAACATAGTCTTCAAGGATAAATCCCACTGTAAGTGCCCTGATCATAATTTGCAATGTAGTAAAGCTGTCTACAGCCGTCCTGCATGTTAAATGGCTGTCGGCACTTTATTTAGTTCTTTTATTGCCACGCAATATGCTTCCTCCTGCCATAAAGTGTATGGCTCCTCACTATTTTGACACGACTGGCTTCATCATGGGCCCTGCACAAGGTACTGTCAGCCCTCTCATGTTCGTGCCTTGATGGTTGTACATTTTTTATAGCCAGATTAATTTTAATGGAAAGATGTAACCTTCTATACCCAGAGGCTTGATACAGTTATTTTTAGAGTCCTTAACAAAGTCAACTAGCAGATAGTAGTGCTATAATGACTCAATTTGTCAATTGACATGAAAAGGCCAAAACCGCAAACTTTTTATGCATTTTGGCTGTTTATTTACACGACAACTACGTTTTTGGGGCCTGAAAACACAAACTTTTGAAGTGCTAGTTTTTGAAAACAATGAATTTGTGAAAACAGAGATGTCATGTGTATGCATATTACAGTCTATTGGCATGTTGTATATTTTGTTTGTATTGTGACATCGCCAACTACTGGCCTGGCATGGATAATACAGCATTTCAAAGTCGTTTTCACAGATTCGTGTGAATGGGGATCGTTACGACAGTGTTGTCGTCTGTACTCGCAAAACAAAAAGGAAAAACTATTTCTATTTTTAGTACATTGTTGTCATGTAAAAGTACGCTAAGTTGCAAAGTCTAGGAATCATTCAAAGTAGAGGTCGTAGCACAACATTACTTATGTTTCTATCACCCTGTTTTTATGCACATTTTGAAGTATCGCGTCAGAAACCACTGACGGAACTGCCAAATTTCAACTAAAAATCCCTTTTTACCCCCAATTGAGGTGGGTTTTTTTCTTGTGCGAATAATAGTACATGCAAGTAATGGGAACGCATTTGCTGAATAAACTTTGAAGTAGCGAACATTAAACCCTCGTGATTAATCATAATCGTTTCCGCTAATGGTGTTGTGACCGATAACTTTGTTTGATTCTGTGATGATGCATTAATTCTAGATGTACTGGTGCATGTTGTGTATGTGTGTGTGCAATGCATTTTCCCCTCGGTGTTTGCCGTGAATAGGGTCATGCACACTTTTGTGCTGGAGGTTTTTCAGGGTTATCCTCTCACATGTGTGTGACGTTTAATAAAGTTAAGAAGAGTTTAGACGGCTCTCGTTTATTGTTTTCTTATTCATAAATGTTTAGGCGAACCTAACTTGCGTGTCTTTTTTTTTTTTTTTTTTTTTAAATACTTTTTTTGCAAAATTTGAAAAGATTCACTTAACGTTTGGATGGAAGCCCAGCTATTGATTAGGTCTGGGATTTTTGAAGTGACTTATATTTTATTTATTATTTCTATTTATTTTATTTCATTTAATGTTTTACATAGATTTTCTTTGATTTTGATTTTCAGATACTTTTTGTATTTTTTTTTTTTAATTTTTTGGCTTTTTGGCATTTATTAACAGAATAGCAGAATAGAAAAAAGTGACTTGTTAGATATAAGCTGAATCTTAGAAAAGGTAAATAGTGGATAAATGAAAATAAAAACTCCTAGAAGCACTTTTCATTTAAATGTAAAAGAATATGAAACATACCTGCCATTTGATTTACCTTTATGCATTTAGCAGACTTTTATCCAAAGTGACTTATACATAAATCATTTATTTTTATTATTTCATTTTTTACTTCAGTAATTCACATTCAGGAGTTTAGCTGTCATTTCTTAATTCAATTCTGAATAGCACAAAACCATGCTTCCCATAGTCCTTTGCTCTATTTCCAACCTGCTTGATTACTCTGAGTCACCACATCTCTCCATGTAACTGTGTCTGTCAGTTTGACCATCGGCTGGAAACTGTTATGTAAAAGGCAGAACTGGCTGGTGTTAGATGAGCCTGAGAGGAAGCCTGATTGAAGGCAGAGCTTTGGCATGGCACGTGAATAATCTCTCTAGGCCTGTTTGGATCTGCATGTCCGGATGCTGCCGGTACTGTACGATGAGTCACGGATGATGAACTTAGCATTTAGTGTAGACTTGTATGCCTCTGAGATCCTGCGGGTGTGCTGAAGTGCACACATGTACACACACAGCTGTTAGCTCTTGTGTTTGCTCTTGAGAGGTTGAGTGTGGAACAGCAATGTGGGTGTTTGAAGATCTTTGCTAAATTATTTTGACTCTTGACCTCCACACAACACATGTGACTTGTTATGCTTGCGTTAAACTTACAACTGACTTCAATTAAATGTCTGAAAGGGTTGATATCATGGAGCCTATGAAGAACATGTCCAGATCATATTTTCCATAAGTTAAAAAAAGAATTATATTGTTTATTAAAAAAATCAAACAAGTATTATACTATTCTTATTTCTGTAATTACTGTTCACTATAATAGTATACTACTTAATACTAAGTATTATTATAAAATATTGTATATATATATTTTAAAAGATCTTTTGGATGGAAATTTCATTTTAAATGTGACATATTTGGTTAACATTTCTTTTGATAGTGGAGTTAATGATATGAAATTCATAATCTGTATTATGGTGAATAGAAAAAAAGATGGCCATAAGAAAGTGGTTAAAGCTAAAGTCTCCTTCTATTGGTAAATGGATGCATATATAAATATTTAAATGTTAATAAATAAATAAATATTTTTTTCATCTGATGTACTAAATTAAGTAAGGACTAAATGGACTGCATTAAGATTTAAAATGAATATATATAATATTATACAGCTCTGGAAAAAATTAAGAGACCACTGCAAAATTATCAGTTTCTCTGGGTTTACTATTTATAGGTATGTGTTTGGGTAAAATTAACATTTTTGTTTTATTCTATAAACTACTGACATTTTTCCCAAATTCCAAATAAAAATATTGTAATTTAGAGCATTTATTTGCCAAAAGCAACAACTGGTCAAAATAACAAAAAATATGCAGTGGTCTCTTAATTTTTTCCAGAGCTGTATAATATATATATATATTAATGCATGTCATGGTTATATATTGTACTTATTATATAATAATATATAAGATTGATGAGATTTTTTTCCCTAAATAAACCCACATAGACTAAAATGCTGATAGCATCTCCAGTTCCTTTCACATTCATACACTGTGAGTATAATTTAGTTTGAACAACATTTTGGCCTCAGATTTGTCAAGACTGACTGGAGGTCTTGCTCTAACTGTTGCAAAAGGATTTGCTCATAGCACCCCTGAGCACTGTGATGCTGGGAATGGCTCGTGGAATCAGATTAGTAGAGATATAATTGGGTTAGTGAGAGTCTTGAGTGGCCTGCGAGACAGAAAGATCAGCCTCATGAAGGTAATCCACGCAAGCTGCTAAAAGTTGAAGCAAACAGTTCAACTACAAACCTTCAGTGTGAAGAGTGTGTGCCCACATACAAATCTCTTCCAAAACTAAAAGTTTAATTGCATAAGAACAATTACGATGCAGCTTTCTTATTTGTCAAACATTTTGTCAGTGAGTTTAATGTAATATGATAGCTGATGCCTCCTGCTTTTTTTCTCTGTCTCTCTCTCTCTCCAGAGTAAAGAAATCACCTTTCAGCTGCAAGAGGATTTGATGAAAGTCCTCAATGAACTCTACACGGTAAGTGTTTAGATACATTTTTTTGTAAAAGTCATTTTTTTAGCATTTAAAGCCCGCATTCTCTTTGTATGTATTGCTTTGGGCTACATACACCCAGTGTGCACTGTGGTAAAAGACCCATAAAACCACCTATACTTCACACATACTTTCCACATCTCTGACCTTGGCAGATTATGTTGCTTATACCAATAATCAATAGTTAATTCCCACACTTTAATTACAGCCGTCATGCCCACCGCCGTCACTCGGAAGATTCATGTGTCCTTTGCTTCCCCTGCAGTCTTAATAAGATGCTAACATATTCCCAGTTCTTAAAAACTACCTGCAGACTGTTTGTGTTTATTTGTTTGCAAAGTTCAACGTTGCATTGTTATTCCTTTAAACCCGTTTGCTTTTGCTGCTTTTTACTTTGTGTCCAAATTAAACGATGCGATGAAGTGCAAATTGTGATAAATTATATCTTCCCTTACATGATCATTTTTTGTCTTAAATAGCCCTGAGTGACTATCAAATTTTGACCTACAATTGGTTTTGGTTTCTAACTTGTTGTGTGACTAGCTCCCCCCACAGTAAAATGCCACTGGCCTATAATCTTGTTCCTCATTGCTGTTTTTAAAATCAACTGATACATGTTCTGATTGGCTGATTTTCAATTTCTATTCTACATCGCAGTGAAGTACGTATTCAGATTCAGCTTACACTACCGTTCAAAGGTTTGGGTCTGTAAGATTTTTAAAATGTTTTGAAAGAAGTCTCTAATGCTTATTTAATTAAAATGTCAGATGATCCTTCAGAAATAATTCTAATTTTAGTTCTCAAGAAACATTTATTATTACTAACAGTGTTGAAAACAGCAATGTTAAAGTCTTTACTGTCACTTTTGATCAATTTAATACATCTTTGCTGAATAAGAATATAAATTTTTTCTAAGAAAAAAAAAATGACTAAATGATTTCCATTAGAAATAGTGATTTGGTTTGTCTTTGCGTTCTCCCATCTTGAGACTCCTCACGATCAACCTCAGCCCAGATTCTTTTATTTTGAAGCTGTCACATTTATATTTTCTGAACGTTTGTTCTGGTAATCACATCACACGCCATGGCTTCCTTTTGATCACTGTGGAAGTGTTTCATCCCTTTTGACCTGAATTAGCCTTCGGGAGGGAAACACTCCTGTGGCACTGTTGCATCAGAAACCCTCCATGCAGCCACAGCCAGTAAAATAACAGGTCTGGTGTGACTCTAAAATTGGTCCTTCTAAAACCAGCAGAAATGTAAACAGAGTTCCAGACCAGTAAGTGGAGAGCGGGGCCCATGGTTTGGTCTGCCGTTCTAGCCATGTGTCTAATTATACAGCCGTGGACAGCAGTACACTGTGCTGCTCCGACTTTACATATTTATGAACAATATTTAGTTTGGTCCACGTTTTATAGTCGAGCTCTTTTTTGTGGCCCTTTTAGGCTTTGCTGTACCGTGAATTATAATGCTGTGTGACTGCCACAGTGATTATGGCTTGGACTGACCTGATGTTCAGGGGTCTAATCGTGAATGGGTCCTTGTAATCAGCTTGGTGCTCAGTCACCTTTGATTGAGGAGAAGGCAAGCTGATGAGCGAGGCTTAGCGCTTTAGCTTTAGCGTCAGGCTTCGCAAGAGGCTTATAGAGCACAAGGCACAAAAACATTACAATCATACTTAAAAAATTGTTAAACGCTTCTTGCCAGCTAAATAAGCATTAGCATATATTGCTAACAAGTCTGACTGGAAAACATGAGAGAACAGCAGCTGTCAATTTTTCCTATCTGTCTTGTTAGCAGTTCATGCTAATGCTCATATTTAGGATTGGTGAATAAAACAAACCCCTTACACTTTTATACATGGATTAAAATTTGCAGAGTATATCATCCTCCACCATTTGTGCTTTCTAAACAGTTGAACTAACAATTTTTGCCTGGCAGGCAATAAAACGAGGGTCAAAAAACTATTACATTTATGTTGAATGATGAACATGAGCCATAGCCTTTCCAGTGTTATTTTTGTGTTATTTATATTTAAATAATTGTGTAATTTTTATATATTGTATTGAATATTTTCATTTTTATGTGACATATATTCTAATAATATTTATTAATATTTTAAATTAGCTTTTGTTTGTTTTTATTTTAGTTTTCTTTTAAATTTTTTTTTTCAATTTTAGTATTAGTCATTTGTTTCAGTTTCCAAGGCAAGTCTACTCATTCTTCATTTATTTACCAAAAATGATTTTTAATTTTAAATATTTTATTACTAGTTTTAATTAACAACAACAACAACAACAACAACACTGGCCATATCTAAGGACCAGAATGTCATAGGCCATGTACACACTAAAGTTTCAGGAGTGACAACCACATTAAAATGCTTGCGTGATTCCCCTAAATTATTGTTCCATGTGTGTACGGAACGTGAGTCACTCTGAAACTGGGACACCGTAGAACCCATTGTAACGTTCTGGTTCTCGAATGTTTGGTTTTCACTATTTTGACCAAAGAAATATTTGTTCAGCCATTTTAACTAAAGCACAATCGACTGAGGCGTCGGGTTCTGCTTACGCTTGGAGAGGCTGCTTCACAGAGTGTGCTCTTGTAGTGTTGTCATGCCCACTTATTATAAGTGTTTTTCAGCTTATTTATGCTTGGCTCATAAAACAATTGAGTTTACGGAGTTATTAAAGTGAGCAGGTGCGGGTCGTGATATTTTGGTCTTATTTTCTGCGGTTTTATTTCAGTTTATTGTGGGCTTATTCTTATTCGCTATTTTTCTAGCCTTGATCTGGCAACATGAACGAGTCAAGGCTCGTACCGGTTGTCTTGCACCAAACACATACAGGAGAGAGAGATTTCTGATGTACATTAAAATGCGACATTAACAGCTAGTTGTTTAGTTTGGTTCCATACACTGCGTATAAATTTCATAAATGTTTTAAACAAAATTTCATTTGTTTGACCTAGGTAATATGCAGTGCATTAACACTAAATAACTAATTATCAACCACATAGCATGCATTTGCGTCTCATCACCACTTATATTAATATTATATATCCTTAATATTGCTTTAGAATTTCAAACGGTTTGCTTTCTTAGAAACTGACATCTTTTTATACATTAATGGTAAAGGAGAGTCTATCATTCAGTGTTCAGTCATGCCATGCCGATGTTACATCAATTACAACGTGAAAAAGCTTTTAGTCTCGATTAAGCACTTGCTCTTTGTGAAGAGTTTGACATTGTGGGCACAATTAGTTTGTTAGTACAGACTCATAAGCTATGAGTCACATCCTAATGCTCGTTATAAAATTAATCTCAATATGACTAATAGCCAACTAACCAAAACAATGACTCAGGCCATCTGAAGCAGCAATTACCATTATGTCACACATTCACATATCAATAATTGGATTTCTTCACAGGACTTTAATACTCCATAATGTGTGTTTCATCTGGTTTGATGAAAATAAAAATAAAAAATTAGGTGGAACGTCTGTTTTAAGATAAGTGCAATCACTAGTGTACATCAAATACAAAGTTTTACCAATGTAATATTTTCGATCTTTTTATTAGTACCAGTAAAATTATATGTATATATTACTATTATTATTCTGGGTAAAATAACTTTTACATGCAAATAATAAAAAAAAAATGCTGTTTCTTTAAAGGAGAACAGAATTGATTTATGTCAAGCATGAAGATGAAAGTGTTTTGGCTCCGACGAGCAGCTGCTGCACCTCTATAGAGCTCAGCTGGCTGTTGTTGAACTTTGACCTCTGACCTCTGGGTCCCGCAGGTGATGAAAACCTACCATATGTATCACACGGAGAGCATCAGTGCCGAGAGTAAACTGAAAGAGGCAGAGAAGCAGGAGGAAAAGCAGATCGGACGCGTTGGAGATCCCGTTTTTCACATTCGACTAGAGGAAAGACACCAGAGACGGAGCTCTGTGAAGAAGATTGAGAAGATGAAGGAGAAGGTAATGAGCAACGAAACTCAAAGTTCAAAGAATCAAGCCAGAATTAATAAAGGTCATCAAATTCTCAAGATCCATTGGATTTATAGAGTGGTGAATGATAAAACTTGTCAAGAATTGTCTTCCTCATAATTCACAGAAATAATAATAAAAATAAAAACAAAATGTAAATTTAATTCGCTGATATTATTAGTGTTTGTAATGCACTTTCTCATTCTGTTAAAGCCTCAAATTCTCAAGGTCCATTGGATTTATAGAGTGGTGAATGATAAAACTTGTCAAGAATTATCTTCGTCATAATTCACAGAAATAATAATAAAAATAAAAAAAAATGTAAATTTAATTTGCTGATATTATTAGTGTTTGTAATGCACTTCCTCATAAACAAAAGAATAAACACAAAAGAAAGAATAAATAAAGTATAGTTATTATTATTATTATTATTATTATTAATAATAATAAACTTCCCTCTGGAGCGAAGTTTTATGCATCAGTCATGTTTTTGATAGAACACATGCCTTACCCTTTTTTCTCAGGAATGGCAACGTTTTATTCTCTTAGTATATCTGTTTTCTGTTAAAGCCTGTGACAAATGATTTAACAGCTGTGGGATTGTTCTTTCCACTGATGCTTCCTGGAATGAGACATTGTGGGAAGGTTAAAATATGGAAGTAAGCATGAGTCACTGTCTGCTGGTCAGTCAGTTGAGTTAGACTACTAAGTGGGTCTGAATGTTAGCAGTATCCTTACTGATTCAGGAAATGAGCAAGACTTGTTCTTTTAGATTATTTTGTAACCACGTAGATGTGCTCTATCAGTTCATAGATGTCTGTATAATTTGTATAATGATTTTTTTGCAGTTTATACGCTTATATGTCCCTGTTGGCTTATTTTCGGAAGGATTTGTTCTGTCATTTCACAAGAAATCTTCAAGGAACATACCTCATGCAGAGATAAAAACCTGCTTGCATGTTTTTATTTTTCAAACCGTTTCATTTCTACTCTCTCTCTCTCATCAGAGGCAAGCCAAGTATTCGGAGAACAAGCTGAAGTCGATCAAAGCTCGGAACGAATACCTGCTGACGCTCGAAGCCACTAATGCTTCAATCTTCAAGTATTACATTCACGACTTGTCTGATTTAATAGACGTAAGTACTGGGGAAAGAAAAGGAGGTGCAGGGATTCTTTCACAGATGATGAAAGTTTGTGTGACAAGTAGGACAGTTATAAATAGAGTTTCAAACTGACCTCAAGTCTGCTGGGATTGTTAAATATGACAGAGACTGCTGCTGTTTTCACCGGTTTCTTGGTTGAATATGCATCTTTGTCTACACCTGCTTTGATCTGATGAAATGCATAGACTCCTCTGTAAGAGCTCTGTCAATGTTGCATCCAAATGTAAGCTCTTGAGACTTCAAATGCAGGTGTGTCTGACAGGAATGAGATGTTTTAAAAAAATACACTGTGGTTAAATGGCATTCATTTCCATATCTCCAAACAACCACACAAAACCTGTTATTTGAAGATGTTTTATGAAGGCCTGATTGTCAAGTACATGTTTGAAAAAGATTGAGGAGTTTAAGACAATGGTCTGTGTTAAATGAGCACAGTAGTCCTCCCTGTGATCCTTGTGGAGCAGGGTGTCCAATCCTGCTCCTGGAGTGCCACTGTCCTGCAGTTTAGCGCCAACCCTAATTAAACACGGCCAAACATCTAATCAAAGACTTACTAGGCATGCTAAAAACTTCTTGACAGGTTGGTTGAGGTTGGACGTTGGAGTTTAGTTAGAGCTAAACTCTGTAAGACAGTGGCCCTCCAGGAGCAGGTTTGGACACCGCTGTTGTAGAGAATAAGCAAAGAATATAATGGTGGTTTAAATGTGTGGGTGGAGAAACTTGATTAGTGACCTAGACATAGTTTAGAATATAATATTTCTTATTCAATTCACATCATCATTTCTTTAAATTTTACTAAATTTGATGAAAAAAATGGACATGTGTACCCCCTTAATTATATGTAAGAGGTGGCTGTTGTCCTACTTCATATTAAGGTACTGTAGGTGCCTCAGTTTTGAATATGGCAAACAATTTTAGCATGAATGGAGAGGAAATGGTAACTGGCCCTAAAACCCACTTTTCTGTGAATCGGGCTGCCTGAGTCTCTTTTAGGTCAACTACTGTTATAATGTACGTTTTTCACGCTTCACCCTGCTTAGCACTGCTCTTTTACTATTTTGTAGCCATGGCCTGAATCATTGTCAAATCTAGTCAGCATCCTTTATTTATAAACTGAGCATCCAGCAGTATTATGTTCATCTATGAAACAAAAAACTCTCTGCAGGGGGCTGGCAAGAGACGGAATGTTTGGGTGATACTGTATGCATGCGCAGTCAGTTCTTTGAAGGAGAAAGAACTTGACCTTGTCTTGTGTTAAAGACATTTTTGGCCCTGCATAATTCTATCAAACATGGACTTTCCATTATTTCCATATCCTATTGATATATTGAACCAGTCTACAAAGCAAAAACATTTTATTTTATTTTTTATTTTATTTTATTAATATTTTATTTTATATATATGGCAGATCTTTTAGGGACACACACAGTCTGAACTTAAATAACCTCCCTGAGGATGGCCCATTTCTCCCCCATATTTTATTATCCAGGACATCTTTTTGCATCTCAGTTTCCCATGACTCCCGTATCAGAGTCAAAATCAAATTATGGAAATTCCTGACCGGAAACAACTGGGTTGGTTTACAACTGTCCTCAGAGTCCAAGGCCTTATAAAGACAGCTCACAGACCACCAGAGCACAGTCAGTATATGTTAGGTCACCTCAGAACAGTCAGACACTGGGACACAAATATTCCCAAAACCACAGTTGCTGATAGAACAGTAAGTCATGTTATGGCGTTCGTGTTAATGTGTTTGGAATCTCAGATATTAGCTTTGAGTCAGACGTTTGCTTAACAAGGCTTAGTGGCTGGTAACCAAGAGGTTGTTTGAGGCAGTTCAAGAGCTGTCACTTGCAGGCTGTCTTTTTAAAAGGTGTACTGTCATTTTAAAATTTTACTACATTTTACAATAACAGTGTCAGTTCAAGGATTGCTTATGCTGCTTTCAAATCTTGTTTCACAATTGAAAATCATGACTTAAATCATGAAAGATTTTGTGGACTTTTGATGAGCATCTTTACAATGTTATTTTATCACCATTAATATAAGATTATAGATTTTAGTTCAGTTTTATGTTTTCCAATTACATTTTGTAAAGTTTCAGTCATTTTGTTGGTTTTTTAATATCTATCTATCTGATCTATCTATCCATCTATCCATCTATCTATCGTCATTTTTATTTAGTTAACGACAATAACCCTCTATGAAAGGTAAAATTTTTGCTTTTGGTCTCTCTTTCTTCCTGTATAGTGTTGTGATCTGGGATATCATGCCTCTCTGAACCGAGCTTTGCGGACCTACCTCTCGGCTGAATATAACCTGGAGACATCTCGTCATGAGGGCCTGGACATCATTGAGAACGCAGTGGACAGTCTGGACCCCCGTAGTGACCGCCAGCGTTTTATGGAAATGTACCCTACCGCGTTCTGCCCACCCATCAAATTTGAATTCCAGCCACATATGGGAGATGAGGTCAGATTTAAACAAAGCCGTACCCACACACCCACGTACATATGTATACACACAGTAGCAACCACATTGGCACCCAATGTTTGGTTAAGTTACATCTTAACACCATGTAAACTGAGAGGAGGTTATATGGGTTTATTTTCTTAGCAGTCTGCTATGTTGTTGTATTCTGTATCTTTTTTTTCCCCCTAATTGCTTGTGTTGTCATTTACAAAGTATTTCAGAGCGGGCACTGGAATGTGTCTGGCTTCCACTGCCATCCACTTCCAGTATTTTAGCTGTACAAAAACAGTCCTTTATGCAACTTATATTTCTTATATAAACTAGTATTTGTTATCATATTATTTTAATACATTATTGGAATTATAAACGCACTGGTTTGTAGCGCAAATAGTTTTACCCCTTACTGTACTTAATTTACCTATGATCGCAGATTCTCAGAAAATTGCATACTTCCACGTAGTAAAATAAGGTGGATTAAATAAAGTAAAGTTGTTAATTTAATATTATATTCACAGAAAGGCAAGAACATTAACCAAACGGAAATAGTTCAACTGACTTTTAATTTTAATTTTTTTTTTTTTTGCTGTAATTTTATCAAACAGGATTGGATGTTTTAAATTGTGACAGACCAACTTACACAGTACTACAAAATTCTTCAAATCACTTGCTAGTTGTAAAGGTGTAGAAAAAATGTTAGAGCACCTGCAAAATTGACATTTATTTTTTAATTTTAGAAGATAGTGTGCCCAGGGACATGGTAAAATAGCAGATTCCTAACCCAAAGTAGTGAAACTATATCACATTCACCCATCTATTCACTTTAAATGTGATATTGTGATTAAAAAATATATAAATATATTTCATATTCTTTAAGTATTTTAAGACCCACACTATTCTAAAATATTTTAAAAATATTTTTGAAAGAAGTCTGTCATACTTACTGTGGCTCCATTTATTTGAGAAGTAATATTACAGTATTACAGTATAATACAGTAATATTATGAAATATTGTTAAAAATTCAAATGGCTGTTTTCTATTTTAATATATTTTAAAATGTAATTTATTCCTGTGATGGCAGAGCTGAATTTTCAGCATCAGTGTTGAGTGTCACTTCTTCCTTCAGAAATCATTCTAATATGCTGATTTGATGCTTAAAAAGCATTTCTTATTGTTATCATGTTGAAAACAGTTGTGCTACCCAGGATTTTTTGGTGAATATAAAGGTCACATTTATTTAAAATGGAAATCTTTTGTAACATTATAAAAGTATTTTAGTTATTTTAATGCATCCTTGCTGGATAAAATTATTAACTTCTTTTAAAAAAAAAATCTTACTGACCCCAAACTGAATTGTAGTGCATATGCAATAGAGACATGAATATTTACTGTATAGAAAGACTGACCCAACACCCTTCACCTTCCAAATAACCTGTAAGCAGACGATACGTTTCATTATAACATGCACCTCCCATCCGTTGGCCCA
Source organism: Zacco platypus (assembly GCA_038088235.1). Classification (NCBI taxonomy): domain Eukaryota; kingdom Metazoa; phylum Chordata; class Actinopteri; order Cypriniformes; family Xenocyprididae; genus Zacco; species Zacco platypus. The sequence goes on along the minus strand of CM076075.1, from coordinate 21,135,283 downwards.
TCCATTAACCTCACGTTACTCTAGTCTCTGGCCATGGTAAAGCGTATGAGATCATACAGGAGACAGAATGGAGAAAAGCGCCTTAATGAAATTCTGAATTATATGCGGTCAGGATTGCTTCATATCCTTTTTATTGAGTCTCAGCTGGCAACGCGGTGTTTACACAGAGCGCTGAGAGCAAATCATATTGCATTTCTCACCCTCATGCCGTTTTTAGAGAGTGTTTATTGCGTTTATTCTCTCTAATTGGCCATTTTTGTCACTGATATCATGTCTGTGCATAGTTTACAACCTGTTGTTTTGTGGTCATGCCTGTACTCTCTTGGTCAATGAAAGCAACTGGGGTTTTGCTTCTTAATGTTTGCACCAGGTGTTGCTCATTTGTTTGAATCTGAGTTTCCTCCTTTAGGGAGCTATGTTCTATAAGAGCAGGTTCTCTAATGGCATTTGTCATCTTGCCTTCTTGTAATTGGAAGTCTTCGTTTGTTTGTTTTTTTCCCCCCAGGTGTGTCAGATCACGGCCCAGCCTCCCGTACAGGCAGAACTCCTCCTGAGGTTCCAGCAGCTGCAGTCCCGCCTGGCCACCCTAAAGATTGAGAACGAAGAGGTATGTGAAATGTCACAGAATTTCATTAGAGAAAACTATCCTCATATCATATCCACCCTGAAACTTAAAGGTCTTCATGACAACCCTGGTTTACCCTGAAGGACTTCTGACAGAAATATATTATTGTACAGCAGAATGTACTACTCAAATAAAATAATAATAAAATTATCAAAACTTTTTAAGCTGTATTTCACAATTTTTCTTCCACTTTTGAATTTTTAACAATAAACAGCTGTTGTGCTCATTTTTCATTTGATTACATTTTAAAAGATAATTTAAATTAATATTTTATGCCTCAATTTGATTACAAATTTTTTTTTATAATAAATTTGTATTAAATCATAAAACCAGATATAAAACATTTCATAGGGCTCTATTATTGTAAAAAAAAAAAAAACAACAACAATGTAATAAATCAAATCACTAAATCAATAAGTTTTATCAATTCAATAAATTAGACATGCTTTTTGGTTATTAAAATGTAATTAAACCATTAACACAGAATCCAATAATATTTCTAGGGCCCTAGAAATTAAATTTTTGTTAAACTTTTAATAAATTGTTGTTAAATTTCAATTAATTAAACTAATAACACTTTAATTAATAACATTTAATTTAATCATTAAAACGGAACCCAGAAAATTGAAATGGGGAATAAATCAAAAGTAAAGAATATTTCGCAACGCCCCATTCTCTTTGGCGTGTTCATGACTTGTTTAATCTTTGAAGGTCGAAATGCAGTTTTTACTTGTACTTTAACTTGTACTTCTATAACCAAAGCTGAATTTCTATTTCCATGTTACACGTCATGATTCCACACCAGTTAAACACAATCCAAACTCGCGCTGGAGGTGGAGCTGGAAAGAGATTGACAAATGTTTTGACAGTGTCTGCAGGGGGCTCATTGTTTACACTTTTGGGGGAGATAAACCCATGTATGGCATACTAAGAGCAGTCTTCTATGCATCACCTTTAAGACTTTCCCAGAAAATTGCATGCAGTTCACTTTGGGTTAAAAAGCATCTGCTAAATAACAATTGCATCTCATGATCACCAGGGCTTAAATGGTTTTGTTCATTTCAGCTGACATTGAACTGCATAATTGAATTTGAAAATCTTGTTTAATAAGTTAGCCAAGTCCAGGAGCACACAACCGGTATCTTCCTGTTACATTAGAGCGAGACAGCTTTGCAGTGTGTTTGCTTAATTGAGTTGGCAGGAGCTGATCGTAAAAGAGGCTTTGGGAGGACTTACAAGAAATAGTTTTTTTCCTCCCTGCAGAGTTTTCACTGTCCTCCAGATAACCTGTGTGACGCACAGAGAAGCTTCTCTCAGTGACACCATCTTGCTTTTCTTCTGTCAGACTGTCTGTCTTTTTCACATTTTATTATCTCTCCTCCATGTCTGCAACATTTTAATCAGTTTTTAAGTTGAATGCTTGTGCTGCTGCCGGATAAAAACCACTCAGTCAGCAAGATGGAGGAGTTTTTTGGGCTTTATCATGCCATCTTAGACGAGTGTATTACAACTGCCCTCTTCTTGTCTTATCTCCTTCCTGTTATTTCTCTACCATGATTATTTTTCTTAGTTTTGACAGACTTGGCACTGAGTGTGTCTACGTGAAATTATGTGTATTGTTGTTTCTGCACAAATTTGACATAACTTATGTAGGTTAGGCAGATCTATCTGTAATATGCCGTTTTGGAAATGGTCGGTTCTGTATGAATATTGTTACTGCAGGCAGTGGTGTTGTTGTAGAGCTATAGTCCTTTGTGGACTTTCCCCACAAAGAGCTGATAAATCATTTGCTGTGAAGAACGATTGCTCGGCCACTGTCAGTGTTGTCATGGAAGCTAAATGGCTCTGGAAAAATGGCCAGCTAACTGAAATGTTGCAGGTTGTAGTATAAATATCAGTCTCTATAAAAAATGAAAGAGACTCATGAAACATTCCAAAGAAGGAAAATCCAAATTTTGCATCGTATTCTCAGGGTTATGTTTAGTTAAGTTTAGTTTCATTGTGTTTTGGTTTTGTTTTCCCTGGTCCCATTTTCCCCATGTTCCTGGTCATTATTAGTTTCCATAGTTACTCATTAGTTCCTCACCTGTTCTTAGCTCTGTATTTAAACCCTTAGTTTCCTCTGTTCTTTTTTCCGTGCCGTTTATACTGGTTAGCGTTCTATTACCCCTTGTGATTCCTCTTGGTGTTATTATTAAAAGATGTTCGTCATCAATAGCAGCCTGAGAGATAGAGAGAGAGCCTGCACACTGTTTGAATACATTTCAGACTCGTTTTACCTTTGCTTTCAGAATCAAAGTAAACACATATCATTAGAAAATTATTTATTTATTAGTATTTATTTTATTCAAATATTTATTATATATTATTTTTTATTTATTTTCAGTATTCTGTGATTTTAATTATTTTATTTTTTTGAACAATGGCTGTTCAAATAAAGTGTATAAATATATACTATTTATTGTCTCGTGTTAAAATGATGATTTTCCTCAAAAGTGTATATTGGTTATATGTTGTTACTGAATTTATTTAAAAAGAATATTGTGATTTAAATATCTTTTTATATTGCTCACTTAGTAGCTATTTTGCAAAGAAAGTAAACAAAATTGCTATAAAATAATATAATATAATATTTTCTTTTTACTATTTATTTGAAATGTGAAAATTTGCATTGACAGCCTTTGCTACATTTTAAAACTGACACGAGGAGACAACATTAATTAATTAACATTAATGCCTGTAATTTGTAAATGAAAGTAAATCTGGCCTTTGCGTGTGCTAAATAACAAGCACGTGTGCAAGTGTTAGACTCGTCAGGCTGAAAGGAAGCGGAAGCACATAGCAAGAGGATGTGAGGTCAGGGCACTTCCTGGTTTTTCCAGATGGCTTAAAGCATCTTTTTGACATCAGACTCAAGGTCTGTGAGGAACCTCACAGGATACTGGACACAGTGTTGTGTTTTTGTGCAGCTGTTTCCTAGAACCTTCACTGCATGAAGAGGATAAAAGAAATTACCTGATGAATACTTTATGCATTATAGTGTAACCGTTTTAAACCACTCTGCTTCGCCTCATCCTCAAGCACACCTTTATCAGACACAAAGGAAGAATATGTCTGTCAGTTAGAGCTTCCTGCTTCATCCTTTCATTTTCATTCAGCAATTATCCTGCTGTCACCTCTTCTTCTTTTCATTCTTCTTCTCAAGCTCATAATTGAATAATGTAAATGGTGTTTGCTGTAGAGATTAGGGTGAGATTGCAGTTCTCGGAGGAGAATTGACAGTGTTATCTCTTGACTTTCTGTCCCACTCTCTTTATCTTTCTCTCCCGCCTTCCTCTCCTTCTCCAATGGATATTCTGTTCACATCAAACACTAAAACCCCACTAAGGCACTGTACAGTTCTCCATAGGAAGTGTCTGTTTGTTTTGCAGGAGATAAACCTCTGGGAGGCACATCAAACGCTGGGAGATCTGTGCTCTTCTCCTGCTGCTGTGTGAAGCACTGATCGTCTGATTGCGGCCCTCTTTGCTGCCTTTGTACTGATTATCGGGCCCTTCTGTTAGTGCTAATGCTGATTGCCAGAGTGCTACAGATGTGCCAAAATATCATCTTTGTTCAGTGCCGTCATATTACGCCGAGTAGCTTGTTCGTCAAGCTTGCAGATCACACGGTCTGAAATACTGGTGATAATGGAATTGATCAACAAATGTTCAATATACAAATGTATAATACACAATGACATATATAAGATACCTATATTTCATTATGTATGTCAGATTTTGCACATTCCAGTGTCAGTATATTTGCAAAGATATCCATGAATCATGGTATTTCTGTCGTGAGATTTGACCTGGAAGGTAGTATGCAAATTCTGACAGGTTAGCGGTATTACTTGTATACGGGTGATTAGGTTCAAGTTTGGCTTGAGTAACTTTTCCGATCCCACTTGCCACTGTTCTCCGGATCATTTCCTGTATGATTTCTAGAATGTCATTATGACTTAAATGACAATAATCCAAATATCAAATCTAAAAAAAAAAAGTTTAATGCCATTTCGAACTAATGAATATACATCTAATGATCATTTAAACATCTTATAATAATAATAATACTGACAGTACATTTGAAAAGTGAAAATGAAACCTGATTATATTTCTATTTTTTTTTTAATTCACACAGGCGTTCACTGAGGGATTGACAAGCATTCAGCTTCTTTTCCCCAATGTTATCGTCTTGCCTAAACTACTTTCTGCCATTTTTTTTATATTTAATATTTCTTATTAATATTTTTTGTTATCTTATAAGTGATGCACACTACATAGTATTTCAAACTACACACTTTTAAAGTAAGACTTAGCTGAGTTTTTTTTATTTTTTTAAATGAGCTGAAGCTTAGTTTATCTTTAGCTTTCATGTCTTTAACCACCTAAGGTTTGATACGCAGTATTAATTTCTGCATGAAACGGAAGTTGCAGTAGTCTTGTCTTCCCTATTGTGACATATATCCAAGTCATACATCCAAGTCATCCCTCCTATTTTCCATGTCATTTCATTTCGACTGCTTTCATGTCCTTGAAACTGAGCTCTTCCCTTCTCAGTTGACTCAGTGTAACCTGTCTGCTTTTGTTATGGCAGAACTGAGGTTCAATTTCCCAGTAAACAACATCCTTTAAGACAGGTGCGGCATGTCATTCATAAAGGCCCTTACCAAAACTAAACCATAGACAGATTAACCGGCTTAAAAACTGTGATCATCTCTGTTTTTCAAGTTCCCACATCAGGACGATGAATCACAAGTGGAACAGTGACCTAGATCTTTACGGTTTTAGGTGTAACTGTTGGTTTCTATTGACTTGTTTGTCATACTCCATTGATTTGAGGAATGATTCAGAGTGAGCAGGACAATGAGAGATATGAGCTCACTGTGTGATGAAACTACCATGGTTTTATGTTGCATGTTACCGTGTGGTGGTAATACTCATTGTGGTTGTATGACATCTTCTATTTCCATTCAAATTTATCCTCTGTGCGAAATTGAAATATCGCATAAAAGATTTGCAAATAAAGCACCGTTTCCATTCCATGTTCAAGAGAACAAAATCAGTACTTCCTGGGAAATAAAAGTGGAAGATGCTGCAATCAGGGAAGCCACTGTGGCTCTTTTTTCGTACATCATAAAGTGTGTGTCATAGAGTGTGCAGATGAAATGCAATAAATGCTTTCATATTATCTTGCATTTGGAGGCGGATGCCTGGTGTTTGGGAACGCGATTGTGTGAGATGGTTCTGGGAGTTAATTATACCCAGCAATTTTGATAACCGTTCTTGGCTCAGGCATTTCGAAATGACTAAACTAACATTTGTGAGTAAAATTGATGGTTAGTCCATGGTTGTTTCCATCATAGTGATAAAAAATATAATATAATAAATATAATATAAATAATAATTTAAAAAAATTCTTAAGCACTTAAGTTTATTTATTTTTTTTAATATGTGTATTTTTAGAATTTATGCGCAGTCTTTTGCGTGCCTCCTTCCTTTTGCGCGGTATCCCAAAATTTGCATAAAAATAGGTGGATGGAAACATTGGTAAACAGAAAAGGCTATGCTTTCTTTCCAAATTTTGTGTATGTGAGAGCATGTCAGCATGAGAGAAATGTGTTCTTCCATACTGTGTAGATTCTTTCAGCAGGTGAACAAATACTTCCACTGAGAGATTGCACCAGCTTTCAACATCTTTTCCCCATCTTTTTCATCTCATTGGCATCTCCCTTTCACCATTTTATGTGGTTATATTATCATATTTTAATTAGGTCTGGTAATTGATTGATTATTGCAATTGGGTTAATTCACATGATATGTACAAATATATCAGAGCTCATCTATAATCAATAATGATATCAGCATTTGCTGAGTAATACCCCTGGAGGATAATTAAAGCATTGAACACACATTAAAAAAAGATTTTTTTTTGTCACTAGTCTACAGCAATTCACTGCTATCTGTCCCTCTTGGTATATAGGCAACGGTTCCAGACATTTATAATTGTATGATAATGTTGCATGTCTGAAACTGGAAAGTTACAGAAATGAATCCTCAAGGGCAGCCCATCAAATGAATGATGTTCCCGTGGGTCATCTTCTTCTCCCCTCGCTATAAATTGATTTCTTTGGTCTGGTGTCTTGCTCAAGGCCTGCTATTAGTCACAGAGCACATGTCAAGCAAGGATGGTCAGAGGACCCCCCCTCCACCCCCACCCCCTCCTTGTCATTTATTTGGCGCCTAATGTTTTTTTCCTAGCGCTTTTGTTCCTCCTGTTGTCACTTTTGCACTGACGCATGTTCTTATCAATGCAGGACTATTCTGGAATGAAATTGAGTCGGATTGTCTCTGTAATACTGTACTCTTAGTTGCTATCCCTATATGACTGTGGCATCCCTAGTAAAAGTGCTCTCCTATTTCAGATCAAGAAGACCTCAGAGGCCACTCTCACTACCATCCAGGACATGGTGACCATTGAGGACTATGACGTGTCGGAATGTTTCCATCACAGCCGCTCCACTGAATCGGTCAAGTCCACTGTGTCGGAAACCTACCTCAGCAAGCCGAGCATCGCTAAGAGACGCGCCAACCAACAGGAGACGGAGCAGTTCTACTTCATGGTCTATTTGTGTTTCATAATTTTTACAATAATTTTAAACTTTATTTAAATAAAAATGTTTCATATGCATGAGCTCAGGTTTCATCTTTAAACAATGCATTAGTTTTTATGTCAGAAAACAGTGAAAACAGTAATATTGTCAAAGATTATTGCAACTAGTTTGCAGTTAATATTGGTGCTCAATTATGAATAATGGTTTTTATAAATATCAATGCTGCTTAATAGTTTTTGCGGAAAAATTGATACATTTTTCTTCAGGGACATTATAGATGTCTTTACTCTTGCTTTTGATCAATTTAACACATCCTTGCTAAATAAAAGTTTTAATTCTTTAAATGGAACTTAATAGCTCTAAGCATTTGAAAGGTAGTGTTTCAAAATTTCCACAAAAATATTAAGCCGCTAAAATGGTTTTCAACATTTTAATAATCGGCATATTAGACTAATTTCTGAAGGATCATGCGACACTGAAGACTCGAGTAATGATGCTGAGAATTTCAGAAAAAATTACATTTTAAAATTATTGACTAGTATGTGACTAGTAAAATTAAATAAATAAATAAATATTTTGATTAAATAAATGTAGCCTTTGTGAGCATAAGAGAGACAAAAGAGAGCATCAAAAACATGAAAAAAATCTTCCTTCTGTAATTATATTCATTTGGCCAGTAGTGTGTTTATATAGGTTTTTTTATTATTATTTAATTGTATTTAATTTTAGCCTAATTAATGTATTATCATTTTATTTTATCTTTTTTGAGGGGAGAAAAATCCCAAATTAGTTTCATGGCTGGTAAATTTTCTTAATTCGCTTGCCATTGGCAGGTATGGCAAAAAGTTAATTCTGGTTCTAGGCTTAAATCACCCTGCTGTGAAATATTTTTCTCTCATGCCGATCTCAATTGTGTATCTTCACAGAAGTTCCGTGAGTATCTAGAGGGCAGCAATCTCATCACTAAGCTCCAGGCAAAGCATGATCTACTGAAGAGGACCCTTGGTGATGGTATTGTTTGCCTTTCTTTCTTCTTTCCTTCCAACATAGGGTCAGAACTTTAAACTAAAACTACACAATTAATGATGAAGGTACCTAAAACATGTTTGGATCATAATCCTCTTATCCAGTAAAAACCAGCTCATGACACACTGTTGCTCATGTGGGTGATGCAACCTCCTATTAACCTCATGTTAATTAATTGTGATGGTATGAAGGATTATAATTCCCTCATCATGTATAAATCTGCTCATCATATTGCCTCTTCGTGTTTTGGAGCCTGGGGCATTTCAGTCTTGTGTTGTGAACACTGCTGTTAAGGGCCACTGAGTGAACGCTGTGTGGGTGGGATCAACAAAGCTGTCAGGATCCATGTTCCCTGGCCTAAAATCAACCTTGTCTGTTTTTTTTTTTTAAGATGTAGGCTGTAGTCTGCCTGCTGCATTCTGGCTCTTTGATCAAATATTGTTATAGCTAAACTATTACCTGTAGCTAAAACTCTTCAGCTGTTACTGCAGTGGAAATGTAGATTTTCTCTACAAAACATAACAATGTCCTAAAGGTGTGTGTGTATGAATGTCCAGTTCCAGACAGATGGCTGGCTGTATGTGCTTTACTGAGCATAAACGAAAGCCTCCCCTGGGCCTCTGAAGAACTGTATTGTCATATTCTCTCTCTCTTCTCTCTTTTCTCTCTCGCTCTCTCTCTCGCTCTCTCTCTCTCTCAGGTTACCGGCCTGAATATGCGACTACAAGGTAAAAATCATTCTTTGCCTTATTCAAAGTTGTTTCGTATCTTCAGCAACACATTAAAGTGCAGATATAATATTAGGTTATGTCAGACATTATCTGTCTATCTGCCTGTTGTTCTATCAATCTTTCTATCATTTGCTGTCCTTTTTCATTCTGTTGTTCTGTCAGTCTCTTTCTTTCTGTTATATCATTCTAGTTGTTATATCTGTCAGTTGTTCCATTTGTCATTCTCTTTGTTCTATCATTCTATCTTTCGTTTTATCTGTCTGACTGTTGTTTTGTCTGACATTCAGTTCTTTTTTTCTAGCAGTTGTTCTGTCATTCTATGTATCTGTCTTTCTATCCATCCTTCTATCTGTATTCTGTTGGTCTATCTGTCGTTCTATGAATCTATTCTTTTCATCCTTCTATCTATTGTTTGTTCTATCATTGTCAATCTGTCATTCTGTCTGTTGTTCTATTAATTCAATCATTCTATTGTTTATTTATCAATCTTTCGGTTGCTCATTCTATTTCTATCAGTAGTTTTAATATTTATAGATTTATAGATAATATTTATAGATTTCCCTTAAAGGGTTAGTTCATCCAAAAATGAAATTTCTGTCATTAATTCCTCACCCTCATGTTGTTCCACACCCTTTGCTCAACAACGGAACACAAATTAAGATATTTTTGATGAAATCCGAGAGTTTTTTTTATCCTCCATAGAAATCAATGAAGTTACCACATTCAAGGTCCAGAAAAGTAGTAAAAACAGAGAGTTAGAATGGAACACGAATGTCACGTGACCAGTGTCAGCCAATACTGAGCCGGCATTCTGACATAGAACCCTGAAGCACTGCAATGTAAATAGTGCAGGAGAATGACATGGGAGAGACGAATTTGTTGAATAAAGTTGGTATTTTTGTTTACTTTTTGCACACAAAAAGTATTCTTGTCACTTCCTAACATTAAGGTTGAACCCCACATTTTAACTACTTTTCTGGATCCTGAATGTGGTAATTTCGTTGCTTTCTATTGCTAAAACAAAAAAAATCTCTTGGATTTCGTCAAAAAATATCTTAGTTTGTGTTCCGAAGATCTTACGGGTTTGGAACGACATGAGGGTAAGTAACCAATAGCAGAAATGTTATTTTTGGGTGAACTAACCCTTTAATAGAAAAGCACTTGTGAGAAAGTAGACCTGAAAGTTAAAGAGATAAGTGTGCATACACAGATAAGATCCAAACAGTAGACCAAATGCTTGTCTGCTTTTTGCCATAATTCTTCATATGTTCATGCAGAAATCTTCCCCGGGGTTCCTCCCCACAATGCTTTGCACTAATAGTGCTTTTTAGATTAAGCCTCACCCACAAATCCTACAGTTTGAAAGCAAAAAAAAAGCTCTCCTGTTGAGTAATGGACAAGAGTGAACTGAATTGTTTAAACTTACATGTTGCCCTCTTTTAGTTTATTTCAATGTTAAACTGTCTCAAGCATGTTGTGGCATATGCCCGTTATCGATCCATTAAGGACATGGCATCAGTTCTATCATAAAATAAGGTCTGCATTCTGATATTGAAATGAATTCAGAGTATAACCCCATGTGATCTCCCCTTTATAACACCAGCTCCCCAAGCCGAGCTAAAAGATTTCGTGCTTGGACATCTCTCGCACTTCCACCTCCTGCTGTTCCCAGCAGACCTGCCATTTCCATGGCCTTTGATGTGCGGTGGAAGTAAAGTTTATGAACAGGACATTGGCGTGTGCAGATCACTGAGCTAGGCACAATGGGAGCTTACCCCTAAATAACCCGAAATCACATGTCCATCACAAAGTTGTTCCATAAACTATGTGTGAGATATGAACTCATTAGTGGTGCCTAAGGCTTATAGAGCATATTCAAGATTAAAAGTGTAAACATCTCTTTATAGGCCTCCCAGTCTTCCTCCTAAACCGTTTGGCACCCAGAGGCCCAGGCCACGCTCTGTATTTAACGTTAAGCTGTTTAATGGCAATTTGGAGTCATTTGTTAAGGTACTTAGAGCTTTAGGTACTGTACTACCTGCACTAAATACCGCCGCTTGAAACCATAATGATCCATGGCTACTTGCTTCTACTTGACTGATCATTATGGCTGGGGAAGGATTTTAAACAGAGCAGAAACGGGGGTATGTGTGGGTGTGTGTACACATAAAGCGAGATGATGGAGATAAAGTGAGCTTCAGGCATCAACATTCACCCAGTTGCTTCAGGGCAGCATGGGAGCCTCGTAAAGGGATAGTTCACCTAAAAAGATAAATCTGTCTCTTGCCGTTCCGAACCTGAGTTTTTCTCGTCTGTGGAACACAAAAGAATATTCTGGAATGTTCTAGAATGATCATGCTGCTCTTTTTCTATGCAATGAAAGTGAGTGCTAAAGATGTATGTTGTTCAAAGATACAAAATGCCATAAAAACGGTCTTCTGTTATGTCCCAAATGACGCATTATACACTGTGCACTTTATACTCAAATGTACTTTCTTTTTGGAATTGTCATTGTAAACTCAATACTCACACTGTTTATTCTGCAAAACACCATACAATAGTGCACAAATTGGGACTCACCTATACAATAGCTTTAAGTTATTATTCATTGAAAATCTTTCTGAAAGCATTAGCGCTTAGATTTCATTCCTCTGCATTTTTAAACTTGGCAAATCTGGCAGTTATGAAAGCCGAGAACCAATGACATTGATGTAAATATTTGTTTTTCAGCATATAACAACTTCAGTCTGTTGTGCACATCAAGTTGTCGTATGACTTGAGGTCATATCGGCCACTTTTATGTCACTTTTAGGTTGCATCATTATTTGAGTTTGAGAGAATCCGACTCTATTCACTTCTGTCAGACCAGAGTGACCTTTTTTTGTTTATTTTCTTGTGTTCCATGGACAAAATATTGGAATGACAGATTTTTTTTCTTTTTAGGGAACTAACTATAATAAATACCTATATTTTAAGTTTAGATGCAAAGTTTAGGTGTGAAAACTTGATGAAGAAAGTTATTGGATAACAGGTTGCAATGTTGTGTCAGCACACCCCCTCTTTTTCTCTCTGTGAGGCTGGAGCTAATGGTGTCATTGGAAGACTAATAATGATTTTATAGGCTGTTATTGGTGGCTTGTAGTGCTGGGACCAAATAACCTGGGGATCGCCTCTTTCTCTCTGTTTGTTCTGCTCTCTCACTCTCTGGCTCTCTGTCCTGTCGTTCTGCTGTCCTTCTCTTATAGTCGTGGACGACGGAACTCACACACAAGGCACCAGGTACAGAAACAGTCGGCTTGTCCTGATTTGCTCATTGCTTCATGTCTGTCTAAGCTTCCAGTAGTTCAACTTCCAGTCACCTCTGCTTAATCCTAAGGAGCTGTGAACCATGTACAGTGGCGTCTGAATATCTGAGACCACACTGATTCTGGGATTTCTAAATACGGAAACCAAGAAAAGTTATAACTTGGAATGAACTGTAATGTTTGTTTCTATTCAACTATTCAGTTGCAGTTGTATTGATAATATAATGGGTATGTTGATAATATCATTTGTAAGGGAAAAATATTGTATTAAATTATCCATATGCATAATAGAAGTATTTTCACTAGTGGTCTCAGATTTTTGGACCCCAAAGTAAATGTGTCCATGTGCTTGACAAGAGGATATCCTTCTTGGCTTCAGTGACCGTAATGCACACAATTATGATTGATTGATTTTAATTGAGAAAACATCCCAAAATTTAAAAACTTTTCACAAATAATTATTCTAATAATAAAAATAATAAAGTGTTGTTTAGTAATATAGCACAATTCATTCACAGTAGACATTTAGAGTTCTTTACACAGACTAAAAATAATATCTAGGATTAAGATTATAAATCATTCAAAATATTTGAATATAAAAATCTTAGAATACTTATACAATACATAATACTCTCAATAGGTATAATTAATTACAACATTTTTAATATCTAATCCTTATTTTTTAAATAATTGTGTCACACAGCAAAGTGCAGAGAGAGTTTTCCAGTATTCCTTACTTTACCACATCTTTCAATTAGGATTTATTTCAGATGCACAGTATCAATATTTAAACATGTTCACTGCAGCACATTTTTTATTCCCCTTATTGCTCTGATCATAGCTGGGAAATGTAGCGCCTGTGAGTTCTTTCTCAGTTCCTGGCACTTGCACAGTGTTCGGACTTGGCACATTCCCTGGGTTAAAAGCAGATAACAGCATTTTTAAAAGCTTGTAAGATAGAGCGCTGCCAAACACTGAACAAACAGTTCTAACCCCACACAGCAGGCAGCCCGGACACCAGGATCACATAGCTGGATTCACTAAAGCATTTTGGGTTTTCCACCAGAGGCATTTGTGCCATTCATGTTCAAGAACCATGTTAGCATGTAGATCTAAGCTGTCATTTTGTTTCCTGTCTTGGACAGGGTAAAGCCCAAAATATTAGGTGTGCACTTTAAAAAGGGTCTGTAAGAGTCAAGAAGGATTATCTTCTCATCTCTGACATGAATGATACATGATGTGTGGTATATTTTCAGTTGATTTAGAGCTAGACTGATTGCTAAGCCCACATCATGAGTTTATGCCCATGTTTGTCTTATTTTAAGGACTCTGGACAAGCAATACCTCGAGTTGTTGAAAGCTGTATTCGATTCATCAACCTATATGGTAAGTTATATTGCAATTGCCTTGCAACTCAAACAGTAAAGTTCACATAATTCCTTAGAACGTGATTATAGCACAAGAAAAGCCCAAAGAAGATGTTCATCAGTTATGCTACTGTCTTTAAACTTGCCACCTAACTGCTACCTGTTTTGTCATTGGTTATCTGAAGTTTGGGACTGATTCAGTAAATTTTAGCCAAGTTTATGCCATGCACAAACTTGTTTTAGATCTATTGTAAGTTTAGTGTGCTTTCCTGTCAACATCAGAGGATGTTCATTCCAAAGAGGTCTTTATCATATTCTTGTATTAACTGTGCGAACGCAGTTGTAGATCTTGGGTGTCTATTGTACACTCTGAAAGTTGTCTGTGTGTGGCCGTCTTACTGGAACTATAGAGAAGTTTTTAATTAATCTTTTCTGACCCTCAGCCAAGCTTTCCATTAAAAGCTAATCCGGACTGACGGATGTTTTTGTGGAAGTTGATTGCAGTCTTTCCCCGTCATTCATTATCTTTAATTAGAAAAAGGGAACTTTTCTAAAGCACAAGGCTTAGCTTTTGAGGTTGGGATTTGACTGTGGTTAATATGGGCCAGCCTTTATTTCCAGTGGATTTAAATGGACACAAAGGACATCTTATTTAAACATGTATTTCACAGTTTCTGTCTCTGTTTTTTTTAGGCCTCCAACATCAAGGAATATTCAGAGTGTCTGGATCTCAAGTTGAAGTCAATGATATCAAGAACTCGTTTGAGAGAGGTGTGTGTAAATGTGGTAACAGAGTTCAGGTTTCTGAAATAGCTCCGAAAGTGCTGTCACTGCTGAATAATAATGAATCTCTTATGCCTTCAATGAGTTATCTGAGCTATGAACCTAAATTCACAAGAATTAAGGACCTTGACTGTAGTGCTTTGGCAAAAAATCTATCAGGGAAGACACATTCTTGATGTTTATCTTGTTGTTAATGTAGATCCACATCAATATTTCTTGCATGTAAAGAAAAGCTATTTTCAGTCATTTCTAAGTTGTTTTCTGCATATGCTGATATTTTGCTTACCAGAATATTTAAAAATAATTTTTCCTTGCTTTACATATGACAGAAATATTTGACAAAATAGTATATCTATTGTGTACATATGTGTGTGTATTTAATTTTTTGCATGTTACTTGTCTCTTAGGTAACGATCCTCTGACAGACGAAGAGAATAACCATGATATAAACTCTGTTGCGGGTGTTTTGAAACTCTACTTTCGAGGTTTGGAGAACCCTCTGTTTCCAAAGGAAAGATTCACTGATCTGATCTCCTGTGTCAGTAAGTGCCCCTTTTTTTTTCTTTCTATGGACCTGCAGCTGTAAATCTGTCATTGATTCTCAGTGTGAATTAACAGTGCTTTGAACTGTTATCATGTACATTCAGATGAAGAGATCTCAGTCATTTGCCCCCAACAGTGGCACAGTGACTTTCTTCACTGAATGACAAGACGTCCTGCGCCTCAGGCTAACGCTAACAGCCTTACGCACCCTCCATTACAGCACAGTGTGTGTTCCACCACGGCATGACACATTAGAGCTTCAGTTGGTCCTTCGACTGGCATGAATGCAACTTTGTGTGAGTTTGAAAGAGCTCAGAAAGCGTGCTTTATCATCATCACAGATGACGCTAGACTGCACTGAGTGAATGCAGAATGACACCGTGATGCTCAATCATTTCATTTGGGTTAATGGGATGTTTGTTATCCACAGCTTGGATCAAGGATATGATTTAGGGAAGAATGGGGTAAGCTGTGCCACTGTTGATACAAAGTTCCTCTTATCAAAGGACAGTATATGGATGATGTGCATTTGAAATAAAAATATGAACATAACTACTTTTGGTATTTAAATTATATAATTAAAATATGTATAAATTGAAAATATAATAAAGATCAGTGCAATTTCCATTTTTAAAAAAACCCATTCAAAACATTTCATATTAGTAAAAAAAATCAGGGGAAAAAATCATTCATTTAATAATTCATGGCTAATATTTAGATAAATTCAAGTGGTTTATGTTATTTGCAGTTCCTTACATACGTTAACATTTTTAAACCTGGATAAATTTACTTAACATTTTCCCTGCCATGTAGAAAACTTATTTTTAGTTTTAGCATAAAAATATTGCTTGTAGCTAAATATGATGGACCCATTTCAAATATTTGTTCTCTTATCAAAATTTCTTGACAGCTATAATAAGGTCCCATGTGTTTGGATGTGTGGGTTGGGTGGGTTTTTGTTTGTCCGTACGTGTGGAGGAATGTCAAGGCGTGTGTTCGTTCATAGCCGACCGACGTGCGGACTTGTGCCTGTGACACTCTGTACTGTGACTAATGGGGATTCCCTGCTGTTTACTTTTACACACGACTTACCCCTTCCCAGCATACCACACACTCCCTCGAACACACATGGCCTCTCCTGTTCTCTATCCCTGGCAGATCTATATATAGACATTCAGAGTTGTTCGTTCACTACACTGTAGGAGATCAGTTCTTGTTGTGTAGCTGGAGACATGTGCTTTTGGTGAGGCTTGACAGTGTCTTTAAATTGCTGCTTTTGCTCAGGATCCATGTTGGAAACCCAGTTTCGTGCTCAAGTACGACATGAAACACGAGTAGCATATTCCCAAAACCCCAGATCTTTTTTCTAACGGTTACATGGCTATTTTAAGCTGCTATCGGAGGATGAATCAGGGATCTGTGTGTGCTAAAGTAGCATGGATGAAAGTAGATCACATCAGTTTTTAATTATGTTCTACAGTGGCATGTTTTGCTTTTATAACTTTGCTTTTATATGCGTCTCGCAGCAAACACATGGGATCCGATGAGGTCAAGATATAGTTGTTAATCTGAAGCTATGTTTGGAATGAGCTAGTGGCATATGGCATGCTGTGCAGGATACACTTAATATTAAAAAAAAAAAAAAAAGTATTTGCAACAGTATGCAAAAAATTTCTGTAGTTGCATGCTAAATTAATTGTCAAGTAATCGTTTAAATCAACGAGTCATATCAAGTTTTTATAACCGTTTTTGTGGAAATGTTTTGGCAGTCAGATCAAAATGTAAAATAAGAAGGAGATCAGAAAGATCATAAAACTGCTGATATTGCTTCTGGTTCAGTCATCATACTAGAAATGCATTGCGTTGTGGGATACTTTACTGTGTTGTATAGATTCCAGCAGTTCCCGTACACTTTCTCAGTAGCCTTGATTCTGAAACAAATACGTTGAAACAATGGAGGCTGATGGCTTCAACAAAAGCATGCATCATTGATTAACAATCTCAATGCTCTCATAGGTTTGTCTTTAAAGGTTTATAAGTTAAAAATAAGCTCCCTTGGAGAAAATGAATGAGATTTTTCCTTTCGGAAATCCGACAGTTGCATTCAGCAGGTTTTGACTTGTCTAATCATTTACATATTCTGTGCATAACAAAGCTTTGCATACTGTGCACAGTTTACATACTACAAATAGCATAAATATTATGTAGTGTGGAAAGAAAAAGTAAAGTAAGATGCTTGCTTGAGATTTCAAACGCAGCCTGAGTGCGCATTACTAAGGAGATGGCAAAGATGCTTAATGGAATTCCAGAGGGGACAGGAAGTGGAAAAGGAGAGCTGCAGGAATAGTCACACATGTTGCTGCGATGCCAGTCTTCTGGATTAATCTTTAAGCTCCTTTGAAATGAAGAGTTAAATAGTTTTGAGACTTTACCTCCTTTAATGCTCTGTTAATCAGCTTCATTGGGTCCAGGGTGAGTGCGGGCAGCAATTCAGTTTAAATGAACACAAGTGAATCGCCTTTTTCATCTAATATTTATATTTTATTTTATTTTAATTACCAAAAATAATTTAACTATCCACACTGCAACAAATTTAAAAAAAGTCATTTGTTTTGCAGGGATTTGCAACTATTGTTTTGCTGCTATTGAAAATGAAAATGTCATGAGAAGATTAGGCAGAGTTTAACTTTGCGCGAATGAACGGTGTTCTATTGTAATGTTGTTTTTTCTCTACACAAAATGAGCTCAGCCTTGTAACTCTATGAATAGAGCTGCAATGATGTGGTTATCAGTGAATTAGCACGTTCAGATGGAGGCATGTCATTAGATACTCAAGGCTGCTAAGTGGCGTGGATGACAACGGCGACCCTGAATAATCATTTCTGAATGTCATGGCAGGACAAGCATGTGTCGAGGACTCCTACGCTTTCTCTACATGCATAAATGTGTAAATAAATAAACATAATATATATATATATAAATATGAGAGGGAGAGAGAAACTATTGGTTAGTGGTGGGATGATTATTTATCGATAGATACCTGGGCAATTGCTTCTATGTATGTGACTTAAGGTTTGTTTACACATTATAGGTGATGTGTGTCAGTTTTATAGTATATAGTTTTTGTACTATATATCAGATTTTCTTTGAAAAGTCATACATAATTATACTGATTTATATACCTGTTGCTCTTTAATTTTTGCTTGATTACTTTGTTTTTTACTCTTATTCTCTCTTTCTCTTGTAGGAATAGACAATCTGTATGAGAGAGCACTGTATATTAGAAAGATCCTTCTGACTGTACCCAGATCAGTGCTTGTGGTCATGCGATATCTGTTCGCCTTCCTCAACCAGTAAGTCTGCATGTCTCACAAGCGCACATAAAGCTTTAAAAATGCATATAACAACTGAAATAACATCTGAAGTACTGATGATATGATGCGCTACTTGTACATGACAGTCACTTTTAGATCCAAAATCATTCCTAGATCCATATCAAAAAGAAAATGTATTTAACTTATTGTCAGATTAAGAGTCTTTAAAACCTTCAAACCAGAGCCGTCTTGCCTTTTTGCTGGTTGTCTAATAGCTCATTCATATTTCCTGCAGCTTGTCCCAGTACAGTGATGAAAACATGATGGACCCCTATAATCTGGCCATCTGCTTTGGCCCCACCCTAATGCCCACTCCAGAAACTCAGGACCAGGTCTCCTGCCAGGCCCATGTCAATGAGGTCATCAAAACCATCATCATCCACCACGAGACCATCTTTCCTGATTCTAAGGAGCTTGACGGCCCCCTGTATGAGAAGTGTATGGCAGGTGGAGATTATTGGTGAGTGGTGGGATGAAATGGGGGTGTTGTTTTTAATTATTTATTGATAACTGTCTGAGTAATTGCGTCTAGGTAGGTAAGGGAAGTGTTAGATGTACAGGGGTTGCTCAACCTGAGAGATGAGAATAGTTTGTGCTTGTTTAAGTCAGTTATTGGACTTATATTTGGACTATTGTAGTTTTCTGTATGGTATTAGTGGTGGTTTCCGGACAATCATGGCGTGACTGTAGTGAAATAGTTTGTTTTAATAAAAGAAATTATTAGTCAGTGCTGTAGTGAGTCACTTATTTTGATAGCACAGTTTTAGGGTGTGACCACTTTGTTTTGAAGATCAGGTCTAGTTGATCCAGAAAAGGAGCATAAATCCTTACAAAAGATTTGGAAGAAGGTAGTACAGGTCCAGAATGCATAATTTAAAGGGATGAAATGGAAATTCTGTCGTCATTTACTCACTCTCCAATGTTATTTTACTACTATTTATGTGCTCTTGTAGTATTTATTGATATTTTATCATTTTAGTTTTCATTTTATTTTATTTTAGTTTTATTTTTAACAACACTGTAACTCTCATATTGTTCCAAAACTTTATGGACCACACAAACATTTTTCCAAAAATATTTTCTGTGTAGAAAGATTTTGAGGGATGAATTATCCCTTAAAAGATTTTTTTTTTCCACTGTGGATTATGTGTGATGTTATTTTCTGTAAAATATCTGAGTTATAAAATGGCCTTGTATTTCTCATTCTTTCTCTGTGAGGATATACCCGGCCTTAGTCCAAATGTTTGTATTTAAAACACTTAATATCACAGGTATGTGTGCCTGGATCTAGAGAGTGACGGGTCCAGCTGCATCTGAGCTGTGTTTGGATTCAGTGTGGGTAATTATTTGAAATGATGACGTGCAGATAGTGAACTCTTTAGTTGAGGTAGGACATTTTTTAGAGGCCTAAGGGTTTGGAGATCTTCAACTAGGTGAGACAGATTGAAACCATCTAATTGCCACCATCAAGGTAAGGAAAGATCGCCAGCCAAACCAACGCTCATTTCTCTCCGAAATATGCATGGATGAGAAGAGGAAAGAGACATTGTCCGCCAACTCCACAGCTGTGTGTATGTGTTGGCTAGTGATTTTGTTGTCTCAGAGAGAGCGGCCCAACTCCCACAAGTCTTCATCCCCCAAACTGAAGCAAAACACCTGCCACTGCAAGAATCTGTACTTGAGCATTTCAAATCATTACATCCATCCTCCTTAAACTTGCCGAAGCCGGTTCTCGTATATTCCCCTTTGGTAGTGTGGCATGTGGGAGTGGCAAGGCTCTGTTTGAAATGGCTTTACTGTGTGTCAGAGGTAATCTGCAAGGATGTGAAGGGCATTACTGCCAGTCTCAGTAACCATGCTGTGCCACTGACAGAATCCCAATCACCCTGCCCAACTCCTCCTGAATACTAATGACAGCCTCTGTACTTTTTGCTTGATGCTGAGTTTTACTCTGGCTGTGACTTAACTCTGTGTTTCCCTGTGCATGCATTTACTTATGTAAGGAAATACGTACTGTACATACAGTACCGTTCAAAGGTTTGGGGTCGTTGAGATTTTTTAAAATGTTTTTGGAAGTCTCTTATGCTTACCAAGGCTGCATTTATTTAATCAAAAATACAGTTGAAACTTTAATATTATGATATATTATTTCATAATATTTCCTATCATATATGTTATAGCTATTTTCTATTTTAATATATTTTAATAAAATGTAATTATTCCTGTATTGGCAAAGCGGAATTTTCAGCATCATTTCTCCTGTTTTCAGTGTCACAAGATCCATTAAATCATTTAATGCACAGCTAGCCATGGATTATGTCGCTTATACCATGATCATTTGCTAGTATTGACAAGTTAAAGCTGTCATTGATGTTTGCAGAGCAATATTTGACTGGAAGAGATATAGTGCGTAATATTACATTTATTTGAATTAATGTATTATAGCATTTATTTGAAATCATTACCGAGAGAGATGAGAAATGCCTGTGTGAATTAACTGTGTCTGTTAACAGTGAAGCTGTGAGTTTAGTTACTTCAAAACCAGTGATGTCACCCACTCGTTCCTGACAAATAGAATTTAGCCATTCAGTAGTGAAGCTGTTTATTAATAATAGTGATGGGGCAGTGTAAGTTTCTTTGCTCCTGAATGTTTCTGTGTATGGACAGAACAATCTCTGAGTGACGTATGCGTCTGTGTGCTTCAGTGAATTAATATAGAACTGTGATTAAACTGAATTGGAACTACCTGTGCTTTGTACTTGTGACTTGGAACGACTGGTTTTATTGTACACCTAGCCAATCAGAATTGAGTATTCAGACAGACTATGGTTTAAATATATTTTAATCAAAATTTCTTAGTTTTTTATAAAGTTAATAAAGTTTCTTTATTTTTAACTTACTTTTTTTTTTAAAAGATTTATACATAGACTTCACAATGTATGTGTCTGCAAAATTAATTTTTGTATTTAGATAAAAAGTTTTGACAAATATTTGGCTGACTTTTACTGAAATTTATTTATTTGGTCCTTAATAGATCATGACATTTACAGCATCTGTAAACTCAATATTTAAGTTTTTAAAAATAGTTCCTAGAACCTATATTATTTGGCTAAATTATTATTTGTCTTGATTTATTTCCTCTTATTTCCTCTGCAGTGAGAGTCCATACAGTGAACATGGAGCTCTTGAGGAGGTTGATCAGGATGGAGGAATCGAGACCCACACCAGTGAGGATGGTAGGTTTATTTTACCACACCCTGTAGTGGTATGCACAGTATGACATCCCATGCCAGCGTATGTTGGCTATACATTTAAGGCTATACATTTAACACCACGCAGACAAATGGCAACAAACACATTTGTTGGGTTTTCTAATCCTTTGGGAAGGAAGAGGCATCTGTAAACAAAGTGGGTTTTAATCTAGCATGGTAAATGCTTTCCAATACTGCAGGGCAACATAGATCAGTCTATCGTGAATTTAGGGCTATTTACATTAAAAATACATACAAATGGAAATGATTCTCTAGAAGTTCCCAAAGCTCAACTAAAACCAGATGCTTGGCCCATTGATGACACATGATCAATTCCCATATGTAATCTGAGAAATAAACAGCAAGTTTCAGACTGTGAAATCTAAATCAAGTGGTTTGTTTTTGTCTTCTGTGCAGTATTTCAAAAGAACGAAAGGAAAATGTTGCTGTTGACCTGTATGCTACCTCACTGAAAATAGACACATTTCCTGTCTCTCGCCGTCTGTACTTGAACAATGCCTGTTTTCTTGTGCTTTATTTTATGAGAAATGGGAAGTGTGCTTTTTCCATATCTAAGATTTCTATGAGAGACAAAAGCTATTCTATTGTTTAAGAGCGAGTGTCTAAGGGCTGTAACACATCAAGACGACGGTCGGCCACCCGCCAATGTCGGCCATTGATGAACGTCTATCGGGCTTGTTTTTGAGGTGTCTTCCTGATTGAGGTGAGTTTGCCCGATTGGGTCGGGTCGTCGGTGAGAGAGATTGCTCTGGGGTGGGTTTCCCAAAAGCATCATTAGCCAACTTTGGTCGCAAGTTCAATTGAACTCTATTGGTAACGACCATAGTTGGCTTTGGGAAACACAGCCCTGATTGGTTGTTCAGTTTAGTGAATGAGTCAGTGCACAAGAATAAAAGCCAAAGCGAGCAAAGTAGTCAAAATGACATGGACAGAAGGCTATTCTAATTTTACATCATCTTACCTGAGCATTCCAATACGTAAATATTTTCATAACAATGAATAAAGCCTAGAATGAAGAAAATGACCAGCATGATTGATATTCAAAATGGTAAGCTAGTGCTGCTTTGTTTACGGTTTGATTATCTGCAGTTCTAGTTTTGTTTTCCCTTTTTGAATGACGAATATAGACTATTGATACCTGCTGATATAGACTGTTATTTCCTTACACATTGCCAGTAGTCCTTTTGGTGTGTTCAAGCGCAGCTTTTTGGCCGAGACATAGCCACTAGTTCTTTAACGTTGGCTTGGTGTGTCACAGCCTTAAGCAGAGAGTCGGATAAATGGTAGGACTGTATCAGAAATTCCAAAAACACATTCATTTTGTTAGATGTTTGCTTTGAAGTCTACCTTTATTTTTGGATCTGGAAAACAATGGGAGTAGATTCTCCCTGTAATTGCTCAAGTGGGATTTAATATTTGGGTAAGGCAAGAATATTATTATATAAACAAACCCCTAACCATAAGTATTAAATATTAAACTTAGATGCATAGTTTGCCCCTCACCATTTGTACTACAAACTTAAAAGATACTTTAAATCTTGGAGCTTGTTGAGAAATGTTATTCTAGTTTTGTAAGTGCTTAGATTTGAGATTTCCAATAAAACTGACAAGAAGACTTACACTGCAGGAGAAACCCCTAGTAACTGCATAAAACATACTAGAAACCACTCAGAACACATTAGCAACCGCATAGCAACGCCTTGACAACCACCTACAAAACCACAGCAAATTTTGCATGGGTAAGCGGCACTCACATTTTTAAGTATAACCTGCATTACTTGACAAGTGTTTATAGGACCTGAGACTCTGACGTCATGTCGCCTTCATTCGTCCAATTTTTAAACAGCCGAACAGACAGATCTCATATCCACCAGAGTATAAACAGAACCCAGAACTTCTAGTGTTCAATTCTTTTTGAATTGAATTTATTGAAGGATATTATGCACAAGTTTGTCATTTATAAATCACTATTGGCCATCCAGACATGTGCATCTGCATGCTGAAGATTAGTTTTGACTGTTCCCATCTCACCGTCTGTTTAAATTTCATTAATCTGTCACATTTAACTGAAAAAACCTGATACTTCACATATGTCAGGGTTTCCATTAACTAACGCAGATGTCGGATATCAATGTCAAGCTGAATTATAACTGACCTGAAGACTGTAAAATTGCTCTCCGCTTCCATGGTTTTGCTCCAAGTGTTTTCTTGATGCATGTATTGATGAGGTTCTTCCCAGTAGAGGAATTGTTATTCTCCTTTTTTTGCTCTACAGACATTGCTTATGTCCAATCTCAATTATTGGTTGCTTGTTTATTTTGTCTTGTTTCTAAATAGGAGATTTGTGTTATATTATACTTCTCTCATAATACTTTTTTTATGGGAATTTATTAGCTGGCATTATTATAGAGACCATCCTGAGGAACTGATGACTGTATCTATATCAGCCCGCTCAAACCTGTGACCAGTGTAGCATCTGTCCTTAATCATTTCATCTGAAGGGGATCGTCTGGTCCCAGGGCCCGTCTGGAAAACCACTTTGTTGAGTGATGGGACCCCTGCTATGCCTTTAGAGCCATTTATTCATTCATGTGAACTGGAATAAGCAGACGTAATGCACTCTTGGGACGAAAAAGACAAATCTCAGCATCTGTGAGAACCCGATGTTGAATGAGAAGATTGGGTGATTTGGAAATGTTGGTTTATCTCATATATGATGAATCTAAAAGTCAACATTAATTAAAAAAATGACTATTTCATTTCATAATAATACAAAAATAAGTAACGGTTTATTTCAATGGTCCACATTAGACATTCTAAAAATGTATAAGTAACTCTGCAACTACATCTTACAGTATTAATAGACTGTCTGCTTAAGATCTGCTTACTCTTTATTTTGATGCTCCCCCAACAGACATTCTACTGGCAATAAGTAACTTTGAAACTACATGTCAACTTATTCTACTAACCTGAACCTTAACACCTAACCCTAAACAGTCTACTAGTAGATCTATAAGTAACTTTTTGTTAGTGGAATGTCTAAAATGGACTATTGAAATAAAGCGTAACAAAGAACCCTGTATCACGTTTTCCACAAAAATATTATGTAGCACAACTGTTTTCAACATTCATGATGAGAAATGCTTCTTGAGCAGCAAATCAGCATATTAGAATGATTTCTGAAGGATCATGTGACACTGGAGTAATGATGCTAAAAATTCAGCTTTGCATCACAGGATTAAATAACTATTTTCTATTTTAATTCTAATATTTTAAAATGTAATTTCAATGTGTAATTTACTTTAATTTACGTTTTCTTTGTTGAATATTTGGGTTTACCACAAAATAAGCATGAAATGAGTTGTGAATGCCATTTCATGTTGACTGTAATTATGCTGTTTCTGTTTCAAAACAAAGCTTTGTTAAAATGCCAGTCTTTGAAAACCATTTAAACTGTGTTAAAAACATTTGGTCTTTATTACAAGATGAAACTTTTCTGAATTGGCCCCTGACAATGTTGTAAAGAGCTAATTTTTCCTTCCAAATGGAAGTACCCTTGCTGTCTGCAAGCATGTCTCCATTAAAAACATTAAAAAACAGGAAATGCAGCTTGCAAACACAGTTTTCTACTCTGTCAGCTTTTATTCCTCCTGGGTCTGCTTGCAGCCGCGGGTGCTAGTTGTACGTTACTGCTAGAGCAGTGTATGTTAAGCCAGAAAACCAAGCATGGGTTGTTAGCTCTCCTCTGGGGCAAAAACAAGCCCATATGGTACAATGTGCAATGAACTACGGTAGAGCAAGCGGCTACAAGAACAATGTGTGTGAACAAAAATAGTACCATAACATAAGAGTTACAGCTTCTTTAATACAGACTGCCAGAATTGATTAAAAGTTCCAAAGTGCCTTTTTGTAATTTACTGAGCGAGGTTTTGGACACGAGTAAACAGATGAATTAATCGAATGTATGGATTTGCTTTCTTGCTTTGACCGTTTCTTGAGATAAAACCACACATAATCTAGGTAACTTTCGGCTTTTTGACTAACTTTGTCGGCCGCCTGTCTTCACAAACACTGTCCTTGCAGCACTATGATACATGAACAGCTTTTCGCAAGGACACTCGATGAATGACAGCATCTGTCAAGCAGAGATGGAGGAGAGACGGGGACGTGTGGACAGTTGATGGCCGTATTGATCTCCACCCCGTCCTCTTTATTAACAAGGTGCCTGCTCTCAGAGCAGCCCTATTAATTCAGACAGTCAACTCACGCCTGTCACATCTCATTGACTCTGTCATTTCCAGACTGTCGAGAATGAAAAGGCATTTCCTCTTTGAGCTTGTGCTTTTTTTTTTATTACATTTATTGTCTTCCCTATGTAAGATTAATTGTGTGTTCTCTTTTGTCTGATTTGTTAATGTTTTCACTCATTTGTTGCAATGGTAATGCTGTGCCTCTCTCAAGAGGATTTTTAGAATACTAGCAAGTATTATTACATTTTTACCAACAATTTTGACTGTTTTGATGCTTGACTTTGATGCAAAATGCAGTACAGAACTTAAAGAACTAATAAGACTGAACACATATTCACGATATGCAAGTTACAACTTTTTAATGAGACTTTTGTTTTCACAAAAAAGTACCACGAAAGTTACCAGGCATTTATTGATATGGCAAAATGGTAATGCCATGATGGATTCCACTATGATGGAAAACCATACTAACGTGTCAATATCATTGTACAAGAATATGGCCGCCTTCATTCAGCTTCACGTTTTATATCCAGTTATAAAATGCACAGCGCATGATGCTGATTGGTCATTTTGCTTAATAGAAATATTAAGGACAATTTTTTATTATCTTTTATAAAACATTTTTATTATTATTATTAAATATTTATAAATAAATAAATATGATTTAAATATTTTTTATGAACTGTTAGCAATGTATTATTTAAATATTAAAATTGATAAAAAATAATTGATTAATTTTTAAAATAAAAGCAATATTTTTTTTTATAACTCATTCCCCTTTAACTTAATTCATAATTTAGCATTATCTCTTGTACCTTGCTCAAACACCATGGTATTACTGTCACTGCACCTTAGTGTTGTTTTGTAAAAGTTGTTGCACTTAGTTGGCAGGCGTTTTGATGTTGATTGTCCTGAGGATGAGAACAGCCCGTTCTGCCTGAACTGGAGATACTTCGCATGCGTTGAAGCACGCTGTGTCTCTTACGTAAAGGGAGTCATGGCGGCAAAGGCATGTACAGCAATTAGTCAGAAACCCTATAACGTTGATGCATTCAAATGCTCTTATTCACATGTTAAAGAACAGCCAGATATGGTTGAGGCATGTGCACTGTTTTCATTCAGTGTAGTACTGTAAATAGTACTGGCTCCATATTCTTTCCCTTTAGGCGTTTCATGTAGCATATGTCAAAAGTGTAGGAATGGGTGATGGCCATGCGGAAGAGCTAATTGATCACACAGAAGTTATGATTGGAAATTCTCCAATGGAAATCTGCTGCTGATGATGTCACTGACATCTATTTCCTCTCTCATAACTTAACTGAATTAACCCATGCTGTGTCTTTTTTTTTCCTCTACAGAGGGGGAGCCCATTGAAGCCATCGCAAAATTTGATTATGTGGGGCGCTCTGCGCGGGAGCTGTCGTTTAAGAAGGGTGCGTCTCTGCTTCTGTACCAGAGAGCGTCGGATGACTGGTGGGAGGGCAGACACAATGGCATAGACGGTCTAGTGCCTCACCAGTACATTGTTGTGCAGGATATGTGAGTATCGACGATTCTATAGTGAACTCTATAGAAAACTATATAGTGTATTAGATAAGTATAATTTTAAACAATAATAATTTTAATCACACACACAACCATACACAGTAAAATGTGTTGTTTGCGACTTTTCATACATAGGATAAAATCAACAAAATGTAACAAATTAAAAATAAAATTAATTTTGTTTGGAGAAATTTTCATGATTAATAACATTAATTCATAACATATAATCATGTTAAAATTTGTAATCATAAATATATTTACATGTAATTGTCATAACATATAATCATGTTAAAATTTGTAATCATAAATATATTTACATATAATTGTCAATGTACAATCAACAAATTGTTTTAAGTAGTATATTTTAAAATATTTATATTATTAATACTATTTTAAATAAAAAGTTTAATGGAATTAATTTTAATGCATCAAACATTCCCTATTGATCGCCAAATTTAACATGTTATTTTTCCCAGCCTTATTTTGTAATATTTTTGATTTGTCCAATTTTTTTTTCACCGAGTATGTTGCAATCCATTCTGGGATTACCTTCTCCTCCAGAGATAAATAGGCGCTGTCCGAAATTACTTATTTTCAGAGTAGGTACTGCATTTGATGAAGAACTTGCTTCTCAACCATTAATAAAATGTTAAACTATTCTACAATCTGGACATACTGCTGCCATTTAAATACTGTATATTTGGATACCATTCTGGCATACTGCTTTTGCATACTGTGCAATAGGGAAGTAGCCATAGGGAATACAGACTTAGAAGGCGTCTGGCTACTTAGAAAGGAGTATACCTGTGATGCCTTAAAATGCTCTCCAAGTAGGCACCTTGTTAGGTTTGGAACATAAATGAGCCACATCTGCGTTTATTTGCAGCACTCTGCTCTGGACCATCTTCCTCTGGTAAATCCTTTTATTGTCATGACAACTTGTTCCGCCTGGGCAACCATTGGCGCCTTATTGAACAGATTATGGCTCATAAAGGGGGCAAATCTAATGGATTGGGCACAGTGCTGAGTGACGCCAACAACAGAGCCCATACCAGTCGACTGTGTGTGTGTATCAATAATTCACATCATGACCCTCTGTTGATGTGTGTTCTTGGCTCGTGGCACTGGGAGAATTTACAGCCTGGCGTAGAGACGTAGTTTAAGAGGCCCACCAGTGTGAGTCCCTCAGTCCAATAAAAAGCAAGAGAGTGTAAGGCTGTCAGTTGGGCAGCTCATACACACAGGATGTCCTCTGTCAGCACAGTGGCATGCAAACAATGGAGGGCATTCACATTTCAGCTTATAGAAATGTCTGTTTGGTGCTCAAAAACATGCACATGTGACTAATGTACTGTCCAATAAGCCGTACCAACAGCTGTGATTTTACACGGGACTTGTAGAGCTTTACATGCCTCGTGTCGAGGCTTTAACGCACCAATCAACACAAGCGTCACGTATCGCTTGACCTTCACATGAAAGCGTTCAAGAAGGGCAATGTTACAAGATTGCAAGTTAGCATGGAAGCATTGTAAACAGGAGAAATAGTGAAAGCAAATGAAACATTATTTTTGAGTTTGCAGAGGAAAAAAGTCCTTGAGATTGATTGCTTTAAAATGTTGTTCAAACATTTGTTGCATTTCAAAAGGTTAGTTGACAAAAGAGGGAACCGAAAATGTTTGAACTTTAAGTGTCATGTAGGGCCGCACAATTTAGATGAATCATAACCAAATTGCTATATGGGTTAGTGCGATTTTAAAATCATGAAGGCTGAAATTTATTGAAATAAATATATGCAAAATGCAGCACTGTGTTCTTTTACAGTGTGAAATCTTTTATCACATCTTTTGTGTGTCTCAGTTAACAGTAAATGCATATACTACTACTAATAATATCCGGCATACACCATGCCTATCAAGTAAGGGTACTATTGGAGGTTGAAACACAAGCTGGATCAGGGTTTACCATCCTGAATCGTACTGTAATGTACTGTACTGTACATAAGTTGTGAATGGTACCAAAATACCGAACGAAACCTTCTGCAGAGCATTGTTTGGACAGTGAATCATCACTTGTGCTACAGGATGAAAGACAACACGAGGTGCCATTTTTTTTAAATATACAGTTGAAACACAATACTGTTGTAACACAATGTTGGCATGCAGCAAACAAACAACCACATGCTGAGAAGAAAGAACAAGATCTGCTGCAGTCTTCCATTGTTCTGCAGTCTTCGCTTTCTTCTTCGCGCGAAAATGACGTTGATCGCTACTTTCCGGTATACACCACGCCTATCGAGTAAAGGTACTGTTGACAGATCAGGGTTTACCGTCCCGAATTGTACTCTACAGTACTATACCGCTCGGTGGAAACGAGCCATAAGTGTACATGTAGAGCTCTTTGGGACAAGCTCAGCGATACAAGCCAATGAGTGGCCACCTTGGCTCAAATTTTTGTCCATTTTGAAATGTGTTTTGGTGGTAGTCTGAGCTGTTTTCTGATGTCAAATTGTTTGTTTAAATATTAAACTAAGCTAAATGCTTGTGAATAGCATTTTCATGCCTGCTTGTGTGCTGGTTGTGACAGGGATGACACATTCTCTGACACACTCAGTCAGAAAGCAGACAGTGAGGCCAGCAGTGGACACGGAGGAGAGGAGAAATGCTCCAGTAGAGACATTGGATCTCCAACGGACAGCAGACTACCTGATGCCTACATCAGCAGGTGAGCGAACAAAAACTTTCCAGAATTTCCCTTGTTTCAAGACATTGAGTGTATTGAATAAAAGACAATAAGCAATTAAAAGACAAACATTAAACAATCAAATACTCCTTAAAGGGGACCTATAATGCCCCTTTCTCTGGTGTCCCCAGATTGTGACTGTAAAGTTCCAGCTCAAAATACCCCACAGATAATTTATTGTAGCTTGTCAAATTTGCCCCTATTTGGGTGTGAGCAAAAACATGCCGTTCTTGTGTTTGTCCCTTTAAATGCAAATGAGCTGCTGCTCTCGACCCTGGCAACCTGTTTTCCAAACAGAGCCATACACACCAGGCTAATGTTTATGATTGCTATCAAATGCCATGAATGGTCTAATATTTTTTTCCAAAATATCGCTTGGACGGAAAAGCTCCCTTTTATAGCAGTCGAGCTTGCCAGGGTCAACTTGCAGGCTATCCAAGCTCACGAGTCTGTTCTGTGCTCATCTGCAGCAAACGACAGAACAGTTAGCATACTTTTCTCAAACTTTTGCCTTGGCCTTAGAACTGGAGTAACGTTTTCGCTTGCGAAAACAAAACAACGGTGCCGTGGAAATGGGACTTAAACACGGGAAAAGTCATATTTTCATGATACATTCCCTTTAAGTAACGAGAACGAAGAAAGAAATACCCAGAAGTCCCAGTATGGGTTTTATTTTTCTCATAGATTATTACATCAGTTTTTTATTTTTATTCTGTTGATTTGTCTTGTATTCATTTGCTTTCTCCCCTCTTTCATTCGCTCTATCCCTCTGTGTCATACAGCTATGTTCCCTGCCTCTTAAATCTTTCAGTGCATTTGTCTTTATTTAGATGTTCTCCTCCTTCCATAAGTGCGTTTATCAAACATACTTCCTCACGGATGAGGATATCTTCCCCTGCGACTGTAAACCCAATGATATTATGGCAATCAAATTATAAAGTGTTGATCTCCAAAGACAAATATTCTTTTTGATATGTCAGCACTATTCCTAGCAGAGGAGGCGGGCGCTCAAACACATGAACTCTACTTGTTTACATTCAGTTTGCCAGAAATCTGGATAAGCAGCGAATGATAGTGTACTGCAATATGATAACGGACCCATGCAGCTAACATCTGCGCTGTAGAAATCAAATGACTCTGATACTTAAGTGTTAAATGACATTCAGTATGAATTTGAATAATTTGTTGTCATTTTAAATCGGTAT
Source organism: Zacco platypus (assembly GCA_038088235.1). Taxonomy (NCBI): domain Eukaryota; kingdom Metazoa; phylum Chordata; class Actinopteri; order Cypriniformes; family Xenocyprididae; genus Zacco; species Zacco platypus. The sequence goes on along the minus strand of CM076075.1, from coordinate 21,103,866 downwards.
TAATTAGATGGTGATTTTTTTTTTTTTCCATAAAAATCACCAGTTCATTTCTGTTTTTTCATAACTCGACTCTCCTTGGATACTCTGATTTCATGCAGCAGTGCATCATTGAGTCGCTCCTTGTTTTAGTGCAGTGCAGGTCGCTCTCTGCTGGACAAATACCTCTACTGACGCTTTAGATAAAATTGCATTCAAATTCAATTCAGTTCTTCTTAACATGGTTATTATGTGCTGCACTGTTATGTAATTTATGAACTCACAGATTATCATCTCATTACTGATTACCATCTATCACAGACTGTTAAAACGATTAAATGAGCATTACGAGAGCTCATTATGTACAAGTTAAGAGGCAACTCAAGGTTGAACACTCTTTCTAGAAATACTCTATCTTACTAATTTTAATAATTTGTGGGTATTTCTTCAGCTACAGTATCCGCACTTTGAGCCTTACACACTTTTCAAACTTACTAGTGGATATACTTGCATTACAGGACAATCATTTTTTTCTCCTAAACTGTCATTTCCACCAGTATTATTTGTATACTATTATAGTATGTATTAATATTTTGATTTAGCTTTTTTTTTATTTTCAGTTTTCAATTTAATCGTAGTTTTCTGAATTTTATGTGCTTTTTGTCATTACATTTTGTTTAATATTTCTAATTGATTTTAATTTATTTTTGTTTTAATAATTTAGTACTTTGTACACACATTCATTCTAGTAATTTTGTAAATTAGTACTTCAACTCAAACATATTTATTTCAGTAAGTTGCCAAGGCAACGTTTCTATCACAAGTTAAACTTTCTTTAAGTTTAAGTATTCATCTAATATTTACATTTTATTTTAGCTTTATTTCAGTTACCAAAACCTTTTTTTCCACTGCATCTTCAATGTCTAACCGCATCTTTGTGTTTTCAATTTTTTTGGAAGATTCTTTAGTTCTCATGAGGCTAATTTTTAAAAAAAATTTTAGCATATTATGTGCCCAAAATAAGCACAGTTAACTAATATTTTCACACATTTCACAGTAGCTTCACATATAATTACAGCCTGATTGGAAATGACATATTACATTACTTACATTAGCAAAAATGTCATATAAACTTTTCTTTGCTTTCTTTCTCTTCAGTGACCCAATTGTCTCCTTATATTAACATATTAATATTATATAAACATATACATACTAACACTTGAAAAAGTTTATTAGAGGCACAACTGTTGATAGATGTTTTATCTTTACAAACGTCCTTTGGTTCCCATATTTTAAACCTGACATCAGGCATCTTCTCTGAGAAGTGCTTTTAGTTAATACTGAGATCCACGGACATCATGCATCATTATGACTCCTACTAAGCTGTTTCCTGCCAGGCTTCTTGTCATGAATATGCAGAGTAAGTCTTACCACAGATACTCTGGAGATGCCTCTGACACCGATACTAATTATGCATGAGTGCTGAAGGTTAGAGAACACTTCATGTTGCCAAATTCAGCATGTGATGACTTGTTCAAACCATGTCCACTACTAATCATTAAAGAGGTCCTATTATGCTTTTTTACATTTTCAACTTTCTTGAATGTGAGCTGTTTGAGCCTGAAAAAGGTCTGCAAAGCACTAAGTACACTCCAAAGGGAGTTATTCTTTATATCAGGACAGGGTTTTTCCTGGCTCAAAAATGGTCTTCGGTGGTGGCAGATAATGGGAACTTTTATATCAGATCATAAAACAAACCATTTTATATTTAAAACTCTGTGATCTGTGTACACTCTAAGATTCAATGCATAGATCATTTGATGTACAGTACAGTATCGGATTGTTTTTTTTTCCTATTCATTACTATGGTTATCACTGTCGATCGGATTCAATTGCGCATTTAAATACGGTTGTCAATCCAGAAATGTGTAGTTAGCAGCATGAAAAATATATATTATATACCAAAAGCGAGCAAAGATTGCTGCTATTCTAATCATTGAAGCTGTCAATTACTTAAGTTCAATGCAAGGTACATAAAGCTGCACTCTTGCAAAAACATTATAATCAATGAAGCAGTCTACGCTGTGCAATGAATCAGTACTGCAGAAAGGCAGGTATCGTCACATTAAATTATCAAAAAAATCTTTGGCGTGACAAATACTGGAAAAACCCTGCTGTAAGCAATGTGTCTAAACTCCCTGAAATGCCTCGATTGTAGTCTTGAGTTTTCTTCTGGGGAAAAAACACGTCACAGTATTCCTCATTTAAATAATTCCCACCCAAGGCATATACGCAAAAAGAGGCATAGCCTAGTTGAGTTGTGTTAGTAGTGTTAAAACTCACTGTTATGGTGAGGGGTGTGATATTTCTGAAATACACTTGAAGCGGTTGACCAATCACAACACAGTTTTCCAAACAAAACACACTGCGCTTTTCCGAAGGACGGATTCTTAATGACAGGAACTAAACAGAGCGTTACAGACAGACTGGGAAGAGAGGTGCTGCAATGACATAAAAAGTGGAATTTTTATTTTTTTTTTACATTCAATAATGAAAACCTACTCTCGAAATCTCAAAAACAAATTCAAGACTTTTAAAAAGGGCAGAGAATGCTCCCTTTAAAGGATTAGTTCACTTAAGAATTCAAATTTCCTGATTTACTCACCCCCCTTGTCATCCAAGATGTTTGTCTGTCTTCAGTTGCAAAGAAATTAAGGTTTTTGAGGAAAACATTCCATGATTTCTTTCCATATAGTGGACTTCACTGGGGTACAATAGATTGAGGGTCCAAGTTGCAGTTTCAGTGCAGCGTCAAAGGGCTCTACATGATCACAGCCAAGGAATAAGTGTCTTATTTAGCGAAAGGATCGTCGATTTTCTAAAAAAAAATTACATTTATATACTTTTTAGCCACAAATGCTTGTCTTACACTGCTCTGTGATGCGCTATGCATTACGTAATCATGTAGGCGGAAGTACCACAGTAGGTAGAAAAACACCATCTCATTCTCTCTTCCAACTTCAAAATCTGAAGTGGACTAATCCTTTAAGCCAAAAGTTCTCCAAACCTCTTACAAAAGCTGTTTGTTTTGCCAGGTATGGAAATAGATTCATTACACACTTTAATATTATCTTTCTTTCCACTTTGTTTAGCAGGCACAGGAAGAGAAGTGATCCTCCAACCCGTAGGCCCCCAGCTCGCCCCACTGACACCCACTGCATGGTCCACCCCTCGCAGGGCCACCATGGTAACCATAGCAGCCACGGTAGTCACGGGACCCCAGATTTGGGATCCCCGGTGATGGGCCACTACAGTCCGCGGGATCTGCTGAGAGGAAGAGGACACATGCCCATGGACAGCCCTGAGAGGCGCAGACGGACCGGCCACGGCAGCTTGACCAACATCAGTCGACACGAGTCCTTGAAAAAGATGGAGAGCCCTCCCATTCGCAGGTCCACGTCTTCAGGCCAGTACACGAGCTTCTCCGAGCCTCACGGCAAGAGCCTGGATGCAGAGAGCATCGCACAGGTCAGCGGGAGGCGAGCGACGACGCCCCTCACACCATGCGCAGCAGGCCCAGCCCTGTAACATAGTCAGTTACTGCCTCCTGTTACTAATGACTAATGCATATCTGCAAACACACATTCACACACTGGACCTCATTTATGAAGCGCAAGCAGAGAAAATACCTTTGTAAATCATTCAAAATCCAATTTAAATATGCTGTGAGCCAATGCTTCTCAATCTTTTTGACCCCGTTTACACCTGGTATTAAGATCAATTTTTGGTCGAATCGGATCACAAGTGAACGACACTAAATACAGGTGAAAATGGGGTCTAAAACGTTTTAGTTTGACCACTTCCAGAGGTAATCGAAAACTCATTCGACCAGATTGCTTTCGTAGTGTAGACATTCATGTGGCCGAATGCATTCGAACAGCCACAAAAATCCTCATATTCTCCGCTTAGTGACCAAACGCGTAAACTTTGAGAAGACAGCTAGCCAGACGGGATTTAAACTTTGTCGGCTGAGCACCTAGGTTTGGTTTGAAGACCATTACTGATTTCTAATCAGTAGTTTCTAACTGCGTTCCACCGGTAATATTGTGGCTATCAGGGCAGAAACGAAAGCTGCTATGTTTTTCCGTCGTCTCCGGTCATGTTCAAATTCTGATTCACCGGTTGTTTGTCCATTAGATCGAAATATCTGAAAAGGACCATACATTTACCAGCCCATATACCCTCCCCTCGAAGAAATCAGGACAGAAGTGGTTGAAAGAGATGGATTGAAACACCAGGTGTAAACGGGAATGTGGCTCCCTCGTCTACTTGTTATCCGATCGACCAAAGAGCATTTTAATGCCAGGTGTAAACAGGGTCTTTGACTCCCCCATTGGAGGCTGAACATCTTGGCTAATGTACTGCCCTAGAGCGTTGCTATAGTGTGACAATATTATATTGCAATAGGTAGCACTAAATACCAAATCAAAACTAGTTATTACCATTAAACCCTTTCTCACTTCAATTCTGCAGTTAAAGCTGCAGAATTGAAGTGAGAATGGCTTTGCAAACTGTTCACACACATTCATTCTGCTTGCGTTTCATCAAAAAGGCCTATTTTTACATTTGAAATAGTTCTATAACAAAGATGGTTTTATTGAGTCTATGTTCTAGTCCAAAAAAACCTTGATGTCCCACACTAAGCACTGTCCCCATGGGTCTCACAACGTTTACAGTGTCTCTTTAATACTTGTCTTATATATTGTTTCACTTATACATCAGTTTTGTTTAATACTAACAATCTGACCATTTCATGAACACATATTGTAAGTACATTTTATTTTATCTCACTAGACATGATGTTGTCTGCATGTATTGCCATTTGATTGATGTTTATAATTATAATTTTGGCCACCTACACACTCTAATTCTCTGTCTCTCTCCTGTAGGACATAGAGGAGACGATGAACACGGCTCTGAATGAGCTGAAGGAGTTGGAGCGGCAGAGTTCTGCTAAACACGCTCCTGATGTGGTGCTGGACACCCTGGAGCAGATGAAGAACGCTCCCACACCGGCCAGCTCCACAGAGTCCCTCAGTCAACTCCACGGCCTCCTTCTGCGGCCCGCCGTCACGGAGCCGCCCATGCGCCGTAGCACCAGCTCCTCTAGCGATACCATGAGCACCTTCAAACCCGCCGTGGCCCCACGCATGGGGGTGCAGCTCAAGCCTCCCGCCCTGCGCCCCAAACCCATGGTGGCGATACCCAAGACGGGAGCGGCGCAGCATCCTGCGCCCCCTCCACAGGATCCACTGGACAAATCCTGCACCATGTGATTAACTGTGGGGCAGATACATTCAGAGCGACAGAGAGGAAACGATGTAAGATTAGGACCACTGCAGTCAGAGCAAGGTGTTTAGTGCATTTTAATGCCATTGAACATTTTGCAACATTTCATTCGCTTTAAAGAGTGAACTAAAGCAAATATAGGTAACTAAAGATACTAGAAATGGTCTGCATTAATGAGGCGGTAGTTTTAAACGGTGTGTGTATAGAATGCCAACACTATTATAGGGTTTATTAACACACTAGAGTAACGTCGGTGACTAAGCATGGTTCAGAAGTGTAGAGTTAGTTGAACAGGTTTACTATTTCAGAGAGTTACATTTTCTCTCTTGCCCTGTTTAGTGAAATCAAACGGACACTCTTAAATATATTCAAAAGACACCTGCAACTAACAGAAAGCTGTTTATGTGTATCCAAAAACTGTTTGCATGCTTGTCCGACACCTTATTTTTTCCGCAATACTCTGTGTGAATAGATTAAGGAGTTCTGAAAGTGATGTTAAAGAAAGCAACAAATCACTGCAGCTTCCTATGTTGTTAGGGTGACTTTTTATATATCAGTAGTTTACATCCACTAGAAAAACTGTTAAATGTGAATAATACAGAAACTAAGCAGGGTCTTTGGTTTCTCTGTTTACAGCATAAGGATTGTGGGAAATGTGTCTTTACATCTCAGAGTGTTTTCTAGTCAGGTCTCTGACTCTTTGAAGAGATGATGTGTGGAATGTTGATGTTGGAAACGCACTGCCATATAAGGGCATGTGATGTCACATCTTTTGCCCGTCCTGATTGGCTGTTCTGTCTAAGTTGAATCAGTAAGGCTTTGCTTTGAATATTATATTTTTGATAGTAATATTTGAATATATGCCCAGGGAGTTTGCGTAAACCACATCTGCTTACGTTGGAGAAACATTTTTCTTGTTCGGTTTTGTTTTTTTAAGTACTTCACTCATTTTCTTATTTAGAATGAAAGAAATATATATTGTGTATATAAATGTACATCCACTAAACCTTTTTTTTTTTGTCTTTTACGTACATTACTTTCTCCCAGGTCAATTTGGAACAACTGCTCAGTATAAACGATATTTTTTTAGTATCTATCTGCTTAATTAGAGGTAATCTGTGAATAGTAAAGTCTAGCTGCCAAAAAAGTAAAGTTCTTCAAGTGCTGCTTAGAGTTTGATGCGGATAGGCTACGAGAATCTTTTCTTTGTCTGCTTAGCTGTCTAAAACGCTCGGCCGGGTTCTGTCCTATAAGCATGAACGATAATCCTTTTAGTTGCCATATGCAAGTACTTTTCTAGAAACTTTCGAGGCAATATTTCTTGTTGTTTCACCAAACAAGGGAATGATGCCAATAGCCATGGACTCAGAGACTGTTACTGCAGTACTTTCGTGGGATAGTGCTGTTTCTTTTGTGTGCTAGAGGCCCATTAACCCTTAGTAATAATGTCACATACAGCACCGCACCCAAATTAAGTCAGTCGCACGACATACCCAAAGACAAATAAATATGTAGAGCATCAGTCACTCCAGTGTATTTGCACTCCAAAATTGAAAATCTGGGATTTCGTATACAGTATATCAATCTGATGTTATCTGTGCATCAACATTCACATTATGACAGTTTGACAGTAGTTTAGTGTGTGTACTTGTTCTGTATTCACTGATAATTATACAAGTGTTTACTCATAGTTAGGTAGAATATGCTATGACATGTGTTTGAATGATGTTAAGAAATTGCCCATCTCTGAACCAAGGGGACAAACTTTAAGAAAAATATAAGCAATGCCTGTTTTTAAACGTAATTATAAGGAACATACTAAAGCCTTTTGATTACCAATTTATATTGAGTGATATTACAAGTGATTACAAAGTGTTTTTTTTTTTATTTTCTTTTATTTTTTAAGAGTGTACATTACCTTGATATTTGAGATCTTATGTCTCTCAGCTAAGCCTTGGGAAATGTTCTCCCTGCAAAACTACACACAGTAGCAAAATCTCTGTATGTTCTTACTTGCTGTTATATCAGTGTGTCCATGTACATTTCTGTACTATGTACTTGTGAAAGTGCCTTTAAAAACTGTTTTAGAGGAGCTTCATACAAACGTCCTCTGTGCCGTGGCATTCTTATTTCAGATCCAGTATACCGCGTTGCTAGGGATTACAGTAAATAAATTATTACTAACGTTGTTCTGTTTATTAAGTTGTAAGAATGATCAAATAATAAAAAATACTGCTTAGCCAATGTGACATTGCACTTTTATGTAAGACTGTATATTTGGCATGTAACATCCTAACAAGTTGTAGAGCTTTTGGAGGACTGCTCCGTCTTTCTAATAAAGAACATAGTTTGGTCAGTTCACTGAGGTGTTGGCTTGTATCTCCTCATCCTCCTATGCTCTTCCTCCTCAGACTGTGTTGTTTTCTTAAAGGATAAGTTTGTATGTGGTGACATTAATAAATACACATGGTGAAGTCTTCACAATGTAATGCTTTCTCTTTGTCTTGAGCGGTGTAAAAACAAAGACTTGATGATTTCCCAACAGTCACTGTTAATGACGAAGAGTGTCTGAGCGATAATTCATTTATTTCATTTAAAGTGTTACTATCTCCCAGAATTCCTCTTGTCTGCCTGCTGGCAGAAAATGTGAATGTTTTAGCTTGTGTATAAAAAGAAAGACTATAGGTTAGCAATAGTTTAAGGGCAATTTAAAATTGTTTAACCAGACTCAAGTATTACAGAGAGCATTTTAAAATGTTTATTTCTTACAACTAGTAGCTAAGGTTGCTATGGTGAGCTATTTGGACTGGTTTCCTGGAGCTGAAGGCATAGATGTACACACATAGATGCCTCATAAGCGGCTGTTTCTATGGGCCGTGAACCGACCGCCATATTGGAACGGTCAAAGCCAGTCCATGAACGTTCGAGAGCAAGATGGCTGAGTCTGCCACCGCAGTTAGACGTGTGTATGAATGCCTATATATGCAATGGACTAAAACACAATCGGCAGATGTTTTTGCAAAACTAACACAATACAACAAGATGAAGGCGCTAGCTTACACGTCATTGAAAAGTTACTTTATAAACCTGTAATTTTGAGTTAGTGTAATTCAAAACACAAACCAACGCTTTATCGCCTGTGAAAGGCTATCCAATTTCTTCGAGAATTTAAATCTCAACGGTTTTACAACCGGAAGCTGCGCTTTATTCTTACAGTGATTGGATCTACGTGTACATGTCTATGGTTGCAGGCAGCAGGGGGCGCCAAAGACCAGCATCAGTTTCGCTTTCGTTTCTGTTTAAATGCCCCAAAACATCGGCCAAACCCTCGAAGGAGTGAAAACAATTTCTGTTGTTGACGGCATCAACGAAAATGTCGTCCATCGTCTCTAGACACATATTTAACTTTCTCTGCAAACATGAAGGCTGTACGGACTATGGTAAAGTCGAGAAGAATTTACGGCAGAATATCACGGTGGCGAATCAGATTTTGTCTCAGGTGCTCAATGATCACCAGAGGTTTGTTATAATTCAGGAGGAAGGCTCGAATCCCAGAAGTTCCATACCAACTGCTGACAGCCTGATCATAGCCAAAACCTCACTGCGAGTATGTAAAAATGACAAATGTTCCGGGTGTGAAGATCTACACCTGTGCAGGTACTTTGTATGTGGAAATTGCAGATTTGGGTAAGTAAACTTTGAGTTTCTAAGGCCAGTCAGTTGTTATGAATATGTATATGCCGTAAACATTTAGATAGAGACAAGGTATATACGCCTTTTCAACGTGTATTGCTTAAAACTAACTAGCTTCCGTGTTTGTTAGCACTGTTTGATTAGTCATTACATAATGAGTAAAAAGCCTGTAAGATGCAAAATATTACCAGAATCAATTCTTGTCTCACGAATAGGTACAATATTTACTCAGAACTAGTAAAGTTGGAATTGGTGCCAGGAATAATTGGAATACAGCGTACATACTAAATAATATGCAGTGAATAATAATATTTACTCAAATTAATATTTATACTATTTTTGCTTAGACACAATTACAGCTTGTTTGGAAATGATACCCTTCGCAAAGACCCGCCCCCTTTAGTTACTGTTGCTATGTCCGCTCGCGCCACACATCATGTTCTCACACAATGAAAAATACATCCCGGAGCAAAGAGGACACTGACAACGCGTCAACAGACATATGAAACAGTTTCATATTTAATAAATTGTATTTTCTAAAGAAGTTTAATCAATAAATACCGTATAGTGGCACTTTAATGTGTCGTGACAGATCGCTGTAGCTCCTTCAATCGGCTCGTGAATCAACATCTCTTCATACTAGTTCATTTATAGCATCAAATAAACATGAATGAACATCAGAAGGAATGTTGTTTCAAGCGTGAAAAGACAGGTTCACCAACATCAATCTTCTAACTCCCCTGACTGCTTTGTTAGACAAAATGGCGGGTTCTGCATTATGATTGGTCAGATCGCCTGTCAATCACACTGTTTGTGAAGGGTCAATTGTAAAACCACTGTGTTATGTTTAAATTATCTGTTTATGGCGGAACATGCAATTTCAATACAATAATTTGCCTTATTTTTTATTTTTAGGGCAAAATGCAAAAACTCCCATGACTTGACATCAGCACATAATTTTGACCTCCTGAAAAATAATGATCTTCATGGCCTTGCAAGTGGAGAGTTGTTCCAACTTCTGCTTCAGAATGACCCCTCATTACTTCCAGAGGTCAATATCTATTAAACAGGTTTCCTAGTTATCTCATTTTATATTTCATGAGTTCATGTGCCCATATAATCTTAGCGTAAGTGGTAAACATATTTGGCTTGCTGTCTGCTATCGAGGGGCTCGGAGAGGATATTCTACTCGAGCTCCGATTACCCCCTATAACAGACAAAATTGTTCAAAAATGAGGAGAAGCAGAGGAGGAGGGATGCCGAAAGAACAACAGGAAGGAGACAAGATGAAGGTTTTATACCTTGGTATTAATTGGAAGATTAGATGAGCATACTCCTCCCGAAATTACGTTTAATAACTTCACTAAGGTGACTCTTGTAAAGGATTTTAAAATATCTAAATTGTATGAACATTAACTTTTCACCTCTATGGGCATGTCTGACTCTGCATAACAAGGGAAATGATTACAGAAGCTGTGTACTCTGACCCAGGATGGCCGAACACACACAACATCTATTTATCTTCACATAGTGAGTACAGTATGTGACTCTCGTCTGTTGTGATTTGTCCAGGTGTGCTCCCACTACAACAAAGGGACTGGCGAATATGGCAGTTGTAAATTTAAAGCATCCTGTACCAGTCTGCACCTCTGCCTGCACTTCCTGCAGGGTGACTGTAAGTTTGGAAAAGGCTGCAAAAGGCTCCACAGCTTCGATGCAAATGCTCTGAAAATTCTGAATGTCCGAGGACTCGGCCCAGAAAACATGAGCAAACTCCTCAGTCTTTACAAGAGCAAGTTACTAATTGCCGCTTCCGCTTTCAAGAAAAGTGAGACAGGTGAATGATTCTGTTTATGTTATTTAGCAAGCACACATTATTTTGCAGTGAGATTGCTATTGTATTTGTTTTGTTCTCCTCCTCCGTGTCTCATTCCATTCTGTTTTCTGAACAGCAGCTCTGCCAGCAGTGAGAGGACGCACCAAACACAAGTCCAGTAGCTCTGTCAGTGAAGCAGATCAAAATGAAATCTGTCTCTTTTTCATACGCACTGGATGTAGTTTCAAAGGTGATGTCACTGAATATCCTTAATGCTAATCACAAACAAGAGCTGCGTCCGAAATCACATGTCTAGTAGGTACTACATTTTGTTTGAAACTTACTTTGTGGCCGTAAACGTTCTTTATAGTATGAGTGAAATTTGAATGTACTACATACATGTATTGTCACTGTCACGTGACCCACCGTTTTCAGTTGAGTCGATTCACTGCTATTCATAACTCTTCTCTCTCCCGGGGTTTCATGTCCATTGAACATGCACTCTAGAACCTCGGCAGAAATAGTAGGCCATCTGGGTATTTTTCGCCTACTGTTTTTCGCATTATATGAATTCGGACATACTATTATTTGGCGTGCAGTTTTTTGCGCACTATATAGTATGGACAATGGAAGTAGGCATATTTTGATGTGAGTTTCTCAACCTTAAAAATTTAAAATACATTTATTTTACTTTATAAATAAATCAACTCATTTTTGAGCCTAACTTTATAGTTTTCTATCATATAAATCAAATATGTAAAATAATAAAATAATATATGCATAGTAATAAATTAAAAAAGTGAAATGTGCTCTGCAACGGGACCTGGACACAAAGGTGGATATGAAGAAGGGTCACTTAGAGCCCCAAAACAGGTGGTATTACTTGCAAGCACTTATTTGAGTAGAACTCCAGCTTCATTCTGTGATGTGGGGGTGAAGGGGAACAAGAGTTATGGGACTTAAAAACTATATTGAGAAGCTCTTTACGTTAAACAAGAAACCCATTAAGTGTGTTTTCTTCTCAAAGCAAAGTGTTTGACATCCCATCATTTGTGTTCTTCTAGACAAGTGTGCCCGTTTTCACCACCATCTACCCTATAAATGGCAGATATTAGAGAAGGATGGAACTACATGGGGAGACATGCTGAATGAAGAGGAGATTGAGAAGGAATACTGCAGTCCAGCTAATGTTCTGTGGTATAAATAGATACATATATACCAAGTGATATTTTATTGGTTAAATTTAAATTTGCAAATCTAGCGTTTCATCACTTCCCAAAGTTACTGATGCCACTGTTGAAATGCTTTGTCAGTTCCGATTAATCTGTTTGGGACAGAATTGTTGTATTCAGCTGGTCATGTGATCGTAATGTCTGTTCCTATGAGGAGACCTGCTTCATGCAAAATAAAATGTATTTTAAAATGTATAACTTTATTAATAAGGGGGGAAATAGTGTCAAATCAAAGATTGTACATGTGTATGTGAAGTTGCCAGTAATTGTATAGTGGTTTGTCGTGATTTTTATAACAGCTTTTCCCTCATATTTCAGTATTACCACAAGGAATCAGGTAGTGGACTTTATGTCAATGACCTGTGGAGTGTCAGAAATCCGTCGGCTGTCCACAGCATCGTCTGTTACTAAACCACCCCACTTCATTCTGACCACTGAATGGATCTGGTACTGGAGGAATGACAAGGGAGGTTGGACGGAGTATGGCAAAGGGGTCAGTGACACATTTACAACATAATACCTCTCAATTCTTAAACCTGTTCTTAAAGAATAATACATTTATAGTATAATAAACTCTCAGAAAAAAGGTACAAAAGCTGTCACTGTGGCACTTTTGTACCTAAAGGGTGCATACTGGTACCTTAAAGGAAGTAACTTTTGGAAAGGTATCTCCTCAGAGAATGTATTTATGTAATATATTATACAGTAAAGGGATATGTCAATATATTGTACAAAAAACCTGTTAGCTTTTAACTACATTTCACAGCAGTTATTGTTTGAATCTTATAGGAAGATTCTAAACTCATGGCATCAGTCACCTCAGAAGACCTTGAGAAACATTACCTGGCTGACAGTGAAAAGGAAATCTCCTTCACTTCACAGAACCATCAATACGTCCTCAAATTTAAAGGTACTTAACAGTGTTGTTACTGTCACCTAAAACATTTCTTCATTGAAATAAAACTGAAATGTTAGATGAAAAACTTAAATGAGCATTAGAAATGTTGCTTCGGCAAATAAATGAATGAAATGAAAGCACTGAAATAAAAATAAAGATAACTTGAAAATATAAAACTGAAGTATTAATTAATACTATATAAATGCTAAAATAACATTAGTATTTAATTATGCAACATTGACATGACCTTTTTTATGGGTATAAACTGCATTATTTGATGATGTTTTGGCGCACAATTTTCAGAGATGTGCCAGCAAAATCTGAAGTACAAAACTGAAAGAGACGTTCGAAGGAGACCACGTTTTGTTTCTGCTGAAGACGTCAAGAGCAAAATCAAGGGGTATGATATACTGTACCATTCTATGCAGTCATCAAACATGATTTATTTGTTGTTCAGTGCACTTCAGTGTATGGTGTTTTAATCAGAAGTGAGTCTCCAGACAGTTCAGCATCTTCTGTGGACGTTCCTGCTTACTGGGACAAAGGAGCTCTTTCTAGCCTCTCCTACAAGGTACATAGTCCATTCTCATTGAGTACAGTGAGCTCACACAGTTATTAAACGCTATGGGAATCATCAGTTATCCTGAAGATTATTATTTCTACACTTACTACTCATTTAGCATTTTATCCACAGCGACTTATAATTGCCACCTTGGAATTATAAGGTTCTATCTGCTTTCTGAATCGTTTTGACTTATTGAACTTCAAAGTTTTTTCATTTCAAATAGCAGAAATGATATGGGGAGCAAGTCTCTTTCATACATGAAAATCCAGATGTCATAATCCTCTCAAATTTGTAAATGGGAATTTTTGGAACAGGTCAAAAATCAGGTTCTATCTTGCAAAAACATTAATTGACATTAACTTAACATTTACTCATTTTTTACAAAACATACAGTGTTGTAACAATGTGCTATGTATGAGAAAGTTCAATTTAATGCTTTCTATGACAAATATTTATTTTCTTGTTCAAGTTAAAGCCAGTTCACACCACACAGACAAACGCCAACAAACAAGTTGGCAGTTGGATTTAGAATGTAAACTTTCATGTTCACACTGCCCCAACAGACAACTACAAACCCTGATTGAACATGTTCAGTCGGGTGAAAACAAACTTCGATCAACGCCAACAGATGCCAACAGGGGTGACACTGATCAGAGAAAACCCAACAAACATGTTTGTTGGAGTTTGTCTGTGCGGTGAGAGCTGGCCTTTAATCATAAAAGACAGCGCTAAATATTTTGTCCAGTCCAGATGTTCATTTTAGGTAGGAATATGGTGGGTAATTGAACACATTATTGTAGAAACTATTAATTTAAGTTTCTTTTGGTTTAAAGCAGCAACTGGGCATAAGAAGCATACTGGGACTTTATTCCACAAAGTGGGACAGGTAAAATGGTTTTGGATTGAAAAGTTGGCCTTAAACTTATAAGGTTTTAAGTTTGAAATAGTTTCAGCTTAGTAGTTTTAAAAGACAGATAAGAAATATTAGAATGGAAGCATAAATGAGTCATTGGTCCCCTCGTGTTCATTTGAAGTGCTGATTGTTTCACCTTATAAAACCAAGTTAGATTTCGACTTTGTAGATAGAACCTTTTTGTTTTCTAAAAAAAAATGTAAAGATGTACATAACTTTAAAAAAATCACATATTGTAAATAAGTTGTCACAGAATAAGAATATGTGAATAACTCAATTTTGACAATGTCAGATAGAACCTTATAATTCCAAGGTGTCGAAATGTAGAACATCACATAGTTTATATGTTTGTTGAAAAGCATCAGTTACCAAGAGTCGTGTAATAATACTGAATTTCTGAATCTAAAACAGTGTAATTTTTCCTCAGATCATTCCTCTGCAAAGCTCTTCCAAGGAGTATCAAAGGGTGGGATCAATGTTTAGTAGAACAATGCCCAAAAGCATCATTCTCAGCATTGAGAGGGTGCAGAATCCTTCTCTCTGGAGGGTCTTTCAGTGGTACGTTTCTTCATATATTTCACTAGAAAACAACAACAAAAAGTTAATTTGCATAAGGTTATTACATACTGTACTTCAGCTATACTGTATTTGTAAAACTACTGTTTTGGACAGTCAAATCTTTTGGATCTGCAAACAAATGATGCGAGAGCTTTTCTCAGAACTAACTTCACTTTCGACCATTTTAGTGAATGTATGGAGTCACCATGACACCAAGACCATGTTTTAGGCACAAAGTGACCTAGTTCACAGATATGCGTTTCTGGGCACCAGTTTGTCCACCTCTCCAGTACGGGATCTGTAACAAAAATACTGGCACACATACACAGATACACAGCAACTTCAAGGTTGAAGTTGGTTGAGCAGCATATTTCCCCTCAACATACTGATAACACGTTCTCACTCACAGTAAGATGTACAGTCTAGTGATTGAAGATGAATAGTAAAATAGTTGCTTAATCACACGCTTGAAGAAGTCATTCAAATCATTTAATATTTAGAAGGATGAATATTGAATAATAACTTGATTCTAAATCACTCAAAAGATGTCCATTGAAGTGGCAATGGATTCCAGAATCCACCCCGTTCAACCAGAAAGTAAACAAATACTTAATCTTTGATTTGAACAATATATCTATTATTGTCATTTAAAATATAACTTTGTATTTTACCTCAAAATTGTACTGTTTCTTTACGATGAATGTCACATGCATTAATATGAATAATTATAATAGTAAATGTATTATAAATATATTAGATAAAAACATATATATGTAAACATGCCAATAAAATGCTATATTAAAGTCATCATGAAATCAAATTTGACAATTCTGTTTTTATGGAATGTTGCAGCATTTATTATAAAAGATTTATCTTTTTTTTTTAATTCATGTGCCCTAGTAAATCTTATACCAAAACTACTTTCACTCTTTTGCAACGACATATCTCTTCTCTGATGACGTTTTTTCGGCACAAGGGTGGAACAACCTCAATAGCAAACCACAATAATACAACAATCCAATCAACTCCCGATGGACAAAATCAAGTCCCAGCCTATATTCGAGAAGCCGTTTCACTCAAATCAGTGTTGCCACGCTTTTCTCGTAGAATTGGGCTACTATAACAGTGTTGCCTTGGGTTGTTTGTCATGTCCGTGGGTTGAAGCGACAACAATAACATGATATTTAGCTCCTGGAATGCTAATTTTACCAGGGGAACCCAGCCAAAAAACACGGATTTTACCTGACATGATGCGATTTTTATCAGGGGATCCCCCGAAACGCAATGGGGCTAGTTTTGAGTAGCTATTGAGCGGGTTTTGTTGGGAAAACCTGGAAACCCTGACTCGAATATACGTCACAATAGGGAAAAAAAGACTTCTGTTTAATGTTAACTTTAATGTTGATTAAATAATCTAAATTAAGTGTGGCTTAAGTATACACTTTGTATAATGTACTGTACAAGTATGAATAAATATTTACATTACATTTACATTATGGGTAGTAGTAGTATTTTGAATATGGTATACTCTGTTTATTGATCTAGTTTAGCCATTAAAACATGCTTTTTTCTAGGCAAAAAGAACAAATGAATTTGAAGAATGGAGGGAAAGGTGTGGACCAGCGTTACCTTTTCCATGGTACGGATGAGTCTTTCATAGAGGCCATCTGTGAGCAGAACTTTGACTGGAGGATCTGTGGCAGTCATGGGACAAGTTATGGGAAAGGTATTTATGCATTTGCTTCATCTTTGCAGTATAGAACCGCTCTTCATCATATTATGTACAATGACAGATATTATTAAATACTATTGTGTGTTTCTGAATTGATTTTTAATGATTAACAGGCAGCTATTTTGCCAGAGATGCCTCATACTCTGACAGATATGCAAAATCCAGGATTGGCAGGAAGAAGAAGATGTTTGTGGCACTGGTGCTAGTTGGAGACTTCACAAGGGGTAACAGTAGTTTACTCCGTCCTCCACAGAAACCCCTCAGTCAGAGCTTTTACGACAGCTGTGTTGACAATGAGAGTAACCCGGCCATTTTTGTTGTGTTTGAGAAATTCCAGATCTATCCCGAGTACATCATTGATTACTCTTAAGTTGTATAGTATCAAAATATTTAGAAATATATTTGATACTTTTAAACATTCTAATAATGTCTAATAATAACTTATTTCTTGAAGTAGTCCTGAACATCCTGTAACACAAACATTTTATGTTAAAGTCCCCCTGTAGTCAAAATTTTATCCCTTAAAACTCATCTTTGATCACCAAACTTACATATTTAAATTTAAATTAAACTTAATGCCTTAAAATAGCTTGAATGTAACTCTACACCCTTGCCTCATTTATTATACGCAGATCGATGAATATGATAATTAGCCCCGCCTCCACTCTCTCACAAGAACTCAAAGATCCATTCCGTCAACTTACTCAGGTAAACGCTGCACAATGGTTTCACTTTTTCCAACGTCGGACACATAACGGTAATTAATATGATTAGCCTTTTAACTAATAATGTGTCGCTAATGTTAGACGAACCATGTTCCCGTTCTTCATCTCAGAATCAGACAGCTGCCTTCTAACAATTATATCCTTACAAACGCTTTGGACTCAGAACATAAGTGGAGAAAGGCATATCATAGCATCATAATACACTCACTATGTTGCTAAATGTACCCGATTTTTCATATCAACAGATACACTAGGATAACCTGGTTTCTTTTGAGACTTGTTTGCGCCGTCAGCATGCTAAAGCCCGTTGGCATGTTGACGTGATTGGTTACAAGCAGGGCTGGGTAGGTTACTTTTAAAATGTATTTTACTACAGATTATAAAATGCATGCTTTAAAAAGTAATTTGTAATGTATTTCGTTACATTATCAAGTTTAGTAACTTAATCTAAATACTTTAGAATACTTTGGAATACTAATGTGTGGAACAAACATAAAAAAGGTTTTTAAAAAAAAGTTATTAAAAGTTTAAAAAAAGTTATCATCTCAATTCTGACTTTTTCCCTCAGAATTGCATGATATAAAGTTGAAGAGTTTGTAGAGTATAAAGACAGAATTATGAGATGTAAACTCGCAATATTGAGAAAAGTCAAAAATATGAGATATAAACTCATACTAAATTCACAATTGCAAGAAAAAAAAGTTAGTATTGCAAGTTTATTTCTCACAATTCTGACTTCTGAATTCTGAGAAAAAGAAATGCAAATGCAAACTCACAATTGTGAGGAAAAAAAAACAAATTCAGAGAATGACTAATTGCTGTTTAAATGACATTAAAATTCAAAGTAATCACTTTGGTAATCTAAAATACTTTTCAGAAGTACTGAAAATTACTTAACTGTAATCTGATTACCCCCCATTTAAAATGTAACTGTAATGAAATACAGTTACTCAAATTTTGTATTTTAAATACGTAACTAAGTTACTTGTATTCCGTTACTCCCCAACCCTGGTTACAAGGTAGTTTGTGACCTCAAACACCAGCGATTTCAAATCACATTTTTGAAACTGTCTTTAGATCAGAGAAGAGAAAATACTCAGTAATGTTGTTGACTTATGAATTTGTACATAATTTGTCTTAAAGGACCACAGACTTATAAACAAAATTAAAAACTTGATTTTCACCACAGGGGGTCACTGAACATTACCAAAATCTCTTGGGCATTTGAAGTATTTTCTTTCAAGAAAACGTTTGTGGGTTATTACATATTGGGTAATTGTGATTTTTTTTTATAATTAGTTTTACTAAACAAGATTAAAATAACAGGATTTCTGTATTAGTTGCAATAATTGTATTTCCTTATTGGCTTTGGCGCTGTGGAAAAGGTTTTAATACCTGATCAGTTGTATAGTCAAAGGCTTATCGCTAAGTATGTTGTAAGTTAGTCATTCAATTTTATTGCACTAGATTTTAATGCAAAATATGAAAAGTAAATGTAGGGTTGAGAATTGTATGAACTCTGAACATTACCCTTGAATTACTCAAGCATTGCTAATTGATGTTTTATGTATTTTTATGTTCAATGAGATGGATGGAAATAAAGTACTGATACTGTTACAGACCGGTACTTTGTACTATTATTTCATTATTATTACAGTTATTTATTACAGTTATAAGTATAAATATCCAGTATATAAACAGTCCAACTAAAATGTTTAAACAGGTGGGGTTGGATCATTGAGTCTGCAAGGTGATTCAGAAAAGATCTGACTCAATTCATCAATAAATCAAAAATTGCTACTTCACATGAATGTGCTAAGAAAGGTAAGGTGAAGGTCTATCGCATGGCTTCAGAAGATTTAAAATATAGTGCATGAGTCTTATTATGAACCACTTCAATGGTGCATTAAAACCTTCACCTTTTGTATTTAGGCAAAGTTTATAATGACAAAATTTCATTTTTTTTTTTTTTGTGAACTATCGCTTTAGCGACATCCGTCTCTCAGTAAGTATTACACTTACACAAAAACGGGCAAAGGGAAGTAGAACATTTACCAGGAAATTATTAGAAGATAAGGAGCAGGTCAGGTCTGTGACTGTGTGCCAGACGAGATATTATTGTGGAGTCACTGCGCCCCCTGGTGGCAAGACTGAGAAGTTAAATTGTGGAAATCGGATTTTGAGACTACTGAACCCCACTTAGCGGCTTTTTCAGGCCAAGAACCGTCCACTTTGACAGTGTGAGTTTTTGTATACAAAACCAACTTAAAGTTCTATCTAAAAGCTCAGTGGTTTAAAACTCATAACATTCACATCACATACGCCGTTCACGAGTAGTTCTAAGATGCTTGATATCAAATAACACAATTTGTATCGTAATTAAGATAAATACATGTATGCTGACTGATAAACAATTTATTTATTCATTTGTAATACTTTCAATTTCAAATCATTATAATATGTTGTCAAGGCTTACTGTTCATACCCTGAGTAAACAATCACATCCAACTAACGTTAAATAAGCTAATGCCACAGCACTTCATTCACACTGAACCTTAATCATGTTATTAACCTATTAATAATCTCTTTGTACTGTATATTTACGCAATATATAAAATAACAGTATAATCAACATAAAATCAAAAACCTTGTGTGCAATAAAGCAAGATGTCTCAGCTCAGTTACTTTTTTATCAAATGCACTTCACAGTATGACACTTTTCAGCTGAGACTGTCTATTGCTTACATTTGAGGCTTCCTTGTAAATGAATAGTGTTAAAATCAGTTTTAATAAAACAATTAGCACAGATATTTTTGTCAGATGACTCCAGAATAAGTAATTTGATTCTAAATAATTTGATTACAATCATTCTGTGCAGCTGAGGTTTGAAACCATATCAGGACTCCTCCTCAAAATTCTCCCTCTTGGTGATTTTGACAAAAATACCATTCTTGGGTCCAAGGGTAGTGTGCGACTTTAATTCCAGAGGAACCTGTGTGACATAACAGAGAAAATATTGTCGATACATCTGTGTCATTCCCTCAGGAAACCTCCACATTTTTTGGATAACAGAATCCTCATGCGTAAAAAAAGCTGCACTTTTCCAGACAAACAATAACAAACCTCGGTGTCCTCACAGGCCTCAACGTTAAACCTCCTAAATATGTGAACCAGAGCCACTTTAATCTCCAGCTGGGCCAATCTCATGCCCACACAGCTGCGTGGCCCAGCTCCAAAGGGCAGATACACAAACGGGTGCCGGCTGGCCTTGGCTTCTGGAGTGAACCTGAGACAAATACAGAGTTCATTGTGAGCATATCACGCAGGAAGGCATGCAAACAAAATGGAGAAATAGCTGTGTGGAAAAATATCTATAGAACATCCACAGAGAGGATTTGAAATAATACAAGATATTCTGTGAGATAAGTTGAAGGACGATAACATTTTTAAATGTTTTTGAAAGAAGTCTTCTATGCTCACCAAAATTGCAATTATTTGATCAAAAATACAGTAAAACAGCAATACTGTAATATTATTACAATTTAAAATAACCGTTTTCTATTTCAATTTATTATAATATATAGTGTCACATGATCCTTCAGAAATAATTCTAATATACTGATTTGGTGCTCAAGAAACATTTCTTACTATTATAAATGTTGAAAACAGCTGTGCTGCTTAATGCTAGCGTGGAAACCGCGATACATTTTTTTCAAGATTCTCTGATGAATAGAAAGTTTTAAAGAACAGCATGTATTTGAAATAGAAATCCTTTGTACCATTATACTGCCACTTACTGTTGAACAATGGAATATGTCCTTGCTGAATATAAGTATTAATTTCTTTACAGTCTTGCTGACCCCAAACTTTTGAATGGTAATGTATATGTAACTACACTAAACTTAGGGACTGTACATGGCATCGTTTTCATTCAGTTTCAACACAACGGCTTATTACGTGTTCAGTCTACATGCATGTAATCTTTACAAAGTGACATGGCCATCGCGGATCTGTGTGAACGGGATCGTTTTGTCAATTTTGTTTCCATGCATGACAAAATCGAAGGTTTTTCCTTTGTCGTTTACATTTTCAGTACACTGTCATGTACACATACCCTAAAATGATTACTTTTTTAAACGAAAAAAAAAAATAGTATGACATTCATATCACTCAATTTGACTCGCTCATGGAAAACTGTTGCTGTGCGATGCTGACAGCCATAATAATATACGGTAACACTTTATTTTAAGTTGTCAGTGTTACAATGAAATTATATATTTAAGTACTGAGTAATAACAACTAAATACATGTACTTACTATAGGGTTAAGGTTAGGGTTTGGTTTAGGGTTAGTCGCATGTAATTATGCATAATTTATAGTTATTACTACATAACTACATGTGTAACAAGGACACTGTAAAATAAAGTGTTACCTAAGATACAAATTATAACAGTTACAGAAACTGCCCTGCTTAGAAAGGACTGACTTAAAGAAAGTTCACCTCTCCGGGATGAATTTCTCAGGTTCGGTCCAGTGCTCTGGGTCATAGTGAAGGAAACCTGTAGGGATTTCCAGAGATGCTCCTTTAGGCAGAAGCTGGCCATTCACAACAGTGTCTTGCGCAACATCTCTTGCAACCCTGTGATGAAATACACAAGCAAACAACATGATGCTTAAGATTCATTTTGGGGAAAAAGTGCATGCTGTTAGTTCAATGCCCAGAACTGGTTATAAAATAGTGGTACCTGAATGCAGGTGGGTAGAGTCTGAGCGACTCACATATGACCATCTCTAAATATTTCAGCTCCTGGACATTAGTGTAATCTGCTGTCTCCTGAAAAAGAGAATTAAACATTATGACAACACATGGGGTAGTCGTGGCCTAGTGGTGAGGGAGTCGGGTTTGTAATCTGAAGGTTGCCGGTTCGATTCCCATGCCGGCAGGAATTGAAAGTGGGGATTGTGAATGAACAGCACTCTCTCCACCTTCGATACCATGACTAAAGTGCCCTTGAGCAAGGCACCTAACCCCTGATTGCTCCCCTTGTAAGTCGCTTTGGATAAAAGCGTCTGCTAAATGATGAAAAATGAAATGAAATGAAAATGACAACACCAATCCCACACTAAAGTATTTCTAGTTACCAAATATGACCAGTAGGTGGCAGCACAGCAGCAATAATCACTCTACTCAACATGATATAGCTTTTAAAATAAAATTAAAACAATTTGACCACATAGTATACCCTGTTTGTTTGTGTATTTTTTCTTTGTGATCAATATTTTTTTGTCTTGAAAAGAATAGATCGCAAAACTATGTACCGGCAGATGCCAAAGAGCTGCCTAGAGTTTTTTAGAAAAAACACAAGAAATAAATTATTTGTATTTGTTTGAACTGAAACCGAAGCAGACGCAGCCCAGCAGGCAGTGCTAAGCAGTCTATCTCTGCATGGTTCTGTGAAAATAGGGGTCAGGCACTGAGCACGCACCCGTATACTTCTGCCCACGTCTTCGGCCTCTGAGGCCCCCAGTCATGCAATGTGGGCATTATAAATGACTAGCTGCACTTCCACCAGTAAAAGCATCCGTTGCAGAGATGAAAGGATGCAGCGGGGCAAGAAAAGGGGCAAATTCCGGCACGCCGGAGGCACAGGCGCCCGCCCCCCTATTGTCTGGCTACACTGTCAGTAGTCAGTTCTTGTTGGGCGTCATTGCGGTTCTAGTGTAGAGTGACATGGCAGTGATGAAACACTGTGAGAAGGGAAGCACTTTGTCTCGCTGCAGCAGACGAGGTGTAGTTATGTTCTTCAACAACAGACTCACTGGGGACTAAAAGGCTCTCTTACATTTAAAGGTGCTGTATGTAATTTTTTTTGACCGTTTACAATAGTTCACATACTTGTCTCTATGAAAAACAATGCTGCAGCCAGTTGTTCAGTTGTGAAATGTGTGTTCTGTATCGGAATATCTGTTTTTGTTTTGGTCGATGTGATCCCGCCCACTACCAATTTACCCAATAGTATTTCGACAGAAATAACTGTGCAAAACACAGTGTATTGCAGCCACGGAAGCCAGCAAATGAACTGGGTCAGAGATCGCAGATTCTACCTGACCTAAAAAGCCTCAGCAGAGGCATATTAAAACATGTATAAATCAACTCATCAATTTACAGTGTAAGTCACTTGTAGCTATTGTCAATTGCGCTCATTCCGTGTCCTCGATCAGGCACCCTGTCTGAGCGTCTAGTCTGAGGAGAAGTGGCAGGAGAAACAACCCACTCCAATATTTTGAATTTGGACTGCAGTACCCATTTCAACCACTAGCTGTCAATATTACATACTGCACCTTTTAGGACTTGTAAGGGATGTTTCCCAAAGAATGCAAATGCAGTGCTTTTAATTGTTTATTTCATGAAAACATGCGCTACACAAGTTTTTCACTGTTCCGTCACATCTCGCGCATTTGCCCCAAGTTTAAGTTTTAATAATGTGTCTGAGATCCTGCGTTGTTTTAGACTTTGCTGCGCTCACTCTCACGCTTTCTTTTTTCTTTTACGCTCGCTTACACCTCCAGCAAAAAAGCTACATGATCGGATTCTTTTGGACCAAAGCACGACCCGAGGCTACGTTTCGGTGCAGCACCACCTATTGGTCCGGAAATGCAAGAAATGGTTATATACTTCTGAATGGTTTGTCCAAAAATCACGATAAATCTCGAATGATATCCAATTTTCCCATATTGGCCATTTTGAATTTTCTAAGAAAATGCTATTTTATGAACATGTTAGCATATCATTACGAAACTCGGTATGGGTCTTTTGCACCATGCCTTGACAGTACTTAAAAGGTTTCGTAGAAGCGCCACCTTGTGGACAAAAGTTGTAATGAAATTGACAAAAATGCTATTAACTTTTGACTATATTACCCTGGTCTCAATAGATCCCTTGGGTCATGCAGAGAACATAGAAACCAATTTTGCCATAGTCAACCGAACTTCCTGTCCGCCATTTTGTTGGTAACATCCTCATTGTTTAACATTTCATCAGTAACTAGCTATGTTACCTAGATTTTGCTCAATACCTGTCTAGTGATGTATGTTAATGATTTTTCAAACCATCTATTGCTTGTCATTATGTGTATTGAGCTGGTTCAGTTAATTTATGTTCCGTGCTTCAGAACTTCTGTTAAGGTAGCATAATGAGCATCAATACTCCCTGGTTTTCACAGTGCATTGTGGGACTTTTTGAGGATCAAGCGTTTCAGTGCACTGGAAGTATTTTCCAACTGAGACAGCAACTAGCCGACTCATTGATCAGTGCCCTGACTACTGAAAAAGGGAGACCCACCCAGTGAACATCGGCGACAGAATGTAGTCATGTCCAGCGACACAACAAAGTTGAGATATTTAACTTTATGCAAATAAAGAGCGACTTTTGGGAGCGACAAACAAGTCACTCTCGAAAGTCACAAACAAGTCGACAAACTAGGAGTGAAGTCTGTGGAGCGGACGTGATCCGTCACTACATCCTGTAGGCGGCAAGATGGAGGAAAGGTTATTTTAATGGTCAGCAACTTTCTGTGTATGGTGGTACTCACCATGCTGACCCCAAGCATCAATGTTTTCATGAACCCAGATAGATTTCGCTGCAGATAAATAACCATAATGGCAAGGTGGACTCTGTTTCTCGTTCATCTTTAAAATTAAGCATTTTATGTACTGATTCTATTTATATTTGGTTTTTCCTCTTCTGAATGTTTTTTTGATTCATTGTCTACAACATGTAATAACGTCCGTGAATGTCATTTATAAACGTTAATAGGCAACAAGTAGTGGGAATGCCCACTAGCAACCTAACACCAGCCACTGGCGACAGACATGCAGTGAAAAAACTGTTGCACCGAAATTTCCCATCCAAAATCCAGTCATTTCATATCCGCGTGATCGCACACCTGGTGTGGTCACGTTTACTGCTGTTCGGCCGAAAGCTCAAGTAACAGTAATAATGACATATGCCTTCACAAACACTAATGATTATTGACTAAACTAGTGACCATGGAGAATTTTTGTAAGAATACAAGTACAGCTTATCTAACATAATTTGCTTAAACTACCCAAAACTACAATGCGATCAATATTTACCTTTCCTGTGTCATTTGTGTCAGTATAAAAGAGGTATTTTTGATTCTGTTGGCACGGCTCTGTATTATTTCAGTCATTTCTTTGAGAGAATGTGAACTACAGTA
This sequence comes from Zacco platypus, assembly GCA_038088235.1. Taxonomy (NCBI): domain Eukaryota; kingdom Metazoa; phylum Chordata; class Actinopteri; order Cypriniformes; family Xenocyprididae; genus Zacco; species Zacco platypus. Next base: position 21,078,169 of record CM076075.1, on the reverse strand, counting down.
TTCACCGTATTGCTGCCAAAAGGACAGACCCTCTGTTATTCTCTGACTCGCAGCCTCAAGTATGACTAAATTTAACTCCACTGAATGCACATTGATGCCTCTAAAATAACAGAACAAGGTCAGACGGCCCTGTAGACAGGCTTGCCAAATTTTCATGGCTCGGCTGATTCTCTTTTTTCATTCTTTTTTTAAGCTTTCATCAAACAAACAACCAAATAAAAGCCCAGTGCAAAGATTGATGTCTATGATGGATTATGCACAATGTTGTTATAATGCATGTGCAATAACTTCCTGAATGCTACTTTATTGACAACTGATCAGACAATTTTGGCCTGCATGTGGCTAAAGAAGAGCTCAAGAAAAAACCAATACAAAGCAAAGCAAATGTTACACAGTGTTTGTTTTCATCTTGTTAACATTTAAAGGGAATATTTCTGGTTTAATAAGTATACTAAACCTTTCGCTAAGCTACAGAGATCGACCATTACAAGCTCACGGGCCACTGTGAAGGCAATTTTAATTCTTGTCTAAATATGTTAAGAGTCAACAAACATGTTGATTATTGGGCTTCTTTATAGATCAAGATGTTTCTCAGATGTTACCATGTATCTAAATTCATGCTTTGAATGCTTTGAATTTAACTGCACATTTCCTTGTTCTATATGGTGACAACAAACACATTCTGCACCGCAAGTAGCCTAATGTATTCTTGTTAAGTATATAGAAAAATCACTTAAAAGTAACAGAACATATAATTAAAATCCAAAGGGCCATACCATTGGAATTAATAAAACAAGAAATGTCTCCTCAGAAATGATTTGACCTAAAATTAATGTTTCCTTCAAATTCATTTCAAGAGAGACAAAAAAGCCTTGCCATGTTCAAAGGAGCACCCTGCTAAAACAACTCATTTCCCTGCATATTTCTGTGCCCCTTGGTATTAATATCAGCCTCTTTTCAGAAAATGAGATTCATTTCTCTTGCGTGAGAGTGTGTGAAGTGTTCGCAGGCCTTGGAGCACAGGCAGCCTGCCTCTTCACGTCTGCCGTCTCCCTTATTTATGCTTCTGCCTTCATTCACGTCATAGAGGAGACAGGCAATCAATCAGTTCTTGAATTTTAGACATTTAACCTCCTGTTTACGGATAGCTGCCCATGATATGTGTGCATGCGTATGTGATGGGAATATTTTGCATAACTGGATGAGAATATAGCCCACATTATATCAGTGGTCCTCAACTGGATTTGCTTAAGACATGAAATGGCAACCCGCCACAGTGACAAAATTTATAGAGCAAAAAATGCCAATATTTACCCAACAAAAAATTATTCATTTTCATTACTTATTGCCAAAATATTAAGCAGCTATTTTTAACATTGATAATAACAAATGTTTCATGTTAAAATCAGTAGAGTCATTTTTGTAGTATCATGTGACTAAAGCCTGCTGAAAATTCAAGAAAACCTTAAAGCTGCAGTCTGTAACTTTTTTGGTTAAAAAAAATTTTTTTTTTGAGAAATACATAACCAGCCAGTGTCCAAAACCATCTCCTCACCTTAGCCCGATTCACAAAGGTAAGCTTGTAATAATGTTTTCCAATTAAAATCTTGTTAACATTAGTTGATGCACTGTGAACTAACATGAACAAACAATGAACAATTGTATTTTCATTAACTAATGTTAACTAAGATTAGTAAATACAGTAACAAATGTATTGCTCATAGTTAGTTCATGTTAGTTAATACGTTAACTAATGTTTAACTAATGAACCTTATTGTAAAGTGTTACCCAAATTAATGTTAGAGATTAGACTGTACAGAAATTGAAATCTACAAGTAACGCTAATACATACTAAATACACGTAGTCACGCAATGCTGATGTTGTTAAAATTAACAATTTGAGAACAAAGTATAACAATAATAATAATTTGCACGGCTTGACGTGATCTGAGTTAAGCGATCGTTAGATTTAATCACCATTGTTATCGATTGATTGTAATGCTTTTTTTTCTCAGTTGGTCAGAACAAAAGTGGCAGATTTGTTATTTGTTCAGATGACATTTTACAGTGAAAATTCTTATTTTGGTCATAGTTACTACAAACTGTGATTCTGAAGTACAGTATCCACACCAGTGTGGTGACTGACAGCAAATATTAGATTCATCCATGTCGAGGAGCCGTGCCGATGCACAACCCATGAAAAGATTATAATTCTGCAAATAACTGCAATTGCAGATTTCAAACAGAGATGGCGACAAAGAGGCAAAACTTGCAGACTGCAGCTTTAATCAAACAATGTCCTTTTAAATTGTAATAATATTTTTGTATTTTTGTCTAATAAATGCAGCTTTGGTGAGCATAACAGATGTCTTTCAAAAATATTAAATTTTTTCCCCCTTGGTATGCATAACCTTTCCAAATCCACAAATTTAAAAGCACTTGTTTATATTTTAACTAATTTTCCAATTTTAGTCCCCTTCCCTTTTTGTGAATATAGCTCTCCAGATCTATGGGAAAATGCTGGTTGAACAGTACCTATGAGTTGAGAACGATTAATATGGCTCTCTCGCCCATCCCTAAAGGGTTTCCACAGAAAGAGTTATTTATTGTTATTGATAGTGATGGAGGCATGCATGTTCAGACAGGAGATGGCTCAAGGGTGCCGTTACTGCATAAACACAATGAGTCTCATCTTGCATTATGTTCTGATAGTGTGGAACAGGTGCATACAGACTGAAAAACCTATTGTGTTTCTACAACCACAGATATTTGTGCTTCATATCAGTTCAAGTAAATATTAACAGTACATTCAAAACCAAAAAAAGGAAAGCAGCCATTTTGTGAGGGTTTAAAAAGCATGCACCATAAAACAGAGTAGAGACTAAATCCATTCATTCAGAGTCAGATTAATAGCTTTTAATTTTATGGCCTCCTCAAAAGAGATTCATTAATTTCAGGGCACACACACACACATATATATATATATATATATACACGCACAAAATTAACATGTTTTTGGCAGTTTAGAATTGTGAATGGTAAAATTCCTGAATCAACACCTCTGGTTTTCTTCAAGCTTGAAAATCAGCCCCCTGCAGTGACTATTTCCTTGGCCAAATGGTTAATTAGGGAAGCTAATTGCAGGGAGTGTCACAGACATTGATTGTGCTCTTATCAACTAGAGACAGCCTATGTCAGAAGACTGTGGGCCGGCTGTATGCATGATACAGTTCTGGCAAATGCCTGAACTCCAAAATGAAGGACAAACAATAGGCAAACTAATTAAAAATGCCTAATTAAAATCACCTGAGCAGAAAATCAATACTTTGTCATGGTCTGAATAGTTGACGGAGGAGAATTTGTCCCAGCTCCAGTCACGAGGTCTCACAGGCATAGAAAAGTCTGAAAATTTAAACAATTTTGGTTGACATATTAACATATTTCTGAGTGAAACTGAAGATTCAACAAAAAAATATATTTATTTAGTCCTTTGGGAACTTAATGGATAGTGAGTGCATCATATCAGAATGGAGCCAGACCTGAATGTGAGTTTTGTATGGAGGATGACTCTCCTAGTGGAAAACCACCGGCACCCAATTATGAGGAGACTATATAACCTGGATCTGGAGACTGAGGGTATGTTTACACAACAACGATGTACTAAAAATGGAAAAGTTTTCCTTTGCTTTTTTCACATACAGACGATAACGTTGTCAAAACAATCCCCAAAAACGAATAATAATAATACGGTGTTATTCATGCCAGGCCAGTAGTTGGCGATGTCACTTAGGAAAGAAACACTACGTGCCTATAGACTGTACACGTAATATGCATGCACATGATGTCACCGTTTTCGAAAATTCACACAGTGACCATTTCTGTGTCGCTTGCAAAAACTTGCACTTTGAAACCCGTTTTTAAAGTTTGCGTTTTCAGGTCCCCAAAATACTGTTGTCAGGTAAATGAATGGCCAAAACGCATAAAGTTTTCTAATTTTTAGTTGAAAATGGTGTCACGTAAACGGCCCCTAAAGGTCAAGTTTGCCTTTGAGAACAACGTATCGCAAAGCAAAGTGTTCTCTGCCATTATACAAACAGAAAGACAAATTTCAACTGCGCAGATCACAATATTATATATATATATATATATATATATATATATATATATATATACACACATACAGTATATACTGGTATAAAAGTAATGCAACAACAATTGTGTTGCTCTGACATGCATCTGTTGCCCTGACAGAATCACAGACAGTTCAGCACTTAAATATGTCACACGTTGAGAATACTGTAACTACAAGGTATTTTACTAAAAATTATGGGTAAGCATTATTAAAAAGAAATAAAATGGGTTTTTTTTACAGTCTAGACACAGTATTTGCACTCTTGAACAACAAGGTATATATTTATAGCCACATAATTTATATATCTTAAGAAGCTCTTTTTGGTGCAGTTGACAGAAAAAAAAATATCTTGCAGTTTCTGAAACAAAATGGTGGAGAAAACAAACAATAATAAAGCCACAGCAGATGGACCCAATTCTACACAAAACCAAAACCCAAATGAAACACATTTTTGCAATAACACTGGCATTGTGGTGATTCTTGCTGCTGATTGATCAGCTATAAAAAGTGGAATTTTCATGTGCATTTCCTTTTATTAATTAAAATGCTTAAAAAGGTTTGAATGTCTCTAGTCCAATGTTTAGAGAAGCTTCAGGAGATTTTAGACGGGATATATCTAATCTACAGAAGGGAATAGTTTTGGTGTATCTCAGTTTCATTCACAATGATTGGGCTTCATCAAGGCTGCCTGTTCGGTTGGGCCATGAACCCGCCGCGCAGCTCATCCATGTGCCTGATGCTCATTACGTTCTTCACATGGCCCTGCCGTGTGTCTGTGATAGAGCTATTACGGCCCAGCACGGCCTTCGGGATTTAACCCCCCACCACAGACCCGGACACCTTTTATTCAATTTGACTCAATGTGCAGGAAAATACAGCCGTAATGGACAATCAAATGACAGGTCATGAGGCTCCCTGCCGCAAAAGCAATTATGAGGGTTTTTTCCATCATGATTCTGCCAGAGAGTGCAACTAAAATGCTCATTACGGTGGATGCAAATCCACACGATTTCAGTCACCTTTGCCTCTGCCAGACAGGAATGCTTACCTTCACTTATTATGCAAGCAATGCAGACTATTAAATTATTCCATGTTTCTCAGAGAGTACAGATTGCTGTTAGGGACAGGTCACAATGGTTGACTAGTCATACAAAAATGACTAGTTGATTAGTTAGGTTGACTAGTCAATATAGATTTAATTATAAAGATGGATGGATAGACAGATGAATTCGTGACTAGGATTTTTATATCTTTAAATGTTATATTTAAAAATGTACTTTAATATAAATGCACTAGCCAACAAGTATTTGTTTATATTTTAAAATAGCTTTTTTTTAAAAAAAATAAAATAAGTATGTATAGAAAAATGGATAGATGAACTAGTCACTAGGATCCTTAAGATAACTAGTTGTTCAAGCAATCCACTATCTAGATGATTTTGAAAATATCAGTGGTGTAAAGTATTTAAGCAAATGTAACTTCACTCTATTTAAGAATGTTTTTCTCTACTTTGTACTTTGAGTATCAAAGATATTAACAACTTTTATTAGCAACATTACATTTTGCATGGCACTTAACTTTTTCTGCAGCAGATTATTTCTGCTACAAAAGAAGTGATATTGCCATCTACAGGGTATGTAGGTACTATATCTTGTGCATTTTGTCCTTAAACCCCAGGTATATTTCGTTTTTTTGCTCGTACGCTAATGCACACCTGCAGTTGAACGCACAGCCTTGCAAAGTATACTTCATTTGATTCATACACATACTCTCATCTATGTAGGCCTCCATCCTCACTGTAGCTGTAAACTACAAGTCTCCTTCCTTTCTGTCTCAAGGGGCCTTACATATTCTCCGGCCCTTCCATACACGGTAGCTTGCATGGGTTCCCGTCTGTTCTGTGTAGTTATGTAGTTTTTCTTTGACAGCCTTGTGAATCGACGCCCCAGGGCACAGTTACCACTTTGTGGATAAACTAATTACTGCATAATTAAATGCACATGTGTACAAGTATGCACGGTTACAAAAATCCAGCAGTGTGCGCACAGTACAAACTCTTCTGATGACGATACTGATGAAACTGTACACTGACGCTGAAAGTATTCTTTGGGGTTTACTCACCCAAACTTGTCAACAAGGCTACTTTACACAAATGTGAGAGCGTTAGCAGGTAGTTGCTGAATCGCAGGTGTTTCATATATGGCCGAGTTTACACCTGGTATTAAAGGAACAGATCACCAAAAAATAAAAATTATCCCATGATTTACTCACCCTCAAGCAATCCTAGGTGTATATGACCACCTTCTTTCAGATGAACACAGTCTGAGATATATTTAAACATATCCTGGCTCTTCCAAGCATTATAATGGTAGTGAATGGGGGTGTGTGTTTTGAAACCCCCCAAAAAGCGCATCCATCCATCATAAATATAATCCATACGGCTCCAGGGGGTTAAAAAAAGGCCTTCTGAAGCAAAGCAATGGGTTTTTGTAAGAAAAACATCCACATTTAAAACTTTATACACTAAAATAACTATCTTCTGCCAGACGACCGTACACATCGATTTGGGGGGGGTAACCCCTGACCTGACGCATGACGTCATTAGATGCAATGATGCCCATAGACCCTCCCCTTGAAAAAATCAGGACAGAAGTGGTTGAAAGTGGACAAAAGAAACGGATTAAAATATCAGGAATGTGTCTCCCTTCTCTATTTGTGATCCGATTGACCAAAACGCACCTTAATACCAGGTGTAAACAGGGCCAATGAGACGAGGCCGAAACCAGCACATCTAGTGCAGGTAGGCTTTGAATATGTAATTTAACTGAAATTTATTTTATTTAAACATTACATTGAAGAGACCTTTTTCAAGGATATTGGTTTGCTTATGCCCTTTTGAGCACTTGAGCTTAACTGAGCCTTTGTAGAAGTTTAAGAGGCTGTTGTGTCGACCTTGATTTATTCAGTTCAGTTTTATTTTGATTTTAGAAAATAAACGTGATTGCTCTCCTCACAAATCAAGTGTTTCTTGTTTTTCACTGGCATGTCTCTTTGGTGTTGATGACTATTGCATCTATGAGCCTACATTCAGTACGAGTAAAATACTTAAGTACTGCTAAAATGAGATACTCTAAGACTTCTCAAGTTGTATTGGAATTGGTGACTTTTAACTTGTAATGGAGCCATTTTCACTGTAAGGTATCTTTTAATTTACGGTTACTATGGTTTTCATGTACTCTTTACACATCCTTACATGCTATATACATGCACACTGCATTTGAATTAAGCCTAACGATGGCAGGTAAATAATAAAACACATTTGCATTGCCACAGTGTGTGTGTCATTTGCATATCCCCCAGGAGGTGGTTCTCAAACAATGGCAAGTATCTGATCGCTGTTGACATTCAACGCACGTGTCAGGTTGAGGTGCAGCTGACTGGTGGAGGATTTGTTATGGTTGCTTAAATCAGGCACATTACAAGTCTCCTTCCTTTCTGTCTCAAGGGGCCTTACATATTCTCCGGCCCTTCTACAGTGGCAGCAGTGGTTTGATGACTCCATCTGCTCTGTTCCATTACACATGCGGTGGAGATCGAAACGGCCGGCACAAAAACCAAATAACAAACAAGGGAGTCATATCGCTCTTTCCACAGTATCAACATCATAACGACACAATGGAGGCATCTGTTCAGAGAAAACTTAGCGAAAGTGGCTCTTTATTTGATACAATGCCGGTTGATATGAAAACCCTGTTAGGTAACATTGCAAGGGGGCTGATGCAGTGGACCATGACTGTTTGTGCATGAATGCACATGCCTTATGTGTGTTTGTGTAAGTGTGTCTGCTTGAGAAGTCATTTGGGACATGTAGAGCAGTTGAAAAAGTACAGATGACCTGCCGCTTGTAGGTGGAACTAAAATATTTCGGTTTGAGGACTAAGTATGACGTATGCAGCCTCACGTATTGTAGCTCGATCCTGCTCCGCTTATACAGCCCTGGGGAGAGAAGGGAGCGGAAAGAGAAAGAACGAAAGAGGGAAAGTAAAACAGAGAAATCTTGATGCTCTCACTTTGCCCTTCCTTTTATACATCCACAGGGGGTGTTTCTCTCTCTTTTCTCTGCTGTCTTTAACCTGAAGCACAATTGGAGCATAAAGCATTACCTTAAGCAGTGGGTAGAGTGGCTTCTTGAATATACACAAATACACACTTGTGCAAATTAATGACTGTGATCTCAACATTTTCTTGGTGAAGCAGCAGTTCGTAGAAACTTTAAAGCTGATGTCTGTAACATTTCAATGCTTTTGACACTTTCTGCTATCCCAGTTTAATGTGCAGAGAATAACACTAAAACTAGGTTTTAATTACGAGTAGATGTCCTTTAGAAGAGTCTATGTTATAATGTCTAAAATTTACCATTTAAAACAACTGAGTTTAGTTCTAAGGCTGATAAGATTTAATTAATGTTTTTTGAAAGAACTCTCCTATGCTACCAAGTCTGCATTTATTTAAATCAAAATACAGTAAAAACTGCAATATTGTGAAATATTATTACAACTGAACTCTTTTCTACTTTAATACTTTTTGAATAATTCCTGTGATGGCAAAGCTGTATTTTCAGCATTACTACTCCAGTCTTCAGTGTCAGAAATCAATCTAATGTGCTGATTGGGAGTTCAAGAAACATTTATTATTATTACTATTATTATTATTATGTTTTGCTAATTAATATTTTTTGTGCAAAAATATCCCCCTTGTGCAGCATTTATTTGAAATTGAAATACTTTAGAAATCCTTTACACAATTTTCTCTACTGTCACTTCTGATTAATTTAATGTGTACTTGCAGAATAAAAGTATTTATTTATTTATTTATTTTATTTTTTTTAAAATACTGATCCCAACATTTTTAACAAGTGTTTTTTTGTTTTGTTTTTTGGACACAATCTGCTATTTATCAGTTATCAGCAATGACATAAAAATAACTGTTTGTAGAATGTGTAGTGTAGCAGATAATAACGTAACCATGAATGTTTACAAAACATTCAATATTCACTCAAGTATTCAATATGATTTTTGAGATGACACTATCAAATTCACACACTAGATGGCAGAGTACATTGTTTAAGTGCCAGCATCTTGCTAAATTAACACTGTGGAAATATAATAACCATAAAAATACACAGCACATACAAGTAATGGGTACAATAGTGTCTTTTTAAATGATCTAAACACTTTTTATTGATACATTTTATATCATTTCTCTACCGTTGTCATTTTAGATTTATTTTTTTCTGAGCTTTTCACAATACATTCTGGGATTATTTTATATTATCCACAGACCATACATGTGATGCTGTCTTTGATTTTGGCCAAAATAAGATATTAGAACAAGTGCCTACATACCTACAGTATGATGCCTTAAAATACATTCTCCGCAGCTCCCTGGTTTTGCAACACTAAACAATTTGAAGCCTATTTTAGCCTCTCTCTTTTGTTCTCTTCATGGATCTGCACACATGACGCATTAAACTGAAAGATAAAAGATGGCACGAACGGAATAAACTGGGCTAGAAACACAAGCATTCTATTTACATTCAATCAAGTAAGCAGTGTATACATAATTTCCTAAGTTCCAAATCCGAGAGGCAAGGCTGTTGCATTAGGAATGAGAGAGCCAAAAGCCACATCAATGGGAACCGACAGATACAGCGCTGTGGTTCCGGAAGGATCAAAGGGTGCGTTATTGAATTTAGAGGGGGTGAATCAAGTGCTTTATTCAGGTTGGAGCTCTATCAGGGAGGGGAGAAGAGCCCATCACTGCTCTGAATGAGGGAAAGAGCCGCCTGGAGGCCGAGCCTCAGAGGAACGTCACCAATGAATTATTCACAGATAGGAAAGGCTAGCTACCGGCTGCTCTCGCTTGCTCTCCGTCCCCCCATTTCATCCTTTTGCCAGCTTTCGGTGCTATTTTCACCCTTCCTGTGTGTTGTCACAGCATTCTGTATGATGTCCTCTTTCATTCGTTATCTCCATCTCCGTCACAGGTGCTGAATTGTGTATTATGAGTCTGAATCACCAACACAAGCTGTCTGGCTCACAAGCTTTTCACTATCTATCTTCCTCCCAACAACACAAGAGCACAATAAAAGTGGTCCATATGACTCTTGAACTTTATTATTTTTAGACTGCTAAGGTCATATGATTATGACGGATATATTGAGATATAAATGGTGTAAATTGGCTATTGTATGACTTCTGAAGGCTTAGAATGCAGCACATCAATTATACAGAACATATTTATGGTGCTTTTGTGCTCTTTTTCAGTATAAATATTTACAGTTTTGCATACAGGTATTGAATGACATACGGGTGAGTAAAAGATGGCAATTTTCATTTATGCATGTCTTCTATTATGTCTATTTTATGCAACTTTTGCATCTGCTTCTTTTGTTTACTCGCATATATCAGTTCAAGATGTTTTTGAAGACATTCGATTTCTCTGTCTCTGAGGAAATTCCTGTCAGTGAAAATGCTTGCAATGGATGGTTTGGCTGACGAAGGTGTATGTTAGAAGTCAAACTCATCTCAGGAGACTAAACAATAACTCTTTTACATCAGCATTTATACACTATAGCATTATTTCGCCATTATGTTAAAAAAAGTTGTAATATTTAATTACAGTATATAATTACAGTAATAACATTTAGGAGATAAAATGAGCGTAAATGCTATAAGATGTTACAGTGTCACAAAAACTGTAAATATACACTACAGTTTAAAGGTACAATATGTAAAATTTTTCTATTAAAATATCCAAAAACCACTTGCACAGTGTTATATATTTCGTTCAGCTGTGTACTTGCATTATCCTAAATATTTCCAAGAATATGTAAATTCAGAAAAATTGCCAATTTTAAATAGTGCCCCGTCCCTCCCTTGTCGGCTGTCAATGTAATATCTGCGTTATCCCTGGTTTCCACTCGTGCTGGACAGAAACCATAACAACAGACAAGAACATCTGCGTAACGGCTAGCGGGACGCTGTTGTTTCGTTCAAACATTATGGACCATGGCAAGAAAACTTTGGGACATAAGGAGAAATAAAATGAGGATCAACGACGGCGTGGTGTTTCCGAGATGGCGAGAGCTTTGGGACAAACTTTGACTTGACAGAGAAGGCCCTCTTGCACGTTACTAGACAAGGTAAGCAAATGTAGGCCACATAAGACTAATCAATGTTATACAGCTCAACACGACGAAGTGTAAGAATATCATCAGTATGATAATCTAATGCTGATCTAGCTTACTGTTGAGTTTCATACAAACTAATACACAGAATAACATTACAACTTTCAACACACTCAAATGCAGTTTAGTATGATAGTGTAACGTTAGACCAAGTGAAACAGCGCTGCGTTACCTCAATTTTAATTCGTCAAATAAACTGACCTGTAAGAGTAGTATTTCAGCACTTATGAGTAGCTCGGTAGAATGAAATGTCCTTGTTTCTTTATATCCCCCGGGACTCTGGCCAGATGTGGCACTGATATCTGTCTCTCATTAGTAATCGCGTCCGCCATTCTCGGCCACGCCCAGCTTCATACCACAGCCATGTTAAAAACATGCATTCACTCATCCATAAACATTATTTCCCCATAATGATTATTAGATCCATTGGCATGACGACAAGTTCTATGATTCTATACTCATTCACTGCGTCATCAATCTACGCAAGGATGCACACTAAAATAGAATTGTTGGTTTAATTTAAAGTAAGTTACCTGGTTGCTTCAAAATTGAGTTCATTGAAATTTAGGTGTTTTTGCAATTAAGTTGATTTGACAAAAGAATCAACTTTTTTTACAGAGCATTAAAATTTATCAAATGTGACAGACTATTTATCAAAGAATCCTGAAAAAAAATTACCATGGTTTTTCATAAAAATATTAAGCAGCACAACTGTTTTCAACAATCGTAATAATAAGAAATGCTTCTTGACCACCAAATAAACATATCAGAATGATTTCTGAAGGATCATGTGATACTATTGTCATTAAACATTACAAAAATCTTACCGAGCTAACTGACTTTTGAATGGTTGTGTAATTAGATTTTTTTTTTTTACCCTTTTTATATTGGGGTAAAATATGACCCAAACATGTATTCACCGAATTGTATCTCATCCTGAAAAAGAAGAAAGTGAAAGAGAAAAAACATATATTCGTCATCTCCCTTCCGTCCTTCATCTCTTTCACTCTCTTTCTCTCTCTCTCTCTCTGTGGGAGAGGTCTTAGTTGGAAACATGTAATTTTGCTCAGTTTCTCGCCCCTTTGCCCCCGTCTCCCACCTCTGGATGACTCATTAGGTAGCGCTCCGCTTCAGCTCCCTGTTATTTATGCAGATAAAAAAGGCAAATTAATGACGGGCACCCGGGGAGGCACCATGCAGCCCGGGAAGGGAAAATGAAAGGCTAGACCGGCAGATACAATGTGTGCAGCCAGTGACACATTCACTGAGTCAGTCGAGCGAGGCATTTACATGTTTGCCACTTAAACTGTCCCACTGGTAAAAATCTAACTGGCAAATCGATGACAGTAATTCCAGAATTCACCCTTGACATATAGTTTGTTAAGGTCATGGGTGTGTAAGAAAGAACTGGTAATTTATCACAGTCACCGCCAAGAATTCTTAAAGGGATAGTTCACCCAAAAACTTCTGTCAATATTTACTCACCCTCGTGCTGCTCTAAATATGAATATTTTCCAGTAGAACACAAAAGAAGAAATCTTACAGAATGTCTAAGCTGCTCTTTTCCAGGGACCACATGTTGTAACTATTCAAAACAGGGTTATTATCGTTAACTAAAAACTATAAAACTATTTAAAATATTTCTGTGTATTGAAATAATGCTGAAATAAAATATAAACATTAGTTGAATAACACTTCATTTTACACTGTCCTTGTTACACGTTACATGTAATTACTATAGTAATAACTATAAATTACGCATAAACCAATCCTTAATCCTACCCTAACCCAATAATAAGTACAAGAAGTTAATTAATATTACTCAGTACTTAAATGTATAATTAGACAGCAAAAAAAGACACAAGTGTAACCAAAAACAAACTATAAACAAAAATGTATAGTTTAAGTTGAAGAACTAAACTGGAAATACATCAAAAACTAAATTAAAACAAAAATAAAAAATAAATAGCAATATTGGACAAAAAAAATAAAACGACATAACGAAATTAAACTAAAATAAATATATATAGAAATAAAAGCTAATTCAATATATAAATAAAACTAAAATTAAAATAAAAACTAAAATGTAATAATGCTGATACAGAAAAAAAAGCATAAACAAAGTCAAAATATATATTCTGGGTCATCATTTTTCTTATACACCAAAAAAATTCAACTCTCAAATCTCATTTGTACTTGCAAAGTCAAACACGGCACATGATAATTGTTTGTGAGACATCAGACACCTTGATGCATCATATTTGAATCTGTATGCACATACAAATGATATTTGATAGCTACTGTATGTAAAAGCAGAGAGAAAATGTTAATTTCTCTAGGAAGGAAAAAGTGACAAAGATTTAGAATGTGTTTAAGGTCAGTAAAGGATAATTTTTGGCATAATTATCCCTTTAAAGATCCATTTTGCATCTTAAATGAGCTTTAAATAACTTTTAAAGTATTAAATATTATTTCTCACCAGAAACATTTGCAGCTCTCAGGTTAACACCCTCGGTGCTGCACTGAAGTGGTTACACTCTAGTGCGTTTTAGCACGAAACACTTTCAGCGCACTCACGCAGGGTGTGTGAGGGGAGTGACATTTGAGAAGCTTTTTAGAGGCAAACCCGAGAGCAAGACGCACACTGCGAGGGGCGTTAAGAGACTAAAACCACTCTGAAGGAGGAGCCGAAGACACGTTCTCTCCGAGCTGAACACGAGAGCGCTGATAGACATTATAGCAGCAGGCTAGATGAGACTGACCTTCAGTATGCACCAGGCCAGATGTCTTTGTGGATGGATCCCCAGCTGCTTGATATAAAGAGAGTATTAAGTTATTGCCTGCTGTACAGTGGACTTAGGATGCGAGGCGTCATGAGACAAAGCCAAGGCTGAGCTTCAGTTTTATTGTGCTGCTAGAAATTCTTACTGGTTTTATAACTTCTGCCATAAGCTCTTTTATTTGAAATGGCAAGTGGGTTTATAAACATATCTCTGGTTTATTTGCCATCCTAGGCATCCTATCAGCTAACCTCAAAATGTAAAGTGCTACGAGTTAGTGTGATGTGCTCTTTGCCAGATATGTTGCATAAGAAAACCATCAAATAAATGATGCATTATCATGGGAAATCCCTCAGACCACATTTTTAGACTAACAGGTCTGAGTATACATTAACGAAAAGACAAACACCCTCATATTTCTTCGATTTTCCAAGGATAACAAGGATCTCTACACAATCTACAGTACTAAAGATAAACGATCCCCCTAAAAGCTCCACAGAACATTTATCCACACTGAAAAAGACCCCGACTTCCAGAGAGGAGAAATTAGAAGTGGAAAGAGAGTGCTCAAATTGAAAGAGAAGCAGAGGGGGGAGAACGGAGAAGAATGAGCGAATGAGATGAAAGAGTAGACAGAAGGACGCAGAGCTGAACTAATGCCTTGTTTGATCCCTTTCTCCGGTGGGCGGCTGCCAGGCCTCAGCTGCAGGTATCAGAATTCAAGAGATGCAGGTTCATGAAGTCTCTGTTTAAGTGTCCAGAGAAAGCAAAGACGAGAGCTCTGAAACTACATCATGAAATTAGAAAAACTGTGGCTGATGGATATGATGACAAACCGAAAATGAAGCTGGATTTCTATATTTTCTGTAGAAAAATTGGTGTTTGCCGGCGCACACTGCTAGTATCAGCGGTAAATTGACAAAAACTTAAATGTTATTTGTGAAATAAAATTAAATGCAATAAAAAAATCTAAACTGGTGTCAATAATAATAATACATATTTCAAAATTAGTTTGTCAATTGACCCTGATTGATTGAAAGGCGATCTAACCAATCATAACCCCGAATGTGCCATTTTGTCCGATAAAGGAGTCAGGGGAGTTAGTAGATTCATGTTGGTGAACTTGAATTTGACAAATTGTGTGTACTCACATCTTTCTACACTTGAAACAACATTCCTTCTGATGTCCATTCATGTTTATTTGATGCTATAAATGAACTAGTATGAAGAGATGGTTGGTTCACGAGCCGACTGAAGGAGCTACAGCGATCTGTCACGACACATTAAAGAGACACTATACAGTATTTATTGTTTAAACTTGTTTAAAAAAAAATTACAATATTTTAAATATGAAACTGTTTCATATCAAAAGCAACCTGCTCTGTCTTGTCTGTCAACGTGTTGTCAGTGTCTTCTTTGCTTGGCTTGTTGGACATAGCAACAGTAACTAAAGGGAGCGGGTCTTTGCGAAGGGTCAATTTTTTTAAAAATTAAATATAAAAAAAAAAAAATAAAAAAAAAAAATATATATATATATATATATATTTAAAAGATATTTGTAATAAGCTTTTAGTAAAACAAAAAATAAAAATTAATACTGGTTAGTGACTTTGCTGTATGACACATGCTATATGACACATGTCAGGCCAATAGTTGGCAATGTCACTTTGTAAAGAAACACTATACGCCTATAAACTGAATAAGTAATAAGCATGTGCATGATGTCACTGTTTTCACAAATTTGCTTTTCTGTAGTTTACATGTTATCGTTTTCAAACACTTGCACTTTGAAACCTGTTTTCAAGAGTTTGTGTTTTCCGGGCCCCAAAATGCTGTTGTCATGTAAATGAACAGCCAACCACATAAAAAGTCTTTTTAATTTAAAATTGTGTCGTGTAAATGGCCCCTAAGTCAGGGTTTCCCAAACTGGGGTTATGGATGGTTGTTGAACTGACAGAAAGCAAAAAGAAATAAATTAACGATTTTAAAATTAAAAGAAATATTTTGTTTACCTCCATGTCATGTGACCATTAACCAACATTAAAGAACCATAAACATGCAAATGTGTGATTGAAATATTATAATTAAAATCTCAAGGGGTACTTCAACAACAAGTCGCATAATTTGACTAGTTACGTGCTGAAGTTTACAAAAAGTTTGTTTAAATCGTAAGAGAAATAAATTTTAGCGAACAACTAAATATTGATTATATTCTCTCCATTCCTTTATTCTCCTGTCTAGCAGTTCACACATATTTAATACACTCTTTATTTTCACCGATTTCATTAAAACCGCATTATGCAGAGTCTTGTAAAGTGAGATAATGGGGAACGAACAAGAAAAAGCAACGTGAGAGAGAGAGAGAATCGCCCCCCCAATAACGTAGGCTGATTTAGAGGCTCTTCTTTCCACATCTGACCCTCCTCCTCATCACCATCAACCCTCTCCAGAGCTTTGCAGCAGAGATTACAAGGTTTCAGAGAATCAATCAAGAATCCGTCTCTGTGTCTTTCATGAGTATGCACATTATGCACAAACAAGACATCAAATCAGCAGAACCACCACCATTACTGCAAACCGAGCGCTGGTACAAGCCTCCTGTAACTGTCACAATGTTGCAGTATTTCTGAATGTTTAAATGCAACCCGTCTGGCTGTCTTACTCTTTATTAGTGGTGTTTACTTTTGAACAACTTGTTTGATAGCTTGTTGATGAGAGCTGTGTTTTTAGCTTTCCCTGGCATTTCCAAAATTTACACCACACAAAGAAAGATCATTTTCAAACGCCATAGCAATGACCAAGAAAATCCTAACAAGCGTACAGTGGCATGCTAAAAATAACTCAGAACACCACATAGCAACACCCTGGCAACCCCCCACAACATTGTGGTGCCATCTTTTGCCTGGCATGTACTGTACCACTCTTATACTAAAGAAAATATAAAGGGTCAATCTGTATTTCTTTTTATTTATTCAGTTGCCTGATCCCACTTTATATTAGATGGCCTTAACTACTATGTACTTATATTTAAATTTGCAAGTGCCTTGGTGGAAGAGTGAAGTAACATCTTATATCAAGAACTGGCAAATCTGGAACAGTCATATATTTAATTTCTATTAAGCTGACACAATATTTACTTATTTCTTCCTATCCATCATTAAGGGTACTTACCTGGAAAAATGAAAACATTACAACTATGGATATCAACAGAATAATATAATTGTCAGATTTAATCATTTGAATGTCTATTTTTATATTTTATTTTGGTTCACTATTTGTACAGCCGAGCACCTTTTTGTGGACCCCTGCTCTATGGTCTACACTCATTAGGCGCAGCTGAGAAGTGGCACACCCATAAAACATTAGTTCTGGGCCCTCTAAATGTAATCAACAGTCCTGACAGTAAATGGTTTCTGAGAAACATGCCAACTCATGCAGACCTTCAAAACTGATGAGAAGAAACACTCCAACCCTCTAAAGGGCAGAGAATGCATCACAAAGAGATTGAGGACAAAGACAAAATATTTCAGAAAAGCATTTTTAGAATCATAATGGCATTTCTGGGCACCCACAGCAGAACTAATATAACAAAAGACTTTCGAAAACATTGAAGTGAATGTCAGTTATTCCACAAACTATCTGTGCAGAACGTGAAATACAGAAGCATTCTCAAAATGAGAATAACATAGATAAGGGTTTCTAAATCCAACAGGCATTTTAATCTCAACTCACGTGTTTGCTGAAGAATTCATCCACTTCTTCTTGGAGTTTTTTCTGGCACTCTGGATGGATCGCTAACAGGTAGCAGACGAAAGCTAGCGTGTTGCTGCTCGTCTCATAGCCGGCCAACAGGAAGATGAAGGACTGACCGATAATCTCATCCTCTGTCATCATTCTCTTCTGCTGGACACGCTTGGTGGACTCGTTTCCAGGACCGGCTTCTTGTGTGTCGTCCATCCCCTGTTCGGTGCAAGTCTGCTCATCGGCGTCGTTGACCACATCAAAGTGCTCTAAAGACAAATGCGTGTTGCTGGCCCTGACGTCCAGCATCAGCTGTAGGAAGTCTCGCCGTCTCTGTAAACAACAAACAGATCACAAGCTTATTTATGTGGTTGATGCTGAGGATGCCTCATTAATTCATTTGTTCATGGCCATACCTGTTCTGGGGGAAGATCATCCCTTTGTTTAATCATCTTTTGGATACATTGGATAAAAAAGGAATTCATCTCATCCCTCGATTTATTGGGAAGTAGGGCAGCAATTGGCTGAAGGAGATATGGAAATGCCACTACAGCAAAAACCAGGGAAAAAAAAGGACAGTCAGAAAATGGTACTTTTTCCTCTTACTTGGATAATAAAAATGCTAATCACAATATCAGCATAATGAAAAGTTTCATATTATGATCTGTCGGAAGCACTTTTCAAGCTGTCCTGCATTGAGCTAGATGCGACGGTTGAACGTACAAATTAATATAATGAGGGGTCTGAAGAAGTTAAAAGCGAAGAATTTGGAGGCATGGTGCACAAAGGGGTCATCTGGATTGTTCTGAGAGTCCACCTGCGTACCAAACGCAACACTGGCAATTACGTCCATTGTGAAGCAGCCGAAACACCTGCAAAACAGACATGTATTACATTATGAAAAGCTCATTGCAATGTCTAAAAATAACAATAAGATAACTAGATGTGCTTACACACATATACAGAACTCAAAGAAATTCATACTTGTGGATGTTGAAGCTGTTACCGGACTCAGCTTGGCTCTTCAGGTTTCTCAGTAATGTTTCTGTGGCCGTGTTGATGAGGGGAACCATCTGCAAAGCGAATATTGGGCGCATAAAGATATTACCATCAGTAAACACCAACAAACCAGTGCAAAAGAGTTAGGGCTGTTTACACAACACCATTTTTTTCTAAAAACGTAAGACTTTTTATGCGTTTTGTACGTTCATTTACATTTTGGGGGCCTGAAAATGCAAACTTTTGAAAATGGGTTTCGAAGTGCAGGTTTTTGAAAACAATACTGCTATCGTTTCTGAAAAAATGGGAATTTGTGAAGACGGTGATGTCATGGCGTCTCTTTACAAAGAGACATGGCCAACTACTGGCCTGGCATGCATAATACAGCGTTAGTTGTTTTTGCATATTTGTGCAATCATTTTGACAATGGTGTCACCTTTATGCGAAAAATGCAAAGAATTTTTTTCCATTTTTAGTACATCATGTAAACATACCCTTAGATCACAGCAAATGAAATTATAATTATATGAATTATATCTAAACGTAGCCCTTCTATAAAACAAGGGGGGAAAAACACAGAATAAATATTGAAAATGGAATGTGGATACATATTTGGTCAGATATAAAGTTGTATATGATATGGCTCTGCTGTCGGTATAATTGTTTTCTCCCCACACACCATGAACTATTTGGTTTCCATAGATTAAATATTGTACTAAGGTACAGTGATCTTTTGTGAAATGTGCCATGCTACTCTTGTCAGGATTCCCACTCTTTTCAGTTTACATCTTTCTATGACTTTTCTATGATGTTTCTTATATTTTTGTGAGTTACTAAATGAGAATTTGCTAAATTCTAATGCAGAATGATCACTAATGAATCATTTTGACCAATTTGTGAATTGTTTCAACTGACTAATTCTAAAGAACTGACTCAAAAGAGCCAATTTCTCTCTTAAATGTTTATAAGCAAGTTTAATTGTACACAAGAGCAATATCAATATTTATATATTGCTAGAGAAGTCTGGCATACGTCACCGGAGAGAAGTCTGTCATTTGCACCAAAAGCATGAATCGTCTATAACATGCACAAAATAGGGTGAATTTTCATATTATGTTGACTTTTAGATTTAATTTCCATGACTTTCCAGGCCTAGAAAACAGAATTTATGCTTGTCTGATATATGTTATGATGTTGAATAAATACCAAATTAATATACCATGGTATATTACATAGTGCTCAAAATAACATCAAAGAATACCACAGTAAAATTTGTGCATATAAAAAATTTGCGTTGCAGTACAGCATCTACAATAAAATTTCTGATTTTTTTTTTTTTTTTTTACATTAACACCTCCTAAAACATTTTCCTTTACTTTCAAACTGCATTTCTTTTATAAGAGGCCAAAAGTAACAGACTACACAGCTTGGGTGGTTTAGTTTCATTCATGAGCAGAGGACCAGAAATGACAAAAAGGGCTCGAGAGAGATTAAGCTACTCTAGATGCACCATTCTTGAAACTGCACTTCTTCACACCTGGAATCTCTTTCTGTGTATCTCGGTGAGATGAGAGGTTGTCCACTCTCAGTGTTCAAGGCTATGGCTTTCCTCCCTGACACCCATGACTGCAGCCGTGATAAGCCAGCAGCTCATACGAGACCTATTGATCCTGTCTGCTCAGGAGGAGAATGCGAGAGAAAGAGATACAGGACTAGTCTGTATAAGAGGAGAGAAGGAGGGATAGAAAGATAAAAGAAGGAACAAAAGCATGAGAAAGAAAAAAAATGCTATACACGGTGTTCTGTTTGTTCTCTCCAGATCTCCAGGACATTACACTTCACAATGAAGCCAGCGATACCAATTCAGCATCCAATTACTCAGCCAAACCTGATTACCGCGCTGTTTTCTCATCAATTCTGTCTTTTAGTTACCCTGTTAATAGACTACTTGGACTACACCAGCATGAATTTCCATGCTAGTATAGCCTGGCGAGTTAGGGCTGGTCATACAGGTGAATTAGTTGAATATAGCTAGTAAAGCTGATCTAAAAGCATTTTCTTTTTCAGTGAAACTAGTAGAACAAGGTAGTTTTGTTGGTTAAGCAGGCAATAGAACATCTGATGCTAGAAACCAGCCATCAAAACAATCGATTCCAATAGAGTTTGATGTTAGCATATTGCTACGCTAACATTACGATAAGCATAAAAATAAATAACGCACACAAATATTGGTTAAAATAGCAAATGTTTAAATCCCTGCTAGCTGAAAGGTGATAACTGCTTTGTAACATGATTGGTTTACTAGCGAGACTACCAGCTTGTCTATTTTTTAAAGAAATTAATATTTATATTCTGCAAGGATGCATCAAATTGATCATAAGTGACAGTAAAGACTTTTACACTGTTACGAAAAATATTAGGCAGCACAACTGTTTTCAACATTGATAATAATAAATGTTTCTTTTGCACCAAATTAGCATATTAGCATGATTTCTGAAGGATCGTGTGACATTGAAGGTTGCAGTAATGCTGTTGAAAATTCAGCGTTGCCATCATGGGAATAAATTACATTTTAAAATATATTAAAAAAGTTATTCTAAAATGTAATAATAATTCACACTGTTCCTACTTTACTGTTTTTGATCAAATAAATGCAGCCTTGAGCATTGAGAGGCTTATTTAAAAAACATGTGAATGGTCATGCACATGTGATGCTGTCTAAAGATTTCCAAATTTTTGGAACAGTCTTCACTTCAAGACCACACACAAATCTCTTAAAATGCTGTATATGGGCAGCTCACTAGTTCACTACCGTTAGCCCCCAAATGGAACTAAATTGTGTCTATATAGACTAAGCAAAGACTTTGTTATTCAACACATCTTGTATTCACCAGTGGTCAAGTTATTTGTTTTTACAGGAATAAATTACATCTCTGTGAAGCCTTTCTTGGTGGTAAATAAGATGAATAGGTGTGAGTGTGTGTGTGTGTGTGCATGCATGTGTGTGTTTGTTGATGCATATTGACTCCGTGCAGGCAGGCAGATGAAGACGACTGGAAAGGCTGATGGAGAACGACAGGAGCGGTGTCTACTGTCTCTTTCTAGCGCTACACCGCAGCTAATGAAAATCAATACAGGCAGCAAGTGCATGCCTACATTTGTGCACACACACACACAACTTGGAGCTCAGTTATACATTAAACATTCAGGAAAGCTGAATTTTGATCCCAGTTTTACTTCACATAAAAACCTCTGCCAAATGCAGCTAATATTTAACAGTGGAAGGTCTTGATACTGTGGGTTTTAAAATGCAAACATTATGGCTCTGTTTACTGTAATTAAGTTAATGGACATGCTTTAAGACGGAGCTCTGAGACTTGGATTAGAGCAGACTGTAATGTTTACGAGCTCATTAGAAGTTTTTTTGCCCCTGTGCAGTATTTCTCTTTCACACTGTGATAGGTTGAGAGGACAGAGAATGATGTGTGCGGATTTCTCCTGAATGATGTCACACCATGCTGAATTTAGCTTGGGCGAATGTCACTCCTCTGTTATGGGTATCAGTGTGTAAGAGAGCAAGTGAGACACGGAGTACAATCACTGTGTCTCCTCTCACAGCAGTACACACCTCTGACATTCCTGATGGACATGTTTTCCATTTCAGCTGGAGGAGGGAAATGACATCACTAATGGATACTGGTTCATAGATATATACATGCATAAAGACAGTTGTGACTAAATATATCAACAGCACCTTAACATTTACTTTTCAAACAATGCAATATGTCTGCAACGTTCCATTTTAATGAAATATTGTTCATAAAATTCTTTTGGTGCCCACTACACAACCAGTCAAAAGCTTAGATACACAATGAATTTACATTTCTCATAACTTCAAAATCTGTTGATCAAAGGCAAATGTTAAAATTTAAAACTTTTAAACTTTTAAATTTTAATAATAACTGATAATTATGATACCTCATGCAGTTAGTTGAGAGAAGCCCAGAGAGTGCAGAGCTGTGATCTAAACAAAGGTCTTGATTAATTTTGGTAATTTTTGGGTCACTAAATTATTCCCATCCCAGGTAGCACGGGTACATCTCTAAGATGTCTGCTAAAGAGTGCTTGATCTGGAAAGCATCTGTTGTGTTTTACATATATTCTTAATCATAAACATCTTAAAGACATTTTCTAAATGTCTATTTAACATCTGACAGGAAACTTCAAAGAGACATATTGCAGATGAAAAGTACATGTTACAGATGCATGCAGACATCGAATAGACATCGCTGTGATGTATGTGTGCTATCAGGGATATATAGTTTTGATGACTTTAATAGGATATTCTAATAAAATAGTCAAATAAGTGTGTCCAAACAAGTGTAGTCTGATTCCTCAGCAAATTACTGTTTTGAGCCATTCAAGTTAGTCAATGTTTTCAACACAGGCGATCAAAAACTCTGGTTTGGTTAGTTTTCTTTTTTAAGATTTTTTTTTTTTTTATCAAGAATGCATTAAATTGTTTACAACTGACCTTAAAGACATCTGTAATGTTACAAATGATTTATCAAAGAACCCCCCAAAAATGTATCACAGTGTACACAAAAAATTAAAGGGTTAGTTCACATAAAAATGAAAATTCTGTCATAAATTACTCACCCACATGTTGTTCCAAGCCCATAAGACTTTCATCACTCTTCGGAATTCAAATTAGGTTATTTTTTTATGAAATCTGTGAGCCTTCTGGCCTCCGATAGACTGCAACACAATTACCACTTTCAAGGCCCAGAAAGGTAGTAAAAACATTGGTAAAATAGTTCATGTGACTACAGTGGTTCAACCTTAATGCTAATTTTGTGCGCAAAAAAACAAAACAAACAAAAAAACCAACAATTTCTTCTCTTCCATGTCAGTCTCCTGCGCTGATCACGTAGTACACACAGTGCAGGGCTTCTGGGTTCCATGTCAGAATGTCGGCTCATTATTTATCTATACAGTCCCTGACAAAAGTCTTGTCGCTTATCTATTTTGTAGAAACACCTGCAATTAACCTGACTTTTAATTAATCAATTGGTTTTAGAAATAGCTCATATGAAAAGCTAAAACCCTCCCAAATGATGTTTATTGCACTGAAATAAATTAGATAAAAAAAGATTTATCATTTAATCAAGACAGAAAGGTAAAATTTTGGCAAGACAAAAGTTTTGTCACCTATACAGAAATTGAACAAATTTACTGCAAATACAAAAATATGTCAGCAAATTAAGTAGTGGTGCTGTGAGATCCAAATTTAATATCTTGTATGACTTCCATGAGCTTGAAGGACTGCATCCATGCGGTTTGGCAAGGATTCATGCAATTTATTGATGAACTCATCAGGAATAGCAAAGAAAGCAGTCTTGCATGCCTGCCAGAGTTCATCAATATTCTTTGGTTTCGTCTTCCATGCTTCCTCTTTCATCCTACCCCACATATGCTCAATGATGTTCATGTCTGGTGACTGGGCTGGCCAATCCTGGAGCATCTTGATCTTCTTAGCCTTGAGGAACTTTGATGTGGAGTATGCGCTGGAGCACCATCCTACTGCAGAATTTTGCCTCTTTTATGGTTGGGAATATAAGTGGTAGCTAAGATTTCTTGGTATTTTAGACTATTGGTGTTGCCTTCCACCCTGCAGATCTCTCGCACACCCCCCATACTGGATGCAACCCCAGACCATGATTTTTCCGCCACCAAACGTCACTGTTTTCTGGGTGAATCTCGGATCCATGCTGGCTCCAGTAGGTCTCCTGCAATATTTGCGGCGACTGTGGTGTAATTCAACAGAAGATTCATTTGAAAAATCGACCTTCTGCCACTTTTCCAGCGTCCATCCTTTTAGCAGGCTATGGGCCTTGGCAAATGCCACACAGTTTTTCAATTGTCTTTTGTTTAGTGCTGGCTTCTGGGCACTGATTCGACCATGGAGGCCATTTTGAGACAGAATCCGACAAACTGTTCTGGTTGACACAGGTACTTCAGGTGACCAGGTCTCGTGGAGCTCTGCTGCAGAGGAAAATGGGCTAGCCTTGGATTTTCGAGCCAACAAACGGTCCTCTCGAGCAGTTGTCTTGCGGGGTCTGCCTGACATGGGCTTGTCAAAAACGTCTCCAGTCTCTTCAAATCTTTTTTTTATCCTCTGTACTTGACGCTGAGACACATTGAAGGTGTCTGCCACATCAGCAGTGGATCTGGTCTTCAGCCTCTTGATAATCAAAACTTTAGTCTCAGGGTGAATCTTAGGCATGTTTGCAGAGGTCTAGTTCCAGTGATGTGAAGGTCTAGTGTATTGGGGTTCT
This sequence comes from Zacco platypus, assembly GCA_038088235.1. Taxonomy (NCBI): domain Eukaryota; kingdom Metazoa; phylum Chordata; class Actinopteri; order Cypriniformes; family Xenocyprididae; genus Zacco; species Zacco platypus. Next base: position 21,052,930 of record CM076075.1, on the reverse strand, counting down.
TTTTATACACACCTGAGACCTAATTGATCCATTATTAGTCACAGGTGAAGCTCATATGACAAGGCGACAACACTTATGTATTTACAAAAATTGACTCAATGGGCTTTACCAAGCTGTGAATATTAGAATACTTTTTGACAGTTTCGTTTTGCACTGAAACATTATTACAAAAGCTGTTGGGATTAAAATGAGCCATTTCTTGTAAAAAAATCTTGATTAGAAATATATTTCAGCGGCACTTCAGGTCAATTTGTACACAAGCGACAAGACATTTTTCAGGGACTGTATATATATAACAATGTCTTTACTATCTTTCTGGGCTTTGAAAGTGGTAAATGTGTTGCCGTCTGTCAGAGCCCAGAAGGCTCACAAATTCCATCAAAAATATCTTAATTTCGAAGATGGACAAAGGTGTTAGGGGTTTGAAATGACGTGAGGTGGAGTAATTAATGACAGAATTTGCATTTTTGGGTGAACTAACCCTTTAAGCAGCACAACTGTTTTCAACATCGAGAATAATAACAAATGTCACCAAATCAGCATATTAGACTGGTTTCTGAAGGATCATGTGACACTCATGACTCGAGTAATGGTTGCTGAGTAAATTCAGCTTTACCACAACAGGATATATATTAAAAATGGAAAAATTATTTGAAATCATAGTAATATTTTACAATATTATTGTTTTTATTGAGTTTTTGTGTGCCCTGGTGAGTATTTTGTTTCAAAAACATTCCAAATTTACCAACCCCAAACTTTTGAACGGTAGTGTATATACAGAGGCATAATGTCTCTGTTTGTGTGTACTACAATCCTTAAGGAAAATCTCTTGTGGATAACAAAAGAAACACGGCTGCATTACATTGCAGGAGAAAAAAAAGAAAGAAAGTGTTTTTGGCCATGACTGCACATACTGTATATCCCAAAAGTTGAATCTTTCTTTATTTGGAGATGAAATCATCTGAAATTCTTGGCAAGGTTAAAAGAAGACAAAAACTTACATGGTCAGTTTCCAAGACACAGATTACTTACAACCCAAACTACAAGATGTTTTCAGTGGAGAAATCAACATTGACAACATAATTTAAACAAGGACTTATTTAATCTGCGACTTATTAATCCCATTCAATCATTCTGCTTGTAAATGAATAAGCAGTCACATGAGACACAGGGAATGATTGAGAATCGATCCTGTTCTATGATGTAAGATGTGATGACTGGCGCTTCAAAACATGTTACCAAGAGGACGAACAGCAATTAACTGCTGTCATCCAAGACCTCTCGATCACAACACAACTGTCATATGTCTCAGCCAATCATACATTTCAGCAGACAACTTCATGTAATTTTCTTGATCTCAGTGATGTCATGTGAATTAAACTGACTTTGCTTTTCTCCTCTCTAAGAATAATTAGCTAAACTAATTGTTCTAATCTTTCTCTCATCTGTCTGTTCCTCTCGACAACCGCACCGCTTTCCCTCATATTCACTTTCTTCTGTCTTTCTCGGTTTTATTTCATCAGAAAAAAGCGCATGTAAAGTGCAGGGCTGTTGAAGAGAAAACACATTGCTTTGTTCTCTAACATGTGACATGAGATACAAAAAAGATGAATGTCAAAATCTCTTCGCTCTCGGGTTCCTATCTCTTACTGTGGGAAAACTGATCTAGTATCATAGAGCTGCTCCACCTAATCCTCAAAAAGGTAATGACAACACATTGTGCAAATAGGCTCCAATAAACTTACACATTGTGAAAGCAGCCTGATATGGACTCCATCAACAACAAATCTCCAGTGACACAGAACAGGATAAGAGAAACCACACAGGATTGTTAAGACTCTCAGATGAGAATTCAGAAGGACATTTCACCGCTAAGGTTCACTGCCTTCTCTGACTTTTAGGAAGAGGGTGTTCTGAACTATGTGAAATAGGTTTACTGTGATGCAAAATAAAAACCATTAGATTTTAAAAATAGGAAAAGAGCTGAACAACATTCTACTATCATAGTTAGGAACACGACGGAATACAGACATATATTTCTGAGCTTGTCTCACACTCCCAATGCCATGTAAACTTCCAACTTTCTGAACTTATCTGCACATCTTATGGCATTAATTTAAATCTTATGCAACTTTTAAGAACTATTTTAATGGCTGTTATGGAAATATGATATCATTTACAGGTCCAAGATTTTGTTCCAGCCTGCTCCAACATTTGATTTATAAACTCAAAGCCATAAAATGTGATTTCGTAATAAGAACAATTGGTTGTTCGAACAGCTTTAAAGTTTGTGTTGCACATTTAGGTAAAAGAAAAAGCAAAGCTCACCTCTTTCATCTTGGCAGCACTGAAGGTCGGTGTGAGGATGCTGCGCACTCGTTTCCATTGTTCGTCCTTCAGCATGATCAGACTGTCGCTCATGGGTTTAGTGATGCCCCTGGTCGCCTGCAACAAAAACACAGCTGAGGTTTTTACACTTCAAAGGTCTCAAAAAAGGACATGTTTATATAAAAGTACTAAATCAGGACTAAACCTAAAGCATTCCATCAGTTTGTCATTTAATTGCAGCCATTTACCTATAAATGCACCCAATATTGTGGTGTACTCTATAATTATGAAATCAGTAGCAGTAGAAATGATCAGGCCATTAACAGCTATGTGTCACTTTGTTGTATTTCCTATGATCAGTTCAATTACATTTCGCACTGGGTGTTGTAACTGGGCTTTTTGTGATGAAGTTACTGTATGCTTTGTATTTATTGTTTAGAAATAAAAATTGAGTCCGCATAAGTTTTTTTTTTTTCCATTTGTCAGGGTAGAGATATTAATATTAATAATATTAATTCTGTTATCAGGCTTGACTGAGGTCTACAGTACGTCACATTCTCTGTTTCTTCCTATTATTTGTAATGGCATGAACATATCATATAATACAGTCATATGAGAAACACTTTACAACACGGTTACACATTAATTAATATATAATGGTACTGCGGTTCTGCAGCTAGATACTATTACATTCAAGAACCATTCACACCAAGAATGATAAACATAATAATAACATTTAATAATCATTATAAAATGGATAGTTCCAGCCCCTGATTTTGATTGGTTGAGCCATGTTTGACGCCGTTGTAAAATTCCCTAAAACATACAGCTGACCGCATTACATAAGTATCGCTGCGTTACTGAGTTTGTATGTTGATATTGCTGAAATCACTTTCAGAACATTTTTTTTCCAGCTAATAGACGATAAAAACATTGACAGCCAATCAGAAACCATCCTACTTTAAAGAGCGAGCATTTAAAGCAGTAGATGATATAACTGCAGAACATGCTTATAATAACAAATGATATCATGCATTAATGTGGAGTTATAGTTATAGTTGTCTTAATAGAGACCGTTCTTGGTTTAAATGGGCCTTCACCATTGTTTGGTGAGTTTTTCAATAGGAATTTCAATAGGATTCCATTATTGTGGAATAGTAATATATAATTATTAAATCAGTAGCAGTGGCAGCTATGTGCAAACATTTTTAAGCTAATTAAGCACTGCTTGTGAAACCTTGATTTCAAGCGTCATTGAGTTTTTTTTACAGGTGTCTGAATGGAGTTCATAATGCAACGTGTAAGTATATTGCATTCTCAGGGTTTACCACTTAATTTTTGCACTCAAAATCCACACAGTTCAATAAGAATCCACATGATAGGGAATTTTGTGTAAAGGCGAGAGATTTCCACACACAGATTTCCATACTTGCGTAAAGACATTTCAGGCTTAATTGACAGACCACAGCAAAGTATAAAAGACCTTTCTCAGACTTTAAACACAAGTTTTAGATTCAATAAAACCACTGTTGTACACTGAGTTGGCTATGTATAGGTTGTTGGCCTGAGAGGTTGTGCTGTAACTAGGGCCAGGTGGCAGAGCTTTGTACTGGGCCCACCTTGAGTTTGTGTGTCCATGTGTGTGTTTGGAGGTAGATATTTTTGCTAACGGCTGCAAACACATGTTTGTTTTTTGGTGCCATGGCAATCTACTTTATGAGTTTTGTCCCACTGTTGGGTGTAGATGTGCTCTACGTTGTACATTTGTACATATCAATGCACACAAACAGGTCAAGAAGTAGTTGATAAGTCCCAGTGGTGCACATGGCCTTAGTATTGATCTGGCCCTGCCATAATCGTTTACCCAGCAGGCTCAGCTTCAGCAGCAAAGCGATCTCATGACCTTTGACTCTGCTTTGATACATAAGTCATGTGATCATTACTTTTTGACCTCCCTGGACTGACTGAGATCAAAGCTCTGAAGCCGTTTTGGCAATACACAAAATACACACCTACATATCAATCCTATCGACTGCAGGAAAGTAATACATCAAACCGACTTTGTCATTGATTTAGATGATTTTATAATTTATGGGAGATGCTATGTGTATCTGTGATCATAAATGATCATGTGGTGGACAAACAATTATGTGATGATATCACTCAGGAATTGATGGTGTCATTGCCACTAATGCGGTCTTCAAGTGGAACCGAAAAAATTGTATAATAGTTCTGAGCACATTAATGATAAAGTGAAGTCTTTTTTACAAGTAGAAAACTCTGACTTCTAGATGACACATGAGTTGCGAATGACGTTAATGTGAAACTTGTCAGCAAACAAGTCTGTGGATGAGTAATGCGTGAGTTATTTTAATTTTCCAAGCTATTTCTAGAACATTAAGTCACTACGCATGAGTTAGCTTATATTATACAAATATAGATGTAATCACTCATCATATTTTACAGTTTGTTTTATGCTAAATAAATGTTGGATACCATGTATAAATAAGTGTAGAAATGAAAATAATATTAATTAAATTTTTAAATGTTTTAAAGTTTTATTATATTATAATTTTCTTGAACTTTTACATACTAAAATGTGACACATTTGAGCATTACGAAAAGCCCATTTCAGAATGTGTGTGAATCAAGTTTGCAAAATTAAAAAAAAAAAATAATAATATATATATATATATATATATATATATATATATATATACACTCACAGAGAAGAAATGGACAGCACCTGAGTGTCACAGCAAAGGATACTTAGGACCATGTGATATTTCAGTTTTTCTTTTTTAATAAATCTGCAAAAATGTCAAGAATTCTGTGTTTTCTGTCAATATGTGGTGCTGTGTGTACATTAATGAGGGGAAAAATGAACTTAAATGATTTTAGTAAATGGCTGCAATATAACAAAGAGTGAAAAATTTAAGGGGGTCTGAATACTTTCTGTACCCACTGTATATTATATTTATATAACTGGAAATTAGATCATTTTTAATTTTAGCACTTTTAGTATTTCAACTTATTTTATTTCAGTTAGGTGCCAAGGCAACATTACAAATTTTCATTTAGTTAAGTTTTTAATGTAATATTTATATTTTATGTACAGTAGGCTTTATTTCTATGAAAATGATTTTTATTCGTTTTAGGTTTTATTAACGACAACAACAATCTAGGAAAACAAGTCTTAATATCTTATGCAGTGTTGCCTCTGAAGTACATTTGAACATGGGTATTTAAGAAATATTAGATATTTTTTTACTGAAAAGAAAGTCAGCAAATTCTAATTAAAAACTCATTAAGAAGTCATTTTTGATTCAGATTGAGATGATTTGCTGTGTGTGCATGTTTGTGAGATATTACATTGTAAATGTAATACCACTCACCATTCTGTTGGGGAACTTATTGAATTCCTTCACCATCACCAGTCTCAGCATATCTGGGTCTGCTATGATCACTATAGGCCGTCGGGCTATATAATAACTGACACACACATACAGCAAACAAACAAGATGAAATGAATAAATAACAGCATACCAGTCAAATTTCAGGGGAATGGCAGGAGACAAAAGAACAAAGGACGAATGCACACACTCATACACAGATAAAGTAGCACATCTGTGGATTTAGACCCCGCAGACACCATCTTCCCTGTCAGATCACTGACGGGGTACAGACACACATCATGTGTGTGTGTGTGTGTCAAGGTCAGCTCAGTAAAGAGAAATTTGATGAGGCTGCTGGATAGTTCCTTTTTTTGTAGTCACGCATGGCAGCTTTCACTGCTGAGATGTGGCGAGGTTGTACCGTCAATGCTGTGAAATGGAGGATTGAGAGCACATGTGTGCCCTTGCATGTGCCAGCATGAGAGACCTTCCTCCAAAATGCAACTGTCAGTTTCCTTTGTTTTCTTTCTGAGAATCAATTCACAGGAAATAGCAGAAACTACAGCGGATAGTTAAACGCACTGATAATTGAATATGAAACCTTTTATAACCTTTTATTCAAATATATGAAGCCCTTAATCTAGTTCATACAAGGTTTTGGAAGCTTCATTTTTCCAGCCAAAGGATGCGCTTAGGTTCATTACAGTGTCCAGTGGCTGTAAAGCACATTTAAGCCCAGTTGGGACTCCACTGAAGGCAAACGCAGCAGAGACAGATCACTCTTATCATTTAATGCACTCTCCTTTTATTTCCGGTGTCAGTTTGGTAAGTAAAACTCAAAGCAGAGCGCATAGGCTCTTCATATCATCTTTTGGTAATGAAGCTGACATTGGCAGTCCACATGGCTCTAGGAGCAGGATGAGTTTAATTAAGCTTGCAGCTAAGTGACCTATAAAACACTGATCTCATTAGTATGTTTTGGTTTATCTATGCATCTGCGCCGGCGGTCTGTTCGCAAACCGAAGAGCTTTGAAAAAGTCTCTCACGCACAATACAGACTGATTTATGCAAGAAAGACTGAAATATTGTTCACGTGAAAAAGATCATCATTACGGTCTTGTTTTTCAGTAAAAATATACGATAGCACTATACAATAGGATTTAATTACAGTAGCGGTATTGAACTTACCTGAATGATGACGACATCACTGTTTTCTCCAGAGCTGCTTTATAGATTAACTGAATTCATTCCATAATCAATTAACTTTAAACAGTTATTAAACCAAACTGGATCAACACTGAATTGATTTTAACTGAATAATGACTTTTTACTATTGTCTTTTTAAAGCTGCTTTACAGCTGAATTGAATTCTGTTTGCGTCACTGAATCATTATTTTCCTGTTTACCACTGTAAAGCTGCGTTAAAAAAACTATTTGTATCGTATAAAGTGCTAAATAAAGAAAGGTGACGTGACTAGCTAACTAACAATGATCAATACCTAATGAAACTACACTAACAAAACTATGCTACAACTTTCATTTCTTTATTATTATTTATTTATTTTACATAATACATTTTAACATTTTAAATTATAATAATCACAATTAGTTTGTGTATAATGTACAACCATAAATGAACAAGGAACTATATTTATAAATTAACATTATTTATGCAAGATAATGTATGCTATAGAAAACTGTCATTCATTGTTAGTTCATGAAACTATTTGAACATTGTTAGTTGTGATGAAAATTATGACTTATGAGTTAAGTCAAAACAATAAAAGTTTCATATAACAAGAAAGTTTCAGAATTTTATGGGAAATATGTGAAATATTATGAAAAACCAAAAGATTATAAGAAAGTTTTTACGACATACTAAGTCATTATGAGCTCATTACAAGATGTTAAAATATTTAGAAAAAAAATCTCATTATCACTTAACATTAACTCATTATGATCAAGTTTCTCTTTATTATGAGATACTAAGCCATTATTATTGTAACATGTATTCTAGTCCTGTCTCCTGTCATGTGTTCCTTGTTTTGCTTTCGTCAGTCCTTGTCATGTGATCTTTGTTTTGGTTCCCCATGTGCCTCGTTATTAGTCCATTGTCGTCAGCTGTGTATCGTTATTAGTCATGCCTGTCACCTCCGTGTCTGTCCAGTCCTTGTCAGTTCTAAACGTAGCATGTTTGGTGTAACTTCTGGAAACCCGTCTGTTCTGTTCATCATTAAAACTGTGTTTAGTGAATTCAGTTGTTCTGCCTGTTCCTGCCAACACCAGCATTACAATTATGATAAAGCATTCAGGAAAAAAATCTCATAATTAAGAGTTAATATTAAGTCATAAGTTTATCAATATTATGTTATAGTAAGTCATTTTTAGAAATTCTAATAATGCAATACAAAGTCACAATTTTGAGGGTTTCTAATTTTTATGACTTTTGATTTTTTCTAAACTTTCTATATATAGTGTAGATTATTATTTTTCATAAAATATCTTGACAGTAATTTGTAAACTCAACAATATGGGGTTTCCTCAAAGTATTTAGACACTTAATTCTCATCTAAAAACGTGTGAATGTTACTGCATTACACTGTATAATATATGCCATCAAACAATCTGCTCTTTACCTGTTGACCATTTCTACGCCCATATCAATTGACCACTATATTAAATAAATTCTTTCACTTCTGGTTAGAAGCCATTTCAAGATGTTCACAAACCATATCTGAAGGATATTTTTGGGTAGAGCAAAAAAAATAAATCACACCTTTGCCAACAAACCTTCTCTACATTTTAAGTCGAGCACTCCTGCAATGCGCCAAAACATCTGAACTTAGATGACTGATGTCTTGTACTTCAGGAACCGACAAGGGTTTTAAGGAGCATGCGGAGCACTGATATGTATTTCAAAGCCCTTTGATTTTGGTGAGAAGCTCAGCCTCTTGGATTACTTTAACTGAAAGATGTCGTAATGTCTCCTGACATATATCCACACGACTCTGAATTAGATCCCCTTTTCCGGTCCCGACACCCAATCTAGAACTCCCAGATCCCAATGAACACACACACACACACACACACACAAGCAGACAAAACCAGCGTCATTCTGATTCTCTTCCCTTCCATTCTGTTCATATTAAACACAGGAAGCCCAGTGGCACTCGCTGCTTTGATCTCCCTGAGGAGAAGTCGGCCTCTCAGAAGCAGGCATATTAAAACACAATGTCTGGCTAGCAATGGACTAAATTAGAGGACACTGGGTGCTCTGTGAGTGGCTCATGCTGTCTGAATATGAATGACAGGACCGTGAACAAGGGCTTCATGTGTGATGGGTGTTATGTAGGCGCTTTTGTGTTGAAATAATTCTATAAATGTGGAAATGACTGGAGCAATCATGTAGGGCACTTTTCATCAGAAATATAATCAGAAAAAAAAAATATTTCTATTACACAGTGGGTAATGAGAAGTCATTCTTGTTTCACTAAGCAAAACAAATAGGTTTCGCATATTTGTGTTTGTTAATGCCCTCGACAAAAGCTTTCCCAAATAAAAAAAAAAGTGTTCCTCTCAGACATCAAGACATAAAATAAATTCAATCAGTTTTCATTTATATTTATTCAATTGGTAGATGCTTTAAAAACAGTAAGAGTAAAATCCAGGGAGACTTACCCACAAACCCGTCCATACTTGTTTATGAGGTCAGCTTGTGCCTTAAAGAAACCCTGAGCAAGAAAAGAAATTCCACATATGAAAACAGATTAGAGAACATATGAACATTCAAGTCATAATTCAAAATTAAAAATGAAATGCCACACAATTCAAAAAACTTTGAGAGATTCAGGGTTGAAAATGCTCCATAGTTCTGCTATGTCTTAAATGAGGGGTGATAACTGAGTGTCAGGTCAAATAATGCTGCAGGTGAGATGACCACCCCTGATTTTTCATATTCATTTTTCATAAGATCATTGCATTTTAGTTGATTTTTCATTGTATCGTTATTTTGTTTTATTTTTTATTCTATTTTAATTGACATTTTTTAAACAAATATTTTTTGCAGAAAGAGTGAGAGAGTGATGTGAGATCCGAGAGGTATCTGTTGAACTTTCTTCAAGATTAGCATATCTGCAAACAATTGTACTTTGCCATCATCCAGAACTCACAAAATCAAATAATAAGTTAAAGTTAATTTAGTTTGTGTACTTTAAATAGTAACAATATACAGCATAAAATATGATTCTTATTTTACTGTAATTTTTTTTTACCATTACACAGCATTTTTGGTCAGTTTTTAAATCAATGCTTAGCAAATATTGTGTAATAACACATGCTAATAAAATGAGTTACGAGAGACTTGCAAGCTTGCATCTTTTTGTTCTAAGTAGTTGGGCTTTTTCTCCAAGATTAGCATATTCACAAACATTTGCACAGCTTTGCCATCATGTAGTTTAAAGTGATTATTTATTTCAGCTGTCTTTTCTTGGATATCACTGTCTGTCTAATAAGACTAAGGCTGCGTCTGAAGTCTCATACTCTCGAGTAGGTACTTATTTTGTAATTACTTCACGACTGCGAAAAACGTACATTCTATATTGTACAAATATAATCTGGACATACAAGGTTTGTTCAACTTCATGAGGCGCCACAAAGATTGGCTCCCGCCTGACAAAAGCAATGCATTCTGGTTAGAAAATTTGTCCAAAATCAGAAGATTTGATCTGCGCTGCAGCTGCCTTACGATCACATGTGCCATCGAAAGTACTGCGAGAGCAAAACGAGACCTGAAACGAAGATCAGCCGCTGCAGTTGCTCAAAATTGGCTGCAAAAGCCTTAATGAGGACATACTTTATTCTCACTGGTTAGATTCTGTGATGACAAGGATGACATGCGTTGCGTTTTTTTCTTAGACAAGTTCCTCTATTTAACCAATCTTGATATTGAATATCTGATATTCAAAACATGGGAATTTCAATCGCATACACTTCTTCAACTATAGTCATGGTCTGCCATGAATGGCATTGGTTTAGCACACTACAAAAAGCACAAAGTGTATGACCTGATGGCCGTATCTGTACCGTTTCCCCGCCTGCAACCGTCAGATATCGCCAGCTAGTGTAGTTCATCTCGAATAAGCCTCTATTCTCCATGCTGTCATTATCACGTGACCTACCAGTGTTAGTTACGTCGATTCACCGCCATTCACAAATCCTCTCCCGTGAGAAGGGTCTGTCTGCATCCCGTAATACTACAAACCACACCCCTTCAAATTACGCCTACTACAAGTTACGCCTCTCGTGAAGAAACAAGGGTGGATGCCATTGACTAAAACAATCTTTTGAAGTAAATTATTTTATGTTTTATGTATGAAATGTTTGTAAGACAAGCTTATTTTGCTTTAAAATCTTATGAAGTATGAAATAACAGCTAGTAGTAAAACAACATAAATTATACTACCAAAATTAATAGACTCGTGCAACTTTACCCTAAACCTATCCCTTCCACAAAAATAAAATTTACTGTAGGCTTTCATAATTAAAATACTTTTTAAAATAATGACAAACAAAACAAACAGGATGACTATTATACAACTATAAAAACGTTGTAGTTATGTTATACGATCCGATGCCTTATCACTAGGTGGCGATAGTGAACCCTAAAAGGTACTAGTGACGACATCAGCGATTTCAGAGAAAGGCGGGGGCATAACTTGAGGTAGGGGGCGTAATTAATGGGGGCGTGGTTTGTAGTACTTCGGGTCGGACATACACTTGGCTCCCGTGACCTAATGAGATCTTGCCACATGTTGTAGGTCATCTGGGTACTTTTTCCCTACTCTTTTACTATGAACTCATATATATTAATTTTGTCACACACTGTTTTTCTCCTACTATTAGAGAGGTATGCAATTTCAGACACAGCCTAAGACTTCCATGCACAATAGAGATCTGTCACAATGGCTTTTAATGATGTAATACTGTAGGTTAGGGGTGTCTAATCATGCTCCTGTAGGGATACGGTCCTGCAGAGTTTAGCTCCAACTTCAATTAAACACACCTAAGCCAGCTAATTAAACTAAACTCTGCAGGACAGTGGCACTCCAGGAGCAGGTTTGGACATCTCTGCTGTAGGTGATTATGGTATGAAGACAGGCACCACTGAGTGACTGCACTTATACCCCAGTAGGGGTCAGTACAGAGCAGACACTGACTGCGCTTGGCTCTCCTTTTAGGTTTATGGGCTCTCTGAAGGTTTATTGAGGTCTACTGAGAATATTATCCTGAAATATCCATAACCATAACACAATAACAGGAATATTATTTTATCCCCATTCAAATGGAAGAACATATTAAACTTTGCACATAAGGCTGTTGAGATTACACTGTGTTTATAGATGCTGGTGGGATGTGGTTAAGAAGTTACACAACAAAGCAAACAATGAACATCAAGTACTGACTGTTAAAAGCACAAACAAGCACACACGCACATAAAGAGAGCTAGTTTGGTATGCACGGCAGCCGGTGGCTCTGCTGTCTCTCCTAATGAAGGAGTCGACAGTGCTGGCACCAAACCGCCTGCCCTCCCTCCTTCATCCCACCATTCCTGCAGTTTCCCTGGTGGGCATTAGGCAGAGACGTATGTGTGTGCGTGCGTTCCTCAGTGAGCATTAAGCAGTGGGGTGTGCCCTTCCGTCCTGATGTCCTCTCCTTCAGCCTTTTATTACTGTTCTGTCATACGGAAGAGGCTGCGCGTGCATCTGGCAGTGCTGTAGTGAAGTTAAACAGGAGACCAGAGGCTCAATTCAAACAAATGAGCCACCCCTGCCTTTGGCTTCATTGGGGATTCATCTCGGATGGATACGATCAATATTGCCGGGCCTGACTGAAGCGGACAGTCAGCGATCCTATTGGAATTCTCTTAAAAAGATTAGCCACTTTCAGTTGTTTTCTAGCACATGACCTTGACCTCTGCGCAGGTCTGAACACCGTGCTGCTTCTCTTTGTCTCAGATGGAAATAATCTCTCATGTCACTCAGAGTCATGCAGGGAGATGTTCAGTGTGAATGAGAAGGAAGGTGTGGGATATTCTCTTTTAAGGACAGACCCGTGAAAGAAAGACAATGAAAAGTCAATGAGTTAGAGTAGAAAATTAAACCCTACTGCCTTTCAAAATATCTTCTTTTGTGTTTTTGCTACACATTTACAAGTGGGTAAATCTGAAATAGATTTCCAATTGATAATAGAGCGATACTGAAAGAAAATCAGTAGTCTTTATTAGATTAGATTAATTTATGTAGGCTTTGTACTGATGTATTTTGTCTGCCAAAAAAGTAAAAGTCATTTATTTAAAGATGTTACTCAAAAAAACAAAGCATACTCTAAAATTCTGGCAAAATATCTACTATGTGCCTCAAACAAAACTCTACACATCTTTCAATGATTCAATGCCATGAACCTGGCAAACTTGGCAAATAATTATTTAGTAATTCTTCCCCAAAAGCACTAAATGTAGCAAATCAGTTCCAAGACATAAGAAATCTTTGCACACAGACACTTGCTTATAAATTATGCAATCTGATTGGATCTTGCAATTTTTGCAAGTGCTTACCAGTTTTGAGTGCAAAATGAATCAGACATCATTTAGCTTTTAGTGAGCATTTTGCCTCTTAGTATTAAAGGTGCAGTAAGCAATTTCTGAGAAATGCAGTTGAAAGTGGATCGGACCGAGCACCATAACACACTTGTAGCCAATCAGCAGTAAGGAGGCATATACACTCATGAGGGGGGATGTGCCTGTGTTTGTTGCATAGTGTGTTTGTGAATTTGGAGGCGTGGCTATCAAGATAGAGGCGTGATCCTATTGGTTAGGGGTGTGTTTGTTTTGGTGATTTCCAATATCAACATTGTTTCTCAGAAATCCCTTATTCCACATTTAAACAGGCTGTTTTTCTTTCCACATAAGACTTCTATGCATATAATAATCTCTGTTGTGATTGGCTAACCTCTTTGCATTTGAAAAGTATCATCAGAGCAGGCAAACTTGCTTAATACTAAATGGGTGTTGATATGTACACTACAGTTCAAAAGTTTGAAGTCAATAAGATTTTTTTTTTTTTTTAATAAATTAAAACTTTATTCGGCAATGATGCATTAAATTGGCCAAAAGTGGCAGTAAAGACATTTATAATGTTACAAAAGATTTATATTTCAAATTAATGCTGTCCTTTGGACCTTCTATTCATCAAAGAATCCTGAAACAGCACATAAAATAGCATAACTGATTCCAACAATGATAATAATAACTAATAACATTTCTTGAGCACCAAATCAGCATATTAGATTGATTTCTGAAGGATCATGTGACACTGAAGGCTGGAGCAATGACTGCTGATAATTCAGCTTTGCCATCACAGGAATATATTATTTTAAAACATATTACAATTTAAATAAGTTTTCAATTTTAATAATATTTCAAATGCAGTTTTGGTGAGCATAAGAGACTCACCCAAAAATTACTGACCACAAATGTTTGAACTTTAGCATGGATGATTTTCTCTTAATGTTTATAACCTTCAACAATTACCTGTTTTTGTATCTTAGCTTCAGTAAATTGAATTGGCACACTAGGGAGGCAGCTTTACATTATGAATGTAAGTCTATGTCTACATATAGTACAATACGACAGTTGTTTTATTTCAAAATACCAAGACAAATCCTGTTTTCCAAATAGGTCCCCTATGGATAAAGAGAAAGCAAGTAAGTGCATGTGTGTTGGCAACAGAGACAGAAAGAGAGAGAGAGAGAGAGAGCGAGAGAGAGAGAGAGAGAGAGAGAGAGAAACAGAGACAGAGAGAGAGACAGAGAGAGAGAGAGAGAGAGAGAGAGAGAGAGAAACTACATCTAGGTTGTTTAGGATCTTAAATGGACCAAATCTCATGTCTGTGAGTGTTGTATTTGGTAATGGAGTGTGTCATGATAATGTGCTGCTGTGGGTTGCGAGAGACTCTGTCGTCTAGTCTCTAAATGTGACTCAATCTGCCCTTATATCCCAGATGCTGCTCATCTCTGTACATCACTTCCTGTTACCCATGATCCTCCTACAGATCCTTTGTTCTCTTTTTCTTTTTTCCTTCAAATCATTCCAAATATATCATTGTTGTTTTATCTTTCTCCCTCACATCTCCTTCTCAAGACTATAGCTACATTCATGGTAAAAATTAGTCTTATGTGCCACTATACCGTACTGTTCAAATGTTTAGTGCCAGTAATTTTTTTTTTTCATTATTATTCATTTTATTTAGCAAGGACACATTAAAGAGTCAGTTCACCTAAAAATTGTCATTATTGCTCACCCTCATGTTGTTCTAAACTTTCATTCATCTTTGGAACACAAATTAAGATCCTTGTGATGAAAACTGAGAGCTTTCTGCCCCTCCATAGACAGCTACGCAACTATCACTTTGACTCTTCAAAAAAGTTCGTACAGAGATCGTAAAAATAATCCACTAATCTGAAGAGGCTTGATGGCTTTATATGATGAAATTTATTTTAGGCTTTTATTCACATAATTGATCAGCAAGCATACACAGAAGTTTAAAACGAACCTGCTTGACGCGCGAGAACAAACGTCTTACAGAAACTCAAATGTGATGCGTAACACAACAAGAATGAACCTCATTGTTTCTCGCATGTCAAGCAAACATGTTTGAGCTTCTGTGTACCACAGCTGATGTGAGTTGATGAATGTGAATGAAAGCTTAAAATCCATCTGTTCATTATATAATCATGTCTCTTCAGAAAATTTGGATTAAACCACTAAATTCATATGGATTAGTTTTACAATTTCTTTATGAACTTTTTGAAGTGTCAAAGTGGTAGTCGCGTAGTAATCTATGGAGGGACAGAAAGCGCTCAGATTTCATCAAAAAGATCTTAATTTGTGTTCCGAAGATGAACGAAGGTCTTACAGGTTTGGAACGACACGACGTTGAGTAATTAATGACAGAATTTTCATTTTCGGGTGAACTATCCCTTTAAATTGGGTAAAGACATTTATAATGTATATATTGTAATGTTTTGTAATAGATTTCTATAACAAATAAATGCTTTTCTTTTCAACTTCTATTCAAAGAATTCTGAAGAAATGTTTCCACAAAAATATTTAACATTGATAGTAACAATAAGTGTATCCTGAGAGCACCAAATCAGCATATTAGAATGATTTCTGAAGAATCATGTGACGCTGAAGATTGAAGTAATGATGCTGAAAATTCATCAATGAATTAAATTACATTTTAAAACATCTTAAAATAGATAATATAATAATATTTCACAATATTACTGTTTTACTGTATTTTTGATCACATAAATGCAACCTTGGTGAGGATAGAGACTTCTTTCAAAAACATTTAAAAAAACAACCTAAAACTTTTGACCAGTAATGTAGTTATATACATTCATTACTTATAAATTAGAGTTAAATTGACTGAGTTAACCATCCATTAGTCTCTTTTTTTCCCATCTAGAAACCAAGCCATCAATCCCAAATACTGACTAAACTATGCCTTTCTTCCATACTCCTTTCAACATCTCCCCTTTCCTCTTTTGCATCTCACTGAATTTCTAAGTTGAAACGCAGTCACCTGCCTCTTGAGAGGGGATTGCGCCCGTGTCTCTAGTGCCAGTAACACAAAATGTGCATCTAGTTGCACACACAGACCTACAGGATTTAGCTGAGAGGTTGGCCTGTAGAAGTGGGTCAGAGGATTCTGCTGGAGCAATGCTCTGGAGACCACTGTTTGTGAGACTGAGTCTGCTGACGTGTGCACGAATCTACACACACACTAATACGCACAGACAAAGGGTGCACAACAGCATGCGAAACCCACACACATACCTTTAGTTCACCTGAGGGAGCTTCATCTAGACACGCAGTAATTATGCATACATGCATATTCATTTACGCCTTTCTCACTTCCATCTAATATCATTTAATCACAACGAGGAAGACGTGAATTGAGATGAAATGGACGGATAAAGGGAAACAGACAAGCAGACCGAGAGGGAGAGAAGGAAGAGGGAGCCCTGTCATATGCGGGTGATAGAAAGACAGAATGAAATGAGTGTTGTGAACGACATGCTGTCCAGTCAACCATCGCTGTCTGACAGTAACATATTGATCTGAGAATCTCTTCAGCACCAGAACAACATAAGAGTTGGAATCAAAGCTTTATTTAAAATATGCCAGTGTGCTCGTGTGAATCGTATGAAAACAGGTCATTTTTCTCCAAAAATCAAAAGAAAAAACACTTTTTATCATGGGACTTTATTGGTTGGGTTATTTAAAAAAAAAAAGAAACATTATTATAAAATATTATAAAAATATATTCTGCATACATTAAAAAAATAATAATAATTTAGAAATTTTTACATTTATTTTCATGGCAATTCTCATTTAGGTAATGCATCCAAATGTTTTACTTTCTTAAATACTTTTTCAAATCATTATTTATTCATTGCTGTTTAAAGTAAAAAATAATAATAATAAAAAAATATTTCTGTCTCACAATATAGTATACTAAAAAAAAGTTTTTTATTTGAAATTACAAATTAACAATTGGATTCTTTTGAATAGAAAAAAATGAACATGAATTTTCAGAATGTGGTATTCTTCTTTGGTATGTCATAAAATGGTATAAAAATAAGCCTCGTTTTCCTTTGTTCTTTTGATTTTAGGGTGAAATAAGTGCTGGATATGTTCTTTTTATGACATTCATCCTTATTGGTTGTTGGATGAATCCATGCAGTTCACATTCACAAATGAATTTCGCTTTAAACCTCTCAGTGGAATCTAACATCCCTACAGCGTCAGAATTTTGCCCTTTATTTCCTATATACACATCAAATCATTATCATTAAACTACAGATAGACAGAAATGAGTATCCTCAAGGTAGCTGTTGATGTGCTACATTTCAGCCTGGGACAGCGATTAAACTTACAGGAGGAACTAAAATTATTCATTTTTCAATATTAAACACACCCACTCTCCCCGTCCTTCTTTTATATTATCGTCGTAAAAGTACATCATTCAGCACAGAGGGTAATCTGTTTGGAAATCACATGGCATTAGATGTCATTAGCGGTGAGTCATCTTTAATGAACACATCTAATGAAGTGAGGCTCACTGAGAGAAATATCATTTTTCTAGCTTAGGGAGGGCGGTACAAGGTGTGTGTATGAGTGAGAAAGTGTGTATACGAGTCTTGTGTTTAATTATGAAATAAACAAAAGGTCTTACATTTCGAAACATCATGAGGTTCCCGAAAAACGGTATGGGCTTTGGGTGCTTGATGCCACACCGTTCCAAGATGGAGAAAGGAGCGATGGAATACCTATTAAAACAAAAGACAAATTTAGTGTAAACCTCTGTAGTTTGGGGTCAGTTTGCCTGATTTTGCCTCATTAGAAAGTGTACTATGAGAGTCATTGAATACATAATTATACATGACTTAGACAACATCGGTGATAACCGGAACATTCTAGGGCTGTTGCTTTTTGGGCACGTATCCTCTTTGCCTGGGCACAATGAGTAAGGAAATACTTTAGTGGGCTTTCTTCATCATTGGCCAGGACAATGTTCCCAGTTGTCTCCCATTGACGACAACCCTGTGCTTTTTGTAGACGGGGTCTAAGTGACGGTTTGTGCAAAGCCATGATGACACAAGCTGTATCGAAGAGCACTGGCAAGTGCTGCATTTCCTCAGAGTATGGAAAAGGGGACCTGCATTATGTATGAGGGTTGCATCTGCTGACACACCAGCGCTTCGACCACTTTTTACTTTGAAGTGAGCCGTGGGAGATGACAAGACGCTATTCTCTAAAAGAGTGCATTTTTGTCCCCTAGAAGTTAAACACAAATGTCTTAATAAACCAGAGAAAGAGAACAGCGAGTACTTTATTCAAATATGTGCAAATAATCGCTAACACTGGTGCAGCTAAAACCATTTGCAAGTTAAGAAACACATTTTCTTCAACTTCAGGCATTTTAATTTCCAAGCGGATTTCTATTTAAACTAACAGAGTTCAAGTTTGTTATACGAAGGTCACAACATTAAACGTTCTATGCGATGAATAAAATGTCTTATGTATAGATTTTATTGGTTCAACCTTTGTCCCAGACCTTCAATTTTAATCCATGAATATCTATTATAAAAATGTTTAACCTAAACAAAAAGTTAAATAAAGATTCATTTTATATTTCATCATGTTATATTTCTTTTGCAAAATTCCGTGGCATCAATTCCATCACAACCAACAACTTTGCCTCAATAGCTTTTCAAAAGCTGGTTACTAATGCAACAATATTTACAGATTATCCAAATATTATGTATCTATTGCTTTTAATATATTTATTTATATTAAGCAATCATTTTGCAATAATGGAAATGACATTTTCATGACAGGTCAGAATTTAAAAAAGAAGAACAATTTGATAATTCTCCTATGAGGCTTGTCCACTGAGTCAGTGTCAAAAGAGTTGAATAAACACTTGTATGTTTTTTTCTAATCATGTTTGCTGGAAATACCAGACTCTGACTCAGACTCAGCACTGTGGCAAAAAGTAACTGCCACCCATCTTCCTCAAAAAAAGAAAAAAGAAAAAAAAGTACTGTAACCAAAAGATTCTGACATCCATCTCTTTCATAATCTCCAGCTCAGCAGGAGTTCATTACCATATTAATTGTCAGATTAGAGAACGGGTCTTAACACATGCTGTAAAAAAAAGCTGGAATGATAACTCATTTTATGACATGCTCTTAATTACACAGAAGCACGTCGCATCCTAACACGCTCGTCCGGCGCTGAAAAACGATGAATCCCCAGCCCAGTCTGTCCATGTCCAGATTCAAAATCATTTCTCACTTCAGCACAAATATATTCACCACCACTGCCAGACAAACATCTCCCAGTCTTTCAACCCATTATTGGTTAAGTGAACACAGAACTAATGCGAAAGTCATCCACAGTGCTCAACAGCGTGAGATCAGGTTTATCCCCAATAGCTGTGGGAAGGTCTTCCAGCAAAACAGGACCAAAGTTGTTATGTCCTTCAAAACGTGCAGTTTGGAACATTGTCAACAGTTTGTTCCAGTTTTGCTGAAGTTCAATCAAAAATCTCTTTGGGGAACATCATTAGAATTAATGTATTGCTCTATTGAGCAGGTGTTACTGAAGTGTGTCACAGCCCATATAAAGCAGAATGTAGCATATTTCCATATTGTGAAGGCAGATAAGCATTCTAACCAAAACTGATCATAAAGAGACTAAACTGAAAAGCTCAAACATTAACTGTAGGTCATTTAAAAGTCACTCTCACACAAAAGAAAGTTCAACATTCAGAAGATTTTGCTAAAAGTTTGGATACAGTTCTCTAATAAGAACAACAAACATACAGTACACACAAATAATGCAATTGTGAATCCAACTTTTCAGTATTGAAAAATATTTCTTGACTTGTTCACTATCTTGGATATAATTACTATGTTGCATTATGGGACTTTCTTATATGAGCAATCCTTTCGGAAGAAGATATCTTAGTAGACATATGCTGTGGCGCTTTTGTCAGCTGCATACACAATCGAGGCTGTCTCGTTTAAAAAAGCCATTACATTCCAAAAAAAAAAATAACAGTAAATTGCCTCACAAGGAATCTATTTCATGATGGTTAATTTACTGAAATGAGAAAAGCTCGAGGACATATGTGGCCAGCAAACATGATCTTCGGAGGGTGCAATCTTCAAAAGGTTTTGGAATAGAGCTCTAAACAGACTTAAACTTCACTTTTGTTAGAATTATGCCATTCTGACAAAGACGTTTGTCACTTTTTTTTCACTCAGGGCTGTTTAGTAAAAGTTTCTTGCACCAAAAACAAAAATTCAGTTTCATATGACCATTTTTACACTTTCCACCTTCACTCCCACCCTTTATTAATATTGAACCAATACAATCAGGCTGTTTTTGCTACTATGAATTTAAAGACAGTTCACACAAATTATAAAATTTTCTCATAATTTGTCATAATTATTCAAAGCCTGTATGATTTTTCTTCTGTGGAAAAAGGGAATATTTTGCAAAAGATTGGGGACCAAGCAAAATTGGACCCCACTCATTTTAATTGTATTGTTAAATATTTTGTCTGTCCTCAACAAAAAACAAAGTCAGGTTTGGTAAGACATGAGGGTGAGTAAATGATAATTTTCATTAATTGGTAAAGTATCATTTTATAGTTGGATTTTGTTTACATTTTCAACTCTCTTTAGTGTATAGTGTTGCATGAAAATAGTTTTCATAGTTACAAAGCATAAAGTCCACTCACAAGGGAGTAACACTTTTTTTATGGCTCACTTGTAACTTTTAACTAGTTGTTTATTAGCTTGCATATTACTAGTATATTGGTTGCTTATTAGTTCTTATAAAGCACATATTGATGCCTTATTCAGAATGAGCTTATTTTACATCCCTTAATCCTACCCAATACCAAAATTTAAAACCTACCTTCCTAATTACTAATAAGGCATAAATTAGGAGTTAGTTGAGGCAGAAAATTGGAGTTAATGGTGAATATGTTCCCTATACTGAAGTGTTACCAGTTATTCTCTGTATAAGTCTCTCTGAAACACCTCGATTGTGGTCTTGAGTTTTCTTCTGTGAATGGCGAATGTACACGCCACAATTTTCCCAATATTCGCTCAAGGCATACCCAAAAAAGGGGGCGAGTCCTCGCTGACTTGCGTTAATAGTGTGTTGAATCTCAACAGGCGTGACATTTCCAAAATAGACTCGAAGCAGTTGACCAATCACAACACACTAGTCCAGCCGTCCAATCAGAGCACATTGTGCTTTTCGGAAGGAGGGGTTTCATACAGATCAGGAATAAACAGAGCTTTAATAACAGACTGGAAAGAAAGGTGCTGCAATAACATAAAATATATAAGAATAATGTATTTTTTGAACATTTAAGAATGAAAACCTATTCTAGAAAACCGCAAAAACTAAATCAAGACTTAAAGGGAATAGTAGCTTCCCCTTCAGACTTATGTGGCAGTATATATATATATATATATATATATGTGAATGAGTATTCTGATTGAATAACCTCTGTTTACTGGCATACATTAGCTCACATTGCCATATATCATGGCTGGTCATGCTGCTGAACACTGAATAGATGCTGATGTGTAAATGTGGAAAGTCTAGTTAATGTACTCATGTTTCTGATGCCAATACGATGAGTAACCCATTTTTGCAGCTCATTTTCTGTGAGTGTATGCTTGCGTTTTTTATGTTACAGTATGTTTGTATAGGCTACAGTATATGTGCATTTAATTACTTGACTACAGACCTACATCACAATAATTAAGTTTACACAAGGCAGCACACCACTGCATGACGATCAATTGTAGTTCAATGCGAGCCTGAGCTGACTGACAAATCCAGCGAGGCATCTCCTCTATGTGTCTCTCCAGGCTAGATAAACAGATGTTGATGTAGCTTATCAGTGAATACGCCTGGTCGTTTCTGAGCCCTGTGCCAGGGGCTGTGTGAGAGAGAGAGAGATGTGCCACAGGCTAAATATACTGGGAAAAGGCCAGGGTTGAAGACAGTCCTTAAAATACCACTAAAATTCACACCCAGCCTCCTTGTTAAATATTTACCTTAGCCTTACTCAGTGTTCTTCCCAAATTCGACTTTTAAAGGTCCTGCAAGGGAAGGAAGGTTCACTGTTGGCCACAGACACAAACATATCAAACATGTTTCAACTTAAAAAATGTATGTGCATACAAGTATAGCCGAACACTTTCAACAACACGACCGTCTCCAAGGCTGATATAGTTTGCTGAGCTCTGGTTTAAACTTGCACATCATGAAGTCATTAAAATTTATGTGTTTAGGGTGACCTGTAACTTTGGGGCGAACGAGCAGTCCTTGGAAGGGAAGGAGAGATTGAGACAACCATGACTGACTGACAGCAAGGGACTCGCTGGGTTGTTTTCAGAGAGAAGTTGGAAGGAACAGGCCAGCCAATGTTCTCATTAAGGGCAAAAGTGTTATAAAGGAGGAGAGACACACTGTGAGGTGAAAGAGGGGTGAGATACTGAAAAGTTGCTGTCAAGATTCTGTAGTGGGGAAAAAAGGCATTTTTTTTTTCCTGATAAAGAATCAAGATGCTCAAACTCCAGCTTTGTTTTAAAAACTAGTTACTAGTTACTAGTTAAACCTTACTTACTTACACAACCCCAAAAGTAAAGCTTGAAGTACTACTTCATCAACACCAAACTGAAAAGTGTTCCTTTAAACTCATATTATACTGGATATCACAGCATTAATATTGCTAACATCACTTAAAACTAAAATAAATACACTGGAAAATATGATTTTCTCACTCAGTATTTAGTCTCGTTTTCCAGTATAAATATCTAAACAGTAATACTTTACAATAAGGTTCATTAGTAAAACATTAGTTTTTAAGTATTAAGTAACTTGAACTAACCGTGAGGAATACATTTGTTCCTGTATTTACTAATCTTTGTTAACATTAGTTAATTAAAATAGAGTTATTCATTGTTTGTTCCTTTTAGCTCACAGTGCATCAACTAATGTTAACCAGATTTAATAATGTATTAGTAAATGTTGAAATTAACATTAGCAAATATTAATAAATGCTGTAGAAGTGCAGTTCAGTATTAGATGTTAACCAATGTTAGCTAATAACCTTATTGTAAAGTGTTACCATCTAAACATTTTTAAATCAAAATACATTTACTTGAGAAGCAAAATGACAAGATATAAAGTCTTGTTTTCTGAAATTAAATGAGCTCATGGTAAAAACAAGAAAACATATCAATCAGGGCATAGAAAATAAACTTGTTCTCCCTTTGAATGAAGTAATTTTTCTGATATTTTCAGATATTTTTCCGCAAACCTTTTTTATTTTTTTGTACTGTGAGTAAAAACAGACAAGGCAAGTAGCTTCCTCTTTCTTTCTGTGACATAAGTTTGTTTGTCTTTCAAATTTTGACCTGGGGGCAATTATGGAGAAATTAAAGACATAACGGCAAATTAATTTTTAAATGAATTCCAGATGGGACTTCAAAAGTTATTTTCCAGTCTTTATGGATAATTATCATCTACAAGCAAATACACAGTTTTTTGTACAATTATTTGTGACCTTAAAACTTATAGTCCTTTCACTGATCATCTGATTATGCAAAATATTCAAAAATGCTAAAGAAAATGCAGAAGCCAATTTACTACTTTTAGACAAACACATTCTGCATCCTACACCAATTTCTTCAATGTTTTTTGTACACATTATTATGAGTTTTGCTCCAATATATACTTACGATAACCCATTTCGGAAAAATCTCTCTTAAACGTCCTTAAACAATCCGTAAAAACAAAATAAACTATGGTTGCGCACTTATCTTTTATTATGATCGCATATTACGATCAGACTTTTATTACGGCCAGAATCACCTGCAGACTTTATGCTCATAATAAAACTCCGGATACACGGGTCTACTTTCTCCTCGTCTTTATCATACACAATAACAAGCACTCATAATTACACAATATTCACTTGCCACAGCATCCCACAACACTAACATACTTTCAATCTCAGTTTACGGAAACTTAGCAGAGTTTATGTAGCAGACAGTTTGTTTGTGTCAGAGACAGACTTTAAGTTAGTATCAGCAAACAGCTCCTGAATCACTCAGACACACACATTGATCCTGCTGGGCATAAAAGCGCAGGCTATAATTGCTCTGAGCTTCTTCTAGTGTCTCTCTTGATCATCCATGACACATTTGATTTCTTTTCTATTGTGAGAGCCTATTAAAAATGGCCACCAATAAAAGCGCATTGATTCATGCAGGATTAGCCCATCGGACTGGAGTTTTATCACGGCCACAAAATCACAAACACCCTTCTTTCACTCTCGCACACACTAACGTCCCGTAGTGTGCAGCTGCAGTCACATGGACCGTGATTTGCCAGCTCTCAGCTCAATAGTCTGCTGATGGCGCCGTGGGCCTGGATGGCTACAGAGTGAGTGTGTGCATGGGGGAAGAGATGCCCAGAACTGCTTAAGCGGTCTGGTGGTGGGCAGAGGACGAGCTCCCCTGTGGAGTTTTGTGCAGTACCCAGACCTGGATCAGACGCTTGGCGGTCACGCCGCGGTAGTGAGCTCAGACCGCACATTTATCTCTGAGAGCAGAGAGCTGCTGCGATTGATCAGCTGTGGAAGAGGAGGTGCTACGATCCAACACAACACCAAACAATCTGCAACAGCAAGGCTAGTGACACAGCTAACAACAAACACAGGACCAAATGTGATTAAAACACAAATGTATACAAACACAGATGCAAATCCAATGTTTAAAGTGCACACGGCCCTTCAAATGTTTGAGAGCATGTGTCGTAGTACAGAATCAAGGTCTCACTGCCATAATGATCTCTTAAAATACCATTTTCACATTTATACACAAGTGACGTGCCATTTTGGACTCATGAAATGGAGATCGAATCAAATGGGGACAATTTTGTTGTTTATTAATTTGCACAGAATAATGATTGATCTAATGTGTATAATGATTACATTTTTGATGTCATGATGATGCTTTTCACTGGTACGCTGTAAAAAATGTATTTTAGTAAACTAAACTTAATTTATTGGGTTTTATCCAAATGATTTGTCCAATGTATTTGACAATTAAAAAGTCTCAACTTTGAGAAGTAAGTAGTACTCAAAGGCCAATGCAAAAAATTAAACATGCATTTTTTATATATATATATATATATATATATATATATATATATATATATATATATATATTATTTATTTATTTATTTATTTTTTACAGTGTATTACATCGAATTGTGCTCTATTCAGAATTGAATTGAGACTGCATTTTAAATTCCAATTCAGTTCATGAATTTGAACTAAATTTGAACTGTGGACGCCAATAAAATGTAGAAGAAGAATTAAAATTAACTAAAATTCAAAAATTATATAACTAATTTTTAGCTAGGCAAGCCAACACCAATTATTTATTGTTGTCTTGACAAAGCATTGTCTCAGAGTTGTAGGAAAAATACTTCTATTTGAAGGTTTACAGGTCTCTTACAGACAGAGAGAATGATACATACAAAACATTGGGTTAGTGTTAGCATTTACTAAAAATATTAAATCATATTTAAAAGTTACAATATGTAACATCATGAATCCATCTTCCAATCCGTATTTTTGCCTTATCCTTAATCAGTGCACCTATAGTAAATGTTTCTTCTTGGACTTTTCTTTTTATTTTAGAGAAAATTAGCTCTGACTACAATGTTCTTCCATAAGATGCATGTAGTTTTGTAGTGTGCCAAAAGTTACATAGTGAACCTTTTAGTAAATTGACTATTGTGGCTGGATACATTTTCCAGTATGCACTGTCTACAACTCAACTTCTTGTGTGGTGTGGCCAATTCAATTCAAAATCTAACTTATGAATTAAAAGGGAGACAATTTTTCAATCCTGAAGTTTGCACAATCCTGATATCAACTGCTGGTATTATGGCAATCCTAATTACCATGAAACAAAGATTTTTCAGTACCGTCTCATACCAAATAACAAGGCTAATATCTGACATCACAGACTAAATGATTTCTCAGCCTGAAAATCTCTATAGAAACACAAATGAGTTGGTGTCGTTCATCCACACAGGGGTCCATATAGGGCTGTCCAGTTTGACACATTCTCACAGCTACGCATTTCAAAGATTCTCCCATGTCATGTAATCAATCACACGCAGGACTCAGAGGCATACACAATGAAGCCTCTGATTTGAGCAGCAGATAAGAATATTAAAATCATTTGACATTTTAAAACATATTAAAACAGAAAACAGTAATGAATTGTAATAGTTTAAATTGTAATATATCACATTATTCTATTTTCCTGTATTTTTGATTAAATAAATACAGCCTTGTTGAGCTTAAGAGATTTATTTCAAAAACAACCTTACTGACCCCAAACTTTTGAACATTAGTAGAAATGTTAAACCAGTAGCTCAGCGTCAACTGGTATACATTTTTGTATATCTATTTACATTACTGTTACACTGTTTCTGAAGGTTAAAGGTGAAACATAAAACTGGGCAAAAAATGTACATGCAGATTCAGAATCATAGCAAAAGCAATTTTTATATATTAGTGTGACTGCAATGTACAGAACTGTTTAAATAATAATAAAATATAAATAAAAGTTTGATATGCCTATTGCTATTATATAAAGTCAAAAAACGTTCTGGCATTATCTTCTCAGCAGTTCTTGAATCAATTTTCCATCAAAATGTGTCCATAAGACATACATAAACGAAAGTTTTTCCATTTATTTACCATGAATATCCTTTGGTTTGAGTAAATATTCCAAATAAAAGAATAAAATAATCAAAGTAGGTGAATTACTTCAGTATTTGTCAAGTATTACAACCATTGAAAACAATTTTCAGAATTAAAAAAAAAAAAAAGGTCACTTTTGGCCCTCTAGCAGTTACAAAACTGCATGCATTTTATGAAAGAACATTGTTTTGGTTGTGCTTCGCCTCTGCATGGCTGTACGGATGACTATGGTTATCTTACTGCTCAAAAAACTATGCTTTAACCAGTTTAGATGGAAAGGATCTCAGCTGACTAGCTGAAGTCGATACTGAAGAATGAACCATAATGAAATGACTCTTCACAATAGATAATGATTTACAATGAACTCTGTTAGAGAGCCACATACGGCAATTAATCTGTTCAATAAAACACCTTACTCATCTGTTGAGTAATAAAAACACCATCTCCGCTTTGCTTTTACGACATTTCAAACCCCTCAGTTCTCACCATCTCCAAAAAGCCAAGCCAATGTCGATTCTCATTTTATTACGAGCTTTGTTGCATTCTCTTTTTGCCAGTCCTGAATCATCAGGATTGATGTTTCACTATGGTTAGAATTGATGATGTATCAACTCATTATTTCAATATTGAAAATTTTGAACAAAAAAAAAAAGTTACATAGTGTACCTTCAAGCTTTTGGTCATAGTGTACACACAAATTTGGGTCTATAAACCTCATTCAAATGGACACTATGTTCTAGCTATTGATGCATATCATCGAACGAACAGCAAGCAGCAGTAAATAGCTATTATTGAACAATTGAGAGCTTGGCATATTTACATTTGATTTGTGCGCAACTGGAGATGGATTCATGTAGACGTCTATTTTACCAAGGTTTTGTGCTGTAACTGTACCCAGAGTGATTGTTGAGTGCTGCCTGCAGAAGAGCTAACCAACCTACACACTTGATGTAAGACATCCTTGTTTACCGACCCGTGTCGTCGTGCTATGCAAACTAATGGCTGCATGTTAACAGCCCCTCACTGAGTTTAAAGGGTTTTTTTAATGACTTCTAATTCCTCTCATCACTATGCGATGTGCACTTACAATTCAGCATACCAGCCTTTATTAAGCACATAAACACTTATTCTTTGTTATAGCTTCAGTCCGTGTCAAACTACAGAGGAAAGAGTTCACGTGTCTTCTCGGTGTCGAGCCATCGTCAACCATTCATCAACGTGCTTATTTAAAGTGAAGAGAAAGAGGGGGAAAGAAATAAACGAAGAAAGAAGGCAGCTTTGAAAAGGAGTACATCTTGCCCTGTCACCTCCTCACTGCCGAAGTGCATTGTGTGTGCAGGTGCACATGTGTAGCCAGCTGTGAGACAACAATAACCAAAAATAGGCTGAAAAATGACGCTAAAATAGAAGTGTGAACGGGCCTGCTGTGACATCTCTCTCATCGGCATTAGTCATGTGAGTCCCTCCGGTTCCATAACACCTCCCCAGGACCCAATCCTGTTCTTCCGAGCCTTTCCACACAAAACACGCTGCTATTTCCAGCCCTCAGCAGGGACTACGGCACGTCTCGCCGCACTGACTCGTTAAAGATGGCTGAGAGATTCTGTATCAATCTGAAACTCAGACGTGATATAAAAGGACAAAGACTTAAAGGAATAGTTCATCCAAAAATTCTGCCATTTTTATTGAACATTACTTATCATTATTTACTCAACCTTATGTTGTTTTAAACCTGCATGGCATTCTTTCTTCTGTGGAGACATTTTGAATAATGTACTGATCCATGGCATTACTTTTAAGGGAGTGAGGCTTTAATAAGAGCTTCAAAAAGGACATACGTAATGTGATTGTCAACAGTGATGACAGTTTTATTTGAGGAACAGACTGAATTTTAAGTCATTATTCACTGAATTTCTTGAGATCTGCTCCGATTTGTGAACAAACTGTTCTTTTGACTCCAATCTTTTCAATCTTTTGACTGAATCATTCATTTTTTTATTTGATCCAGTTCCCGACTCAATGATCCGGTTGGCAGCCCACTGGAGGAATAACAACTAAAGCTCTGGTCTGCTTTCTTCACACAAAGAAATCATATGACTTCATCCTAAAAGTTTTGTATTTAAACTGTATTTGCATGGAAATGAGTGACCAATATACAGGAGTTCTTCAAAACTCTCATTTTTATGCTCTACAGAAGAAAGCAAGTCAGACAGGTTTGGAAGAACATGAGAGCGAGTAAATAATGGAATCGTTTTCATTTTTAGGTGAACTAATCCTTTAAAATGAAGTCTATGAGAGCTTTAAACATAATTTAAATCTAATATTCCAAGTCTCTGAAGCTTTTTTCTAAGGATCATTGTGAATTTTGTCATTATTCTCTAAAATTCTTGAAATCCAATTCTCCTTGATTTTATGAGAAGGATTTGAATTATCAATACACTGTTCTTTTGACTCAATTCATTTCTTATCTAAATGATTCATCATGATTTGAATCAGTTCACAACTCACTGACTCAATGAGAGTTAACAGCCCACTGGAGGTGTATAACAACTATAATTTTGGCATGTTTTCTTCCCACAAAGATATAATGTGACTTCAAAAATTGTATGATCTAGCACACAAGTCATATGGACCACACTTATGATACTTTATGGTACTTTTACATCCTTTTTGAAGCTTGAAAGCTTCAATCCCCATTCACTGTAATTGCATAGAAAAGAGCATTGAGTACAGTTATTCAAAACCTCTCCTTTTGTGATCCTCTATCAGAAAGAAAGTCATACAGGTTTGGAACGACATAAGAGTGAGTAAATAACGGTATAATTTGATTTTTGTGATGAACTACTCCTTAAAGTCTATGAAAGCACTCTACACTTACAAAAGTACACTCTAAAAAATGCTGGGTTAAAAACAACCCGTTTTGGGTTGAAAATGGACAAACCCAATAATTGGGTTGTTTTGACCTAGTGGTTAGGTTAAATGTTTGCCTAAGGTGCTGGGCAGTTTTATTTAACCCAACTATTGTTTAAAAATTACTATATGACTGGCTTAAAATTAACCCAAAATAGGTTGGAAATTAAAAATCAGACACATAATTACTAGAGGTAACAATGATAATCAAAAGATGAATATTTATTAATATGCAATTTAATACACGTTTATTCTTTAATTATTATTCATTAAACATACGAATAAATGTTATTAGCCAACATACTTCGGGTTCATTTTAAGCAAGCAATACAGTTATTTTTAAACAAAAGTTGAGTTAAATAAAACTACCCAGCAGGTTGGGTTAAACACAACCCAGTCGCTGAGTCTGTCCATTTTCAACCCAACTTGGGTTGTTTTTAACCAAGCATTTTTAGAGTGTAATTTCAATCTAATGGCTAGAAAGAATATCCTCTGCTTCTTCTCTAATCAAGGTTATCTTCAAGACTCCACTTGTACTTCATTAATCTCATAAGACTCCACAGGCAGAAAAAAAAAAAAAAGAAAGAAATTTTAGGAGCAACGGAAAGATGATCTAATGCGAAATCATATCCTAATGACAGTGAACTAATGCAAGCTCCAGGAGGGCACGTCAGTCGTTTTGTGGCGCTTTACAGCGAGACAGTGCCACCGCAAACTAAACCAAGAGCCTGACGAAAGTGACTGCTGACTTTCGTCACTTCATAATCGAATAACAGTTGTGCAATTTGAGATTTAATTTACGTATAACTCTCACTCCGCACATCTGCAGCACGAGGTGTCAAGACAATTTGGTTACGGACTTTAATGGTGTGTGCTAGGGTACTCTATTTCCATATTAGCAGGCCTATCTTAGCGGAGGTCTTGCACAGCGAGCGACGGCGAGCTCATTTACAGTGGAGGGTGGATCTGGGTGAAATTAGAGTAGATTACCATATTTAGATTTATTAGGTGCCCGTCACCGTGGAAACAGAGGAGCGTAGCAGCTTCTCGGGGAGGTGTGAATGTTTGATATGATTAACATCTGTGATGGATGAGCTGTCCGACGGCCCTCAATTAAACAATAACCATTCCACAGGCTGGCCAATGACAAAGAAAGTCAAACAGTGTGCGCAAGTGCCTCAGTGCCAAGTCAGCTGTCCACAGCTTGATGCAATCAGCACTGAATGGTCGGCGTACAGCCTCTACTTTCACATTGGAGGGCAGAGATAGTCACTTAGATTGGGATACTGGGGACCCAGAGGGAACTGACAATCTAGCACTGTGGGATTTCACTGCACTGAGGGTAAAGAGGGACATCGACTGAAATTAGCGGTTAGGGATGAGGAATTTTAGCCTAAGCAAACACACACAGAAAGCACCAAGGGCACCAAATGCGCTATTCTGAAACAATAAAATACAAGAGGATGTGCTATATTATGAGTAAAAGGCTGTTGTAAGGCATGACACATAGTTTATTCAGCTGTGAATATAATCAGAATATAGCACTGCCTCGAGGGTCACATTGCACTATAACAAAAATAATTTGTTGAAACAATAAAACATTGGGACTCCATTGAATTTCATCATATGGTTAAAAAAATGTTGTTGTTTTTTCTAAATATATTTCATGTCCAGAAGAGTTTAATATAAAACTACTAGGTAGAGTCAACTCAAATACCATGTGTAGTGAAAACCTGAGTAAGTCTATACAGTACATAAAGTACACTAACATTTAATAGTTTGGGGTCAGCAAGATTAAAAAAAAAAGAAAGAAAGAAATATTAAAACTAATACTTTCATTCAGCAGGGATGCATTAAATTGATCAAAAGAGACAGTAAAGATATTTATAATGTTGCAAAAGACTTCTATTTCAAATTAATGTTTCATTAAGGCAACCCTCATCAACCTAAAAGCTCCACTCTTAAAGGGATGGTTCCCCCAAAAATGAAAATTCTGTCATAATTTACTCACCCTCATGTTGTTGTATACATGTATGAATTAATTTCTTCTGCTGAACACAAAAGAAGATATTTTGAAGAATATAACCAAACAGCTGATGGACCCCATTGCCTTCCATAGTATGGGGGGAAAAAATACTGTTTAGGTTTCTAGGTTTGGAACAACTTGAGAGTGAGTAAATTATGACAGAATTTTCATTTTTGGGTGAACTAACCCTTTAAGCACATCCTTCTGCTACATAACATAGTCCCTGACATGGAACCCTCACTCTACAAAAAATGTTGTGTTAAAAACAACCCAAGTTGGGTTGAAAATGGACGAACCCAACCGGGCAGTTTAATTTAAACCAACTATTGTGTAAACATTACTATATCAGTAGCTTAAAAATGAACCCAAAATAGGTTGGAAATTAAAAATAAGACACATAATTGCAAGGCAACAATAATCAAAAGGTGAACATGTATTAATTAGCACTTTAATAAATGTTTATTGTTTAATTATTAATAATTAAATGGATTAATAAATGTTCATTTATTAAACATACTAATAAATGTTCATTTCCAACATATTTTGGGTTCATTTTAAGCAAGCAATGCAGTCATTTTTAAACAAAAGTCGAGTTAAATAAAACTACCCAGCAGGTTGGGCAAACATTTAACCTATCCGCTGGGTTAAACAACTTGGGTTGTTTTTAACCCAGCATTTTTCAGAGTGCTGCATTAACCAATCAGCATCTAGAACCTGACCTATTTGTATGATACCTAGAACACAATCGGCAGAAAGCTGCCACATCAGGGCCAGTGAAATCAGTTTACATGGCTTTCACTCAATATCACCACAGAACAGAGTCATGAAATTTTCCACAGCTCCTATAGGATCTCAATCCTTGTGAAGAGAGAGAAATTAAATACAGATCACATGCAGAGATTTTTAATTTCATGTGAATCATACCTAATGTCTCAGACAGCCAGCACGTGTTTAAAATTGTTTAATAACGTCATGCATGAGGATTAAGAGTTTTAATTGACTCCTGCAATGAATCCAAAAGAGTTTGACTTATGGAAGAGCAATAAAGTGAAACGGAGAGAATCCATAAGAAATCACAGCACATCTACTGTAAGTGCATGACCTTTCTGAAGTGTTGCCTGTTGTTTATGCAGAGAGTCAAAAGGGTGACAGATGGGTTCGCACTCCACTCTGTCTCTTAAATTTTATGAGAGGATCTATTAGAATATGTCATCTTCTCCACTCAGCCTTGCCAGTGGAGAGATTCGGTCATGGTCACAAGGCCCCTATATCCACAGTGTGTTAAGTGAGAGGGATTAGCAAATTCAATGCCAGAGGAAAACAAACTTCTCAGGTTTCACAGATGGGGAATTCACAGTCTTTATGACAGAGACACATTTTGAATGTAAAGAAGACAACAGAACAACAGAAGTATGCATTAACCTTCATATATGGAGAGTGAGGTAAGCAGTGTCGCTTTTTACTTAAATCGTTCTTTAGGCAAGTAGAAATGATACGAAAGGAAATATAGGGTGAATTCAGCTTGATCGGGACACTTTTTTTCAAGTCAACTCAATGGCAAATTCCCATTCACCCTGAATTCACCCCTAATTATGCTTCAGGATGTCTGCTATTAAATAATGGAACAACAATCTATAACACTTAAAAATGCGCCATTGTATGGCCTGGTTTCACGGGCAGGGCTTAGATTAAGCTAGGATTAGACCTTAGTGTAATTAGGATATTTAGGTAGCTTTTATAAATGCTTTTATATAAATAAAAAAAACAAAAAACATTACTGGTGAGCATCTTGAGACAAAACAATGACACTGACATATTTTAAGATGTCAGTACAAGTTGCTTTCAGTTAAATTTAGTGCAATTTAGTCTGGCACTAGGCTTCAGCCTTGTCTGTGAAACTGGGGATAAAAGTCTTGTTTTGCTGCATATTAATAGCAATTTTTTAAATCAGACAGAAAAAGATCAAATAAATTCAGAATATCTGAATGTAATAAATTAATTTTCTAAATAAATGATTATTTATTTAAAATAATTTATTTTAAAAGAAAATGTTAAAATAAAACATTAGAAAACCAATCAAATGTTAAATGCAACAAGTGCATTTAGGCATTATAAAATGTATGAAAATTTACCATTCATTTTGAGATTTGTTAAAGATAACATTTAATGGTCTTAAATTATTCGTTTTTATCTTTATGTGAGCATTAGATGATGGTAAAAGGTATGTAAAATTAGGGGAAATGCCCAGCACAATAAAATATCCAGTATCAACCAAGATATTATGCATCCCTAAGCATGCTATACTGTCCATACAATATATTTTAAATCTCTCACATCCTGCATGAAGATTTATACACAACCAGATACAGGTTATAGTTTGAAACAATGTGCATACCTATATCCAAGTATGTAAACACAAACGTTTCTTGCATACACAAACTGGATGTCACCTGTAGAAAACGATTCATAACGCAACACACACGTTGTATTTTCAGCGCTTCCAAAAGCGTCACAGGCAGTAGCATAAACTGGCCAAATGTTGATTTGTTGTTCTAGGCTTCAAATTTACAGAGCAACAGATGTTTAGCTGCTCATTTTGCCAATCCAAGTTACCCAAATAACCTTTTTAAGCAATGTCAAAATCCAGCCATTAACACTGAAAGTAAGAGGGCTGAACCTAACGCTTTATTCGAGTAAGTGACGCCATGGCTGTCTCCGGTCCCCTCTCATCATGGGTTTATGCGTAATGAAGCAGAAGGGGACAGAGTTCAGAAGAAGTTCAGCTCACTGCTAATCATGCTTTCCTCACAGTCTGGCAACTGCAAACACACTGAAGGCCCTGTCATTGAAAAAGCCTTGAATCTACTGGTCCAAGCTGGCTTCTTATATAAGCTATAACCTTTTGCACTGAAGATCAATTCTTCGTCTAAAGGAAAACGAAATGTGCTGGAATAGCTCAGAAGGTTCCTTTGCCAAACTATAGTGTTTTGCCAAGCACATTTAGCCACATTTTGCTGCATTGCCGGAAATTTACCATATCAATTGCAAGTTTGACGCAAATAAATAATGTTTGCAAGCCTTCTCCTTTACACAAGGATGACCTCACAGGAGAGACTTGGCTCCTTTATTGATTAGAAAGTTTTGTTCCATAACACTGTGTCTTTTGTATTTTAGGTTTATGTGTTTGACATGCATCTCAAGGACACTAGGCTTATATTTAACAGTGCATTCAAGTTTTAAATCAGGGACTAATCCTCTAATATGGCTTATTTCTGTTTGGGACAGACCCAAAATGCTTACTGACATACCCTTCTCAAAATCCAGATGTTTTTTTTATCTTCTTTGCCATAGCTACCCCTATGCAGGGTTTCATCCTCTGATATAAATCTCCATTTGCTCTGTGACAGAGTGAGAGAGCCCTTACATAACTAACCTCTTTAAGTCCACTGTGAATGACAGTCGTGCCTTTTGCCAACAGACAGGAATTTATACGTTTTGTGTATGTGTATGTAAAGCCCAAAGTGTACTTCGGCCGTCCGCAAAACGTAGTTTTCGTCATCCGCGTACGCGCAGTCTCGAAATTTGGGCTTCACGCGGACTGTGCGCGTGCAACAGCGCATGCGCAAGCAGGTCAGAAGCGTCCACTAGGTGGCAATATGCACAGTACTGAGTACAGTGAGTGTGGAAAGAGCGATTCAAAAACAACACGCTTGAAACAAAGAGGAAAACACGACAATGGACGGCGAACTTTACGAGCGGTTATGTGAAGAGATCAGAAAGTACACAGTGACTGTCCCATTGATGACACGTCTGGTGTAGAAAAAAATTGTACTGCGGCCATCCGCGGTTGAGTATAATTTGAATGATGCACGGACACGACTGCGCACGAGACGGCGGAAAGTTAAGTATACCCGGGCCTTAAGACTGCTAAAAGTACAATTACAGGTACAGCATTTGTGCTTCATAGAGGGGAAAAGCAGTTGATCAGTATCCACTTCTTTTATTCTTCTTTTATACAAACGGCCTAACACTTTTGCCTCAGATTTTTTTTTTCTTTTTGAAACAAATAGATAAACAAATTCATAGTGAAAAAAGGTGGTACATGTTGACAATTAAACAACTATTCTGCATCAAGCCAAACTATTATGAGCCATTTTATTTTTTCTGTTTTCAAAAGGTTTGCAATGCTGTAACTATTTTCATAATTATTGTAAATGTAAATAATAGTAAAATATATAAAACTGACAGTTTCATATATATATATATATATATATATATATATATATATATATATATTAGTAATATTTTAATTTAAGTATATATGAATTGATAGAGACAAAATATTGAAATTTAAAAATAATTTTAATATGGTGCATTGAATATCAATATCTTAAAAGGACATTACAAAAAAAAAAGCTCTATAATCAACAAACTATTCATGAATGGTGCCATTTCTCTTTGATATTTAACTGATACATATTCTGCAATTAAAATTTCATAGAAAACTTTTATAACCTATATTTTTATTTCTTAGACAACCTTGAAATAAATTATTCCTGCAAATAAACTTGACGTATTTTACCTTATATGAAACTAGCTGGAGCTGCAGTTGACTTAAAAGTGTTTTCCTCCAAGGGTTTGAATAGCATAGTGATACTGTATAATGTATAAAACCACAGGTCATGGTACCAACAAACAAAGCAGTGATGCTATGACCACCTTTACATAAGCAAGCATCACAATGGATGTACAAGAATAGGGAAAACCTCAGTATTTAACTTGAAGGAAAGACATTGCTTATCTTTTTAGACTGGCTGAAGTTCATAAACCTTAATTACTCTGCAAGCTGTTGTCCAGAGCACTCCTGTTGCTATGGACAACATGAGAAAGTCTTTTTTTTCTTCAATGCTCTTTCTCTGTTAAAGGTGACAGTATAAATGTTAAAGAAGGAAGGGTGTGACTATGACTAAGCCCTGTAAAAATGACTGTAATTAAATTCACTGATTCCAACACTGTAATAAAGTTCTGATATGGAAAACTAAATATAACCTTAGAGACCTGCAGCTCTAATCAGCTTCTCGCAAGCCTGAACCACTGCATTATAAGAGCGGTGTTTAAATAATCCTTCATTTAAATGCGAAGTACTTTTGTTTAAAGTCACTGCAGTGTTTTTGATTCAGTTTTTTTTTCTTGGAAAAGTTCCATACACTTGTTGATGTCCTACAATAAAAGGAAGAAATTAGTTGCTAACCAACACAAATGGGACACTCTGTCACAAGATGTCAATGGATATACCATGTAAATCACATTGAAACTTTGCAAAGGCATAACTGGTACTATTGCAAGATCAGAGGACATTGATGCAGTAATCAACCCACAAAGAAAATAAAATCAAAACAGCTCCATTTTGTCAGAATTACCATATGGAAACCATGACTAAACCTCCAGGCATCTATGTGTCATAATAACCACATTGAAAAAATAGATTTTTGATGCTTGTTCAAAGTAAGTTCCCCATACTTTTGGAAAAATTAATTTCCACAAATTCATTATGACTTCCAGGCAAGTTTAGAAATCATTTTATAGGATTTGTTGTCATTTTGGTGTCATAATTTCTAGTCGAATATATATATATTTTCCTCAATTCTACAAACAGTAACCCATAATGACAATGTGAAAGACGTTTTTTTAAATCTTTGCAAATTTATAAAAAAACAAAACATGTACATAAGTGTTCACAGCCTTTGCCATGACACTCAAAATTGAACTCAGGTGCATCCTGTTTCCATTGATCATCCTTGATGTTCCTACAACTTGATTAGAGTCCACCTGTGGTAAATTGAGATGATTGGGCATGATTTGGAAAGGCACACACCTGTATATAAGGTCCCACAGTTAACAGTGCATGTCAGAGCACAAACCAAGCCATGAAGTCCAAGGAATATTGTACTATAGACCTCCAAGACAGGATTGTATCAAGGCACAGATCTGGGGAAGGGTACAGAAAAATTTGTGCAGTATTGACCCAGTCCCAAATGGCACCCTAAACCCCCACGGTCTTCCTCCAAGGCCCCGATCACACTGAACGCGTTTTTCAGGTCTGAAAATGCGAGGCGCACTGCGGTTATGTTGCTATGTCGGGTTACGTGAAACCCGATGGTCACTCTGACAGAGCTCCAGCGTTTCTCTGTGGAGAGAGGAGAACTTTCCAGAAGAACAACAATCTCTGCAGCACTCCACCAATCAAGCCTGTACGGTAGAGTGGCCACACGGCCTCTGGTCTGATGAAACAAAGATTGAACTCTTTGGCCTGAATAGCAAGCGTCATGTCTGGAGGAAACCAGGCGCCACTCATCACCTGCCCAATACCATCCCTACAGTGAAGCATCATGCTGTGGGAATGTTTTTCAGTGGCAGAAACTGGGAGACTAGTCAGGATCGAGGGAAAGATGAATGCAATGTACAGAGACATCCATGATGAAAACCTGCTCCAGAGCACTCTGGACCTCAGACTGGGGCGAAGGGTCGTTGTCCTGTTGGAAGATGAACCTAAGCACAGAGCCAAGATAACAAAGGAGTGGCTACAGGACAACTCTGAATGTCCTTGAGTGGCCCAGCCAGAGACAACCCAATTGAACATCTCTGGAGAGATCTGAAAATGGCTGTACACTGACGCTCCCCATCCAACCTAATGGAGCTTGAGAGATCCTGCAAAGAAGAATTGGAGAAACTGCCCAAAAATAGGTTGTAGCATCATACTCAAAAAGACTTGAGGCTTTAATTGGTGCCAAAGGTGATTCAACAAAGTAAAAGGCTAAGGCTGTGAATACTTATGTACAAGTGATTTTTTTTTTTTGTTTTTTTTTTGGTTTACCTTTAAGTTTCAAACAAACTTTCACGTTGTCATTATAGGGTATTGTTTGTAAAAAAAAAAAAAATGCGTAAAATAATGACTTTCCATTTTAGAATAAGGCTTTAACTTAACAAATTGTGTTAAAAGTGAAGCACAGTGAATACTTTCCGGATGCACATATATACAGTGAGAAAAGACCTACAAATGGCTGTCCACCAGTGTTTACCATCCAACCTGACAGAACTGGAGAGGATCTGCAAGGAGGAATGGCAGAGGATCCCCAAATCCAGGAGTAAAAAACTTGTTGCATCTTTCCCAAAAAGACTCATGGCTGTATTAGATCAAAAGGGTGCTTCTACTAAATACTGAGCAAAGGGTCTGAATACTTAGGACCATGTGATATTTTAGTTTTTCTTTTTTAATAAATCTGCAAAATGTCAAGAATTGTGTTTTTCTGTCAATATGGGGTGCTGTGTGTACATTAATGAGGAAAAGGAAAAAAAAATGAACTTAAATGATTTTAGCAAATGGCTGCAATATAACAAAGAGTTTAAGGGGGTCTGAATACTTTCTGTACCTATTGTATATATGCATGTGTGTATATATATATATATATATATATATATATACATACACACACACATTTTTAGAATATGCTTAATTTAATTGCATGGGGAAAGTTTTATTTAATTCTGTTCACTTCATGTTTTTATTTTTTTTTTTATCTAAATATTTATAGTATGTTTTATAGCTACAATCACGCGAAGCTACAGATTGATGAACCCATCAGGTGAATTTGTCGAGGACAAGCTGGGATTGAAAACTTGAGCATGGAAGATTTTTATCAGGTTTTTTCTATTGCCACAGTTATGTTCCTGAGGCAAAAACTATGAATTTCTTTCATACCCTGGCCCTCACATGACTGTAAAATGGGAACTGAATCTGGATGTTGTCTGCATTCAAACAGGAAGACATTTTAAAGATAAGTGCGGAGACACGTGCGATTGGAATTTGGTCAGATCATTCCATCCAGCTCCTGAGGAAAACAAGTCCTAGCTGTTTGGATCCCACAGTGGTATGAACTTCCCGCCATGCCGTTAGAAACACTGGTCATGCATGAGAAATCTGCTATTGCAATTTGAGGACAATGTTTGTGATGCAAGTGAAAACCTCATGATCAAATTGTTTTACTCACCAGTAAAGGAGGCCGAGGAACAGCAAGAAAAGACACACAGACACAGAGAGTCCACTCGTCTCGACTCCAAACCATTTCAGAATGTCGACTAATGGCTGCATGATGAGAACTGTAACTCACACCGCTGGCTCCTGCACACAGTGACGCTGCCAAACTAAATGCACTAAAGAGTTCAAAGTATTCACAATATGACAACGAGCTTACAATCCCTCAGATAAACAATTTTATCAGATCTTAATTTTAAAAAAACATAAGACAAGTAAATTCATATAAAATATCAATAAAAGCCTTTTTTTATATTATAACAATTTTACATTTATCCATTAATGTAACTATCCCTTTAATGTTGGTCACTGCATGTTCACTGCACAGGCCAACACAACAAAGGCAAATACATAAAGACAACACACAAAGAAACACTATAAAAGGGAATTATGTGAATTACACAAAACACTGCATAAAGCAACATAGTTTATCCTATTTTTATTGTACCATTGGGGTATAAACCTGGCTATAGTTGCTTCTGGTAGCTAGATAATTATTAAAAAAAAACAGATGAAAATAACTTCTGTGAAATAAATGACTTTTGCTACAATTAAATCAACTGTGCTGCAATTTTTCACTGAGCAACGAATAAATATCAAGTTGTCATTACAATACATCAGACTTACCCTTTTCTTCAGTGGAAAAAAAAAATTGTCAAAGAAATCCCATAGACTTATACTGAAGCAAAGACCCCAGCAGCAATATCTAGAATGGAAAAAAAGAAAAGAGACATTTGGCCAGTCTTTTCACTTGATCAAAGGCAACCACATAGTAGTTACCCAGAAAACACTAGAAACACCCTAGCAACCACCCTAGAATTGTGCCAGTGAGTGAGTTCTGCATTTGCAGAAGTAGCAAATAGCAAGTGGCACTCTTGTTTCTAGTTAAACAGAATCGAATCGGATCCTTCATGGGGATGGAAACACTGAACTGTGACACTTGATCCATTCACTTCACAGGCATTTTCAGTGGTTAAGATAAATACAATTTGTAAATGGTTAACCAGCTAACGGTCAAGATCGCATGTAAAAATATATAAAGAAATAAAAACAAAGAACTATAAAAATCTATAAAACCATAAAAAAAATTTTTTTTTTTTTTTTTACAGGTTTTATACTACAAGAAACAATAGAATAGCAAAATAAGAGTTAAAGGCACAATATGTAATTTTTTGCAGCTAGATGTCACTTAGTCAAAACAAAGGTGTAGCCTGATGACGCCTTGATTTCACAGAATCATGGGAGGAGTTCTTCTTCACACATACAGCTAGTGGAAAAGAATTGGGATGGGATAGAATTCATGTTCATGGATGAGATTATTAACGTTACTATAGTATGAAGCAGAGCAGGGCCGAGTGCTATGAAAGTAGAAACGAGGCCGCTGGAGCTATTGCTAATTAGAAACAAGTGTGACACACGCCTCGAGAGCAGCAGAACTTTAATTATGCCACAAGTGTCGCTTCTTCCGGTCAACGTTTGAGGTAACGCATCACTGTTTTACCATATTAGATACATTTGTGTCATTACATTTAGATACATTACATTTAGATACATTTCGTTGCACACTGCAGTAAGCTATAGATATTAGTCATGGTAACACATGCTACTCGCGGTAAATCAAGAAAACGAGATTTAAACAATAAGATTTATTTTGTTGAGCTATATAACATAATTAGTTTTATGTTGATGAATGTGTCCGTCCAAACAGTTGCTCACCTGTCTAATAAAAACACTATAATAATATATTAAAGCGTCTTTGGTGTTTCCATGGTTTCTACAAAATAAAAATGGAAATCGAGGGTAAAGCGGGTATGATTTCATTCATAGGCGACACACGGACACCGACCACGTCTTGGTTAAAATTGCTTATTTCTCTGGATTTAAACATTCTTGGAAACATTTGGGATAATGTAAGTACACTCAAAAAAATATTTCAGTCTAAACATAAGTTTTATATAATTTAATTACATAGCAATTTTCCATCCATTTGGATTACATAGTTTTAACATAAACAAACTAATAAACTTTATGTCATTCATATTTGTCAGTCATATGTAAATGAAATAGGTAAGATTTATGTAATAGTTGAGTATATGAAAAGTGAGAGATTAAATGTCTTTTATCTTCAGTTGTTTTCATCGAAGGTTGTGCTTGTTAACAGCAGGTGTTCATCATTAATGTTCAATCATCACTTAATGATCTCAATAACTCTGACACTGCTTCAACAGTGCTTTAACCTCGGCATTTTTCTGTGAACTATTACATAAATCTTATCTATTTCATTTACATATGACTGAGAAATATGAATCACATTAAGTTTATAAGTTTGTTTATGTTAAAACTATGTAATCCAAATGGATGGAAAATTGCTATGTAATTAAATTACATAAAACTTATGTTTAGACAGAAATATTTTTTTGAGTGTACACAAGTCAACAAAATTAATATAACATTGTTTTAGTGGTTTCTGGATATTTTAATCCAAAAATCTTACATATTGTACTTTTAAATTAAATAGCGCTAAGTTAACTCACTTCAGCATGTAATAAAAATAAAGTCAACTGCTTATCAGTTTGATCTTGCATGTTTTTATGCTCTGATACATTGAGTTATGTGTCTTACAGCTTTATGATTTATTTAACATGCTTTTCTCTATATTTCAAAGACAGGCTCTTGATTGTGAACAAGAAGCCCTGAGATATCTGACATATGTCATCGACGTTGTGATGATGCTCTTCCAAGTCAGTGTGGAGGTGCAGTAAAGGAAATGTCTCCAAGGAAATGTAGCTTAAAAACACAGAATCTCCCATAAGAGCGGTATTCCTCCCAGGGCACACCAGCTAAAGGCAAAGAATGCTTACATTTTGTTAATGCTTTTTTTGTTAATGTTTACATCCTGTTAACAGTTAACGCTCCTGACACACTTTAGCAATCTTGTTTGTGAATCTACACAACTGCACACGGCTGACATTTAAGGGCTCGACCAGTGTGCAAAAGGGTCAAATATCACATGGCGTACTTGATTAGACAGTAAAGATCAGAGAAAATAATCATAAACAATTAAGCTGCATTACTGAAGTAAAATGCTTATTAATGTGCATGATTTTTTGTCACATAAACAAATAAATACATAAATATTATTATTTAAAAAAATTAAATAGTGTTTGTTCATTTTTTTACATTTTAATTTTCTAA
Source organism: Zacco platypus (assembly GCA_038088235.1). NCBI lineage: Eukaryota > Metazoa > Chordata > Actinopteri > Cypriniformes > Xenocyprididae > Zacco > Zacco platypus. Next base: position 21,009,529 of record CM076075.1, on the reverse strand, counting down.
AATGTATTTGTCAAATGGAAAGATTTAATTTATTTATTTGATCATTCGTTCTACAATAATAATAACAACAATTTGACAATTGTTTTTGGTATGTATGTATGTGATTGTGAAAATTATGCGACGAAATTAAGGTTCAAGGGTTTAATGCTATTTAAAATTTAGTGGCAACACTGTGTTTCTGTTGCTCCAATACAAATATGAAGCATACGTTCAATATTTAAACGTAATGTCACCTTTACCCCTATTGTTTTGAAATCCATACAGCAGTTTAGCTACGTAAGAAGATGACTGAGCAGCTGCTATCATGTTCCCTGCTAATAATCTTTGCGCTTTCTCGAGTCAACCTGGTATGTTACAGTGTAATGAAAATGTTAGCTGATCGCGATAGTAAATTGTATAAGCAACGCACTTACCCAGTGTTTGCCAACAACCGCTTGCGACGACACGAGGGCGTTCTGGAACTTGTAGTTTTAATGCGTCTGACCAAAACAAAACCCCTACATGCAATGGCTTGTGGTACTTGTAGTTCGCTAGATGGTTATGAGACGAGCTAGACTTTTATTGACCCGAAGGAAATTTGTCTTGGACACAAACAATCCAGTGACTTTTGTAAATACACACGCACGCGCACACTTAGCATACAATACATAAACAAACTGCCATCAACCAAGCAAATATGTGAAATAGAAAATGTACAGTTCTTTATTTCAAATGAAATTAAATAGTTTCTCAAGCAAGAAAAGTATGCTATGAAATATAATTTTCAGTCATTATCCCCAAAGATAATTGCTCTTTTACTTTATATATTACCGGAAAAATATACAATAACTATAAAATAATTTCAGCAGTTAATTCTAGAGGTGTCAGTTTATAGGAGATAACAGATATATGCTATATTTGGTTGTCTTACACTTTAAAATTGTTTTGTGTGGGATAGGTGCACGACCTCCTGAAGATCACTGTTTTGTTTCTGTATGAATCTCATAATATAATATATTTAATCCTTTTTTTTAATTATTAGCTATTATTGAGATTTAACAATAAACATAATATAATTACAGCTGAGATACATTAGCGTTTTAAGTTACATGTCAGTTTATTTATTGTCTCATAAAACATGTTTAAATATAAAAACAAAAGCTCGAAAACAGTCTTTAACGGATGCATGGGAAATTTCCCATGAAATGTTAACAACTTTCATCTCAATAAAAAGACAGTCTAAAAATATCATGGGTTTATGTGTTGTAATTATTTTATGAAATGAACATGTTATGTATTAAAATGGATATCTAGTTCCAGAATACTTGAGAGTAATAACTGTTTGGCTCAAGATTACATCTCTATAATCCCATTCTGATGGACTTCATTCTGCGCAAATCCAGTGACGTCACTGGGCAATCACACAATTCATAACAGGCAAATTCATCCAACATGCTGGGGTGGGGAAAAAAACATGGATACAATCGATATTAACATGCAGTAATCAAATCTCACAGTTGTTTTTTTAATTAAACACGTTATTTTTTAACATAATAGGCTAAAACCTAAACATAGATAAAGGTTGTTACAACAATATCTTTCAATGTTTTTAATAGTCTTTATTATTGTCTGCATCTGAAACACTAAAAATATTATGTTATATCATGCTAAGTCATTTAGACGTATAATTAGGCTATGGTAATCTTTGAAAATGAAAATCAGGTTATCAAAGTACCACGGTATTACCTAATACATCACTATATCATGTTATCATCACAGTAAGGAAGCAATATTCATATCATATCACTGGTATTTTATCGGAACTCGCCGAGGTCTATACGAACGTGATCGAGTAGATCGTCGTTTGATTTAGAGTCCCTGCTCAACACGTTCGCTTGTCTCGTCGTTCGATTACAACGCAAAGTCGCTCCGTTCACTCGCTCGTTTCTCTCATTGCAACTTTTGCAGGCACTCACTCCACAGACATGATCACCAGCTGAAGCCAAGACCTGCAATTTGGCTCTTTTTTGGAGCCAAAACAGCATCTAGACCCGTGGAGTTAAGTTGCTGACATCCTTTTTTCATCAAGCACCCGCGGCCGATTGTCAAATTGAAATTCTGGATGTGATTTTTCATTCTTTTATCCTTTTTCTCTCCCTGATGAACTGGGTTAGTAATGCAGGAGACAGCAGCGATTCTGTCCGCGGCTCAAGATGGCAGATTTTTATTGAGTTGTGAACAGTGCTGTCGCTTCATTTTTTGCCATGAATAACAGAAATCCTTGCACCGATGGCCCCTGTATACGAAGGTAAGATCTACTGCCCTAACGAGGGGGAAATTAATGTCAGACATGCACATAATTGACAACATTATTCACTCTCTCTGCAGAGAGACCATCGGCTCCTGAGGTTTATTACCCATCTGTTTCTTGGGTTAGAGAGGATGCTTTGCTTAAATTATTATTGTTAGTTTGATATACTGTCAGTTAGTTGTTGAATCTGTCCAGGATTATTGTGGATTAAGACTAAAATGTATTTGAAACCTCCCTCTGATTCATTGTGCAATGCTGTCTCTTCATTTAATGTTCATTCTTAGAGGCTATCATTGCAAAATTTTATAATAGATTGCTTCATATGTTGTATGCTCATACCATATAACATAGATTATATGGAGCTATTTTGTTAATAAACGACACAGAGAGGGAAAAGTGGATATGAATCAAACAGGCAGTATAGATAGAGCATGATTGTAAATTAGTAGTTATTTACATCTTTGATTTGCATTTACTATTTTCTTATTTTACTATTGTGTGACTTGTTATGGTTTGTGCTGTAATTTCGATGAACTAATACACGACAGTGTTATGGTGATGAATCCTTGTGCAGGAATGCTTTATGGAAAATACAAGCAGTATAGTACGTTACATCCATAGAAGAGATTTTACTTTTTTACCATTTTCTTTTTTTGTTTTGTTCGTAACAAGGGTTGAAATCGATTCACCAACAGCCTAAAGCTGTTTTTGTTCTCCAGAGAGTATCCCGAGGTCACTTACAGGGTTGGTTCACCTCAAAAATGAATTGTCATAATTTTACTTTCCTTTTTATCATGGAGATTTTAGACCGAATGTTGGTAACAGACAGCCTTAGTCACTCTTTACTTTCATTCTATGCAAAAAAAAACAAAGATGAAATGAAAGTGAATAGTGATTGAGACTGACATGTTTCTAGTCGTGCAGGTTTGAAATGACATGAGGGCTGAGTAAATGAAGACAGAATTTACATTTTTGCATGAACTCTCCCTTTAAGGCTGTGTCTTGAAACGGTGCACTGCCTACCTAGACAGCATTTTGGGGCATCATAGGTGCTTGTTCAGTTTTTGGGGGCATTATACTGCCTTTTGAGTCGGTGCTTAAAATGCTGTCTGTGTAGTCCGTTCACAAGGCACAGCCTGGTTGAGTTTGGTTTCAGAATCAGATTGAGAGTTAATCCTATTCCAGGATAGTTTTAGCTCATAATTTGGACAAAGATGAAGCCGTGCATTTGTACGATAGTGCCCTGAAAATGTCAGAGGTGCCATACCACCCTCAAACAGCAGGATTGCATTTATCCTCTTCAATTTTTCTTTTTTTTTCAATATTTCTCATTGATTACCAATGCTCCCTCTACTGGTGATAGTAGCCCCCCCCACCCCCTCATGATTTTTTTTTTTTTTTAAATCGGTGTCTGTCTTCTATATTATTTGCACAAAAACAATACTTTTTAATCTATGCTTTATGAACTATGCAGTTAAATCAAGTGGGAAAACAACTTTTACTTAACAGTTCACTTTAACTTTCTCAATTGATTAGATGATTTTACTTGACACATGATTGGATGGATGCTAAAATAGATTCATTTTGTAACATTTGAAGACCATTTAGGTAACCTTAAGGGGCATATCTGAAGACCTTTGAGGCTTAAATCTGCCTTCATGTTACTTTAGAGGTTTGCTTTGGCTGTTGTGTAAACAGCATTTCCTATGGGGATGTTCAGCATGATCCCAAAGAAATCCAAATGAGCTCATTTAGCTCAATAATCTGTGGGTCTTCAACCTCATTGTTTAGTTCATAAGGTTTAAAGAGAGATTTGTCATTTTGAAGTTATTGTTGAAGTGGAAAAGACATTGTTCTGCTGGTTTCTCTTTCTCTGCTCTTGCATATTATATATAGATGTGTGCACTCACACATGTGGAGCAGCATCACACATTTGCTTTACTGTCCATATGTCTTGTGTGATATTATGAATGTAATTGTGTAGTTTTTACACTTCAGATGGCTGGTTATGTGGTTTCTTTTGCGGTTTGTCATTTTTTTGTTTCACTCTTAGGGTTGTTTTCACTGAGTTCCAAAAGACAGAGATTTTAATATGCTCATGTCATTACCTTGCGAACACCTAATAATTGGTTTATTTGTTGCTTTTTGTGGTTTGAGCAAGCGTTCCAATGAAACGGCAATCTTTTGAGTGTATGCGAGCATGCATTAAAACTAGCTTAAATGTCTTGTCATGCTTGTTTAGCATTTATTTACGGACTCTTCTGCTCATCTCATGGCTGTCAGATGCGTGCATTGTGTCGCCAAGGCACATGCGCGCTGCATTGAGCACTTTTCAAAAAGCAGGAGTAAAAGACCTTTCAGTTTGTGAATAAATATCTGTTACTGCTCCAGTTTAGGGTACAGACTGTCCGTGGAGACGTTTGTAATGCCAGGCCATAGTGAGAGCTCTTTGTTGTTGCCTTTTCCCCTGCACTGATGTGTCTTTGTGGAGTGCTGTGGTGCAGGCTCAACGCTCTGGCCCCAGATTACTCTTCCGAATGGGACTGAGCCAGAGGAGTCTTGGCTCCTGGCCTCGTAACCCACACTGACATGTTGATAAATGCCTGATGTGAGGACCAGGACAACCTGTCTCTACGGCAGAAGGAAGCAAATGTTTAGCTTTGGAAATCTACAGACGGAAAAAGACATCTTGAGTCAGGCCTGGGCTTTTTCGTTTTATTTTTTCTCTTTATGTTTAGGGGTCATGTGAGGTGATTATTAATATTATTTGCATTATGCTTAATCTTTAATGGAATAGATTATTAAAAATGAAAATTCTGTCCTTATTCCCAGTTTCAAGCATGTATGACTTTCTTTCTTCCCTGGAACACCAAAGGAAATGTTTTGCAAAATTTCCAAGCTGCACGTTACCATACATCAAAAGTTTGTGGTCAGTAAAGAAACGAGGATTTGATCAAAAATAATAGTAACTCTTTTATAATGCTACAAGATTTTTATGACAAATAAATGCTGTTATTTTGAACTTTGTTCAAAGAATCTTAATAAATTGTTACCGTTCACACAAAAATATTGAGCAGCACAACTGTTTTCATCATTGATTGTAATAAGAAATGTTTCTTGAGCATCGAATCAACATATTATAATGATTTCTGAAGGATCTTGTGACACTGTAGACTGGAGTCAAGATGCTGAAAATTCAGCTTTGCCAATATAGGAATATATTACATTTTAAAGTACATTAAATTAATGTTTATTTTTAATTGTAATACTAGATTTCACAATATTACAGTTTTTATGTATTTTTGATCAAGTAAATACAGCCTTGGTGAGCATAAGAGACTTAAAGCTTAAGCATTTTACTGACTCTAAACTTTTTGAATGTAGTATATATTCACCAGAGACTGTCACCATCAAATTGATCCATAAGGCTTCTGCATTATATCCCAAGCCCTCTGAAACCAATAACACCCAGTATAATGGTTTTTATTTTCTAAACCATGTAATTAGTTGTCATTTTCTTGTAGATGATCTCTGCCAACTGTTTCAGACCCCTAGAAACCTTCTTGGAGGTTCAGTTCACTCTGCCATCTCCACTTTACGGCTGTCTGATTCATAATACATTTCTTAAAACTGTTCTAACATGTTTTGGTGTAGTTGATTGATTGCCCCTAACTGATCTTAACCCATGCCCAAGGTCCAAGGTTTTTGCCATTTGAGAATTGCAGGAAAATCTATAAGTTTGGAGGTCATTACCCCTGACTGAGTTTACATTGTTGGTCCCCTTGATCAAGAGGAAGTGCTTCTTTGTGAGGACACTGAAGCATTGTCACGCCAGTCTCCCTTTGGCAGACGGACAAATGCCTGGTTCTTCCACGTTTGAAAACCACAATGGCTGTCCAGGTCATCGGTCACTCTTAGAAATAGATGTTTCTAGTGCATTATCCTCACAGAAGTCCTTACAGGACTTTTTGCCTCACCGTGGGTCAATGAATGAACCGCAGTCTTACTGAATGTGATTATGCTGTCCACATCTTGTGCTCCTTTGAAGCCTGAGGGACATTTGAGCTCTCAGAACCTCAGCGGGGAAATGGCTCACAGGTGTGCTCTGGTGCCCAAGGGAGCAGGATTGTGGGATATGGGGGTTGGTTAGTTAATGGGGTCTGTCCTACTGACAGAAACCAAAAGTGTAGGGGAAAACAGGGCTTTGTGTTCCTGACCAGGGTGAGATCGTTCATTTTTTTGGTAGGTATTTGCTTTGTTTGTGAAGTGTACCAATTTAATGTACAATATCAATGTGCATTGACAGCATCTAAATTGTGTACACTAATGAATGTATGATTTTAGAGGTGTTTTTCTGCTGATGAATCAAAGACTTTTGTAAATCAAACTTAGGACTGTTATCCTGTCTGGATTTTTGACTGCTAAGAGTCATTTGTGCTCTGTGAATGGCTGTAATTGTCTTCAAAGCTAAACAAAATAAGTTATATTAGTGGATGTTGAAATATAGTGGATGTTTATGTATAACCTGTTTCTCTAACTGATTTATGTGGGTGCTGTCACAGTGATTGTGACCTCTGGAAGTTTCACAGAATGAAAACGTTAAAATGTCAAATTAAGTAAACGACTTTAAATGTGAAGGCTTAAAATATTTAATTAATCTATTTTATTGTAGACACAATGAAAACATGTTGAATTATATTAATTCAATATTTTATAAACATAAAACATTTGTGAACATCTGTGTCTCTGAAGTTGTTTATTCGTAAAAGGCTTTACATTTCAGATGCTATCAATTCGCTGATATTGTATGTTTTATTGTATGAGTATGCAAGCACATGAAAATGTATGTTTGTTAGAGGGACCAGTGGAGAATTTGAGGACATAAGATTTTGTTTTTATTTTAGTTTTATTTCAATTAATGAAAAGTTTTTTTGAGTAATTAGTAATAAGTTTAATTATTTAGATTAATTGCAATTATTTTATTCTTTTGATGGCCTTTTTTAACAGTAGAAATAGACAAATCTGCATTTTGTTTTGTGGTAAAAATATTTACAAACTTACTAAACAATTTAAAATATTAATGAATATTTTGTTGTACCTTTCAAAGGAGTTTTTTCCTTATTACTTTTATCTTTTTTTACAGTTTTATTACACTGGTCTCTCTGGAACAATGCTTATACATTCAGAATTCAGTGTTTTTCTTCAGATTTATAAATTCAACTGTGCTTTAATAGAAAAGATACACATACTTAATATTTGATTTAATTTGACTCAATGTTTGTACTTTAATAATTCCTGAGGTTTTAGACTAATGCCTAATATAAACGACAATTTCTTTAGAATGCAAGTTGTCTTTATAATATCATGTTTAATATTACATGTGATATAAGTAGGTGCATTTTTACATTTAAATAAATAGCTGGCTTGCAAAAGAATGCATCACATTGCATTGATATTTTTCTTTGTGTTCTGATCTGTACATGACCTGCAGGCCGCATAATGGGATTTTATTATTTCAAAATTGGCCTGTTTGCTGTGCTCATGTTGACTTGCGTAATAATTTGTTATGTAACTCCCAGTTTAAATGACTAATTTGTGGTTCTCTGTTTGTGAAAGTTTTGGCATGGCTGGCAACGATTAGGCTGTTATAAGATTTCAGGGGGAGAGATGGCAGTGACGTTAGCCCGAGAGCTCTCGCCACATGCGCTGCGCTGAGGTAGGTGAGTTCAGCATTGATTCGCAGCCATGCGGAGAAACGGAAGGATCCAGCTGCAAGCCTGTCTGTGTGTTTCATGGTGCAGGCATCAAATATGATGCAGCTCCAAGGGCATTTTCAGACAATGCTGAGTGTCATACCTTTCTACACCCACACTTGTCCTGGAGCACAGATGCATTCTGGGATATGTGGCGTGTTTACATGGTAAACAAAAGGTTTGCATTTAGTTGCCAGGCTGTATCAACACACAGTCACTTAGCGAGGTAAATAAGTAGCAATGAAAATGCAAAGGTAAACGGAGGAATATGACAAGCAAATCAAGCACAGGAGACATTTTTTGGAGCTTATTTCTGCCACAGAATAAAAATAATAAAAAATAAAACTTTTTGTCTCACAATTCTGACTTTTATCGTAACTCTTTCTTTATATAGGAAGAAAAGTCAGAATTGTGAGATATAAACTCGCAATTGACCCTTCGCAAAGACCCGCCTCCTTAAGTTACTGTTGCTTTGTCCGACAAGCCATGCGCTCCCACGCCACACATCATATGAAACGGTTTCATATTTAAAATTTTTTAATTGTTTAAAGAAGTTTAAGCAATTAATATCGTATAGTGTCTCTTTAATGTGTCGTGACAGATCGCTGTAGCTCCTTCAACCATCTCTTCATACTAGTTCATTTATAGCATCAAATAAACATGAATGGACATCAGAAGGAATGTTGTTTCAAGCGCTGAAAGACGTGAATACACACAATTTTTCAAATTCAAGTTCACCAACGTTAATCTACTAACTCCCCTGACTGCATTATAGGACAAAGTGGCGGATTCTGGGTTATGATTGGTCAGATCGCCTGTCAATCAAACTGCTGGCGAAGGGTCAATTGCTAAAAGAAAAGTCCAGCTTGTTTCTGCCATGGAATAAAAGAGGTAAAACAAAATGGTAATTGTTGCCTTTTAATCTCACAGTTCTGACTTTTTTCACCGTTACAAATACTTACAAAGTTCCAAATTGTGAGATATGAACTCAATTATGAAAAAAAAAAAAAGTCAGAATCGTGAGATAAGTCTTATGATTTTTTTTTTTAAATTTTAAATGTAAATTTTTTTATTCTTTTGAAGAAAGCTTCAATACAAACTGGCCTGTTTTGACTCATTCTGCCAGGTCTGGTGGATGTGCTTTTTTTTTTTTTTTTTCTTGAAGGGTGGGGGTCCAACTGGCATGTTTCCTTTGATCAGATATGAGAGGATCAGTTCATGCTGGGGTCTCTCCCGGCTGCATTCTTCCACCAACAAAGGGAAATGAAAGGGGGGCTTTTTTCACAGCCGCTGGATTTGCGGGGCTGTAATCACATGGCAATTACTCCTTCATGAAGGGCACCATTCATTTCGCCTTCACACCTATGGTTACCGGCACCAGGGTTCATATCACCAGACACTTACTGATGGAATTCAGCTGCTTTTGTAAAATGCACTCCTGCTTATTCATATGGATACATCTACTTTAATCTGGCGGCTTCATTTGAAAACAGCATTTTTGTTTTAAAACGCTCACTGTTCACATTAGCATTCATCCAAAAGTTGCTCATCCACAGTGAAATGTCTGAAAAAGCTTAATCACCTTACTGTGCATGAGTAAAACATAATCAAGTTCACTGAGATGATCCCAAGTGACCAGTTATCATAAAGTTCTCATGCTATTCTGGCACGATCATTTCATTAGCAAAATAACCCTACACTCAATGGTGCCTCCTGGTCACGCTCGCACTTAAAATCGCTATTCCATGTATGGTCTAAAACGCAACTGTCATGTTTTGCAATTGTGAGTCCATTTTCTGTCATCATTTTCGAATACCTCTAATTTCAAAGTCCACACTACAATGCAATAACGCGTCTTCAAATTGATTCACTTGAGAGTTTTCGCTGGAGAAATACGCTGTCTCGATGTAGACCGAACGATAAATGTAGAGAAAAAGATTATCCAGATTAATGTTGCTGTAGCCTCTATCTCAGGGCTGCAGTTATGAATTTTAGTGAAATCCAAAAACTGCTTGATTATATGGGTAACTTTGTTTTTTTGCCAACATATTTGATCTGTAAGTACAGTAGATGGAGATAAAATGTGGTTTTGTAGTCTCATGTGCCAGTTTTTGTAATGTGGGTTACTGTGCATGAGCATACATGGATGAAACCGGGGGTTAAATTGGCATACAATGAGTTCATTGGTCTTTCAGTATGCTCTCCCCCTCCCTATTCTGCTCATGCTATGCCAGCTTGCTGAAAGCACATTGTCTATGCCCTATATAATCCCATTGTTGTCGAGAAACCCCCAAGACTTAGGCCATTTGGCATGGCAAGGCCGGGCCCACTTTATTGAAGTTGATGTACAGTCCAAACTTGATGTGACAGACAGATTAACTTTGCCCACAAATATCTCATTGTTAGAACCCATCAAAATTAAACTGTTGCATAAAGATGCCCATGTTTCTTTGATTACATACATTTATTCATTTATTAGGGTTGGGTTATTTAATATGTGGAAACTCAAGGGGCGTACACACACTCTGATAGTGATTTGCAGTGTCAAAGAGGGTGGAAGTACTTTATTATTAATGAGATTTGGTTCAACATTATGCAAATTAGTAGGGAAGGCTTGCCACAGCTACCAATGGAAGCACAGATGGTGATGCGCACATGATTTGGTCTCTAACAATATAGATGCACTATTTTATTTATTTATTGTTTTCTATTAATGACTTTTCTGTATTTATTAGTGTGTGTGTGTATGTGTGCATATTATATATATATATATATATATATATATTAAAATTAATATTCATGTCTTTTACACTGTACAGTGTTGTGAAGCCTAAATTTACTTGTAGCATACAATTTATTTTACAGTTTTATGTTTTAATCACTTTTTTCATATTTTAATATGTACTGTTTTTTCTATTTGTTTATACATTTTTAAATTGCTTTTTTTATTTAAATAGAGTTGGATAGATTTATATCATTCTTTTGCCTTTCCCCCCTCTTTTATTGATATAGATAGTGAGAACAGGATCAGGATGTGTTGCTTGCTGGTTTCGAATTGGCATTCGAGTATGTGCGTCTTTTTCTTCCTTTAAGCGTTTGTTGAAGGATATATAGTCAGGAGAATAGAGAAGAATAGCCCTGAGAGAGATATTGTCAATAAAGAAGTCTCTTCACTACAGGGCTCTTCAAAATGGTCACTTTCCACCCTCTCATTCTCATGTTTTATGCCTCACGTACTGAAAGTGGTAGACAGTGCTGCAGGTAAAACTCTCACCACACACACAGTCATTGTGGGGTTTGGCCATCCAGCCTGACTGTGGGCTCTTCACAGATGGCTGCAGGTAGCGTGACACGCTTGGCTGATAACCAAAGGACTTCAAAGCCCCAGACAGCCAGAACTGAGCTGAGCGAGTCTGCCCCACTTTTTGATGTTCGCCTGGAGGAGAGAGAAAGGGACACCGGCGCCCCGACAGACCAGAGCGCTCTTAAGAGCCGGAGATGAGCGGGACCATTGCCCCTTAATGAGCTCTGCTCGAAAACCCATCACACTCACACACAGGTCCTCTTTGTCAAGAAAGCTTGATCAGGAAACGATAGACTCTAGTTAACCAAACCTCTGATTGGCAACTAATCTTAGCTTCTAAGAGATCCAATTTTTTTTTTGCAGTTTTCTTTTCTCTTTAAATTAAAGTTCTCTTTGAATTTACAGTGAGGAGAAGGTTATAAAAGAGAGTATTAAATGGATAGTTCACCCAAAAATGAAAGTTCTGTCATCATTTACTCAGCTTCATATCTTTTCAAACCTGAATGATTTTCTTTCTTATGTGGAACACAAAAGAAGATGTAAAATGTCTGTTTTTGTCCTTGAAATGAAATTCAGTAAATATTTAGTCATATTCATACATTTTAGTCAGTTTTGCTTGGATGCCATTTTAATTTATGAAAGTAATGTTTTAGTTGACAAGAACTCAATAATTTAGTATGATTATTTTTACACTATTGTTTAAAAATTTAGGGTCAGATTTTAATAATGGTTTAGAAAGATCTCACTTTTATTCATGAAAGCCTCATTTATGTGTTCAAAAATAGAGTAAAACAGTAATATTGTGAAATATCGCAATTTAAAACATGTTTTATTTTAATGTTTTCAAATGTAAATCAGCTACCACATAATACTTCAGAAATCATTCGAATAATATATGATTGGTGCTGAAGAAAAATTTCCCGTTCTCAATGTTGAAAACGTTGATGTATTTGTGAAAATAGGATTTTCAGGATTCTTCGTAGCACTTTACAGTCCTGTTCCCAATTTACATACATGTGCTTATTACATGTTTGTTAAATTATAATAACTGGGTAATAACTATGTACTAACCCTGAACCTACACATAAACCTAACGTTAACCCTTATAGTTACCTTACATTACTTAGTGTTTCAATAGGCAAGTACACTAAGTACATGCAAGTACACATACTGTAAAAAAAAAAGTGCAAACAGATTCTTTAATTAGAATGTTCAAAAGAACAGCATTTTTGAGAAATCAAAACCTTTTGTAACAATGTCTTTATGGTCACTTTTGATCAATTAAACGCATCCTTGCAGATTAAATTTATTATTTTACTTTTAAACCATAGTGTAGGTGTATTAACAATAGATTTATTTTCTTGTCATATTTTCATCAACAGTATATCAAAGTTGTTTTATAATAATAAAAAAAGATGTAGTCAGAAAAAACATGAAGTAACTTTACTGATGAGATTACCTTGCTTAGAGGCAGAGAACATGAAAGATGCGCTTTGGGCCGCTGGTGCATGACGTAGGCCGTGGATTTCACTCTATACGCTTTCACTGACCGCACTCTGAACTGACCTATCGTTCAACACACACTCGAGAGAACGGCAGAGAGCTAAAGGGAGGCTGATGATAGATGTGGTATCTTCCATCCTCTCTGTCTTCTCCTTTGCTGGGGTGTATCTTGCAGGGCCGATATCTTGGAGGTTAATAATTGAAAGGGTGCTGGTGGGTTGTTGGCTGGGTGTAGTTATGCGTAGGCTGTAACCTTTGTGTGTGAGAGACGCCCTCCCCTTTTTCAAGATCAATGACACATGTGAGCCTGCCCTCCCCTCTGTATATCCCATGACCGGTCAGGGCACATCGACACTCCCAGAGCCTAGAAAATCTCTGTCTCCTTCCTCACGCCGTCTCCAAGAAAGGCCAAGCGCTGACCTTTTGCTATGAAAGCATGGCCTTTGCCGTTTCTGGGATTGTTGTTTTTACCTTACAAACTTTATGACCGTGAACAAAACATACCAAGAGTGCGAGGGAGAATGAGGTTGAGGTTCCTACACGATGGATGGAAGCTGATACAACTGGGTGGATGCTGAGTGTCAACTCTGGGACTCGATCCCTCGTGGGCTCTGGATCCTGTTTATTTCAGGCTGGACACCCTCTTTCATGTGTCTTGAAAGTCTGTGTTGCCTTTGGTGCCATGGACTGGCTGACTGATTAGAGGCTTCTCTCTTTGAGATGTACGACACGAGAATGTACAACACCAGAATCCCTTTGGGACGGTGCTATACAGGGACGCTGTAACCTCTAACTTCACGCAGAGACAAGACAAGCCCGTCAATAATGTATATGACCCCTTTCTGCTTTGAGTAAAAATGTGAGTCACATGTTCTGGTGTGTGTGTATAACAGAGAGATCCTGTCACGTTTAAAGTGGGACCTTAAGGGGCCAGGAAGCTTAGAATTGACCCTTTTCAAAGACCCGCCCCCTTTAGTTACTGTTGCTATGTCCGACAAGCCATGCCGCTCTCACGCTACACATCATGTTCTCACGCAGCGAAAAATACATTGTGGAGCAGGTTACTTTTGATATGAAACAAGGTTTCAAATTTGAAATATTGTAATTGTTTAAAGAAGTTTAAACAATAAATACTGTATAGTGGCTCTTTAATGTGTCGTGACAGATCGCTGTAGATCCTACGTCACTGTTTTCTGCAGTGCTGATATACCTAAATTAACTAGACTAATAACTACTGATATTTGCAACGGAATGAATCAATAATATATAGAATAGGCTGCACAATGACACTATTCTCTTATTAATGTAAAGCTGCTTTGCCACAATTTGCATTGTAAAAAGCGCTATATAAATAAAGATGACTTGACTTGACTTGACTTGACTTCAATCGGCTGAACCAACCATCTCTTCATACTAGTTCATTTATAGCATCAAATAAATATGAATGGACATCAGAAGGAATGTTGTTTCGAGCGCTGAAAGACGTGAGGACACACAATTTTTCAAATTCAGGTTCACCAAAGTTAATCTATTAACTCCCCTGACTGCTTTGTCGGACAAAATGGCAGCTTCGGGGTTATGATTGGTTAGATCGCCTGTCAATCAAACTGTTTGCGAAGGGTCAATTCAGCTTTGAAATTAAAAGAAAAAAGAAGACAAGAATGAGGAAACAGAATGTTGTAAAATGCTAGTTTGGAGAATAAATGGGTAGGTCCTCGAAAAATAATTGTTTTTTTTCTATTTACTTTTTTTTAATGCATTGAGCTTATTTAAATAGTACATACTCATTTCCATTTTTTTTTGTTTAGATTATCTGTTCCATCTAACACTCAAAGTTCATCTTCAAAAACACTTTTAATTTAATAGCATTGTTAAACAATCTTTAGCATCTCAGAATGAATATCTGTTGATTATACTGTATATTATAATGTCGTGATGCCTAAATTCCTAGGATTTGACTTGTTTTTAGTGTTTTATTTTTAATTATGTAGAGAAAACGGTATAGAATTTTCAGTTTGATGAGCCAGCCTTATGTTTTGTTTAGATACTATTATATTATTATTAATATTTTGAATTAGATTTTTTTTATAGTTTCATTTAAATTTTTATTGTATTTTAAATTTAAATTGTATTTTTAGTTAGCTGGTAGTTTCCAAGAAAACATTTTTCATTTCCTTCTTTTTATTATCTAATATTTATAATTAATTTCAGCATAAATTTGTTAGTTTTAGTTTAACGGTAACATCTCGGTAAAGCTGTATTTTAGGGTCTAGGAATAAGAATGTAAAAAAAGGTCATTAATTTGTTCTTAATAAGTATAAACAGCTAAAATTCTAGTAATATAGACCATATTACTAGAATATTGGCTGTTTATACTTATTAAGAACATATTAATGACCTTTTTTACATTCTTATTCCTACCCAATACCTAAACTTAACAACTACCTTAATAATCAGTAAATTAGGAGTTTATTAAGGGAAAAATTGTATTTAATTGTGAATGTGTTCCCCATACTAAAGTGTTACCAACATCACTTATCAGTTTTATTTTTAATATCTGTCTAAAAAAGTCTGCATGAATATTCTGATAAACGTCTGCACCTCTCGTGTTTTGCAGAAGAACTGAGGGTGAGTAAATGATGACAGAATGTTCATTTTTGGATGGACTATCCCTTTAATGTGTGTGTTTGTGCGAGGGGCAGTTTGGCACTGTGGCCTGAAATGTCTCATGTGGCTGACACTGCTAAGACCATGTGCCTGAACTCTTGCATTTGAGAGGGGAGGATACGTACATAAACACACACACACACACACACACACACAATCGTCCCATGCTGAAGAGAAAGCAGGGAGTGGGTGGGTTGAATGCTTATCACAATCAGACACATGGACAGTGTATGTGTGTGTGTGTATGTGCTTGTCAGGCCTTCACTGGTGTCAGTGCTGATCCTCTCTTACAGCCCTGCTCTATACCAGCCAGCCAGCGCTAAAAAAAACAAAACAAACAAACATCCTTTTGAAACCACTCTATGGCTTGCCGTTGGTTGCCATGAAGACTGATCGGGTCTGACTGGTTCCTTAGCACTTCGGTATGATCTGATCCCGAGAGACGCCCCTGCTCAGATGTTTTAATGTGTGTTTGTTAATATGTCTCTGAGAATCTCTGAAGGGTACGGCTCCATGTGTTTGCCCATGCGTAAAACAAATGACACAGCCATCATAGATAGATAGAGATATAGATATTGGCAGTAATGGATTCCACAGCACTACGTGGCCACCCAAATAATGTATGCAATGTGCAACACAAGGCAGATATGACACACATACACACACAAAAAAAAGGTTTTTTTTTCTTGTTGTTTGTTTCATTTTGTATTCCATGTATATTTTCACCAATGAAATGTAGGTTTCCTGATCAGGTATTCGGTCTTAAAGAACTTTAGATTTACATTTTAGAAGCTTTCCATCCGTTCTCTAAACTGCTTATCCTTTGTAGGATCGTGGATATTGTACTTAAGTTTGTCTGTTCATGAATAAGTATAGAAGTACACTTTATGTATGATGTTTTTTTTGTTTTGCTTTTTGAGCCCATGTTGGATTTACCCAAGATTAGTGTTGATATAATTGAACAGTCATCTGGCTTTGTGTGCCGTGAGTGACTTGGGTTTTCATCAGCTAAGGATCAGGTATTTAGAGGCTTTCTCATTTTTAAGCTCTTAGTTTTGGGCAGAGCATGTTGTTTGTTTGGATCTGACTGAGTACGCTGTTGTTGTTTTTTAATAGAAGTTGAATCAAATGACAGTAATGAAGCTTTAGAGAAGGATCGGTCTCAAACAGTTCTTTAAATTGAATCTAGGTCATGGCCCATATCATGGGTGAATACTTAAAGGTGCAGTTGGTGATCTGGAAAATGCTAACGTTAGCCTGCTAACATTGAAAGCAGTCCCGCCCTCCAAAGCCACGCCTCCTCCAAAACACATGAAGACGACGCATACACAGCTGCTCTCGGCGTCACAAGAGGCGGCATTATACTACCTCATGTATCGCATAACATTACAATAAAAACGAATGTAAACAACTTGGAGAGCTGGTACCTGACTGTTGCAGATTCATTTTTGTGTTGAAACGCACTATTACAAGTCTGATGGGAACAGCTCCGGTTAGAACGTCACGGGTTGCCATCTCTTAATCACGGTAGTTATGGCGTGAAGTTCCGTGAACGCAACATAAGCTTGTTGCTTTCATTCGGTAGGAACTTTAAAATGTGGCTGCTGTTTGTTTGCAGTACTCCATGACTGAGGTCTGTCTGTAATCTGTATAAACTGCATAGCATGAAACTCACTGATGACGTATGATGTATGCGTGAACAAGGTGCACGAGGGAATGTAAAAACATACACTGACAGGCAGGTAGGGCATTGTGTTATTTCATTCGGACCGAATATAATAATTGGATGGAAATTTTATGGTTCTAAGCCTTCCACAGATGATATATTTATAAAAATACATTTAGACCGTTTAACATAGTGATTGCTACCAGGATATGAGGAGACTTTCAACCAGTTTAACAAAAAATGTTTCTGTAGAGAATCACCTATTCCACCTTTAACAGATTTACACTTAACTAAAATAAATACAAATACCATTATTATTATTATCAAGTAGATGAGGAGAAAAATAGAAGACAAAAACGTTGGGACAACACAGAGAGGTTCAAAACAGAGAAATTCTAGCACATTTAACTTTACAGTACTCTTAAAGATGAATGAAAAATTAAGAGATGCAATTTAAAAAATAATGCTATAATGATTTAACTGGAATGATTGTTTAAAATAAAAATATATATGGGGGGAAAAGGTTCTCAAACAATCAAGAATCAATGAATATGCGTTTTTAGCTCTTTTGAAGGTAATTAAAGAAAAACATGGAAAAACTATTAAAAATCCTCTGGCTTTTATCATTTGATTTGTCTTTATATAAAGGTCATGAAGGGAATAAAAATTATGGACCATGTATAAACTCATTCATCATCTTTTAGCCAAAACTAATTAATTCGCCTAGGCAGACTCTGATGGAGTCACGGATTACATAATTTTAAAATGTATTGTTGTTCACTGTGTGCGTTTGTATGTGTTCCTGTTTTGTTCTTTTGTTCTGTCCAACCCTGTAATTTCATTCTTGCCTCCCCAGAAAATGTCATCCCGTTCAGTAATCAGATTACTCATAGTTTATGGCTTTTACCGAGGTATTAATATGTTGTATATGTTGTTCACTTATCACTACCGTCAGTGGCTGGCAGGACTCCAGGCTTTGTTTATGGAGCTCTCAGCACCGCGGCTCTACAGAACATCATTTGTGACTCAAAGTCAACATGAAACTGCAACTTCGCAAACCATTTAAATGTGAAGTATGATAAATGGGAAAAAAAGTAACAACTTCATCCATCAGGAACTGATTGGATTGTGAGTCATGCGTATGATATGTGATGTGGTTTGGGGTTAAACAAAAAACAAGAGGGCTTGGTAACACTTTATTTTACAGTGTCCTTGTTACACATTATTATAACTTATGCATAATTACATGCAACTTAACCTAATCCTAGCCATTTAGTAAGTACATGTAGTTAAGTAATACTGAGTACTTAAATGTATAATGTTACTACAACAATGACACCTTAATATAAAGTGCAACCAAAAACGTGAAAAGGAAACTTATTAGTCATATATTTTTTTTAATCAAAATACCTTATATATTTTTTTTTCCTTTGGAATTACATGCACCAATAAATAGTTATTAATAAGACCAGAAATGTAAATAGCAAGTAAATTTGGTCACTTTTGAATGACTTAAAGGGGACATATTATACACTATTGTACTGTTATTTATTATTTTTACTCCTTTATAATGTTAGTCAAGGTTTCTTGCACCAAAATGTGACAATTTTCTACCTTCTCTATGAGCATTAAGACTAAACAGGCTGTTTTGCTACTGTACCTTTAAGACTTCTATCTGTAAATGACCTCCATTATGATTGTCTAACCTTCTATGTACCAGCATAGTTTAATATGGTGGCCCAAGTTGCTAAATACTGAATTGCTGTTGATATGTAAACGTAGATGATCATACGCTGAGGTACTGAAGGTAACTTTAAAGTGCCCCTATTATTATTACTTTTCATGTAGTGTGTAACTGTTTGTGAATATAAAAGGTCTGTGAAGTGTCAAAAATCAAAGTGCACTACAAATGGAGTTATTGTCTCCCAAAATAAATAACCTATTCTGAACTGTCCGAAACGAGTCACCAGTAATTCCAGTTCTGCTTCCTTCACGAACCTACACTGGAGTGTAACACGTTCAGATATGCTTTTGGCTGGTTCTTTTCTGACAAGTGCTGTAAAAGCTATCACAACAGACTGGGCCATCTGACCAATCAGAGCAGAGCTCTCAGAAAGGAGGGTTTTCGAGTAGAGACACCGAATCCTTTAGCAAATTTTTCAGACACTGTGAGAAAAGAGTTGATGCTGAAATGTATATTATACATATAAATATATAATATACATAGGAGACCTCCAAAGCAAAATAGGAACTTTTAAAAAGGCATAATTGGGGCTTTTTAACATGATTCTGAATTAATGATTTTTAATCTTAGTGTCTGAGTGAACTAGAATAGGTGTTTTGTGAGTATGTAATCCTGTTTTCCATGATACTACGTCCCCTTTAAAGAGTTTTAAAGTACCTTCCCATCATTCCATACAAGTTGCCGTAGGGTTATAGAGGTCGGCCACACACACACACACACACACACACATACAGTACACTCCTGGACTGTGATGTATGTGCCGGAAAAAGCGGTCATAATGTATCCTGAAGAACTTGCCTGTGAGGACTTTGGCGTATTAGCCGTGTCTGTTTATCTCTGTGGTATTCTCCAGAACCGTCATTTGTGTTAAGATTATACTTGATGGAAAACACAAACTGAACCAGCGAATGACAGATGCTCAGAATTCCAGAAAATCACACAGTGTTAAAATAGCGCTAAAGAGGAAATGTTTTCATGAACGGCTGCTTTTTGTTTAAGGAGCACACAAATTCACTTTGATAACACTTTTGTTCAAAATAAGCTTCTTTTGTTAATTCCGAGGCTGTTTTTAACTTGTTTTGTGGTTAAGAACAGTTGTTTTGTCAGGGTAGAGAATCACAATGGAGGCCACATTTATACGAGCTTTGAGTGCCACAGCTGCAGGATGTGCTCTGCATGTGCATGTGTTGTCTGCACTCTGTGCCTGAATCTTGTTTCATCTGTACCTGGCTTGGCTCTGTGGTTAGACTCTGGCATGTTGCTCAGGTCTGGTTCTTTTGAAGTGCAGCAAAAACCTGCAAAACATACATTCGCAGGTACACATACACACCGCAACAGACAATGACATGGTTTGCTATTGTACCTCAGACATTCCAAAGAGAGCCAAATAAAATAATGTTTTACTAGGTAGTAGTGCTGGTAAATGTTAGTGGGTGGCTGCATGAGTGTATCGATACTGTTACTGTAATGGTCTGATAACAGGGTTGTACAAATTGCTTCTTATCGTGTACTTGCAATGGCTGTCGTCTTTTTTTGTGCTCTCGAAGTGGAGACTGAGTTAGTCAGCTGGTCCTGAAACATGAAAGTGGCTACTGTGAGCTCCCCGCTACACTTCAAAAAGAGTTTTTGAGCCTGATGCTAATATCGTTGGGAAATCCTCATTATTATTATAGCAGTAATAATCGTATTATAATTATTTTTATCATCATTATTATCATTATTTTATTATTTATTATATTTATATTATTTATTTTATGTAATAATTATTTTATTTATTGTATTTTGTGACTTTTTAATATTTATTATTAATATTAGGTGGTGGTTGTAGTAGTAGCAACAGTAATAATTTAATTTATTATTATCATCGGTTATTTTATTTGTTAATTCTGTTTATTTAAAATATTATTTATTATATTTTACTAACCTTTGTGTTTGACTGCATATTATTTATTATTATTATTATTAGTAGTAGTAGTAGTAGTAGTAGTAGTATTTAAATTTTTAATATATTTTATAATATAATATTTATTTATATTTTTATTTATTGTGCTTTGCAAAATAAAAGATGACCATTGATTTGTAATATAATTTAGTATTTTAATCCATTGATTTTTTTATTTATTATTTTCTACTTGTTTTATTTACTTTTATTATTATCATTATTACTACTATTACTACTACTACTACTAATAATAATAATAATATTTAATTTATTTTTATTTAACAAAATTGTATTTATTTTGTTTATATATTTATTATATTTTTATTAACTGATATGTTTTACCGTTAGTTGTAGTAATAATAGTATTGATTTGTTATATTATTATATATTTTTATTATGATATTTTTGATTAACTTTTTATTAACATTTTACTGACTTAAATGTACATCTACATTCCCTGAAGAAGCTTCGTAAACGCAGTTATCTGGCAAACTCCCACGATGCCCTCTCCATATGTCTTCTATAGCCCCTTCTAAACATATGGCGTTCTCTATTTTCACACACAGCCTTGATAAGCAGTCACTAACAGGCTGGTTGGAGAGGTCATAAAGCCTGTGTGTGACAGTGTGTGTTATTTGTTTGTCTTTCTCAAAGGCCGTCAGAACACATGTCAATGGCTTTAGCTGTTCTCAGCCCCAGCTGCTCTAGCCATCCTGCTCACTAACACCTAGACAAAACTGTCCAGACTAAATAGCACACAAACACCCCGCTAATGGGTCAAGTTAGGGCGTACCATGCATGTGTGCGTCCATGTCCCACTTCATTCTGCACCATCCATATCCATTTAACCCATTACTCAGCGGTTGCTCTTTCAAAGCTCAGGATTCCTACTGGATGTCTCAGATGTTTTGTCTGAAATTTCATGGGAAACATTTGTTGACATAGAGTAAGAGCATAGCACATAGCTTTAAATAATTCTGTCTGTCTGTTTATCTGTCTGTCGTTCGATCTGTCGTTTTATCTATTGTTCTATTGTTCTATCCGTCTGTCTGACTATTGATCTATCATTCTATCTATCGTTCTATCAATCATTATATCTATTTTTCTGTCTGTCTGACTATTGATCTATCGTTCTATTGCTCTCTTTATACTTCTGTTAGCTTTATCAATCGTTCTATATATCGTTCTAGCAAGCTACCATTCTAACAAAACTTGAATTGAAAGTGAATTGGGAAAAAAAAGCAAACTGAAAATATAAAAATGAAAAGCTATTTTGAAAAATTAATAAATACTAGAATATTAAAAATAGCACAGGTCATTTTCATGCAAAAATCAGTCCAATCACAAATAGCATGCCTTTCTTTAACGGTTACATGATTGTGTGATTAAAAAAAACGATGTGACTGCATACAAGGCAAATTTTAATTACTTTAATTTAATTTAGATTTTTGATTGATAACTTTGGGATCTTGGCTAATTTGATGACAGTTTGAGATGTTAAGTTCTCTTCTGAAACTCTAGAGGAGAGTCCTGTTCTCAAAAAAAATCTCAGAAGCATAAGACGTTGCAAAAAGTCTCAGTTTGACTCAATGCTGTCTTTGAGAGGTATTGAAGAGATCAGCTTTGTGATTTTGTTTCCAAATGGCAGGTCTGTGCCAAGTGTAAGCGAGCAGCTTGCGTTTGCGCGCACATATTTATGTGATTCACGGACACCATAATAGAGCTCGGCTAGTAAAACATTAGCGCTAAGTGGTAATGCTTTATTTATGTTGTGCTCGTGTGTGTCTGTAGCTGCCTCTCTTCGTTCCATAAATAGGTTTGGATGTGATCGCTAAATGAGGACTGGGTGGTCAATATCCTGCAGCATATGCTGTTTGTGAGCGTCTCTCTCTATCGGCCTCTCTCTCTGGAGGTCTTGTGGTTGGAGGAGATGAGCAAGACCAGTGAGCTTCATATTCAGGCGGAGAAATAAACAGCCTAAGAAATGCTCCTGTGAGCGGCGTGTCTCGTTTCCTGCTGGCACTCTTCCTATCTTCACACGCTGCATGAAATGTGCGCTCCCAGCCTCTCAGATCTCTCTGAAGTGCGCTGGCCCTGCTCTGCTCTGTTCTGGAGGTGAGAGATACACCATGTTATGAATAGAGACAATAGCCAGAGGTTTCCTGCTCTCACTGTCTGTGGAACTACAGAGTTTTATTACATGATGTTTGAGAGAGGAGGGAGTGGATGCTAGTTTGGGAGTAAGGAGATATTTTAATTGTTGCTGCTTCATTTTATTGTTATAACAATGTAAAATGTTATTTTAAATTATTTTATTCAGTGAGTGAGTGCAGGGTTATTGAGAGTACAATTATTTGTCATGCCAGAGAAAAAAAAACAATGCCTGAGGATAGAAGAGGAAAGGAGAGCAAAAAAAGAAGTGGTGTGCAGGGGGAGGTCAGCAGAGAGATTGTTTGATTGCAAGAGTGTCGGGAGACGGCAGGAGGGATTGAGTGGTAAAATAAATGGAGGATTGGAGAGCTGGGAAGATCAGTCCAGACCTGGAGAAACGAGATACTATAGGAGAGCTAAAAAATGACTTGATCTCATAGAAAGGCAGGCCATTAAGAACTTAAAAGGAAGAAACATGTAAAAACTATGTTTTTCAAAGACATAGGTTTCCCGTGCTTCCTCCCCCCTGACGGTATGCTACAGTGGGCATCGCTCGGAGCCACAGGGGATAATGCTTTGTCTAGACAAGCGGAGGTCAATTCATTAACCGCTGATTTCTTCCCTGGACAATTTTACCAAATGCCTGGATCGCACAGAGACAAAGCAAACCTCTGTAGGACACGGTCCTTTGTTTGCGTTTAACCCTTTAGCCTGACAGCAGCCAGATTTTATGTTTATATGAATTGTAAATATTTTTTTAAATCCTATTTCTATGTAACTTTTCTCTGTGGAAGAGTAAACATGCTTAAAGTTTGGATCGGTGCCTGCATTTAATCCTTGATCTCTTCATTCCTTCAGAAAAAAGGAGAAAAAAAGAAAAGAAAAGTAGATTATCCTACCTTGGACAAACCGAGTAATAGTTCATTCTGCAATAAACTGACTATTAGCATTTCAGCACATTGCTGTTATAGAGCAGATGAATAACCCTTTGGTATGCTCGGTGGCAGTGCACTAAACCGGCCCGCTCTGTGTGAGGTATATGCTGAAAGCTGGCTGGCATTATGAAAAGCATTCCAGTATTGTAAATATGAAACAATGGACCAGACTTGTTGTATTCTCACTGCAGAGTTCAGAAATTCATGTAAACTTCATCCGTTGAGTTTCTGTGAGGTTATCAGTTCATAAACATCATTCTCAGGATGGTCTCTTGCTGTAAATACTTGAACTGGTTTCACATTTAACAGTTACAGAGTTACTGAAGTTGAATGGGAATGAATGCATTGTTGTTTGAAAATACATTCTGACCATTTGAACTCTTTAAATTAAATTACTGCAAAGTGAGTTTAGTTAACAATATGTGTGTGTTCAAAGTTGTTCTATCGCTTTATCCTATCGTTCTGACTATTGATCAATCTATTTTTCTATCACTCTTTTTATATTTCTATTAGTTCTAGCTATCGTTCTAGCAATCTACCATTCCTTCGTTCTATTTATGCTATTGTTCTACTCAAAATTGCATTTTTAACCTTTTTTCCAAAATGTTGAGTCTATCTTAACAAGCTTTGTTTTTATAGTTAAATTTCCAATTAATTTTAATTCTGCTTCTTTACATTCAAATTGCAATTCTGCATTCTGTTCGAAACCTTAATTCAAATGCAGGTATTGAATTGGAATTTAAAAGTCATTCTTAATTCGGTTCTCAACGGCGCACACCCCTGGTTCAAAGTCAGGTTAGGATTTAGGCGTCCACTTCGGTTCCTACCATGTGACGTGTCCAGAGTATAATACGGCGAGACATCGATTTTAATGTACTCTATTGGATTAAAATTGCCCAAAACAAACATGATGAGTCGTGATGAGTTAGATAGCGGAGTTGTTGCACAGTGGTAATCTGACCGTGTCAGTTGTCTGCGAGACTAGATTACCACTCTTGTTTGACGCAAAGAATTCCAGGGATGTTCCATCTGATCAGCCGTTGCTGCGGGGGATTTATTACTTTCCAGACTCCGTCCAGACTCCGTCCCTACCTCTGACAAACACGCATACTCACACTCAGAGCCACTGACCATGTACAAATTATTTTTAACGTAAAGACCTGGCAAAGAAAAGCGTAATCCAAGGAGTGACATCTGGCCTAGTAGCTTATGGGATTAACATAGGGCCCTTGCTCCTAATCGCAATAGCGGATGTTCTTCATTACTTTGTTCCATCAACGAATTGCCAGTGAGGTCCTATTTATTTTCAATTTAAATGACAAAGTTTAATACATTTTATATAATCCTGTTGTCTATATAGGTTCTGTGTTAAATAGATTATATATTTGGTATATTCAATATATTTAATATATGAAATGCAAAGATTATAGGATCTGCAGTGCAGGCTGTTTTGGTTGAAGATATAGATTATGAATAGTGCATATGTAATATAGGTTAGAGGGGATTAATGGTATAAAGTCTATGGATTGTGTACAGATATACAGTGTGCAGTGTGGTCTGTATGGTCAGCATTTAATCAACCAAGAATCCCTGGGCTTTAAAGTTAAAGCCAGATGACTATTGAAAATATTCAATGGCAGTGTCAAATGTATAGTAGAAAAGGTATAGTAGAAGGAGGAAGGATGGTTTGAAAAGTAAAAGAAAGCACAGAAGCGGTTAGGTCATTTTGTAACTGCAGCTATCAAGAATTCTAACAATGATGAAGTGTTCATGTAAAGTTTCCTCTGTATGTTTCCTGTCTTGGGAGTTTTCTTGCGTCAAGAAATTCCGCAAACCAAATGAGATTCATTATCTGCTTGTAAGATGAGACCACAAAGGAGAAAGTAATTGTTCTTTTAGAGATTAATTTTGTATGGAAAACCTCATAAGAGATCCATTGTATATTTACCATCCTTTGTGGGGAGGGATGGAGATATTCTAGATGGCTTTGGTTCTTCTGTCAAGATAGAAGTTTTGTGAAAAATGTTACTACTAACCTTCGTGTTATTTCAAACATTTTTGCTGTTACGTAGTTTTTACAAATGACAATGGTGAAATTGCTGAAATCTGCCCCTTTAAAATGATCTTGTGCATTACAGTAGCAATTTAGGTATGAACTGATGTGCATGTGTGGCGTGAAATGCACTCTGATGGAGCCTTTTTATTTCCTAGTGCGCTAATTCGGGCCACTTTGGAGATTCTGTAAATAGTGCATTACAGCGTGCTCTGCATGTAATCCTCTCTGTACTGTAATCATTATTTTAGCACTACAAACAGCGCCATTTGTGAGGGCTATTTCTGGACTGTTGTTTGCTTGGAGAAGCGTTGTGTGTTCTGAAGCACAGAGAGTTCCCAGAAGCCCAAATCCCACTCAGTTCTGCTTATGTTGTTTTGTTTTGAGGATCTTTTGTTGATATGTTATTCAGATGTTTCAGGTTCAAGTGCTTTTTCTATTTTCTTTTTTTTTCTTTTTTTAAATGCCTCTGGTAAAGTGATGTGCATCTCCCTGAGGTAAACGTTGCAATGTGTTGCATGCATGGGCTGCAGATTTTTTGTTGTTGTTGTTTGGAGGAAATTGCAATCATTCCTTGAGACTCTCGCAAATGGCCCTGGGTTTGACATATTCTCTGCCGTTTGGTGGTCCTTACATAGCACAGTGTTTTTACAAAAATCCTGGGGGGGCAGTAAAGAATCAATATTTTCATCTCGTACATTAATATTGCATTTTGGGCCAATTCACTTCAGATTGGCACTGTGTATATAGTGGAGAGTAGGATTCATGTTTTTTCTTTTATTTAAGAAAATATATATATAAATTTCTACTGACTAGACAGTACCTAAAAGAAAATATTTAGTTTTTTTTGTTTTGTTTTGTCCATTTTATAAATCACCATAAAGATGTTTTGTCAGATTCAGCTAACTTCCGGAAATATTTTTTTCATCAAATTTGTCAAGGTTAGACAAAATAAAAAGGCTAGATTTGCCATGAATGTCAATGTCACATATCAAGGTTTTTTTTTCTTGCCTCATGGACTCATTTTATGTAGAAATGTTCATAAATATATATAGTGAAATCAGTCCAGGTGCTGCCCTGAAGCTGACTCTATCAGCTTTAGTTTCAAGTCTGAACACTGCTGAGCAATCAAACCGAAAGTGTGCAAGGTATTTGTACAACGGCTATTTTATAAGTAAGCATCTGGACTCTGACTCTATTAAACTGGCCTGCCGTGACCTGTAGGATTTTTATTTAAAGCTTATGCTCGAGTTTCAGTCCAAGTTTCACATTCCCTCTCTGTTTCTTCCCTCCCTCTCGTTTTTCAGGTATGGCCTCGCAAGTGCAAGTCTTCTCCCCTCACACTCTCCAGTCAAGTGCCTTCTTTAGCGTGAAGAAACTGAAGGTGGAGCAGAGTTGCAACTGGGATATGACAGGGTACGGCACGCACAGCAAGGTCTACAGTCAGAACAGCAAGCAGAGTGTCTCAGTCGCCCCAGTGGGCATCAACGCCGCCAGTCTCCAGGTCTCCAACTCTTCCCTGTCCTACGAACAGGCCCTCCTCTTCCCGACCGGCTCGGGGCACATCGTGGTGGCCTCGGCCAGCAGCACATCTGGGGCGGCTGGTCAATTGTTGGGCAGCACCGGTAGTAGCGGAAGCGGCAGCGGAGGCCACAATCTGACGCGCCGCAGCACCGTCAGTCTGCTGGACACGTACCAGCGATGCGGGCTTAAGCGGAAAAGCGAGGAGCTGGACAACAACAACGGCAGCGGTAGCAGCGTGCACGTGGTTGAGGAGCAGCAGCCGCCCGCACCCATGATCCAGAACAACACGCAGAGCGGGGCCACCGTCGCGACAGCGACCGCCTCCACCACAGCAACGTCCAAGAACAGCGGCGCCAACAGCGAGGGTGACTACCAGCTCTTGCAGCATGAGGTGCTTTGCTCCATGACCAACACCTACGAGGTGCTGGAGTTCCTTGGTCGAGGGACGTTCGGGCAAGTGGTGAAGTGCTGGAAACGTGGCACCAGTGAGATCGTGGCCATCAAGATCCTCAAGAACCACCCTTCGTATGCGCGGCAGGGCCAGATCGAAGTGAGCATATTGGCTCGGTTGAGCACGGAGAGCGCGGATGACTACAACTTCGTTCGAGCGTACGAGTGCTTCCAGCACAAGAACCACACGTGCCTGGTCTTCGAGATGTTGGAGCAGAACCTGTACGACTTCCTTAAGCAGAACAAGTTCAGTCCGTTGCCGCTCAAGTACATCCGACCGATCCTGCAGCAGGTGGCCACTGCCCTCATGAAGCTCAAGAGCCTTGGACTGATCCACGCCGACTTGAAACCTGAGAACATCATGCTTGTAGACCCGGCCCGCCAACCCTACAGGGTCAAGGTCATCGACTTTGGCTCTGCTAGTCACGTCTCCAAAGCGGTGTGCTCTACCTACCTGCAGTCTAGATACTATAGGTAAGGCGCTAATTTTGTCATGTCCTTTGTTGGAATTGCTCTTCAAATGTTCACTGTAAAGTGTTCGTTTTGGTTTGTGAATGGTTACTCTGCCTGTGTTAAAGTTCTGTGGTATGTATGTACTGACTTTGAAGACTAACTTCTCTTCTTATAGGTGTGCAGTATAAATAAATTCCTGGATTAACTTCTTCCGGCATTTTGAAATTATTCTTTGACTCGGATGTACTTTGACTTACACTGAAAAAATGAATTCTTATTGAGTTTTTAATTTGACCTTTTTGACTTGTCTTCCAGTAAAACAAGAAAAATTAACTTGAAGCAAAACTGCATAAGGTAATTGGCCAGATTTACTAAACAGGGCAAGTTACTGTGAGCCTGCAATGCCATAAAAGCGCAGATGAGAGTGAAAAGTTCTGCGGGCGATCTACGACACGCAAATTAAAGAGCACATACGTGGCCAGCTCATTTCCATAATGACAAACTCAACCTACCAAAAGCAGCGCAAATTAGCATAGGGTTTCTGCAAATTAAAAATGACCTGGCTTGGTAATCAATATGTTCTGATAACATCTTCCTGTGGCATTCCAAATAAATGATCACAAGTGGAGAGAATTCTCTCCCCTCTACCACGCGTTCTCTTTTCTCTGTAGCGCCTCCTCCTAGCAGCGACTATCACAGCCATGTCAAGCGCAAAATGGGTTAAGACATGCTTTTTTGGGCATTAAATAATTGCACAAATACCATCAAACCTTAGTAAATCATGTTACATGATTCAAATACTCTCCTCCCATAAATGTTGCATCTGAATATGCTATAACTCTAAAAAAATAATTGTCCACACCATTCATTGCTAATTTCTCACTGCATGTCTTTAGTAAATCCTCACAGTAGTTTTTTTTTTTTCTCTAAGCCAAAAGATGGTTTGCATTGACGCAAGATGTTAGTAAATCTGGCCCATTAAGAATGGTTTTGTAATATGAATGAGTGTATTTTGTCTCACTAATTTAAAGGAAAGGTGGTTAAAAAGGAAGGTTTAACCATTGCTGCCTATATCACTCAAAGTGTCCCATATCAGTTTTCCATCATTTTTCTATTTGCTTTTTTAAATCTTTATGGCTCTCGTGGCCTTATAAGGATACCAACAAGTCTACTTGGACAGCAAAAAATCCTATTCTTAATACGTATTAATGTCTTCTTTTCTAGTTATCTAACAGTGAAATGTACTTGAGAAGCAACACTGCATAAGATACTAAGATGTGTATAGAAAATGTATCTTTAATACAAGTGTATTTTGTCTTACTACACTTGTTTTTAAGTAATGACGACACACTGATACAATTTACAAAATATCACAAAAGATACAATTTGTGAAAATATCTTACAAATATTTTAATATCTTATGCAGTGTTGCTTAGTAAGTACATAACCTCAATGAGAATTCATTTTTGCAGTGTGTTGTACATCATCCAGGTATTGTTCCCAAACTGTTTCATGAATACTGAGAATGCAGACATCCTATGCCTTTGTACTTTTTGCATACTGTGTATAGGGAAGTGCGCATATTCAGATTTTTTTTCTGGTGGTGTATATGTTAAAAATTTCCAGAACTTCCTTAACACGTGTGTTTAGAAAGGGTCATAAAATTCAATGGCTTGCTGAGAACCTGATTCCTTATCTTATTTAATGTGATAAAACACATGTTGAGTTCTGCTTTGAAGATTAAAATAGACTGTTTACTGTGTTTTACAGCATGGTACAGCTTCATGGTGGCAACACCTGGGAGATATTTACAGCTGTTTGTTTTTGTTTAGTTTTTTTTTTTGCATCCATTCCTCCTTTTAGAGTTCCTAGTACAAAAAAGCAGTATACTGTATTGTGCTTTTGAATACAAAACCCTAAAGAAATGCAGCATCAAGTTGACTGTAAACAGGGAGCCTGTTTCATTTCGATTCACTTCCCTCCTCCCAACTCAAATCCAGTGCTCTCATTGCTACTAACCATCTCCCAAGGGAAGAAGATGTGGGGTCACCGTCAGTTCCCCGGCAATACTTCCCTGTAATCCACACCAGAGCGCCGACATTAGAAACAGATGCCTCGCTTGAAAGCTGCTTATTTTTTTTCCCACTCAACTCTTTCATTTACCTATAGCCTTGTTTGGGTTTCACGGGCCAGATTGAGCCATTTTCGTAGACTTAGACCTGGTTCACACAGAAGCTTGCTCTGTTGGATTGCCTCTGGTAGGCCAACAGTAGGTTAGGTTAGGTGGATGACCACACAGCCACCCTGAGAGAAATCAAACGCGGGGGAATGAGTCAGTCCAAGTGCTGCCAGATGTGTCACGTTTAGGATGCCACTGGCATAGTTACTAAATGAGGGCAGATAGGCTATCGTTTGAGTTTTGCAAATGCTTTGAGGCTTATGAAGGTAACTGGCTACTTGGATATGTTTGGTAAATTGCTGAAGTGAGTGGAAACTATCAACAAGTGTGTTGACTGCACCCTTCTTTTTTCCCAGCTGCGTTGATGTAATCGGCTTGCACGTAGGGAAAGATCTGAGATCAAAATAGACTGAAAACAGTATGCTTTTGGCTCAAGGTCAATGTAAATGAGAATTTAATTTATTTAATCTCCCAGTTTGGTGAAGAACATTTGCATCAGGATGTACAAAAAATCTGAAAACATTTTTTCAAACTTTTGAATGTACCATGATTGTCCTCAGCAAGAATAAATATTCTAAAGCATACATGTAGGGAAAGCATGTTCTGATAGAGCAGGGATGGGGAACGTCTGTCCTGGAGTGCCAGTGTCCTGCAGAGTTTAGCTCTAACCCTGATTTTAAAAAGAAGAAACAAAACTGACATGCCTGTAGCCTTAAAGGTGACCTATAATGCCCCCTTTTACAAGATGTAATACAATTCTCAGGTGTCCCCAGAATGCATCTGAAGTTTCAGCTCAAAATACCCCACAAATCATTTATTACACCATGTTGTAAATACCCATGTTTGAGTGTAAGGAAAAACTTGTTTTTATGCATGTATCTTTAAATGCATGCTCCCCACCCCTCTTTCCAGAAGAGGGCGGAGCCTGCACTGCTTTGCCTCCGATACTGTGCCAAAAACTTACAAAACATCTGTTTGGTTTTGATCTCTATGATCTCTTGTGGTCACGCTCACGTGACATTGCAGTTGTTCATCATCATGAAAGTTTATTATCTGCATGCGTTTTAAAGTCATAACAATTTAAACTCCTGATATATAGTTTTCTGAGTGCACACATGCGAAGCTCGAGTACAGAAAGCTGGCTGACAAATGTCCCGTGAGTATCAAACTAAGTTCTCTTTCACGTGTTATTGCGCTTAAACTGTCAAATACACACAAAGTTCAGATAAACAGTCAGTTATGCCTGTGAATTTAAACGGCAAGTAAAAAATTGTTTGTTACACAGATACACAGATCGTATTAAAGTGAAACCAGCGTAATATACAGTACCTACTCTTATATATGTTGTTAATATGAATCAAACAACAAAAGAAAAACAGAAAATCACTCACCACTCTTGATTAGCATTAATAAGAATAAATTTCTTACTTGAATTCTGCTTTTAAATACTCACTCAGGACGGAGTCTATGCTAATAAGGGAGGGGTGTGTCGGCAGTCAAGGGCGGGTCCTAAGCATTTGTCACAAAAGCTACAATCTGCAAATGGCGTGTTCTGAGACATTGCTTATGATTTATGAGGATTAAAAAAAGAGTGGGTGGATTTTTACCATTATAGGATAGTTGTGCACACACACTACCGACACAAATTTATGTTCAAACAAATTTTGCATAATAGGTCCCCTTTAAGGCCAAAGTGTACACGGTGCGCATACAACAGCGCATGTGTGAGTGACTTGAGCGCTTGAAAACAAAGATGTAATTTACTAGATGTAAGTGCCCAAAGGAGTGTACATTGGAAGGCTCGCATGCTCAGCTGTGCAGAAGGAGCTGAACGCAGAAAATAAAATATACCTTGACCTTTTGTAGTCTTGAACACATTGAGTATCCTGTACAGTTGTGTTTGATTTGCGTTGGAGCTAAACTCTGCAGGGCAGCGGCAGTCCAGGACCAACGTTGCCCATCCATGTGATGGGGTATATTTCAACTGCCCATGTGCATTAATTGTGTGTCAGTGAGTTAAGTGTGAAGAGTGGTACAGGAGCTGCTGTTACTCTGAGTTTGTGTCCTCTTTCTATTGGGAGTTCACATACAAGATGATCTCCTAATTTCCTCCCAGCTGGAACGAAGAGGGGGGAGGGGGGAGCTGACAATGAACAGAGTCGCATCAGCCGTCAGCCTTGTACATCTGGAGTGAGAGAGAATAAGTCATGGCAAGCACTATTACTATTCTGCATATACAGTGTTGGGGATTTGTTCAAATCTTTAAGTCTATATGTCCAAATTTGGTTCATAACCATTTGATTTTATACGATTGACATGATATGATTTTTGAAATAATTGCACACTGGGAAAAAAAAAATCCTCTTTTTTTGACTAGAGTGTGTGCCTTATTTGATAGTTATCTAAAATATTTAAATCAAGATAAATGTACTTGAAGCAACCCTGCATAAGATACTAAGATTTGTTTTCATAGAATGCATCTTTAAAATGAGTTTTTCGTTTTATTGCACTGACAGATGTTTTGCACTTATTTTAAGTACAAATGAGAGAGTAAGACAAGATGTGTATTCAAGATATAGTATGCGAAAACAAGTCTTAATATCTTGCTTCAAGTACATTTATCTTATTTTAAGGATATTTATATATTTTTATATATAAACTCATTAAAGTTTTTTTTTTTGGTTTGCTGAAAAATCCCTCAAATTTACATCGAAATAGGGGCCAAGCCATGTCTGGAAACATGGGTGCGTGCTCTTTTGACTTTGGCAAGTAAGCATCACCTAGCAACCACAAAAAATCACTCGGAGCTCTTTAGGAACCACATAGAAATTCCCTGGCAAACAGTAATTGCTCTGTGTATTTTGTATTTGATTGTTTCTTAATGTGTCCACATTGTTTCAGGTTGCAAGTATGTTTAGGTGCAAACAGCCAAGTGTGTGTTCACTACTCACTGCTGTGTGTGTGCACTTGGGATGGGTTAAATGCAGAGCACTAATTTCGAGTATGGGTCACCATACTTGACAATACGTCACGACTTTCACTTTCACTTTTTTCACTTTCACACCCCATCAACTGTATAGCAACGCCCAAGCAATCACTCAAAACCCAACTGCATAGCAACACCTTTGCAAACAGCCAAAACACCCCATCAACCGCATAGCAACACCCTTGGAACCACTTACAACACCTTAAGGCTGGCTCACACAAAAAAATGTTTAAAATATTATCAAATTTTCAAAAATCGGTCTGATTATCTTATAGTATGTGGGTGCCTTTAGAGTTTTGCATGGAAAGCATCACAAAACAAAAATCTATATTTAGTACATGCATACAGTATGATTGCAGATCTGTTGTAGGTGGTCTATATTTATCATTGCATCGATGTGTTGCATTTCTCTGCTGAAAGCAACAAAATACCTCCATCAGACATCAGCCTACTGTTACCAACTGGTTCTCACCTCATTTTTTAGTAACAGGACACATGCAGAAATGTAGCCAGCAGCGACCCACCTGTAGAGGCCTCCCACAGAGTTATATAGCCCTGGGAGAGGATCACACTGTTCTTGGAACGCTCTGACTGTTTAATACAGGCTTCTGTTGAAACGGGGGGCTTCTGTCTCTCATAGGGGAAAATCTTATAATGGAAAAGAGAGAGAAAGATTGGTTTTCTGAAAGGATATTCAGCAGACACTTTTCTAAATTGCTGCTACTAGTGAATCTGCAGTGTCAAGAATACAACGTTGATCTCCTTTCATACTTCATATCTGTGTGGATATTTTCAAAGATACTCCCTGTTGGCTTAAAGGTGAAGTGTGAGTTTTTATTTTTTTTTTCCCTTGCCTATTCTTAGACCAATAAGTATATACGGTTGACTGTAAGCCATTTTTAGTTTAAAAAAGTTTTAAAAGTGTGAACAAACTGTGCAAACAACTATTTCATGAATTGGATTGATTCGCTGACTCACTGAACCAAGAACGTTTTAAATGCAAATCTTTGATGAACCGGTTAAAGCATTCACAAAAATGGTCTGGACAATTCTTTCACAAATCGAACTGAACCACTGACTCATTTAACCGAAAAACTGAAAACCGAAAAAAAAACATTTATTATGTGTTCTAAATGTTATTTTAGTATTATTTTTATACTGCACTGTAAAAATTAATTGTTGATTTAACTTAAAGTAATTTACCTGGTTGTCTTAATTTTTTTATTTTAATAAACTTAAAAATTTGAGTCAATACAATGAAGGCAGTTGGTTTAATCAACAGAAACTCAAAAATATTATGTTATCTGAACCACATTAATTATTGAAATTGATGTGAAAGAAGAAAAAATGTGATAAGTCATGAAAAGTGATACTTTTTTTTTCAATATTTCTATTTAGGTTTAATTGCTTTTTTTGTAATTTTAATACTTCAAATAAAGCTTATTTTAAATAAGTTATAGTTTAAATATTTTCTAATGTTTATATTTTATTTTATTTTATTTCATCTTTATGAATTAACACAGTTTTAATGTGTCAATGGCATGAGCTGGGGCTGATGACCTGTTTGTCCAGGTCATTATTATATTTAGTGATCAAGAAATTACGCACTTCACCTTTAATGCATAACAAGGCCACAAATCTTTCTATGAGAGGAAAAGAAAGGTAATCACTTCGGTCTCAATCAGTCTGATTCAGCCGTTCTCATCAACAGTCCAGATGTAATAAATCCAGAGGAGATTAAAACCAGCTTCTACCATTAAACCTCATGAAAAACTTGAGTATTAAGGCTAACCCTTGCTCCAAGGTTACCAAATGTTTCTATCGAAAGCAGTGGCTTTCAACAGAACTGTTATATAAAGACATGCTCGTTCATGCATCTTCCATTCAGTTGCCTGCAGTTATTTGTTTTGGCAGTGCTTTTAAAATCTGAGGGACAATTACCCGCGACCTTCGATAGGACAGGATGCACAAAATGTTCCCTTTGCATATTTTTAACTTAAGCCCCCGTCAGCCCTCCCCTTCTCCTAACTTTGCTTCCTAAAAGGCTCCTCTTAAGATGCCATCAGCTGTAAAAGTGATTGTGGAAGGCAGGGAGGACTCTCAGCAGGAAATTTCCAAAGTCTCAGCAGCTTGCCGATGGCTTTGGTGTCATTCTCCTACTGCAAACGCCCCGTGAAAGCTTCCACAAGCGGATGTCAGCACTGGCACCGCAGACTCTATCAGCTGTTCTTCATATCTTTACTGACGCTGCTCAACGCAAACCCACAGTCTGTCGGTTCTGCTGTTATTTGATCCATTGAACACAAACGCACGTGGTGTATTGGATTTAAGAGCTCTTATAACGTAGGTGTAGCTAGTTTTCGTGTGATTTTTATAGATTTTTCACGGGGCTGAATTAACAAGCAAACAAAGCAATGTTAATTAAGGTAAACATTAGAGAGGCAATTAGCTGCACATACACATGCTAGCCGTGGAAAAAACAGTCAGGCTACGTGACGTTAAATTAGATATTAACAGCCTTATTAAAGTAGTAAACAGCAGTTTTATGCAGCTTAAGTGTGATCTTTGAGTCTGCTCTATGTCTTAAGTCAACGTGATATTTGCAGATTATTTATCTTGCATAATGTGACATTTCTGAGTGAAACGGGATATTCAAGAAATGAAAGGGCAGTTATGTATGGCAGGACTTGATTTTATCCATTGTGAATTTATTTCCTTTTTTTGTTTTGTTTGGTTTCATAACTCATGACTTTACCATTGTTATTTTAAGATTACAAAGACGAGCATAATTTGTTTTTGGACTAATGAACCATTGAATTTGAACACACTTTTAGACACTAAATGAGGTCAGTGCTGATTTCTCATTGACGATAAAAAGTAGGGCTGGTTACTGACACAAATTTCAGGATTTGTTTCGATTCACAAGCTTGCGATTCGATTCTGATTCAATTCGATTTGATTCGATATTGATTATTTTAGATATATATCAGGTACATGGCAAATTTTCATGAGGAAAAAAAGATCTCAACTAATACAAATAGGAAGTCGGTTGGTATTAAATTACTGTAATATTGAAGTTTGTATACAAACACAAATTAAACTCAAGGAAGTTTTTATAACGAGGAAGTTATAAAACTAACTTTACAATTACATAATCATATTTATACTGCAAATCGTTTTTTTTAAATATAAACAATATAAATGGTGGCTGTCATAAAAACTTGACAGATTTATTCAAACATGCATTAAATATTGAAGAACATTAAAAATTATAATGAATTTGTAGAGTTTATGTTGAGCTGATTACGAGTTTATGGTTACTGAATATGGTTTTTCTGAGGTAAATGTGATGTTACGTGACCTATTGTTTACAAGCTGTTTCAATGACGTCTTTCTGCGGTTAATACTGTTTGAGCGATTACATGAGACATGTTATGGATTTTGGTAAGTTGTATTGTATATTTTAACCTTCCCTCAGATGTTCAATCATGTTTATTTCGCGCTGTAACTTGTTTTGAAGCGGAGGAGATGATCAGTTCACTGCTGCTTCGCTAAAACTGAGGCGCTACAGCGAGCTGTCAAAGACCCGCCCCCCTTTAGTTACTGTTGCTTTGTCCGACAAGCCATGCGCTCTCACGCCACACATCATGTTCTCATGACAGACATATGAAACAGTTTCATATTTAATATGTCGTAATTGTTTGAAGAAGTTTAAACAATAAATACCGTAGTGTCTTTTTAATGTGTCGTGACAGATCGCTGTTGCGCCTTCAATCGGATCGTGAACCGATCATCTCTTCATACTAGTTAATTTGTAGCATCAAATAAACATGAATGGACATCAGAAGGAATGTTGTTTCAAGCGCGGAAAGACGTGAGTACACAATTTTTCAAGTTCATGTTCACCAGTAACTCCTAGTAACTCCCCTGACTGCTTTGTGTGGATGGCGGATTCGGGGTTATGATTGGTCAGATCGCCTGTCAATCTAACTGTTTGCGACGGGTCAATTAGCAAAGCATAAAGCTTATTGCGATTTGTTGTATGGGAAGCACGCTACTATCTTCTGTTCATTCATCAACTGAAAACAGGATAGATTAATCAATATCAAAATGAGAATTGATAAATCTATATTTTTTACCCAGCCCTGTTAAACTGACAAGATGACTATTGTGTTCAGTTGTATTCTTATGCTCATTAGCTTTGCCAGAGCAACATCTTGGATATATAATTGCACAAGGACATCATTCCTTTGGTCTGAGGCTGTTCCTAATTCTGTTTATTCCGGTTATGTCAGTTTAAATCCCTGCACTATGTCTGTGGTGCCGGCTAGCTAATGATGTAACAGGTAAATCTGGCTAGTTTACTGAGGACCAGATAAAGCAGATTACTGTCCTGTCCCACCTGGGCCTTTTACCCCTTTTATCTTAAATGAAATAAGGAAGCAGCATTATATTATGACTAGAATGTCCTCATGTAAGTTTGAGGTTTATGTAAAATCACCGCCGTCAGCTGAGTGTTACATGCCTGCGGTTGGAACAAAGAGAGCAGATGCGTAGCATATGCTGTTATATGTGCAGCCTCTTTCTTTATAACTCCTTCCACAACATCCCACCCAACCCCTAGCTGTCGTCAGTTCTCAGCATTTTGAAGACCCTGCTGGGTTCGGCAGTGTGAGTCATAGTGGGTAGAGGTCACCAAGGAAGAGACAGCATGGCCACTCAGTGTGTCAGTCAATACTCTCCAGACGTCAGAGCCTTAATATAGGAGGGCTTGAGGGGAAGAGAGCATGCTTTGCACATTTTTCTTCGATGGGCTGAAATTTAGCCCAAAGATGCACAGGATCCAGATATCATGACCTTGCTTTCTTTAGAACGTCCAATGCGCTAATGGCCCAAGCTCGTAACCTGAGGGATCTCATCCAAGAATCTATTTATTTGGACACATCGATCATAACAGCACAGCTTGAATGTGCCATAATGCAGGAATCAGCTATTATGGCTTTTACTGTCTGTTCTTAAAGCGCTGCATTGTGCAAAATGCAATGTGACCTCTTCTCTAGCCATGATGCGAATGATTCGCCCTCAAGACATAGTGTTTGGTGTCCTTCACAACATGGGGCCAGATTCACGAAGCATTTTTAATGACAAATTCTTAATGAAAACATTCTTAATTTTTATTAGTTATTTTGAATTAATTGATATCTTGAAGGAACATGTTAAAGGGATAGTTCACCCGAAAATGAAAATTCTGTCATTAATTACTCGCCCTCATGTCGTTCCAAACCAGTAAGACCTTCGTTCTCCTTCAGAACACAAATTAACATTTTTTTGGAGCTCTCTTACTCCTCCAACAGTTTAATTCCCTCTTTCAAGGCCAAAATAGGTACTAAAGACATTGTTAAAACAATCGATGTGACTACAGTGGTTCACCCTTAATGTTATGAAGCGACGACAATACTTTTTGTGCGCAAAAACAAAACAAAAATAAAATCTTTATTTTAACAATTTCTAACAAATTCTTCTTTTTTAGGGTTCCTTGATTGATAGAAAGTTCAAAAGAGCATTTATTTGAAATATAACTATTTTGTAACCATATAAATGTCTCTGTTAATCAGTTTAATGCATCCTTGCTGTATAAAAATATTAATTTAGTAATTTAATAACCACCTAGAAATATCTCAGAACATCATGGTGGCGAGTTCAGCACGGACCCCTCACAGCACCAACAAAAAGGAGACAAACCTGTATTATCAAGCTGTTCATCTAAAGAACATCACGGGGAACATGATTCCTTTCTGGCACAAAACAATATGCCTCAGTGTGAGCAGTCAGAACCTGCCTATCTTGTGTTTATAAATGAACTGCCGTTCCAGGACATTTGCGGTGGCTCCATGGCAGGCATTAAGAAGCACTTTAATGAATGAGGTTGCCACTAGTTACTGTTCTCTCAAGCGTACGTAAGGCATCTTTTTATTCCGACGCCACTGAGCAGTGGGATTCGCTTACACAGAGCCTTGAATATGAGTTAGGCTGGCCTGTAGCAACTGAACTAGAGCTGTTTACCCATAATGCAACAAAAACAGGCAACAGACATCACTGGGGTCTTTGATATGCTTTCCACAAGAGAATAAGGGTTTGTTTGTACTGCTCAGATAGAAGCTAATATAATAATACTGAGGAGGTAGAACACTTCTTTGGCAAATGTCAACCGTGACATTTTCTTTGTTATTAAGATTACGTTTTCCAGGGTTTTTTTTTTTTTTTGACTGATGGCCATCGAGGTGCACTGCATTGATGAAAGAATGATTTTTTTTCTCTCTCTCTCTTTCTTCGGACCTCTCAAGAATTACTTTTATGAGACGTTCAGCTTTTTGTGAAGATGAGTGACAGAAACGTAATAACGCTCGTTTCATTTGCCTGTGGGCTACCCGCTTCATAGCGTCTTACTTTCTTCTCAACGGAGCAAGAGACAAGTAGCTAATTAACTCCTGCTACTTGAGCATCTTAACATCAAGCCAACTGCTCAGTCATTTTAGCCTGCTGCAAAAAACCCTTCCATATCCGTTTTGACAGATATGTACACTTTTAGTCCATTTTAAGAGCTGTATCTTGGTCATTTTTACCAGTATAAATTTAATTTTAACATTTTGTTGTTTTTCAAAGCTAATTTAGCATTGTGGCTAGTAGGATACAAGGGCCAATGGCAAACATAAAGGAAAATTATTTTCATTTATCCCATGGTGTATATTGTAGAAAAAAACAATACATTTTGTGGGAAAAGAAATCAAAAATAGTTTATCTGATTTAAAAATTATATAAATGTAAACTTCAGGTAAAAGAGTCACCAGCATGGCGCAAAAGGATGGTATACAAATACTTGTATGGATACAATACCTTTATGGATATAAATACTTTAAAGTAATATGTTTTGTCGGTGCCAATAGCCTAGTGGGCAGCACACGTCATATAATTTGTGTGACGCGAGTTCCGGCTTGCAGACCTTTCCCGATCCCGTCCCCTCTCTCTCTCTCTCCCACCTCGCTTCCTGTCCACCCTATACTATCCTATCATAATAAAGGCAAAAATCACCAAAAATAAATGTTAAAAAAGTAATGTTTTGTCTGCTATGTTAATACAGAGAAAGTTGAAAAAGTTTTGCCATATTCTGTTTATTTTAATAAAATCATTTAATTTACTATTTTCAGTAAATACACTTTCATATGTTCATTTTTTTTAAAAAAATGTAGATATTTTTACCTCAAACCATACTTTCAGTTATTGAAAAACTGTTGATTTAATGACCTTGGACAAAACTGTATCAAAATATGTTTGGAAATTTTTACAATTCTCATCTAAATAAACAATTTAAAGATGAAATATTAGATCAGCTGCCTGCAATCGCGTCAAGGATAAGCCACATTTCAACATGCACAGTAAAAGGATGTTTAGAGGAAAATAAAATCAAAGTCACCTTTAGCCTGGTTATACCCTACATTTCATAAAAATTGCAAGCTGTGATTTTCCCTGCCAAATTTTATGCCTTTTTGCCAAGGCGTTTCCATCTGCTGTCATTTAGAAGACTTTTAGCAGCTTCTAGCATACTGTACTGTAGCCTTCAGTGCTATTATTACTCCATGTTGAGCATAGCATAGTTTGGTGACATCTATTCTTCCCAGACTAAATAAACTATAATCCCTTTGCAAGTGTGGAGTTCGCATTCACAGACTTTATAAACCTTTCCATTTTCTGGTCGCTCACAAAAATGAAGTATTTAAAGATCCTGAACTCCATGTCCTTTTCTGGTTTATGTGAATTGCTTGTTGAGTGCACTTGGTTAAGCATTCCAGTACCCTACTATGTTAATGATATAATGATGGTATTGCCTTATGTTATCAGCTAAAATTGCAGGTTTCCTGGACTTTTGTTGCCACAGAAACAAGTAAAGTTTGGAGGGTCACTGTCCAGTTTTGCTGTGGTGAGGGTTGGGCCAGGGGCCAGACAGGGCTGGTTTATGGGCATTATGGGTTTTGTGAACATAAGTAGTCCCACTCCTCCTCTCCACTCTTTTCCAGCCTGGTCACAGTAAATGTCTGGCTTTCAGGCAGCCATGCAATTTCCCATGAACTGCACTGAACGAAGCAGATGCATTTGTTTTCTCAATTGGAAGAATTTGATCAAATGCGTACGAGGGTAAATAGTTTGGCTAATTTATGCCAGGCCGGACCCAGCTTGTCCTGCCAGCTGAGGCCTTTTATTTTAAGTCCACTGCAGTGCCCTGTTCTCTCGCTAACTCTCTATTTGCTGTTTTATACAGTTCTGTTCCATTCCATTCAGTTCTTTCACATTGTGTTTTCTTCGCAGTTTGTTATAATCAATGCTGTTATTCACTGGTCTATCCCGTTCTACTCTCTTCTCACTACGTTTCTCACCATTCATCAGTGACAGAGCTGTTGTTCAGTTCTGTGTTATCAAACAATGCTCTATCAATATATTCTCAGCATTAGTTTTCAAAGGTCGCAGTGTACGGGGCACAGTGTTAATCTTATCAATTAAATTATGGACACACATGTTTGCTCACAACGGGCTACTTTTTAATTTTATCAATGATAACGATGAGATTAGATTAAAATGTGTAATGATGACTAATTAAAAAACGAGAACAATTTAGATTTTAGAACATTTTAAAGATTCAGAAATAAAAAATCAGAAAGATTTTAAAACAATTCCCTAAACAATTCAAAAACAATGCATTTTTCAACATGTTTGAATATTTGGTTAAACTTTGGTCTGTTTTTTTACTTGTATTTTATTTGCATGTATTTTTATTTGCATTTGCATTATTATATTCATAATTTTGCGCATTATTGTCAGTGTTATTTTTGTATACCAAAAATGTATCTTAATTCTATCTAATTTAATTTAAATTTGTATTAAATTTAATTTTAACACTGTCAAGAATCTGAGTGTCTTTCCAAAAATATCAAGCATTTTATTCCACACTACTGATATTGTAAAACACAGAGCTGTCAAGTCTTTCTTGAGCTGGGGTTAATAAATAATGAAAGATAATTAAACGTCTTTATGGTGCTATATCAGTGTATCAAGTTCTAGCGGTTTGGGCCCGAGGTGTAATTTGTTTGGAAAAATAATTACTCATGTATTGAGTCCTTGTTAATTATTAAAGGGGGTTAGCATTCTAAATGTACCGTGTGCAGTGAGGCCAATCTGGAATGGTTTCTTATCTTTGGACCATTTTTTTTTGAGCCCAGGCATAAATTGTTGCTTGTTAAACATGGCACAGTTTAACTTTAAGGGAGAATGTTTAGTGTTCACGCTGGATGTCTGTAAAACCTCACACTGTTCTTTTTTTTTCCCCTGTAAAAAAGGTTAATGCCTGGCCAAACGGTGTAAACTTTGTTTTTCTGCAGAGAACATTGTATTACTACTAATGCTGTGTTACTGCAAAGAACATTGCCTTTAGAGCCACAGAGATTTGGGTTCAGTTGTGTTAAGAAAAGGGTCAAGACAAGTTTTGTTTGTTGGCCATTTGTGTTTTTTTTTGTTTTTGTTTTTGTTTTTTTTGTTTTTTCAGGAAAGCACCTGTATATGTTGGCAGGAGGCTTTATGTGCTTAATCTGATTCAGAAACAAGCTGCAGTGGATGATATTTTCTTATTTAAACTCAGCTGGCCGTCCTATGCATGCGCTGGAAACACTGACGTGGTGAGAATGGTTATCAAGGGGGAACATTGCGTCCCTTTTTTATATCATCATCCAAGCTTTCCTCAATACAATATTACCTTCATTATGCTTAGACAAGGGTGGCACCGGGATTGGAAGGATTTCAGACATGTAGAAACTCTTTAATTAGCTCCTGTTTAGTATGTCTATCAGCTGACAGATGGCACTTGTTGAGACTGAGTCGTTACGTTGCAGTGCTCCAGTCAAAATGAGTAACAACATTTTCTGAAATATTTATCATTTTTATTGACCTATGAAGGATGT
This sequence comes from Zacco platypus, assembly GCA_038088235.1. Taxonomy (NCBI): domain Eukaryota; kingdom Metazoa; phylum Chordata; class Actinopteri; order Cypriniformes; family Xenocyprididae; genus Zacco; species Zacco platypus. The sequence continues at coordinate 20,965,925 of CM076075.1, read as the reverse complement.
GATTGAGCCTGAGATTTGTCATTTTAAGGATGTGACCAAATAGTGATCACAGTGGGAGATGAAAAGCAAAGTTTTTTTTGAATAACCCACGTGACCACTGATCTGAACATCATAGAATAAACGTGTTCTATATGCTATATACTTAACAAATGTACTAAATAAAAAGCAATACTTTTTGTTCACACATTTGTATTTTCCAAAAAACAAACAAAACATTTATTATAAGTTATGTTCTTTGTGTATTTCTAACTCCACTTTGTCATGAACCACCAGTCAGAAAATACATTGTTTTAAGTCTCTAACTAAGAAAGCTAAGTACAAACTAATGGACTTTGGTTTTTTGGTTCATTTTGACTTTGACATGACAAGAGTAATAACTTACGGTTCAGTGAATAAGGGAATGTTCCCACAGAACACGTTTTGCCTAGTTTTTCTCTAAACATGTACTAGATGAACTGAACAGCCCTTTGAGTCAAGATTTGTTCTGACTGAATCAGACTAACTCAAACCAATAGCTTTATGAGTTTTAGACTCATTTTAAATTCTTTTTGATGTAGTGTTGTGTCTCTAATATTGTTGTTATTGTTTTTACACAACAGTTTGATAAAAAAATGAATATTAATACCTTAATTTTTAAAGCACAGTTCAGCCAGTTTATTTTTTTCCTCCACTGATAAAAGTAGTGTTTTGAATGTTTCAGTTGATTGAATGATTCAATGACTCACTCATAAAGACTTTGTTTCATACATACGTCCAAATTACATTCACATTAGACACATTCATATTATACAGGACGTAATTTTTTAGTAATCGAGTATGTGACTTCGGACACAGCCAGTGTTTTTGAAATGTATTAGTTCATGAAATGATTAATTCAGCGACTCACTCATAATGGTTCAATGAAGTTACACCAGTTGGTCACTTGTCGCCACCTACTGGTGTAACCATTTAACTTTACTGAAAAATAGCCACAATTGCACAGACTGACTGAATTCAAATGACAATTCATATGAAATGACTGTGTTCTCAAAAGCAGCGTATATTGAATATGGGATGATTTCTACAGTGAAAGATAGAGAGAGCAAATAGATCTGAGATCATATCATATATTGCCCGGATAATCCTCCTCTGCTTCAGTATGTTTTTGGCCCATTTGTAGATCATTCATATAGATACATGTATATACTGTATAAAACGGTGCTTATATAAGCAGTGACATGCATAGTTTGTGTGCTTGCATAAGCCATCCTGAATTATACATGTCACTTCATTTAACTTCATGCCTTTGGCTCCTTCCTAAATCCAGTAGAATAATACCGCATGTACATTTGCTAATGCTCAGTACCTGTTTCTATTTTTGTAAATGCTATATTTTGACTCGGTAATGCATTGTTAATAGGAGCAATGTTGAATCCTCCTCTGATCTCAGATCCGGCTTTTCAGTGTTCTTTATCGTGGATTCTGCCACTGCCACTGAAAGAGTAGCCTAACTAACCCTTGCTTCCCAGCATGCACTGCTCTTTTCCTTGCAAATCACCGCTGGCCTCCCCGGGCTGCCTGCTTAAGTACTTTGGATTCATTAATGTGTAAAAGACATGGGGCAAATGAAATTCTAAATGAAATGAATGTATGCATCACTAAGTCTCTCTCTCTCTTTCACTCACTCTCATTTTCTGCCATCAAGACACGGAGGGCATATTGATGAAGATTCTTTTGTTTCCATGCTGACAGGAGCCAATGTCGTTTCCGTTGTGTAGGTGCTGCAGACGTTGAGTGAGAAACGTAGGGTTCACAGACACAGTACTCATGGTAGGGCTAATCTGTTGGAAACTTGAGCTTTTCTTTTTCCTTTTTTGTTTGTATCACCATTACTTTTGCTTATAGATAGGGTTATGGATTTGGGCAAATCGCTAAAACAATTTAAATTGCCCAGTGCCGCTTGTTTGAATATGAATGTGATACCTCACGTGTGGTTATCAGGGCTTTATTGTAATTTTAATATGATTTAAAACATTTTTGTTAATTGAAATGAAGCTGAAATAAAACAACTAAATAAAGCAAATAAACGAAATAACGGAACTAAACGCAACGAAATAAAGCAACTAAATGAAATATGTTAAAGCACTGCAGTAACTGGAAATAAATAAAAAACTAAAACTGAAATAAAAACAATTAAACCTAAATATAAAAAAAAAAAAAACATACAAAATTAAAATATAAAGATAAAAGTTATCAAAATATACAAAAATAGTATAGGTATATGGTAGGTATATGTGCTTGATGATGTGCTACTACTTTCCTAATTAATCGGACATACATTTTTTTGCTTTGTGAAGGATAAAGCATCCTATTAATGTACATTTAAAGAGGGAATGTACTCTTTAATAGAGTACATCTTTAATAACGCAGGGTAATCAAAACATCAACTGCACCATATCACAAATGAGACCGAACAAAGAACTGAGGAAAATAAGCACTTAAATACACAAGGACTGGTAATGAACTGAACAGAAACAGGTGGGGAATTAATCAGAGACTAATGAACACGGGCAAACTGGCAGCAGGGAACGCAAAACCAAAACGCAGTGAAGCTAAACAGACATAAACACCACTGTTACAGGAATCAGCCCATACCTAGGGACCAAGAATCATATGTGGACTCTTTTGACTTCCTAGAATCACCTAGAACACCCTTGCAACCAGAACACAGTAACAGCTGCATAGCGTCGTCTCGCAACATCCTAAACATCATGTTTTGCGAAAGCAAGAAAATGTGAAAATTATTCTTAATAATATTTATCATAAATGTAAAACTTATTCCTTTTCTCTATTCTCTCCTTTTTTAGAATTAATCGGTGATGATAAATTGCCTTTCTGCTGTTTTACGCATTTAACAGTTCTGTTGATATTTGTTAATAATTGCCTCCAGAACCTTTCTATTTAATGGCTCCGCTGTAACGACAATGGCCCTTAGGCAGATATATCTCTCAATTAGCTTGTTGTCGCCAGTTGTATTGGTCATATTGTTATTCACATGTTTCAGTTGGTCTACAATATAGTTTTTTTTTTTGTCTAAAGTGGAGCTCTGCGTCTGGTCAATAACAAGGTGCTCTGAATATCTCTACCAAAGCAATATATAATGAGAAATACGCACTCGCACACATTTTCCAATCCCTCAATACTGTGACCTCATAGTGTAAGGCTTGAAAAGAAAACGCAGGATGTTCCTGCCCCGCCCACCTCTCCACATGCAGGGGTTGCTGCGGATAGAACTGGACACAAAACCCCCTCGACATCCTAACCGTCGTGCATCATTCAGGGGGTCTCCATGGCAACACAGACACAAAGGGATGGCCTGGAGAGGAGTAGCCAGTGAGGGGGTGTACTTTGGAGGAGAGAGAGGTTATTGTCATCAGGCCAGCAGTAGATTATGCGGGGTCGGCCTAGCGAGAGGTGCTCGGCTTAATGCTCTGCATCAGCTATACACCTCGAAACATTCTTCAGATGTTGTATTTTAAGACATTTGTCAGGTTTTTGTTCTTTAAATGCTCTTGTGTGTGGGACTAATTACTTAGGCATCTAATCCCAAGCCTCCGTTGCTAATTCCAAACCGGCATTTTAGAGCTAGTAACGGAGGCTTTAGCCATTGATAGCAGACTAATGCAGTTATTAATGCAGTTAGAGAGAAAGAGAGAGAGATTAAGCGTATGCGATTACCTGAGTCTGTGCTTCTCTCAGTCTCAACAGTTCACTGTAAGTTTATCTGCTCCAAGAACAGCACAGTTATTACCTCGCTTGTGAGAAATGTCATGTAGCTTTTAATTTGTTAAACTATTTTTTTGATAAAATTTGTGAGTTTTTGTCTGTTCTGTAGGGCTATGTGTGTGCGTTTGGGTGGGAGATCGAGCTGAAGAAAGGGAGTAGCCAATGTGCTTTTCGTACATAATAAAACGTAATTTAGGGGCAAAATGCGTGGAAATATGTTGCTTTTATACTATTGTTTACCAATGTCATTGTGGGTTTTGGTTATTTTGCTGTGGTTGGACCTTCTGAAATAACTGAAATCATTTGGCGAAGTGATATGGAACAGTAATGCGATCAAGACCTGCCAAGAACTAGCAGTGCAATTCCCTGAAAGTAATTGCATACCTTAAAATGTTCATCAACCAATCACATTGAAGCATTCAACAGCCCATAGTATATATACATCGGTATATACACTACCGTTCAACTGAGTATTTTTTTAATGTCAAAAATACAGTAAAAACAGAAATATTGTGAAATATTATTATATTTTATAATAACTTTTATGTTTTTGTTTTAAACCTGAAGCCTGTAGTATTTTTTTGGTTAAAAATGATCCATAATCAATTTTTGAGCAAGTACATAACAAGCCAGTGTTCAAAACTATTTCTTTACCTTAGCCCAATTCAAGCTTGTAATAATGTTTTATAATAAAATCTCAGGTTTCATACAGAGATGGCGACAAAGAGGCAAAACTTATGGACTGCAGCTTTAATGTATTTTAAAATGTCATTTATTATTGTAACATAAATGTCTTTACTGTCACTTTTGATCAATTGAATGTGTCCTCTCGCTCTCTCTCTCTCTCTCACCCTCTCGCTCTCTCTCTCTCACCCTCTCGCTCTCTCTCTCTCTCTCTCTCTCTCACCCTCTCGCTCGCTCTCTCTCTCTCTCTCTCTCTCTCTCTCTCTCTCTCTCTCTCTCTCTCTCTCACCCTCTCGCTCGCTCGCTCGTGAGTAGCAAGGTCTTCAGCAGTAGGTCTTGCCTTTAGCTTATTATAGCAGGCAGGCCCTATTTCTCCCTTTTGCAGTGCAGGACCTATCTTTGCTTTTTTTTTTACCCTACTAGTCTACTTTAGACATCCCCCTTTTTAAATTAGCCACACTCAGTGAGCGGCCATGCGGGGGTGGTTGATATTTCAACTTTTTAAAGTACTTAAAAGTTGCGTTTTTCTTTCTTTTAAGAATGTCTGCACTTTAATAGAGCTCATGTTGTAAGAAATTTAAGCAGTTACGCGTTATGATCAAAGACCCGGACTGCCATTTAAGACAGATCTTTAACCCCTAAGCCAATCTGAACCGCGTTTGCCTGCCTGTGAGTATGTGTTACTTCCTGTGCACTCTCAGACCGATATGATTCGGGCATTCATGCCACGACAGGCATCGATCATAAATCCTGCACACTTCCCACTAGTCTTCTATTGACGGAAAGGGCAAATGGCTCCCCTTCTGTTTGCATGTTTGTCTTTCTATAGAAGCGATGACAAAATACGCTGCGTGTGAGTCGCATTTCAGTCTCGGGGCCTAAATTGTGGCGCTCTGGTACAGCTATTCCTTGGAGTTTTCCTCTTGTTTTCAGCTCTTGTATTTTTTATTGTGTGATTTATAGTGGGTATAGCTGCTAATTGTGTTTGCCAGGTGTATGATGAATAGTGCATTGTGGGAAGCACCTAAAGCACTCCTCCTGGATGAATAGAGAAGCAGAAAGAAAAAAACTCATATAGGTGAATGGAAATTGAATGTGAAAGGGTGATGTGGGACGAGCCACTGTGACCAAAGCAAATAATAGCAGTCCGAATGGGGCTGGCGGCGTTCAGCTCGATGACATTAAAGGATGAATCGAGACTGCGCCAAATAGACAAGACATGAAAGACTCTGGACGGCAAAGGCAGGCAAGTCATATGTATGTCGGTACAATATTTTCTGCTCTGAAAGCTGTAGAGGCAAAAGCTCTGTTATCCAAACCCACCTTTAAGCTCTCAAAATTAACTAAATGCGAAAATATGATCTGACAAGAGACCCTCCGAGGGTTGACCATGATGTCAGGTGAAGGAGAAGTGCTGTTTATTTTCGCATGAGCTGGTAAAGCACAACCCGGTCTGTAATAACAGGGTAGATTTCACTAAGCACTGCTTCCACTGACGCCACTGCTCACAGGAAACTAGCCACTTCTCTAAACACTCTCATTTGCCTTGTGAAAGGTTTTTTTTTATTATATACTGTATGAATATTGTTATATCCTCAGGGACACACTGAGAAGTCGGAATTTATTGTTTTTAAAGCACCACTATTGGTCTATTGTGTGAATTATTTGTGCAAGACTGGAGCCATTCCTCTTTCTAATATAAATGTTTGACCAAATGGAACATTTCTAGAATATATGATGGACTTGATGAATCAGTGAAGACATCTCTGCTGTTTTTTGTAATAAATAATGCAATTGAAGTTTGTGAATCTATAAAAGGACAAGCTGATGTTCATGTTTCCTCTTTCACTATGATTTTTTTTTGTTGTTGTTGTTGCTTTATTGCTTCTTTTATTTATAGAAACAGTGGAGAGTCAGGGGTGAAAGAAGTGCCGGATTCAAATCTGCATCTCCCATATGAGAACCAATTCTCAATGAGGAACTGCTAGGCCATGTCACTTGCATCATTATTATTTTATGTGGTTTCATTTCAGTTTTTGTCTAGAAGATTTTATGTAACAATGTTGTGGTGATGTAATACTTGTGATTCAACAGAGGCAGAAACACATCCGTTCTTAACCAATTTAATTTTCTTTAATCCCAACTTATATAATGACCTAAGCACCTTAAAGAGATAGTTCACCCAAAAATCTAAATTTTCATCATTTACTCTTTATTTTTTTCTTCTTCTGTGTATCATAAAAGATGGGGGTTTTTTTGACCATTGAAAAAAGGTCAAAAACAGTTTAAACATTCATAAAAATACCTTCGTCTGCAGAACACAAAGGAGATTTGTAAGTCATACAGGTTTGGAACGACATAAAGGTGAATAAATGATAACATACTTTTAATTTTTTCGGTGAACTATCATTTTAAGAAACTGGGGCAAACAATGTGTAATGCTACAGTCAGACCTACACTACCATTAAAATGTTGGGGTTAGTAAGTTTTGTTTTGTTTTAAGGAATTAATTGTTTTTTCAGTATAGGTTATATCAAATTGATCAAAAGTGACAGTGAATACAGTATATTTTTGTGGTGTTACTAAATTATGTTTCAAATATATGCTGTTCTTTTAAACTGTCTATTCATCAAAGAATCCCGGAAAAAAATGTTTTATGGTTTCTACAAAAATATAAATCGGCAAAACTGTTTTCATCATTCATATTGAAATATTTTTGAGCAGCAAAGCAGCATATTAGAATGATTTCTGAAGGGTCATGTGACGCTGAAGACTGGAGTAATGACTGATGGAAATTCAGCTTTGCCATCACAGGAATACAGGGCATTTTAAAATGTATTACTAGAAAACTTTAAAATTGTATGTAATTGTATTTTTGATCAGTTAAATGTAGACTTGATGAACATAAGAGGCATCTTTCAAAAACAGTAAAAAAAACTTTTGAAGGTATTGTAAATTATTATATTTTTTAATATACTGTCATAAATGACCACAAAACAATTAATCAGTGGACAATAATTATTTTATTCAACACAAGATGTTTGTATGCATTACTGCTGTAGTGAGACCTTTTACTTAGAAATGCAGGCTGTGAAGCGCTAGTAATGTCCCTCAGCACCGACAGGAGGGAACACTCAGTTCTGTGTGGAGACTTGAGAAATTATACATCGACCATTAGTTCTTGAAGATTGTTCTGTCTGCTGGATAGTTGGTAGAGAAGACCGGCGCTGTGTGCAAAAACTGTTACAAACTGTTCCTTTGAGTTTTATGTTGAGTCAGTAACTTTTTCCACTATAAAGTTTTACTCCTAAAGAAATTGTAGTTTTCCAAAATGTTGCAAAAAATGACCAGCCAAAACTAATCTCAGCTAAGGTTGCAAAGGGATGGAAAGTTTCTGGTAAATTTCCGGAAACTTTCCATGGGAACTTAACCTGGGGAATTTTGGAAATTTTCCCATTTGGAAACTTAATAGGAATTAATGGGAATTTATGGGAATTCATTGGAAATTTAGGGAAATTTCTATAAAATGTAGCATATACAAACATAAATATAAACATTCTCGTTTGGTCATAACATGAAATAACTATTTCTTTTTTGCATCCAATTCTAAGTTATTAAATATGTAAAATATATTTTTACTGCAGCAATTGTTATGTGTGTGTTATTTCTTTCAGTGTCACATGATCCTTCAGAAATCATTCAAGCTGATTTGATACTTGGTTATTATCAATGTTGGAAACAGTTGTGCTGCTTAATATTTTTTTGGAACCTTGGATACTTTTTTCAAGAGAACAGCATTTATTCAAACTTATTCAAAAAATTGAGCTAGCCTCGTAGTTGTACAATATTTCGGACTCTCTGTGAATAAGTCCCTAGTGATGCATTGAATTGTTTTCAATTCTGGACACGTTGTTTAAATTCATAAGCCGTAACAGTCAGGTAAATGAATATGATAACAGACTTTATATCCTCAAGAATATTTGTCTGTCATTGTACACTCCTAACATTGATGAATGAGTAGATTAGAAGGGTGTGGGCATTAAACTGTAGACACGGAACCCTGTCACTCAACTTGTACTTGTAGGGATTCAAGTTGACAAGCATGGCCGACGTCACCTCTTAGTTGATGGTTATAAGCTGATCACTACCCATGAAGAACAATGAGATGACGTCATCATATTCATGTCAACTCCCTGAAGAAAGAATTTAATTGTCAGTGAGAAGTGGCCTATCTAACTGCTTTTTACACAGTCTTTGTCTGTTTTCTAAAAAGTGCATTTTCTGTGTGTGTCATGCTGATCAAGCCACAGTTGTGTTAAACTCTGTGTTTGTCAGATTATATTTAACAAGTTGCGACCCAACCCTAATTTGCACTGCTCTTAGTAGATTGCGTTGGTCATTATGTAAATGATTGTCTCTGTTCTTTAATTTGCGCATCATCAGTAGATCACGAGCAAAACTTGCCACTCCCATCAGAGCATTTGGGAATTTGTGCTCTCACGCTAATTTGCCCCGTTTAGTAAATCTGGCTCTAATGAGAGTTAGACTAGTTGATTATACAGTTACTCATAGTTGGTTGAATAATGTGTTATTCAACTTCAGTTATCATTATAAGTTTGTGAAAATGGCTGGCGCATGTTGTGTTCCCAAGTACACGTTATAAGCGACGCAAATGCAGATGCAGAGATGAGTTCATGTGGACCAGCATTTACTGTGATTCCAGCCACTCTGAAAACATTGGATCATGAGCTGTTTGTATGTGAAATAATGAAATTCAATCACAGCTAATGCGATTTTGTAATCGCAAGCCGATTTTTGTTTTATTTGATCAATCGTGTCATGTTTTGTACTTTTAACATACTGCGGCCTAAAAAATGCTGAATTAAAAGAAACCGAAGAAGAGTTGAAAATGGAAAAACCCAGTGAATGGGTTGTTTTAGCAGTTGGATTCAAACAACAAACCTATTTTGGTTTCGTTTTAAGCCAGCCATAGAGAAATTTTTAAACAGTTGTTGGGTTAAATAAAACCACCCAACGGGTTGGTCAAACATTTAAGCTAACTGCTAGGATATATAGATATAGATATAGATTTTTGTGGAAAATATTCCAGGGTTTTTTCTCTGTATAGTTGGGTACAATGGGGTTCAATGGGTGGAAAGTCCAAATTGCAGTTTCAGTGCAGCTTCAAAGCGTTCGACACAATCCCAGATGATGAATAAGGGTCTGATCTAGCAAAACGAGCTGTCTTTTTTCTAAAAAAAAAAAATATATATATATATATATATATATATATATATATATATATATATATATATATATATATATATATATATATATATATATATATATAAAAATATATATATATATAAATAAAAAAAAAAATATATATATATATATATATATATATATATATATAAATATAAAATACTTTACTTGCACTAGCATATTGTGTATGACAATTTAGTTCAAACCTTGCTAGATAAGACCCTTATTCCTCATCTGGGATCGTGTATAGTGCTTTGAAGCTGCACAGAAACAAGCAATTTAGACCTTCCAGCCGCTGAAGTCAGGGAAAAACCCTGGAATGTATTCCTCAAAAACCTTAATTTTTTTTCGACTGAAGGATAGACATGAACATCTTGTATGAGTAAATTATCATCAAATTTTAATTCAGAAGTGAACTAATCCTTTAACCAGTTAACAGTTTTTACTGATGCATTTTTACAGTTAAAATAACTGTGTTTTTTTTACTGTGTGGAATTGTGCTCTAAGCTGCCATTTAGGTAGGAAATAAATGTCCTACTTTTCTCAGCATGGAAAAAAGGGCCTTGTCGGCGTGACCATTATGCTAATGGGGGTGTCACGGTCATCTTTTGGGTCAGAGGTCGACATGCTAATAAGACCGCTCAATTCTCATGGCGTCTTCACACACGCACATATTGCAAGCGCACCCACTCACGCAAAAACCACACCACCCCGGGAACGTCCAGATTGTTGTTTTCCAGGCTCTGGCTGTTAAACTAAAATGTGCGATGCAGCAAAGTGCTGATGTGTTCATTCTCTGTAATTAGAACATCCCACCAGTTCCAAGGAAGAAAAAAAAAATCTAAACTAATGTTTAATTTGCCTCCTGCTCAAAGGCAGGCCTTTGTTATTGCCACTGCAATTAACTTTATGCAGAGGCCTAGGCATTTCCTGTGATTGATGTAATTTGCATAGAACAAATCAGAATGAGAATCGAATCCCCACCACCCCCACGTGCACACAAACACGCATTTTTACATGACACCTCCATCAGTGGCCTAGCAACAGTCGCTACCATGTTAGAATGGCATTGTGGGAAGGATTTAAAGTGTCACTGCCAGCCTCTTAGGAGCCCTGGCCCCCATGAGTGCTCGTGCCACCCCCCTCCTACATGTTACCACGGCGATGGGATTCTATAGTCGGTGCCGCTAATTGAACTGCTTGATTATTAGGCACGAATGGCAGAAATTGACGGATGTGCGTACATGTAATTAGACACGTATCCTTCCCCTACATGCGGTCACACTTGGATAGGGCTGCTAAGAGAGTCTGGTCTGATATTAACCGTTCTCAAGTTGCTAAGTGACCCGCACTGTCCACTGAAATAAGCGCACATGGTCAATGAGTGCTTAGTGGTCAGATTTAATGGAATGCAGCAGTAATTGTTAAGACACATCCTCGGGATGCTGTAGACAAGGCGGTGGTGCCTTAGGAGGTTTTTTTGTGTGTGTGTGTGTGTGTGTGTTTGTGTGTGTGTGTGTTTGTGTGTGTGTGTGTGTGTGTGTGTGTGCATGTGTGTGTGTGTCTAACAGGTGTGTGTGGCTTCTAACAGGTGTGTTTGCACCAGATGGTCCCAAGGGAGAGGAAGTATAGGAGTGTGACTAGTCACATGACTCTCCTTGCAGTTCAGTTAGGAAGGTGTCAAGAGATTTAGCCCAGAACTGCATTACCAAAAAATCATGCGTTTAAAATACTTACTGGCTGAATGTAAAGAAACTATTCATTCATTCAATTATAAGTCGAGGAATTAAAAATCTATCTTAAAAACAGTTTTAATTTAATATGGTCTTTTAATTAGGTAGAGCAGTCAATCTTTCTACTATTTCTGTGCCCTACTCTTCGCTATTGTCTTGTTTTCTCTTAGTTATCCATGAAAATTAATCAGTTTATTTTTACTGCACTTGTGATTCTTGTGTAAGTTGATTTATGTTGACTCGGTGCGTAAAAAATATAAATGCACCTTTTCATACAGTATACAACGGAGAGCTGGGCTAGTTGTCACACTTTTATTTTGTCCAGTGCATATTTCTCAGGGATTTGTGTTGGAAATCAATTTCTATATTGCCACAAACCTTAAAAACCTGGCTACCCAAAAGAAATTGAATTATAATCATTGAATAACATTCTGTGACACCATGTCCCACTGTTGGACTTGGACACCGCAGTTTACTTTAGATGGGGTAAATTGTCACTATGGAACTCGCCATTAAAGAGCAAATTTTTTTTAATGACTTTTCATGTTTTCTTTCATTTTTAGCGTTATCTCCCCTTCCTTGTGTTTTCCTCTCTCTCTTCCACACTCTCTCTCTCTCTCTCTCTCTCATCCACTTTCTCTCCCTCTCTCGTCCACTCTCCTGCTGGAATGACGCGACCAGGCTCCCAATCTAAATTTCAAAGTGCGAGGAAAGGAATTCTGTAATGAGTTCCCCATCTCCCCCACTAGCCGTGGAAGAAACGCTTTGTGAAACTAATTGAAACTGGCATCTGTGTGTTTGGGGAGCTCTTTGGGGGTTGCATGAATTTTTTTACAGCACACTTTTTTACTAAAATCAGTCATTTCCAGGGATGAAATGTATGTCAATTAGCTTGGAGTACTGTTGGAAACTGGATTAAAAGGTTTTGCCAAACATAAAAAATGTGGTATTTTTAATCAAATTAACCAGGGCCAATATCCATCATCCATCAAATATCATCAAATACCATCATCGACATTGAGGATGACATGTGCCCCTGATATTCAGATTAGATTGGGTTTTTCAATGGTTAATACTTACATTATTACATTTGATCTCTCCGATTGCTGCATATCATGTTATGACATCCTCAGTTTAGATTTCCCATTTCTTACCTGCCCTGACATGGTAATGTAAACATGATTTTTCCTCTCAGACTTCTCTTATAGATGGTATAACCATGCAAACAGGCAAAGGCATTTGGCTACGTGAGTTACGTGTGCGTTCAAGCTAGCAGACTGAAACTCCCACCCAATGCACAAACATACATTCTGAGAGTGTTTTATGTCTTTCAGTTCATGCAGGCAGTGTGTAATGGACCAATGATAGCAGACATACTACAGTACATACTACATACCGCAGGCGCTGCAGTGGAAATTTACTGTCAATAGAGGCTTGAAAAACTTTAACCACCTGTGTTTTTCCTTCAAGGGGGTCAAAGATTCAGAAGGGCAAAAAAGGAAGGAAGACATTAGAAGAAAAAACAAGGTCTAGACTAGAGTCAGATTGTAAGAGAATAATTGAGTCATAATGAAATTAAAATGGACTCTTTTACTTTTTTAATGCACATTCCTCTTCTTATTGTGCTTGATTCAACTTTTCCCACTTTTTGCAGTCTAATCAATTCCCACCTGGATGAAAACTATAAGGGTTTGCAATAGGGTGATGGTGAGTGAATTGTGACAGAGTTTTCATCTTTAAACTGTCAATTTCAGATGAAATGACTGTTGCAGAAAGAAGAGTAGTAAGAAATAAAAGGCTGTATGAGAGGAATGTTGAAAAGGAGAGGAGGTGTAGATGTGTTTGAGGAGGGTCACAGAGGTGTAGGGAATGGAGGACGGGTTCGGTGGATGTTATTTCATCTTATGTCACACTGAGAAATCAATCTGAGTCATTATATGCTGCAGAGCGAGCCGGTCTGAGCTCAGATTGATAGCTGGGTAAATAATAGCACCTATGATTAGAATGGCTGGGCTGTCCAATTAAAAAAGCAGCCGTTGAAGGGAGGGATACTGTGTGTCTGTGCTCTGGTCGTCTCCTGGAGGATACTCTTATGATAGTTTCTGGTTTAATCTTATTTTTGCTCTCAATTGGTGCAGTCAGGGTGCAAAATTAACAATCGCCAAGCGGCAAATGTGACAAATTGGCTTTGGAGAGTTAATAAAATGGAGTTGCTCCCTATTGACCTCCCGTTTTATGAATTGCACCATAGTACATGGTTTAAATCACACTGCAAGAACAATACTGACCTTAGCATTTTTTATCTGATTTGAGTGCATAAAATCAAAGAGATACAAACTATGGTTGTTTCCGCCACTGAATAAAAAATAAAAACGGTAATTGCGATTTTCTCACAAATCTTTTTCTTTTTCTTGCAATTTCGAGTTTACATCTCACGATTCTGACTTTCATTTTCTTCTCGGAATTATATGATATAAACTCGTAATTGAGAGTTATAAAGTCGTGATATGAAGTCACAATTGTGTGTTATAAAAAGTCAGAATTTTGAGAGATAAACTCGCAATTCAGACTTTTTTTTCTCAGATTTGGACTTTATAACTTTATAAGTTATTTACAATTCAGAAAAAAAGAGTCATAATTGTGATAACTTTTTTTTAACCAGGATTCTTTGATGAATAGAAAGTTTAAAAAATAGCATTTATTTGAAATCAAAGTCTTAATATTAATGTCTTTATTCTCATTTTTAATACATACATGTTTCCTGGGTTAAAGTCTTAGTTTTAAGATTTTATACTTTAAAATTATCTTATTTGATAGGCCTAAACTGCAAAAAACTTATTTTTTTGTCGTTTAAATTTAAAAACAATTACAGAACGTGATCATGATTTTAACTTTTGACTTGAATGAACTAATTTTGTATATCACGCAAACCCATTTTATATATATATATATATATATATATATATATATATATATATATATATATATATATATATATATATATGTATATATATAATATAAAAAATTTTAAAATCTGGCTTTCATATTTAATGATGTGAAATAATCCCAGATGATGATCTATCATTTCCTCTTGTAAGCTATCTCTCTCTCTCTCTCTCTCTCTCTCTCTTTCTTTCTTTCTTTCTTTCTTCAATGAATTCTGTATGTTGAGCGCTGTCTTTGACTGACTGCTTTCATTGTTTCTGGTTCTATTCTGCAATATTTGCTGACAGCAACAGTTCATTTTTTTCACTTTAAAGTTTGTTATGCATTCATTTTCATATTAAATGAATAATAAATCACTAGTTTAAGTAAAACACTAGTATCTGTACTGTAGGTTGAGCAGTTGTCAAAATATTGGCACAATCTTCCTCAAGGACATGTAGCAGTTTGCTTTGATAGAAAACCATCTGCCATGAACATAAATGTCATATAAAATGTAAACCCTTGACATGAACGGTAAAGCTAGCTCATGAACAATATCATTCTCTCAGCTCTCAGCACATACAGCATGACATGAAATATGAAAGACAGAGGCAAGGTGTCAACATGAGTGGCCTCCGTCACTTATTGGTTTGGACTCAAGCTCATACATTAATGTGTATGTTTTGAGCTATCATGATGGAGACTTTCAGTAATAAGGGTAATACGATGATCATAACTTCACGAAGAGGGAAAGAAAACTTTCCCGATCCATCAGTGGTTTTATTATATTGTCCATGACTAAGCTAGACTACAGCTGGCAGCTGGGAGAGGATAGAGAGAAATATATATATATATAGAGAGAGAGAGATGAGGGCAGAGAGGAAATGCAGCTGTGCTCTTGGCACCCAGCTCTGTCCTGGGGTATGAGACAGACCACCTCATTTCCTGTCTCTTGACCAGGGTGCCCTCGTGCACCACCCTGTTCTTCTTCATTTTTTTCTCTTCTGCCCATATCCCCACACTTTCACTCTCTCTCTCTCTCTAGTGTCTCCTTCTCTCTCAGTCTCTCTCGATCCTTCATAAGTGCTGGCTTATGTAATTATGTAACGGCGAAAGGGGTTGTTCACACACAATTTTTTTTAATCTGTTGGTCATTGTATGCATGCGGCAGATGGATTTGCTGCACCTCATGCCATGTGCGGCACAGTTTTAAGATGCTGTGTCAAGTTAAAAATAGCTCACCTTATGACTTGTACACCGCAGATCAATGTCCGTTTTAAAACGACAGACCAATCGGATGTATCTGGGGGCGGGATTGGAATCTCAAGTCTTTATACTCAGCCACTCTAGCATATAGAGTATGAAAATATATTTTTTAACAAAAACAGAAAATTATTTATTATTATTTAATTTGTTGTATTTTAATTGTGTATTATATATATATGTATTATTATTATTATATGTATTATATTATAAGTGTTTATATTAGCAACTGCTGAAATTCTATATAATAAATAAATAAATTCATAAATAAAATGTAATAATACATATATATTATTAAAAATATAATAATTAAAAATAAAAATATATATTATTACATTTTATTTATGAATTTATTTCTTTATTACAGATTTATAGAATTGCAGTAGTTGCTAATATAAACACTTGAGATTCTAATATTGTAATGTAAAATAAAACAATACATTAAATAATATAATAATATACAATTAAAATATAAAAATTAAATAATAATGAATAATTTTCTGTTTTTTCATTTTTTTCTGTTTTATATATGTATATGTATATATATATATATATATATATATATATATATATATATATATATATATAATAATTTATATATATATAATAATATATGTATATATGTATGTTTAAAAAAACATAAGAAAAAAGGAAGCTGGAGGGCAACAGTTGTTAACACTTGAGAATCTAATATTGCAATCGTAAATTACATATATGTATGTATGTATGTATGTATATATATTTAACGAGAGAGAGAGAGAGGAAAACACGAGAGGGGAGATAACGCTAAAAATGACAGAAAACATTAAAAGTCATTAAAAACAATTTGCTCTTTAATGGCGAGTTCCACTGTGACAATTTACCCCATCTAAAGTAAACTGCGGTAACCAAGTCCAACAGTGGGACATGGTGTCACAGAATGTTATTCAATGATTATAATTCAATTTCTTTTGGGTAGCCAGGTTTTTAAGGTTTGTGGCAAACATAAGATCCTCCTCAACAGGCCTTAAGACTGTAACTTTACAGACTCCTCATCCTCACAAAGGTGTCATCGCTGTCGCATTCTTTCCATCCATCTCATTCTCTCTCTGCTCAATCACTTTTCTGTCTTCTCTACCTGCCGCTGTCTCAGCTCTCCTCAAATCTCGTGTCAGATGTTCAGCGATGCGCCGTGTGTTGCAACGAAGCTCTCAGGAATCTCTGGGGATAGTTCAGAGCACAGCTCACTGTTATTAAGTTTGTCTTGCTTTGTCATAGCTCTCAAGATTTGTGTGTTTGGGTTTGGGGTGTTGTCCTGACCTGGCTGGACTCTTTTCTGGTGTGTTTAGATAAAGCATCACAGCCTTGTTCCTAGAACAGCTGGAAATACCACAAGTTATCTCTTATCCTCTCCGACCCCATCCTGACATCTGATTGTTTATTATCAGTATGTATGCTTACATGAGAGTTAACAGAATGTTAGATTCTTTGCATTGAGATGTCGTTTTGACTCTCACACTGGCTTTTGTTGTATCTCAATTTAAACAAAACAATGCTAACTGTACGGCTTCTGCAAATTGGGTAGCTGTAGATATTGGCCTTTCCAATTTAACAATTTTGATATCTATATAACCTTTTACATTTTTTAAGACCTGCATGTCATGAAAATCACTAGAGGGATACAATGCCTGCAAAATAGATTGTTCATGCATATACATCAAAATTACAATGATTCACTTTGCTTGATGCAGAGTAGTATATGATTTTTTTAATATATGAATATTTAGATTTAAATAGATTTTAATGTTATATTTTATTAATATTTTTTTCATTTTATTTGTTTTATATATTGTTTTATCATAAATTTTTCACTTCATTTTACTGAAAATAGAAAAACTGATATTTTTATATTTTATAGAATGGTTTATATTATTTATTTCATTTTACGGTAAAAGTCATATTTACTTTTATTGAACATATAAAATCGAATATTTATTTTTTATGTTGTTTTATATAATATTTTATATTATTTTTATTAATATTTTGTTTTTATTTAAATATTTGCTTATTTTTTGTTTTGCAGGCCAATATTAATATTGTTTTGTTTTTAATTCCAATTGTGCCACAATAGACCTAAGCATGAAATTCTAAATCAAACCATAAATAAATGTAATAATAAAATGTAATAGTTTTTAAATACCCTCAGATTCCTATTTCCTCAATCATTTTCTGTAATCCCTGACTAAATAAATATATAAAATTAAAGCAGTGAAGCAGTTTAAAGATGTACTAGATCACTAGTGAAGTAAGCTGCCATTAGAAAGTGTTCCAAAACGTTAGTTGATCCAAATGCAATTGTATTAACTACTCAACGCTGTTGTATTTGTAAGTTTATTTTAGTAAACAGAGTTCTCTTTGTCCGATGTATTTGAAAACGAGAGGTTCACTCCTCTGTGGACACAGCTGGTGCAGAAGTTGCTTTCAACACACGCCAGCTGACTTTCATGGAAGCGTCTACTTCGCGCTGTTGCCTCGGAGAGGCCGCACTCCCTGAGCCTTTGCTATTGTAAGTTTTGTCCGCGAGACTGCTTGTTCCCCTAGGCCTTGGAGGTGTATCCGTACAGAAGTGACACCTGGTTTGTTCTCTCCACAAATCTCTAAATTAGAGCTGTCACATGCCTGCCTGTATCACGTCATAGCTATGAGATTGCCTACGCAGGGCCCTTGTTTAGAATGATGGGTGATTTGTCACTGTTTTAATGCCTTTTCTTTATAGTCGTCGTTCCCAGAGCGGGTCGACGTGTCTGGTTTGTTATTACTTGCTCAAGGACGGTTTGATACCGTTATCAGTGACATTAGAGTGATATTGGCTGCTTTATTCTGCCATTTTTCTCCAATGTTTACCTGATACACGAATCGGTCCAGGTGTTTTGTGCCCTGGAGTGTGAGAGCAAAAGCCAGTCACGTTACATGAATGCCTGACACACACACACACACACACCTACACACGCATACAGCAGGAGAGGGTGTGTCTGAACTGTGTGAGTCAGACTGTATCCTAATCACAAATCACAGTCAATTAGAAAAATGTATATAGATGAGGTCTCATACCTGTGGGCGTGGCCAATTATAATGCAAATTCACATTCATAAATTAAAAGAGAGATTATTAAAAGCCTCAAAAATATTGCTACCTATCTTAGCAACTTTTGCTCACTGCGATATTTTTATATATATATATATATATATATATATATATATATATATATATATATATATATATATATATATATATATATATATATATATATATATAAATATCCCTCATTCCCAGGTATACCAATTTTATGAAAACTTACATTTACTCCAGGGGAATTTAGTGTTAATGTAACATTATTTTATGCATTAAATTAATTCATTTTAATGTTGATAGTATAGTTTAAAGCATGATAAAAAATGTTAACATCACTAATTTTATTACTTGTAACAGCTTTCAAATGAAGTATTCTAAGATTATTAGTGCAAGTTTTTTTTTTTCTCACATTACTGCATAATTTTTTGTTTTTATTAAAACAATGCTATTCTTTTGAATGTTGAATTATTAAGGAATCCTGAGAAAAAGTCACAATTTCCACAAAGATTATAAAAACCATCATTAATGATTGATAATAAATAATAATTTATAATAAATTAGCTCCAAATCAGCATATTAAAATGTTTTCTGAAGGATTATGTCACTGAAGACTGAAAATTCAGCTTTGCCATCACAGAAATAAATGACTTCTTTTAAATAAATGGTAGATAAAAAATGCTTTGCAATGTCAAAATTAATTCAAGCCCACATTGGAATAATATCCAATATACATTTTGCTAAAAATCAAAGAAAAATCTTCAGCTTATTCCTAATTGATGTTTCACTGTTTGTCTGAGTTCGCATCAGTAAGGGGGTGGAGCTTAGACAATGGTCAGTTCCTAAATTCTCAGTTGCCCCCAACCCAAAATGTGTCATGTGTCAGCCTGAGCAGTCATGTGTTAGCCAGACATCCTCTCTTCTGTAAACACTTGACTTTGTGTGTATGGTCTTTTAGTGTGTGTCTGCACGTACATGTGAAGTGACCTGATCCATCTTGGCTTTATCCCCAAAGAGACAGATGTGCAAATGCATTGTGTGCGTACACATTAATTCTCTCTCTCTCTCTCTCTCTCTCTCTGTCTTTCTGGCAGCTGTGCGTAATCAGGATAATGCATCTGCAGCCTCAGTGTATCTGACCCTGGAACTGTGCTTGCTGTCTATTGCAGTCCAAAACACTCCTCTCCATGTCTGCATTCAGCTTGAATAGATCTTATTATTTTGCCATCAATACAAAGCAGCAAATGAGGATCTCACTGTCATTTGTTACATATTTTTTGTTCATTAGTGGTGTTTGTCAAGGCAAGCATCACTATTTTTTTCATACTTATTTATAAGCCATTTGAAAAATTCCTCACTAAGTATTACATTTCTGTGGAGAACACCCTGGAAACACACTGCCAACCACTGTAGCAACTATACACATTTAAAATCACTCTAAACACCTTATCAACCACATATCAATGCCCAGAGGTATTTTAATATCAAGTTTTCCATTGAACAATTGTGCCTCAGCCAGAGGACAAAGGCAGATTATGCCTCCTTTTTTAATTGCGGGTAGACAGTGAAAACGAAAAATAGTCATTGAGTTCTGCGTATTGAAGAATGAAACAATGAGGTATTGTTATGGAGAGGTCACTGCAGGTTGTATAGGGTGAAGTTAATCACCTGTCAGAGCAAGAGTTAATGAAGAGATCCCCCTGTGTTCTTTTCAGCATGTCAGAAAGACAAGGTTTTTAGTATTATATATACATGTGTGATGTGTGATGTGCAAATCATCCTTTTCAGCTGGTTCTTTTTTTTTATGATTTTGGTTTTGGAAACAGAATATTCAAAGTTTTTTATAAATATATAAAAATGTGAAGCAGCAGAACTGTGTTCAACATTGATAGTAATAATGTTACCTGAGCAACAAATCAACATACTAGAATGATTTCTGAAGGATCATGTGACAAATTCAGCTTTGCGTTGTACTCGAATGAAGAACATTTCTTTTTATTTGTAATAATTTGTAATAATTTTCTGCAATATTACGGGTTTTACTGTATTATTGTGTAAATAATAGTGTATATATATATATATATATATATATATATATATATATATATACACTGGTTAATCTTGCACAATAAGAATGTGTATAAAAGAACGCAAACTTCATTTATTTGTATTTGTATTTTTTTAAAACTAAATGTATGCTCTCAGATGAATCAGACTTCCCAATGCAAGTGTTTGTAGTGTGTGTGCGCTTTGAACTCTTGCATTCTGGTCCTTTTCATACATTTTCCCAGTGTATATGACAGCAAGATCTTCCATTCCATTTTTATTATTAATTACAGTGCCTCTTATCACCCCCGTGTGTGTGAGGGGGAGAGAGATAGCGTGAGATATTGTGTTTGTGTGAAGGCAGAAGAATGCAGCATGGCTAATTGCGTTTGGCCGTTTGTGGTGTAACGTATCTGCAGGCAGATTAAGTGCTCAGTCCTGAGGAGCACAATAAACGCAAACACACAACCTGTCTCTCTCTCTCTCTTTCATTCCCCGCTGCCTGTCTGTCTCTCCAGGTCTCTGTCTTTGTGGCGAGAACAGAATTTTCTTACTGACACTGAGGAGAAAGAAGAAATGCCGGAGCATTTAGTGTAAATATTTTTGCGTTTGCTCTCTACCGTACGCTGACACCTTTTACCAATCCCACCTCACAAAGGCTTAGATTTCCAAACCTCATACTCGTATAATGCTCTAAAAGTGTACTTCACTAGTGATTAAGTACATACTTTCGAGTGCATAGTTGGGACTAATACTTCATTCAAATTGTGTCAGAGTTATTTTACTTAAAAAAAATTGGGTGCACATGTACACACCTAAAAGTTTGGGGTTGGATAAAATCTCAAAATTGTTCAAAAAAACGGCATTTATTTGCAATAGAAATCTTTTGTATCAGTGTGAAACTCATCACTGATACTTTTTGATGAGTAGTGTATCTTTAGCATATACCTAAATTCATTACCTTAAAATGAATTATGGTTCATAAATTTGGCTTTGCATTCTGTCATGCTTCTTTTGAGCATTTTTTTTTCTCTTTTCAACTCATTCTCGTCTATAGCGCAAGGGATTGTGGGAAAAATTAGCCCAGAAAACCTGTACAAAAATACACTAGTTTTAACATGCTCTGATTTGAGTTGCACTAATCCTAATTTTGCATACTGTAGGATGGATAATATGTTAATTTTGGATTTCAACATAGACACAGGACATCAGCCGCCACCTGTTCTCCAGAAGCACAACTTGGACACACAATATCTGTCCTGCACAATCTGATTAGATGTGTGGAGGTGTGACTGCTGGACTGTAGAGGAGGTGGAAGACAGATAAGAGACAGATGGAGGTGTGATGGAGGGGGGTGGCACATTACTGATTTATCTGGTCAGTGTAGGTGAGCGTCTCTCCTTCTCTTTGTCTCAGAGGCAGCAAGAGAAATAACAGCCTTGTGTTTCCCAGAGGCAGTGGGCTGAGACGGAGGCTGTGGGGGAGAGTGTGGCGTGTGGGCTCAGAACTGCAGCCACCCACAGGCAGAAACACCTTTCAGACGACTCCATGTGTTCTGCTGCTCTGTGATAGGACTGTTTTAGAGCAGAAGGGGTTTGTGCTAGTGATAGACAGATATATATCAGCCAGGCTGATTAATTGGCCTATTTTGGCTGATAATCATACTGTTTGGCTGATTATCAGAAGTAGCTCTGCCAGATTTCTTTTTTCTGAAATCTACAGCCAGCCTTGTAAATGAACATTTTCTGTTTTCAACATTTTTTTTTTTTAGGAGAAACTGTTCAACTTGGGTTTTGTAATGGCTGATGCAGATATCTAGGGCATGCTGGCCGATGACCAATGTAATTATGATTTGCTATCATTACATTGAAATATATAATGTGATTTAATATGGGTTATCCATAGCTAAACAGATTAGTCACAGAAAACTGTGCAAGTTTTGGGTT
This sequence comes from Zacco platypus, assembly GCA_038088235.1. Classification (NCBI taxonomy): domain Eukaryota; kingdom Metazoa; phylum Chordata; class Actinopteri; order Cypriniformes; family Xenocyprididae; genus Zacco; species Zacco platypus. The sequence goes on along the minus strand of CM076075.1, from coordinate 20,943,190 downwards.
GGTAAGATTGTATTAATGTTTTTGAAAGAAGTCTCTGATTTATTTGATCAAAATTAGTTATATTGTGAAATATTATTACTATTTAAAAGAACTGTTTTCTATTTTAATGTTTAGATTATAAATTATTCATTTCATGGCAAAGCTGTAGTTTTCAGCAGCCTTTACTTTTACTAGTCTTTAGTGTCACATGATCCTTCAGAAATCAGTCTAATATGCTGATTTGCTGCTCAAGAAACCGCAATCAGTTGTGCTGATTAACATTTTTGTGAAAACTTAAAAAAAAAAATCTGGATTCTTTGAGTAGAAATATTAAAATAAGAGAGCATTATAAATGTCTTTACTGTCACATTTATTATCTACTTGCTTGCTGAAAAAAATCATACTGATAACAAACTTTTCAACAGTTTATTTATTTAAGCTTCAAAATCCAAATAAATATGTATTGCTTATTATATAGATAAAACTATTTATTTGCATTCAGAAGAAAACACTATTAAAGGCACAAAATGTATTTTTTTTTGCTGCTAGCGGTCGCTAAACTCTTAAAAACAATAACAAAGGCGTAGTTTAATGACACAGTGAATGACTGGAACATGGAACTTCTCGTCATGCCAAATATTCTAATACGTTTATGGGGAAATAATGTTTATGGATGAGTGAATGCATGTTTTTAACATGACTGTGGTATGAAGCTGGGCATGGCCGAGAATTGTGGGCGTGATTACTAATGAGGGACAGATATCAGTGTCACGCGCAAGTCCTGGGGATAAAGGACAGAGGACATTTCATTCTACCGAACTACTCACAAGTGCTGAAATACTACTCATACAGGTCAGTTTATTTGACGAATTAAAACTGTGAGGTAACGCAGCGCTGTTTCACTTTGGTCTAACGTTACACTATCATACTAAACTGCATTTGAGTGTGTTGAAAGTTGTAATGTTTAGTATTAGTTGAGACTTAACAGTAAGCTAGATCAACATTAGATTATCATACTGATGATATCCCAACACTTCATCATGTTGAGCTATATAACATTGATTAGTCTTATATAGCCTGCATTTGCTTACCTTGTCTTAGAACGTGCAACAGCGCCGTCTCTGTCAAGTCAAAGTTTGTCGGAAATGTCACGCTGATTTTGATCCAAGTTTTATTTCTCCTTTTATCCCAAAGTTTGCTTGCCATGGTCCATAATGTTTGAACGAAACAACAGCGCACCGCCAGACGTTACGCAGCGGTCCGTGTCTGTTGTCATGGTTACTGTGCAGTACAAGCAGAAACTAGGAATAACGCAGATATTGTGTGACAAGGGAGACATGGGGCACTACTTAAAATTGGAAATATTAAGGATAATGCAAGTACATAGCTAAATGAAATATGTAACACTGTGCAAGAGGTTTTTGGATATTTTGATATAAAAATGTTACATGTTGTGCCTTTAACACAAACTATTTCATTTAATCAGCCAATCAGGCATTTAGATGGCTAAAGGTAAGCCGATATTTTAGTATTTTTAGTGAAGTGAATAGTGTTCATTTTACCAATTTTGTACATATATCGGTATAATATTGGCCACCCTGCTGTCTAAATGAAAGCTTTTTATTATTGAAAAGTCCATAAAGTCATTGACCATTAGTTTGAAATAAAGCACAGTACAACACAACACAGCAAAAAAATAAATGCATGTCATATTTGTTTTGCTATAATGCTAGAAGTCCCATCAACTACTGTCACTGTTGTATAATTTAAATTGTTCCAGACTACACGCACACGGAGACAGAATAATTTATTCCGCTGATAAAATGTTTTAATCTTGGGTGTGTGTCTGAGAAAGTTGTGGGAAGAGAGTTACACTTGTAGCGCATTTCACTTGGGGCCCGACAGCAAATGCGAGAGCGTCCGTTAGGACACTCATTCTGTGGACCTTTTCCTCGAGCAGAAAGCTTGTGACGTGACCCACATACTTACACAGGCTGCTTAAGAGATTGCTGAAGCAAAAGAGAGAGTAAGGGAATGAGACAGTGGGCGGAAGAGAGAAGAAGAGCAGGAGAGGGAGCTCGAGTTGAGGCCTCAGGGTTGATGCAGCACCCCGCGGGCTCTTACTGACAGATGGGAGAGAGGGGCTGGGGTCACTCAGGTGGGACGCAATTCTCATTCCCCTCTTTTGATTTCAGTTTTAAGTTTCAAAATGCTGTATGTTATTGGTTTGATTGTTTTGCACACAATATTTTTAAAGAATCAATAAAAGTAGCAGAATTGTGACAGTTAAAATTTAACAAAGTACAGAAAATAATAAATTATTAAAATAAAATAAAATTTTTGTGTAATTTTTGGGTGAAGATAATACCATTTGGCTGATTATCAGAAGTAGCTCCACCATATTTTTTTCTGAAAAAATGTACAGAAAGTGAATGGATTATGAACATTTTCTGCAATTTTTTCAGGAGAAATTAACTTTTTTTTTTTCAATGGCTAGTGTGGATATCTATGGGAGCTTGTTTGCACCACTAAATAAAAAATTAAAAAAGGTAATTGTGACTTTTTGATCTCACAATTTTGACTTTATAACTCGCAATTCTGACTCTTTTTTTCTCAGAATTGTGTTTATATCTTGAGATTCTGACTTCATAACATCCAAGTGCAAAAAAATTCAGAATTGTCGCAATTACCTATTTTATTTGTATGTCATGGCGGAAACGAGCTTCCATAGATATCTCTCTCATAGATGTTACAGTATCCATGCACTCATTCATATGTCCACATTATCACTCATAATCCACAGTCTTACATGGGCCGTCTGAGGTAGCATCCCTTTTTTGACTGCATTTTGGCCACTTGATGCTTATGTGTTGTTGTCAGTTGTGTAAGAGTGTCATCACTCTCACGGTCTGTCTGTCTGTCTGGGATGGTGGCATGTCTGTAATTAAAAGACTAAGGTGGAAAGGTTGTAGGAGCCTGAGATGTTAGGGAGGGTAAGGATTACAAACCTGTGACGCCACACTGCACGGCTTCCCGGCTCCCTTTGTTTGTTCAGTGGGACTCTCAGACGCCTGAGTGATCTATGGACCACAATACGGCTCTCTGCAACACGATGTCTTTTCCTGTACCTGACTGGCACGCAAAGGAAGTTGTCGATTATACAAATATGTTCTGATAGATTGTGGTTAAGTGGCATGTGTGAATGTGCTGTATTTTCATTCAATTTGGGAGTGGTGGGTATTCTTCTAAATAATGTTCTATAACAATGTGTATATTATTATAGCCATTATTATTCATGTATTTCGTATTTAGTAGTATTGTATATTGTTTTGTCTAGAGGTCTTAGGAGAAGCATTCAAGTAAGAATTTAATTGTACTTGCACATACTTTGACTAGTCATAATGTGTAGTTTAATCACTTATTTCATGCATGAAAAGTCATGTACAACTTTACAAATGAACTAATATTTATTAAACACAATTTTGTTTTACTGAAAACATTTTGGCAACTATATATTTTTGATTAGTTGTTGTAACCGCATGGTTGAGTAAGATATTACTCAATTATTTATTGATACTAATTTAAGTTTCACTTATAGAACATTTAAGAACCAATTATAAACACAACTTGCTTAATTTCAAATCAGTTAACTTGTAGTTCAGTCGGATATTGAGTCAGATGCTGATTCAGGACCACTTTTTGTATAACTTGCAATGAGTTCGAGTTGATTCACAAAAAGAACGGAAATATTAGGCGTGTTCAACTTAAAGTGGCACTGTGCAGACCGATCGGTGTGTGATGTCAAAGTTTAGAGATTAGAGAGTCATACACCGGTCTGCGCAGTGCAGCTTTAAGTCAAACACACCAATTTGTTCATGAATCGGACTTTCAGTAAACGATTTAACTGATACACTGAGTTCATTCACTAAAACATTTGTCAGACTCATTCAAGATGATTCACACTAACAGAGTCATTTGTTCGTGAACCAGACTACACTGCTCACGCACATGGGTGGAGCTTGAAGGTCTAGCCACACCCTAATCCTAACCATCCCTAAACCTAATTAGGTTAAGCTCCACCCATTAGGTCCACAGAGGTGGAGCTGGACAATGTCAAAGAATGTCATTATTTTTGCATTATCTCTTTACATCCAATGTGGACTGCAAACTCACATTCACAAAATAATTAATATAAATTTAGTTCTCATCTCACGGCATACAAGTTTCAAATTAAGTCATTTTTTGCCATGTCGCATGAGACGATAGTGAGTTCTCGCGAAGGAGTCTGTAACAGTGAAATTAAAGAGAAGAGTCATCAATTTGCTTTTTTCCTCTCAATCTCTCTCATTCTCTGCTTTCTGTCTTGGGAATGCTAATGACGGAAGAAAGGGAGTGGAGAGAGTGACAGCATCGTCAGCGATTTCCTCTGCATTTTGAAAAGGAGAGGTTCACAGGGCCTTGAAATGAAAGAGCACTCCCACAATACGAGCACAATAAAAGGGAGGACTATTTCCAAGGTTGTTTTAGTAAGTTGTCGAAGCATTTTGTGGAGAGATGACCCCACAGCCTGACTCTGTGGAGATGGAAATCTAAACAGTTCCCCCTGCCTCCCTCATTCTCTTGTTCTTACACTCCTGGAGAGTTTGTTTTGTCTCTGTCGTTTACCTCCCTTCTCTTTTTCTCTTTGACTGTTCTTCTCTTTCTGTCACACCGACTCTTATTTTCCTCTTCGCCCTCTCGCTCCATCACCTTTCCCTCGCCTCCAGTCTCAGGTGCACGATAGATGTCTATGTTTCCCTCGGTGAGCCCACCTCACACAATTTTATTAAAATGGCACGCCGGGAACTTCCGGCCTCCGCTGCTTTAGTGTGCCGCGAGGACATGAATATTAAAATTGATCCCGAGGGAGAGCGGCCAATCAGTGGGCTCTCAGAGGATCAGGATACAAGGCAGGATGGATTCATTCTTTCAAGTTGTTTACGCCAAATTCTCACCCTACCATCTGAATGTTGCAGCAGATATTGAGACTTATCAGACCAGGCAATGTTTTTCCAATCTTCTGTTGTCCAATTTTGGTGAGATCGTGTGAATTGTATCCTCAGTTTCCTGTTCTTGGCTGACAGGACTGGCACCCGGTGTGTCTTCTGCTGCTGTAGCTCATCTGCTTCAAGGTTCAATGTGTTGTGCGTTCCTCTGATTACCTTGTTTATAACAAGTGGTTATTTGAGTTACTGTTGCATTTTTATCAGCTTGAACCATTTTCCTCTGACCTCTGGCTTGGGAAAAAAAGGCATTTTTGCCCACAGAACTGTTGCTCACTGAATATTTTCTCTTTTTCTGACCGTTCTCTGTAAACCCTAGAGATGATTGTATGTGAAAATCCCAGCAGAGCAGCAGTCTCCGAAATACTCAGACCAGCCCGTCTGGCACCAACAACTATGCCACATTATGCTCACTTAAATTCCATTTCTTCAGCAACTTCAGCAGATCATCTTGATTGTCTACATGCCTAAATGCATTGAGTTTCTGCCATGTGATTGGCTGATTAGATATTTGCGTTAACAAGCAGTTGAACGGGTGTTCAGTAGCCTGTGAATATATATTATTGTATGTATTGAATATCGTACTGCATTTTATGCAATATATACACCTGGCAAAAAAAAAAAAAAGTTGCTGTTTGGATTTAAATCGGCAAATAAGAGTCTGAATCTGTATTGCTGTGATTATGTTTATAGCATGTAATATGTTTGATAGTGTTATGTTATATAGTGTGTAGCTTTTAATTTCTTAAACAACCATGAAGAATCATTTTCATGCATGAATTGGCAGCCCTTAAGTTCATTGACAGTCTGTCAATGAATAAATAAATGTTGGAAATAAATGTTGTGATGTTATTTCCATGAAGAGGTGCATCATATAAGAGGTGTAATATATATATATATATATATATATATATATATATATATATATGTGTGTGTGTGTGTGTGTATATATATATATATATATATATATATATATATCAGTCTGCGGAGTGTGTATATATATGTATATATAAGTGCGAGAGGCATATTTTTGGTGAATAAGTTACGGCTGAGGGAGTTTTTATAAATAGTAATGCTATACAATGCAATATTTAATATAAAAATGTCCTAAACAGTGACAGAAATACAAAGCATAATAGCACTGGGAGATGTAGAGTTGTGGCCTGGAAAAAAAGCAGGGCATCGTCTGTGTCTGTGGTTATGAGTGATGGTCCATATTGAAGGTCAGCTGTGATCGATGCTTTTTGACATGCCCATGCTGAATGATGTCACAGCCTTAAATAGCAACTGTGTGAGCATGTGAATTCCGGTACGAGTGGTTTAGGACTTCAGAAGAATTATTATGCTTTATTTAGGTACTGAAGAAGCACTCTTTCACAGAATGTGATAACCTTCGCCTGACCCCATATTCACAACACCATTTACCCCAATGCAGGCGACCTGGCGACTGCAGTGGTTCTGATGGGTGTAAAGATGTTGCTCCTGTGCTTGTTTGCACTGTGTTAAGTGGCATTGTGTACAAGAAATGACTTCCAGGGTGCATCTGCCTTGTCGTGCAAATATCAACACCAGGATCAGATGTTTGCACTTGTGTGCGTAATGTCACCCATGCATACATGCAAGCTGCACAATGACATGCATGCAAACAAACGCACACCTGCAGGGTCACAACCTGACAGGTTTTAGGTATGCAAAAAATACCACAAATTAACTCTCACACTCTCTCCGCATCACATCTGCCTGTATAGGATCTCATATTTCCATGTGTGCGGATCTGGAACAGGGTTGTGAATTTCTTACCACAGATTTTTGCATTACAAGCAGACGTTTCATAGGCAAGAGAATGAGGATGATATTTAGTGCTGTGTGTGTTTGTGTTTATCACACCCGCTGAAACTCCTGCATCAGCAGCTGCTGGTCTGTTTTGCATATGGCATTGGAAGACGGGAGAGAAAAGATTGAAGTGGGATATGCATTTGCATACGTGGCGGCCGTAATGCGTCCTCAGTGTCACAGAGATCCTTCCAGCTGGTAGCGCTGTGGCTTATTTGAATGACATCAAGCAGACCAGCATGCACAAGGTTGGGTTGCATGACATCACTCCAGAAGGGTGATGTCATGTGCCACACACCTTGCGTGAGAGGCAATAGAAGATTTAACTGCCAAACTGAGTCTTGTCTTGCCTTTGTGGCACCCGCAAGAAGTATTTTGTCGCGGGTGTTCCTCTGCAGTTCCTTAGGAAAGAGACATGGAAACAAATGTGATAACAGACTGTTGACCAAATGTAAAAGTAAAGGACTAAAATTAAAATGCATTTCGTAGTTTGATTGGAAAAATTTGAGTTCATGTTGACTTTTGTTTACTGACTTTGGTAAAAATGACGGGAATAGATGATATTAGAGATTTTTATTTATATTGAATAATATTTTTAATATTTGATTAACTATGCATGCTCATTTCCTCTTTTTCCATTTTATTACCTCATTGATTTCTACATACACTAATAATTTAATTACACTGTTGAATCTTTAGTAATTCTCAAAATGAATGTTCATTTTTCAAACTAATTGTGTGTGATACCTAAATTCACTTTAAAAGAGTTGATTTTAATTTTAGTTGTATATTTTAATATATTTAGATCAAAATAATATAGAACTTATATCAACCTTGTATTGGTCATAACTTCAAAATAATTATAGACTTATCTGTATCAGACAAAATTGCCATGTTGACGCCTCCCTAAAATCTGTGCATCTTTATAATAATAAGTTGTGTCTTAAGTTTTTCTTATGGTAGGAGTGTTATTTTAATTTTATTTATGTGCGATTATAGTTTTTGTTAATATTTTTATTATTAATGTATAAAAATGGTTATTTAATTAAAATGAAGCTTTTCTCATATTTTCAGTGTTCACTTTCGTTGAACTAAGTAATTTTGTTTTGTTCTTTTTGTCACTTATTATTATTTTCTTTGAATATTCATAAATTTATTTATTTTTATCCAAGTTTTATTTTAGTTAACAATAACACTGATTGGTATGAGCTGTTTTTCCAATGTTGTCTTTACGAATAATATTACTGTGCTCTAAACTGAGGCGTCAGGCCATTATCTCTCTGTGTGTGTGTGCATGCTGTGTTTCTGCCACCTTCAACACTCGCTGAAATGTGAGTCCGTCTCTCTCTTTTCCCAACATCAGTCTATTTGTCTTTCCACACATTTTCTTCTCTTTTTCCCCCTCTGTATGGCATTTATTTATCTTCAATCCCTCTATCCAAAAGAGTGGACCTCCTCGGAATCGTGATTCACAAGCAGCACCCAGAGTAATACCGTGTCACATGCCGTCTCTCTCCTCTCGCTCCCACCCTCTGTATCCGTGGCAACAAAATGCATTCTGTGTTTGTCTTTATTACTCAACTCAGTCAAATTAAATGGGTACAATGAGGTCTTGCGGCTGAGACGTAACAAATGCCAACTTTGGGCTGAATGGAACAGGTTGCACTTTTACTGGTTTGGGGCCAAAACATCTATATGTTTCCCTTTAGCCCTCTCGCTGTGTTGGAAGGCAATAATTGCTCCATAAGTGAAATACTGTTTGAAATATCCATCTATCCATCTATCCATCTATCCATCTGTCCATCTATCTATCATCCATCCATCTATCCGTCCATCTATCCATCTATCCATCTATCTATCTACCATCCATCCATCCATCTATCCATCTATCCATCTATCCATCTATCTATCTATCTATCTATCTATCTATCTATCTATCATCCATCCAACCATCCATTTATCCATCTATCTACCATCCATCTATCATCCATCTATCCATCTATCCATCTATCCATCCATCTATCCATCTATCCATCTATCTATCTATCTATCTATCATCCATCCATCCATCTATCTACCATCATCCATCCATCCATCCATCCATCCATCCATCCATCTATCCATCTATCCATCTATCTATCTACCATCCATCCATCCATCCATCCATCCATCCATCCATCCATCCATCCATCCATCCATCTATCCATCTATCCATCTATCCATCTATCCATCTATCCATCCTATAATGTACAGTATACTGGTATAATATATAGTCATATTTTACATTTTCATTTTAAGTAAAGTTTTAGTAAATTTATTGTTTTTAAAATTGTAATTATTCTTCCGTGACTCTGTTCTTGAAGTTCATCCTCCACTTCTGTGTGTTTGCAGAGCTCCAGAGATCATCCTGGGTCTGCCCTTCTGTGAGGCCATAGACATGTGGTCCCTGGGTTGTGTCATCGCTGAGCTGTTTCTGGGCTGGCCGTTGTACCCCGGAGCATCCGAGTATGACCAGGTAAGACATTGTTTTACTAATTCTTTAATGTATCAGAATAGATCCGAGAGATGAGGCCTGCTGAGGTTTCAGACATGCACTGGCATTCAGAATATTGCACCATTAGTATGTTTTAGGGTATTTGTTGTACTCAACGCTGGCTGTTCCCTTGTGGTTGTTGCCAAGGGTGTATTGGGACACCTGGGGCATCAGCCTCCGTGGAGACCCTCTCTTGATACCCTGCACACCATAAAAATGGCAGAAAACAACATACAAAAACACAAACGATACAAAAATATGAACAAGTACAACTGTTTTCAACATTGATAATGTTTCTTCAGCACTAAATCAGCATATTAGAATGATTTCTGAAGGATCGTGTGACACCGAAGATTCAGCTTTGCCATCACATGAATAAACTGAATTTAAAAATGTATTCTAATAGAAACAGTTGTTTTTAATTGTAATAATATTTCACAATATTACTGTTTTTTTTTCTTTTTAATTAAATAAATGCAACCTTGTTGAACATAAGAGACTTTCAAAAACATTAAATTAATTAATTAATTGATCATTTTAAATTTTGCCTTTTTTCATTGTTATGATGTTATATCTCAAATTTACACCTGACATCTACAAATGACAACTTTAGCTTCTCAAAATTCCAAATACGTAGCTGCTAAAAATCTAATTGATGTAGGTTTAAAGTCATTTTAATCGCAAGATTTCCAAAAAATGAGAAATTGCATTGCAAATATAAGAAATAAAGTAGCAGCTTTCAGGAATATTCACAATAGTCATTCACAATTACTGTAAACACATTTATATTAAATCTATTCCAACAGTGAAGTCGACTTATTTGCAAAAGTTAATTCATGATTGTTTTGATATATTCCTTACTTTCAGGTATCAGTTCCCAATGGCCCAAGCCATAATCCATCATTGGCTATTTCAGTTTTGAAATTTAGGGGTCAGTAAAGATACAAGTAGATTACACACGAAATACAAAGAAATAATGTTTTAATTGGAGTTGTGAAATTACATTTCCTGTATGATTTTCATTTATAGAAATGGAGCAGAGGAGTCTTGCTTTTTGTGTGTGTGAAATTGTGTGTATGTGTGGCCCTGCCGAGAGAGTCATCTCCTTTCTCAGAAAATGGCTGTGAAAACATCCCTCAATTACTGTTTGTGCTTAAGAGAGAGAAAACAAATCTGACTGTTGGCTGAGCCCCTGCTCTCTCGGCTTTCCTCAAGTGCTGTATGTTTGTGTAGAAGTGTGTGTGTGTGTCGTCTCAATGACTTTCATCTCTCTCCGGCCTCTCCGTAGTTCTGGACACATGCCACAGACTGCCCAATTAGCCCAGATCCTGAGCTCTACAGTGAGGCCTTCTCTTAAAAAAAAATGATTCTGGCTTCATGGAACAGCCCAGGGCCAATGTTCTAGCTTTAAGCAAACCAAAACCGTCTTTAACAAGCTCTTAAACACAGCAAAGGACTTTGCAGATTTGTCTCCCACCATTTCTTTGTACCACAGAGTAATAGATTTTTTTTTTCGGCCCTCATTTGGCGTATTTATGAGGTCTTGTGTTTGGGAAGCATTTCTAAGTTCTTGTGTTAAGGATTTATGGCATTTCAACTTGGCTGCCTAGTTTACCTTTGATTTTCATCTCAAAACAAAGCTTGAGGAGTTATTTTCAGCCTTTGCGGCACCTTTCACTCATTTCTAATAACGACACTTTTAAATCACAAGGAATCCTCAAAAAGTAAATGAAAAAAAAATCGTTTTTTCTATTTCATAAGATGGTAAATGAGCCTAACACAGTGATCAAGGTCTCTTGAGCAGCTATGAGCTCGTTCTCAGGGTACAAGATGGGCCGATTGGCAGGGGCCCTGGAAGAGATTATTATTTTATTGTGGATTCCTTGTGCTGCCAGGCTCTTGTATTTACATTTTTCAGGTGTGTGAATGGCATTCTGTGTAATTGCGGCACCCGGGCAGACCTGTAAAAAGAGGTTTTCGCAGGGGAAGTCAGTCTCATGTTGACAGCATTCATCGCAGATGCTGTTTACTCGTCTTCTAATGCAGGAATGTTGAAGTTGTGTCATCAATGTGGCAGCCAAGTGACTGATATGTTTTCGAGCAGACAAAATGTCATCTGTTTTAATGCAGCTCACTGTTGCATTTCCCAGAAGTCCACTTACAACGTTACTCAAGGTTTCTTGCAGCAAAACCAGAATAATTTCATTTTTCATGACCATTTCCACCATCTCCACTAATCATTAGAATTAAACAGACTGTTTTTGCTACTGTACTTTTAGAATGATATGTCGTAGAAAAGGCCAGAAAATAATAACTATTATTATTATTATTATTATTATTATTATTATTACAAATATTCAATACAATAATAAAAATAAAAAATAACAAGGTAAATAACCATTCAAAGAAAATGCCTGATGATGATAATAATAATAATAATAATAATAGACAAATGAATAACCAATACAACCAATTAATCAAAAATATATAATATAAAAATAAATGTATATAGTAAAACAAAATATTACGTAGATGCGTTTAATAGACTTTGAGTACCATACATATTTACTTCTTTTTTTGATCAAATAAATTATTTTATCATTATTTTTTTTTAATTACTATGTTTTTTATGAATGATAAATTTTGTTTCGTATTATTTTCAGCCATTTTCTTTGAAAATTGACATTAAACGTAGTTTGCATCCCATTTTACATCCACAATCTAAAGTCATTATATTGCACAAGACATAAATTGTATTGTAAAAATGTCAATATCAACTTCATGTTGACTCATAATGTCTTTATAACCTGTTTTTGCAGTTTAGTTTCAGTAAACTGGAGAGAAATTTGTGTTACGATCATATATGTACATATATAAAATGAGCAAGAAAATTCCCTTTTCCAACCCCTTTAACTGTATCAAAGCGGTGAATATCCAACAGTAAATGTGTAACATAAGTTGTAAATCTCATATTTCCTGTGTTTGTCTTCCACCAGATCCGGTACATCTCTCAAACGCAGGGCTTGCCAGCAGAGTATCTGTTAAGTGCAGGGACAAAAACAACCAGGTTTTTCAACAGAGACCCGGACTCCACCTATCCTCTGTGGAGACTTAAGGTAAACTCCCTCACCTTGTTTCACTTTCACACTTCCTTAATCTGTCTCACTTGGTTTGCATGTAATATACAGCAGCAATTTTTTTCTGTTTCATTCCGTCAATCTCTAAACTGACGCATCCACTACACCCTGTTAGCCGACCAAGGGGCTTATGTGAGCTAAATGAGTTTTGTGTGAGAGGACTTGGCAACCAGAGCAATGTGGGATAAATCCTGTTTAATGCCCCATTCTTATTCTTCCCTCTTTCATTCCTCAGTCCCCTTATGCTCTGTCCCTCTCCACGTTCCCCCATCCTTACTGGGCCAGTGGCTGGTTGCCCATAGTCGATAGTTTTCTCTTTAGATTAACTTTTGGTGAACTTTGCAAAGCCTCACATGGGGAAACTTTGATTTTATTGAACCCCAATGCAACCGCAAGTTGCATTTCTAACCCTTAATATATATGATACGGATCTAATAAAACTAGAAAAACTTGTCCTGCTGTGGTGTCAGTACCTCCTTAAACTTTTTGGCCCTCAACTCTTGTGTCTTGGACTGTATTAATACTAAACTCAGTGTCAAGTACTTCCCAGAGATAAGGTTTTATCTTTCAGCGTTCAGGAATCTTAATGGAGTTCTCAGTTATGTTTCCTTTAAGTGTCATCTTTGCCTTAGATGTTTCTCCTAAAATAATAAAAAAGTTAAATAAAATTAAAATGAATAGCATAGCCAAGATAATTTGCTCTTGAAAGGGATTATTGAGAAATATTTGAGTTTATATTGAAATCTCTTAATTGTTTTTTGTTTTTTTCCATTGAGCACAATTTAAGACTTTGTTAAGATCTCTTCCATAGGAGACAAAATGAATTGAAAAATTGTCCTTTCTGGAGAAAATTATAGAAGAACCAGAACACTTCAGCTCCCTATTGTTCCCTAGCAGAAACAATCGAGATATGAAAGAGATTTCATTTGTGACAGAGATCTAAAGGGACAGTCAACCTAAAAAGTCATAATTTACTCACCCTGTTTTTTCAAACTTGTATGGCTTTGTGTCTTTTGAAGGACAAGATATTTTGAAGAATGTTGGAAACCAAACGGTTTCTTTTGTGTTCCACAGTAGAAAAAAGTAATAAAGGTTTGGAACGACAAGAGGGTTTCATTTTTGATAAGAGTAAAAGGGTTATGCTTGATGTTTAAAGTGCTTCTCCAATTTTCGATTAATATTTTGGAGGCTTTTTTGAAAAATGAGTCAGGATAGTGCTGACAATATTCCTGTTTGTAACTTGCAGACACCTGAGGACCACGAGGCGGAGACAGGGATCAAATCTAAAGAGGCTCGCAAGTACATCTTCAACTGCCTGGATGATATGGCACAGGTAGGAGTTCCGTACCTTTGTTCATAGCACAAAACCTGCCTTCAGCTTCAATTGAAGCTGAAGTCTGGCTCATGGCTAATAATAATCTTCCTCACCTACAAAAATGTTTTGTCTCCGACTCTGTGTGGAGAGTTTCCAGTAATACTCACACCTCCATTACGCAGAAAACTTTGATGTTATGTAACGGAGGACATGACTCAAAAGCACAATGGTGCATGGGAACCTTATTCCCCTGGGAGCTATTCAGTGATAAGACACATGACGTATTACATTTTGCTTTCTACAAGTTATTGAAATCAGCGCACCTCATCACCGGCCGGTCGTCATATGTCTGAACGGTCCAGGCCAACAATGACGCAAACTTCAATTTGGATTTTCCCATAAGAACCGATTCCATCCTGCTTCATCAGATAAAAACAGCTGATCTAATTTACAGCATAATTCAGATGAATTCATGGAAACATGGTTATGCTTGGATACACTTAATCTGTAATGTATCCATGTTCATGTCCTGTACAACAGCCTTGTTTTACAAGAATTACATCAGAGCCTCATTTTCAGGTCAGGTCCTCTGGTGTTATGATCTAAGTACTGACTTACTCTGTAGTAAAGTATACGACAGTGGGCTGGTACACTACCGCACACAGTCAACAAAATTTTAAGAAATGCTGTTTCAATCCTCATAAATCATTGCTGTTGTATTAAAGAGTTAGTTATAAAATATCTTCATTTGTGTTCCAAAGATGAACAAAAGTCTTACAGGTTTGAAATGACATGAGGTGGAGTATTTAATGACAAAATTGTCATTTTGAGGTGTATTAACCCTTTAACATAAAAGGATGAAACATAAAATGTATATTTTCAATAAGATAAGGGAGTATCTTTGAAAAGCTGAAGAATATTAGACTAACTCAAACAAATTCTAATAATGATAATAAAACAAAAAAGATGTGAATACAGTATGTAAAAATAAACACATTGATGATAATAATAATCATAATGATTATAATAATGCAGATTATAATCATAAAATTAAATTATTATTTTAAAAAAATATTTAGTTGATTTTATTTATTACATTTATTTGTTTAATAAGTCATAAAATAAAATGAAATTAATGTTTATTATTAGTATTAGTATTATTTCTTTGTAAATCATAGTAAAATAAAGCATAATTTGAAATCAAATTAACAAATGATTATTATTAATAATACTATTATATTATTTATGATTAATTATTATATTATATATTATATTATAATAATTATACAAAAATATTATACAAAATGCAAACAAACAAGCAAGAGGAAAACAATAGGGTGGTCATTTGTTTATTTAAATAACATTTTAGAGGCTGAATGCCTCTTGATAACCTAACCTCTATAACCTAGAATATGACTTTAGAACAACCAAACAGTGTGTGTGTGTGTGTGTGTGTTTACTCGGTTTCCGCTGTTTCCAACACTGCCAGTTTGTATGAGGAACATCTGCACTGCTGTCTCCATGATGTGCACCTGTCTTTAAATTGTTGCACTTTAAAGAATACGGCACTTGTGATTTCAACCGATTTAAATGTGACAGTCAGATGTGAAATGGAGAGCAAGAAGAATGATTGTTCTCGGTTTCATCATCTTCAAGAGACAGTTCGCTAGATGTGCCTGCGTAACTGTTTTTGCAAGATTTGTGTACGGCTGCTGTGCAGGCACTCCCCTCGCTTGCGGTTCATATACTGTGTCCTAAATGATTATTTTTCCTCTCGTGTCAAAGATTATTTCTTTATCATGCAGCAAGGTGATGGAAACAGAGAGAGAGACAGAGCTGGACTAAAATAGCATGCATAAAAGAGGACTCTGATTTGCACTGGTGACTGGCGGTTTATCTGATAGCTCGGGGTGGTTAGGCCACAGATAAACAGCATGACGGTATGAAAAATGCGTTAGCAATCTCTGACAGGGATTCCCAATAATAATAAGAAAAAAGAAGCTCTGCTGCACTGCTTTTCACCTCTGGCAAAACACCCCTATCAGACAATACAAGTGTGTTTCTTCAAATAAAGGCTCTTTTATGTCCCAGGGGTTGATTTACAGATTTCAACTTTTCTTTGTTATACTGTACACATTAAAATAGTCTTTGAAACTTTTTCCCATGTCGTTTTCGTTTATATTTGCTTGTATGTATAGAATAAATGGTTTTACTATTATATTATATTATTTAATACTATCATACTATAATATCATATAATTATATTAAAGGGGACCTATAATCCCCATTTTCACAAGATGTAATATAAGTCTCTGGTGTCCCCAGAATGTGTCTGTGAAGTTTCAGCTCAAAATACCCCACAGATCATTTAATATAGTTTGTCAAATTTGCCACTATTTGGGTGTGAACAAAAACACGCTGTTCTTGTGTGTGTCCCTTTAAATGCAAATGAGCTGCTGCTCCCGAATGCTTTCCAAAAGAGGGCGGAGCTTTAACAGCTCGCGCTTCAGTTGCTCAACAACAACAAAGCTGTAGAATCTCACGCAGCCAAAATGATGATTATCACTAACAGTGTTCAGCCTTGAATTGTTCAAACCTTAGTCGGACTCTGATGGAGAGAGTCAGGAAGAAGTTACAACTTTTAGAACACAACTGGACGTTTCTGAATGCTTAGTAAATTTATGTAGTTGCTGTGGAGTTGATTCAGCTCATCTACTAGCATGTGTCATCATGTTAATCTTTTGTGCAAATCCAGCTTTGAATTCACCCTTGTTTGTGAAGCAGTTTGCCATAAAATCATTGCATGGCAACAACACTCTACTACAACGACTCTTCCTCTTCTCTAAAGCAGCCCAATATGGCCTCACCCCCTTTGTTGTGTGCTCCTGGGGGCAGGGTTTATGTAAATTTTGGAGTTTGTGATGTCACCAACTTGGGAAGAAGCTCGTTGTAGTCATCACATCCTCAGACATACAGGAATATTTGGCCTGACATCCGAAGGGTTCCTAAGAGGGCCTGTAAATAGCTGTAAATTTGAGGGCAAATATTGGGATATGTCAGAAAGGTTATAGCTGTCCTCTGAGAAACACACACACTTTGACTGACAGACCTGTGTATATTAATAGAGTCGTACCCGTCAAGCACTGCGGGACGTGGGAGTTATTTACACACAAATACTCACATGCATTATTTACAAAAGCTGTAAGATGTAAGCTGCATCAGAAGATGCAGCTGAAAGATTCCATCGTTTGAGAACACCCAGGCTTGCATTGAACACACATTCGACTCCTAGAGAGGATTTATCCTGCAATTATGGTTGCTAATTTTCTCTACTTCCTTTATTCATGGATTAGCACTGTCCGGTGTATTTACAAATGTTACCTAAATAAGCAACTTTTGTAATTTTGCATTAAAGCATTACAGCATTAAACTTTTTTCCTGGCATTTTCTGTGCTGATTTTTTTTTTGGGAAAATTATAAAATGTATTAAATGAAGCTGAGTGCACTACACTTTTATTGCTAACTGAAAGCATGATTAAATTCATAATCATAAATTAACATGCAAGAGGCAGAGCATTGTGATTGTATTTTTAGAATGTGAAATCCAATTGAATTTCTTTTTCTGAAGAATTTAGTGGGCACAGATTCCATGTACTCATGATGATGTGTTACATTAGAAAAAGAAGGCAAAAGCTGGTTAACTGTGTTTCAGGATCCATAAAGTACTTGTTGGTCTCTGTATGTCAGTCAATGTGTTTCTCTCTCTCTCATTTTCTCACTTTTGCTGTGTGCAGGTGAATATGACGACAGATTTGGAGGGTAGCGACATGTTGGCGGAGAAGGCAGACAGGAGGGAGTTTATTGACCTGCTGACCAAGATGCTGACCATCGACGCAGACAAGAGAATAACACCCATAGAGACACTCAACCATCCCTTTGTCACAATGACACACTTGTTGGACTTCCCACACAGCACACAGTCAGTTCAACTACACCAACAGGAAACTTTTGGGGGGAGTTGTAAAGGTTATGTAGTTTTATCTAATAGGTTATTGTGTTTAGATCGCTGACTATGTCCCTTTTTTTCTGCAGCGTCAAATCCTGCTTCCAGAACATGGAGATTTGCAAGCGTCGGGTGAACATGTACGACACAGTCAATCAGAGCAAGACGCCCTTTATAACACATGTAGCCCCCAGCACATCCACCAATCTCACCATGACCTTCAACAACCAGCTTAACACTGTGCATAGCCAGGTCAGTATCCACATGCACACTTTTACATTATCACATCTAACTACTGACTTTCCATTACCTTAAAATGTTCTTAAATAAAGTTATGTCGTTGTTGTTGGTTGAGGTTGTGTAAGTTTCTAACCTAGCTGGGTCAAAATGACTAAAAATTACCCTATAAGCTGAAATTAACAAATGTGCTCAAAAAGAAAATTAGTTAATACACAGCAATAAATAATAACAATAAATGTATGATTAAATTGTGATATCATGAATATTTGAAGTTTGTAAATAATAAATTATAAATAAAAACATTTGTAAACATGTATTTTGCCTTGATTTCCAGCTTTAATATCCTTAAACAAAACAAATATACTTGAAGTCAGATGCTTTATGTAATAAAATAAATTATAAAATCTTAAATATTGAAATATTATTTAAATATGCAAATATTTGTAAATAACTTTTGAAACATTTGAAAAAAACATTAATAGTAGTATTTTGTTTTCATCTCCAGTAAAAAAAAAAAATCTTTAAAACAACATCTTTAAACAAGATAAATGTACTTGAGAAGCCAGAAAACAATATATAAATAAATTATAAGTTCATAAATATTTAAATTCTTAAATATTTAGAAGTTGTAAATAATTATTTGAAATAATAATAATAATAATAATTAGTTGTGTGTATATATGTGTATTGTGTTAAATGTGTCAAGATTTCTGTGGTGTAAGTTTCTTTAAGCACATCATAAGAAATTGTTAGCTTATATTTCAACCTCACAACTACAGTCATGTCAGAACAAACACAACAACAAGCTATACTGTATGTGACAAAAAACTTTATTTGAATATAGTTGCTGCCTAAACCCTTGCCGATCCCTAGTTCAGTTTAGTTTCCCTTAAAGCTGCAGATAATTAATTGCACTACATGCACAGACTCTTTTGCAGTGGGACAATCCAAATAAATTAGTGTAGCATTGGCCCATTGACCACTAACAGTATCGGATGACTTCCTTCAGTGGACAGAACACCAGTCATATCATGGGCCATTTGGTCTTTGTGTGTGGGTGTGGGGGTGTGGGTGTGTGTGTGTGTGTGTGTGTGTGTGTGTGTGTGTGTGTGTGTGTGAATGCCTGAGTGTGTGTTTCCAGCCTTGCAGCCCTCTGTCACAATGTGCTGATTAACAATATGACAGCTTCTACTTCCTGCTTGGCTTGCATTTTACTACTTTGCAGCCTTAAAGATTGCACCACTTTGTTTCCTTCTCTCCTTTTGTTTCCTCCTGTTTTGCCTGCAGTTTAGCTTCACCAGGGAGCGTTTGTCTAAATTGCTGACAGAGAGCCAGGCATGAATCCCATAATGCCTTCATTTTGAGTTCTTTGATCGGCTCTAAACATGACTTTCCCCTTTGTATAAACATGTCTAAAGTCAAAAAGTCATACAGCTGTAATGTTATAGCATTCCAGCATCTTTGTGACGTCATGAGAAGAACATTGTGTAGGGCATTGAGTGTGTTTAAAGGGAAAGCTTGTGTAGCATTAGCCAGCTGTGAGGGTGAAGTGTTTATTTTGTGTGATGAATGCCATGGCGGCGTATTGATTAACTCTCTCCCCTGGTGCTCGTCGGCCTTGTTAAACGGGGGAAAATGAAAAATGAAAAGCCCTGTACTGAATTCTCCCCATACAAACCTTAATGAAAAGTCTATAATTACTAGCAGAGGCATGAGATGAAACAGTATTGCTTTAGTAACAGACGAAAGTAAATAACACTAGCCTCCATTAAACAAACAGGTTTTGACGGTGCACCAGAGTTTAAGCATATCTTTTTTTTGTCTATTTTGTTCAATTTTGCCCCCCTCTTAGACGAAATGACAGGCATTTTACATGGAAATGGTCATGTCTAGATGATAAAGCTCTTCTACCTCCTTCTACCAAGGTTACAGATGGGGTTGGTTGACAAGACACTCCAAATAAATAGTTTATAAATGTGGCATGTGTTCCTCAAGACTTTTTGAGGAAGGTTACCATCTAGAAATGATCTATTCAGACTTGACCCTTGACCTAATGGCTTTTTGGAATTTTTGTGACTTTTTATTTAATGAGATAGTACAGGAAGACATGTGAAAAGAAAGAGGCTCAAACCCACATTTCTCATATTACCACAACAGCTCAACTTTTTGATGTCTGAACATGCCCACATACCACTAAGCCATAGCTCAGGCCTTTTTTTTTTTTTTTTTTTTTTTAGTTTTGGAAGTTCTAAACAGGCACTCAAGGTCCTGAGTAGGTCAGACTCAAACCCACATTTCCCATATGAGCTCCAAGGCTCAAAATATTTATGCTGGAACATGTATGCAGACCGCTTAGCCATTGCTTGAACCATTATTTTTGATTTTATTGTTAGTTCTGAACAGGCACATGGGAAATTGATTAGGCCAGACTCAAACTCACATTTCTCATATTAGCACTATGGCTGAGCATGTGTGCTGACTACTAAGCCATAGCTCCTCAGACAATTTTATTTGAAAGTTCTGAACAGGTACATGGGAACTTGAGTATAATAGACTCAACCCCAGATTTCCCAAATAAGCTTTGTGACTAAAAATATTGATGCCGGAGCATGTGCGCTTACTGCTAAGCCATGGCTCGGACCTATTTTTTTTTTTGAGCAGCCCTTTCCTCTCTCTGGCGATGTTACCGCACGCATATTTTTACTTCTGGCTATATTTTTGGCTTACGTTTTCATTATAGAGAGAGAGTGACTATGATGGAAGGACCTGTACAATTCTTTTGAGAAGCACATTCGGTTCACCGTTCTAGATGGAGGAGTGGGAGTTCCCTCGTTCATCAAACCTCCTAGACGGCGCAAATTCCACATTGATAGATGAATAAACAGATGAATGTGCTCCAGTCAGGCTGGATTAAAAAGCAGTGGAGGGGAAATCTAGAGCAGAGGCTTTGAAGAACAGATTTTCTCTCCCCTCACCAGTTAGATCTGTGTGTATATTTAATCATAGCTTTAGCGCAAAGAGGGATCATTATCTGCTGCTAATGAGACTGAGCAAATTCAATGAGTTGAAGGGTCCTAGCAGTGATGGAGACTGTAACACAAGAGCATTGATTGAAGCTCTCTCACCTCCTCTTTCCTCTTCCCTCACGCTCAATAAGTCATTTTATAGAACATGCCTGAACCCTAATGCCGTCTACAACATCTAACAGAGCGTTTTTGTTAAAATTGCAGAATAGGTTTGTGGTATTCGCTCTAAGAAATTACTTGACATCAAGCATGCTTCCTGTGCCTGCAGTTTTCATCAGCTAATATTATTTTGTACATCATCCTACATATTAAGAAATATTTTAAGGAGTTTATGTTCATCATTTGCTATTCTTTGAAATTTTGCCCCACATCCCTCTCATTGTTGTTCCACCCAATCCCCACACCCACTTCCTCATGCTTTTTTTTGTTTGTCTTTGTTTATTTGTTTGTTTGATTCCATCGGTTCCTTTAGGCCACCAACCTGGCTCCCTCTTCCACCAGTGCCACCCTTTCCCTTACCAATCCTGATGTCTCCATACTAAATTACCAATCTGCACTCTACCAGCCTTCTGCGGCCCCCATGGCTGCCGTGGCCCCCAGGACCATGCCCCTCCAGCCCGGTGCGCCACAACTCTGCGCCGCCCGACCCGATCCCTTCCAGCAGGCCCTCATTGTCTGCCCACCTGGCTTCCAAGGTGAGAGCTGTTTTAATTTATACTAAACCAAATGTTCGTGGTATATCTTTGGCTAAGTTACATACAGTATATTATGCACACAGAAAAGTTTGCGGCTATTTTTTCTGTTTTTAAAAATCTTTACATATCTCTTTCCATATAACAGCAGTTCATAGTATCTAGATCAGACAAATAGGACAAAAAACAACATTGAAGTATCATGAAAGTGTTCCACATGACTATATTCCAAGGCCTCTTAAGCACTATAATAGTTTCATGTTATGAACAGACTAAAATTTAAGTTGTTATACACTGATAATATTTCACTGACACTTGCTTCCCAAATCAACGTTGAAAAAATGAATTTTCAGTCAGTTTCACACAAATTTATAATACGAAAATACACTGCTCAATTTCTGAAAGATCATGTGACACTGAAGATGAGAGTAATAGCTTCTGAAAAATTCAGCTTTGCCATTACAGAAATAAATCATTTTAAAATCAGTCATTTTAAATTATGACAATATTTCACAATATTACTGTTTTTACTGTATTTCTGATCAAATAAATGCAGGCTTGTTGAGCATAAGAGTTCTTTCAAAAACTTTTGAATGGTAGTGCAATTTATATGGGCTACTTTTATGATATGGTTTTTTTTATGTGGTTGGGAGATCTGCGTACATGAGTAAATAATGACAGATTTTAAATTTCTGGCTGAGCTGTTTCATAAATTTGGCCATCTAATTATGTTTACCTTGTTATTTCTTCCCAGGTTTGCAAGCATCACCCTCTAAACACACTGGCTACTCAGTGCGGATGGAGAACGCAGTTCCCATAGTAACACAGGCCCCTGGTGCCCAACCTCTACAGATCCAGCCTGGCCTTCTGACACAGGTATAGCCAGACATTGCCCCCATTGCCATAGCAATACAAAGCCACATTTCCTAAACTAATTACACCCCTCAGCCTTTCCTAAATTCTCTATTACATCCGAGTTTGGCTCCAACGAAGAGCAATTAGCATGACCTACTTTGTTTTAATGATAAAAGTATAATTCATTTTCCCTTTAACAAAATCAAGAAGACACTCTCATGTCATGGCAAATAGATTAATTGAAGCCGGGTTGAATTTATCTCAGTATGTTCTGCTGTATCAAATGTAGTGACCTGCCGTTCCCCTGCCAGAGATTTTACCCCACTGATGGTTTGCTTTCCTGTTACCACTAAGGTGCAGGGAACTCTGCTCTTTTCCTGGAGTTAGAGGAAGTCGCGCTTTGATGAGCTAGATCGAGGTTGGCTTTAAATGAGGTCTGTGGATGCTGAGGGATTTGTCTACCCTCAGGAGCCGCAAGAAAGTGCCCAGACGGCTTTTAAATTTGAGACCGGGTGGCGAGGTTCAGAGCCGTTTAGCTAATTTGTAATTTATCCTCAACATTTCTCAGTATTGCTGAGCTGAGCTCTTGCTGCAATTTGAATACTGTACTCTTCTGCTTAAAGGAATAATTCAGCTAAAAATGAAAATTATTTACTCACACTCATGTTGTTTCAAACCCGCGTGACTTTCTTTCTTCTGTGAAACGTAAAAGGTTTTTTTTTTTTTAAAGCAGTATTCTGGCCACACTTTTAAATTTAATGAAAGTGAATGAGGACAGTGGCTGTGAAACTCCAAAATTACAAAATAAACGTAAGAAAAGTAGTCCTTTTGTGCTATTCTCCCAATCTTCTTAAGCGTTGTGTGAGAAACAGACCGAAATTTAAGCTGATATTTACTGAAGCTCTTGATATCCATTTCTAGATGTCCTTGGCATGTTTATGGGAGTTAATGAAAGTAGTAGTAAGTAGTATGACTTCAGACAACTTGAAATATGGTGCACAAGTCATATGTACCACTCTTATGATATTTTTACAACCTATTTGAAGTTTGAAAGCTTCATTCGCCATTCAGCCATTCGCCTTTCATTCAAGTTTCAAACAACATGACAGTGAGTAAATGATGCAGAATTTTTATTTTTAGGTCAACTATTCCTTTAAATGAAGTCTACGGATGCTGAGAGAGTTGCAAGGCAGGGACCGAGACAAGGCGGGGGGGGTTCACAACTGTTTAGCTAATTCTAATTCGTCTAGAACCTTTTTCAGTTTTGCTGAGCTTTGCTTGTGTCACTGTTTCTTGACTCTACTCTATTGTTTAAGTACTTCAATGCGTCTTCATTGGTCCTCACGTTCAAGAAAGCATGTGCATAAAGTCCATGGGTGATTAGCTAAGCACTGCATTGGGAAAAAGGCTGTTCTTCCAGAGTAAAGATTTTGGATACTTGTTCATCATTTCTCCAGGGCCTCAACCGCCCATTCTCCCCCCTTCAACCCAATCAGTCAGACCACATCGCTCCTGGTGCCAGTGGAGTGGGATTCTAGAAGGCCTCAGCTTTTATCTGGAACAGGAATGCAGAAAATGCGAAAACAATTGGCGAGAGAGCGGCGGTGCTTTCAGAGCCCTGGGGGTGACAAAAGGCTTTCACCCTGCGAGGGCAGAAAAGCTGTTAGGGGGGTAGTCGCAGAGATGGCCTTGCATGGAAAACTCTACTCTTATCTGGGTTAGCGTTCCAGGCCAGACGGTACAATTACACAACCCAACCCAGAGTGAGAAAGGAGGATGTAAAGTGTCAGGAATGTAGGCAAAGTGCTTTGGGGACATAGTTCTGATGAAATTATTTGTGTCATGGGCGGAATAAGCATGTAGAGGTGTTGACACATACTCAAAGTATGCACTTTTCGGCCTTGTGCAAAAGGCAAAATTAAATAGATTATTTGTAAGTGTCAAATAAAAAAACTTTCCAGTTTCTCTCAGTTGACCCTTTGCAAAACCCGCCCCCTATTGCTATGTCCGACAATCCAAGCTCTCTCACACCACACATCATGTTCTCTCGCAGTGAAAAATACATCGCGGAGCAAAGAGGACACTGACAACGAATGAAACAGTTTCATATTTAAAATATTGTAATTTTTTAAAGCAGTTTAAACACTAAATACCGTACAGTGGCTCCTTAATGTGTCGAGACAGATCCTTCAAACGGCTCGTGAACCGTGAACTGAATCAATTGACCCTTCTTAAAGATCCACCCCCTTTAGTTACTGTTGCTTTGTCCGACAAGTCATGCGCTCTCACACCACACATCATGTTCTCACATGGTGATAAATACATCAAGGACACTGACAACACGTCGACAGACATATGAAACAGTTTCATATTTAATAAATCGTATTTTCTAAAGAAGTTTAATCAATAAATACCGTATAGTGTCTCTTTAATGTGTCGTGACAGATCGCTGAAGCTCCTTCAATCGGCTCGTGAACCAACATCTCTTCATACTAGTTCATTTATAGCATCAAATACGTGAATAGAAAAACGTGAATACACAATTTTTCGAGTTCAAGTTCACCAACTTTAATCTACTAACTCTCCTGACTGCTTTGTCAGACAAAATGGCGGATTCTGGGTTATGATTGATCAGATCGCCTGTCAATCAAACTGTTTGCGAAGAGTCAATTAAGATGTAAAGATTTATTTATTGAGGCTGAATTAATAAAAATAATAAAAAAGATAATTTTAGTAAAATATATGCATATACTAAAATTGTAAAATAATATATATAAATTATATATTTATATTTATTACAATGTAAACCTGAATAAGTTGACAAACTCACAGTTGCCTTAAAAAATTTAAGTTAAGAAATTTAAGTAAGTTTAAGTAAACAGAACTTTTATTTTTTGTACTCATACATTTTAATTGATCTTAACTTGAAATATTTGAGTACATAGCCTTCACTTAAAATTATCATGTAACCTCAATGTAAACATTTTTATTAATGTAAACTTAGCTAGCTATAACAAGTTAATTCAGTAAATGCTAATTTCCTAACATTTTAACAATAGCATGGTATAGCACTTGCTAAATAAGTACAGCAATGTAAAGCATTTAACATTCCTCTCAAACCAACTCCATGCACCACTTTTTACCATGAAGATAACTCTCCAAAAATCCACATTAACAAGAAACTTTTCTAAATTAGCATAACAAAACATTAATCACTACTAAATCTCCCACTTAACATAAAACATTATATAAGACTTAATTTTAGCATTTACTCTCCCTTTTGTGTGCTATGGGCAAAGCACACTGGGAAACAGAAATCCCAGTTTCAGTTAAACTTAAGTTCCTCTAAATGAAAAGAAATAAATTCATAAAACTACAAACAATAAAACAGTTCAGTTTACTTAAAATACATCAGTTCTATGAACTTGAAAGAAAAAGAAAGTGCAAAATAATCATAAAAGTTCATTTGACTGAACTAATTTGTTTAAGTTATTATTATTTTGAGTGTTAGGGTTTACAGTGTGTTAATAAACACATGACAGTGATAAGCTGATTATAGTTTGAGAGTAACTTTGTTAACGCTCAAATAATACCAATCCCGTGCTCTCTAGTGATAAAAATGACCTTAAATTGCCAGAATTCCTAAAAAATGTCCAGATTCATACCTCTCACAGCCTAATCACAGCCTTTCAAACATCGTAAAAGCATTTTTTCCTCTTTTTCCTCGGTCACTCCTCCTTTTGTGCAAGTGCTGTGGCCCATACAGATGGGCCAGTAAATAGATGTGCAAAGGGTATTAAAGAAACAATTCATTAGTTGTACATTAAACTGCTAATCAATAAAGCTGCATTAAACTATTAGAGCTGCAGACACTCTTCTTCAAGCTCACGTCTCTAGGCAAATTATGCCTGGCACTCCTCGCTCTCCTCACCCGCCATACAAAACAGCTCCTCACAAAGCCTCTGAATGGGGCCCCTGAATTTAATTAAAGTCAGAGCTGATTTGGAAAATGTCTAGCACATCAGCACACTGCCTGGGAGATGCCACATCTCTTTATTAAGGCAGGGTCTTATCTTTTTTATAGGCAAGAGCCAAGGCTGTACGCAGTATGCAAGGCCCCATCTCAGGCCGTCATCTAGATATTGGTGCCAAGGAATCAAGGGAGAAAAATGAATGAAGTTCCAACGAAAGTGGCACAAGCTTTTTGTTATTCCACAGGGAGATCTTTTATGTTGTCCATAATTTGTTGCTTCAAAGCTGTCCTGCTCACATCTTCACTTTCAGACCAAGAGAACAATTAGTATAGAAGATGCATGTGTTATAAAATTGGTTATAATGTATCTCTTCTGGTCATATTTTATTAGACAAATTTCACACACTACAAAAAAAAAAAAAATCTTACTCAATGTTTTTGTTTTGCTTTCCAATATAAATATCTAAACATTTTTAAACACACACACAAAAACCCTAAATTTAATATCTTAAATCATTGTGCATCTCCAGTAAATGAATCTTGATTTAAGAATGTTTAAATATTTGTACTGAAAAACAAGACAAAAATACAAAGTAAGAAAATCAATTTGTGCAACGAGTGATGTCTCTAGGCCCAAACGCTAACGCTACGGTGTCTTAAATAACTAAATGACCCCTTTGGTGGTTGTTTGGCACAGTTTATCACTTACTTGCGGTCATTTCTCTAAATAGCCATATCCTTTTTCTCCTCTCCCTAAATATGTGGGTGCAGCACTCTGGCCTGTTTAGCTGTGCTGCAACCCTGCGATTTGATGTGCCGGGTTACGGGGTCTTTACACTGACGGCAGTTAAATAGCACGAGGTCATTGAGTCTGTGTGCTGTTGGTTGCTAGTAGACGTTCATATCCTACTCGACTGCAGTATCCAGCTATATTGCTTCACATAAGCTCTACTATCTCTACTGACCTTCTGCTGGAGATGTACCTCACTTTGGTGCTAACCCTCTGTTTTCCTTCCATCCTGACCTTGCAGCAGGCCTGGCCGTCTGGTACTCAACAGATTCTCCTTCCTCCAGCGTGGCAGCAGCTCACACACACTTCAGTGCAACACGCCACCGTCATCCCCGACTCCATGACCAGCTCTCAGCCTCTGGCCAACTGGAGGTGAGTTTCCACTTTACCATTTTGACGACCTTTTTGTCTGACCATTGGCAATTGGGGAGTGTTTGAGAAACCGTTATTTTTGCAATAGATTGCAACAGTGCCTGCCCACTTTTTCAGCAGCCTTGATTCCTTAAGTATTTTACATTATAATTTTCCCATAAGGTTTTTTTTAAGTCTTCGATTAAGAGTTTTAACTAAACCAACCATGCATATTTTCATTTTATTTCAAATAATTAAGTAGGGAGACTGACTATTTTGTAATTCGCAATATTTCGTGGGAGTGGGTGGGTGCTAGTGTTAAAATTTTGATTGTTGCATTTTTCTGATTGGTGGAGATTTCTCTGCAGAATCATGGGTAATGTTTTTCACTAAGAATTCATCTGTTGAACATTTTAAAAAAAGAATTAAAAATAATGCTTCAACAAGCATTTACCATCGATTTACAACCTCGTAGCTCAGAGTAGGTCTGTCTTTAAAGGTTTATAAGTCAAAATCAATTCCCTATGGAGAAAATGTGTTTTTTATTTCTGAAACCCGACTGTTTAACTCTTTTTCGTTGAGATGTTGGTGCCACAGAAGCTTTTATTTTTTTGTTTCTTTTATTTAGCTGAGCAAATCTGGCAAAATATCATCATGTATAATAGGGATTCCATTAGTATTTCAAAACCAATTATATCCTCATGAAAACACAACTTATACCTTGCTAATTATAAACAGGTCATGTGGAACTCAACTGATCTGTTTTACGATATCATGGCTGGTGATCCATATATTTCATGGTAGTTCTGTACTGCAACACTGGGTTTTAATAATCTCCTAGATTATGGACTAAGCAGATTGAATTATCTAGGTTGCTTAGTCTGCAAATGCACCTACAAAGCCAACATGCCTTTGAATTATTCATTTGGAATGAAGGAGGAGAATATTTTAAGACTGATACTCATTATATTCTGGATTCGTTTTGAATTTGTGTTGGTTTCTTGTATTAGAACAGTGAGTGCAGAAGCATGTCTATGGCTAGGACAAGGTAATGGAGTCAGGTCGTGCTGACCTGCATGATGTGAACGTATTACAGATGAATGTGGGCTGATATCTGCAGATCATCACATCAACGCCTTAAGCTCAGCCCGGAGGGCTCGGTAGTCCTGAGTCAGTCCGGTTGGAAAAGTGTCGCACTTTTACTGCAGAGATCCTCCTCTGAGATCTATTGCTGTTCTACGCTCCTCTGCTGTTTGCTGCAGACAATGCTGCCTCCTCTGGCCAAATGTTGCATTGCATTTATTCTTCATTTAGATACAGTTGTAGTTGATGATTGAAGAAGATGGTACAGATATCTAAATTATAGTTACTAAAAACTTAGTGTTTATTCTTATTTATAATGTTTTTAATTGTGAGTAGTGCTATAGTATATCAAATATTGGTGACCATTGCCTCTGATAAATATAAATCTGTTTTAGAAGTAGAATGGTTTTGTTCTCCAGCAGAGCTTTGTACGCTTCAAAAATCCTATTTTAATTATTATGTATGTTTTGGTTTGACGGTAAAATATTTAAACATCCTTAATATAAGATACAGTCAATTCATATAAAAAGCCAAAGATCGAAAAATGCAAAGAATAATTTTTAGAGAATGTATCTTGAATAAATGATAAATATATGAATTATTTATAGATTTTTTTTAAGCAAAATTGGAATGTACTACAATTTTTAAAAATATATTTTGTATTTAGTAAAAAAAAATGAAAGTTTTACAAGCAAAATAGAATAAATTTTTTAACCTTGAGATAGCATATCTATTCATATTATCTTGTAAATTTGTCTTGTTGAAATTTTTTATTTGGGGAAACAAGACAAAGTTATAGATTATTATTAATATACACTGTTCAAATGTTTGTGTTGAGGATGATTTTTTTAAAGAAATTAATATTTAGTTAGCATGGATGCATTAAATTGATCAAAAATGACAGTAAATATGTTTCTCAAAGAACAATTCAGCATATTATAATGATTTCTGAAGGATCTCGTAACACTGAAGACTGGAGTAATGATGCTGAAAATTCAGCTTTGCCATCACATGAATAAACTGCATTTTAATTTTTTTTTAAATAGAGACAGTTATTTTAAATTGCAATAATATTTCATAATAATAATAATCTGTTTTTACTGTATTTGTGATCTTATAAATGCAGCCTTGGTGAGAATAAGAGACTTCTTTCAAAAGCATCACTGTAGTCTTTATAAGGCATGTTTTAATTATGTTTGTTTTGTTTCAGGAATTCACATCCCCATGGCAGCCATTACAATCCCATTATGCAACAGCCAGCCTTATTGGCAGGTCACGTCACCCTGCCCTCTCAGCAACCTCTCAATGTGGGTGTGGCTCATGTCATGAGACAGCCATCAAACAACAGCTCCTCCTCCAAGAAGAACAAGCAGCACCAGATGAACAACAGGTCAGAAAACCCTATTAAAACTACGATAGTTTTGGCATCATATATGTCGGGATTTAAATGGTATCTCAATGAATGCCATAGGATAATGTTTAAAAAAAAACATTATTATTGTCTTAAAAAGTGCTGAAATGAACTTCGGAATTGTGTGTCGTTCTTTCTCAGGAACGTGTCGGCTTACGACGTGCCCTCCACCCAGCCGGTGACGTCACCACAGCGCTCCAAACGAGTGAAGGAGAACACCCCTCCTCGGTGTGCCGTGGTTCAGAACGGCCCGTCTTCAACCTGTGCCCCATCACAGACCTGCGGAGGTGGTGGAGGAGGGGGATGGGGAGGCGAGCAGGCATGTAGCACCACTCGAGACCACCACGGTCAACTCAACCCGCCGCGTCAAACCATCGTCATCCCCGACACTCCCAGCCCGGCTGTCAGCATCATCACCATCAGCAGCGACACAGATGAGGAGGACGACCTCAAACAACCCACTAACACCAGGTCAGAAAAATGGGACACATTTAGTACACCTTAGTTCTATAATATGGCACATTTCTGAGCGAAAATGGGAAATGATTTAGGACAGGACTTGATTATATCCTTCAGGATTTGATTGGATTGAGTTTATGTTAGGGTATAATATTATTGGTTATTATTTTTCTCTCCCTATGCGGGCTTGGTTATGTCAAAATCATTTCGAAGGCGAAGAAAGTTATTACATTTTGATGAAATATTTTTGATAAATTACAATAAGACCAGAAACATTTATTGATCCGGTAAATAGTGTCAATTTTGACTTTTGAATGCCTGTTCAGCTCAGGGAAAATACCAAAAATGCATTTGGTGCTCTTGGGAGTTGGACAAATATTAGATTGTGAAACATCATTACACAAAACAATGCTTGAATAACTTCACCTGTATATTATATAGTTTTTATTGGCAATGAACCCGTTTTGCCTTCTCACAGCACGTCATCTAAACAGAGGAAGAATGTCATCAGCTGTGTGACGGTCCATGATTCCCCTGACTCTGACTCCAGCAATACCAGCCCTTACGCTGTGGAGTCCCGGCCTAACGGCCCCAACGCCAACAGCTACGACTCCAAAAGTGCTGTCCTGGACAACTACAGCAACGGGAACCCCCGCACCATCATCATCCCCCCACTGAAGAGCCAGACCAGCGAGAATCTGGGAGAGTGTGATAGACTCTTGCCTGGTGAGACAGGGGAAGGGCTCATACGATGACAGAGAAAAAGGGACATCTGGCAGGGCCTGATTCAAGAATCAATTTTAAGTTGACAGTTCACTGACAGCCTCTGATATGCAGTGTTGATTTATTTAGTAGATTTATGTGCCATTTCAAAAACTATAGATAGTAAAACAATTTATAGACGTAATTCAAACAACTCAGATCTGTTAACATTTGTCAGGATAATATTTTATTACAATGCTCAAGTGTGATGAGCAGTATTGTTTTTAAAACATTATTGTTTTGGAAAATACTTGAGTCTAATTGGTCACCTGCAGTATTCTGCAGTCAAATATATATTTTTATAAGGACCGCTAAACTAAAAATTGATCCAAGCAAACAATTTCCTACACAGCTGTGCTAATTTTGTTAATTTAATTATTTATTTTTATTTATTTTATTTAACTCGATGTAAACAATTTTTAAAAATCATAATTATTTATTGTATTATTTTTTCATAATATGTTAATTAATATTTCCAATGTTATTTTTTATTTTTTTTATTTTAAGTATTTATTTTCCTCAACAATTTTCCTTTTTATATATATAGGAATTATTGTGAAACATTGGTGATATGTAAAAAAAATTTAAATACTCAATTTTAAATTTATTTAATTTATTAAGGAGCTTTGTAATAGTTGGGATAAGATATGCCATCTCAATTATTATTTATGACAAGACATTTGTAACATTCTTTTTTAATTCCAATTTAATTCCAGACACGGTGAACCACCAGAACTCTACATACAAGTTCAAAATCTCCAATGGGGGCTTGTCCGGCAACAACCACTCGTCGGGAGGCGTGGTTGGAGGCGGATCATACCGGCAGCAGCGCACGGGGCCACACCCCTTTCAGCAGCAGCCTCTAAATCTCAGCCAGGTATTTCAGTTAAGCATTTCATATCTGGTTTCATAGTTCACATATTTATCCACACAAGTAATATGATGATATTGCCTTGCGTAGGCCCAGCAGCACATGGCAGTTGAACGCAACGGAGGTCACCGGCGGCAGCAGGCCTACATCACCCCCACTATGGCCACCCAGGCTCAGTACTCCTTCCACAACAGCCCCACCCACACAGCTAACGTTCATCCCCATTTGGCCCCTCCTCATCTGCCCGGGCAACCACACCTCTACACCTACACTGCCCCCACGGCCCTGGGCTCCACTGGCACGGTGGCTCACCTAGTCGCTTCGCAGGGTTCGGCCCGTCACGCAGTCCAGCACGCCAGCTACCCGCCAGGCATCGTCCACCAGGTGCCAGTCAGCATGGGCCACCGCGTGCTGCCCTCGCCCACCCTGCACCACGGCCAGTACCAGGCCCAGTTTGCGCACCAGACCTACATCAGCGCTTCACCTGCCTCCACTGTCTACACTGGATACCCGCTGAGCCCCACCAAGATGAACCAGTACCCTTACCTCTAAAGCTGAAACACTGGAGCCCAGCCAATCGCTGCTTACCATTTCTACCCTTATCCCACCTAGAGACTGAGAGACATGCTGAAGCCTATCGACCCTTAACCCCATCCCCTTGTTCCTTTCATGCTTAAACTTGAAGACAATGAAGATGCCGATGGATAAGAGGAAGTGTACTCTCAGAGGGAACAGAAGGGTACTGAGGAGCTTTCTTTTTAGATGAGTTTTATTTTGCCTTCTCAAAAGGGCCAGTTAACAATTTATTTTGTGATCTGGAGGTTTTGTTTCTTTTAAAACAGAAGTTGAAGAAGGAGTTCTTGCTTTGGTTCCTTTTTTTCTTTTTTTTTACAACAAGGTCTCATCAGCAGGCCGTTTGGGAGAGACAGAGTTTCGTTCGACTGAGATTTCGTTTGCTTTTCCCTTTCTTGAAATCATTCACGACTGTTGAGCCGAGGTCACGACGTGGATGTTTTAAATTCCTACGAGAATTTTTTTTTTTGAACAAGGTGAAATACGGATATCTGCTGCTCTTCAAAGAAAAAAAAAAAAACATAACGATGGCCTTGAACTGTCTTAAACGTTTCCAAATTACTTGCGGCGAGCGGTATCGTGCATACTCCGCCGCGCTCTCCGACAAAAACACCTGGAGGAATCTTCTGGAAATAGGACGACAAAACTTTCTAGTGTATTTATAGACTTTTCTTTGTTTGTGTTCACATTTAGAAAAGAAAATACATTTGTCATACCGTAGAATATTAGCTGGGCCCCTCTTTGTAGAATGTAGCAGTCTGCACCCGTTGATTTAATGAAGAACCTTTCTTATACCAATAGATTCTTGTTTTTCCTCTTTCAATGTGATTGCACAAAGTGGTTACAATAACATAGGCATGTTCAACATGGTAGTCGGTCGTGCGTTTGCGTGCATGTGTGCGCTCAGCACATCTGTGCGACGTAATTCCTCCACAGTCTTAGGTTTATCATTGTTACCTCGTAGTGCCTTACATATATTATGACAGTTTACTTGGCTGGAAACCCTCTAGAACCAGATGCTAGTCAGAGAGTTGGCTCCTAGGTTGAACATCTTCATCCAAGCTCTTTCGTGTTTTTTTTTTGTTTGGTTGGTTTTTTTTAAGTTCCAGGTGTAAGCATTAGCCCTAAACGTTATTTAAACGCTTCTCGTTTAGCGTGCATGAGATCTTTTACATTTAAAGATACTTGCCTGGGGTACTGAACCAAAGTTGTCATTTAAAGATAAGTAACTTTTGTTCTGGATAGTGGATATAATTATATATAGCGTATTTACTGTACATACCGTATCTATGCGTTTTAGTCACCTTGCAATCAATGCGATGTCACTGATTTTAGGCTGTATATGTCATAAAAGGGAGACTAAATGAATATTTCATGGGAAAAGCCAAGTATCGTTCAATCAGTCGGAGGTTGGGCTGCACAGTTTGTTTAAAATTAAATAAAACATACCAGGTCTGAAGAGGTTGTCTGTTTATGGAAGGCTGGACTTTGTTTA
Source organism: Zacco platypus (assembly GCA_038088235.1). NCBI lineage: Eukaryota > Metazoa > Chordata > Actinopteri > Cypriniformes > Xenocyprididae > Zacco > Zacco platypus. The sequence continues at coordinate 20,908,767 of CM076075.1, read as the reverse complement.
GAAACCTGGGAGGGTTCGAGAAGGAGAGTCTTGTTAGGAGTAGGAGAGACTGAGGTGCTTGTGGATTTTGATGAGAATTGTTGGGAAAGAGAGAGGTAGAGGGCAAATTCCACATTTTTAATGAGAATAGCATGTTGGCTTTGAGCACGTTGGTGGATGCCGAAGGAAGCCGTGCAGTATGACCGCGAACCACACTCTGATTTAAGCGCTCGTTCGAGGTTCTACGAAGATCTGTGGGGTTTTTATTCTCACATACACGCTGAGGTTTCGGTACAGTCCCTTGTTGCATGAGGATGTATGCAACAACATGCACCGGAAATCAAAATTGGCTTTGTCTTTTTCACTGTTACCATAGGAATCACTTATGCTACGGGCGTCGTGTCAGTAAACAGATAATGAAAGTGTAGAAAACTGTGCGCCAATGCTTGTGTTATTGCTGCTTAATTTAACGTTAATATGCTAGCCAATCATTCACGCTGTGTCCTAGCCATGTGCTCTGTAATAAACCAGTTATAAAAACAAGGAAAGTTTATATAGTTCTTTATATACCCTACCATTGAAATGTTTGGGGTCGGTAAGATTTTTCGTTTTTTTTTCAGCAAAGGTGCAATAAATTAAATAATTAAAAAAATCAATAAGTAAAAATATATAATAATAATTTAACACAAGAATAAATGTTAAACGAGTAAATGCTGTTGTTTTGAACTTTCTATTCTTCAAAGAATCCTGAAAAAAAAATCACAGTTTCCACAAATATATTAAGCAGAAAAATTGTTTTCGACATTGGTAATAATAGAAAAAATGTTTCTTGGGCAGCAAATCAGCATATTAGAATGATTTCTGAATGATCATGTGACACTGAAGAATGGAGTAATGATGCTGAAAATTCAGCTTTGCCATCTTGGAATAAATTACATTTTAAAATATATTACTATAGAAATTAGTTCTTTAAAAAAGTAATAATTTTTCACAATATTTTACTGTATTTTTAAATAAGTAAATGTAGCCTTAGTAAGCATAAAACATTAAAAAAAATCTTACCAACCCCATTCTTTTGAAGAGCAATGCAACCACAAGGAAAAGAAAACTGAAAGGTTTAAAATTAACTTAGTTTTTATAATCATTTAAGTATGTAATGGAAGGAATACAAAATAATAACAAAAAGAAAATTGAATTAAAGGGAATAAAATGAAAGAAAAATAACACATCCAAGAGTTTTTGTATTTTGCGCGACAAGGCATTTTTGCGTAGTTTATATCGGCAATGATGCGCTGGGTAGCCCCGCCCACAGTGAAATCTTATTGGTCCAAAGTTATCTGCATAGCTTTATGCTAAACATCAGACACATTCTGGTTGGCTGCGATTATGTGGCTAGGACACAGTGTTTCTTTTGTTTTTATGTCTTCTGATGGGCACATGCTGATGGAGTATAAAATATATCCCCTTCTGCCCTCACGTAACGCCACAAAACTTGCATTTGAAGTAGTTTGTACTTTGAGATGTTTCTATTTTATTGTTTTACTTCGCTAGGTATATTGTTTTCTCAGAGAGAGTAATGCAATAATGTTTGTGGATGTTTATTATTTTTTATGTTGTATGTCAAGCATCATTCGTTTGATTTCTGTTGGTCGATATGTAACTGTGATGTTTAGTATTCATACGTGGACCCTCGTCTGGTAGGAAGCATAGACTTTGTCCAAGTGCTCAGCCAAGATCTCACGCCAGTTACATTGTACCCGAGCCTTCAGTTTGATAGCTTGTCAGATTGATTCATTAAGCTGTGTGTTATGACGTAGGATGCCAATAGATTTTTTTTTTGTTGTATTTTTGTTTAAGCTCAAGTTGGATGCTCATTCAAGCACACAGTTAAGAAAGGCTCCTTCGATGATACTCCCATAACACATTCCATTCCGGAAGGAGCCATTTCTGACTGCACTGATCTGTAGTCTCCAGTCTGTCTCACCTCACAGGGACCGACCTGTACGACCAAATTGGGACTCCGCTGGCATTTTAAGGAGTTTTGGTTCTTCCCACCAAAGAAATTCAGCATGTCTTTGATGCGCAGGCGTCTCTCTTGCTGTAATGGAGAAGACAGAATGAGTTTCAGAAAAATAAAAACAAAAAAAAAACAGGTTTGATCAGGCCGGTGTCAAAAAGGAACCTATAGATGGCACTCTCATGTTCTCTCAGATCTTAGTGCAGTTGCTGTTAACACAGTATAATCCAGTGTTTTGTACCTTTCTCATACATTTTGTCAGTGTTAGTGTGGACAAATCTCCCAATTTTGGATCTACTTAGGTGATTTGTGTAAAAAAAAAAATAAGGCCCTTAGATTTTTTAGAAAAAAAAAATGTCAATGCCACCTTTTATTTATTTTTTTTTATTAAAGCTGTGGTGTGTAATTATTTACTCCTGAAGATTTTAACACTGTGGCGTTTTAAAGATCGCTTCGCTTTGACAAAGCAACATTGGATCAGCCAATGGTGTGAGATGGGGGCGTGGCTATCTGTTAGTCCAACCAATGGAAAATTGCGAATATATTTTGAATACATTTATACTATTCTGTTTGGTGACACATAAATTACACACTGCAGCTTTAAATTTCAGCTTTTGTAAGCTAACCCTAACGAAATATTTAGGAATCACAGCGATAAATTAGCTTATGAACTGAATCAGTAAATCAGAATCAGTTTAAACAAAGTGAATGTAAAATTTGAGATTAAAATATCTGATATGCATGATTATTACTGTTGGATTGCTCTGGCTAGTAATCGCTGAAAAGGTCTCACTAGAACGACTTGATCTAGCATTAATTTGATCAGTAACACAACGTTTTTAATACTCATCCAAAATTGTGCAGTTTGATGTTTTTACTCATAATTTAAATAGAAAAGCCCTATTGACTCTACAAATGTAAATGTATGAATAATGAACAAGAAGTCATGTTGTTGTTGTTGTTGTTGTTGTTGTTGTTTTCTTTAAAATTCAGGCTTTGTCTGAACTGTATACATCAATGAAGATTATGCAACCAAAATGTGCTAGAAATAAGCATTCTTGCAATTTACGATTTTGTTTTCCATCTTATGTCAAAATCCTGCCTTCTCCTTTATTAACTGCACATGAAGCTTTAAGGAACCATGAATATGTGCTGTATTGGTGATTTTTGTGAAGCCTGGGGCTTTGTTACACATTTAGCTTCATGAATATACAATCTACAATCAAAATCCTACTTCCGACATTACAGAAAGCAATGGATTCCAGCACTATAAGGATTGAAAAACTTTCCTGAAATCTCATGCCAGTCAAACCCCTTGTAACTGTCTGATGGCACCCAAATCAACACTTTTAAAGCACATGCTCATGAATTAACTCAAAGCTTGCAGAAATCACAATGGATTGTTGTTTAGTTTCTATCACTGAAGTGGCCACAGTACTTCCAGAATTGTAAAGCTTTTGTTTTGTTTTTTTGTCTCATCTGTGGGCTAAAACAAAAGCATTAAGGGTTAAATGCACCATTGAACTTGAATGAATGTGCTAAGAGGCCAAATATGACAATACGGCCATCTCCATATGTTGTTTTAGAACCAAAAAAAAAAAAAGCTAAACAATAATCGCCCAAGAACACTCATCGGTCAACTTTTTTTTTTTTTGGTTTAATCTACTGCACAGTTCCTGTCAGGAGTGTGCATTACAGAGTGACATTACTACAAGCGTAAACTATTCACAAAATAGATAAGAAACACGAGTGAATGCAAGTGAACTTGTTTGTACAGAAACGTCACTCATCACACGAGTCGCCACAGTAACCCGTTATGTAGCTGTGATGCACTGTAGCCGTTTGTGCAGCCATCGAAGACGTGAACAATTTTCTACTTGCACAGCAGCGAACATTCACAGTCAAATGTAAAAACTAAATATTTTTCTACAATGTTTCAAGACCTAAGAAAGCATCCGACCCCCGACCCCTGATTTTTGTCGACTGCTGTATGGTTTTTTCAGTAGTGTGTATCACATTAGTTGTTGTCAAAGCTATTGTGTGCTGCAGTATTTCCAGGTATACTTCTTTGTTTATTGTCCTTTTTTATTATAATTATTATAATTTTGCTTTGTTTATTGGAGATTTGAAGAAGTGTGATGTCTCATTATTTCAATCTGTTAACGTAGCATTACATGTACCCTGTACCTTAGGCTAATATTATTAAGTATGCTATGAGAATGGATATTTTACTGGCTTTATAGAATGTTAAAATGAATATAATAATGACAATAATAAGAATGATTTAACTCCTAAAAATTGAGTACTTGCTACTAAGCGCTTGTGTTACCATTACAAATGTTGTGTGCTTCTCTTAATAATTTTCGTTGTAGAAAAAAAAAAACCTGAGTGAATTTTATTAGGCTTCGACAACTAATGATAGCAGTGTAAATTCATCGAGGATTTTTAACAAACCTGGGGGTTATAGAAGAATATAGTTATTTTAATCGTTCTATTTACTAACTGTAGGGTGTGAAGGGGCTCGCGTTGTGGTGAACTATGTTATAGCTTGTTATTCACTGTTACTTTTGATCATTTTTCGGTCTCCAAGGTGAATCGAGTTATTAAAGGAAATTTGTATGCTCACATATGCATATTGTATATGTGTAGAATTGTAATCACACTTTGTCTTGGATTTACATTAAACTGTTAAGTCACGGCATCGGTCTTGTTTTTTCATGCTGTCATTGTGATTTTCTTTCTTGTTTAGTCCAGAGAATAATTATCTCCTGGTGGCCTAAATCTTTTTTTGTACACAGAACCAAAAGAATTTGCACACACTAACCAGATGAACACCAAAGGCCATGTAAGTGAATCAAATCTCATTTAGTTGGGAAGACTGGGTCAAGTTTTCACAACAAGGGACTCTTCACTAAGATTCTGAGCAAAAAGTCTAAATACACAAATGCATCTTGGTTTTGGATGCGTTTCTGCTATATGTGATTTCGTCATATTATTCATATCATTTGAAGGTGATAATAACTAATGAATTTCAAATACAGCTAAGAAAGTATATATACTTTCCTGAGCCTTCAAAATGGTCTCTCAGTTTGGTTCACTAGGCTACACAATCATAGGGAAGACTACTGATCTGACAGTTGTCCAGAAGACACTAATTGACACCCTTCACAAGAAGGGTAAGCCACAAACATTTATTGCCAAAGAAGCTGGCTGTTCACAGTATCCAAAAGTTGAGTGGAAGGAAAAAGATGCACAGCCAACCGAGAGAACTGCAGCCTTATGAGGAATGTCAAGCTAAATTGATTACAGAATTTGGGTGAACTTCACAAGGAATGGACTGAGGCTGGGGTCAAGGCATCAAGAGCCACCACACACAAACGTGTCAAGGAATTTGGCTACAGTTGTCGTATTCCTCTTGTTAAACCACAGACAACGTCAGAGGCGTTTTACCTTGGCTAAGGAGAAGAACTGGACTGTTGCCCAGTGGTCCAAAGTCCCCTTTTCAGATGAGAGCAAGTTTTGTATATCATTTGGAAACCAAGGTCCTAGAGTCTGGAGGAAGGGTGGAGAAGCTCACAGCCCAAGTTGTTTGAAGTCCAGTGTTAAATTTCCACAGTCTGTGATGATTTGGTGTGCAATGTCATCTGATGGTGTTGGTCCATTGCGTTTTTTGAAAACCAAAGTCATTGCACCTGTTTACCAAGAAATTTTGGAACACTTCATGCTTTTTTGAAGATGCTGATTTCATTTTCCAGCAGGATTTGGCACCTGTCCAGACTGCCAAAAGCACCAAAAGTTGGTTAAATGACCATGGTATTGGTGTGCCTGACTGGCTAGCAAACTCACCAGACCTGAACCCCATAGATTCTCTTAGATTCTTATAGATTTTCAAGAGGAAAATGAGAAACAAGAGACCAAAATATGCAGATGAGCTGAAGGCCACTGTCAAAGAAACCTGGGCTTCCATACCACCTCAGCAGTGCCACAAACTGATCACCTCCATGCCACGCCGAATTGAGACAGTAATTAAAACAAAAGGAGCCCCTACCAAGTATTGAGTACATATACAGTAAATGAACATACTTTCTAGAAGGCCAACAATTCACAAAAAATGTTTTGTTTTTTTTTTGTTTTTTTTTTACTGGTCTTAGGAAGTATTCTAATTTGTTGAGATAGTCAATTGATGGGTTTTGGTAAGCCAAAATCTTCACAATTAAAAGAACCAAAGACTTAAACTACTTTACTCTGTGTGCATTGAATTTATTTAATATACAAGTTTCACACTTTGATTTGAAATACTGAAATAAATTAACTTTTAAACAACATTCTTTGTATGTATATATGTATGTATATATTAATCATTGATTTATGCTTATGTATATGTGTGAAAATAAATGTATATATATAAATGTATGTATATATATATATATATATATATATATATATGTGTGTGTGTGTGTGTGTGTATGTGTATATGTATGTATATATTTGTGTATATATATATATATATATGTATATATATATATATATAAAAACGTGTGTGTATAGAGAGAGACAGACAGACAGACGACAGATTTTGTTTGGTCTTGTTTCTTCATTAAGTCATAAAGACATACACAGGCATGAATATAAAATAAACTACCATTTTCTTTGAACAAAATAAACAAACGGACAAAGGATTCACATTCAAATTGAATAATGCTGTTGCAATGTTTTGTTTTTTTAATGACAATATAAAGACGCCGTTGCCCTCAATGGCCACTAGAGAGTGCTGTCACATTACCAAACCCCTTCCAAACTCGAACAGATTCTTGTAGCTAATTGTTTAATCATTATCAGAATCTCCTCAGTTTTGACTAATAAAACATGTAAAAACGTCATAAACAATAATTTATTTTAGGTGCAAAATATGCAGCCGCACAAGCTCCGGTAACAAAACGCGTTGCCGTGAAACCACAGACGCCGACGGAGGTGTCAACCTAACCCGGATTTCTGAAGGACGGCACGGTCAGCCAATGACCGTAGAGCCCGTACAAGAGACTCCAAGTCCTGCTGTCAGGGGAGGATTTAGTGAAATCCCGAGAACAGAGCGGTTGCATCTGAGAAAGTGAGTGATGCTCAGACAGGATCCAGACACTTATGAAAAGAAAATCACACGTTGTGTCATTCAGTCATGGAAAAAAGAAGCTTTAATCCTGATCTGAAACTGGATATGGACGCTATAGACTTCAGACCGCTGTAACTGTCGGCTTTGAAGGTAAGGAGTTGATTTTCGAGGCTGTGCATGTGCTAAAAGTCTTCCTTTCTTTGCTTTAAAATAAACTGATATAAATCCGATTCATCCGCAAAAAAAAGTTACTAGACGTACATTTGGCAAATACAAGTTAACTCGAGTTGAATGCATCCTCAATCAGGCATGTAAGTTATATAGACAATGATTGCAAGCATTTCTTTCAAAAAGACTCCGTTATGAACCAAACAGCAACACATCTAAAATATTATGTCCTCTTAGTTGCAATGGCTAGTCAAACTAGTTCTAATAACACGGCGAAATCCTAAGATTGCACAGTATTTCTCTCAAAACCATTACAGAACAGTTACTGTAAATCCCGACTAGAAGCCTAATCCGCGTGCAACGCGCGCGTTTAGCGGGGTTTCAACGCACACTAGTGAGTTCACGAGCCCTTTACATTGATTGTGAAGCGTGCATAGTAGCTCCTACATGTCAATGTGTAAGTTTTGTCATTTGAAAGAAATACACTAAACAACAATTTGGATCACTGCGAGACTCGGTTCGTGTGATATTGAACGATAAAGATGTCCGATTCCTGAACATATCGCTCTATTGAACTGGATCTTTTTAGTAAATCCATTGAACCGGTCTAAATGATTCGTTCACGAATCTGCCTTGAATCAGTCCTGGCGGTTCTCGAGTGGGCAATCCAGTTTTTGTCCAATTCGTAATGAGCTGAATAGATGAGAGTGAGTCCAATAGCAGAAATTATATTAATAAACGTTCTGGAATATGTGACTTACGATTGTATGACGGAGACTCATTCGAAACAGACTGAATCGTGGCGGCTGGGAAGTAAAACTAAACACCTATATTAAAGCTTGTTAGTAAAAGTGTAATGAATTACTTTACTGTAAAGTTAGAGCATGTAATATGTCACGCTGGGATGGCATGGACCACGCGATGACGCGATTGCGCCATGACGTAACACATTGAACTCTTTGAGTTGGTTCTTTGAAGCGAGTTGTTTGAAAGAACCGATTCGGGAAAATGAATCGGACAAGTTAAGGAACAAAGGAACCGTACGGTCTACGCTCTGCACGAGCACTTGTAATGCCACTCAGTCAGCGCGAGGCAACATGGCAATGCATTTTAGTGGATAAAATCAGCAGCTGTGAATTAAAATCTTGGTTTTTAATGATAAGCAAGATGTCATTTGTTCGGTTTATAATTAAATCATTTGATTTGGTTACGGGAGTATACATGAAGTCATGCTCAAAAAGACGACTGGAAATATGACCTATATAACAGTGTTATTGTTTTCATCTGCTGCAGTGACTAGTTAAACGCGTGGATTGTGTCTCCTCGGATCGCCTTGGACCAAACATGAGTTACACTAAATGGAGGGTCTAATGATGGAGGAACGTAGTCCGGTCACCGCGTGCGTGCTGCTGATGTTCGTCGCCATGGTGATCGCTGATTCACCTGCTGCAGGTAAGTGATGTCATGGTCTGCTTCATTTGGGATGGGTGATCGGTTTGCAGCCGGTAACTGGATGAGTTTGTTGGCAAGATTATAGAAATAGAGACCTTTAAAACGGCTGGAATGCAATTCGAAGTTTTGAGGACTTCATTTCATTCTTACAGGTCAGATTCTAAGTCAATATGTTGACAAATGTTTTGTTCAAAATTAATGTAAACATTACTGGAACTTGGATTCTTGATTTTGACAGTGCGTTTTCTCAAACAAAACTTAATTTAAAATACGTTTTGGATATAATATGTCTGCAGATACTTTAGAACAGTTCATATAACAAAGTGTGTTGTCTAGTTTTTCTCTCTCTTAAATTTGAATGGTTTCATGCTCTCGGCAGGCAATAATTCACTGCAAAAACATTGTTGTCTGCACAAATCATGTTTATACTTAAATAGAAATTGGATATTTATTGGAAGCATTTCCCCTTCATTTTAGAAGTCAATTTTGCTATCGTAGCTCTGCACAAGTATACTGTATAGATGCATTTTATTATTTGCATTTAACATTGTTTTTCCCATTAATCTATAAGAACAAAGTCACGATTCACAAGTTCAAAAATCACTGCTTTGGAACAATATACCATAACTTTGTTAACAAAATGCATGCAAATTATATAAGGGCTTATTTTGAATTTTCAACCGTAAGAAACTCATCATTCAGAATCTAAAGCTCTGGGGCCGGTTGCACCAGATGGACGTAAAAAAGTTGGGTATAAGCATATATTTAATATTTATACCTGTTGCACCATTGAAAACTACAACTAGGCGCAGCTACGCTGATATGTTCGACCGCACTGTTAGTCGAGACGTCGTTCGGGTTACTATGGTTACAAATGTGAATTTATTGTCTCCATCGAATAGATGAAAAATTACAGTTGAGCCAAAAAAAAAATCAATTACGCAGATTGTAAAACAAGAAAAATTATTGATCTATTCAGTAAGTATATGCATATTTTGCTATGCAAGCAAACATTTCAGTAACGAATAAAAAAAAAAGACATCTCGCAAAAGATAACAGCTGTTTACATGGTGTACAAATTTATGGAGCAAGTTATATTTTAATAACGCGTTCAACTTTTGCAGATAATCTTTAGTACCAAGGACAGCTCTGAAAAACACGACGATATGATCTGTATTCCAGACACTCCATCATCTCAACGTTTTTATTTGTCTTTATTTTCACCATGGAAATAAGTCAAGACTTCTCGCTTTACACCTACCTTTGACTAGGCGTAAGATTTAGTCTCAGACGGGTCCTACGCCAAGATGGTGCAACAGGTATTAATTCTACGCAGGACTTAAAACGCATTTTACGTTAAGCTTAGTCTTACGACCGGGTTTACGTCCAGCTGGTGCAACCGGCCCCTGGTGCGTGATAGAAAAACTGATAATATAATGTGTGTTTTTTTTTTTTTTTTTACAAGGATTTAAGTCTCATTTCTTAGCCTAGTCTCTTATCTATAGTTTCTTTTCTATTTTCAGTTCCTTGACAGTTTGTCAACGTGATGACGAAGGATTTTTAAGGTTACTGTTCTTGTTTGTGTGGAACTTCTTCTACATCAGCTATAGATTTACCCTAGTCCATGTCGCTGACTCAAGCTTGTTGTCTCGGAGCCAAAACAGTTCCTTCCCTTTATAGACAACTGTATAGGATTAAAAGCATTTTTAATAACAGTAACAATTTAGGTAGATTACAAATTAAACACGCAGAGTTGACTTGCCTGTATGACGAGCACTGTGTATTCTTTCACAATCTTAAGAATCAAAGAGCTCTATGAAGACAGACTAAGAAAGAAAAACTAGGCTATAGAAAAAAAATCATGCTGCTAGATGCTTTAGATGAATTCATTTGCACATTGCTGTGGTGTCTCAAGTTCAAACTGATGACTTGTAGTGAAGTTTCACAATCATTTTTAAATAAACCGTGTCCATCTTTCATTCAAGAAGATTCTCGTAGATCAGCTGTCAGAGTACATTTGACTGCTATGTTTCATCCAGTCACCCATCTATTCATGATGAAAATCAAGATATTAGGAGCTTATCACAGTGTGTAGCATTGACGGTCCATTTCAGCGTGTCACAAGCTGTATAAAAGAAATATGGAATAGTGTTTATTTTCTGTGGGACACGTCACTGATTCTTAAAGGGATAGTTCACACTGAAATGAATGCTCTGTCATATTTATTCTCATCATGTCTTTCACATTATCTTGTGGAATAAAACTCACCTGAATGTTTAAACTGACAGGACTTAAAAACATGCAAAATATAGTCTTTCACTCTATGTTGGTTAAACTTTGCAATTAATCCATGGATCATAAGCGAACCGTGATGCGACTATCTTGGATGCGCACATCGCGATGTCGATGCTGAAACTGTTATATCTTGCAGCCCTGGCCTATAGTCAGTTATATTGTCCATTTTTGAGTGATGGTGTCATAGATTATACCAGGCACATTTATATGATGCAAGATATGTCTGATATTAGTCTGACATACATTTTGAAATTGCTCTGCAATTTTATACTTCATCTTGGTTTTGAGATTTAGGTCAGACAGTTTTTTTTTCCATTAAACAGATCTATGAAGAAGAACTGACTGAACTTACTGTATTCTGACCACATGTACTGTAGAGCAGAACGAGCAGAAAGGGTGGTGCGGTGAGCCGTCAAACTCCATCCACATGTTCAGGGGGTAGTTCAATATTAAGGTGTGCTACTTTTAAATCAAAGTCTGACGACAGTGAGTTTGTGTGTATACATGCTCCCATTTCTTACAGCCAAAGTCCCAGCGTTCTCACCAGGAGAATATAGAGACTGCTTCTCTGGCACCTAAATGATGTGCATGTGCAGAATTTAACCTTGAAAGCTGGGTTTTGCAGTACTGAATGAGTAGACTGACAGTAACAGTATAGGAATATGTGGCAATGTAAAAATTTGGGTCATTTTTTTAGTATTACATTTTTTGACTTTCTTTATTCTTAGGCCCCTATGATTTTTGTGATGTGAAACATAGATGTAATCACAGAATTCAGTCATAAAAATTGATTAGATATGCTTTTTGATTATAAATTAAAATGGGGGGGAGGGAACTGCGGGTAATTGGATATATCTGCACAATCAACCCTTATCACGTATATCCAGGGTTTTCCAAAATTCCAAATCAAATCCACAAAAGCATGCCTTTCCAAAAGAGGAAAAAAATATCAAGAGATTGATTATTGTGGTCAGAGAGAAAGGGATAAAATGTCAAATTTGCCGTCACTCCTTCAGCTGCATTAGAAACAATCACACAGCAGCATTAACTAATTTTCTGTAATTTGATGCCAAGGTAATAAAACACAGTGTTATAAATGTACATACATTTTTTTAAAATGAATATATACAAAACTTTGCCAGATTTGTGATGGTAATAACTGTGGAAATGCGTCATCACAATCTTTGAAAATTGTGATTACGGTATAAAACTCTGCTTTTTGAATGGTTGCCAGGTCATTATGCTAGGTTGTTCTGGGTGGTTACAAGTCAAACCCACAGCTTCACAATAAACTGAGAGACGGCATGACTAATTCACACACGCAGTTGCTCTCTAATTAATGCATTTGAATAAACGTACTGGTAGTGTGTTAATTTATCTGATTTAGGAGCAGAAATGTTACAAACCATAGATAAACTAACTGCTGATATTGAGTTGTTATGTCAGCACACTTTCTTTTGGAAAAAATATCCCACCTTTAATAGTCAAGCATATTTACAGTACAAACCTTGTAAATGAATTATGAAAAAAAAATCATTAATCGTAAATGAGGTAAGAGAAAATGAATGACATTTTACTTCCAGAATTCGACTGTGCAGAATTCGATTTCAACTCTACACGGCTGTCTACTTTAAATGACCGCTTTTTACATGTGGTTTTTGAAAAAAAATCTTGTGTTTTCTTCTCAACAGCGGCAACCAGTGAATGTACAGATTCTTTAGGCAAAAGTGGACTCACGATCACCCAGGTGTAGCCCTACTTATTATTCTTGTAATCGAAAAGCTCTCTCACAGAATTAGCACAGGGTGTTGGAGCCTCCTGAAAAGCGCTGTTGAGTTTTAAGGATTGCGAGGAGCTCGTCGTGAAACCTTCTGGCTAATTACAAGTGTTGTTTCTTATACAAATGAAACCTGATCTGTGAGGGATGACAATGAGTGCATTCATTATTCATTGCCTCTGGGACTGGGAACAGATCAATAAGCCAGGCCCATCAAAAACCACAGGAGCTGGATGCTGAAGCCACTGGCTTCTGGACAAGCAAACAAAGTCCCATTGAGAAACTGGGACGGTTGGATACCAGCTTCTTTGATGGGGAACCCTTGCATTGCCGAGGAGGACTTTGTGTGTGTTTGAAGGATAATGCTTTGGCTTTCACAATAGGGATGCATCAGCTTGTGGTCAAGGTGAGGTCATTTGAAAGTTAACTCGCATACAAAGTAAACCTAAAGAGTGCCAAAATCAATGCCGTTCAAACATAATTGATGTTAAATATACACCAAGATGGAATGGGATTTTGGACCAATGAGATTTGACGGAGGGCGGAGCTACCCAGTTTAGCATGACATAACAAGACCTATCCCAAATAGCACACTTGAAGTCTCCTAGCCTTCTCTTCCATTTGTTCGAGTAGGCTGTCCTATTTGTCATATTCATTTCAGAAGAGTCAGAAACTCTTTTTTTGCACTTTATGGTTTCGTGCTTTGTCCCTGTAGATCAGATTTTTGAGACTTTTACTATTTGTTTGCCTACTTTCATGTTGATCAGTTCTAATGAAAACAATTTGTCTCGATCGTAAAGAAATTGTGTAGTACAAAGCTGTTTCTGCACCATTGTTCTAAGACATCTGCAAGTAATTTGTCCTTTTTTTAGGGTTAAACCCCCTTTAATAAGGTAGTTTTCCACAGTCCTATAGTTTTTATATCCATAGACCAGTTCTTCTTCTTGGCCTTTATTGACCTAAAAAAACAAAAATCTGAAAACTTTGGTATGCCTAGCAAGTTTTTAAGTCAGAAAGTCAAAGTAAGGATGATATGCATTTGTCTGTCATGAAGAGGCAATTCTGTTACGCACATTAGTTAATTTTTTTTAAGTATTTAAAATACTTTTTAACCACAAAGGCTCATCTTGCACTGCTCTGCGATCCGCCACGCATTATGTAATCATGTTGGAAAGGTCACGTGTGTGATGTAAGCGGAAGTACCGCGGTGGGGAGAAAAACTTTTTTCTCCTCCAGTTTCAAAACCATCTGACATCGCTGTTTTACCTTTTTTGTAAAGGGTGAATTTTCAATTTGGAAAATTATATTACACTATTCTACTACTGTTTACACTGATTACTCTATTACAGTACTATTTCCTAACTAGACATGGTACTTTTTTCTCTTTTTTTTTTTTGTAGAAATCTGGACTTGTAGTCAACACTTATTTCCCAGCATTTATTCTGTAGGGCACTCATTTGAAGTGACACTCAAAAGATAACCGGGCTCTATTTTAGCTGTTAGTCAAAGGAACTGAGTGAATGGAGGCCTGCGAGTCTGAGATAGGGTCCGTGTCAGTGACGTCACAATATCAGTCGGGCTATTTTAGACCATCTATTCAACAGCGACCTCCACTACAGATCTATATGCTGATATTTCATTTATCCGATTTCATCATCTTTGTTTTGAACGTATCCTTTTGTTTTCTATAATTTACTGTAGTTTGATTAGTATAATTTCTGGTTTTTATTACTCCATAAAGCCACATTAAATGTAGTCCATAAAATAAGACCTCTTTACCCACATGGCGATTGATTATAGTTCACTAATGGGGTCTACCTAATACATCCCAGCATTTTGATTCTGCTGTGAACTTTAGTTGAGGTAACTGTGACAGCCTGACAGAAGGCTGACATGGATGTCCATATTGCATTGGGTTCACATATCTGTATGGTTCAACACATGTCTGGATCATCTCAGTCTGAACAGATGGTTACTTCTGAGCACAGCCGGGTTTATGGGGAATTAATTGTTCAATCTGAAAAGTAATAAAATAAATTAAATCATACATTTCAAATGAATTGGAGTATTTAAAAAAAACACAAAAAGTCCTATTTCATGTACACACTTGTTTTGGTACTTTGCTTTTGAAGAAAAATCAATTGTAATAGTTACAATAAAACCCAAAAATCAATGTCCTCCACCTTTCATAATCACTGTAATTTGCACCATGTTTTACAGAGGTTGTCAAACAGTCTCGCCTGATGGAGTTTCAGTGTGAGAGGTGCTTCTTTCTCTCCCCTCTGCAGGAGTCTGGCTGCTTTGTAGTCAAAGGGTCCACAAGTTTATGCAGTGAGTTCAGTCCAACCCCAAGAACGAAGCCCTTACAGTGACACAGTCTTCAGGGCCTCTCCGGTTACAGGCCTGGCCTTCCTGTCTTTCGAAGAAGGCTGAGGGAATGGGGGGGGAACGTGTAGGGAACTTGAGCGTCCTCCAGTGAATTACACAATAAGCCAGCTATGGAAAAGTCTGCTTCTCTGGAGACCATCCCAATGTTAGAAGTTAAAGTGTGTCTCCACCTTCCTCATTACATCCCCTCCTATGTCTCAGTGTCTCTCTTTTTTTTTTTTGGGTTTCATTCTCATCTCCCTCGCAGTCTGAGTCTTTCTGTACCGGTTTGTATTCAAGTTCGGCTCTCTGTCTCGAGTGTATTAGCACACAGGAACAAGTTTATACACTATTCAGAATTGATTTGAGAAAGACTTCAACAGGGTTCCTGCATTACTTGAAAGGTCATAGAAATTTATTTAGCCAGTATGAATTTTTGTACTTATGTTATTCTAAATTATTACTTGGGCTAACATTTTCTTTCTGTCAAAACCGTTTATTCCTGAAGCATGTTTTATTAGATTGTGCCGTTTTAACACTATGAGAAGCCTTTTTTACTCTTGAAGATATGTTTAGTAAAGTTAAACCTAATACGGTTTTAGAGTTTTTAGCAAAAATAGATTGTAAAAACCTGATATAGGCTGGCATGGCTTTAAAAAACAAACAAACTTATGGTAAAAAACACTCATGTGGAGTGCAATTCTTTAAAAATTAAATTCACCAACACCAAAATTGTGCACCAACTATGGATGCACAATATTGCTCAATTTGATTAGAATTTAATCATTAATTGAAAGGGATCCAACTCTTAAATTCACAGTTTTGCCGAATGCTGTGCAGGAGAGACAGATATAACCTCAGTCAGATCAATGGAAACCGTTAGAGAAAGTGTTTCGCCTGACATGACTCTACTCTGCCTGTGTGCCATGTTAGGTAACATGTTCCAGTCTGATTTCACTCAGCCTCTCAACCAGATGTTAGGCTGCAAAATTCAGGTGAATTTAACTATAAGCCCTTTTTCACCTTGGAAAATTTTCTCAGACTTAAGTTTATAATAACAAGACTTTTTGTGACATGGGCGAAGCCACTGGTGTGCTGTGTTTAAGCTGTTCCTTCCTTTTTTGTCTGTACTCTGTAGTAGTTCAATCTGAGGCTATACATGGGAAATTTCAGTTGTCCCGAGCACTTAGCTGCTGATAAGACAAACAACAGATCTCTGTTCAGTGTCAGAGGGGCCGATTTCAGCTCTCATATTGCTCTTTTCTTTTCTTTTATAATTTTTTTTTTAAAGAAATTACTTTTATTCAGCAAGGATGTATTAAATTGATCAAAAGTGACATTAAGAATGTTTACATTGCTACAAAAGATTTCTGTTTTAAATAAATGCTGTTCAAGTGGTTCAAATTTTTACTTGCCCTGCTAAAATTTTCACTGGCCCCATGGCCCCCAGCACAAAATAAATAAATAAAACAGTTATTGTTTGTGTTGTTTTTAAACCCATGTAATCTTGTATTGTAACAAACAGGGATGTAACAATATTCAAACTGAAGCAAAAAAACGTGATACACCACCATCGGTACGTACCGCGGTACTCTCATGGCGTACTGAACGCCCCTCCAGGCCCACTTCGCCACAAGTTGGCGAGTATCCTAGTAAACATAGTCATTTATGGCTTAAGTGAACTCAAACAGGAGAGAAAGACTACGCATGTGTATCATTATATTGGATCTGTGTGGCTCTTAAAGTGACAGCAGCCTAATATTCCTGCTTCTGTCTGTGTTTTAAATGTTAATTAAACTACAAATTACAAAGAATTCACTTCACTGAATAATTTTCTTTGTAACTTTAATAAGGATTAACCTTTATTTAATTTCTACAGTGAAGATTATATTCTGTGTTATTTTAAATTTGATTACTTTATTCAATTTCTGTACCTGAAAACTACTGTTAGACCTACATGAAAAACCTTAAACCTTTATATTTGATTTATTTATTTGTGCTATTGCTTGTTTGTTCTTTTCTATTAATGACTGTTTAATTGTCTTTAATAATTTTTGAAATTTGTTACATTTTACTGGTATCAAAAATTTTGGTGTCATAACCTTATTCATT
Source organism: Zacco platypus (assembly GCA_038088235.1). Lineage (NCBI taxonomy): Eukaryota > Metazoa > Chordata > Actinopteri > Cypriniformes > Xenocyprididae > Zacco > Zacco platypus. The sequence goes on along the minus strand of CM076075.1, from coordinate 20,891,493 downwards.
ACAATACAGGGATACATGGAACCAAAACAACAATAACTGTTTTATGCATTTATTATAATTTTTTTTGTGAAAATTGTATCATTGAATTCATTGAACCAAATCGAGAATCGAATCGAATAGGGACATCTGTATCGATACCCAGCCCTAAGTAGTACACACTACTGCATGTTGTAAATGTAATGTAAGAGAAACCACCTAAAACAACAGGCTTCCTCCCATAAAAGTATTCTGAGATAAATGAATATCAGCACAGACTCTGCTTTGATTGTTCGATTAGGCTGTGCACGGGGAGTCTGTGCCAGCGTTAGGCAGAGGCAGTCACGCAATGGGATCAGCTTAAAACAGAAACATGTGTGGGCAAAGGGGGCTGAATTAATACCAAAGACCTTTCATTTGCTTTTTTTCCTCTTTTCAACGTCTTTTTTTCTGGAATAGCAACAACCATCAAATGAGACCTTCCCTAGAATGAGCCTGGCAAATGGAAGGAAATTACATCATTTAGGGAGGGGGGGGGGTTGTAATTGGTGGCTCAGTGTTTTCAGCAGTAAATCTTGTTGTGTGTTTCACAGCGGCTCCTTTCATATTTGACCGTGTAGTCTAACCCTAAAAGTTGCAGGTAGGACGTCTTGCTTAGTGATTTGATGCTGAGAAGTTAACTACATTTAACAAATTAATCTAAGATAAAGTCATCTACTGGTTTACACAGACAACAAAAGTTACCATGATACTACTATGGTTTCTTGGATAGGATACTGTGTTTAAACTATTTAAACTATTGTGTAATGTGTGCCGTGGTGTAATTTATTTATTAAAAAAAAAATGTAAATGTTGTAATGTTTTTTTTTAAAGAAGTCTCTTATGCTCTCCAAGGCTACATTTATTTGATCAAAATACAGTAAAGTAAAATATTTTTACAATTTAACTTTTGCATATATTATAAAATGTAATTTATTCCTGTGATGGCAAAGCTGAATTTTCAGCATCATTACTCCAGTCTTCCATGTCACATGATGCTTCAGAAATCATTTTAATATGCTGATTTGGTGCTCAAGAAACTTGTTGAAAAGAGTTGTGGTACTTAATATTTTTTGTGAAAACCCTGATACATTGTTCTTTTGATGAATATAAAGTTTGAAACAACAGCATTTATTTGAAATAGAAATCTTTTGTAGCAATGTAAACTTCTTTATTTTCACGTTTGATCAATTTATGGCATCTTTGCTGGATAAAAGTATTAGTTTCTTTCAAAAAAAGAAAAAAATCATACTGACTGCAAACTTTTGAATGGTGGTGTATATATAGGCCTTATATGGCAAGTTATGTGCCAGAGAGTATGACTGCACTGCTACTGTTTTTTACAGTACTTTTTCCTGAAATGATCTGAGTCTGTTATTTGTAAGCCTCATTAATGAACAAATGAATCTAATATAATCTCACATTGTCAAATATGCTAATATGTCAAATAGGGCTGCAACAACTAATCGATAAAATCGATAATAATCGATAATGAAAATCATCGACAACGATTGTCATTATCGATTAGTCGGGTCTGCCCACGTGCACGCGAAATGTCTGCCAGTCTTGTCAAATTACATCACTGAATAACGCATTTCTATGTACAAAATGCATTTAAAAACAGTGGAGGAAACAGAGTGAGCTGCTGCGGTAAAGGTGCGTGAGCCAAACTGCCCAAAACATGAGAACTCTTTATTTGAAGCTTCAAGCTAATGCATTAGCTCCGTGTTTAGCATGGCTTGCATTGTCAGGCGCTTGACCGATGCGTGCGCGTCCTCAGCGCAAAACGTTCATTCTACGGCTATATCCTTATCAGTACATGTTTCAGATTCACGCGAGGATTTCCGTTTTGCATAAAGGTTTGTCCTGAAACTTTACGTTACTGAATGAGCGCCGGCGCGCGCACCCGTGTCAGACAGACGGAACGCGGAGAGAGGGAGACAATTAATGTTCAGCGCAAAAATATTCATTTTGCTGAAATATCTGTTGTTGACAGTTCAGTTTAGGTTTAAAAATCAGTATGTCATTCAGGAATTCATGGGAGTAGTAACTGTAAAGGGATAACAGCATGTAACTGAATAAATTTAAGACATTTCTATTATTTACAGGATAAAGAAATGACAGTAAGAGGTTATGTGTGTGTTCCTGCAGATCATTTCTCTTGGCTGTTGGTTAACACTGAGTTTGTGTTTTTGATTTTCTTTATTATTATCTTATTTTTTTAATGTAGAGATTTAAACTATATTCACTATATACAGTGCTTAAATTTATTAGACCACCGCCACCTAAACTAATGGTACTGGTGATTATCAAAATCATTTTTATTTTTCTAAATGGTTAATACACCGGTATGTGTAAGCTGTTTAGTCACAGTAGTATTTCTAATGCTAAAATATAAATATTGTCATCATGAATTTTCAAATTTACTGTTTTACAAGAAAGAGAAAATTGGGCAGTCAATAACAGAGACTGTGTAAAAGTACATGAAAACAATACCAGCAAGAATGCAAGCTGTTATCAAAGCCAAAGGAGGCCAAACAAAATATAAAGTTCTTTTGGACATTGTGTTAATAATGACTTTTTGTCAGATCTCTAAAATATTTGTGTTTTCTTTTCTGTGACGGGTAGTCTAAGACATTAAGCACTGTATGTGTTCATAGCATTCATTTGGCACATTTATTTGAACAACATTGGGCAGGATGTGCAATAATGTGTTTTTTGTCAATAAAATAATAAAAAAAGAAAATTAGGATTTTTATCCGATTAATCGATTAATCGAAAAAATAATCGGCCAACTAATCGATTATCAAAATAATCGTTAGTTGCAGCCCTACACAAACATTGTATGTATATCATACTGACGGGCTCATTTTTTAATGTACTTTGTTGATGAAAAATCATGAGTCAATGACGATCAGATTGTTTTTGCTCTGTTCAGGATGGGTTTATTGGGTTGTTTGCCCCACTTACCACTGGACAGGAGTTTAGGGAGGGGCAAATTACATTTGGGTGTGCTAAACTGAATCATTTATATGGGTTTGATCTCATTTTCAGTCTCCTTGTGGTTTCAGCCTAAGATGTCATCCTGTTCACAAAGACAAAGATAGAGAGACAGACTGAAAGACATACCGACACCGACCATAATCCTGTTACTGCTGCAGTTTTGTTTAATTTTAGATCCCTTTGTGTTTTATTTTGAAAGTATCTTGCAACACACTTCATTTGTTGTTTATAGAGGAAGTCATGAATAGGTCATAACCATTATTTTATTATTGGTGTGGCCATGAAGAGCTCGAAATAGAGTAGCTCACTTTTTACTTTTGTGATGATAATTACGTCACTGTCTCTGTAGTTCTTTCTCCTCGCTGTCCTTTTGTCTTTGATATAAGCGGCCTGCTTTTAAACGCCTTTTCAGTATTTTCCAACAGTTTTAACATCAAGTCATGCCAACAGCAAATTTAGAAATATTTCCGGTAACACTTTACAATAAGGTTCATTAGTTAAACATTACTTAATGTATTAACTAACGTGAACTAACCATGAACAATACATTTGTTACTGTATGCACTAATCTTTGTTAACGTTAGTTAATGAAAATGCATAAAATGCTTTTACTAATGTTAACTAGATTTTAATAATGTATTAGTAAATGTTGAAATTAACATTAACAAAGATTAAAAATTTCTGTATAAGAGCAGTTCATTATTAGTTTATGTTAACTAATGTAGTTAACTAATGTTAACTAATGAACCTTATTGTAAAGTGTTAGTATATTTCCTTTTGTAAATGTTAATCTAATCTTTTGAATCGTTAGCTTTTTGTATAATGTACTTAATTACATCACTGTGTACTTAATTATTTAAGGTCTAATTAACTGACTGATTTTGTAAGCATACTGATTACCAGGATGTGCTCGATGATAAAAAGAGTTATTAAAACTGCATTAAGCCGCAAAGGAGATTCTGTTCCCCGAGCGGCTTTCTGAAGGCATGCTGCGAGACGGAGTAGCAAAGTATACTTTGGGCTTCGAGTGTGCGCCTAAATGATCAAATATGCACAGAAATATGTCAAAAGTGCAAACACAGTCGGTTGTCTTAAGTGATCACAAACAGTTGGGAAATAAATCGCTTGCGTTTCAGTATATTAGATATGTGCTTTAGGTCTTAAAGTGACAGCAGCCTAATGTACTTGCTTCCATCTGTGCCATTAATGTTAATCAGATGACAAACAGACAAATGCTGTGTTCGAAATCACCCACTATCCTCTTATTCACTATTCCCTACTTTACCCCACTAATATAGTCCACTTGAAGGAGTGAATGAAAACGTGCGAGTGAATTCGGACACTGAGTGCGCTGAAATGGCTGCCGCTTTTACATTGTTTGTGCTTGCTGTTTAATAATCATTTGAAACTTAACAAACTGGCAGCTCCAGTAGTAAGATGAAAATCTGAAAATCTGACATGGGAACTATGTATAAGCCTTAATGATTTAATAATCACATAGAAAGGAATTTTTACCTGTATGATATTACACTATAGCCACGTTGGACCAGCACTGTTTGGCTATTGGATGGATGGATGATTCAGCTGCGGGCACCATCTTTTGGCGAGACGTGGGAATTAATTCAGCACGTGACTCTCGTGGTGCATTATGGGTATTCTGTAGCCATTGAGCGGATATCGGTTGTACACTTGTTATTGCAGTGCATTGTGGGATTGAATGAGTGCCCTCGATATTGTCCACTATGGTTTCAGACACCACTACAAAGAGAAAGAGAAAATTACTAACTGCTCTTTAGTAGTTTAGTAGGATTAATGTAGATTTCATGTATATAGTGAAGACTATGCAGTGTTGTTTTACATTTTATTACATTCTGTAGATTATTATTATTTAAGGTAACACTTTACAATAAAGTTCATTAGTTCATCACATGTTGCGTTTTATTTAACGCTGTTGATGACCACAGGTTTAAATGAAACCGGTAGCAAATATGTTATGAACCACTTTTAAACACTGCACATTTGTCGCACATGTGCATCGTCCCATTGACATTTACATTTGCATCTTACACGTTTCTTTTAGGTAGACCTCACTGTCTGTGAAAGCGATAGCTTTAACAATTGCCAGACTGTTCATGCGTTACACGGTTGCATTTCTGTACCAGGTGGCAGAGGAGTCATTGCTGCACTGTTGTGTGGAGTCATGGTATTTCCCCTGCTGCCCGTCTGTCGGGCGAGAGGCTCCCTGCCATTACTCATGATAAACACTGCTCATTTAGGCTGAAGGATACTCCCTTACAATTAATTATTGAACTTGTCCGTTGATCAGGATTATTAAGTCACGCCATCATTAATTACTTAATTGTCTTGAATGTTGTCAGAGTTTCTTTTGGTGCCATTTTACACAATTAAAAGATTAAATTTGAAAGAAATATTTGCGGACTTTATCAGACAGCATATTAAAAAGAAACAAACAGCCATTGTCTGTTAGGCTGAATAGATTCAGCTATTGGTCAAGTAGAACAGCTATTGTTTGTCAAGTGCATTCATGAAAATATTTAAAACAATAAGTGAAATACAATATTTATACAGTATAAAATATAGTTTATATTAATCCAAGCATGTTTTAAACACTCAAGGCATAATATTAATAATAAAGTGTACTTAATTATAAACAGTAATATTTACCTTCATATACATATTTTTTCTTACTAGAACATCGTAATTTATGAAAAATGCCAAACATTTTTGAGTGATTGATCAATTGTTTAGTATTTAATTCAGTGAAATTGATTATTTGAACTGATTCAACTGATTCAGTTTTGTGTGTGTTGTCCTTATGACAACATAGTTTGTTTTCTTTTTTTACATAATTTCTTTCTTTTTTTTTTAAATTCTTTTCTTGTTTTTGTGGCTTGACATCAAGAATGTGATGCTAGAACATTTCAAGAGTAAAAATGGTTTTCAAAATGTCTGTAAAACTTTACAGTAAGATTTAATTGTTAACATTAGTTAATGTATTAACTAACATGAACTAACCATGAGTAATACATTTGATACTGTATTTGTTAATCTTATTTGTTAATCTGTAATTTGTTAACGTTAGTTAATAAAAATATAGCACTTCATTGTTTGTTCATGTTACTTCACAGTACATTAGCTAATGTTCACAAATACAACTCTTGATTTTAATAATGTATTAGTAAATGTTGAAATGAACATTAACAAAGATTAATAATTGCTGTAGAAGTGCAGTTCATTATAAGTTCATATTAACTAATGTTAACTAATGAACCTTATTGTAAAGTGTTAACAATATGTCTCACAGTCATTGAGATTTTCTTTAGTAAATTTCTTTTTGATTCTATTTCATTTATGTTATCAAGAGTCAGACTAGTTTTTATTGATGGGGATTTTTTTTTTTTTTTTTTTTTTTTTACTGGCAAACTGTTTAGCCCACCTATTATATATGCTTACATTTCAGAAACCCTTCACCTTCCCCAGCTCCACCTGTATAGATCTGCTACTGGTAATTAATGCAGGGTTTTTCCTGCATAGAGATTTAAGAGGTGTCCGTCTGTCAAATTTCGTGCCGCCTCCGGCTGTTGACAAAACTCAAGACAGGCAGTCACATGCTCAGGTACCCCTTTTCCACCGACATGGTTCTGTTGCGGGTTCCCGGCCTGTGTCCATTCTCGAACCGTTCAATAGTGATATGCGGATTGCGGTTATATCCGGTGGATGGAATCAAATCAAATCAAAGAATATCATCGGGCAGTTGGCGGGTGGAGGATTTTTAACAGTGGATTCAGTCACTTTTTTTACTCTTTTTTTACTCTTTCTTTGCACACTGGCATGTCCCCGGACCCCCCTACAGGGACCAAGTATTTGACCACCTCTGCCCTGTTTTTAGCCAGGAAAACCCTGTCATGTATGCTATATCGTACAGCAGCAGCATGTCTTTCTTGCTCACAGCAGTGTGTTGTGTATATATTGGCAGTATCAAGTCCTGTACTTGCTCTGCAGCAGCAGCAATAACAGCAGCATAGCCGATCTAACAAACATATCAAGATTGTTTTATCCTTTACCATGCAAAACACTTGTCATGACAGAAATAATAGGAGCATACAGATTGGACACTTCAGCTTTCCGTCAACTTTGATTGACTTATATGGAGTCATTTTCTTGTTGAATATAAAGACTTGTACTAAGGGACAAGAGTCTTCTGCTCTGCTTGTCAGTCATGGATGTGTCAAAACTGGGTCAACAGCCCATTTTGATTGGCCTAGCACAGAAAAACATGGGTTGTTGTGGCTTTAATGTTTTATTGAATTGCTCCTGAGGGAACAGGGGTCCCCGAATAGAAATCTAAATGTCCGAATGCTCATCCAATGAGATCAGAGGTCAGGAGGTAATCTGTGCCTCTTCTGTCCTGTTTGTTAACTTTAGTGTTGCTCAGTGACCTGAGAAATGGTGGATCAGCAGTTTGTGTTGAACACATTAGTATTCACCCATGTGTCATTTAAACCACTTATTGCCACAGTTAGACTAATTAATGATTCTCGCCTTCCTTCTCAAAGAGACTCGTTCATCAAACTGTAGATATTGAAGATTCCTTTGAGTTTTAGAGCTTCATCAATCATTCAGATGAAATGCCATGAATTTACTTTAAAAATAAACTTTCAGTTTCTTTAAAGCTGAACATCAACATTGCTTTACATTGCAAGATACCGTATACTGTTCCTGTCTGTGTACTGTATAGTCTACTAAATAGTATGCAAGATGAGAATTTAAGTGTCTCAAATCATAATGCATAAAAAGTAAGCTTTTTTGTGTTACTTTTCAAAAATGTAGATAAATTGTTTGTCTTTTAAGCCAGTGACTATAGTTTGCGACTATTCATTTTGAACCTTTTTTCTTGAGTTTTCTTTTTTTAGCTTTTAAGTTAAATAGCTAATTTTAGTATCTTAAAATGTAGACTTATTATGCAAACACTTGCATGCAAGCTGAAATAGAGACACAATGCCATGAAGAAAACGAAGAAAAATCAATGTAAATATCATTTGTGAACAAAATATATTTATTGTATATCATTTCCAATCAGGGCTGTACCCACCATTCAGGTCCCCAACGTCTGGGCCTCAGTATTTTTCAGAGCAGTTTATAGTAAAGGTTATGCAATAATTGCCTGATGTTAACTCTACATTGGTGCTGCAAGGATATTGAACAACGCAGATAACCAACCTTCTCATCTGAGCTACCTCAGCGGTCAGATAGTGCTCGTCAATGTCTAAATGTTTGAGATGACCAAATCAATGTAGGTGCAGCTTGATGTACACAGAAGCTGCTGACCGCGAATTCCAGCGCGACGCTTTAGTTTATAAAACTGTGAGATAATCTGTAAGTAGCTAAACTTTATATTTGGTAAATAATAAAGTTAACTATATAATTTATGTGATGCATCTAATATAATTCGTACAAGAAACACTAAACCGTTTTCATCATATTAGGCACAAGATTAATAGTTTTAATTTAGCTAATAGTAACAACATTGAGTGATAGTGTCTTTGAGTCTTTAACCATCCTAAAAGTCTTAGGTATTTTTTTTCTTGCTGCCATTAAGTCTAACAACTGTTTCTCTTTGTTCTGCTTCAGGCTCTCTTTCTCTGTTGTTTAGCTGATCATCTGTTTTACACAGCCGCCTGCTTTATAGGGGCTTCAAACACTTGGCCTAGGCAGTGAGCAACGCAGCCTCATATACTATCAAAGTAGAATTTACTCTCAAGAAGCCCAAACACAGAACATACCGACCTGATTAATGAAGCATAAGATGTTTCTTTTGCGCATTGCTGTTGAGTGATTTATATTTGATAAAAAGTAAATTGCAACAGCAAAAAGCTGTTTCTTATTTTCTGCTTGATTGTTTTCACAGATTCTTTTCCTTGCTTTTCATCATCTTTAAAGTGGTCAGTGGACTTTGCTGACAGTATGGATATTTCTCTAATGCTTTTTTTTTTTTTTTTTTTTGAAACCAGAGCCAGAGTTTTATATGAAAGCTTGTTCTCCCTTATATCCATGTCCTTTTTTCTTACTTTCTTTTTTTGGTCTAAATATAGAATTGTGGGTTAACAAGTCATCATGTGTCAGGGGGATTCTTTAGAAGGCTGAGTGATGTCAGTTATTGCTGAATCACAAATCCATCTGGCTTATGCTTTGAATCCAAGACATTGTTGAACATTTACTATTTTTCTATGACTCATATTAATGTTATTATGAGTTTGATTATGATGTCTTTTGAACCTTGAGTTGCATTGTATATGATTTGTTGCAGATGACTGGCTGTGCCTGCATTATTTTTTGAATATAAATGGCAAAACATGTAGCATGAATGAAGAATTGGTTTGAGGTCATTTGTATATCATCATAGGATATGCATTGATCTAGTTTCAGATTACTCAATTCCACTTCCACTACAAAATTATTCCATTATATTAATATAATAATATATTATATTATATATTATATTATTATATATCCATAATATATACATATTATATTGAAATTTAGGTCATGGTATTACATTATGTTTTGTTATAAATTTGGAAATATTTATATATTATTATAATATTTGGAAAGATCAAGTGTGATTTGACATAGTGCCACACTACATGTGTGAAATGTAGCTTAAAATATATTAATATTTATTTATTTTGCATGAGATTTGTGATCAAGTATTGCAGTATTTACGTCACAATACTGTGAAATAGTAAATATTTAACACAGGTAAAAAATAAATGAGGGGAATAACTTGCCTAACCTCCTATAGGAAAACTAGTCACATCCATATAGGGCTTAAGACTGTTTTGCTCATGCTTCATTAAGAAGCTCCTCACCTTTGCCTTCTATCCGTGGTTTCAGAATGGGTCATTTCATTACTGTGCAGCTGCTTCTGAATATCAAGCCAAACACTGCCAGCTTTTATGCCCAACCTCCGCACCCACCATAAAAAGCAATGCAAATGGAAAGTTTATAAAACGTGTAGTGGAATATAAACCAGAGAGGCCGATACTGCTTTCAGGAATCCTTCTTGAAAGTGGCACTCTTAATTATTTAAATACTCTCCTGTTTCGTGGCCTTGGCACATTCCAAACCACCCGCACATGTGTGAGATGGTGACTTGGGTAATCACGACAATGTGACTTATGCAGGAGAAAAGGCCTTGAAGCATCTTGGCACAATGGCATGATGCAAGTCCTCACTCAAACGTTTTGATGTAACTCTGTGAAATAACATCCAGTAATCTCACACTGCATTGGGTCTTACTCTGATTAATGTCTATTAAGTTAAACAAGCCCATCAGTAAATAGCATTCAAGTCCATGAATCATTTCTTAAAAACCATTTTTAGTAAATCTGTGGGGTAGATTTTATCCTTCTTTTCTACGTTCTAGGTCAGTGTTGCATTTGCATCAGTATTGCTAAAATGTTAAAATTAATGAATTAATTAATAATTACTGAATTAATTATTGGTTCAAAGGTTAGATGTTGAATAGAGATATTTTTAAGGCTTAGACACAGAGTTAGTAGTAGTTTGTTACAGCAATGTGCAACTATGGTTTTCCACATCTAAATTATGATTTCTTTTCCCCCACACTTTTCCTAAACTACACCTTCCATATATATAATATTTTGCGCTGATGTTGTGCCTCATTCATGAATCTTTCATAAATATATGAGTAAATTCAGAGTAATTCAAAGTAAATTCAGAGTGCTCGTAAAACAGACCTTCCTGAAAACTACTTCTTAGTAAACCTCAGGTTTGCTAGTTAAATGTGTGTATGTTAATGAATTCCAATCATTGGTAACACTTTACAATAAGGTTCATTAGTTAATTACATTAGTTAACATGAACTAATAATGAACTGCACTTACGGAGCATTTAATAATCTTTGTTAATGTTAATTTCAACATTTACTAATACGTTATTAAAATCTTGTTAACATTAGTTAATGCACTGTGAACTAACATGAACAAACAGTGAACAACTGTATTTTCATTAACTACCGTTAACGAAGATTAGTAAATATGGTAACAAATGTATTGCTCATGGTTAGTTCATGTTAGTTAATTCATTAATTAATGTTTAACTAATGAACCTTATTGTAAAGTGTTACCCAATCATTTATAAATAGAGCACGCATGCACACTCATTCACAATTAGCATAATCACCGCCGATGATATGAACACTTTGATGAATCTAAAAATTTATGTCAGAATGGCTTTACAAGCGATTTACACACAAAAAAAATTTCTGCTTATTTCATGAATGAGGTCCATTGTCAATAAAAATATGTAAAGCACTTGACTATCATATTAACATCACAGGCTAAACCTTATAGTATGTAAGTGTATATTAGTGTATTCTATTTTTGAACAGTTTTGTTCAAAAACCTTTTTATAACTATTACAGAATCAGATACATATGTTAAATTGCATTAATAAGGCAGATATCTGCATTGGTTTGTGCAATTAACTGTTTTCCATATAGTTTTGTTGCTATTTCTATAGTTTGCATCAGATAATTTAATTTATTGGATTTTATTGTCTTTGCCCCCCCCTAGTCTGGCCTTTGGAGGCTCCAAACTTGCCAAATGAGTCTTCGATGGAAGTGCTGCGTAATGCATCCGCCGCCTTGTCTGGATTTTCTCTTTCACCTAGTTCGGATCCATCCAAAGCCACAGAGAATTACAATCACAATTTCAACACTGCATCAGTATTCACTTACTCCCTGAACTCTGCCACAATCCCAGAGCCTCTTGCCACACCTCCTTTACGTTCCTTAAAGTCTGGAGAGGCAGTTGGATCTACCCACAGTGGCTCCTCCAGACAGCCTCGACAACTAAATTCTCCAGTGCCTACATTCCGTAATGTGCCCTTATCTTGGTCTGCTATCATCCCAGCTCCACAAATCTCACAGGCTACAGATTCATCTGTGCCTTCTAGCTTGCCTTCAGTTAGAAAAAATTCTTCTCTGAAAATTCCTGATGAATATCCCATTCCTTCCCCTCAAACACAGTATGAGATGTTGGGAATCAGTAACACTAAAGTTCCTTTTGGAGACCAATTGGAACCATCCAGCAGAATCCAAGACCTTCAGTTACAAGCCAGCCATTACCTAAACATGCAACCAGGCTTTCAGCAGTTAGAGTCAAGTCATGTGGTTTTCATGTATACAATGACTTCAGCATCTGTCGAGCAAACTATGGGTCCACCTGAAGACTTTTTCCCAACCAACACCATGGATGTGGACTATGGTTCTGGAGATTACCTGGAAACAATGTCCTTCCTGGGATCTGAAGGTAATGACTACTCGTTGGTTACCAATCTCCCATCTGATGTGTATGACTTTGAGGACTCAAACTCCGAGACCTATGACACGACGTTCCCCACAAGAGTGGTGATGTCATTTTCCAGCAAACACTTGTATCCCTCCTCTACCAGTGTTAGTAGTTCTTTCTCCAGCAAACTTGTTGAAAGTACCAGTTTAAATAGCAATTCAACATCAGATGGAGCCAAAAATGTCTTAACCGAACACATAACAACCTTTCAGAGTTTTACAAACATTGTGCCCTTTACCATGTCAAGGCCTCCAGTTTTTACTAGTGTTTTGACATCGGAACTTGGCCACACCATTTCTCCATCTCTTTTAACCATCCAACCAACCAGAGTGCATTCTCTACCTATTGTCCCGACAACTTCAGATGTCTTAAACCAGAACCAGTCTGTTAACGACAGCTCAGAGTTGGCATCTGACTGGGCAGGCACTGTTACCATCCAACCCACTGATGTTCTTTTACCGGACATGAACAGTTTAGAATACTACACCATCCAGTTGACCAAGGACAATGTTAGCTTACCAGAGCCCACTGCTAATCAGACAAGCTCTAATGTTGTTTCTTTCGTTCCAGTTGACACCACAAATATTGTGAGCACTAGAACCTACTCCATTGACCCAAGCTATATGCTAACAGCTTTGTTTGATGAAGATCTACAGCCTGCAGGTAACAGTTCCTGGACTGAGGAATCGTCAACAGATATCTCTGGATTTGAGCCTTTTAACACCACTATCCTGGATCCCTCTGAAGTTTCACCGAGTGTAACGGATACTACAGTGCCATATTTGGAGCCGTCATTCACACTGACACCATCAATAGACCCTTCAACTTCATTAGGAGATATCAACTCAACCACTGACTGGGCTACCACACCTTTTATAGCGTACAACACTTCCTTACTGGTGACTAACCCACCTCCGGTGACCAAAGAACTGGATGGCATGTTTTCTGTTAATGACAGCCAATGGAATATCACCTCTCTCCCAACACAGACCCTCTTTCCTAGTACTTTACTTCACACTGTTTTAGTAACCACCTCTGTCAGTGTTTCTGAATTACCAATTGACTCGACCTTCAACGTCACCTCCTCTCCTTCTTCAACCGAGATGGCTGACGAAGGATTTGTGTCTGGAACACCGTCTGACACCATGGATACTGATATCGATAACAGCACACCGATCAGTAGCCTTACAACCACGTCCTCTCCAGTAGTACATAATGACACCACTGTCACAAGCTCTAACAGCACATTGGTGACTACTATGAAAGACACATCAGGTACAACCCTAAACACAACCCCTCCAACAACCACTGCCCGGACGTATCTCTGCAACATCACTAAACCTGACACCTACTTGATCAGAGTTGGTAAGACATATTGAAAATTTATTTGCTCTACAGTGTGCACATTTTTACACCAACAAGGTGCTCCTGTTAATTTATGAGGATCATTGTGTGATTCAATCCATAAAACACTGATGCACCTTAAACAATAACTGGATTTTCAACCATAAAAGCTTACTTGTCTTTTATTTTAATGTTTTTATATATATATTTAAGGCTCCAAGAATAGCACCAAGCTTGATAACTGCTCTGTTGTAGGGTTTCCTCCGGGGTCCACTGTTGGATATGCTAAAGCCAAAGTCAGAGAGATTCTCAAAGCAGAGTACAATCGCTCAGTAGAGCTACAGGTACTGTGGACATGTGGTCAATGTTGTGTAATCAAACACCTTGGTTGTAGATGCATTTTTCATTAATTACTAGTGTGGAATACATGTGCTTTTAAAAATTAATAATTTTTTTTTTTAATGAAAAGCTACATTTTTTTTATGGTGAACATTTGTGAAAACAGCATCTGAAAATATACACTCTAAATATTTAACTTGGATTCATACTGGTTGTCTTTATAAAAGGAACATTACCTGGGTTTCCATGCTTATATTTTATGAACATTTTGGGATATTGCATGAAAATACAGCATGAAAATATCTAGAAGATGTAAAAATGTTACTAGGAAAAAATGTTGTGCCAATTTCCATGGAAGTGTTTTTTCTACTGAACACGTAGAATAAAAATGCTTTCGTTCACAAATAGTTTTTGCAATTATTACTATTATTGCATAAATTGAATTCACAACTTGGGTGGAAACATAAGTATGAAATTTAGTGTTTTTCACCAATAATTTCTCAAAAAAAAGTCCTATTAAAATGAACAAGAAAAGTAGCTTCTATTGGTCAGACTAAGGAAACTGATTATAAATTAGTCAGCATTTGTTTTAGGTTTTTGGTTCTTTTAAAAATGTAGCATAATAGCAGTTTAGTTTAACCTAGTTACTCTTGGTTGGAATCACAGAAATATGAATCATTGAATCATTTAAATATGTTTTGTAATCCAGTGATGTGTCAGTGGAACATATAGATAAAATCTTCCCTTCCTGTTTTATCTCTTGGGTTCTCATGAACAAACAACACCTAATTTGGCTCAATGGGAACAAACATGTTCTTTGAAACTCCCTGCATTTAAACAAAATCAGCCTTGATTTTTACAGGCTCTCTGAAAAGCTTTTTGATATTTCTCCATGTGCCTGCTATTATAAATATGACGTAAATATCCTTGACATTTAATTTTTCTTGTGTCATAGGTAGTGAAAGCTCCTCCAGATTTTGTGTTTCGTGCCGTGTCTGGTGCAGTGGTTTACACTGCCATATCTGTCATCAATGCCTTGAGAATCTCTGCTCGAACCACCAGCTCTTTTATGAGCGTGTCACCGATCAGTCCTGTACCAGGTCTGCAGTACCATGTACACACAGGTACACTGCAGTGCAAACTACAAACACAATTATTGAATCTTCTCTTTGGTCATTTATATTTTGTTGCATGTCAAGATGTCATTAATTTTACCAAACATTTTCACTAAATGTTTTTTGTGTTTTGCAGTACTTCAGTTTGTACCCAGTCACATAGATGTGCGAATGTGTACCTTCAGTGAGCAGACAGAGAAGGGTCTGATCACAGCCTTAGCTGAAGTCCGCAGACGCTCACAGGAGTCCACAAACTTCACCGTGAATGTAAATTGACTGCTTTATCCAGTTAACAGTATTAAGAGCTGTAAAACACCAATATCCTGACACTGAACCCCTTCAAATCCTCTTAATTCTTATTTCATTCCGATTTGCTAAAATGACTTCTTTTATATAGTAGTTGTGTATGATGCTGTTGTAAACGAGCCAAATCTTAGAGTAAAGATTACTGTTTTTATTCTGGAACAAGCAAATTTTTGATGCTGGCAAAAAGGAGCATGCTTTTAACTTGTGTGATGTGAATTGAAGGCTTGATTGCCTTCAGTGCAGTGGGATGACATCATCTCCAACTGTTTGCTCTGATTGGATAAGGAAAGAGAAGGACTGCTCAATTCAAACGTTGTCAAGGCAACAAAACTAATGGCTCTTATTCACCTCGCTCACTAACGTTCGAAAATTGTCTTTTAAATAGATCAGTGAGTGTGATTGAAGAGATTTATGAGCTTTCATGGATAAAATGTTTTTTTATATTAATATTTTTATTCAGTCATAGTTCTGATATTTTAGTAACTACATTATTTCATTGTTTTATATATTAATTTGAATTATTTCATAAATAATTTTATTTGTAATATTTAATTTTTTTCGTAGCTCACATTTTACATTAGATGCGTGATTCATGAAAACCTAGATATTTTTGGCTTTTAATATCGCACAGAAATATGTTCGTTTGGATGTTTTTTGCACAGCAATTTCTAAAATCCCTTTCTGGAGAATGAGTCATTCTAATGTCTTATTGCTTTAGTTTCAGATAATTGTATCTCAGAGACTGAATTGTTTTGTAGATTTTAAACATCACACTGAGTCCTGTGGGCATGGCGGCACAACAGCAGAAGGTTCCAGTGGAGATCACCTTTGCTGTGCGTGATATCCGCGGGTATGTGCCAGGGACGGAGGTGAGCGCTCTGCTTCGACAACTTAACATGGTTGAATACAGCTACTACCTGGGCTTCCCTGTACGCCAGATTGCAGAACGTGAGTCCACACACTCGTTACTGTTCGATTACATAAAAACACTTCAAAAAACAAGTTATATATATAACATAAATGCCATAATTGCAGCTTACAGTGGCCATGCTGAGTTTTATAACCCTGTTGTTGGTTAGATTGTGGGCACCCACCAGTTTAGCCAAAGTGCCCCATCTACTCGTATTTCAGCTTATAAAACCTTTTGACCAACTTCAACCAGTTAGAAAGCAGCTTCACTGTGGTGTGCTATTTTAATGAAAAATGGATTTTTATGTTTTTATATTTGATTTTTTTTTTCTCTTCACCATTAGCTTTCCACTACCCAGAGCTGAACACAACCCAACTGCTGCGCTCTTCATGGGTTAGAACAGGTACTGGTCTGCCGATGTTAAGCTTACCACAATGGTATTCCAAAATTACAGAACTGTTCAAAAGGTGGTCCTTTTTTTAAAGAAATGAATGCTTTTATTCAGCAAGGATTTCTATTTAAATAAATGTGATACTTTCTATTCATCATAAAATCCTAAAAAAGTCACCACCTCAAAAACATTGAGCAGCACAACTTTTTTGCAACATTGATAATAATAAGAAATGTTTTTTCAGCACAAAATCAGCATTTTAGAATGATTTCTGAAGGATCATGTGATACTGAAGACTGGAGTAATGTTTTACAGCACAGAAATAAACTACATTTTAAAACAGATTACAATAGAACTGTTTTCAGTTGTAATACAAATTGAAATACTACTTCTCAATATTGCTGTTTTTACTGTCTTTTCGATCAAATACAGTCACATCATTTGAAGTTGGGGTAGTCATGGCCTAATGGTTAAAGAGTCAGACTGGTAACCCAAAGGTTGTGGGTTCAATTCTCAAATCCTGGCATGAAATGTCTGACGTGCCCTTGAGCAAGTCACCTAACCCCCAATCACTCCTTGCTGCCCACTGCTCCGTGTGTGTGTGTTCACTACTCACTAACTTGGATGAGTTAAATGCAGAGGACTAATTCCAAGTATGGGTTGCCATATTTGGCCTTCACATGACTCTAAATAAATGCTGCCTTTGTTAGCGTTAAGAGTCTTTTTCGAAACCAAACCAACCAGCTTTTGAACAGTAGTGTAATGTTACTATACTTTCAAATAACCAGTCTATTTTTAAGACAGAAAGGAGCAATTACAATGGCATTTTGGTATTGCATATTGTTTGTGTGTGTTCAGTGTTGTTGGGAGTGTTGGACCAGCGAGCGAGTGACAAGATCTTCCAGGCTACGATTGAGAGGAGACTGGCTCTGTTGCTGGGCGATGCGTTGGGTACAGGTCGTCGCTTTAAGAGAGCAACAAGTGTGGGAAACAACAGTGTGCAGGTTTGTAAATCATCCGTGTTATGTGGCCTTATTCTATTCTTGTTTTCTATGCATGAGCTCATTGGATTCATTTATAGAGCTCTTCCTGTGTGCATGTCTAATGCCTCTCTGGATTCTTAATCAATCTCTGTCTTTGTGGCACATCCCCACACCTGCTCTCCCTCCACGCATCATCATTCAGGGACAAGGAGTATCCATGGCAACACTCTCCTATTCATCCTTGGCCTGCAGAGCCACTCAAAAAAACAACCATTTCACCCCTGTCGGCTGTCGGCGCGTCTTACTCCAGCTGCAGTCTCAGATAAATTATTGAACATAGCTTGCAGACAGCTAGAGTGATTCTTAAAGCATTAAT
Organism: Zacco platypus; assembly: GCA_038088235.1. Classification (NCBI taxonomy): domain Eukaryota; kingdom Metazoa; phylum Chordata; class Actinopteri; order Cypriniformes; family Xenocyprididae; genus Zacco; species Zacco platypus. The sequence goes on along the minus strand of CM076075.1, from coordinate 20,873,316 downwards.
TGCTTGTTCTGCCTACAGAGAAGATTTTTCCGTTTCATAGAGGCCCGATTGCAGACTACCTGACCTTATGGTTTCCAAATGACTTGTGTTGATAATGACAAGTCATAGTCCATTAATGGCTGCTAATTAGCTGAGAAGGACTGGAGCTGTGTTAATGATGCTCTGTGATGTAATTTCTATTTAGAGAGGTGACGAATTTTGGAACATCTTGCAAGCACTCTTAAAGTGAATGTCGGTTGATGACAATCTGCAAAGCTTCTATGTTATTATGACATTGTGTGGCCATACTTTGTGCTGTTTTTGATAATATACCCTGAGGGAGCAACACTTTCAAAATGAGCTTTTAACGTCCCTGGCCAGTGAGAGTTCACTTCTCAGGGCTCTTAATGTAGGTCGAGCTCAGGTGAAGCCCACACATTGCCACTCTCTTTTTCCACCCCAATAACCATGGAGACTAGAAACATATTAGGCTCATCTTTTAGACCCTCAGTCTCTCTGAAAGCCTTTTTGGGTTTTTGTCTGAAAGACATTTAAATTTTAAGAAGCTAATCGTAGCTTATTCAGAGTTCTGATTCGTGTGTTTGTATGCGAGAACCATTAGCATTTGCTTGTATATTGTTAAAGTTCTGAGTTAGAGGAAAATAATTACCCAAAAAGATCAATTCTGCCGTCATTTACTCAACCTTTTGTCGGTTCAAAGCTGTATTCTTCTATGGAACATAAAAGGTAAAGTTCTGAAGAAAAGCCAAGGCATTATTTTTAATTAAATGTAAGTGAATGCAAATTGGAGCTGCTACACTTCAAAATGGCACCATAAAACTAATATAAAGTTGGTCTATGCTAGTGGTATTTTATTATTATTTATAGTATTGATTAATATTTTGGATTAGCTTTAATTTTTTTTATTTTCAGTTTTCATTTTAATTATAGCTGAAGTTTTAGTCATTTTCTTATGTGCTTTTGTCATTTTTATTACCTTTTGTCTTTTATTTCTATTTAGCTTTATTTTTTATTTCAGTTTTAGTCATTTTAGTACTTCAATTTAAAGGGGATAGTTCACCCAAAAAAGAAATTTATCCCATGATTTACTCACCTTTAAGCCATCCTAGGTGTATATGACTTCTTATGACTTCTTTCAGATGAACACAATTCGAGAAATTTTTAAAAATATCCTGGCTTCTTTATAATGGTAGTGAATAGGGGGGAGATATTTTGAAGCCCCCCAAAAATGCATCCGTCCATCATAATTATAATCAATATGTGGGGTTAATAAAGGCCTTCTGAAATGAAGCGATGGGTTTTTGTAAGAAAATTATCCATATTTAAAACTTTATTTAAACTAATATAACTAGTTTCCAACAGACGACTGTACGCATACTGTGCAAGTCCACTTGCTCCATAAGAGTAATGATGTAATGTATGATGTAGGATTTATGAGTAGCGTAAGCATAGACACCTCTCATTGTTTAAACCAATAGGGCTGTGCAACAAACTCAAGCTCCTCCTCTCACATAATAAAATCCTCCAATATTGCTCTTTAAACTTTCTCATTTTAGACTTCTAATTCATGACCAGTGTTTGGTTTTGTTGTATCCTCTGTATTTCTGCATTTCTGCATTGTGTCATGCATCAGATCAGGGGTTACTCTTCCACCGCAAATCAGTGTCGACAACCATCTGCCCGAAGTTAGTAATTATAGTTTAAAAAGTTTTAAATATGGATATTTTTCTTACAAAACCCCATCGTTTCACTTCAGAAGGCCTTTAATGACCCCCTGGAGCCGTATGGATTATTTTAATGATGGATGGATGCGTTTCGTTGGGTTTCAAAATCACTGCCATTTATAAAGCTTGGAAGAGCAAGGATATTTTTACATATATCTCTGATTATGTTCATCTGAAAGAAGATGGTCATATACACTTACTTATGATGGCTTAAGGATGAATAAATCTATCCATCCATCAAAATGTAAAATTAACATGATAAACTCCTACACAGAGTCTTGAGAATGTTTTGTAATACGTTGTTGTAGTTTTTAAACTGTCAAAAGTTTGGATTGAATTGTTTCAGATGCTGAATGACAAGAATGTTTTTGGTATGAAGACATGACAGTGATTGAAATTCATTTTTAAACTTTGTTCAGATTGTACAGACCACTCGTCTTGTGGGCCCTGACAACCCTCTAGAAATTATCTACTTTGTGGAAGGAGCTAACGGACAGAGACTTCCTGCCGGAACCACAGCAGACATGTTCAACAGTCTTGACGTACAGCATGCAGCGATCATCATGGGATACCGCGTCCAGGGAATATTAGCACAGCGTGAGCATTCGAACTTTTAATTCTTTCAGTATAAAAAAATCAGTGGGAGAGAAACTATATAACATAGCTTTGCAATAAGCCAAAAGACAATAACTGTAAAAGACAATGATTTTGATTGATGGGAACATAGCTGGTTTTGTGGTAACATTCTTTATTTCTAATTCTCTAAACATCAAAGAGGAGAGTTCAGATAGCATGACATCTCAAGAGAGCTCTGCCTTTTTATGTAACATTTATATGTGGCAGGCTTACGACTGCATCACCCACAGCATAAACACTAAATTCATCATTAGACTAAATTTAGTAGCTTCCTGTTGTATAACATCTTAGACTTTAGCATAAATCTTAATAGGTCTTCAATTACAGTGAATTCAAAAACAGGATCAACTTAAATTATGGATGTTTGCTGTTTAATGGATCCAACACCATAAAATATATGAAATTTTATATATCCATTTAATATATGGCTGATTTTAATGCAAATCATCTCTCGAACTGATGTTTGAAATTTTGTTTTTTTTAAATACTTTTACATTTAGATGATTTAAAGGGTTAGTTCAGCCAAAAATGAAAATTCACTTATTACTCACCCTCAAGCCCGTAAGACTTTTGTTCATCTTCAGAACACAAATTAAGATATTTGACAGTCTACGCAACTACCACTTTGACGCTTCAAAAAGTTCATAAAGAGATCGTAAAACCAATCCATATCAATTGAGCGGTTTTGTGCAATTTTTCTGAAGAGACATGATCGCTTTATACACTGAATAGCTTTAATTTAGTCTTTTATCAACACATCAGTTGTGGTAAACGAAAGCTCAATCATGTTTGCTTAAAGCGTGAAAATGATTCATGTAAAATGATTTATTTTAGTTTTTAGTGTGTTATTTTTAATTTGTTTAAATAGAAGAGTGTAAAAGTTTAGTATTAGCCATTTATTGGTTATCTGCCACAACATGAAAACGTTTATCGGTTTATCTATATCGGCCAGAATTGTAGTATTGGTGCATCCCTGTATTTAAGGGGGAATCAAGTTTACTTCAAGTGTCTGTTGTTATTTTTCAGTTATACTATTCAGATAGCTTGTTATAAACATGTCGACAGTTTAACTAAAAAAAGTTTCTTTTCAAATTCTTGCTCCACCAAGATAGTTGACCTAAAAAAGAAAAAGTACTGTAGAGGACACTCTTTACGCTAATTCTGATGAAGCAGATGCTGTGAATGTAGTCTGCACATTTGTTACTGTAGTATTTTTTCATAAGAGGACGGTAATTTATTTTTTATTTTAACGAAGTTAATACTTTTATTCGGGAAGGTTTCAATTTCAAGTAAATGATGTTATTTTAAGCTTTTATGTTTATCAAAGAATCCTGAAAAAAAAGTATCATGGTTTCCACAAAAATATGAAGCAGTACAACCATTTTCAACACTGCTGATAATAAGAAATGTTTCTTGAGGACCATATCAGCGTATTAGAATGATTTCTGAAGGACCATGTGACACTGACTGGAGTAACGATGCTTTAAATTCAGCTTTGCCATCACTGGAATAAATTGCATTTTAAAATGTATTCTGAGAACATTTATGTTAAATGGTAATTATATTTCACATGAGTGCAGTTTTACTGTATTTTTGTAAAATAAATACTTACAAAATACTTCCAAAACCTTTTAACAGTACATACTGTCCTTAGTCACTAATATTCTTGTTTACCCCTGTGTATGTTCAGCTGTGGAGAAACAGGCCTCACCTTCGTCAGACACAGAGAAGACCAACACGTGGATAATCGTAGGGGTCGTGGTCCCCGTGGTGGTGGTCGTCATTATAATAACTATCCTGTACTGGAAACTCTGCCGCACTGACAAACTGGAATTCCAGCCAGACACCATGAGCACCATCCAGCAAAGACAGAAGGTGAGAGAGAGAGACAGGAAACGCTGTGTAATGATTTCAATGTAATGAAATGTATTCTGGGATATTCTTCTGAAATATCCCCAGAAATGTTTTGAACTAAATTTTATGGTCTAAGGTTCAAATGTAGGTCATGTCGTCATTTTGTTTCGATTCATTTTCTGTCCATCATGTCTGCTAATGTGTCAGTGACATTGCTAATAATTAGATGGCTCCTGTGAGTCTGAGCTGCTTATCTCGTCTCTGATTTAAATGACTGTAGCCGGATACAAGCCAGCTTTAAAAGATCAGAATTGGATACATGAGGATGTGTCTTCTTTTTTTTTTTTTTTTTTTTGTCTATCCTCTGCTTTACCTTTTTACGCTCAGTTATTCTTGGCATTGGGAAGGCTGATTAATTTAGCAAATGATTTCGTTTAGACAGTTCATTTCAATGATCCGATTCAGTCATTCGTTGAGTCATAAGTCAAGAGTTTCCAGAAGTCACTGCGTCATTTTTGCAGTGAAATAAATGTTTATCTATTCTTTCTAATGTTTATCTCTATCTAATTTTTCCAGATTCTTGTATGGGTTTTGTCTAGGCACGGGCTAAACATATTTTCAAAATTGACTAATGAGTGTGTTGTCTGAATGACTAAACAGTCTTAAGGAATCACTGTGTGTGTAAGGTCAACCAAACTGTCTTAAAACGTATTTTGAAAAGACGTTTTTCAAAATTATAGAAATGATACAGTTTTTAGATGACTGGCTGACCATCTGACCATCCCTTAGACTAGATTGTTTAAAAGAAATTTGGACATTGGTGTGATGTTTTGTTTTGTTTGTTTGTTAATCCCTCAATTTTTTTTTTTTTTATTCTATATTACATTTTTATGTATATGTGCATATATACACACACATAAATGTGTAATTTATGCTTTGTAAATTATATATAACATTTTTATTATCTTTGCTGGATATATATATATATATATATATATATACACACATATATTAGGTTGTTATATTAAGTTAATTTCATCCTATTGAATCATCTTTAGAGCACTCTTATGATCACACACTTTATTACTTTGTCTTTGGCCTTTGCGTCACATCCCAAGCTGTTTTTCAGTGGCCTGTCCTTACTATCATATGAATTCAGACATCACTAGTCATTCTAAATCTTGCTGCTATTACCAGACATGTCATGCACAAGCACACACACTTGCAGAGTCACAGCAGTAATGAAGTCTAACGCTCAGCTGGCTGTTGGGTTAATGCTCAGCAGTGATGATCTTATCCAGAGCAGCACCCACTGATCCTCTCAGTCTGAACTCCTTGATTTAACTACACTCGTTTGAGGAGCACATAGTCATTACACACTCCATGTGTGCTCTTACTAGCACACTCACTACCTTCAAGAACTGTCCCCACTCTCATTTACATTCTCACCAATGACCCTTCTTAATCCTTCAATGAGATTCTCTGGTTTAATCAGTTTATGTTGTTAAATGGCCTGCTTTGCACTTTATTCTTCATGCTCCTAATTTACTTCGTGGGTTTGACAAAATGTTTTTTGACACAAAGCGACAGTTTACCCAAAAATTTAAATTCTGTCTTCACTTACAAACCTGTATGACTGTGGATCAAAAGATATTTTGAAAAATGTATTTTTTGTTTGTTTGTTTTTTGTCCATAAAATGAAAGTCGAAGTGTCGAAAAGCATCTGTGTTGTGCATAAGAAATTCATTCATGCAGGTTTGTAAGTGACAGAATTTTCATTTTTTGGTGAAGTATACCTTTAAGTTAGCGGGTTTTTTTTTTGCATGTTAAAATATTTTGGTGACACTTTACAAAAATATTCAATTAGATACTATGCATCATGAAATATTGAGTATGAATACTTTTACAGCATTTTATAGGTTTAATCTAGGTTCTAATACATGTTTCTACATGTTCTAATACATTTTTAACATGTAAACTAATTTTTTTTTTTAAATCCACACTGTTTTGCCATTTGTGCTCCTGCGAATACATTGGAGCCCATTTAGAGCTTCTCTGTCCCTCGTTCATCTAACACGCATTCATATCTTAACACTCTCCCTCTCCCATGCTTGTGCAGTCCACCTCCTCATTACAGAAATCAATACCAGTAATCCAGAGATCAATGACTCCTGTCAAGAGAAAAGAGCTTTTAGATAGTAGTGATGAGGAAGAAGAGGAGGAGGAAGAAGAAGGGGAAGGTGAAGAGGAGGAGGAGGAGGAAGAAGAAGAAGATGGTGATGACGAGGAGGAAGAGGAAGAAAGGAGAAAGGAGAAGGTAGAGGCTGGTAGATGAGTCGTAGTGTACTGTAGACCAGTCCTGCAGAGTTTAGCTCCAACCCTAATCGAACACACCTGAACAAGCTAATCAATGTCTTTAGGATTGCTAAGGCTACAGGCAGGTGAGTTATTTTTCAGGGTTGGAGCTGAACTCTGCAAGAAAGCGGCACTCCAGGACCGGCCTTGCCCACCCCTGCTGTAGACTGTAGAATATGCATCGAGTTAGTCCTCACACAGGAAGTATAAGATTCTTCTTCCTCTTTGCCCCTCAGCAGTCTGAGGCACCAATGCAACATTCCCAATGTCATCTGTGATTGGACCATTTTGTAGTTCTCTGTGGACCCTTTTGACTTGAGTATGATTTACAAACACATGACTCTTGAACTGGTTCTTTTAAATCAATCAACTCACTTGGATGACACAAAGAACAACTCACAAATGAGTCAAAGATAAAATAATCTGTCTTAATTGCTTCACTCACTGAATCAGTTGGAGATGTTCTGAATTAGCATTTGATTCTCTTGCTGAATCATAAGTCATTATCCAATTGGAAATTAATTAAGATTCTTTACCATGTTAATGTGGTACAAATATGGTAGATACTATAGAAAACATTACCGTTCAGAAGTTTGGGGTCTATTTTTGAAAATAGTGTCTTATGCTCACCAAGGCTGCAATTATTTGATCAAAAATACTGTAAAAAATAATAAAATTGTGAAATGTTATTACTTAAAACAACTGTTTTTAATTTGAATATATTTTAAAATGGAATTATATTCCTTTTATGGCAAAACTGAATTTTCAGCAGCAATTTCCCAGTTTTCAGTGTCACATGATCCTTCAGAAATAAGTCTAATTTACTGACTTTCTTGTAATTTTTAAAATGGCACTGCTTAATATTTTTGTGGAAAAGTTAACACTTTTTTCTTTGAATAGAAAGTTTTTTAAAAAAGTATTTAATTGACATAGAAATGTTTTATAACATTATTAATGTCTTGACTGATCAATTTAATGCATTCTTCCTGAATGAAATTATCAATTTTTTAAAAAAGTATGAAAAAAGTAATCTTACTGATCCTAAACTTTTGAACAGTAGTGTAGTTAATTATCAATTGTTTGTTGCCTCCTCAAGTGTGAAAAATCATCAGATTGCTTATGATTCCCATCCCTAACCATGTTTGTTAGTACCATCAAAAATAGTGTTTGTGAGAATGAAGTAGATGGAAAGACTTGATGGGAAGAGAAGCAACTTCTTATTATCACCCTCGCCCAAATCAGAAACCTGTAATACCTGCCAGAAGCTTAAAGAAAAAAGAGAGTATTGAGGAAGAGGAGGAGGATGAGGAAGAAGAAGAGGAGGAAGAAGAAATGGCCAAAGAAGAACCCAAGAAAGCTGTAAAGAAACCATTGACGTATAGAATGAGAACGCCGGAGGTATCTGAACTGTACAGTGTCCGAAAGGAGTGTTTTGTTGTAGAGATGTGTTTCCTAGAATGCAGCAGTTAGTCCTTGTCTTTCCTGATAATCTCACTTTATGGCACTGATTGGAGAAAAAAAAAAAGTGAAATCTCAACAACAGATGTATGTATTTGAATGTGTCAATAATAATCTGTTTCCGGCCATTTGGTCTAATAAGCTTGTGCAGCTTGGACTGTATTGTGGCCTAGATTTGGTTACAGCAGCAGTACAGGCAAACAGAAACGAGATAAGAGCTTTCTTTATCACAAACAGAATTCGTCTAAACAGTCTCATTTGCATTTGAAAGGGAATGTGATGGGAAACAGAGAAATAGACATACTCCCAGAAGATGAGCATATTTCAGTCTGTCTCTATTGTGCAGCAACGCTCCCTACACGACACAAGCTCAGCTTATGCATTTTTCATAAATCGCTGTGTTTTCTGGCAATATATGAAACAGAGAATTTAATTTGACTCACCTTGACCCTTTGCACAGTTTGTTTGATCTGGAAAGTCATACAACAAACTACAGTGATTCATCAGTATTAAAGAAAGAGTTCACCTTCAAATGAAAATCCTGTCATGGTTTACTCACCCTCAGTGTCAATATTCTTTCTCTTTTTTCTTTGAACACAAAATAAGATATTTTTATTTTCCATAAAATAAATAAATCGATGCAAATATATCATAAAAGTGGTGAATATGATTTGCATACAGTCTTCTGAAGTCATACTTAGTGAAGAGTCATTTCTGTCTGTTCATCACACAGTTTATTGTTGCGACTAGATCAGTGATTCTGAATAAATCACACAGACCGGTTTTGTTGACTGAATTAACTGATTCACTGGAAACATCCAACTTAAATCCGAATCAGAAATCACTACTTCTATCATGAATTCTCCAAGAAGAGCTATGTAAAAAAAAAAAATCAATGAATAACAACTTAGTTGCAGTTATCATCTAGTTTCAGAAGACTTGGAATATAGTGCGCGATAAGGCTGCGATGAAAATGTATGTTGAAAGAAACCACTTTAACAGTGTTTTTTTTTTTTTGCTTGACAGAATCACTCCTTGTTCACTTTTATTGTATAGAAATAATTGACCAGGTTAATCTTCAAAAATTCACCTTTTGTTTTCTACAAAATTGAAACGTTTGAAACAACTTAATGGGTTAATTCACCAAAAAATGAAAATTTAGTCATCGTTTACTCACTCTCAGGTTGTTCCAAACCTGTATGAATTTACTTGTGTTGAATGCAAAAGAAGACAATTTGAAGAAATATCATAGAGATTTGGAACAACTTGAGGCTGAGTAAATGATGACAGAATTTTATACCTTTAAAAGTGGGTAAACAATGACAGAATCTTTCCATTTTTGGTGAAATTCTTTCATTTCAATATCTCATTCTTCAAGACTTTACTGGTTTTCTGGTGGCTGCTGGTCTTTAAAAGAGCCAGTGTGAATTTGCTTTCTCTGCTGTTGGTTTTGTTCGGTTCATTTAATCTCTCACAGCGCCGCAGACAAGCCATTACAGCCTGTCTAGCTGCTCTGGCCCGCGGTCAGTCTGCTGACCTCTAATCAAGTGCATCCATTCTGAATATCTTTGCATTGTGTCTTTGAGAGTCAATTACTCTCCTCTTGCTCAATTTATTCATATGACACTGTGACAATCTGTGGATTATGGAAATTCTCTATCCTTGTCTTGTGTACATGCCCATGTTGACGTCTCTTAAGAGACCTCTAGACTGAATAGCCTGACCTGATTCTGTCTTGTGTTTGTGAGCAGCGTGCTTTCATCTTAAATAAACATTTAGTTGTTTAATTTTCATCCCTCACTCCCCTTTGCAATACCTCCTTTTCTTTACAAACATCCCTCTGCATTAACTTTGATTCTCCAGACTAACATTTTCCTCTCTTTGGGGTGGTGTTCTTTAGCTGCAGGCACCCAGCGTGAAGGGTTTTGACTTTGCCAAGCTGCACATGGGCCAGCACAGTAAGGATGATCTCATGGTCATCCAGGAGCCGTTGCCACTTCCTGTGCCTGCTAAAGACCAAGGCCCAGCTGAGAATGCAGAGGTGCCCACACCAAAGTCAAAAGACTCCTCCAAAGCTTCCCGCAATGGCCAGCGGCGCAGGGGCCAGTAAGTTTACTAGTATATGTGTCTTAGATATTCAGGATCAAACATGTTATCCATAATTCAATTTTTGGTAACACTTTGCAATAAGGTTTCATTTATTAACATTAGTTAACTACATTAGTTAAAATGAACAATACATCATTCATGTTAATTTCGATTCGTTTACTAATGCATTTTTTTAAATGTAAAAGTTAACATTAGTCAGTGAATGCACTATGAACTAACAAAAACAAATTGTTTTTATTAACTAAAATAAACTCAGTAACACTTTAAAATAAGGTTTCATTTGTTAACATTAGTTAACATGAACAAACAATGAACAAACTTCTACAGGCTTTATTAATTTTTGTTAATGTTAGTTAATCTCATCATTTGCATGATCAAAAACATCTTTATTAACTAACAGTAATAATGGTTAATAAATGCTGTAAAAATATATCTGTCTTTGTTTGTTAAAGGGGACCTATAATGCCCCTTTTCACAAGATGTAATATGAGTCTCTGGTGTCCCCAGAATGTGTCTGTGAAGTTTCAGCTCAAAATACCCCACAGATCATTTAGCTTGTCAAATTTGCCCCTATTTGGTGTGTGTCCCTTTAAATGCAAATGAGCTGCAACTCCCGGTCACTTTCCAGAAGAGGGTGGAGCTTTAACAGCTCTTGCTTTGGTTGCTCAACAACAACAAAGCTGGAGAATCTCACGCAGTCAGTAATGGTGTTCAGCAGTACATTGTTCAAACCGGCGTCGGATATTCATGGAGTTAAACTTTTAGAATGCAACTGGATGTTTCTGAGTGGTTAGTGGATAAATCATGTTAATCTTTTATGCAAATCCTGCATTGAATTCACCCTCATTTGTGAAGCAGTTCCGCATGAAATGATACAACAACTCTCCCTCTTCTCTAAAGCAGCCCAACATGGCCTCGCCCACTTTGTTGCATATTCCTGGGGTCAGTGTTATGTAAATTTTGGGGTTTGAGATGTCACCAACCTGGGAAGACGCTCGTTGTAGTCCCTACCAACCACAGTCCTTAAAAAACGATTTCTATAAAAGAAAATATCTCCCTTTGCATTGAACTCTGCAGATGTTGTTTATGCTCAAACAGCAACATTACACACTAACTAAAGTAAAAAATTATCATAATCAAGGACCCCTTTAATGCATTAACTATTGGTAACAAATTAGACCTTATTGTAAAGTGTAACCTAGTTACCCAGTTTAGCTCATGTTAGATAATGCATTAACTAATGTTATTGTAGGTACCTTATTGTAAAATGTTTCCCAGTTTTTAAACCACTAAAAAATCCACCTAAAATAAAAATAATAAGAAATTGGTTCTGTTAGGCATTTTGCTGCATGAACCTCATATTAAATAACTTGTTAATTTATTTAAAGGTAAAGAGTAAGTCGACGGCTGATCAATAGAAAGCTTTTTTAAAAGGATTACATCTCACACTCTAATCAATAGAAGGGTCTTGGGGGTGAAATTATCACAGATCTCATGTCTTGCAAACATTACTGTATTAGCTGAAATGGAACAATCCATATTTCTGGGTTATACTTAAATATAGATCAATAAAATGAATAAATGCACACTTACTAAAGTTAAAATAACTAGTCAGAGGTAAATACATTCCGAATAATGAAGACCGTTAGTAGGTCAAATAGTTCTAGACTAAAAGGGTAGTGAATAGGTAATGGATGTATGACCAAGTCATGACTTTTGGTTGGTCACATTAGATCAGAAAGTGCTCTTTGAAAGCATGACAGGATTAGGTCATCATCCTCTTGATTTTACCCTGGAGACGCATGCCTCATCAACTGTTTGAGGGATAAATATTGTCTGTCAGGATAAGGATGTCATGGTTCTGAGGAGATGTTGTGAATTAGATCCAATGTTCTTGTGTAGAGTTAAAAGGGGGATACATGTAATTAATTGTAATTAATTGAATTTGTAGCTTGAATGTAGCTTTCATTGTATTCCCGCATTATTTTTAAAATGTCTTCAAAACTTTTGTGGCATAAATTGTATGGTATAGGGCAAAGACATTGTGTTTTCATACCATAGTTTAGAATTAAAAGGTTTTTCTTGTATTTCCTTAGGATTTCTCCATCTGAGGGCGAATCCATAGGCAGTGATCCACCCAGCGAGAGGGGATCGCCTGAGGAGGGCATGAGACCCGCTGGTCTGCCCACCGATCCAAAGCAATCACGTAAAGTAGCTGTTAATGGATTAAACGGTAAATTTGTGCGTATTTTAACTCTTGCAGTACAATCATATATTGATGAATTCTTTTTCTCATTAAAATTGCTTCTAATTGTGATATGACAAAGTATTGAGTCCTGATATGTATCGTAATATGCATGATATCATGCATGAAGTTGTTCATATGACCCATGGTAAAATAATGAATCAGTTTATTAGTTCAAAAATATAAACTAGAAAAAATAAATCCTGTGATCAAAATTTATTTAGCAACGTTTCAAAAATATCTAATATCTTCACACAGATACAGTTAAGATTTAAACCTCTTAAATATCTCCTTAAGACTTTTGAGAAGAAATTAAATTCATATTTAAAAAAAAATATAGTTAAGTAACCATAAAGCAGTGTTGTTATTGTCAACTATATCTATTTTAAAAATCATTGTCATTAATTTAAATAAAGCTAAAAACAAAATACAATATGAATATTAGATGAAAAACTTACACTTAATTAACTTACTATCAAAATTACTGAAAATTAAACTACACTTAAAAAAACTGAAAATATAAAAATAAAAGCTAATTCGAAATATTAATTAATACTATAATAGTAAATAATAAATACTACTAAAATAACACTTCAATAAAATGAATAATTTTTAAATATTACTTTTAAATTTAATAGGGAAAAAAAAATCTTAATGCATTTGTTAATTTCACATGTAATTGGACAGTTTACATGTGGGGGCAACCAAAGACATTTTGACTGAATATTAAGCCACACCCTTTTGATGCGTGTCGGCTGCTAGCAAAGCCAAAATATTCCTTGGTTTTAAGTGGCAGTCCTAGTCCTCCATAATGCCCAGTGGAAGAAGAGCATGTGACTTAAGATTTACAGAGAGGAGAAAGTAATAAAACCTGAGTCCTTCAGCTGAAGATTTGTGGCTCTTCCTCTTGATTTCCTCTCTAGTCAACCCAGACTCATTCATCCTGCCTCCTTTGTGAAGAATGACTAACCCTCGTCTTCACTCTTGGCTGCTTGGTTTTTTTTTCCCCACTTTCTTGCTCTCTTTCACTTTATCTCTCTCTCTCTGTGTCTTCCTCTCTTGTCAAACAGTGCCTGTGGCGATAACCCTCTCTCAACACTCATTTCTGCTTTACCAGATTAAATAGACTACAGTCTGACTAGCCAAGAAATGACATGGAATTCAGTCATAGTACCTCACATTTTGTCTTTCTCTAAATTTTTGCTTTTCCCTTTCAATGCCCTTCCCTTTTGAAATTCCCTTTCATCCTCCTCTTCTCATGATTGCGTCCCAGTGAAAAGTGTTTTCCAAGATCAAATACTGTCTTACCCAGCATTTCACTCAAACATGCTTTTACATACAACCTATGCTATATTTTATCTCAATAAAACAATCTCCATTACTTCATCCATCATTAAATTTTCTCTCCCTCTTTTACGCTCCCTCCATCCATTCATCCATCTGTTACTGGCTCACAGGGAAGAATAGAATTGGTAAGAGTTGTGCTGTTTTGTACTGTAGCGTTAGATCTTCTGATTCATGTTCATAGTATTCATGAATGTCATCCTACATTTTTAAAAAAAAAATAAAAAATAAAAAGATGGATCATCCTCCTGACTTGAGATCTTTAAGCTCTAAATGAATCTTGGTAGAGTTAGGAAGACACTGCCCCCATCTGGTGTGAAATGATACTCAAGAGAGGAGATTCAAATGAAATGATACAACTTTGTTTTGATAGTGTGCAATACATTATATATGTTTATGAATTGTGAAGTGTGTGTGCGTGTGTGTGTGTATAATATACAATAGCCTCAAAAAGCATACGTACATGTCAGTGGCATATATGAATTTCATTGCATTATATAAATAAACAAATCTAATGAGTGATGATTGATTGATGATAATGAATACATGGCATTTATTTTAAGGAACAATAGCATAAACACATTTCAAGCAAAATATTTCAAAATAAAAAAATGTATAATATAAAAGCAGGATTTATTGTCGATGCCTCATTTTCTGCCATCTTTTTCTGTGCAATGAAATTAATACATTTTCGTGTTTTGCAAATAGTTTTGGACCATTATACACAGTATTTTAACAAATGATATAAACAACTATAAACCATAGAAATAAAATCACTGTTGGCTTAGCACACAGTTTACTTGTTTTTAATAACTGGGATATTTACTGTTATTTAAAGGTTTGGGCTTGATAAGATTTTTTTGTGTTAAGTCTCTGATGCTCATCAAATAAGCATTTATTTGATTAAAAATACAGCAAAAACAGTACATTGCCATTTAAAATAACTATTTAATATATTTTAAAATGCATTTTTCTCCAGTGATGATAAAGCTATATTTTCAGCATCATTACTCCAGTCCACATGATCCTCTAGAAATTATTCTAATATGCTGATTTGATACTCAAGAAACATGGCCTTTTTATTATCAATGTTGAAAACAGTTGTGCTGCTTAATATTTGTATGGAAACCATGAAACATTTTTGCAGGATTTTGTGATGAATAGAAAGTACTTATTTGAATGTAAATATCTTTTTTAATATTATAAATGTATTTACTGTCAATTTTGATCAATGAAATGCATTCTTGCTGAATGAAAGTATTCACCTCTTTAAAAACAAATGACCCAAACATTTGAATAGTAGTGAATATATATATTGCACTTGTGAAGTTTGACACCCTCTTGTATTTGACATTATAGGTCCACCCCCAATGAATAGTATGGATGAGCCATTATCTTCAGCTTCCATTTTTGAGCACGTGGACCGAATGTCCCGCCCAACCGACGGCCCTAAACGCCTCCCTAATAAAATCCAGCTCATCGCCATGCAGCCGATGCCAGCCCTGCCCCTGCCCAGCCCAACTGCCAATGACAGAGCTGCAGAGAACACAAAGCTGAACAAAGAGGTATCCTTCACCTCCCATGCATCTAATTCACATTTATTTCACAAGGCTTTTCCCTAGGGGCCCATTTCAAATCTCAAGGTCCCTATGACTATGAATTTCATTCTCAGCGTCCAAAAGCCTCATTACCAATAATCAATATGAGCTTCTTATTGACTCCAATGACTCATTGACTGTTCCTTCTCCTCCAGATCCAGGTAGCTTTAAGGCACAAATCTGAGATCGAGCACCATCGCAATAAGATCCGCCTGAGGGCCAAAAGGAAAGGCCATTATGACTTCCCTGCTATGGATGATCTCATTGACGGTCTTGGCGACCCCAAAGAGCAGGACCGTATCTACCAGAAGGCCAAGATGCAGATTGACAAGATACTTGATCCAGATATTCCCATGCCCTCTCTGTACACCGAGCCCAAGAAAGGGTAAAAAGACCTGCAACTGACAATGAGACTAATCCTGAACACAGAATAAAGGCTTTTTCCCACCAAATCGGAATTTTTTGCACAAAAGTATGGACATAAAAAGACTAAAATGCAAAAATATATCTCTATGAACATCTTAAATATCATACTGTGATGATCCATAGTGCTCTTCCATATGTTCTTGAACAAGAAAATCACTTTCCACATTTCCAAGTAACTTGAATGCTCACTCAAGAGTGTGTGTGTGTGTTTGTGTATGTTTTGCAGCAACCGAGGGAAGCGTTCTCCTAAACAGAGAAGGAAACAGCAGATGAACGGTGATCTGACAGATGCTGACCGAGATAGACTCATAACTACAGACAGCGATGGGACGTACAGGAAATACCCGGGAGTCAATAACATAGCATATGTGGTCAGTGTCATGAAGAGTTCTGTACTTTTTCTTCCGCTCTCTTCACTGTACTTCTGCCTGTGACTGTAATCAGCTCCATACTGTTTTTCTCCTGTTTTCCTAATATATTTGAAATTCAAAACATGTCTAGTAATCAGCTCCATGCAGTGAATTAGCAGGTGCTAATTTCCTAACGTTTCTGGAAAAAAAAAGCAAACAATAGTGTAGTTTCAGCTGGATTAACATTATCTTACTTTACTTAAACCTTACTTAAAATGTTAAAATATACACTTTATATGTTTAGATATATACTTTCATACAATCCAATAGAAAAGTGACAGTAGGGCTGCACAATATCGGAAATTTCGTTTTTTTGTGATATACTGTATACTGCCATATGAAAACAATTTCACCAGATGACTTGAATAGATCTGTTTGGGGAAAAAATTCTAGAATGACTGGGGTGATTTGAGTGCATCCACATAGAAACAATAAACAACTTACAAGCATACATGAATACAATAGAGCAAAGAAGACACAAATGAAATAAGCAGGGCTTTGTTTTTCAGGTAAGTCTAACAGTATTCAGCTGGACTGTCATATGTAAAATAACCCTGCATTTACTGTATAAGTTAAATATAATTAATGTTTGTTTTCTTTGTCTTTTTTTGTTTGATTAACATTTTTGACACAGACGTTTAAGAGCTAATGCACGAATCCAGTATAATGATGCGCATCTCTTCTCTTTCTCAATTGTTTACGTTCACTTAAAAATTAAGCAACGAGGATACTTGCAAAGACAGGCATTTTTACTTAATTTTGCAGCGTATGTGTTCGTTTAGGTACAAAAAGAGAAAGAGAACTGAATTCGGTGTTCACATACTGTCTGCGTGGCTCTGTGTGCACACAGAAAACAGCGTGCGAGTTCTGAATTTAGTTCTCTTGTCTTGTGGTTGAGTGCTGTAATTTTAAGCAGCATTTGAAGATTGAATATATTAATTGAAAGATAGTAATTTAATAATAATGTTAATCATCCTTCATTTGCTTTTATTTTGCAGTCGGACCCAGACCAGGGGCCTGAGCATCATACCCCATCTCCGACGGATGATGTGTTCCATGGTCCCATTTCTCCTCCTCCTGGTCACCCTCCTCCGCCACCCCCTTATCTGCCCCCTCAGCCATCTATAGAAGAGGCTCGGCAGCAAATGCACTCTCTACTGGATGATGCCTTCGCCCTTGTGTCTCCTTCGTCTCAGGGCAGCACAGCTGGCATCACTCTGCCTGGGGTTGGTGTTAACCCCGGACCCCCGCCTCCCTTGAGCCCGCCATCCCGTGGTCCGCGGCCCTGGGGCCCAGGATACCTCCCCTTGAATCCCTACACAGGGGTAAGAACAATCCATAGTGAATTAACATTGAATAGCAGTGTAGTATGTGCCAATATTTCTGAGACTTTTTATTTTAAAAAACAACATGCCATGTCCTAAAAATATTTGGTTTAATGGTGAACATGGTTCTTGGAATGGAAACTTCACCAAAATTTTCACGATTATTTTCTGTCTTGGAAAAATGAGGGAAAAATCATCTATTAATTCATTTTATATATATATATATATATATATATATATATATATATATACACACACTCATATTTAATGGTCTACATATCACTTCTTTAAATTATTTTTAAAAATCACTTATGACCTTAATGTTAACTCTATAAACAAACATAACGAGTCAGAAGACTTTATTTATGAAATATCTCTGTGTTGCATCAGTCTGTTAGTCACTTGTTGAGGAGGAATAGATCCGTGCAGTAATCAGTTAAGGACGCTCCATCTGTTAACCATAAATATACCCTTGACTTTAGACGTCAGGGTCAAACTGACCTTGGAAGAGCCTCTCTGATTTCAGCCCGACATGAACCTGGAGTCAGCAGATCACAGATTAGCTCTTGATTTGTAGTAAAACAGTAACGTCTCTTACAGACTGATTGAGGATAAACTCTCACTATTACTGCCTTACTCTTCTGCACTGCTTAGAAGTCTCTGAATCTGAGATAGTCTGCGCTTATTTATTATGATTGGATGTAGGATTTTCCAGTCTTGAGAATACATCCTGTCTGAGAAATCCCTAGATGATCCACATTCATGTGATGATGAAAGCTGATGTATTGCTGTTTCTGATCCACATTCATGTGATGATGAAAGCTGATGTATTGCTGTTTCCTTTCCAATACTTAAATGAATTCTCCTTGTCTAAATCTTCGGTCATGCTAGACTCTGTGCTCCATTAACTTCCATGCAGAAGAGACACAAGCATATGTGACGAAGCTTTGTCTTCATTTTATTGAATTCTGACTTGCAAATTTGCATTTGTTTTTAAATTTAAAATAAAACCCCAAGGCCTGGTTTCACAGACAGGGCTTAGATTAAGCCAGGATCAGACCTTAGTTCAATTAGGACATTTAAGTAGCTTTTAAAAAAAAACAAATGACACTGATATATTTTAAGATATGTCAGTACAAGTTGCTTTCAGTTAAAACAGTTCAAACATCCATTTTAGTCTGGTACTAGCTTAAGCCATGTATGTGAAACTGACGGAAGATAAAACAATTAATAAATTAGTAATATGAAGTAATTAAATCATTTATTTGTTGATCACAATATTATAATGTAGATTATAAATAGTGCATTTGCTTAATATTACATGTAACAGTCATATAAGCTTTAAGTGAGCATAGGATGATGGCAAAAGTCATCTAAAAATACAGGAAATGAGCATTTAGAAATGCAAAACAACCGTGATCACATTAACATTTGACTGCCCACATTTACGTTTAAAGATGTATAAATCTATCTTTCTTTGTTTATTGTGACACCTTTAAAACTATTGCATCTGCTTCACAAGACCAGAGGTGCCATGACTAAGTGCACTTGTGATTTCTGGTTACAGTCGTTTGTTTCGATCAGTTAATTTGTTGATTTCATTATAAATGTGTTTTGATGTGTGATAAACCATACTAGAGCAATTTAAAACAAACTTGATTCACTGGACTCACATCAGAGGAATGCAGACTTGGGGTTTTCCACAAATCGGGAATAAACAAGCCAGAATGGAAGCCTCATCTGTCAACACTGTGTCTTGAATGAAGTATTTCTGTTAGATTGAGGCCTTTTCAAGGAAGGGAAAGAGGGAATTGCAACTGAGGCCAACTGAGGCAAAATATGAACTGACTAATAACTCAAAGGTTTATTTAAGAGTCAAGACGGAACAGGGGATGGTGTGCTGTCCTTAAAATGGTATTCTCAGCTCAGCTATTTAAAAGCTTTTCTGTTTTCTGGGTCACTGGGTTTATTTAGGGTGATAGACATAGAAGCTCTAGTTGTAGTTGAATATACAGCTACTAATTTGTGTTTCAGACTTAGCAATGTATTAAATGAAACCTTTTAATCATTAAATCAGTAAGTACAATGGATGTGCCAAGAATCATCAACTTGTTTTATGCTCAATGACTGTGTCTGTGTGTCTTGTCTTTCAGAGATATGCTGAATTAGGTCTGCCTCCTTCCAGTGTTCAAGGTTTACTACATAGGTGAGTATATTAGTGTTCGACCGATATGGATTTTTTTGATGGCCGATGCCGTTATCTCACAGAGCAGGCTGGCCAATGGCCAGTATTAAGATGATTGGCTATGTGTGATATCACACTATCTATTTAATTTCAAGATAGTAAATAACACCTGCACAATTGTTGCAATAAAAATGATATTTATTTTACATATTGGCTAAATTAGAAATAATTAATTGGAAAATATATTATTTTGCAAAAAATACTTTGAGCTTGATAAAAAATAAATCTGGAAAATAAACATTTAGACTTCATTCTGTAATCATATTATAGTATATATATATATATATATATATATATATATATATACATGAATAAATATGGAAAAAACACTGTAACCAACAGTGCACTCAGTTTTAAATTAATTAAAAACATTCTAATAAATCAGCTATGGCAATATATCAGTCAACCACTAGAGTATATTGAGTCCAATCAAGAAGGTTTGTGTGATCTACTGGAACTGTGAGCAATGCTGTGAGCAAGGCAATCACATTTCAACCTTTGCTTGATTATAATGGGAAAGATCAATTTTTGTTAGAGTGCAGTGTGATTTGTTAATAAACGACTTTGGATCTCTACAGACAGGGTTTGGGGTCCGGATACGTTCCATCAGGAGAAGCCCTGCCTGTTGAACAGCTACAACCGGAGTCACTTTACACTGGTCGAGGTGGACTCACAGATGATCTGCCCTCTTCTGCCAGGCCACGACCTGTAGGTGGGACTACAGGTATAAGCTTAAAGGTTTTACTAGAAATAAAGAGTCTAATGTCACAAAACATAGTAAGAATAGAGCAATGGATGCATGGATAAAGACAAATGATGCAATATAAAATATACTGCATACTATGTACGTGTCTATTCACAGGTGCCCAGCTACATCATTTATCCCACGTTGGTCTGACAGGTCGTGTAGGTGACAGCCGGCAGCCTGGTGGGTTAAACTGGAGCCCGTATCATGAGGACGACAGCAAGCTTGCTAACAACAGAGAGCCTGTAAGTTTGAAATACTCTCTTATTAAATTAAAAAATAACATATTTACATATAGAAGTCTTAAAGTCAATGTGTATGGACATACAAACCACTGCATGCCTGATAGATAGATAGATAGATAGATAGATAGATAGATAGATAGATAGATAGATAGATAGATAGATAGATAGATAGATAGATAGTGCTTTTAGTTGAATTAAACTAATATTTAAATGAAAACTAAAATTATAAAAATACAAGTTAAGTTTTAGTCATTTTGTTATTTGTTTTTTCTCAGTTTTTTCCTCAACTTTATTTTTAGTTTAGTTTAGTTTTAGTCATTTTAGTAATTTTTTATTATTATTATTATAAATCGTGGCTTTTTTCTGTTATTAGACTGAAATTGTGAGGATGAATGTGTTCCATGACAACAGGAAAATAATAATAGGAGCACAAACACCCGTATACACATTATACATATAAAGAGTGTATTTAAAAAAAAATAACAAAAACAAACTTAAACTACAATAATCCAGAAATTTAAAAAAAAAAAGAAGAAAGAAATAGTATACATTATAAGCAGGCTTCTGGAAATGCTACATGAAGAAGTATAGAATATGTCCTATACAAACTCTTGCTTCCACAGCTATTCTGGCTCCTTTTTCTCTTTAAACTTTTTTTTAATCTTCTTTCCCTCATTTCTTCCTTCTTTCCTTCATTCCTTCCTTCCTTTCATTTTGTTTAGGTTTTTGGCTCTCTTGACTACACCTCCATCTCTGTATTCCAGACTTCCAGGAACGGCCTGAAGGAGCCATCTGCCGCTCCTGCCCACATGGACTCTCTCGGCCTGGGCTACGCTCCCTCTGCTCCCCTTGAGGAACCTTCCCCTCCCAACCACTCGTCCGCCTCCCTCATCAAAGCCATCCGAGAGGAACTGATGCGCCTCTCCCAGAAACAGGCAGCAGTACCCAGCTACCACAGCTGAGACCTGCCCCCTCCAACTCCATCAGGCAAAAACTCCACTACACTGCACTGTACTTCCCATGGAAGTGGCTTTTTTGAGAGGACAATAACTGTACGTCGTGTAGCCTCTGCTGCCGCCTGGTGGCAGACAGCATTAAGACAGGAAGAGTAGACATTTCTCCTTTATTCCCCATGTTCCTCTCCAATTTTCACAACAATTTAGTTGTTCAAAAGAAAAGCAGTGTCCTGAGACTGAAGAACAATGTTTTTTACCTTCTTTACAGTCGCCTACGTCATTTGGTAGCAACTGCTCTGTAAAGACCAGGATATCGAAGCTAAAATCGTCCTTTGGTCTTCTGTTAGAGGTGTACGTGTGGGTTTATTTTCACATTGGGTTGTTTCTTTGCTGTGTACACTGCCTTCACATTTGAATTTTATACTTGCACTGGCTCTTGTAGATTCTCATCACTGAAAATTGAACTGCTATTGATACCTTAAACAAATCTCTATAGTTTTTTATTGTTTGTTTTTTTTTAATATTATGTTATGTTTTATTTCTCAATGCATCTTCTGCCTATCCTCTTGTGGTGCTGATTCTTTTCTTGATTTAATGGTCATAAAGCACACGTTGCATTCATAATACAGTACTGAACCCTACACATATTGTCTTAATTACACTGTAGGGTTCAGTTGTAGTATTTGAAGTAGTGACCTTTTCCATCTCCATATGCCTTGATTATGTTTGGCATCTACAGGAGAGCTGGGCATACAGCTTTATGTCCAGTGCATTGGAGGAAAGTGTGTTAAAATTAAAGAAATGTTCCAGGTTCGACTTGACAGATTGTAAACAAATAAAAATGCTTTTTCAAGTAATGTACATAAATACAATAGTTGTTCTCAAATTGTGGTCCAGGAGTTTATTGGCTAATTTAAAATAAATGAAAAAAGAATTAAATAATAAAATAATTCTAATTGACACAATGATAAAATAATTGTAATGGCAAAATAGATTTTAATAAAGTAACTACAGTATCACTTCAGTACACTACCATTCAAATGTTTTGTTATTAATTTTTTGAAAACTGTTTAATATGCTCACAAAGGATGCATTAATTTGGTCAAAAATACAGTGTAAACAGAAATATTGTAAAATATTAAAAATTTGTATATTAATATTTCAAAAAGTAATTTATTCCTGTGGCTGCAAAGTTGTATTTTCAGCACCATTACTCGAGTCTTCGGTGTCACATGATTTGCATATAGTTTACAAGTTTTTTTTTAATCAAGATTCTTTAATGAACAGAAAGTTCAAGAAAACTTAGACCCCAAACTTTTGAATGGTAGTGTATTTCAATATACAGGTTAGACAAAGAATAATTTGTACTCTATTCACAACTATTCACCTCTATAAAGCACCGCCCAATTGTAAGTGCATTACTGTGAACATGTTTTTTTATGTTTTGCAAACTGTCTGTGGTATTCAACATTACATCACAGATGTAGCATCTTCATATATATCTTTATACATATTCCTGGAACATTCCTTAAACTGCTCGAAATTAAATTGGCCTGAGTACTTTCAGTATTACCACAGTGTAAATTGTGTTGCAGTTTCAATTCTTTAATCTCAAAGTATCGATTGAGGTCAGGGTTATGTCTAAAGTTAATTTCTGGCTCCTTTCCCCAACTGTATTCTGTAGCCATGAAATGCTCATCATTTCATAGCGGAAAGTGTTTATTATTATGATTATTGCTCCAAGATGCACTATTGCTCATTAAACTGCTGTTGATCAAATGGGTACAGTATATTCCTCTATGACTTCACGCTTTTGATGTGTTAGGAAAGCAGAATACTAGTATTACACTCACTAAAACACTGATCCCTTGGCTATTTGTACTTCATTTTATGCTAAAATTGTGTTCTTGCCTTTGTGCTAAAACTATTTTTGTGTTTATGTTGCAAACAGGAGCATCATTTGCTGTAAGAAACAGGAAAATTCTGTTGCTTTGTCACTTGGTCTGCCCTTGTTTCTTTGTTGGAATGATTTTTTTATTATTATTTCAATTTTGTTAAGTTTGTTTGTTTGGAACTTCCTTGACCTGTAGTTACAAATCTGCTGATTATTTAAATGACAATTAAATATTACTACCATATGGTTCACTGTTGTTTGCAATATCAAACTTTACTAAGTTACAGATGTTGAGTGCTGACACTTGATTGGTTTGTTTTAATGATGTTTGAATCGTTCAGCATTCATCAGAGTTAAAACACTTGTTGTTCACGTCATGAAATACCACTGAAATCTTCTTAGACTCACTTAAATAGAGCTGTTTTTTTCTGCAGAGTTGCTTTGATCTCATTTATTAGTGTATCCTAGTGGATAAATTGGTAGTACAATATCTGATACATTTTTTCCTATAAAAAAAAAAATGTTTTCATATATTTTTCATTATGCCTGTCCTTTGTAATGCTTAAAAGCAGTTGCTGCATTAAAGGGACTTTGCCAGTCGACAATAACTGAAATATCTGAAACAGACTTCTTAATTTTTACAGCATTCTACCATTTATTTTCAATCCATATAAAATGTGAAGATTCCTCTGAAGTCGCCTACTTTATTTTACTCCCGAAAACCAATAGATGACAAATCTTATAAGGATATTACACCCAAAAAATTAAATTCTGTCATCTTTTAAATAACCCTCTTGTCATTCCAAACCTGTATGACCTCAAAGAACGCTAGGAACCAAACAAAATTAGAGCTCAATGAATTCCGTTGTGTGGACAAAGTAAATAAAAACACAAAAATTTCTTTCATGTTCCACAGAAAAAAAATGTATACAGTTTTTGGAGCAACATGAGGGGAGTAAATGATTTGTTTGATGATGTAAATGAACAGAGTTTTCATTTTTGCTTTTTAAATCAACTAAATATCAACCCTTTTTCACACATCTTCATGTCCTTAAATAAATCAAATTTTAATAGACATCTCAACTCATATATATTATTATCAATATATTATCATATATCAGTTACTTTATTTACTTTTGTGTATTTTTCATAAATGTGCAAATACACTATTGTGGTCCTTTTCATCCTATCAACTAGTCATGCAACAACTGTATCAGACAAAACAAAATAACTTGAGGCTAGGTCTAAATAATCAGGCTTTCTCTGAAAAATTCCACCCATCTGCCCAGTCTGTTCTTTAAAATACACGGATAAAAGCATTATGAAGTATAGTGGCTTTACATCACTTCTTTCAGACGCTCAGACTCGCAGAGCTCATGTTTCTCTGGAGCACATATGGTACCTCGGCTCCTCGTGGAGTGGAAACTGTAGTCCTGTTTACATTCTCGAACAAAAGGGTTCATCAATGTTTCACCAGCACTGCATTGTTCAATTTGTCCACCTTGTTTAATGTGGCGAGTGAGTGCTAATATTTGCCTTGTCAAATGTGGACATATTTTCAGACCAATCTATATTTACCCTTAAAGTTGTTACGCACATGATGTTGAGTCGTAACATGCTGCCTACCTGCCTTTATATTATGTGATCTTTTCACCAATGTATTTTCGTATTTACATTATCAGTACCCTGCTGGATAGAGTATGGCTATAGTCACTGGCATATGTTTTTGTTTGTTTGTTTGTTTGTTTTTTGGATGCTATAGTGCCCCTCCAAACCAGCAAGTTTTCCTTGATCGTCAAGAAAAAGATTTAGGGGGCTAACCAGTATCTTCAGCTAAGTTTTGCTAGTGAATAGCTTCATTTTGCTGCTCCATTAGCAAGACTAGCACCAAACCAGCATAAACCTTCCTTTCCCTGCTGACAAGCCCTGCTAAAACTATATTAAATGTCTTAAACTACTAACATTTATTTTATTTTTTCATCAGAGTAGCACAGGTTTAATTAAGTGTACTTAATTGGATTGAACGTGCACCTTTAGTGTACTTCAAATTTTAATCTTAAACATATTTTTTTTTTTAAAAAACTACTTACACACAGTGTTGGGGAAAGTTACTTTTAAAAGTAATGCATTACAATATAGCACCACTCCATAAAATTTCGTTAGTTACTTTTTATAAAAAGTTAAGTTACTTTTGAATGACTTTTTTCTCATTTGGACTGGCCTTGCTGGTTGTTGTTGTTGTTTTAATAGCAAAAAACTGTTTTATTTTTGGCTAATTTAAAGACTCTTTCACATCAAAGTGAAATGAACAAGCCTCAGGCTGAAGGAAATGCAAATTCACATCTGTACAGTAGAGGGCGCAACTTAAACAAACCTTCTGCTCTGCTGCCATTCTGAATTGCAGAATAATAGGACGCAGGAGAAGAAAGTTCCAACACTCTTACTTCAGTGTCAGCAATAAAAAAGTAAAAATAATTTAAAAAAAAAAAAAAAACCTTAAATACAAATGTGATGTTTATTTTAAGGCATTTTTGCTTATTGCTATGGTTGAAGTGGTGTGTTATTTGATGTTACGTTTAATTTAATAAATTTTTAATGTACTAAATTGCACCTTCATCATTGTAAATGAATAAAAGGTAGGCTACACATGTATACAAGTTTTTGACATATTTTAGTTTACATGAATGCTTCTCTGTTCATTTGACAGTACTCTAACCATATTTCCAAGACAATAACTATGAAAATCCTTATGAAGTTGTAATGTCTTATTTAAGTGGGTCAAAAAGGCACTCTTAAGTTCAACTGTTTGCATTTGTGACCCCAGACCACAAAACCAGTCATAAGGGTCAGTCATCTGAAAGCGGAATAAATAAGGTCTCCATTGACGAATGGTTTGTTAGGATAGGACAATATTTGGCCGAGATATGACTATTTGAAAATCTGGAATCTGAGGGTGCGAAAAAATCTAAATATTGAGAAAATCGCCTTTAAAGTTGTCCACACGAAGTCCTTAGCAATGCATATTCACTCTCAAAAACAAATTTGATATATTTACGGTAGGAAATTTACTAAATATCTTAATGGAACATGATTTTTACTTAATATCCCAAAGATTTTTTGCATAAAAGAAAAATCGATAATTGTGACCCTGTTGATTTTGTTGTCTGTTGCTACAAATGTACATGTGTGGCATATGACCAGGGTCCAGGGTCACATTTAATAAATTTAAACTATAATACATTTTCATTTATTGCAAATAACATACAATTAAGTGTCCCTTACATTATATTTAGCACTTCAGTACTGTATATTATAACAGATATAATTGCTGTACTCTCTTTAAAAAGTGTGCTAAAGTGTATTTTATTTTATTTTTAAAACCATACTTGCAGATATAATGTTAAGGGCCAAGAAAATATATTTAAATATAGACTGTTTCCTACACTGAAGCTAATTGTATTTAATATAAATTAAACTATAATACATTTTCATTTAATAAACATGCAGTTAAAAGTATGCTAAAGTGTATTTAAGGGTAGATGCAATTCATATTCTCAACATGTAAATATATCACATTCAGTGACCCCTGACTAGTTGACCGTATTTTTTCCCATTTGATTTTGTTCAGTCCAATGAGCAGTTCCGATGTCTCTGATAACGCTTTATCACTCTTTTGCTCCTCACCACAACCCGCCACAATTGAGTTTCACTAAGGGCCTATCAGTTACTGTGTCCCTGAAACCCAACACCTCTGCTTGGCACACTGGGATGCGTAAGGACAATGCCACAGGCCCTTGGCAGGGGGAGTACCTGCTCAGGTAACCAGACACTCGGACACCCCCACGAACCCATCGCTCGCAAAACCCCGAGCTTCACTTTTATCCTCAGAGAGAGCAGGTTAAGAGGAGGGACTAGTACGGAGGAGACTGCAGTGCATTCAACAGGTTTTCAGCTGATGATTTGACAGCGATGTGTTCTGAAGTTTCTCAGAAGCATTCATGGAGCAAGTTATCGGGGCTCCATTTGCTTATGTTCCTTTGCAAAACATGTTGAGTCTCTGAGCAAAACTTAGTTTGCAGGAAAGTCTCGTTTTTTAGATGTTTTGCGTAGAACCGTGATGGTATCCTGAAATGCTTTTGCGTATTGGGATCTCATCCATAACTTCAACATTTGATTGCATACTAAAAGCTGTTGAATTACTTAAAAAGGAAGCGCTTGTATCTCCTGGCGTGATGCACGAGCTCCCATGCTCAGCGCTGCAGTACTGTTTTGGTGGTGGTCCTCCAGATGTTTCTGCTGACTCCGCTTCATACCTGGACTCAGAACTCTCCAAAAATGGGTCAGATCCTGCCATGGGGCCAGCCGTTCTCACTCAGCCTGGTCCAGTAAACCCAGTGAGGACTGAAAGCCAGCCTTCATTTAGCTGCATCTCCATCCAGACCAAGACTAATGGGATTAACTCCAAAAACAAAGAATCCGACACAGATAACCAGCACACGCTTCATTCCTACCCAAGCTCAGAAGGGCTCTCGGAGGAAGACGATGCCCAGGACAACAGCCCGGTTCTGGACACAAAACGGCCACATATTCCCCGTCCATCTATCATCAGGCCACAAAAGGTAAGAGCACTCTATGTTAGTAATATTTGCGTTGAACCTTTCTAGTATGATCAGATTAAGGTTCAGTGTGTGAAATTGCTTGATGATTACAGATGTATTTCGTATTTAAGTTTGGGTGGGACATAATGATTCCTTTTTTAAATCTTAAAGCCACTAGGCTTTAGGCTGAATTGAAAGACTAAGTCTAAGACTAAGACTAGTTGTAATATTAAACTTTTTATGGCAGATACTATATTTAAATGTATATATTATAATGAAATGCATATATTTAAATGAAATATATAATAGCATACAACTGTGATGAGTTAGATCACAGCCATTAGCTACTTGCTAGTCAGTTGCAGCAGGTGTTATTAGGGGGAGGGGCATTTGATTGAACAAAAATCTGTGTAGTGCAAGATGATGCCTTTAATATTTTTGTCCTTTATACAAAAAAGAAAAAGACTACGGTTGTGGCGCAAATGTAAAAAATGTTGTTTCAACCCAAATTTGGGTCAAATATGGAAAAACCTAAATGTTTAATTTAAAAATTTAACTCAATGTTGGGTTTGTCCATTTTTTACTTAAATTTGGGTTGAAACAACCCAGCACTTTTTAGAGTGGGTACACTCTTAAAAAATAACCTTTTTCTCACTATAAAGAAGGCAAAAGAATATTTGTGTAACTAGCATACATGTCAATAACATTTCATTATGATATAGGTGCTGGTTTGGGACTATAAATAATTGCCTATATTTTTCCCTGTATGCTGCCCTTAATGTCAGAGCTCAGTAAAGTTGCTAGTGGAGGGCTTCGGTGTATGTGTATTTTTTTGGGTTGTCTAGAACTGAGTGCCCATGAGCAAAGTTATTTCAATGTACTTCCAGAACACTGTGTCATTGAGATGAATAGGAATGCTAATGAATAGCTCTCTCCAGGTATTGTATACCTCCCTGAATGCTTCTTGTCCCACGTCATCACTGCCCATAAATCCAGCATCCCGTCTCTCCTTAAGGAAGATTGATGTTCCCCATGTTTGACCTCTAGGTGCACAGCCTGTCCTTCACTTCCCCTGCTGTGAAAAGGACTCTTTTTAGATTCAAGCCAAAAGACTTTTCCCATTCTTTGTGTTCTCATTCAAACAAATGCTTCTTTATAGGCACACGAAAACTCACGCACGCACAAAACACAGTAGTGTTGTAGTAGCGGCCAGTGCTGACAAGAGCGCTCATGTTGAAGTAATATGGTAGTATAAGACACCTGCTACCCACAAAGATAGGTCAGTTACGGTCTCGAGTTCAAATGCAGTGAAAATTTGTGTGGTCAATTAAAGAGAAGTGGGGGATGGATGCCATTACAGGGCTATCATTTTTCTACAGGAGCCTCTAACTGCTGCATATGCAGTGTGTGTGTGTGTGCATGTGTGTGTGTAAGTGGTTTTCTCATGTACACACTCTCATGTGAAACATGATTCAGAGATAAAAACCATGCTACAGCTATCAAGTTATCAAGTTGTATTTTGAGCCTCATATAATAGTCATTAAGTTATATATATATATATATATATATATATATATATATATATATATATATATACATACACATATACATATACATGTACAGACAGACATTATGTTATGTAGATGCGATTAATTTGCGATTAATCGATTTGACAGCACACATATATACTGTACAGATACACTGTTCCATATTATCATATAATTTAGATTTTAGTTTTTCAAAGAAAGTGTTTGTTGTATTTCTCAAATGCTTTTAGATCAATCTCAGAGAGGTTTTTTAAATAGTTTGCCAGGTCTTCTTGGAAAATTTACTTAAAGAGGTTTTTCCACATTATTAAGCAAGTCTCAGATGTAATGCAGCATGAGGAGGAAGAAAGATCTTTCTAAAGAGAAAAGTTTACAGTGGGTGTAGAAACACAGTACGATAATCTCTTTGCAAAATACTAGTTGATTTCATGTGTTTAGCAAGACATTGCACCATATCATGCTTTTCATCTTTAGAAAGATCTTTCTTCCTCTCATTGCATGAGAACTGTGACTTGCTTAATAATGTGGAACAATCTTAAGTTGGTTTTCCTAAGAAGAACTATTTAATAAACCTGTCTTGAGATTAATACGTTATCTAAAAAGATATGAGAAATAAAATCGTCATCTTCACCTTTTATTTAAATTTTATTCAAAATGTGAAATTTTTGAGATTAAGATTGTGTAACCTTATTACTGTAGTTGTGCTTGGAATTAATTGACCCTACTGTTGTGAGAGGACACTGACAACGCATTGATACTTTTGATATGAAACAGTTTCATATTTAATATGTTGTAATTTTTTAAAGAAGTTTAAACAATAAATACTGTATAGTGGCTTTTCAATGTGTCGTGACAGATCGCTGTAGCTCCTTCAATCGGCTTGTGATCCAACCATCTCTTCATACTAGCTCAATTATAGCATCAAATATACATGAATGGACATCAGAAGGAATGTTGTTTCAAGCGTGGAAAGACGTGAGTACACAGTTTTTCAAGTTCAAGTTCACCAACATTAATTTACCAACATTTTGTTGGACAAAATGGCAGATTCGGGGTTATGATTGGTCAGATCGCCTGTCAATCAAACTGCCGGTGAAGAGTCAATTGTTTTAATTGTGATAACGCAATGAAACATGCAAATGTAGACATAATTTTTGGCCAGGTTGTCACTCAAAGAAATTAACACATGCAAAAACAAAAGAGAACCAACGAAATATTGATAAATGACTATGTTATAGTCAATGTATGCTTTTTCATTTTTCAAATATTTAAAAAAATATTTAAAATAAAATATTTCCCTTATATTTTGATGGCTTGATTGAATTTGTACAGTCATTAAAAACAAATTTCACCTCCGGACATCACGTTTGGCCACTACTATATCGCCTATACAACTATAAATTCGGACATAGTCTTTTCACATACTGTTTTTCATATGTGTATACCTGAAGAAAACGTGTGTAGTGAAAAGCTCACTGTCACAATGTTCTAGGTGGTTGTTAGCACGTTTCTATGTAGTTTCTAGGGTGTTCTGTGTGGTTGCACGTCTCTGATGATATTTTAGTCACTAAATATGGCATACTTTAATGCAAATTTATGGGATTTTCTCACTTTTTCCCTTATATTTACTTTAGCACGATCCTAAATTTTATGGTAAAAAACACTTTCTGTTTAAACTGAAAAACTTGTTTAAATCACTAACCACTAATTATGAGCAACAGTACTGATGCTTGACTTTGCAAACACTGCTAATAAAGCACATTTCAGTCTACAGTCACATTGGAAACATGAACCACAGCAACATCAGATAAGTTCTAGGTTAACAACGTTAGTTTAGCCCCAGTGTAAACTGAGCATTTGTGAGTGTGAAGAAGTTTTGTGATGGTTTGAGGAAAATCCAGATGAATCCAACCGCACCTCCTTTATCTAGGCCACAGGAAAAAGGAAAAGCATGTTGAACAAGCGGAAACCTGAATGTGTGTGTGCATGCTTTTGTGTGTGTTGGTGTGCATGTGTGTGAACTTCTGTACATGTGAATATTAATATTTTTGCAAAACACATCTGCATGTGAACACTTTTAGTGGCAGTCCTCTGCAAATATTAGCGTCTGCATGAAACGGAAATCGCAATTGTTTTTTGGGGGTTTTTTTGCTGTTGAATGATAAAACACTGGCAGCCAATCAGAATCCATTGTAATGTAAGGGCTCGAGCTTTTAAAATGGCAGTTAATCGTCATCGTAATCCCCCGACATAAATGGTGAGAAGTATTAACAATGCGATCATTATGCAAGGCTATCAAACATAAAATTACCTCAGGTATCCAGTGCAAGTTTCAACAATGTCTCGCTTCCTTAACTTCCTTCCTTGAAGTTGCAGCAAAAAAGACTATAGTACGGTGGCCGAGAGAACTCAAAGCGCTGCAAATAAGAAAACACATGCAAATAAAAAAAAACGTGATCATCAGTTTGACAACACGTGCTGCAAATCCTCACAACACATGCAAACTCAAACTCAACACATTACATTGAGTTAATACCTACATAATATATTTTAATATTTTTTAGTTTGTGCTGTTGTCAAGTAGGGTCCGTCACTTTTTGGGGTCCCCCTTGAAACATTTCCGTTGTGGTTTGTGCTATTTGCAGCGCTTT
The DNA here is from genome assembly GCA_038088235.1 of Zacco platypus. NCBI lineage: Eukaryota > Metazoa > Chordata > Actinopteri > Cypriniformes > Xenocyprididae > Zacco > Zacco platypus. The sequence continues at coordinate 20,840,951 of CM076075.1, read as the reverse complement.
TTGTAAATGTAGCTCGTTTTTGTATATGCAGCGCGTTTTTTGTATATGCAGCGCGTTTTTGAGTTTGCATGTGTTGTGAGGATTTGCAGCACATGTGTTGTCAAACTGATGATCACGATTTTTTTTTATTTGCATGTGTTTTTTTTATTTGCATGTGTTTTTTTTATTTGCATGTGTTTTCTTATTCACAGCGGGTTGAGCTCTCTCGGCCACCGTACTATAGCGTTGTTTTTTTCCGACTATATTATACGTCAGCTAAATTCACTGCTAGATTAGATCAATTACATTAGCTACTCACTCGAACATAGCATGCTGAGGACATCTACTGGTTAAAGCCGTGTAAATGCAACAAGAACAGCAAAAACATGTGCACACTTTGAAACTGCAGCATGTGAGTTTAGAATAAACAGTTGTTATCGTTCGTTGGTTTGGACGCTAATATAGTTTTCGTTATAGTTATCTTTATATTCATCGTTCTTGGTGTGAACTGGCCTTTAATGTACGTCAAAAGTTGTCTAATTATATTTATTGGTTTTATGTAAAATGAGTAATTTTAGGAAAAGCATACAAAATTGATATTTTAATGCATTAAGTCTCTTGAACTGAGAAAGAGCGACCTCTGAGAGAGTTCTGTTGCGAACCTTCATCTTGCATTTAGCCTATCCAAAGCAACTGGCATAGTCCATTGCATGTGGCATTTCACGCATTCGTGTACTGGGTATCTAACCCATAGCCTTGGCATTGCTAATGCCATGTTCTTCTGTTTAAGCTACAGGAAATGCTGAACTTGTAATAACTTGCGTTCACCTACAGTGCATACTATTTAAATTTTACCCATATGTTTTCTATTATTTTTGTTATGTAAAATTATACCACAAGTCACTCTGGAATGCAAGTTTCCTTCCTAATTCTGGAAGTTAGTGTTATTTTTCCATGTAAGTCAAGTCTGGAAAAAGAGCCATGTTGGAATTTTCAGTCTGTCTTCAGGGGACTGTTATTTAGTCCTGTGATTTTTATATCTCAGGGTCACAACATTAAAATGATGTGTTTAAAATAGTTTGTTTGACAGTGTTCTTTGTTTTTCTGTGTGTCCTGGAAATAGGAGCACCCAATCCAGGACAGCCTGCCAGTCAGAACAGATTATATTGAGCCAGAGGATGGACCATTATCAGGTACAGAAAACACACACACACACACACACACACACACACACACACACAGGCACTCCAAGGACAGAAAATTACAGAGAGGCAAAGGATGGACAACTATCAAAAAAACAACACAGGTTTCCTCTGCTCCTTTTCCTCTCTTGAGTTGGAAATTTGAAAAGGAAACCTATTTAAGCAGACATAGTGGAAAAAGACAGTGGCCTTTGTGGAAAATATAATCACGTTGTATCATGGCCTTGAATTTTGGGCTTCAGTGTGGTGCTTTGAGTACTGACCGAGTCTGCCACTCGGTCAGGGACCTTTAATAAACAAGGGGAAAGTCATTTTTATTTCTTCTTCCATGTCTCATTATGGCTGGCCTGTGAGAGCATGTTTTAAGGACATATGGCAGCGTAACAAGACATTTAGTCTGTCTGGGTCCCGTCTGTAACTCAAACTTTGGTTAAAAACAACAGAAAACTATATTGACGACAATAAAATGTTTTAATAGCATTTTCAAGAAATTCAGAAACTTTTATTCGTAAGAGACAAAATCAAGTGATTGCTTCCCAAATATTACCTATAGAAAATCCTTAATGAAAGTTTTCAATATGTATATCTACTAAGCATTTTAGCAGTGTTCTAGCACACTGTATATGACCTAAATCTAACACACATGCATTATAAGCCACAAAACTCCTCTTTGGATTTCATGGGGTTTTCCACAGAAATGTTCATAGATTTTACAGTAGGCCAGTTCTTATGATTCTTTTAGCTCAGTTCTCATATGCTGGATTCTTTGTGTGTTTGTCTTGCCAAACTGCAGAGAACAAAAGCTAAGCATTCACACACACATCTGTCCCGTCCATCTGCGCAGGTCTTTAAATCAATTCATGCAATGTAGACAATCATGATGACCTTACAAAGACTGACAGACATTCATCAGTGATTGATATAAAAATCTAATAACATTGTACACTCCATCTATGCATTTGTTTCTCAGTATGGAGTGTGTTTGTGTGCGTGTGTATTGTGTGCATGTATGTTTTTGAAATACATGCTGAAAAATCATTAGTGGGTTCAGCTCTGTTAATTCAGCAGAACAATAAACCACAAGGGAAACCAAAAAAGTAAAAATGGAATAGTTTAAGCATATTTGACATGTTATTTGATGTTATAATTTATAAAGATAATGCGTTAGATATATAAATAGGTAGGCCACTAGATTTTTACATTTAAAGTTACCATGAAATCAAACTTGACTATTCTTATTTTATTATGGAATATTGCAGTATTTACTAAATTATTTATTCTTTATTTATTCTTTTTTTATACATATGCTCACATAATCTCCTGTAGTCAGCATGAAACAGAAGTTGTGATGGTCTTTTTTCCATATATATTTGAGTGCAATGACTTCTGGAATACGAAAAATGTAGTTTCTTTACTGAAATCATTTCTTTTCTCTGATGATATGTTGTACAAGGGCGAGACAATCTGTCACTCACATATGTTTCATTCACCCCCATTTCATGCTGACTTTACAGAAAAAAATGTTTGTGATATTTACCTATGCATAATTCACTGCCACAATTGGTGTTACTGGCTGCAATGCCTTTTGGGTGGTTATTTTCAACGATATTCTGATTTCTAAAGAATAAAACGAAAGAGTAGGACATCACTGGACATTATAAAAGTTGTGGAGATTCAGTAAAATTATACTTTCCTATGTTCCTATGGTTGTTTTTGAAAGTCTGTATGTGTGTAGATGTATGCACTCATGGGAATGTCTGTGTCTGTGTATGTGTGTGTGTGTGTGTTCTGTCACAGGACCTGCTGATTCAGCATGTTTATAGTCAGCTGGTCAGTCAGTCAGGCTGCTCTCTATTGTTTTCTCCGGTTCTGTCCACCTCCAGTGCGTCACATGTTAGAAGTCCCCAGAGGACCAGATCTTGCCTACAAAACCTCTTTGTTATGCTGCATGTCTGAGTGTGTATGTTTGTGTAACCTTATGAGAGGAAATCAGTGTGTGGTAGATACAACAGACATCCTTAATACAGTGTTTCTTGTCATGTCTCACTAGAATATCTGTGAGGAAGTGGGACAGCACAGTGCAACAAAGTAGACTGGACCCCCTTGACCTTGTGGCAGATTTTGACGTCTGAGGGACGTCATGTTTAGACACCAGCTGACTATGAATCAGGGGCTATAAAAGAGTAATAATAATGCAATATTATAGATGCAGTTTTATTAATATTGATTTGAAAGACAATAAACTCGTCTTTTCAAGATTTTACTGCTCACAATTTGCTGTTTCATATACAAGTAGCTTTGGAGACTTAATGGAATTCTTTATTGTGTTTAATTCAAGTATCTTGTCTCAGTTATTTGGAGAAATAAAAACAGATATAAGTGAGACAGTGGTTAAGATATAGAAACATAGTGCTAAAAATAATAATAATGTTTTTTCCTTTGCATTTTTCATGTACACATGACAACGTTGTCAAAAACAAACCCGTTCACACAGATCTGTAAAAATGACTAACAACGCTGTATTTTGCATGCCAGGCCAGTAGTTGGCGATGTCACTTTGTAAAGAAACACTACATGCCTATAGACTGAACTTGTAATGTACTTGCGCAGGACTGCACCGTTTTCACAAGTTCACGTTTTTGTAGTTTACACATAACGGTATTGTTTTCAAACACTTGCACTTTGCACAGTTTTCAAAAGTTTGTGTTTTCAGGCCCCCAAAATGCTGTTGTTGTATAAATGAACAGCCAAAAGGCATTAAAGGTTTTCCATTTTTAGGTGAAAACGTGTAAGAAAATGTTGGCCCCATTTACACTCAATTAATGCGCTCAGTTAATCTCCTTGCTGTCTAGGAGAAACATTTGAGAATTTAGAGAGACCTAATTTAGCATTTTTCTTTCCAATGGGATCTGTTTGTCTTTTTCTCTCTTTAATTTTTTTTTCTGTTTCCTTTTCTCTTCAGTCAACCAGAAAGAGCAGGAATCCTTTCTCATTTCAGCATCTACAACATTAGCTGTTGTCTGTGATTCCTTCTTTTGACTGTTCTTGCATGTATCAGTTCTGCGTTAAGACTCTCGCTGCTGAGTGTCACGCTGCAACCACGCCTGCATCCTCTAATGTGTGTTCAGCGCTTCATCCTGATTGATTGTCATTGATTCAGCTGGCAGGGTATTAAAAAAACCCTATTACATCACTCACCTCTACAGCGTCTCTGCTCTGCACCAGCCTTCCCATTCATACCAATCAACTCCATTAGCTAAAGTGCTCAGAGAGTGCACAGACTCTGTGTGGGACTATTTCAAGACAGAGTGACAGATACAGCCTGGACACACAGCAGAGTTTAGACTGAATGCTGTATTTGAAAATACTGGGCAATCAATCAGCTGTAAATACCGTCAGTATTTAGCCTTATATAGTAGGTATACTAGTCTTATATATATCATGTATTCAGCATGACATCAGGTCCTCTTAAATGGATGAGTCTTCTGGAATGATGCTGATATTTCTGTGTTAGGGAATTTCTGGAAGACAAACAAAAGTTTTGCATAGCAAACATTTATACAAAAGATACAAAATATTTAATAACAAGTGAATGATAAATGCTCTGTAGTTAAAGTGATACACACTGTTTTTTAAATAATTTAATTATTTTAATCTCTGTTTTATGAGATGCTGCTTATGTTTTTTGACCAATAAAAAAAGGATAAGAAGACATGAAAACAGATTATACACGTGTTGCAGTTAAAGGATGTTGGGAGAAATTGAAGAGAACATTGGGGAAGCATTCTGTAATGCGGAGTCAGCGGGTTGAAATCCAAGTGCAGCTTTATTTCCAAAACGTAGTCAGACAGGCAATGGTCAACTCAACAGCAAACAGTAGTAACAGGGAAAAGGCAGACTCGTAGTTAATATCCAGGCTAAACAGGTCAAAGGGCAGGCGGATAAACAGCAAAACGAGAAAACAGGCAGGATCAGAAGTTGACAGGCAAAAACAGGAATAACGCTCAGAACTGTTACAGTGGAACAGGACTTCGCAAATGACAAGTGTGTGAGGGTTAACTTAAATAGGGACATTGATTGGCTACAGCTGGGCAATGATTAACATGAGGGTAAGGGACTTATGGGAAATGTAGTGTGATGCATGGAGTCCATGATATGAACGGGCAACCTCTGGTGGCAGGTGGATGGAGGACAACGGAACGGATTCATTACACATTCTATTTACATAAAGAAAATTTCAATCAGAGCAGTATATCAGCACAGCTTTGATTCGGTCATAGCTACACGACTGTATAAAAATTGTAAACGAGCTTAACATTGAGTAACTTACATTTTAGATACAATATTGTTAGTTACTTTGTCTGTTTTTGCTCTGCCAATAAAAAATGTTAGCTGAGCTGCAGAAATGTGTCATGTTTCTGACTGACTGAAGAACAAAACAGTTGAGTGAATGATTCAAATGACTTAATCGTTAAGATAATGACAGCATTCAGAATTCAGAACAACATACTAGCATGCTACTTCTACAATTTCTTAATACATTTACATTTACATTTAAATTTAGTCATTTAGCAGATGCTTTTATCCAAAGCGACTTACAAGTGAGGAAAACAAACAAGCGATTCTTCATGAATTGGCAAATCACACAGGAAGTGCTCACAATACAAGTTTCATACATTGCTCAGTACCATAAGCTAGAGTAGGAAGGGAAAAAGGGGGAAGGATAGGGGTTTTTTTTTTTTTTTTTTTTTTTTATGAGGGGATTAAGTGTTCACGGAAGAGATGAGTTTTCAGCTGTCTCTTGAATATTGCCAGGGAATCTGCGTTCCTGATGAAAGTAGGGAGATCATTCCACCAGCAGGGAGCAGTGAAGGAGAATGTTCTGGAGAGTGATTTTGTGCCTCTCTGTGATGGTACCACAAGTCTTCGTTCCTTTAGTGATCGCAGGCTTCTGGTGGGGACGTAGCGTTGTAGCAGTGTGTGGAGGTAGGAAGGTGCAGAGCCTGTGGTGGATCTGTAAGCAAGCATCAGCGCCTTGAACTTGATGCGAGCAGCAAGGGGTAGCCAGTGCAAAGAGATGAAGAGGGGCGTGACGTGGGCTCTCTTAGGCTCGTTGCAGACAAGACGTGCAGCAGCATTCTGGATCATTTGAAGAGGTTTGATTGCACTTGACGGCAGACCAGCCAGAAGAGCATTGCAGTAATCAAGCCTTGAAATGACCAGGACCTGGACAAGCAGTTGTGTTGCGTGCTCAGTCAGGAAGGGACGGATTTTCCTGATGTTGCAAAGTGCAAATCTGCACGACCGCGCCGTCTTTGAGATGTGGTCTCTGAAGGTCAGTTGGTCATCGAAGATAACTCCAAGATTTCTGGCCGACTTTGATGGGGTAATGGTGGTTGTACCAAGCTGTATGTTGATGTCATGTTGAAGAGTAGGAGTGGCAGGGAAGACTAAAAGCTCAGTCTTTGCCAGGTTGAGCTGCAGGTGGTGTTCTTTCATCCACGTCGAGATGTCCGCCAGACAGCTTGAGATCCGTGCAGCTACTGTGGAATCATCTGGTTGGAAGGACAGGTAGAGTTGTGTGTCATCAGCATAGCAGTGGTAGGAGAAACCATGTGCCTGTATGATGGGACCCAGTGATGTAGTATAAATGGAGAATAGGAGGGGACCAAGAACTGAACCCTGAGGAACCCCAGTGATCAGTTCATGAGGTTTGGATACCTCCCCTCCCCAGGCAACTCTGAAAGATCTACCTGTGAGATAGGACTCAAACCACTGAAGGTCAGTACCTGAGATGCCCAGTGACGAGAGGGTGGACAGAAGAATTTGATGGTTTACGGTGTCGAAGGCAGCAGATAGATCCAGTAGAATGAGAACAGATGATTTGGAAGCAGCCTTAGCAATCCGCAGGGATTCCGTGACAGACAGTAGCTCAGTCTCTGTTGAATGGCCGCTCTTGAAACCAGATTGGTTGACGTCCAGATGGTCGTTCTGTGTGAGGAAGGATGACACCTGGTTGAATACAACTCGTTCAAGTGTTTTTGATATGAATGGTAGGAGAGAGACAGGTCTGTAGTTGTCCACGAGTGATGTGTCTAGCATGGGTTTTTTAAGCAGTGGGGTTACTCGAGCCTGCTTGAATGTGGTAGGGAAAGTGCCTGTGTGGAGAGACGAGTTAATGATGTGTGTAAGTGCTGGTAAAAGAGTGGGAGAGATGGCTTGTAGAAGGTGTGAGGGGATGGGGTCTAGAGGGCAGGTGGTGGGATGAGTGGAGAGGAGAAGTTTTGATACTTCCGCCTCCGTGAGAAGGGAGAAGGAAGGGAGAAGATTAGAGGATGAGGAGGGGCTGAGTTCCTGTGTGGGTGGTGTAGAGAACTGGCTGCTGATGGAAGATGTCTTGTCGGTGAAGAACTTGGCAAATCGATCAGCAGTTAAAGATGTGGTGGGAGGTGGTGGAGGGGGACAGAGGAGTGCGTTGAATGTCTTGAAGAGTGAGCGTGTGTTTGTAGCGCCGTTGATTTTGTTGTGGAAGTATGAGGACTTAGCTGCAAGGACTCCATCAGAAAAGGATGATAGCAGATCTTGGTACGAACCTAGGTCACATGGGTCTTGTGATTTCCTTTCTGCTGCCCTGAGTTTGGTCCGGTCTTCACGAAGCGCATCGGATATCCAGGGGTTGGAAGGAGTTGCTTGTGATGGTCTGGATGACAGAGGACAGATACTGTCTAGGGAGGAAGATAAAGTGGAGCATAATGTGTGTGTTGCAGTATTTAAATCCAAAGATGAGAATTGTGTGTGTGAGAGAAGGGAGGATGACACAACAGAAGAGAGATGGGAAGGGGAAAGAGAGCGCAGGTTTCTTCTGAAGGAAACATGTGAAGTGGTTGGTGGTGCACAAATAAGTTGCAGATTGAAAGTGATAAAGAAATGGTCCGAGACGTGCAGAGGTGTTACCAGAATGTTGTCAGTGATACAGTTACGTGTGTAGATCAGGTCCAATTGGTTGCCAGATTTGTGGGTGCTTGTGGTGATGAGTCGGTTGAAATCAAATTGAAATTAATTGAAATTTGAAATTAATATGAGAGGAACAGTAAAAGTAATATGCTATTATGCTGTTACAGATTCAGCCAGTTACTTATCTTGTTCCTGAATGAATCACCATTTTTGAGCAAGTCAGTTGGGTAAATGATTCAATTGACTCACTCATAAAGCAGGTCAAGTATTTCTTTCATAAAAAAGTTTTTGAATTAATTGGTTGAATGAATGATTCAGTGATTCACTGATAAATACAGTATTTTATCGCCATTTTATCGGCACAGTGTTGTAACCTGCAGAAAGAATCACTGAAAAATCCACTAATGCGCAGACAAAAAGTCTGTCTGGAACAGTGAAGTGAGTGTTATATGTAGGCTAGATGATAAGTCCCAAAAACAGTTTGAGGATCAACACACCCTCTCTATAGGCTATGTGTAATTTTTCATTATCCCATAAGTTAAGTAAAATGAACAAGTAAGCAGTGGTCTGACTTCTTAGAGAAAAACACTTTTAATCATATGCTGGCAGTATTTTGGCACATGATCAGCATCAGGGCCATAATATGATGATGTCAGAGTGGGGCTGCAGCAGGGTCATCCAGAAATGTGGGTGCCGCCCATCCTGCAGCGTGACTCAGAGTTGGTTTATTAGATTAAATGAGGCTGAGCTCCTCATCAGTCGCCCATCTTCTGCCCTGCACTCATGGTAACAACAGGAGAGACACAGAGAGAGAGAGAGAGAAAGAGAGAGAGAGAGAGAAGAATGAATTTTCATATGAAATTGATTGATTGATTGATTGATTGTGGGCTGTGCCGCATACATTTAAGTTTGCTGTTTATCTCTTTTGTAGACAGATCAGGTACAGTTGCGTCATGAACCTTTTTTAAATATACATAGTGTAAATTCTCCATATTGATTCTGCATGTAACAAATATATGTATAGTAAATATATCACAAATTTGTGTTCAAATTTAGGTACACTTTATCTTAAGGAAATATGCATTTTAAGTTTCTCTCAAATGATTCAAGAATTTTCTTCATTCATGTAAGCAATATGACTCTTTCTAAAATAAATAGAACTAAACTCAAATATTACAGTGGAGCTGCAAATGAAAAACATATGCACGGCGTTCATGTTACCCTGTTTTATTGCTACTTTTAATTTCTCTCTGTGTACTTAATAAAAATACAGTCTAAATATATGGGACTGACTTGTGGTTTCATGTTGGAGAGATTTTTTATTGCTTTTAAAATTTTAATGCTTTTGAAAAAGCTTTCAAATATTGCATTTAAGAGGGGAAAAAAATGGACATTCATACAATGCAAATGCAAATAGTACAAAACAATGAACTGTAGTCTAAACAAGCAAATAATGTACATTAATCTACATCAACAATGAAGTTTCCAACACATTTTCCTCATCAGGTAGTACAACTCAATTAGGGATTGTAATATATTTTTAAAAAACACATCTAGTCAAGTATTCCCAACTCAGTTTCATTTTCCCTAGAGCGCAGTCTTCCCTAGAGTGTGTAACCGCTCAAACATCTGTGACTGTTCATTTGATATTGTGTGATTCAGACCCAATCCTCATTAAAACAGATGGTGTCTCGGTTTCTTGCAAAAACTCTTTGCAGATGTTATATTTTTTTTTCCAGAAAATAACATGTCCTCATTCCATATAAAAGGAATTGTTCATCCAAATATGATAATTCAGTCAACCCTTCATCGTGTCATATCAAACTATGTATGCTGTGTTTTTTCCATGCAACAAAAAAGGAGATTTTTGAAAAAATTCCAAATATTGTTTTAAAGTCATTCCAGGACTATATAAGCAAATGCAAATAAAATACAGATGTAAGTCAGTATTGACTGATTGACATGTATTGACATCTGAGAGGTCTGTGTTCTGTTACAGCACATCATAGTGAGGAACATAATGACAATGCTGTTGGTCAAACAAACCTCTGAAGCAGAAATGGCTCCATTCCAGTGAAAAACTAAGTGATGAACTAAGTATGACTACACTCTGGGCGTATATTTTCCTGTAATATGTAATGTCATTGGTAAAGTGGGTCCTCAGTCCAGTCAAAGTAGGTCACAGACATTCACTATGGCCGTAACTATTTATTTTCAGTGTTCTACAATATGGCAATAAGTGAACGATCAAAGCAGACAGTTAAATTTTAAACCGCGGCTTATTACATGCACATGAAGCTCAGGGATTTTAGTGGGGATTTAGTTTATCTACATGGACATCATGTAGTTAGATAAACATTTAATAAATATTATTTATGCATGAAATTTAAGAATAAATAACTTTTTTTTAATCATCTAATCATTTTCAGAGTCATTTTACTCCCTCCTAAAAAAGAAAAGTGTCTGTCTCACTGGTGTGTTCAGTGCAAAGGAGATGCACACATTGATCTTTTGCGAGTTGCCACTGCGATAGAGGAAGCCAGAGTCATTACCATGGTTTCAGAAAACTGTCATTTCCTGTTTAACAGCAAACAGGTTGAAAGTGGTTTGAGAGGGGCTGGGCACAGGAAATAAACCACAAGGAATATCTCAAATTAATAATGCAGATGAACTGAAGTGATAACGGAAACATTATCTAATATAATATAAAGCTGTAAACTACTATTATTGCTTATAAGACCAAAATATTGTTGTAAATCGATATTTTCTATGATGCTGACTGAATGAAAAGTGACATAGCTGTACATAAAAAAATGTCCAAATCTAATTCCACTTAATTTTAGGATGAATACATAATAATCTGGCTGAGTACTCCTTGTATAAACACATATTAATAAAAGTTTTATTTCTCTCCAAGTCCCTCTCATTTCTTAGGGCTCAGAGATTGCGAAAGAATGGCTTGGGATCCCCCCCCCCCCACATCCAAACATTAGGAACCCCGCCCAAATTCCCGTAACCTCTAGTCCACATATGTTCCCCTGAACTCTGGAGGGACTGAATTCTGGGTAACCTCTGGAGTGGTTATGACTCATTCCCCTGTAGTAAAGGCTCTCTTACATGAACCACGGCAGTGGAATGCATTACATCAATGTATCAGCTTGAAACTTGTTCTGAGGGAACATTCATTCATAAAATGACAAATATAAGAAAAAAAAGAAAAAAAAGGTTAAAATATATAAAATACAAAATAACATATTACATAACACATATTGAATCTGTGAAATATTTAGATGACTTTCAATTTATATATACATATTTGTTTTATTAATTTGTTTAATTTATTATATGGGTGGGGTCATGTTTGTTCTTGCCTAAGGAACAAAGCAAGGACAACGCCCACATTTTGGGGTGACTTGACTCGGTCTACATCAGGGACTTGAAAACATGTCTGCAAAATACTGCACAGACAAGAGATTATTACAAAATGTAGGCCTACCATTATTAACATAATTACAGCTAAAAAACTAGTAAATGAATATCCATTGGATATTAATTTAACATTGTAAGAAACTTTAGTAATTATATTAACTAGCTATAGTGAGTCTAGTTTGGCAGAAAATATAGTGAAAATATAGTAACCATGGTACAGAGAGAGGGACATAATTTCGCTTGACTCTTTGCTCCTCACCCCTATCCCATAACTTTGATGTGTTTTTATAGAAAAGTCAACTCTTTCTATTACTAAACTTTCTGTATGACGCAGTTATCACACGGCCCCTGTAACCGGAAGTCCTGTGTTTTACACAGCAGACAGCACACGTTCCACACGAGCGCGTGAATCAGCTAGGGGGCATCGAGGGCGGGGCTGTACTGGAAAAAGGGGATGAAAAAAAAAAAAACAGGAATCCCGTCGACTGATGGGGGTAGTGGGGCTTTTGGGGTCCAGACTCAGCTAAGCCGATTATTTTAAATAGTCCACATGCAGAAACCAGGGAACAAAGTAAAATTATGACTGCATGCTATTGAAATGACGTGTTTATATTTGGATTGATTTAAATTAAGAATTAGTTATTTGAATTTAGTGGGGGAATAAAGAATTAAATTAAAAACATTCAAAAAAAAGCAAATTCTATCATCTACTTACCTTCCAGTGTGCACGCGCGCGCGTGTGTGTTTAACTGGATGAACAATTCGTTTGATATGGATCTTTTTAATGAATCGGTTCTAATTTGTTCACGAATTGGACAGCACTCGGATATTATCCGTGCTTTAAATTTGAGTCTTCCTCCACAATGCTATCCTATGACTTTAGAACGCTTTGAATATAAAGCACAAGTTGTGTGGACTATCTTTATGATACTTTTATAGTGAGATTGCCTCCTTTTGGAAAGATTCAGTCTCCATTGTCATTACACGAAAAAGGCCAACCAGGATATTATTTAACATTTATCGTTTTCTGAAAGTAATAGGACATAAGGGTGAAGTATGGCAGAATTGTAATTTTTTGGGGGTGAACTCCCTTTAAAATACATTCACGTTGGCTTTGTGTACGCTGTAGCTATAGTCTCCGCCCACCGATACTGCGCCCCGCCCAGAGAGTTTTCGGGGTCTCCCCTGCTGATGAATATACATGAGAGCAATGGGCGGAGCATCGCATGTGACTTAGGCGTTGGGTCATATTGTCCGCCCGCCCCCACTCCAAGTGTTAATTTACATTTCTAAGGGTCCTGTCTACAACTGAACTGTTTCCAAGAGAGAAAACCCAGATTTAACAGACACACCTTCATAACAGGAGAGGTAAACTGATGTTTTTTCCTCTGAGGTTCATCTGAAGTCACTTACCATAGAGAAGTATCGTTCAGGACTGATTTCGAGGTATGTGTGTGTTTGAATGTGTCTCAATGTGTTTTCAGGACGGTTTGCATCGAAACGCGTTATTTGTCGTTGTGGAAATGAGACTCGCGTTATTGGAAACGATGTTAATGAGCACAGTCATATTATATATTGATTATATATTGAATATATGAGACAACTGATCAAACAATGAGCAACAGAACAATAAAGCGCTCAAATCACCCGCTTCAGAACAATGGCAAACAAATGTTTGAAATATTGAAAGTAGGCGTGTTTCATATGACTGCGTTCACAATTCGAAGTAATTAATTAGATATTTATACTGTAAGATTAACATTTTTTGAAGTGTAAACTTGTATATAATACTATTAAATAGTTATATAGTTATTAAATATTATATATAAAATATTATATATATAATTCTATGATAATATATATATATATATAATTCTATGATTTTCACGTTAACAAAGGCTGCATTTCAGGAAGTGTAATGCATGCAGGTTGAGTAGAAAAAAAGTAACGAGTAGTCCCGTCAGCAGCATTTTCAAGCACATGGGACATGTCATGTCTTGTCTTGTCATGTTTTCCTCGCTGTAGAACAGTTTAGTGAAAAAGATTTCCGTTTAAAGTTGCTTTTGTCTTATTCATACTTGAGACCAAACCATAGGGGAACTTAATATTTGTATATTTCTAAAAATAGATGTTTTAGTTTTATTTTAATTCACTTTTACGGTAAATACTATGTCCAAGTGAACATATCTGAGTGACTCTGGTTAAGCTCAGCTTGTTAGTAGTAGAGATGTTGTTTAATGTTCAGTGTGATTATATTAAAGCAGGTTTTCTGTATTGGGGGGTCGGAATGGGTTGGTTCCGACCACATGTGTTTGCAATTTGGAGGCTGTTTTGTCAAACGCCTTACATCTGTTTTTTGATCTTTGAACCAATCCCCCACTACTGCTAGTGAAGTCTTCCCGTTTCTGTTTGCCTATCTCTATATCTTTCTCTCTCTCACACACGCGCGCTATCATTCTCTGTGTGTGGTTTCCGTTTTGTAGAACAGTGAATGTGTGTGAGAGAGAAAGATGCAGTCATGACTTCAGACTTCCCGTACATGATGATGCTAGTCTCTTGTGGATGGGTAGGACAGTGGAGTTGAGTGATTAGAGGTTCTCTGGGTAGTCACACGATGTCCTCATCCTTACAAAACAGCATTTTAGGTCATTGGTTGGTTACATTAAGAAGTGTTGAGGTAACATCCAGTCCATACTGTTCCGAGGGTACATTCTGCTTCCTCAATTTGACCTTTCTCAATAGATTTCCTTTGAGATGTAGAGAATCCAACAATGTATGCACTTTGACGTGGTTATTAAATGCATTTAAACATTAAAAATCAATACTTTGGCTTAAGTTTCTTGGAAATCTGGGAATGTCCTTTTGATGGAATTACCTCTTTTTTTAGCACTGTGAGTCAGCAGCATGCTCGGGTCTAGACTGAATTTTGTCTACACTGCATGTTGAGTGAGCATTTGTATGCAGCATATTGATTAACCTAATGAACATGTTGCTTTAGAGGAACTTCTTGCTGTTGTGGGGCTGTGGCATTTCTGTACACTTGAAATGCATCTATGGATCTTTGTTTTGGTCTGCGTGTTCACGTGTGCATGTGTCTCCGTGATGCTCGCTGTGCTTTGTTCTGTTACAGCAGAGCTGTTCTTTGACAGGTCTCTTTGTTTCCCCTTGTCTGCCCGATTATAACACATACCTTCTCTTGTATCTCATATGCATATTAAAAATGGTGATAATATATCATTTTAATATGACTGCATATGTGCTTCTGGCGCACAAAGGATTCTGAGTTATATCTGCTCATTAAAGCATGATGCAATATTCATGTAGGGTTTGAAATCATAAAGCACAGAGTGTATGTTTATGTTCTTTGTTTTCTCGTTTCCATGGATTTCTGTGGTGACGTTGACACCTAGGGGTTGGATTTTGAGTTGTTATGCTAAACGGCATGCATGTTTTGAAGAATGGGTCGACATTGGGATTAGTTGATTGGTTGGTGGTTTAAGATGGGAAATTGAAGAACTGATATTTTGCATTAATTATTTTTGTCAGATAGAAGTGCATACTGTGTTTTTGCTGGGGCATGAACAAAGAGTTTTGCCCCGAACCCATTATTAATGTCTCAAGCGTCTTTGGCTTAATTTTAGGTGAGAGGCTGAAGAGGATGGAGAATTGAGATAATATGCAGTTACATGTGTGATGCAGGATGTTGTTTATTATAGAAGGCTTTGCTTTTAATGAACACATGCGTAGAGCGATATCTTGTGCATTTTGACTAGGAGAAATTAGCAGTGGGAGAATAAATCTGGGTTAGGATGGGATTCTTTTAGCATAACGTTTAACAGAATCAAAGTTGCATCATCGAATTAAAATGGTTTTAATTTCAGACTTGAATTATGATGTAGGAAATTGCATGCTGTTTTCTTTTTGTCTTGTGGTTGTAATCGGTGTAATTTACGCCATCATAAAGGTCTGTGTGTAAGCTGTAGCTTTTGCATATTGTTTGCACATGAGTTTAGGTTTATGTTTGTGTGAATTGTAGATCTGTAGAGTAATCCAGACACGGACAGCTGTCTGTAAATCCTTTAGTCGGATCTGACCAATAGCTGCTTCGCATTCTGTTGCTGACATTGATTCCTCCCCTCCCTTTAAATCAAACAAAGAAACATGACAATCAGATACCTTTTCTCCCTCACCCGATATGGTCCAAGAAAGCTCACGGGGCAGAGTGAAGGCTGGACTAATGGATATTGTGTCTGATTCATGACCACAAGATAAATCTAAATCAGGATGTCACAGACTCGGATGAAACATTCTGTTCTGTGGAACATTTCATATTGTCTTAATATCAGCCCAAACACTTGAGAGGTGATATACCACCGGAATTATTACTAGATCTCAGTTTTGTGAATGTTGAATGTTGCTAGCGATAATTTTTGGTGGTTGCTAGGATGTTAATGGTGGTTGCTCGAGTGTTCTAGATTGTTGCTACTTTCTAGGGTGTTTTGGGTGTTCTTGGTGATTGCTAAAGTGTTAGGTGGTTGCTAGTGTGTTTTAGGAGGTTGTTGGAATGTTCTAGGTGGTTCCTAGGATGTTGTAGATGGTGACTAGGACGTTCTAGGTGGTTGGGAGGGTTCTTTAGAATAGATGGTTGCAGCTTGCTAGAATATTCTCGGTGGTTTTTGGATGTTCTATGGTGGTTGGGACGGTTCTTTAGAATAGATGGTTGCAACTTGATGGGATGTTCTAGGTGGCGTCTAGGATGTTGTGGTTTTTTTAAGGATGTTATAGATGGTTTCTAGAATGTTGTGGGTGGTTTTTGGATGTTCTAAGGTGGTTGGTAGGGTTCTTCAGAATAGATGGGATGCAACTTGATGGGATGTTATAGATGGTTTCTAGAATGTTGTGGGTGGTTTTTGGATGTTCTAAGGTGGTTGGGAGTAGGGATGCACCGAATGTTCGGCAACCGAAATTAAATAAATAAATATTTATAAGTATAAAGGCCGAATAAATTTTGCCGAACAATGACGTTTTAATGACGCGATCAAATAGTAACCCGCATAGAGTGAGAGGCGCGCGCTTTATGCAGCAAACATGTCAGCAGTGTGGAAGCACTTTAAAGTGTCAGAGAAAGAGGCAAAAACGGCCGTTTGCAGACACTGTTCTGCTGAATTGTCCAAACATCTGCAAAAACGTACAGCACTTCAAGTTTAATTTATCACTTAAAATCAAGACACCCCGAACATCATGCATAGTACGAGAAAGACACGGCGGCGGCTACGGCAACAGCAGCAGCGAAAAGGAAAGTAGGAAAGTTTTGTTGTGGGTTCATCCACATTTTTTGCACTATTCAATGCACATTTGTTGTTGTAGACATACAGAGTTACATTCTTTCAGCAGTCAGTTATAGGCCTAACATAGGCTATTCAAGAAGGGGGCCTTCAAAGATGGCCAAATAAAAATATATTTTTTATTTTACTAATTTATTTATTTTAAGTTATATTGTGCTTTGTTTGTATAATATCTGCTGGAATGTTAAAAAAATGTTCAGTGTTAAATAAATATTTTGAAATTATATTTTTGTTATTTGATTTATTTCTCTGAAAAGCAACACAAAATAGTAAAAAGCAAATTTTTACTATTTAATTATTGTAATGGTGAAAAAATTGGCAAAATAAATGGAAAAAATGCGAAACACCACGTTCGGTATTCGGCCTTCGGCCAAGCATTTCATTATTATTTGGCTTCGGCCAAGAATTTCATTTCGGTGCATCCCTAGTTGGGAGGGTTTTCTAGTATAGATGGTTGCAACTAGCTAGGATGTTGTAGGTGGTTTTTAGGATGTTCTAGCCTAGGTTGTTGGGAGGGCTCTCTAAAATAAATGTTTGCAACTTTCTGTAATGTGCCAGGTGGTTTCTAGGATGTTGTAGGCGTTTTTTTAGGATGTTCTAGGTGGTTGCAACTTGCTTTGATGTTCTAGGTGGTTACTTACACCTATTTTATCACCTCAATGCAAAAAGAATTGATCTGCATGATTTGAGGTATGATTAATATCTATAGCACAAATGTTACGTGTTTATTCAAATCACTAAATCTAGTTGTGGTACTTCCCTTGAATTGAGCAATAGTGATACTTCCCTCAGCAAGCACCACTAACAAAACTTGCTGTCTGTTTTCAAGCAGACACACAAATGACATGCATTGTAGACACCTGTAGTTGTTGTTTTTTTCTTTCAGGTTAAATACATTTGTCTGTGTGGACAGACAACGCTTGGTCAGCAGACTCTTTGATGGCTTATCCTCTTCATTATGAAGGCAGCAGTTGGCGTTTTGTTGTCATGCCTTTCATGGGAGTATTTGCAGTTTTCAGATTTTCCTGTATATAAGCCCTGTGTTTTAAATTGATGTTTTCAGTGTAAACTCTGGATATGTGTAATTGTATATTTAGTTTATTTTCTGCCTTTTTGTCACATTAAGACTGAGTAAAATAGAAATAGGACAGCAAGAATAACATGTAGTAATGACGAAAGATAGATTCAAAGTCATGTTGCCTATACATGAGCACCACGGATCAATGTGTCAATCCAGTGTGCTCTGTGATTTTTCTTTTTTCATTACTTGAAATCATTAGTCAGTAATCCTAAATATCACATCCTTTCAAATGCATTCACACACACCCGTCCCCAAACATACATTAGCACCTTTCACATGCCTCTTTAACGTATAAGCTGTGACCCAGCAGGTGCTGGCCACAGCTGAGCAGAATCAATGGCCTCTCTGTTCCGCTCTCTTTGTTCTATAGCGCACAGTTGCTGGATCTCTCATATACATACTTACACACACCTGACCCGTTCTGGGCAGTTGCTGCACCCCTGATCTAGTCCCCATATGGTCAGGGGTTTTAATGGTGACCTGAGCATGGAAATGTTGGTTTAGGCTTTTGATTACACCATTTGGCTTCTAGGGATAACTCACCAAAAAACATTTATTCTGTCATCACTTACTAACTCAACCATATGCCATTCCAAGTTGACACAACAGAAGATATTTTGAGAAATATCCTTTTTTTTTTTATTAAATCAGAATTTAAAAAAAAGTGTGTTCTGTAGAAGAAAGTCATACAGAATGACATGAGAGTTAGTAAGTGATGAGTTTTAATTTTTGGATAATTTTCAATAAAATATTGTGCACGGATAAATAATTTATAATAAATACTGCAAGAATTGTCATTGATTTCATGGTTACTTTACTTATCAATTATCAAATGACAACGATCCAATTTTTTTCATGCATAACGTATTATAAAGAAGAAGAAGAGTGAGTGATAAAGAGTTTCAACTTTATATTTCGGATCAAGTGCACATTTGTAGTATTTTAACGTGGATGAATCTTGACTACAATCACGTTTTATTGGTCTGCTAGTCAGACTTTGCAAGAATCTGACTACTGTAATTTCAGATGAACTAAATATGAATTATTACTTTAGTCTGACTGAAATGAACATTTTAAAACATTATTATTGTGGTTTATAAAGACCCGTATGCCATAGATGTATTCGAATAGGTTTTTTTGTTTTGTTTTTTTTGGGTTAAGGTGATGGCAAATTTTCTGTTTGTGTATTAGAAAGCCTTTGCAGGTTCATCACATTCCAGTGGAATGACATACCATAGTGTTGCACTCGCTGTATAATCTCCATTCATGCAGTATATCTCTTTTGGAGGTCCCCCTCTGAAGGCCTCCCTAACAACACACACACAAAACTAACATAATCTCCAGTTCATAATACCAACACTGTGCACTCGACTCATTGCTTTCTCATTTCACCCTCACTTATGACAGTCATAAGACCGGTTTTATAGTCATTTGGTGTTTGGTCACTGCTGAAACCGAATCAAGGGTAAAGCAAAAGCAGAAAAAGTTTGAACGTTTGAAAAAGCTTGTGCAGTTGGTGGGTGAGAGGAACAGGAAGTCAATTATCTCTAAGACCTCACAGAATTGAGAAAGATGTGTAGAAGCAGTAGGAGGTGCTGTGATGGTGTTTGAACACGCATGTCAAGATAGTGTGATTCCTAGTATCATTAAGTTGTGACCCACTCGACCAATTCAGTAAGAGCTAGAATATAAACTGTATGTTGTGCACAAATTAAGTGATAGATTTCTGTCTTTTGTTGTACATAGCACACATGATGGATTTGTGCCTATTGGTAATTTGATACAGTGCAGTAAGAGACATAATACTAGCTCACATATTTAAAAAAATTCCTTTTTTTCTCATGCCTGAACACAGGGATGGCAATTGGTGAGGATGTGTTTTTTTTGTTGGTGAAGATGCAGTTTCCTCAGTGGTGTTGTACTGTCAAACAACATCTACTTAGTCATTTTACTTAGGCCTAGTTGTTATTTAGTCATTTTATATACCTGTTTTTATTGACATCTGTAAGGCCTTTAAAGAGGTGAAATAATGTGTCTTTATAAAGTGTAGTTTGAAAGCATGTTATGAGGTGTCAGAATGACTGACAAAGTTGCTTGATGAGGGCAAAAACTTTCTTTGCTTGTCTCTTTGTATTGTTTTTAGCATATTATTTTGTCACAAGTTAGGGGGCATTTATACAACACCATTTTCAACTAAAAATTGAACTTTTTTTGTGCGTTTTGGCAGGTCATTTACATGATAATGGAATTTTGGGGGCCTGAAAATGCAGACTTTTGAAAATGGGTTTCAAAGTGCAAGTTTTTGAAAATGACCCCATTATTGTCTCTGTAAACTACAAAAACGTAAATTTGTGAAAAAGGTGACGTCATGCATAACTGCACAAGTCTATCCACCTTATTTTTCAACACTGAAGTAAGGTGTTTTCTGTGAATGTGTGAGGCTTCCGATTTATTTACTACTATAGGGAAATAATGAAAAGAATATCAAAATACAGTGTACTGTAAAACTGCTTGGGCTACAAATCGGCGTGTTTTATAATTAAGGTTTTTTAAGATTATATTTTAATTAAGACAATAAAGTAAAATAATATGGTAAGAAATACCAGTTTGCAATATCAAGCAGAATAACAAGCTGTTTTATATAGCTAAATAAAACTGGAAGCGAATGACCCTGCAAGCCAGAGACATTCAATTTACAAATGGCCGCTTCCGCTCTTATCTGAAAAACAAGGTGGATGGACACATAATGTTTCTTTACAGTGGCATTGCCGACTACTAGCCTGACATGCATAGTAAATCATTTTTGGTTTTCAAAAAACGCAAAAGCAAAAACTTCAGTTTTTAGAACACTGTTGTGTAGCTAGAGGGTGAAAAATAGTCATGAAAAGCTAAATTATGAGACTAAAATGATCTAACAGGAACAATAATGAAATGATAAAAAATGCATAATATGAGCTTTTTAAGGACAAAAGACCTGGAGACTCCCACTTGCAACTGCGCACTTGCACACATAAACAAGTGCTTCCTTTTCCCAGTATGCAGCAGTGTCATGACATCTCCTCATCACATGACCTAATTCTCTTGTGATTTATTTAAGGCCTGGCCTTGAAATGCCAGAGGTCCTGCCTTTACTCTGACTGGAAATTAGAATATTTCTAGACCTTTCATCGAGATCCAGCGATGGCCTCCCTAAACGGTGCACGATTTGCCATATTGTATGTCAACAGCGTTTCATTAATCAAGGCTATTGAATTATCGACTTTGCAACATGTAATGTTGTTTTTGACATCCACAGACACCAGAGAGCAGCGCAAGGAAAAGTTGTTGTATTTTTTTTTTTATTTGGAGCGTGAGAATATGTCAGTCCAGATGCACTTATCTCTTTTGACCTGTTTCCTGTGTTTATTAGTGTATAACAGAGATCGTCTCCACTGCCACAGATACACAACCCCCACAGCAATGCCCAGGTGCGTCCACAGATGGCATGAGCGTGGGCGCTGTGTTGGTGTTTTGTCTCAGCATTGGCATATGGACTGAATCAGTATTTGTCATTTTGTAATTTGACTGTAGTGAGTTGTTACGAGGTTGTACTTTGTGACTTTTTAATCATACAGACTATAGATGGCAGTTTAGCCTTCAGCCCTTTTGCTGTGGAGTCCAATTATTTTTTGTTGTTCATTTGAAAGGCTAATGCAGTGGGGGTGATGCAAGCGGTTTAATTCTAGTAAGATGAAGTGTCTGACCTCTGACCCTTTACGAGAAGACCATAAATGTTTATTTCTCTGTGCTGTAGGAAACCCCTTGGTTTATGAGATTTAAGATTTTCCACTGGCCCAGCTAAACTAAATGGATGAGATTCAGTTTAGGATAAGTGTGATTTGTTTTTTGCTGTTGTCTTCTAATTTAATTTTAAGAACTAAACTTTGCATTTGTGTGTGCATTCGTTAATTTTTAATAAGATCATTCTTTTTAAATCATATATGACTTGGCTATATAAATAATACTGAAATAAGACTACTGTTTCAATTTGTTAAAAGATGCACAGTATACGTGTCCCATAGACTTTGATTGTAAGTATAAGTCAGTACATTTACTTATTTGGCCACTAATGCATATTTAGCCTGGACTATTCATTTAAAAGATTACATGCAATCAGTTTCAGATCTGTTGGTTAGTGGAGGTCTGATTCATTCCCATCTATGGAAGACAGGTGGTTCATGAAAATGAGGGGGAGAAATGAATCGTCTAGAGGACTGTTGATACGAATTGATACCTCTGTGGTCTGTAATGACTGGCGGGGTGGGACGTGGGGGATGGTCTGGAAAGGCCTTTATGCAAAAATTAGGGTTTAGATGGGTTTAGAAAAGCGTGTAAGGGTTTTCTTGAGTGTTAGGATAGAAATGAATACATTATGAAGAATAGGAGAAAGTGACAGCACTACAGTACTAGTGAAAGGGATTTTGGTATTGGGGAGGGGCTAATATACACTCCTGCTGTGTGTAAACGGTGCCCAATACGGGTCAGATGGTGCAATAGACTGCCAGCTGCTCCCTTCCTCCCTGCATGTCTCTGTTCCTAATGAGAGCGGAACAAAGAAGTGGCATCCTTTCCTCCTCATCTCTCTCTGTGTGTGTCCCAATACTTGAGTCTCACAAATTAGCTTAGTTTTCATCTCCAAAATGTGTCCAAAATGGCAAGGTTTTTTTTAGAGTTTGTCTGTTTCCTGTTATTGCCTGTTATTGCTGTCCCATGTCTTCGTTCAAGGTCTGTGTGTGTGTGGGCATTGGAGAGATGACTGGAAAAGGAAGCTAAGGGTGATTGATTAAGGTGCGGCTACCCTCTGGTCTGTCCTATTATGTTGTTGACCATAAAATCACAAATCCAAATACATATTTGGCCAGATTGTTTAAAGTATTACAGACATCTGTATTGAATACCCCTATCATGCTGTTGGGGTCACATTTCAAGCCTGTGATTTTTGGATGTGATCTTTAGAACGAAGTCGTGCAACCGCATGACTCTTAGCAAATCTGCACAAACAATGATCCAAGTATATAAACACTCAGTGAAATCATGATGATGTCGCTGTGTGATCATTTGCAGTAATGGTTAGTGCTCCAAGGGAGGTGTGGGTGTTTTCTTTTCTGCAGTTCCCAAGCTGTGTGTGTGTACTTGTTTTAGCTATACTTGTGAGGACCAAATGTCCTCACTTATATTGTGAAATAGTTTGTCAACCCACTAGCGAGGACATTTGACTGGTCCACACTAGTTAAAAAGACTTATAAATGAGCCAAAAGATGTTTTTATTTAAATCTAGGGATGGTCACATGTTTCTGTGATGGATAGGTTTAGGAGTAGGGGTTGGGTTAGGTGATAGAAAATAGAACCTGATATAAAATCAATGGAAGTAAATGCAATAATGCAATGTCCTCACTAAGATAGCAAAACAAACCTGTCTGTGAGTGAGTGTGTGTGTGTGTGTGTGTGTGTGTGTGTGTGTGTGTGTGAGAGGGTTGATAAGGGCCATCCAAGTCATTATGATTCACCATTCCACTGAACTCTCCTTAAGGATTTTGTGTCTTAATTAACCATTGCTGTAATGCCAGGAAATGTAGTTTCCAAATTATTACAATTGAAAATAACGGTTTTCTACTTCTGTCTACTGTTGGTGTTCTTTAGAATGAAATGCATCACACTAGGTTTAACACACACCCACATTTTAATGTTAATTCTTCTGGTGTTAGGAATAATGTAGGCCAAGTTTTTGAACAATCATTGACTTGTAGATGTGGTGGTCATGTGCATGTCTTTAAATACGAAGTATGGAAAGCATCTCGATTACCAATAGATGGTGTTTTTGGATTAGGGAGGAAGTTTTGATCTCTGAAAGTTACTGTGTGTTTTGCAATGAACTGATTCAAAAGATAAAATTAGTTAGCAAAGTCATCCATGTATTGCTTAATTTTGAAGATGCAAGTATAAGTTAAGTTTAATCACTTGAATTAGTGTTATAAATTCAAATGATTTAACTTAATTTGATTTAAACGTCTCTTTCTCAATCTAACTGGAATTTTAAGTCTTAAATTCAAGTGGAGAATGAACAAAAGGACTGCAGCTTTTAAACATTAATGCAAATCTGGCTGATATGCATGATCGCCCATATGTATTGTGATGTTAAATGAGAGCTGTCCGCTTCAAGTGCAAGTCTATGTGCTGGAACAAGGTACTAGTCTGAGGACTGGCAAACAGATGCCTGCCTAACACCTCCATTCCTTCTTAATGAGTGACTAGACAGTTTACAAGCATTCCTTTAGTACTTGCATGCACAAACATAGACATGCATGCAAATAAATGCTCTGATGTATCATCATCAATGCACGATCGATCTGAAAATATATTGAAACGCTCAGCCCTGGACACGCCCGTGTGCTTACTGTTGCAGTGGTCACCATAGCGATGTCTGTGCCCTGCGCAGGGTTGAAGAGTGCAGCTCTGTAATTAAAAGCTGGATGTGGGCCTTTTATTAAATACACTTGTCCTGCAGGGCTGCCTGTGCAGAGACTTGCGCAGATAAGCACTGCACAAACCATGCAAAAAGTGTTGATACTGTGACATGAAGTTAAATGGCATGTAGCTTACATTGTTTGAACATATTTAGTACCTGTTAAAGTGATAGATTACACAAAAATGAAAAAGCTGTTATTATTTACCCACTCTCATGTTCCAAACCTGTATGATTTTCTTTCTGCAGAGTAAAAATATTTAGAATTTTACAGTGACTGAGTGTTGGAAAAAAGCACCGTAAAAAGTCATAAAAGTGGTCTATGACCTGTGGGCTCTATTAACACAATATGATAGCTTTGTGAGAATGTATTTTTTTACTGATAATCTTATCGATAACCACTTTGTCAAGATCACTGATTGAAGTAAGGGAATTAAAAATAGACAACTGAATAGATAGTTAGATAAACAATTTATTGTCCCTTAACGGGAGATTTGTTTTCACAGACTGTCATACAGTACACGCAACTGGCAAAAACAACAACAACAACAGCAACCAAAAAAAAAAAAAAAATCAGTCTCATTTAGGAACGAATCATGCAGGGGTGCATTTCCCAAAGCCAACTATAGTTGCAAGTTCTGTCGTTACCAACCATAGACTATAATAAAATAGTATAAAAAAGAAAAGAGAAAATCAGCAGAATTTTTGAACATAATTGGCTAATAGTGTTTTTGGGAAGCGCAAGATCGGTTTTGTGAACTGAATCAATTGATTCATTTGTCATGTTTACCCACCACGCAAAGCACACAATTGACTCTTCGCAAAGACCCGCCCCCTTTAGTTACTGTTGCTATGCCCGACAACCCATGAGCTCTCACACCACACATCATGTTCTCACGCAGTGAAAAATACATCGCGGCGCAAAGAGGACACTGACAACGTATGAAATGGTTTCATATTTAAAGTATTGTAATTTTTTTTAAAGAAGTTTAAACAATAAATACAGTATAGTGGCTCTTTTATGTGTTGTGACGTATCGCTGTAGCTCCTTCAATTGGCTCGTGAACCGATCATCTCTTCATACTAGTTCATTTATAGCATCAAATAAACATGAATGGACATCAGAAGGAATAATGTTTCAAGCGTGAAAAGACGCGAGTACACACAGTTTTTCAAGTTCACCAACGTTAATCGACTAACTCCCCTAACTGCTTTGTCAGACAAAATGGCGGATTCGGGGTTATGATTGGTTAGATTGCCTGTCAATCAAACTGTTTGAGAAGGGTCAATTGCATCACGATTTCTCCCCCCAGTGGTGTAGTCTACGTGATACTCGCCTATATGCCGTATACACACTAGGAAAGGTCAAGTATTTCCGTGTATCCACTTAAAAAAGCACAAGGATACGGATTTAGCCCTGATTAATGTGACGGGATCGCTGTAGCACCTCAGTTTAGAGAAGCGGCAGCCCGGAAAGCATGTAAACCGATTCACTCGTTCGTTTTAATACCATTTATAGCACGAAATGAACATGAATGAACATCTAAAGATCTGTTAAAAGATAAAGTATAACTTACCGAAATCTGTATCATGTTTCATGTATTCGCTCAGTGAGTGTTTTAACTGCGGAAAGACATTAATAAAACAGCTTGTAAATGTAATGTCACGTTTACCTCAGAACAAACGTATTCACTGACTATAAGCTCGTAAGTCAGCTAGACAAATGAACTCTTCAGAGGAGCATTTAGCTAAATATATGCACCATATTACATGTTATTTATAATATGTTCTTCAGTAGCCTATTTAATAAATTGAATAAATTTGTCAAGCTGACAGCCGTCAATGATTATATTTCAAAAAACGAATTGTAGAAATCATTATGAAGTTAGTAGGCCTATTTTATATTTATTATACAAATTTTCTTGTGTATTTTGTTTGTATACAAATCAGTTCATTTTAACCTTCAATATTAATATAGTACCAACTGATTCCCATGTATATTTTGCAGCATTAGTTGAGATTTATTTTCTTGAGAAAATTTGTCATGTACTGTATCTTATGTACAGTATATCCAAAATAACTGATATTGAATAGAATTACAAGCTTGTGAATCGAAATGCATAACTCTGAGGACAGACTGGCAGGAAATTGGGCGAAACAGAGAACAAAGAACAAAGTCCAAACAGGGTGATATTGTAATATACTGATAAGCCTCATCTTTCCATTAATAATAGTTGCAACTTGCTTCCTTAAATGTACATTGAAAATTGCCAGCTGATAAAACCTATGCTCCAGGAACCATATATGAATACATGTAGATCTTAACTGGCTGAGTCAGATGGTGATCAGTCAGTCCAGTCTCTCCAGATGTTAATGTCATTGGCTATTAAAGTGTTGCTTATAATACATTGACATGTTGATAACACACACACACATATAATAGGCAGTCTTTCACAGAATGCTCTCAATTACATATTTCCATACTCCCGCTCTGGGACAGGTATGTATGAGGCTGGGAGGGAAGAGTATGAGGCTTTTGGAGACTGACGGCTTCAGTTCCCATTCGGTCACTTTCATTATTGAAAAGAGCGGCCAGAGAGATGATGGGAGCAAGAAAGTCACACAGGTTTGGAACACTGTGAGGGCGTGTAACTTTCCCTTTAACTAGATAAGATCAATGTACCATGGTGACTTGAGAAATGAGACTTCTTGTTAGAGTTTGTGAAAGTCTCAACACAAATTTTCGACACATTTAGATTCCGATATCAACAGGAACTAATCTTCCGTTACATCTGAAAGGGAACTTTGAGTGCAGATACACACATTACTGACTTCGACGCACAGCATTAAAATAATAGCATCCACTTTCCCCAAGGTATTCCTCCTGAATGCATTATGAAATTACTGGTTGTAAATAACACTGATGTGATTTTACCATATGCATGTGCAAAAGCATCAAAAATGCTAAAGTTATTGCACTAAAATACAGCAGAGTTGCAACTCAATTATGTGTATTTAAACAGTGATCAGAGTTAAAAAAGGCTGTAAACAAACATGGCCTGCAAAGAGCGTTGTGACATAATTTACCCTTGTCCTTGAGGCATTCGCACAGTGTTTGGAATGTTCTCATTGTTCCTTAAAATTAAATTATGTCACGACAGTGAAAACTGTTGTGCGTCACTTGGCTCATGGCGGGTTGTTGACCTCTAGCGGTCAGCAAATGAACTGCAGCTCAGATTGTAGCCTACTCTGCGTTGCACAAACAGGCTACTTAGACGTCTTTGATTCTGTAATAAAATATTGTTGCTATTTTATTTCTTTTATGATGTGATATAAATGTCATCTTGTACACCAAAAACCTGCACTGCTTACTCTAAATCGATTAATTCATTTTTGAGGTTAAAATAAGATTATGAAAGTGGTAATGCACATTAATGTGTTAAAATAACACATTGATTTAAAAGCACTTTGAAATATTAAATACATTTCTGTTGCCCCATCACATTCAATATTTTCTTCCTATTAATAGCTCTAACTTTATAGTTTATCCTATATATGGAAGCGCACCTGTGTGAATTCTTTAGTTGGGAGTGTTCATCATTTTATTGCTGTGTATTTGACGCCACACTCTTTGATGTTTATTTCTCGGGTGATAAAAGATTAACCGGGATGTTTGAGCGAGCTGTTCTGGCAGAGGTGGGTGGGTGGGCTGTTAGGTAATAAAGCATCAGGCGGAGTCAGAAGAGCTGTTTATAGTGCGCAGCGCTCTGTCAGAGATACAGAGTCGCAGTTTCATCTAGCTGTGGGAAGTACTGCTTAATATCCTGAGATTTTGAATAACTCAAACGCAGAGATGACAACCATGTTCAGATACCCTGTGTTTCCAGTCCTTCCAGGTGAGATTTGGGGGGTTAAATGTATGTTAGTAGTTCGCAGATAACTTGGAGACACACTTTTTGGCAATGCAGTACAATTTTAGGTTAAAAGTATATGAATGTATAAGTGAATTTTTAGATGCTGTCTTTAAATGTTTTATTCATCTTTTCATTTTATTTTAACTAGTCTTGCCAATTGAATTAAAACAAATACTAATACAAATGTTGTATCTTAATTAATAAGGTTAAAGTATAATTTGATATTTATTTTCATTATTATTATTATTATTATTATTATTGTTATTATTATTGTTATTAACTTTTAGAATAGTTAAATGGACAAAATTGAAAAAAAAAAAAAAACGTAAATATTTGGTTGACCTACATGTATTTAATGCCGTCTGGTTTTTGCTTGTAATTTCACATTGTTATGTGTGTCACATGAACACTATAATATAAAGTATTTTAAGTGGTGTTTATTATGTTTATTCAAATATAGTTTATCAAATTGCTGGTTGTTTCAGCATTTTAATTGATATGATTTCAGTTTGATTTCAGTGATATGTGCTTGTTTGTTAGTGTGTAGTATCCGGTTGTAAACAACTATGTGAGATAACAGTCACATGGGCCCATCATTCTGTTTAATGATATCAGATTAATAAGATAAACCAGTGAGTGAGTTTTATTTATTGCCTGATATGAAAGTTTCAGTGAAACCTAAAGTATGGGTTTTCCCCTATTTATATTATTATTATTATTATTATTATTATGTTTTAAATAATGTATTTTGATCCCATGATCTGGGCTAACTTAATTCTTTGTTTTATGTGACATTGTTTTATTTTTGACATATTAAAATACAGATACTCTCTAGGAAATGTGGTTTGTTTTTAAAACTCCATATTTGACAGAATTCTAATTGTTTTTATAAATATATATTCTATATCTCAAACACTTAAGTGTTGTTGTGATAC
Source organism: Zacco platypus (assembly GCA_038088235.1). Taxonomy (NCBI): domain Eukaryota; kingdom Metazoa; phylum Chordata; class Actinopteri; order Cypriniformes; family Xenocyprididae; genus Zacco; species Zacco platypus. The sequence goes on along the minus strand of CM076075.1, from coordinate 20,811,610 downwards.
AGCAGTTTTTGTCATGACTCCAGTCTGTATGCATACTATTACCATTTTAAAAAGAGCACATTTAAAGAAAGTTCTGGTGTTTTTTTTGCCTCATTCATGACATTGGTTACTGTGGCTGATATGAAATGAAAAATGTAATTTCATTTAATTGCAGCACTTTTTGTTTGTTGTAACAGATGTTCAAATATATGTCTTTATTTAAATGTATATCTTATGTCTTTTTCTCAGGGCTGGATCAGGCAGACATACCAGAGGGACTGTCCCGTGTGCGGAGCATTATGGCAGAGCCAGACTATATGGACGGTGATGGCGATGACCTCATTAAGCCCAAGAAACTCCTCAACCCAGTGAAGTCCTCCAGAAATCACCAGGACCTACACAGAGAGCTCCTCATGAACCAGAAAAGGTGATGTATATACAGCCTATGTTAGATCAGTCCTCCCACATCTGTACTTCTTTCTCTGTGACTTTCCTCTCAGAATTCTGTTTCTTTTTGTTACGCCCCCACCCAGCTGCAATCGTGTTTACTCCTCTCACATGAATACGTGCGTCATTTTCATCATCACTGAGGGCAAATTATCTGACCCTGTTGTGTGGGCACATACCAATTATAAAACATTTTATTTAGGAAGTTGAAGCTGAAACAAGTTCTCATTGCAATCCTTTTTCATATAAAAAAATATCTGACCACATTTGGTCACATTTGATCAATCAGAATCAAGCTTTCTGTGATAAATGCCTGTATGACTTGTTATGCGTCATATAATGGTCAATTTCAGGCTTTCCACTGTTGCATATTTCACAGAAAAGTTAGTCTTTCTGAAAGCTGATGCTGCCGTGAAGACTTTCAGGATAAGATGAATGATTTCCCCCTGGCAGATCCCTCTGTGTTTGTGTGCTGTATCTAGGCAGACAGGAACCAGGAAAAAATGCACGGGGAAACAATTAGTTTGAGTCACTCATTCTAGTCCTCTCTGCCTCATTCTTTTTCTCTCCGTTTCTCTCCTTCTCATTGGTGATGAGTTGTGACAGCAAGGGTATACACATGCTCCCTATTACGTAAAACAGTTTTTTCTTTTGCAGTTGGAAGTTATTAGCAAGATCCCCTGAGGGTAGAAGTTGTTCTTGCAGCTTTGATGCAAACAAAAACGGATAAGTCACGGCACAAGTCATTTATGTTGCAAGAAACATATAACACACAAAGTCTCGGATACCAGCATGATTACATAAACTCCTGTCCACTGATTCTCATCTCCCACATTAGTTAAGCATGTATCATTCTGTTTGTCCTCTGCTGTGCGTGAATCGAAAATCAGAATCCTCCACTGGGGCTCTATTCCAGTGATTCCCAATCAATCAGGGGTTAGTGTATACTTAAGCAGGTTCCTGGCCGTGCTTTTTTCTTCGGTGAGAAAAATCTCCATGCTTGCCCCCAGAATAGTAAAAATTTGTGAAAGACACACAAGGTCTGGTGTTTTGTTAAAGAGAATGTATAGATATATATATTTTTAATTGTTATATAAATAAAATATTTTATAATCGGGGGTGTTACCTCCGAGACGGCAAGGGAGGCAGTGCCTCCTCCAAAAAAGTGGGTGACAAAATAATCCATTTTACAAAAATAAAACAATGCAAATATTACAAAATGTGATATTAAAAAGTAGGGCTGGGACAATACATCATTTCTCTATTTGCAATACAATGATTCTGGAGATTTACTCTCTTGAATCGATTCTGAGCTTAGTTTTAGCAGCAGATTGCACTCTAGGCCAGTTTTTAACCACACACTCAAATGCTCATGAAGAAGAGTGCTGGAGAGTGCTCGTGTGTTCGGCTGATTCATGTAAGAGGTTAAATATACTTGCAACTCGGCTCAGATTGTGTTTATGGCACAAGATTAATGTAAACAGCCATTTCAACGTTAATTTGTTTCAACCTTTTTGAACTTTATGAATGATTATTTAGCTTTAAGTCGTGTGTGTGAAGGAACTGGAAGCAAGCCGAGTACGGGTATTTCTAAAGCACGTAGTGCCATTTGTTGTTAAAAACTAAGATCAGAAATACATCAGAATATATCAGAATCACTCCACATTCTTTGTATTGCGAATCAAGAATCAATGTATTGTTCAAGCCCTAATAAAAAGTGTATAAATTACTCGTTTTTCCAAATTAACGTTTTTCAGCAGTGACACCAGCAAGTTAAGGTACAGCGGTAGTCTGCGACCCCCTAAAATTAATTAAAAGGCCGCCTTGCTCATTACATTATCTAATATATGATGCAACAGACTATATATAGTGTTGGTCACGGTTTTGGTATGTTACGGAGATATTACTAAAGGGGTTGTGGAGGTACATGAAAACTAATCTCCTCACAGGCCTGGAAATCATCAGGCTATAATTTCAATTTTCACACTTTTTGTATTTTTTCCTTAAGAGTATTACTTGATGTAGAGTGGGAAATTGAGTGTGTACACTTGTTTTGGTTTAGGAAAAGGGAACATTTCCATAATCTAAATGGGATTAGTTCCAGATGTGGTGCTCAGAGGGATGCTGAAAGATGAAGAGTTACATAAGAAGAATTACAGCGTCCCCTAGACTTTCCTCCTACCCTTTCTCTGTTCTCTTTCTCTGACGCCCACCTTCTGTCTGCCTCCCACCCTGCTGTACACTAACACTCAAAGTGTTTCTGTACACTCAGTTATGAAATCAATTCTACAGCCAGGGCAGAAGGTGAAGAACACAGAGTGATGGAGAGATGGAGGTCAGGCTATATATAGTCTATTGCATCATATATTAGATAATGTATTGGGCAGGGTGGTCTTTTATGTAATCGAGGCTGGCCTCTTCTTTGTTTTTTTCTTTCTGTCGCTATTTATCTGTATCTGTCTCATTCTCTTTTTTTCTGTTATATTGCCCAACTGTCTGTGATGAGTAACCACACATAAGGACAAAGTGACTGTTTCTAGCAGTTTCCAAGGGACCAGTGTGTTCCTGCAGACGGCAGTGTTATATAATCTGTGACGACACACACTAGCATTCCTGAAGATGTTTTGTACCTTAGCTATTCACAGAACAGAAGTATTTTTAATCTTTTCATCCCAGGTACAGCTGCAGTGAAAGCATCAGTCTTAAAGGGATAGTCCATCTAAAAAGTAAACTTTTGCAATCATTTACTCACCCTAAACCTGTATGACAGACTTTCTTCCAAATTATATTTAAAACAACATTTAAACCTCATTGATTTTCAATGAAGGAACAAAAGGACACTGATGGGACTGACGTGAGGGTGAGCAAATGATTACTAGCCCTTTACATACAGTGTTTTGCAAGCCAATTCATTACATCCTAAAGTCAATTCACTATGAAATTGAACTTGTTTACTCAGTCTCAGATCCAACCATTGTTCTAGTTCTAGCTGAACGACAAACAACCATAAAACCACACCTATGAACAAAAGCACACCCTTATCTTAATAGTGGCTCAAATGAAGACAATGGCTTTTGAAAAGTTCACTGGTCAGACTAATGCACCAACCAGCAAAGACTGACTGTGGTAACTGGGCTAATTCTACTTTTATTTATTCTTTTCTTATGGTAGTTTAAACTGGAGTAGTTTAGACTCAAAGTAGAGAACATCAAAATAACTCTTACTGTTTCCAGTGAGTAAAAATGTCTCAATATCAAAATGACAAAAACCGAATTTTAAGACACATGGTTGTTGTTCTGATTGTAGTTCTTTTCTTGAGATGGAAAGACACCATTTTATTAGTTTCCGCTTGGCAACACATATTGCTAATGGATTTGTTCATTAAAAAGATCAGTGCGCTGAATCATAAACCAATGAATTATTTATTCAGTCTTATCATGTTTGTGGCGTGTAGCTGATCTGTAATTGCACTCATAAAGTTACCTGCGCAACAGACACACGTGAGTAATGTCTGATGTGCTTTTGTTGTTGTTATTTCTCAGAGAAGAATGAATAGTTGGAGGGAGAAAGTAAAATACTGTTGAGAAACTAAATCAGTGACATGACACAGAAATGGAGAATGGGCAGATGTGTTTTCTGCACTCACCTGGCAGAGATTCTCATAATTTTTTTTTTTGGAGCCATAGTTATATAACCGCTGCCCAAATAGCCAAAACATTTCATCTATTTTCTCAGCTCTGATATTCTCATTAGATCCTTGCATTTTTTTTCCTTCATACTAGTCTAGACAAGTCTACAAGTTTTGGAAGGACTTACAAAGGAGTCAGCAAGTCTCTGGTGTGCCAAGCAGAGAGCTGGATTATATTAAAATACAGCAGAAGAGGACAGATTTTTGTGTCGTTGTCTTCAATGTTATGTTATTGTTATTTATATATAGTATATAGTATAAATTCATATTTTGAATTGGCTTTCATTTTAGTTTTTAGTAATTTTATGTGCATTTATAAAAATCAATATAGCATTAATTTTTATTCCAGTTTTAATTTTAGCTATTTTAGTACTTTTAATTTAAACATTTATTTCAGTAATTTTTTTGGCAACATTTCAAATTTAAGTTTTAATATTTATATTTTAATTTATATCAGGTTTATTTCAATTACTGAAAAAGACTTGAATAGTTTTAGATGAAACTAAATAAGCCACGCAAAATGAACTATGAATTGTTACATTAGCCAGGCATTTTTAATAAATATTACAATTATTAATCATCAAATTGTTTTCTCAGTCATCTGCCCTTTAAGATATCACATTGGCATCGGTCAATCACGTCAGTTGAGTCTTTTCCCAAATACTCTAGATGTGTTTCTCTGAAGTTCATTACATATGAGTTAGCTGGAAGTGTTTCATAAACAACTGGTTTTAGCCTTGTTAATTTTGAGAAACATGAGATTTGAGAATGACGCAATAAAGATGTCACAGCAAAGTACTGTAATTTAAATAGTTAATCTCCATACGCTCTAAATGTACAACAGACTCTGGACGTTACGAACCAGTTCCAATCCCTAAAACCATACTGGATTACTCTATTTGGGTCAATCAGGATTTTCAGTCACATTATGTAACCCTATGGATTATTACCCTAAAGTGTGCAAGTCATCTCATCTTTTGCTCTCTCACCGAGTCAGACCTCTGAATGAAATCACGAAATGGATGCTGTGACGATTTTAAACCCCAGCACTCTGTTTTAAAGGAGGTACCTGAGCCATATCTTACACTGTGTCTATACTGGATGCAACAAAGCTACTTGCAAATCCATTTGTTCTTTGTGTCAGAAGTAGCGCAAGCACTTCAAGTATGTCAGAAATGGAATGTGGCGTCAGTTTTCTGTCGGGAATTTGTCACGTCGTGCCACGTCCAGTGTAGACAGCATCACTGATGATAATGGGTTCTATTTGCTTTTTCCGTGTCGCGTCCCTCCCATCCAGTGTAGACACGTTTATAGACTTCAGGGTGGGTTCTTCTGACTTGGGTTGCCTTTTCTGGCAATGACCCAGAACACCGCATAGCAACACCCTAACAACCAACCATAGCACTCTTGCATCATGGTGGTTTTGCAGTGCAGAAAATGTAAAGATCTAGATGCTTATTGTCGTGTTTTCATCATCTTCTTGTTTTTGTTTATCACAGGGGCCTCGCACCGCAGAATAAACCAGAACTCCAGAAAGTGATGGAGAAGAGGAAGAGAGACCAGGTGCTAAAGGCTCAGAAAGAGGAGCAGGAGGCACACAAGAAAAGGTCAGACCTTGAGCTCGAGCTCATGAAGAGACGAGAGACGCTTGAACAGGTATGTCTTCTCAACTACTAAGACATTGGCGTACATTGAGCGTATCCAGAAATAATTGACCAAAATGCTCTTTTTTTTATGTTTAGCTGGAATTGGAACAAAATAAGAATGAAGAGGAACAAGAAAACACTCCAGAGTTTGTCAAAATGAAAAGCAATCTAAGAAGAACCAAACAGGAAGTGGACGGGCAGGAGCGTGCCACCTAGAAACAGTTTCTATGTCACATTTGTTGACATGGCAACTGGACTGTGGTTTGTGGGGATTTCCTGGTGTTCCTCCCCCATGTGTCCCTGTGAAACAAGTGACTGTAGACGAACGGTTCCTGTTGCCTGCTTGCAGACGCAACCAGTATTCACGCAGCCTCTTTTCCTGAACAACAATCACAAATAAAGAGGATTGAAGAGTAAACAACACGCATACACAAACTTTTGCACATGGGCGCAGCCTCTTTGCCACTGGTTGACCGGCTTCAAAGAACATGCATGGCGGAACAAACAGAGACCACATAATTACTTTGTTTTTTTTTGGAGGGGGGCACATGTTATTTTACTGTTTTATTTTCAAAACCTGAAATGGGACACTGGATGGACTCTTTTAAGCCAAAACAATCCTCTTTTATTTATGTTCAGCATAAGCTTTTGTTCAAAAGGGCTTCTCAAGACATCTTCTTCTTGGTTGATGATTTAAAAAAAGAAAGGAAACTAAAGTTACAACAATGCAAATTGTGATGCATCATGCTTGCTTTTTATGAATTGTTATATTTGTGCGCTCCCTCTGCTAAATTTCATAAGCAATACTAGTTCTAGTTTTGTGAGTTTTCTTTGCAAATATTTTTGTTATACCTTTTTTAATGATTACATTACTAATAAGTTAATACACTTTAGTTCAATGTGATATTAAACGCAAGCGCATGTGTTTTTTTTCACTTGAATGGTAGAAAGAGAAGATATGTTTATTAAGGAAGAAAAACACATGGTTTTGTGTAGATTTGAGCCAATAAATAACCACTCCTTGTGTTCCCTTAAAACCTTCTTTTAATAAATATTATTTTATCATGTTGAATTCTTTCATTTGATCTGTATATGAATCTCTGTGTAACTAATAAGTGTAGGTGATCTTATATAAGAAGGTAATTCTTTTCAGATTTTTATGTCGATAAGTGAGTGGAACAACAGCCTTGAAATCCTGCAACTTTCATGAAGAAAAGTAGGTGTAAGTGAGTCATCTGGCATTTGCACGACAAGGTCTGCACCTCCCACGACAAATGAGATTTTCCCATATAAAGGGATAAACATGAGTCTAAACGATTCACAAGTAACTGCTTGAGACTTCAAAAGCATTGTGATGTTTTGCTTCATTTTGTATCTGGCATCGCAGAAGACGTTTAGTTCAATGCAGAGAAGCAATGTTGGGACACTGGCCTCTTAGTTACTCATAAAATGCTATTAAAAGCAAAATAAGCAATAGAAATGAAAATAGAGCGGGTCTTAATTCCAGGGGTTTTTATGTAACTGTGCTGTGTTGAACAGCTGGCAGCAAAAGTAGGTCTGAGCGAACTGTGTCACAGACACTGAAAGAAGGCCTTGAGAAAGATAGCTGAAATAACAAGATCCGATGTCAGACCTATATTTTCAGAAGGTCCATTTAAGGCATTGTCTCAAAGGGAGTTTGCAACAGTCAGTGATGTAATCTGATATTCTGATGTAAATGTCTTTTTAAGAAAACTATCCCTCTTTACATCTTTGTGCACGTTTTAGGTTCTCTTTTATTTTGAATAAATTGATACTATTGACCGGATTGGAAATTAATAGCAAATTTATTTCATAAATCCATTTTCAGAAAGAAAGAAAGAAAAAACAGTCCTGAGGCAATGAACGACTCATGGAAAAATGGCAAAAATAATCTATGCCTCTAAACAAAATACAAATCCTACCCCTGAGGACAAATTGACACAAAACAAAGAACAACAACCAACGAACAGCACAGAACATACATGCACTGTATATAGGGCTCTCTAACAAAAACACAAATTAAAAAAAAGAACCCATTATATTTACAATCTAAACAAAAACAAAGAGCAAGAGACACAGCAGTTACAAAGTATTAAAAGCACAAGAGAAAGATATGTTTTTAACATGGATTTGATTGTTCCACAGTTGAGGGCCAAGTATTGTGAAGGCTCGATCTCCTCTTAAATGTAAATGAGGAACCCTCTATGAGAGAGGAGGAGAGATATGAAATTAGTGGTGTGATGCACCAAGAATACACAAATGCATAATATATTTTAATTGCATCGACTCTAAACATAATTTTAATTTAATGCTGAAAAAGTACATATGACTTTGAGAGACTCACTTCCACTGCTGATTTTTCAGCTAGTAGGTGTAGGAGTTTGTATATGTTTAAGTAAGTTAAAAAAAAACTTTATTTGTCCCGCAGTGGGGAAATTGCATAAAATTGCATAAAGGTGTTTATTTTATTTTGATGATTTCAATAGAAAATCTTTGTGGTTGTTATGTGCACAGAATGGCACCAAATAGCATCCTAGGATTAGTTGTCACAGACATCTTTTCATCCGGTCAAGAGAAGGACCTGTCTTATAATTGCCCGAGACGGTTCTGTCCACAGGGGGCGCTTGGCCGCTCAGAAAACAAACCTAGTACGCTTTTTTCCTGAATCTTACTAAGTGATGCACAGTGACATTATAGTCGCTTACTTGTAATAAATGCCAGAATCTGAATCCTTCATTCAAATGCAGATATGATCAAGTACTTTCTATAAAATGATTTTGTGAAACGCCATATCTCTGTAACCACAGATGACTGTGATTAGCCCATACTTAGTAGCGATGAGAAAAGGAACATCTGCCACGTGACAAAGCTGTCTATGTTCAGTTTGTAGCAGGAGTCTGAACAATAATTTACGAGTAAATAACAATACAATAATAATAAATACAATGGAAATCTAATAAACTAGACAACCATATTGTTAGGTCCCATTGTGTCTGACTAATTAGAGACAACTTTCGGGCGATTAAACTCCTTGCTTATTTAGTATCCCGTTTTTTGCCGTTTGCCATTCTACCAACTCTATTTCACTAAAGGTGTTTTTTGTTACGCAACAAAACCATGTTATCAAAAAATAAATAAGCAATAAGATAAATAAATACATTTATACGAATGTAAATAATAATAAAAAATCTTTACAAAAGAAACTGAAAGTTATGTTTTCACACAGGCAAAATTCGGGGCAGCCCACTCACGCTTCAGACATGGCGGCGCAGATGGCGGTAAATTCAGGTATAAATGAATATATTCTGTTTTATAAACACGTTCCATGTTTTACACAGTATAGAATTTCGAATAATGATTTCGGTATTCAAACCAATGTAATTAAATAGATTTACTTTGAAACACTTTGTCGACTCTCCATGTTATCTTCATTAGTAAAAATGTTGAAAGTGTGTAGCTATATGCGTCACACTACATTAGTTATTATTATCTATTCACATTGTCATAATTATTATTACTACAGGAAATGTCGTTGTAAGACCATCATCTCTGTGTGACCAGACAAAGCAGTTTATTTGGAACAACAATGTCTCTTAAAAGAAACTTGTGAATACGGTCTTTATTTGTAAATAAGGTTAATAATGTTTGATATAAGTCGACCAAGTCTTTGTACAATCTCTTGTGTTAATGATAATACTGTTATAATCAACCTCTAATTTTAAGTCAAGGCAACTTGGAAGCACTAAAGATTTTTTGTGGCAAATTGTTGGACAAAAAAATGAACATGAATAACTGATTCAGATCCTCCAAATAGTCATCGATAGTGTGTGTATACAGAAAAAGAATGGATTTTTATCATTTTATGCCTAGTTAATTTTATTTATATTGTGCTTTATATAGATTGTTTCAAAGCAGCTTCACAGTAATAAACAGTCAATAACAATCAATGATCAAATATAAAACAACTCAAATTCTGCTGTAAAGCAGCTCCACAGAGGACAGTAGTGTCATTATTCAGCATTATATCAGCTTAAGCTTAAGTCAGTTCTTTGATAACTGTTCATCAATTATAAAATGAGTTCATTTCAGCTTTAAGCAGCTCTACAGAAGACACTAGTGTCATTATTCAGATTGAGGTGGTTTAGTGTTAATTCATTTAAGTTTAGTACCAATGTTGATTTTGCAACATTTGTCAATTATGAATACGTCCAGCTCAATTCAGTTCAAGTTTTGTTCTCATGCAATAGTGCAGTCAAATTGACAATATTACTGAACATTATAATTAGGTGTCTCTTAAGACCATTTTAATGTGGCATAAATTTTATGTGACACATTTTGAATCTGTTTGCAGGAGCCAGTCTGTGGGGCCCACTGAAGGAGCTTTGGGAAGCCGTGGAGGGCGCCATATGGAGACGTCAGCCTGAGAGCGTTCATCTTTTAGATCTGCAGTTGAAGAAACACAAACCCAACTTCCTCTCCCTCTTCAAAAACCCAGTAGGTTTTTACTTTCCATAGATTCAAAATATTGCAGTCTATTTTTATAACGATGACCCATGTGGAAACCTGTAATTGTACTGTTGAGTTGGGTGGGAAATTATGAAATAGTTGGGGAAATGGATATAAATCTTGTTTTGTTATCCGTAACCTGATTAGTAAGCTTCAAAATATATTCTATATCTAGGATTTGTTTTAAATACCATCCAAGTATCATAAAAGTGGTCAATGGGGCTTCTGTGCTTGGCTTTTTTTGTATTAAATCTTCATTCTTTTGAATCTGATGTTTTTTTTTTTGTTTGTTTTTTTAAATAAATCAGTTCACAAAACTGATATAAAGTATTTATTCACGAATTTTGTTTTTCAGCCGAAGAGTGCGGAACAAAGAGAGAAGGTTCGGAAGGCCAGCACAGAAGGCATGGCTATTCAGGGCCAGCAGGGAGCACGACTACTTCCTGAACAGCTCATCTCAGAAGCCTTCATCCTTAGTGACCTTTTTGACCTGGGAGAGCTAGCTGCCCTTGAACTGCTGCTGGCAGGTACACACATTCAACATACTTGCACAATACTGTTGAAATGCACATTGCTCATATGATATGATTGCGGTGAAGTTGCTTTGTAATAATGTGATCTTCATGTGTACTTTTAGGAGAGCATCAGCAGGCTCACTTCCCCGGCCTGACTCGAGGCCTGGTAGCTGTGCTCCTTTACTGGGATGGAAAACGCTGTGTGGCCAACTCTCTCCGCTCGCTCATCCAGTCCAGACACGGGAAGACTTTCACTCTTGACTTGAGGTTTGCTGTTCTTCCTTCATGCATCCTCCATGATTTGGTCTCACCAAGCTCATTCTTCCATGCTTCCCATTCAGGAAACATTTTATCCAAGAGTTTCACAGGTTATTAATTGCACCACTCAACAACTCCAAGGATAATGGAAATTTGGAATTTTGCACCTGTAATATTTATTACAGACCTCATGAACTCTTACTCAAATAATTGAAGCTTTTAGTTTTATCTGTTAGCTTTGAGGCCATCTATATGCTAGTGTTCTGGTAAACTAGATTGCTGCAGGAATGGCTGTATTTTTATATTGCAAACCAAAGGTTAGTATCACTCTAGCTCCAGCAACAAAAAGCCAATAGGATTTTTCCATTGGCCTTTGGATAATTGCAGAAAATATGTTCTGTGACCAACAAGCATTTATTAGTCTTACATATTTTGTTCTTCAAGATCTTCTCAAAGAGAGTAGAGTCAGTAGAGAGTTGCCTGTTTGTCATAATAACGTTTAATGTCAGTGTTCAGAGTTCCGCATTACAAATAACGCAAGTTACATAATCAAATGACTTAAAAAAAAAAAAAAAAAAAGCTTTTTATGTGCGCTGTGTAAACATGATAATTATTCTAGACTAAATGTGTGCATCCATTCACTCATTTACTTCTCTCCTGTGTCCTATTCTTCTGTATTCCAGAATGGCAGCACAGCTAAAAGACTTGTTTGTTTGAACTGAGCCCTCCACTGTAAAGGCGTGAATTTTCATTTCCTTCAGCCTGAGGCTTATTCATTTCACTTTTGGTGTGAAAGGGACTTTACATTTGCCAAAATAAAACTTTTTTTTTGTTGTTATAAAAATAAACAAACAAACAGCCCATCCCAGATGAGAAAAAGTAACGCAAATGTAATGTTAACACATTACTTTCCATAAGAAACACAACTCGTTGATGCTGTCCCAACTTCCTGTTTCAATAGTATTTAAGTCAAAAAAGAAAAGAGGTTTGAGTTTGTCAAACAATTTCATGTACCAGTGCCAACTTAAGATTTCAGATAGATTGTATAAGTATGCAGTGTTCATTACAAAAAAAACAACAACAACAAAGCAAACAACTCATTTCTGTTGTTTTATTAGGTTTGTTGATTTTAATGTAATTCTTTGTTATTGTCATGTTTTCTTCCCATGTAGTCCTGAATTGGTGAATCTCACCACACGGTTCACGGATGAGCTGATGGCTCAGGGTTTGACCAAGCAAATCCTGAACTTGATCTCAGATGTCAGCGTGACCCGTGAGTTTGAGAGGCTTCAGAAAGAGCGGGGTCTTGGCAATGAGAAACACAGGAAAGAGGTGAAGCATCCTATACATACTTAAGATGATACATATGCAAATAAATGTAAATGGACTGTAAGTAGTAAATTAGTATTTTTTTAATATGGTACAGGTATCCGACCTTATCAAAGAGTGCCGACAGTCACTGGCAGAGTGTTTGTTTGCCTGGACATGCCAGTCACCTCTAAGCAAAGATGACACCCTGGCTCTCATCAGTCACTTGGAGACTGTGACCGCCGAGGCTGATGGCTCATTGGATCGCGTCAACCTTGCTTTAGTCATGGCGTTGCTTTATTGTCTGGATGTTAGTTTTCTGGAGCAAGGAACAGAGGATAGAGAAGGTATTCATGCTTTTTCATTGGTAGCTATAAATGCTTTATTATCCACACTCATGCAAGTGTGATTAATAGAAAATGTTGTTTACTTAGTAGAGTAAGAAAACATTAAGTTTTCACAAATACATTTTTTCTGTGTTGATTAGATTTGCTCCAAGCCTCGCCTCTATTGACTGAGAAGCAGTATGTGGCAGCAGTGCACAGTCGGCTGGTGGAGGGGCAAGGCTGGAAGCTTCCAGGTCTACAAGCAGTGATACAGCTGGCCTGGGCTCTGTCTCTCAGGGCCCTGTCACAACTCCCACAGGGCGCAGGTATCTACACGGCAACCCCTTCCATAGCTTAGGCCAATGTTGAGTTCAAAATCACTTTTAATTCAGCTATTTACATGATCTGTATATGCTATAGTTTGTTATAGTAGATGCAAATAACAGATAAACATGAAAACATTTAAAGAGGTGTTATCAGGTTAGTGTGTACTCTCCTAATTTCATTCATTTTCTTTTCAGCTCTAGTGGAGTTCACTGAGGCAGATGAGGCTCTGGCCGACCAGGCGCTTTTGGGAGGTGTCTTCCTCTTCCTGACAGAGGGCATCCTGGGAAGTGATGGCTTCAGCCAAGAAGAATTCTACACCCGCCGACTGCATTCTCTGATTACTGATTTCCTGGCTCTTATGCCAATGAAGGTGCGAGCAGAAATGCATTCATTTTTAGCTATTTATTTATATACACTATTACATATTATTATTATTATTATTATTATTATTATTATTATGTACACTATCGTTCAAAAGCATGGCTACATTTATTTGATCAATTTTTTTAATCAAATAAATGTTCTTGATAAATAGAAAGTTTAAAAGAACAGCATTTATTTAAAATCTTTTGTAACATTATAAAAGTCTCTACTCTCAATTTTGATCAATTTAGTATTTCCTTCCTGAAGAAAAGTATTAATTTAAATAAAAGATAAAACCATAATTTTTACTGTGCTTATTGTATTTTGCCAATGAGTGCATATGAAGATGTTAAGTGAAGAGTGTTGTTTGCAGGTGAAGCAGTTGCGTAACCGTGCCGATGAAGATGCTCGACTGATCCACATGGCTCTGCAGATGGGTAGCGAGCCGCCATCATCTCTACGCAAGGACCTGGACCACCTCATGATCCTTGTGAGCAGACCTTTACATTTATCACTTATTTCAGACTTGATGAATTCTTTAGCATTGCATAGCTCTCTTCAGCCAGGAAATTTCTTGCATCTACATATATTGCTTCTAAAATCTCAATTCTATTTAAATAGGATCTCATGCATCCATTTTTTACCAACACTGAAGCATTATATCACTGATTTGCACATTTGAACTGTTGTAATTTATGCTAAATAATGTTGTGTTTTAGATTGGAGAGTTTTACAGTAAAGATCCATTTGAACTTGAGCTGGCCCTGGAGTTCTGGTGTCCATCTGAGTCTCTTCAGCATACTTCATTCTCTGGATCTTTTCTTGGAGTAGCTCCCCAAAGACCCCCTCACAAACAGGTGTGTCAGAAAAATGCTCGCAAACTATGCTAAATCATACAAAAGATGTATTTTTATGGAAAAAAGTGCTTGCCCTTTAATATTCAGACTAAATTTGAATATGTATTTGTGTCACCTCAGGTGGTTCTCTCCAAGTTTGTGCGTCAGATGGGTGATCTACTCCCTGCTACTCTCTACATCCCTTACTTGCGCATGCTGAAAGGACTTGCTAATGGCCCTCAGTGTTCACACTACTGCTTTAGTCTGCTTAAAACCAATGGAGCTCCACATGGTAATTGCATCCTCAGATCTTAAAAGTGAATGGTGTAATATGAGTGCTGTTGTCAACAAGTTACAAGTTTGTTTATGACTGCTGTTTCAGCAGAGAACCGGCAGGTTGGCGTGTCGGGAAGTTTAGTGTCGTGGGAGCACTTTTTTCACTCTCTCATGCTCTACCACGAGAACCTGCGACGTGACGTGCCCAATGCCGACAGCACGCAGTACCGCCACCCGCCCATCAGAGGCATCACTCAGAGAGAGCTGGATGGCCTCACTGCATTCTTCCAGCTGCTTACCACTATCATTACCTGGGTATAGCACACGTATATCACAATGTGCTAAATAGTGAAAGATTACTATATCAGTTGATTATTTGAACAATTTCAATTCTATGTGTTGTGAAAAATAATTTTTGAATTAGGAAATCAGTGTCAAAACCCATTCCTCATCACATCATCTAACAGGTATAAGTGTTCTTGGTATATCATTGTTCAAACATGTTCTTATATTTTTCAGAGTGAGAATGCACGTCTGGCTCTTTGTGAACACCCTCAGTGGACGCCTGTGGTGGTGATGCTGGGATTGCTGCAGTGCAGCGTTCAGCCCGTGCTGAAAGCTGAAGTCTTGCATGTTCTCGCCGCATTTGGCAAATCACCCGAAATCGCTGCCTCGCTCTGGCAATCTCTGGAGTACACACAGGTTGACAAACTCCAGCCTATAATGCCAAACTGACATACACTAAAAGAATGAATGTTTAAACTGAATTAGCTGTACTAACTTAACCACATTAGAGGCTCTTTTCAGTTGAGGTGACTTGATTATAATGATATTGATCAGTGTTGTTTTATTAACTCTCAGATCCTGCAGACAGTAAAAGTCCCTGGACAAAGACAGGCAGCTGGGATTGAGGTAACTGTCAGTTTCTTGTCATATATACTGAGAATTAGGGCTACACAATTTGGAAACAAAAAATCGACTTGTGATTTAAAAGTACTGTTTTTATTTCATTTTTAGAGCTTCAAGTTTGCTGTGCTTGAAGGACTTCACAATTTGCTCAATTTTATGATAGATTATTATTTGTATTTTTACTAAATAAAAAAAAAAAAAAAAGTAAAAAATTATTTCTTACACCGCAACAGCCATATATATTTGTTTAATTAAACTGCAGCCAATGCAATATTGTGATAATGGTTTTAATTCAATTAATTGTGCTGCCCTACTGAGTGTTTGTATATGTATATGTGTGTGCTTTTAGTGTGGCACTAATTTCATTTTCCTCTAACAGGTGGAGCTGAACGAGATTGAATCGAGCTGTGAGGAGTATCCACTCACAAGAGCCTTTTGTCATCTGATTAGTACTCTGGTAGAGAGTGCACTGCCGGTGAATCTTGGAGCAGGACTGCGTGCACCAGGCTTTCAGCCTTATCTTGACTTCCTGCGTGACTCTGTGTTTCTGGCCTTCCCCACACGTGCCTACCGTCGGCCAGCAGAAAAGGTTTGCTGCAGCAACAATCATGTCTCTTATCTCTGCCTCGCCTCCATTTATGGTCATGTATCTTTATTTCCTTTTTTCTACAGTGGGAAGTAGCTGAGGCAGTGCTGGAGGTGTTTCACAAACTTCTACGAGAATATGAGCCTCAGCCAGGGGACTTCCTGCAAGAGATGGTGGAACTGCAGGGGGAACAGGTGCTGGCCCATAAGCCCCCGGGGCACAGCCTGATGTTCCATCTGCTGAATGACTCGCCCACCCTCTCTCTCTGCCTCAGCCTGTTGGAAGAGGGTGCTCGTCAGCTAGACACCTACGCCCCCTTCCCTGGTCAGTATAAGATGCCCGCTCTGCATTTTTTATGTCCTGTCATATTTGTTAATAACACTTTTAAGACAACTCTCATTACTAAGTTATTAAAACATTATATAATTATTAAACTGAAAGCCTTTTCAAATATTAATATTGGGGAGGCAGTCATATTAAACTTGTGGCCAATACTGATAAGCTGATAATTCTATACTATTTTGACTGATAGAGTGAAAATAAAACTCTCTAAAAATGAAATCACAACATAATTTATATATTAAATACATGAAATGTAGTATTTAATACATGAAAACATTAACTTAAGTTTCAAAAGTTTGAGATATTAATACTTAACGCAGTGATGTATTATTAAATTGATCAAAAGGCAGTAAAGACATTTTATGACTCTGTTAAATAAATGCTGATCTTTTGAACGTTCTATTCATCAAAGAATCCTGAAAAAACATACCACAAACGTTTCCACAAAAATGTTTCTTTAGCACCAAATCAGCCTATTACAGTGACACTGAAGGCTGGAGTAGTGGCTGATTACTCCAGTTGTTTGTATGTGTGTATTACGTTATTGTAGGTAAGAAGCATTTGGAGTCAGCAGTGCTGCACTGTCTGTGTTTATTGGAGCTTGCCCTGCAGAAGGAGGTGACGTTCATGGATCTGCTGAGAGAAAGTCAGACATCGCTACTTGTCTCCCCTGTTGAACAGCTCCTGCAGGGCGTCAGTGCTCAGAGCAGACGGGCAGATCACATCACCAACATCGCCAGGTCTGCTTTCTATATTTACATGCCATATATGTCTGTCTGATTCAGTGATACCTGTGCTAATTTGACTTGTTTGGCCTTCACAGGTACCTGTACCACAGCAGCTCGAACCCTGATGCTGCTTTCCAGAGTGCCAAGATACTGCGCCGTATCGCACGCTATCCAAACATCCAGGCCAGACTTGTTGGAGACTTCACACATGATCAGGTAAGAGCCCTGATGTCTACAGGCAATAAAATAAATAAGAGTTGCTTTAAATATGAAAGATCTGTTTTGTTATGAGCAGGCAGTGAGTGAGAAGTTGATGGCTGGTTTTGTGGAGTGTCTGGACAGTGAGGAAGCTCAGGAGGGAGTAAGCACAGAAGGTGAGTCCTTAATCTCAAAATGGCTAAATGTCATCTATGAATTGTTTGAAGCAGAACCTAACACGTCTTTTTCTTGGTTCAGACTCCGACCCCGAGAAACGTGTGGCCCGGATCCGTCATGAAACCCAGATCCACATCCTGAACCTTCTGATCACCTCTCTGGATCTAAAGGGCCCCAACCTGGGCCTGTATCTATTGGGCT
Source organism: Zacco platypus (assembly GCA_038088235.1). Classification (NCBI taxonomy): domain Eukaryota; kingdom Metazoa; phylum Chordata; class Actinopteri; order Cypriniformes; family Xenocyprididae; genus Zacco; species Zacco platypus. Next base: position 20,793,973 of record CM076075.1, on the reverse strand, counting down.
ATGAAGTGAAGAAGCCTGTTTCCTCCACTAACCTGCAGGACCCAGGTTAGACCTCAACTTCACATCACACATAATATTTTATTCCTGAAATAAGAAATAATTGTTCCTTATTGTAATGTTTCCATCAATAAGGTGTTCTTGGCTGTCCACGGAGCTGCCTGCATGCAATCCTCAGTCTGCTCCAGAGGGGTAGTGAGTGGCGTTCTGGACCTGTGCTCACCAAACAGGCCCCTCAACTAGCTGAACTCTGCTACCAGGTACACTCTGTTTAACTGATTTATTTTCAGACACTGAAATGGTCTTTACGTCATTTACCTCTCATCTTAAATTTTAAGATGAGAAATAGAAAAATATAGGTTTTTGGGCTGTGTACTACCAACATGTGAGGTATTGGGTAGTGTGTACTACCAAGTCTTTAGAAGTACCCAGTTTGTAACTTGACTGTTTTACATTTTTACTTTAGTCACAGTGGGCTTTTCACCAGAAATGAGATGTGGAGGGTGAGTCGCTTGTGAGAAAAGAGTAGGCAAATTCGAGAAAAATGGGGAAGTGCAAATTTAACTCTCATTGGCTCGAGGATGACCAGTTTCAGAAATGGCTGGCAAAAACTAATGACAGCAATGAAGCCAAGTGCAATTTATACCGCAAGATGTTTAAATTGGGTACTATAGGAATGAAGGCGAATTATGAATTTAGTAAAAGAGGCATGCACACTCTGATGTAAATATCCCCAACACGGATGACAAACATTGTAGAATGAGGGGAGACACTCAGAATGAAACACTCTGACAGTAAATGGCGTTTATGTAACTGTAGAAATGCAGCTGTTACCCAGGTAACCCCATAAACAAAGCAGGCTGTGCTACTTTCTGTTTCTGAACAGTATGTTTTAAAGAGCCATTCAGATGTTTGGATTTGTTTGGATTCGCTATGTTGTTCATCACAGCACCAAATCGACTTATTAAATACTTAATAAAAACTCTTAATTTATTTTCAAACATTTTTTTACACCTAAACATTTTTACATTTTAATTTGGACTAAAACATGCCCTAGATATTGAATGAAAATATTCTGATTCTTTGTTGTTCTTTATAGTTCTTTCCACTATAGTTCTTACACACTTTTTGTGTGTATTGTTTTATTGAATTTAAATGTTCTTTTTATTATACAAAAATAGTTATTTAACCTGTTGGGAGGACAACACTTTTTTGTTTTTTTTTGTTTTGTAACTTAATTCAAGACCGTGATAAAAGCTTCAGAAATTATCATGATGTGTTTCAACTAGCAGCAGCTCTTCTAACCAAGTGAACTCCATGGCAAATGCAACTGCAAAGTTGCAAGTTTTGCACCTTCAAAGAAACTGAAGGCTGTAGTGCTCTGGGTTCTTCACACTAGGCAGCACCTCCCTTCGAGATGCTTGACCATTGATGAAACAGGCACTTAACACCCACTATTATGGATTTAGTTCTAGTGTTGAATGATTACTTTGTTTTTGAAATGCCAGTAGGATGGTGGATGAACAGTAGAATGAAAAACAATGTGTCATTTGATCAGTCACGTTACAGTTATGCATGTTAGATTTGAACTTTAACTAAGCAATGTTACATGTTACATGTTGTCATGTTTACCAATTGTAGCAATATTTTTAGTATGGATTTGAGTACTACTTAAACATTACATAACAGCACATTACATCTCAAAAAGCCAAATGGATTTTAAAAATGTGCAGCAACCCTGATAAAATATTTTATGTGCATGTTGTGTGTATATTATTTTGTTAATATACATATATATTGTGTGTTTGTCCCAGGTAATCTATCAGCTGTGCGCGTGTCCTGACACTTCGGGGCCCACTATGCGATATCTCAGGACCAGTCAGGACTTCCTGTTCTCTCATCTGCAGCACCTACCTTTCATTCTACCAGGTCAATTGCCTGTCTGCACTCTTTGTTTTGAATTTTACAACCCACTAGTGTTTCCATAACATCCATATTATCTTGTACATTATCTTTCAAAGGTTTGGGGTCAGGAATAATTTTTGTAAAAGAAATTATTACTTTTATTTTTCAAGTATGCATTCAGTTGATCAAAAGAAGCAGTAAAGACATTTGTAATTTTTCCAAAAGATTTCAATTTCAGATAAATCCTGTTGTTTTGATCTTTCTATTAATCAAATTATACTCAAAAAATGTATCACAGTTTCCACAAAAATATTAGACAACACAACTGTTTTCAACATCTATACTAATAAGAAATGTTTTTGAGCACCAAGTCAGCATATTAGCATGAATTCTGACACTGAAGACTGGAGTAATGATGCTGAAAATTAGCGTGCAAATTAGGTTTCAACTGTTAATGGCTGTGATTAACTCCATATTGATGTCCCACAGAGAATGAGATTGCTGCTCTGTCTCAGATGTCCTGGCTGATGAAGACTACAGCCATTGAGCTCAGAGTGACCTCACTGAACCGCCAGCGCTCACACACGCAGAGACTGCTCAACCTCCTTCTCGATGACCAACCACACTCATTACATACAGGTAATACACACCGAATTCCTCATTATGACCAGCCTGTCACACCGAAGTAAATGTATTCATTTTATCTGTAGCAGATGGAGAGACAGGCATGGAGGAGGAGAGTAGATCAGTCAGTGGTTTCCTGCACTTTGGTACCGTCTCCAAAGGTAAGGGAAAGTTTGACTGCACTGCAGCTTGTTCCGACCAAGGGCCACCCATTTAGAAAAGGAAGGAGCCATCTGATTTAGATTATAATTTGTTAATCATACATTGCTCTTTTGGTGGTTTCAGTACGCAGGAGGTTGTTGAGTGTTTTGGATGCCATAGACTTCAGTCAGGAGGCCCCAGAGCTTCTGCAGCTGGACTTTTTTGAGCGCACTCAGATCGAACAGGTCATCACTAACTGCGAACACGTCAGCGAGCAGGGACACACGATTTGCAACGTCAAGGTATGTGGATGGCCCCCAATCTTCATGCACTAGACCTCACACTGTAATTTATTTTATTATAAAACATAAAATCAATTATTTTATTGATTCATCATGTTTCAGTTGCTCCGTCGAGTTTTAGTTGCTGAGATCAATGCACTGCAGGGCATGGCGGCCATTGGGCAAAGACCACTGCTGATGGAGGTGAATGCATCTCTGTTATTTCAAGGCAAGAGATACAAAAAAAGTGTTTCCTGGTACTGATTGTTCTTTCATGGTCTCTGTTGGTATCAGGAAGTAAGCTCAGTCCTGCAGCAGGTGGTGGAGAGGAACCGTGTGCGCCGTAGTCTCAGTGCTAAGCGTCACGCTCTCCAGAGCTGGAGGAGTCTGGTGGAGACCATCCTCACGGCCTGTCCTTCAGAGCTCATTCCAGCAGACCAGCGCCAGTTGATCATCAGAGACCTGCTTTTGGACCTGCATGACAAGGTAGGAAAACAGATGGAAAGGAAGTGAGTGTGTTTTTACGGTGATTTGCTTTTAGTAGATGCTTTTATCCAAATGTGGAACAGCAATTTGACTTGCTTCTCTCTCTTTCTTCTAGGTGTTATCAGAAGATGCTGCAGGTGAATTGATGCCAATTGTAGCCGGGGCGGTCTTCACATTAACAGCACACCTTAGCCAATCAGTTCTGTCTGAGCACCAGGGTGCGGGGCCAGAGGGTGGATCTGGATCAGGATTTGCTTCGATCGCTAACTCCGCTCTTCACCTCATCCTGAGGAAGCTTCTGGATTTTATCTTGTGCACAGGTTAGACACTGGTCACATTAAAGACTAATCAACTCACCTAGGTAAATTAATTCCACCATGTTAGAGGTTAAATGGTTAACCTTCTTGTCTTACTCCCTGGTATTTGTTTACATCAAGGAGGAGGTTTTCAACGTCTACGGGCTCACCTTTATGGCGCTCTTCTCTACTACCTGCAAATTGCCCAGAAACCCGAGGAGCCAGAGACACTGCAGACAGGTATGATAATAATAATTTTATTTTTACATAGCACCTTTAAAGGAGTTTCTCAAGGAACTTTACATAATAAAACAAGCCAATGAAAATACAACAAAAACTAGAAAATAATATAAAAATCAGCACAGTCAAGAAAAAGCTAGCCTAAAAAAATTGTTAATTAAGATTTAAAAATACTTTTCTGTGCATCTCTGAAATGAGTAGCGAGTGCATTCCAAAGCCTATGACAGTAGAAATAAAAAGCCCTGTCCCCTACAGAACCAGCCGTGAGGATTGTGAGGAGTGTAAATGATGTAAGAAATTTAAAATTAACTCGGAACCCGACCGGGAGCCAGTGCAAAGACTTTGAAATTAGTATACTATGTTCATTTCTCCTGACTCTAGTCAGGATCCTAGTTGCTGAGTTTTGCACACATTGCAATTTAAGTGTCGTTTTAGGAACCCCAGCAAGAAGTGCATTGCAGTAGTCAATGCAGGAAAAACAAAGGAATTAATAAGCCTTTCAGTCACAGAGAGGGAACCTAGAACGGAGTCTAGCAATTATATTTCTGAGATGAAAAAAGTCATTCTTAACAGTACATGACATGAGTCAAAAGACAAACTTGAATCAAATATAAAAAATATTTTTTATAATATAATATTTTTGTAATATTTTTTAAAATTTAGTTTGTGACTCCAAAACAGAGCCATCTACATTTAAAACTTAGTGAGCCAGCTTTACGAAGCTGATGAGAGGAGCCAATGAGCAGGACCTATATAAAGCACATAGTGTATATTGTTATACAGGGGCAATTTTTTATTCACACTGACACATACATGCCTATACAGCATTTTTGGATTTCTAATTTTAGAAAGATTTTTGTCAGTATTGCATATATCTTTTTTTTAATATCACAGAATGTATAATAAATGTAAATCATATTTAGTTGGAGATTTATATATATATATATATATATATATTTATTTTTTTTTTTTAAAAATTGAGAATGATCACACTGTATCTGGCTATGAAAAGCTTGTAGGCTTTAACACATTTTTCATAGCGATGCTAATGTTATATATGCTAATATCTAAAATAATATTTACAAATATTATAATACATAACACTGAATTTGCAGGTGCATCCATGTGGGAGCGTTTGACTGCCCCTGAAGATTGTTTCTCCAAGTTGCAGAGAGAGAACCTGGCCATTATTGAGAGCTATGGCACTGCACTTATGGAAGTGGTGTGCAGAGATGCTTGTGACGGCCATGAGATCGGCAGGGTAAGAGGAAACAAGTCAACATCATTTTACTTGGTTACTGAGGAAGGAGGTATAATGAGAGTAAGGACTCCAAATGCCTATTGAGTTGTTTCCATCATATCTTTTTCAGATGCTGGCTTTGGCAGTGTTGGACAGGGTGTTGTCTATAGACAGACAATGCCAGTGGCTGGTATACTTGTGTAACAGCGGTTACCTGCGTGTGCTGGTTGAGAGCTTGAAACAAGATGATGCCGCCTTGCAAACTCTGCTCACACCTCAGCCTCCACTACTCAAACCACTGTACATCTACGAGTCTAAAATGGCTCTGCTGACCCGTGTGGCTAAGACAGCGCAGGGTGCGATGGAGCTTTTGCGCTGTGGGCTGGTCAGTCAGCTGGTGGAGTGCCAGGTGTTTCACATGCTCCCTCAAAATGACGCGCTCAGGTACTCTACAATCTAGAGTCCAAAGTATAGATGAACAAATGTCTTTCTCTACCCTACCTTCTTACTCTCTCCATTTCTCTTTCAGAGTGTTTGGGCAGAGAGATCCATCAGGCTTTATTCCTAATCCTCTAGAGAGATACAGACAGATCCTGCTACCAACTCTTAGATTGATGCAGGTTATCTTGACCTCCACTACCACACAGCACCAGCAGGGGGCAGCACAGGTACTTGAACGTCCTCGGAATGATGTCCACAGAAACAGGCTGAATCCTAATTCACATATCTCTGCTATATCCTGTAAGAGTTTAGCTAGTTATGGGCTAGGTATATACTTGTATGTAGTTCTACATCTTACTGCATATTTAAATATGTAATAAGAAGTATTGCAGTTCTGAGACTGGAAAAGCAAGTCTTATTGACACCAAACTTTTGAACAGTACTACATTTCAAACACAGGGGTAATTCTAAGTGATTTACATTAGACATAATCAAGAGTGAAAAATAGATAAACACATCATTTAAATATTTTAAGAACATTAAGCACAAATTAATAAGAAAAAAATAATAAAGCACTCTCTTTATACCACATACTGTTTGCATTTGCATGTCAGTGTCAGCATCTAGCATCTGTATTATAGTCAGTCTAAAATAAATAAATAAATTAAAAGAAAATCACTAGTTTTAAATGCTGCATAAACATACGGTGTGTTTTCATTTATAGGTGCTCCAGTGGCTCATTGTTCACTCTGATGTCATTCAGTCCATTCTGCATGGTCAAGATATGAGCATGGGTGCTCTACAGGAACTCTCTCTCCTCACTGCTATCATCAGCAAGACTGCACTGCCAGGTGCTGCAGCACTACAGCTGTTTGAAATGCTCCACAAACTGATGCATGACTAATGCTGTGCATGTAAATTGTGTTTCAGGAGCCCTCGAGATGGGACAGGAATTCAACAGTGCCGCCCTTATGGAATTACAGGGACACATAAGCAGATTCCAGGTGAGATATTAAAAAAAATTCAAACTATTTTTAAAGGGATGAAAACAATAAAGTTCGGTTTAATATATGCAAGACAACAGCTGTAAGGGAGAAGAGTATTCACAGTTCATTATGATGAAGGCTGTGAATCTTTGGGTAGAGTGAATCCATTCAATTCACAATTCATAGGTTTTCAATTCGATTCGATTTTTGCGAATTCACAACGATTCCAGATGATTCTCAATAAATTTGATGCTTCTACTAATGTTTCTTAGTCTGGGTGCGAATTACACTGCAACCTTCAGGGGGTCAGAGAGTGGGGCAAAACAAACTAACCTTTTGTCCATTAGATGCTGCTTCATGCTGGTTCTTACTGATGCTACATGCTTTAAAAAGTATTGTTAGTTAATGGTAAATATTTTGTTGGATAGAGGTCTTCTCAAGTCCTAAAATCTGTACCCAACCCGAATCACTTCTTACCCGAAACTGACGTGCATAAATTATTTTTTTTTAAAAGAAACAACCAAACCCGAGACACACCCGATAAAATTATACCCAAGTCCGAACCGACAGCATTTAGCCTATTTTCGAACGCGACTGGACCCGAACGTAAAAAGGAAAATCAGGTGTCCAGCTGACTGATTTGGCTGCTGCTCCATTACTTTCCTTAATTTTTACTTGTTTATTATTACTTTATATTATTGCCAGCCCGATGGATACACACTATTTTTAAGTTTGGCTTTCAATTGTGTCCAGTGGTTTTGGATTAGTGTTGTCTCCAACGCTTTTTACCTCATCTCTGGCGAAGGGCTTCTGCACACAAAGAAAAGCCCTGCATGAATACGCAGCGTAATGATGCGAGTGGGATTTCCTGATGGATCTCATAGCTATTCCTTTTTGTTGTGCGTTTCTCAAAAATGCACTTGACGTATGCGCAAGTACGCGCTTGCAGTGCTGAAATGTCAATCACTCATCACTGTAACCTCATTACGTCCTATAACTTTTGGTGTAATGTTATTTGCCTGACCATAAAATGATTAAAGTTTTTTTTTTTTTTCGTCCATGCTGACGGCGCCCGTTAAAACGTTAGACTAAAATGTGGCCAGTAAATTACCCGAGCCACTAATACTGAACCCGGCCCGTGTCTGGGGCACTCGTCAAAGTTTTGGACCCGAACCCGCTCGGGTCAGGTCTCGGGCTTTCGCATCCAAGTGGACTCGTGATGACCTCTAGTGTAGGATGGTGTTAATGTATAGACTACACTGCAAGCGGAAATCCTAGAGGTTTCTGAACCACACACAGCAACTGCATTGTACCTTTCAAGGCCCACAATGGTAGTAAAGACATCGTTAAAATAGTCCATGTGACTACAGTGGTTCAACCTTAATTTTACGAAACGACGAGTGAATTCTTACACCCCTAGATAATATCATAATTGTCAATTGCATTTGAAAAGCTGAAGATTCTGTAAATGAAGTTTACAAAATGAGTAATTTTTTTTCCGCTCTCTTTCTCTCTCTCCTTCAGCGTCAGTCATTGTCTCTGCTCGTGCGGCTAATGGGCACTGATCGCGCTCGCTACCTGAAGCAGATTGAGGAGACTGTTTCCCCTGGTGATCTTGCAGAAAAGAGAGAGGAAATGGAGGTTGCCATGCAACAGGTGTGATGTAAACCTAGTACACACTTACCTCTGTAGCCATCTTAAAGTTGCTGACTTTGTAAAGAGGAACAGAGATAAACTGGTCATCGACTGAGTATTACACGCAACCAGGCTGTTCCGAACACACTCATGCAGAAACATTTCTGCAACGAGCTTTGAGCTGCTAGGAGATGTGTGATAAATGAAAACAAAGTTATAAAATGTCAAACATGTCTGATGTCCTTGGACTTGAAGGAATCGTAGTCTGAAGTTAAAAACATCTGTCCATCATATAGCCCATCACATTTTCACACTTTAAATAGTTGATCTTGGGTCATTATAAAGATTTATAGGCTATCTTACTTCACAATTCACACTGCTTATAATTTACCCGGGGTTATCAATTAATAATAGGTATTCATATGCTGATATTTCACACTGTACATTCCTAAACCCTGGGTTAACATTCTTATATGCATATTTGAAAAGCCTGAAATTTGCATGGAAACCTGTCAACTCTTGACTGCCCAAAATCTGCAGATTGGCCACTAGTGTCATTCTTGAGACTGCAGACCAGGGCAAAAATCTATGCAAAAGTTGAGTAGTTTTCACTCTGATGTGTGATTTCTCAGATTTGTGCCAATATTATGGAGTACTGCCAGACGCTACTGCTGCAAAGCTCGGCTGAAGCCCAGTTCACTCTCTGCCTGTTCAGCCCATCAGCAAGTGAACCAGCAGGTTGGTCTTTGTGATTGTTTAGTGTCTGTCTATGTTGAGAAAATACTGGCTGGCTTCTGTAAACTAAGTGTTTTTCCTGCACAGATGTGTCTGTTCCCTCTGCTCGGGTGCCCAGTCTGGGATTGGTTCTGCTCCTACTGAAGAACAGCACGGCTGACTTCTTCCGATATCACGACAGCCACAGACAGAGCCTGAACAAGCTAGAGCGAGTGGAGCAGCTTCCTCCTGAGGAACTGAAGGAGGTATACATCCAAAGACTGCTTCTTTTTTTTATCAAAAGCTTCAGAATTTGGAAGACATAACCTATGTTTAATGTTTGGTTTTGTGTGCAAAGCTGTGCCAGGGTCTAGTGTCTGGTTCTGGTGGAGTGGAAAAGATCCCATCAGTGCAGAGAAACGTGCTTGCCAAGCGGCGGCTCGTCCAGCTGGTCAACAACCGAGCCAAACTTCTTGCCCTCTGTTCATGTATCCTAACACATAAAAATTGTCTGATAAATCAAGAGATCCAATTTGTTTTTTAAAATAATTTCTTCAGCTTCTGTTTATTTTGTGTATCTTTTCTTCTGGCGATTACAATCACACCAGAAAAGTGGTCAACAGTTGCATGTTTTTCTTGACATTTCTCTGAAGATATCATTGAGACATGCCTGTTTGTGATTTGGCGCCACCTAGAGTTCTACTTGCTCTACTGCACTCCCACTGACCCCAAAGACTCACTTCTGCCAGGTTACAGAGGTCAGCTGTCTCTCAAACTCTTTCTTCAAAGTTCAGTTAGTTTTGGATTGTTTTTAACTGCATGAGAGACTCATTTATCAAATTTCTGACTAATATCTTTCTTTGTAGATCCTAGCGGCAGCAGAGGTTTAAATGTGTCAAGAGTGAGCCAGCAAGATCTTGAACAGGTACATTGCAGGAGTTCCTTTCCTTTCTTTTCTTTTCAAAAAATATTTATTACTGACCATTCAAAGGTTTGCAGTCAGTAAGATTCTTTTTCTTAAGTGTTTTAAATACTTTCATTCAGCAAGGATGGACTAAATCAGGGGTCAGGAACCTTTTTGCACCAAAGAGCCTTTTTTTCTTTTTTCACTAATAAATTTTTTCTAAAGAACAATACAAAAACAAATAGTTTACTATTATTATTATTATTATTATTATTATTTTACGAAAATACATTTTTAAATAACAATAACTTTATTTAGATCCATGGACAATAGGCTTTCTGTGATAGTAGGCGTTTCAGGTGGTCAGCCACAACACCGGTTACATCACATGCCAACCCATCGCCATTTAGATTTTTTATTTTTTTTTTGTCATAAAAATTATTTAGTTCAGTTAGAGAACAGACACTACAAACTGAACATGTCTGCCGAGCGAGAGTCAAAGCAGGAGTCGGATTTCATTTTTCAAGAGTGAGGAGCTGACTGACAAGACGATGGTGGAAGTTTTGGTTTCAAAACGAAATGTAAAAGCACCTATTTGGCAATATTTTTGGATTTAAATCCAATGCTAATAACAACCTGGAAAGGTTTAGTTGTGTTTTTCTAGTTGATGTGCTTTTCATTAAGAATAATAATGAACCTACCATTCAAGCAGTTGCTGCCTCCGATTTGGCGGTAATTCGAAACTAAAATGCGTGGGCATTCATAACGGTGTGTGTCCACTGGCGCAGAGTGAGCGTTTTCAATTCATTCCTATGGAAGCTCAACTTTGAACTCAACTCTGATGCTCCTCTGCATTCTTTCTCTTCGTCATCTCCACAAACTAGCTAGGCAGCTCCAGCACCATCGGAGCGCCAGCAGTGAAATATTGTCACGAGTCCTGTATTTGACTTCTTAATATGGTTGCATTCACACACGGTGACAACCGCATTCTCTCACAACTCACACCTTTAAATTTCCGCGACAACCGCGTTCTCTGCAAAACCTTCCTGTGTGAACTGGACAGCTAGATGTCTGCCACGTCAATGTAAAAAATATAAGTGGTTTGTGATTGATTGGTGATGTGCACAACTTGAAATCTTATTGTAAATTGACTTTTCATTAACTTCGGTAGGCTCTACAACAAAGGAATTGTAATTGACTGCGTTTTCTACAGGAAATTGATCTCTAGTGATTTTTTTCTTTAATGATTTTAATGAAGTTTTTGCTAGTGAAGAGTGAGACAACCGGCGAGCCACATGATTTTAGTCAGCGAGTCATATGAGAATGATTTCTGAAGGATCATGTGACTGAAGACGAGTAATGATTCTGAAAATTCAGCTTTGCAATCACAGGAATATGTTGTGTTTTAAAATATATTAAAATAGAAAGGTTATTTTGAATTGTAATTATTCCACAATATTGCCTTGATGAGCATAAGAGACTTTTAAAAACATTAAAAAAAATCTTACTGACTCTGAACTTAACCAAATGTCTGCTTAGGATTGTTTTTGACCCTTTCTTGTTTGTGTAGTTGCAGAGTGATGTGGCGAACAGCTTCAGTGAGCCGCTACAGAGGAAGTTGCTGGAGGTCGAGGGGCTGTATAGCAAAACCCGCTCCCGTCACACCTTTATCCAAGCCCTGACGCGCAGGATCCGGGGCCTAGTGCATCATGCCAAAGGCTGAACTATCACAAATAGTGCGAAACTTTAATCTTTTGAATTAGGTGTCAAACTATTGCTTTTTGGAGTTTTGATTACTATCAACACATTAAATTGTCTTATGAAGATCTCTGTATGGGATTTCTGCTTTTTTCTAATGTGGTTAATAAATGGTTTTCTAAAGACAACCCTGTTGTTTCTATGATTTTTCTTGGCAAAATATGTGACTACAGTCCGTAAGTTTTGCTTTTTTGTCGCCATCTCTGTTTGAATCCTGCAATTGCAGTTATTCGCGGAATTATCTTTGAGTTGTGTATCAGCACTGCTCCTCAACGCGGATGAATCTACTGTTTGCTGTCAGTCACCGCGCCGGTGTGGATACTGTAACATGTCTGCCACTATTGTTCTGACCAACTGAGGAAAAAAGCTAACGATGATTAAATCTAACCATCACTTAGCTCGGATCACATCAACCTGTGCAAATTATTATTGTTATACTTTGTCCTCAAATTGTTAATGTTCACAACATCAGCATTGCGCGACTACGTGTATTTAGTGTGTATTTGCGTTACCTCTAATTTCTGTAGCCACTCCGCAGTTCGAAGTGACGTAATGACGCAAAGACTAACGGCTGTATGCTCACATTTCCCGCGGAAACCCACCAGTACGACCTTAATTAGAAAACATTACTACAAGCTTACCGTTGTGAATCGGGCTAAGGTGAGGAGATAGTTTTGGACGCTGGCTAGTCATGTACTGTCTGAAAAATTGACTTGAGGTAACTTTTTAACCAAGAAAAAGTTATGGACTCCAGCTTTAAAGAAAAACATTTTTGTCAGGATGGTAATTGCTTACGCTTGAGCATATAAAGCACTTCATTCCTGTTTCTTGTGATTTGCATTGTGAAGAGCAGAGGCACAAAATCATTGCAGAATAATCTTGTTTTATTTGACAAGGTACACTTTAAAGTGCGCAATGTTCAGTTTCATTTGTGTTTAAAAAGGGCTCTGTTTCGGCTTTGAGAGCTGGTGCAGCTTTACTACAGAAGGGATTCTGGGAGTAATAATACCTGCAGGCTACATTCAGATCACATGGTAAGGATTGTTTCGAATGGCAACAATAAGCACATGCCCATGTTTTAATACAGAAACGCACATATTTAAGATACTAACCTAAGAGCTTCTTTAGTTCGTCTATAAAAAATGTGTTCATGACTACGGTATAAATGTCAGGCACGTCCTATTCAGAAAATATGGACTGTGGAATCAACAACTGGTTCCAAAGGAAAAAATATGAGTACAATTCTTAGCTGTGATATGTTTCAAAGTCAGTGTTTTTACCACATTGCAGAGTTTCCCAGAAACATCACACCAAATAGTGGTTTCATTTTCTTTTAAATAAAAATTTAGCTTAAGGTTGAGTGTGAAAGGTCTGCATCTCACAACTCTGATGCGATTAAAGCCAAATCAATTTCCAATAATACCAGTAATCTGCAGCTCATTCTGCAGAGCAAGGCAAGCGACTGCAGGTTTGTCAAAAGAAATAAAATCTTCAATACAAAGGGATGAGAGTTCCAAACTAGACTGAGGGATCGAAAATGTAATTGTGCTATGTAAAATCATGCATATCTTCCATAAATTATTTTTTAAATAATAAAATTATAATTGCAGTATTTAAAGAACATCCGCTCCAGTGGGCCTATAGAGTCTGATTGTGCTGCCCACAGTCGAGGCATCATTACATATACAGAACAAAAACTCATCCTCACACTCTTCCCCGTTGGTCGGCTGACTGCCTACGAATAAAAGGTCTATTACAGATACGTACATACAGATTTGATTTACAACCAGTTATTTCATATCTAAATCTATTACCATGATTAGAGAGTAAAATCTGATATTGTCCATCTCTGATAATCCAATGGAAAATGTCTGTGGTTGATTGCTGAGCTACTGACATCAAAGCCATTATTCTGACCATTTGGTAGTTTTTAAATGAGGAAAAGTGAAACATTATTCACATTGTCTGCTGTTGTTCTTCAGGAACTGATCCAAGCGTCTGGTTTGATCGAGGTACAGCTCATGAATCTTTCGTATCTGATGTGCTGAGGAGAAGAAGGTGGCGATGAAGCTCTTCTGATAACATTCCAGGCAAATTTGATGCTCCTCGCGATCGGCATCCTTGTTGGTCATGGACTACCGCTGTCAGGCTTGATTGAGGTTCATTGGGTTGCAACGGTATGAGATTTTCATGGTATGATAATCATCTCAGAAAATTTCCCGGTACGGAATCACATAATTTGATCTCACATTTATTCATTTGAAAATTTCAGCTATAAACATCAGTTTTTCAAAAAAAAAAAAAAAAAAAAAAAAAAATCCCAATTAATGCTCTCCTCATTTGGAACAAATGAGACCAAACTATTCGATTCATTAGGCTACTTCAAATGTATAATTGACAAACAGACTTTCTTAAAAACATTTAAATTGCACACAAGGTAGTTTTTATACAAACTCGTCTTCATGACATAATCCAAACATACATAAATTATTAATAATTTTATGCTCCTCCCTGAAGAGCTTTAACTAACTAACCATGATAATTATCGAGCTATGGACATCGAATGACTTTCCTGAGGTAAATGTCCTTGATGATGTTCATAAGCAGTATTGAATTGAATTATTATTGACGTATTTCCATAGTTAAAACACGGATCAGCCGATTAAATTATAGCAAATGTTTTTCAGTAAGCTGTTTTACATCTTGCAACAACTTTTGATGTTCATTCATTTATTTTGCGCTTTAACAAGAATAACGGTTAACATTCGCTGCCACTTAAACCGACAACCGACCACATTAAAGAGCGTCACTACAACATTTATTGTTTGAATTTTCTGATAAAACTGACAATTTTAAACCTGAAACTATGTTTCTTATCAAAAGTAGCAAATCACATTTAGCGAATGGGAGGAGCGCTACAAATTTAGTGAAGTTTCATTCAGCCGCACATTTTTTCTCTCTACTACAAGTGTCGCGCACAGATGAGATTCTCAGTCTGGTTGATTTTTGTTGTTGTAGCTTTTTTCCCAATACTATCCATAAGTAAATGTAAACCGTATGGTAATTGTCAAATTTAATACAATAAAATATCGCGAAACCAGCATACCGCTGCAACCCTAGGATCAATAATGACGTCAACACAACATGTCTGTCTTGGCAAATTCACGATGGTCATAATGAAAGAGTGTCTATTGCGTTCAGCAACTGAATGCAATTTATAATCGCAGTAAACTGCACTCTTGACTTTTTGAAAAGCGCTCATGTCCTGCACGTACACATCCCATTTTTTACAATGCCGTCAACAAATTTTAGCCTCAATATACTATAAATACAACTTGTAAATGTTCAATTTTTGTACAATAGTTGTACATACATATATTTACATTAGGCTTGTGCGGCGTCAGCTGTAGTAAGGTGTGATGATGGAATAGCATTTCCATGTAATCTTCACATGAGCTCCATTTGTTTGAACTTCAGATCGGTAAGGGTCAAACGGATGTCCACATCCCCCCATATCCTGGATGTGTTCAAATCCAATTGGAACTTTAGGACAATGGGACAAATACTGTAGCTCAGACAGTCCAGCAGTGACGGCACAGTCTGGGCAACGTAAGCAGGAGCGTCAACACTTTTCTTACCAATTGCATCGCCACATCTGTAGAGAAATCTTTAAGAAAAGTTCACTCTCTTTGCTTAGACACCGTTAGAGTTTGTTTCTTGGGAGATTTCCGTAGAATGGCTTTCTTCAGGCGATTCCGGTTCCTCTCCCGTCACTGCCATACGGATCACTTTGAGCCAGCGCTGTTTCAGTTCCTCGCTTTCTGCGACAAAGCTGTGGGTGGATTTAGACTGAGATAGTCTGAAGCTTGCAGGAGGGTCGGCGGGTCTCGGGCTGTCCTCCACCTGATAGCCGAGCAGAGGGATTGTGGACTGGGCCTTGACATCCTTTGAGGACAGTAAATCTTTGTTTAGTAAAGGGAAGTGATGTACAGGAAAAGAAAGGATGGTTCAGGAAGATAAAAGCGCACTGACCTGAGGTGCTCCGTACAAGTAGAGAACTAAAGCTTCCTTCTGAGGAATAACACACCAGACTTTCTGCCAGGGCTTGTTCTTCTCACAGTACTGTAGGAAGCCACACATGATACTGTTGCCTGAGAACTGAGCAGCTTCGATCTGTGAGGGAGAAGAGAAGTTTAGCACTGTATATGCTTCATCACTCTTAGATGAGATGACGGCATGAATTTCATAAAGCCTGTGTGTGTGTGTTTATACACACACATACATATTTATAAATAATAATATTATATATATATATATATATATATATATATATATATATATATATATATATATATATATATATATATATATATATATATATAAAATGGTTTTATACATAATTATTTTATTTTTAATTTATTTTCTCATGATATATTGGTTTTGTCAATTAAACTGTCAGTTTCTGTAATTCATTTACAATTTCAGTATTCAGATACAAATTAAAGGGAGTCATATTTCACTTCAACATCAAAATGAAAAAGTAATCTACATATACATATATATATGTATATAAATATATATCTATATGTATAACAGTAATTAAAAATGAGAGAAATATGTTTAACTGTCATGAAATAAATACAGCTTCATTTACTTCCGAAATACAACGCATTACTTTTTATTGTGATTTTGAGGTGAAATAACCATGTTCTTGACAGGTTTTGAGAGATTCATAATAAGTTAGCAAAAAAAAAAGAAAGCCAACCAAAAGTGTAAGTTTCAGTTTTATAGCATTTAAGATAAGAGCGTTTCATTAAGAGTCAGTTTGCTCCCATGATGACAATTTAGAAAAGGGAACAAACAAAACAGTAACTTCCCAAATGTGTTTTAAATTATTAGCTTTGCTCCCTCTTCTAAAGTCTTACCAAACCAGAGCATTAAAACATCAGTATATCAGTGGCAACACTTTATAATAAGCCCAATAATAATATTAACATTGTATCATATGATGCTAAACAGATCATTAGTTCATTAGAAATTAAAATTGGACTAGTAAATTCATGAGTATTAAAACATACATCAACTGCTGATCTGTTAAGCATTACTGAATGTTAATGATTAATTACTGCAGCAGGTTATTATAAAGTGTTACCAACCGATCTTACCGCTGCTGAATCCACCACAACAGTTCGTGCACGTCGTATTTTCTTCCGTAACTGTATGTATAAAGGTATCATAAATCTTTTTTCTGACAATACAGTGTGTGGTAATAGATACATTATAGAATGCAGCTCACAGGTTAGCGGTCACCGTATCTGTGATTCATGTGATTCTGAACTCACCTCTAGAATTCCCTTCTTCTTGCCCTCCCTCTCCTCACTGTCTATATGTCCTGTCAGGATGGAGTAACAGTCTTTGCACACCTTGTTCATCTTATTCCCATCATATTCCAAAATAGCTTTGTAGTCTGAGCACTTCCAGCAGACCACCTGAATGAGATTGATATTTCAGCACATAATACGCTTCAAAACTGTGAAAACACGAAATGTTTTTGGTTTGCTGCTGCTTACGTATCCACAGGCCCGACAGTGATGTCTCCTGCGTCTGATAGCATTAAAGGCCTCTTTGCACTTCATGCACATGGTGACCTCGTTGTCTCGGATCCAGCGAGGGGCTCTTTTACCCAGCTCTGATATCTTAAGCTCCTACATAGAAATATAGACATGAGACGCATAAACAATAAACATAAACAAAGACATCCAGACGATTATGACACTATAGGCTTGTATGTGCAAACATTCTGTTCATACATAAGTACAAATACACAGAAAATGACCCTTGTTCAGGACACAATACGATTGAAACGTCGACTAAACTTAGCATTCTCATTCACATAGTACTCGTGTCTAGAGTGGACACATGATACTATGGCAAAATTAAATCATTTAATTAAATAGTTAAATAATATTAAATTAATTATTAATTTAATTACAAATCTGAACAATTGAATAAAACATAATAATTATTCATTTAAATAATGTTAAATTAATTATTAATTTAATTACACATTTAAACAACTGAATAAAATTGTAATTTAATTCTCATTTTAAATCATATTAATATAAAAAAAAGTCAAAGAATGGCAAAACCTTTCTGTTATTGAAATGTATAAATATTCCCTTATAATAGAAGAAAGCATTTGGTAGCTTGTGTTATATAGTCCAGGTGAATTTCACACTTCTAAGAATAAATACTGACCGATGCTTCCTCTGCATCTTTGAACGCCGACTTAAAAGTCTCATTTTTCTGGAGGGAGATGTGTATCGTTTCCTGGAAAGCCTAAATCACAGAGGAAGTCAATTTAAGAAATGGACTTTCAATGATTTAGTAAAATTCATCAAGTATAAAAAAAAGTTAATATTGCATTCTTACCTTTACCCAGCTTTTTTTATCCTGTTCGGAGCTGTAATGAGGCAATGACACCATTAAAAACAGTAAAAAGCAGAAAAATCAGAAAAAGTGAAGAATATTTTGTATGCATTATAACTGCCAGCACTTAAAGAAAAGTTGCGAGCACAGATGCTACGGTCTATACCTGGCCTGCAGCTCCAGTGTCCGTTCCTTTCCGGAAACCTGAAAGGTGTGAGGATAATCCTCATTGTACGTCTCAATCACCTTCATGCCTTCAATGCCGATACGTGTGCGCACTGTATATTTCTGTCCCACCAAGCTGAACTTGGGAACACAGTACAGCAGCATGTTGTTGAACTGTAGGAAAGAGTTAGTAGATATTTAAGAAAATGAATTGCCAAATGCTACTTATTTAAAGCCAAATATTCAAAGCAGCTCATCAATGACTGAAATAGCATGGACTATAGTTAGTTGTCCTCACCAGGAAGAGATATCTGTCCATGGCTGAAGTGTTTCTGGCAGCCAGTTTCAGAATATGACCCTCCTTTATTAACTCATTCGAGGGGTTCACGATATCCTCTTCTTCTCCCAACATCTCGTAAATTTCTAACAATTTCTTAAGGTTTTCCTGAGACATAAGGAGAAAGAAAAAAATCTTAAGTAGTCTTGTGTTTCAATTTAAAGAGAAAAGCACATTTTTATTTTTCACATGAAGATTAGCAGCCAATCTTAAAAATACAGCTGTTTAGCCTGATTTGAAGTGTCAAAACATTTATGAAAAAATTTATTTTTGGAGATGTAATTGAAAAGAATAATTTGAGTATTTCTGTTCTCCCAAAAAAAGCCAGCCAAAGGTCATGTTACATGTTCTTCACTTGTAAGTCGCTTTGGATAAAAGCGTCTGCTAAATGACTAAATGTAAATGTAAATGTTATCTTACTTTCAGAAGCGGATGACTGCTGTTTGGGAAATGCAGTTGTGTAAACAGTTCTGGGAGGTAATTATATTGAACAACTTTGATAACAGACTTTGGCTTTTAGGCATTTCAGAATGACCAAAAAACATTTCAGAGTCTGTGCAGCGAAATCTGTCCACTGGTTAGTCCAGTTATGCCGTCCCTTCGAGCAAAGTCACATGACTTTATCGGATGAATTCATTCAGTAAATGCATTTCCATTTAAGTGCATTTTTGAAATGAACGTGCATCTTGCCATTTCCAGCCAGTGTTTTTTAAGCAATATCCCAAAATGCGCATAAAAATAGGTGGATGGAAACACTGCTAATGAGACATAATTAAAAATTCAGCTAAAAAACACTCACTGTTTTCTTAATGGCAGTGTTGGAATGAGTGGCAGCCGTGGAAATAATCTCTAAAGACTCTGTAAAGACAAAGATTTCATATTTAAGAAAGGTCAAGTTTAACGTCTGTTTCAGGAATCTGTTCGCTCCTGAACTCACTTTCAGCATCCTGCCGGTCTATATGATCCTGAGGAAGTTTCTTCAGATAGTCTTTGAGCAGCATCTCGTATCGTGGCACTCTCTGAACAGGCTCCAACATGTGGTTCTGCAGTGTCAGACTGCCACACACTTCTTGACTCTAAACAAACAGACAAACATGCACACATGAATCAAACACGGCAAAAACGTACAGATATATCAAGACAGAGTGAAGACATAATGACCAGGACTGCGTTTCACAAAAGCATCTTATGCCTAAGTAGATCGTATAGTAGAACCATTGGTCTCTACGATCAACTTAGCTCATGTTTTTGAGAAACGCAGCCATGATCGATTAAATCAGCCACAATTTAGGGGCTTTCGCTCCGGGTGGTTATAGGAACCAGCCACCAGGGCGGATCCCCAAAATCGAAATGTTTTCCTACGGCCATTTTCCCAGTTGTATCACGGTCATTTAATCACGGCATGCAACAACGTCAACAACTCCATTTAAGGTTGAAAAGTGACTGACTTCGGCTTCAGTCCATCTATGGCTGTTTTCCATGTTCGTGGAGTTAGTTCATGGAGTAAGCATATGTAAACCGTGTGTTGAATGTGGCTTTTAAAAAATGGCAGATACCGGTGTGTGTACCATTGTGCCACAACAGCCAGAAGCTGTCTTCACTGGACGAGACAAAGTGACCTTTGCAAATCCATTAGTCCTTCCTATGAGAAGTATCGCGAGTGCTTGAAGTACCCCATAAATGGAACGAAGCATCAGTTTACTGTCGGGCATTTGTCATGTCCCGCACCGCACCACATCCAGTCAAGACAACATCACTGATTATAATGGGCTCTATTGTCTTTTGTTTTGCGCTGCTCACATCTGGTGTAGACACGGTATTAGAAGCCTACTCTGAAGTAGGAGATAATTTAGTCCCCCCCAAAGTCATTCCAATAACTAAAATCATTTACAGTTCCCGTGGTGTGAACACACCAAAAAGTGGGTACTTACAGGAACTATGAAAACGTTCCTCCGATTTTAAATTACTGGTGGTAATTCTCTCTTAAATCATTTCTAAAATCTACCAACATTCTTATCAATAAAAATGATTTTCAAATAATTTTGATTATTTTGACTGAATTTCTAATTTGACATTAAAGGGGACCTATAATGCCCCTTTTACAAGATGTAATATGAGTCTCTGGTGTCCCCAGAATGTGTCTGTGAAGTTTCAGCTCAAAATACCCCACAGATCATTTATTATAGCTTGTCAAATTTGCCCCTATTTCGGTGTGAGCAAAAACACACCGTTTGTGTGTTTGTCCCTTTAAATGCAAATGAGCTGCTGCTCTCGCCCGCTTTCCAAAAGAGAGTGGACCTTTAACAGCTTTTGTGGAGCAGTTCGTCGTAAAATGATGACATGGCAACTACACTCTACTACAACTCTTTCTCTTCTCTAAAGCAGCCCAACACGGCCTCACTCCCTTTGTTACGTGTTCTTGGTTGCAGGGTTTATGTAAATTGTAAGGTTAGTGATGTCACAATCCCAGGAAGAAACTCGTGGTAGTCTCAACCAACTGTTTGTTACAGTGAATTAAAAAAAACAAAAAAAACTCCCTTTGCATTGAACTTTGAGCGTTGTATCGTTGCAGATGTTGTTTATGTTCTAACAGCAACATTACACACTAACTTAAAGTTAACCAAGTTAAAAAAGTGACATCATGCTCAACCACCCCTTTAAATTGCATTATATGATTTATTCCTATTGGCATTCCAATACTCATCCAGCTCTCTAGTTATTGAAAAGAAAGAAAGAAAGAAAAAAACAGTTTAAAACTACATGCATCAATTATCACCTGGATTTCCAGAATGATAGCTTTAAATGGAGGCGATCGATCTGTCCATTGCTTCAGCAGATCCAACGCATGATCAAAGTTCTTCACGTACTCCGCATACATCTTCAGGAAGGGCGTGAGCTTCTGTAAGATGTCCCCAATGCGAGGTGTTGATGTCCTGGAGGAAAAGTCTCAGAACATTAAGACCAGATTTCTTCCAATTAACCAAATGTCCACAAAGTGAGAGCGTGAATGTCTTACCATTCTCCCATGCGTTTCTCCAGGTCAGGCAAAAGGAACTGGCTGTGGAAGGCATTAATTGAAGAGATGTTGGAAAAGATTTTCATCACCACATCCACGGGGAATGTGTCTTTTCTTGCCTCCTCTATCAGCTTGGCAAAAAACACCTGCACAGCAGGGCCAGAGTTAGATGAGGTATGAGCTGTGTGCTTACTACTATTTTTAAAATGTTCAGATTGCCATATTAAACAACAATTCTCCAGTTTTGAATGTATGTATGCACGCCCTAATGAAAGAAACTAAATGAGCACTTACCTTATCTAATAAGTTGAGTCGTGCGACATAGGCCTTCTCTGTCTGCAGAAGTTCATTTGCTATCTTGTAGAGCTTCTGCTCATTGGTTTCCTAAAAAAAAAGCTCAATTTTAATTGAATACTGCATCAGATGCAAATGAGAATTATTTTTATCTCTTTGTATCTTTCTTTGACCTGATACTTCATGCAAATGTTGGTGTTAAAGAGGGTGAATTTCACAAACATCATCATATTTAACACCAAAAATAAAAAGCAATTATATTGCGCATAAAACATAATCATAACCATCAAGATGTTTAGATAGTGAAATTCTTTTCCCCAAATTACCATTACTGTAATGTGTCCAGATACTTTACCTTTGAGTTTGTTATAATTCTTCTTATTATAAATGGTGATTTCACATTAGATTCTCATTACTGTAATACTCGTCTATTTTTTAAATAATAATTTAAAAAAATGTATAATTAATAGCAGTACTTCAAATACTAGTGTCATTTATATACTTTTGATTTTTAAATGGTAATGAAAATAATGTCAATTTAAAAAATTAGTTTGTTTTCAAACTTTTCCAACTCTTCTTGAGGCACTATAAATAATTCAGCTCGTCTAAAGTTCTGAGCTTTGACTTAAATTATACAAGACATTTTTGTTGAATTTTGCTGAGAGGGAACTAACACTCCAGATGTCGTTTAGTGTGACACCCAGCTCAACACAGCAGCTCACATGGCTGAAGGGAAACAGAACTCTGAACATAAAGGTCAAGGGCAAAGCCAACTCAGAAGTTGACTCCCACTCCACCTACATTCCTCATACCTCACCATAATATTTTTTCACCTCTCTTTCTCTATCACACCCATACACAAATGATCATCCCCTGGCATACACACACTGTACACGCTGAGGTCT
This sequence comes from Zacco platypus, assembly GCA_038088235.1. Taxonomy (NCBI): domain Eukaryota; kingdom Metazoa; phylum Chordata; class Actinopteri; order Cypriniformes; family Xenocyprididae; genus Zacco; species Zacco platypus. Next base: position 20,771,179 of record CM076075.1, on the reverse strand, counting down.
GTTAAAGGAACTTCCTGATGCACATCGACCACAAACTGTTCTAGTATCCGCCTGTCAGCACTCTGAAGACACATAGCCTTACTTTTCTTATCAGAATCTACAACCTCAGCTCACATAAATAACCTTTGAACTGTTTCGGACACCCTCCACCACTTAGCTGATGAAAGAAACCAACCAGCTTCCAATATATCCAGCTTTTGGCGTGGTTGACTTCAATTCAAAAGAAGCATATTGTTGAAAAGTAACACAGAGGACAGGAAATGAAAGGATGGATAAGAGGAAACAAGTAAAGCCAATGAAAAGAGGTTCATGCATGGACAGTGGAATGCTACCGATCCACAATCTGATTTCTGACTTTAAACAATTACACTGTGTTCCCAAGGTTTTTTTTCTCCATTCTGTCACCAGAGTTTGGGATCCTTGCCACGGTCACCTCTGGCTTGCTTAATATTCACTTAATATTCAACAATATTATTGATTTGACTGTACTGACACTAGTCGATGGCATCATTGTTTACTGCAGAACTGCTTTATAGATGTAATGAACTAACTTAATAATTGATGATATATACAATGGAACTGAATCAACACTGAACTAAATTTAGCTGAACAATGACACCGTTTTCTTTAGAGCTGGAAGAGTTCACGTGTATGCTGGACACTTGCTTTACTCTCACTATCACCCATTCCAAACTTTATTCATTTATTAATTTTTTTTAAAATATTCTTTTTTTTTAATCAATTTATTGACTACATGACTGAGGATTTAAGCATAAGCTTTTAGGTTTTTAAGACCATAAACATTTCAGTCAAGTGTTCAGTCAGTTAAGCAAATTAATAAAATAATAAAAAATATATATTTAATTAATAGTTAATATATATAATTATTAATATAATTAAAAGGAATAAGGCAAAAAACAAAACAAAACTGAAACTATTAAATCCATCTGCAATGTTTTCTTTAGAGGAAACGAAGACCTGGTCTGTAAGACTAAAGGTTAAATAAAAAAGAAAAAGAAAAAAACCTGGCTCTAATGAAAACGTCAGCATGTAAATCTAGCGGATGAGACAGCACATTGCTCTGCCGGGCCTGAGGTGTCAAATAACTTTCAGTGTGACAGTGTCACTACAGACTCCATAAACACACACACGCACAACATCTGAACTGGTCTTTGCAGTATTATGACAAAGCATGCGTCAACAATCCTCTCATATAACAAAAATTTCTTACCTTCTGCTCGGGGATGCTGTTCATCACAACATCATGCTGCTCTGGTGCTTTCCTCTCCTGTTCTTCGGCTTGGTCTATGTGAGCATGAGACAGATCTACACAGTCCTCATCTATAATTGTCCTCTTAGCCATATTGGCGGCATCTCCGTTCACCAGTCCCTGCGTGTCTATCCTCACGACCGGAACGGTCCCAGGCTTAACGCCATCCATGTCCTGATCTCCGTTCTGGTCTCTGTTTTTTTGTGCTAGAACCCCATTGGGGGGTTTGAGAGCATGGCGTGGGCTGTTCGTGCCAGTGCCAGAGCCGGAGTCTGTGGGCTGCTCCGTCGGTCTCTGGTAGTTCTTATGAGGCGGGCTGGAGTTAGGAGATCTGCTGACCTGCTTCAGTGGAGCGCCCTCCCTCCGACCGTCTGTGTGACTGTGAGCGAGAGAGAGAGAGAGAGAGACAGAGTAAAGGAAGGTCACCTTCTTTACAGTCAGAGAACTTGCCTGTACTCACCAAAAAACTTTTACGACGAATAGTGTCGTCAAAAAAAAGAACAGAAAGAGAAGGATGCAGAGAAGACGAGAAAGATGTGCTGTGCATGAGAGTGTGATGACGTTAAATATTAAGTGTTGAACAAACTTCCTCTGTCTGCATGTGTGTGTTGCAGGGCGACGTGTGAATGTGCGGGTCATGGGAGGAATGGAGGAAAAGAGGATAGGAGGAGGATGGGAGGAACAGGGAGGGTGAGGAGAGGTAGAACTCGGCTGCAGAGCGTCCCATGAGACACGGCTGCCCTACTTCAGAATACATGCCAACATGCAAGCGAGCACACACACACACGTTTACACACTTAAGAGATGGTCTTTCTCTTTTGAACAAAATGCTTTCAGGAACAGTGGAAGCAAATGATAAAATATGTAAGAGATCATGTTCAGTGCATCCAGACAGACTAGTCACGCTTTTATCACCCCGAAGGGGTTTATTTTGTGATGATGACCGGCTGACTGCATATGATCCCACTATTACATGGCTACTTACTCAATAAATAAATAAATGGACATGAAATATTCATACAAGCTGAAATTATTTTACGACACGAGAAGAAATTATGATCCGTTCCATCAAATCGAGTGACTTTGACCAGAAAAATATTAGGAATGCACGATATAATGGCCATGAAATATTGGTATTGGCCAATATATGTAAATTTTTTTTTTTGTTATCTTTAATTGGCCCAATAAGAAAATTTGGCCGATATATTAAAGACGACACTTCAGATGCGCACTGTTCGCCATGATGGTTTAGAATTGCTTGAAATTTGATTGGACTCACTTCATATAGGCTACATAAAATTATAATGATATAATATAACATCATTATAATTGTATGCTTGCGACACGGCCTTTAACGATGAGACTTGTTTTTGTAATCAGGCTCTCATATTGTATAAAAATTTGGATTTCGATTTACCGGCCAATATATCGGTATCAGCCAGAATTTTCATATCGGTGCATCCCTAAAAAATATGTTTCATGCACTTAATAAAAAGGAAAAGTCTCAGCTTTCTATGTAGTTTTGAACCCAATTGAAAATATGAGACACAAATATACAACATATTACTACAACATACAATATATCTTAATCAAGACAATTGGTACACACCACATTAAAAAAGCATCAGCAGCAATATCGTATAGTACTAACAATTATCGTATAGAAAGCTGAGACTTTGTTTCTTAAAAAACAAATAAACATAAAAAGTTTTCTTAGAATCGCAACTCCACAAACACCTACAATGTCACATATAGCAATAAACCAATCAGAATCAAGTATTCCAGAGAGCCGCGCAATAACAACACTTGACCGATAATAATAAACAATAGAGATGCACGATATAGAAATTGTGACAATAACAATAATACATATTTTTGTTATGGACATGATATTATTTGCTTCTAATATCATCCTTATCAGATATGTATATAATATGCATATACAATACTGATTATAATATGAATATAAAAATATGATCATACTGGTGGTATGGTCACTGATATATTGTGCATCCCTAATAATAATTAGAGCTACACACAAGTAAACTGTAAAAACATGATCCATTCATAACTTGACATAAGGGTGCATAAACCGAACAAAATTAAGCCACAACAGAAGGTTTTGTGGTTCATGCACACATACACACACAAACAGATATCCTGCACCTCCAGCTGTTTCCCTGTCTACGGCCCACCTGCCCTCTAGATCAGATAGCGTTTCCTGTGAGATAGAGAACAGAGATGTGGATCTGAGGGTACGGAGCACCACAGTGAACACTCCAGATTACAGACGGCTATTAATATACCGTTGAGCTCTGGACCGCTGAGACGGATTAATATGTGCCATGTAATATATTGTTCAGTGTTTCACTCAAAACATTTCAAATCTGTTCTGTGCAAAGACCATGTGGATGGCTAACAAAATCTAAGTCTTATTAATCTGGTACGATAAAATGTAGTTACATGCGAGGCAAAATTATGCTATCAAATGAAGCCACACAAGTGGGGCAGTATGGATTTCATTGTTTTTTTCCCATGAGGTTGTAAACCAACCCCCTGCAGTTGTCTGGGGTCATGGCTCTTCAGCATTCATAAGTTCCAGGACCAGGTCAGACAGCTGCAAGAGTTTCAGACCCCGGTTTACTCCATCAACCCATGCTCTCTCACTTTGCTTCAGAGCTTACAGGATGAATTCCTGCACAGATTCTGACCACACACAAAACAATGCACTAGAACGGCAGGCAAAACAGGATAAGGGCTTGCGGGGATTTATTTGTGAGGAACTGGGGTTAATGGTCATTCCATTTTGTTATGGTAGCCGTATGGTTTCATATGAGCTTACTCAGTGACCTGACTACACCAGTGCTGAGCTTCAGACTTATAGCAGATGACTGTAGTGAATGTTACAGCAGTAAAGCAAATGCATTACACTGAATTTATCATGGTTAAAGGGTTAGTTCACCCAAAAATGAAAATTGTCGCTCATGTCGTTCCACACCCGTAAGACCTTCGTTCATCTTCAGAACACAAATTAAGACATTTCTGATGAAATCCGAGAAGTATATGACTCAACCATAGACAGCAATATAACCACCACTTTCAAGGTCCAGAAAGGTACTAAAGACATCTTTAAAACAGTCGACGTGACCGCAGTGGTTCAACCTTAAGTTTATGAAGCGACGAGAATACTTTTTGTGCGCAAAAAGAAAAATAACGACTTTATTCAACAATCTCTTCCCTATCCTTAACCTTACACAGTGAAGGCTTCCGTGTTTATGTCCGAATGCCAGCTCAGTATTGGCCAAAGCTGATCACGTGAGCAGCACGACGCATGCTTGTGATGCTGACGCAGGATGCAGAACCTGGAAGCATGTAAACAATGTATGAGAATGACACAGAAGACAAGATATTGTTGAATAAAGTCTTATTTTTGTTTTGTTTTTGAACACAAAAAGTATTCTCTTCGCTTCATAAAATTAAGGTTGAACCACTGCAGTAACCTCGACTGTTTTAACAATGTCTTTAGTACCTTTCTGGACCTTGAAAGTGTTGATTATATTGCTCTCTATGGACAAATAAGATACCTTTCAGATTTCATCAAACATGTCTTAATTTGTGTTCCGAAGATGAACGAAGGTCTTACGGGTGTAGAATGACATGAGGGCGTTAATACTTAAACCCATATAACAATGGTAAAAACAGCTTCAAATGACTAATACATTTCATAAAACAGCAGCAAAAGCAATATGAAAGAAGACACCAATGTTTAATAAAATAATCAAAATAAACATTTCTTCTGCAAATAATACAGTTAAATAAGTGAGCCTAAATGTAGGCTGTTTATGCAACGTACAGATCAAAGATCACTCTATAAATAGAGCAACTTGGTATTAATATAGAAAAAAAGCACATATCAGAGAGTAAAAGTTGCTAATATCTTTGATACTCAGTAAAACTACAAAGTAGCCAAAAAGATACTCAAGTACAGTAAATAATTACATGTACTCAAATATTTTATACTAGTGTTGTCAAAAGTACTGAGTTTTTGTAGTCCAAAACATATCTGATGTGTGCGTGAACATAATGGCCAATCAGAGGCGTTTAAGAATCCACTTAACAGCGCTCAAAGCATCACAGTTTTAAAATTTTAGTATCAACTTGGTATCGAAGTCAGTACTTTTGACAACACTGCTTTACCCCACTGTTAATGTTGTAGAATAACATGTGGAAGTCTCTTCAAGTAATGACAGACACAGACCTTAAACTCTCAAAAAACCATTAGAAATTCCACAGGGAGCCAATGGTGAATTAGCCTTCCAGGTTGGCCTACAAATGACTGAACAGCGCTATTGTCAGTAAAACATAATGTAGAGCAAGACTATTCTAGTAGAGTTAAGAGAAAAATTTTTGCACCAGCTTAAAGCACTTTCAATATAGTTGTATCTGAAAAAAAGATTGCCAGACATAAATTGATACATTAATCTTACCTCCCATGTTGAATTTAGCACACACAAAAGTAAATGTCTCATACAAAACCAGTTCTTTTGAAACACTGAACGGAAAAATTACAACTAGCTTCTGCTTTTTGACCTTCTTGTGTAATGACAAAGAAGATCTGTGTTAATATTTCTGTTTTTACTGTACTGTTTTTGCAACCTTTCTTCTTTCAAAAACATATAAACAAAAAAGATACCTTACCCAAACTTTTGAATGGTAGTGGTACTCATGAACTCAAACTACCTCAAAACTGTACAAACTACACTACGGGCAGAATCAATAAATACATGTCAAACACTGATCACCAGCCAGACATGTTAATCCAAAGCAATTTACAATGCTTTCAAGGTATACTTCTGCAAAACTAATCAAGATGTCAGTATCTACATATCCCTGAACATAGGAAAGAGGAGTAGAAATTGATCCCAAGTTTACCGGTTTTCCTCAAAGCGACTGATGAGGTTGGATACTCGGCCTTTCCCTGCTGCTCCTCCTACTCCTCCTGCTCCCCCCTCCATGCTGGGATTGATGGATAACGTAGCCAGAGGAAAGGGAACTTCCGTCACCGGAGTCTGAAGGTGTGCTGGTTTAGGAGGCACTGCAGGAAACCACAAAGAATAGAAGTTATATTTCCATGTTAATGTAGCAAACAGCATGAGTGGAAACAGTCATGTCACAAGAGTGGCATAAGCAGCAAGAACTTACAAGGATAAGCACCCAGGATCACGTGAAGTTAAGTGTCTTGCTCAAGGGCAAACCTATCCTGAGCTTTCACTACACCTCAAACTGCATCCCAAAATGCAAGGAATTATAGAATTTTCATTTAGGCACTTTGTTTTACAATAATAGTGTCAATTTTTTAAGGAAGCACTTGGTTTAGTGCTATGTAACCGAAAGCTGTAATCTCCACTAGGTGGCAGAGCAGCTTTAGTATGCTGTGATGGAACCTGATAATACTCAGCAAGGTGAGATGAAGTTCATCTGGAAGCAGAGGAGTCTGTCTCTGCCTGCGGTGAGCGGACCACAGCTAATCTCAGTCAATCTGATGGGTTGGAGATACCTCAGAGCTCATGGTTCCATCCAGATATAAACAGTGGGCACACACTCATTTCACACATCTCTAATTAAGTAAGTGTGGTATTCGAGGCTATTGTCAGTGGAATTTTTGCCTTTAATTTCACTTGAGAATATAGAGATAAAATATAGCTATTTTTCCGGGCCAATGTCGATCTTCGAAACATTTTGAAATCATCAAATCGAATCTGCAGTCAAATGTTCTTCTGAATAGTTTTCAGAAAACATGAAGAGCAAAGACATAGAATTTTAGGGGATTATCTGTATTTATTTTTTTTTTAAAGCAAAGGAACTTCACAAATGTTTAACTATGATGCAAAATTTCACTAGGAAATCATTTACACTTTTCAAACAGAATCTGCTTAGTTATCGAGCTTGGGTTCAAGGATGCTCTGAGGATGCTTTATCATTCCAGCAGTGTTATTTCAGCATTAATCAGTAATACTATACAGTAGCTGATTTGAATTCCGTCAAATGGTAACATTTAGTGTTCAGAGCCTGTTGTAAGGGAAAGGGGAAGATGTGTGTTTGTGTATTGTGGTTTAGAATGTACTTCTGGTAAATTTGTACGGCTTTGCATAGTTATCAACACTGTGGAACTGAGGGATTTATTTATGTATACATAAAATGCGCAACTCTCTATACCTTGTGGTTTGGGTTGCAGTGGTGGCCGTCGGCCTGAAACTTTTCCATTTACTCCTGTAAGGCTCTTATTGCTGAATCTGCATCCACGTTTTAACTTCTCATTGTGAAGACCTTGCTCATCAGGACTGCTACTGCCAACAGCTGAAGGAGATAAAAGAAGGATAGAAATAAATGGAATGGCAGCAGTTTTAAAAGTCATTTATTTGATCTGATTGCTAGAAGCCAAACTGTATGCAAACCTCAATTGAGGAATATGAACATGCAAGTAAAGTACTGGTAAATATATCCTCTGTGCAGAAGTGAAATCCACGAGGTCTGTTTTTTGTGCTCCATATATCAGTCAGGCCTGGCAGAAAAGTGGCCTTGAAACCAAAAGTGACAAACTTGAAACAAAAATTAAAAATAACCACAAGTTCCTCTGCGTCAGTTACAGAACAAACAAAGTGTTTCAGATTGTTTGGATGATCAATATTCAACCTATGAGGAAGCTGTTTTGTTCGCCTCAACCAAGAAATGTTTCCTGAAAAACAGCTTTGGCATATAAGGCACGCACATATCTGTAGACAATGACAGACAGCCTTGAAAAGTTCAGTTTCAGATGTGGAAAAATAACTGCATGAAAATTATCTTTTGGTTCTATGGAAGCTTGTTTCCGCCACGTAATAATAATAATAATAATAATAATAATAATAATAAAAGTAAAAGATAATGGTGACTTTTTATCTCACAATTCCTCAGAATTCCCTTATTTTACTTCCGTAATGCATTTTCACGTGAAATGTGGTGACAACGGAAAAGGAAAAACATTTTAGAGAAAGAGAAGTTATCACATTTTGATGATTAAATATAACAAAGGCAGCCATTTTTTTAAATTACATGCACAGATTAATCTTTCATAATAAGACAAGGAACGTGTAATGAGGAAGTAAATACGTAAAGGGTTCATTTTGTCTTTTCTAGACGGTTCACCAGTATAACAATGAATGGGAGAAACTACAACGCACTATATAGTAGAAATAAGTCCCGCATTCTAAATAAAACAGCCAATCACTATCGCATCATTTTTTTATAGCTGATTTTCCCATAGACAATTAATGTCCACTGATGCGCGCTTGGGACACACATGCACATTGGCTTTACCAAATGAAAATTTGGCGTTCATGTCAGATTTTGCTGATTTGAAATATGTTATTTAAATGTGAGTTTGGCAAGCAGTTTCTGAGACTTCAGTATTTCCCCATTTAAGTAGGTAGGAGTTGTTATTGTATCCCTTAAGGCATTGCAAATATGACCGCAGAGTGAACTGGCCTTCTGACTTTTCTTTAAGACATAAAAAGCAAATGCATAAAGTTTGCAGACTTTAGGATTATAATGCCATTGCAAGAACTGTAAATCCACATTAGTGCAGTCATATAACACATAACGTCCAATGAAGGCTATGTAGCTACAGTGGGGAGAACAAGTATTTGACACACTGCAGATTTTGCAGGTTTGCCCACTTTCAAAGCATGTAGAAGTCTGTAATTTTTATCATAGGTACTCTTCAACTGTGAGTGACGGAATCTAAAACAAAAATCAAGAAAATGACATTGTATGATTTTTAAGTAATTAATTTGCATTTTATTGCATGACATAAGTATTTGATACATCAGAAAAGCAGAATTAATATTTGGTACAGAAACCTTTGTTTGCAATTACAGAGGTCATATGTTTCCTGTAGTTCTTGACCAGCTTTGCACACACTGCAGCAGGGATTTTTTTTCCTCCATACAAACCTTCTCCAGATCCTTCAGGTTTCGGGGCTGTCGCTGGGCAATACGGACTTTAAGCTCCCTCCAAAGATTTTCTATTGGATTCAGGTCTGGAGACTGGCTAGGCCACTCCAGGACCTTGAGATTGCCCTGGCTGTGTGTTTCAGGTCGTTGTCATGCTGGAAGACCCAGCCTCGACCCATCTTCAATGCTCTTACTGAGGGAATTCTTCCTCCAAACACGGCGAGTGGAGTTTAGACCAAAAAGCTCTATTTTTGACCACATCAGACCACATGACCTTCTCCCATTCCTCCTCTGGATCATCCAGATGGTCATTGGCAATCTTCAGACTGGCCTGGACATGCGCTGGCTTGAGCAGGTGGACCTTGTGTGCGTTGAGGATTTTAATCCATATCGGCGAAGTGTGTTACTAATTCTTTGAGACTGTGGTCCCAGCTCTCTTCAGGTCATTGACCAGGTCCTGCAGTGTAGTTCTGGGCTGATCCCTAACCTTCCTCATGATCATTGATACCCCATGAGATGAGATCTTACATGTTGCCCCAGACCGAGGGAGACTGACCGTCATCTTGAACTTATTCCATTTTCTAATAATTGCGCCAACAGTTGTTGTCTTCTCACCAAGCTGCTTGCCTATTGTCCTGTAGCCCATCCCAGCCTTGTGCACAATTTTATCCGTGATGTCCTTACACGGCTCTCTGGTCTTGGCCATTGTGGAGAGGTTGGAGTCTGTTTGATTGAGTGTGTGGACAGGTGTCTTTTATACAGGTAACGAGTTCAAACAGGTGCAGTTAATACAGGTAAAGAGTGGAGAACAGGAGGGCTTCTTAAAGAAAAAAAAAACTAACAGGTCTGTGAGAGCCGGAATTCTTACTGGTTGGTGGGTGATCAAATACTTATGTTATGCAATAAAATGCAAATTAATTGCTTAAAAATCATACGATGTGATTTTATTGATTTTTTGTTTTAGATTCCGTCACTCACAGTTGAAGAGTACCTATGATATAAAAATTACAGACTTCTACATGCTTTGTTAGAGGGCAAGTCTGCAAAATCGGCAGTGTATCAAATACTTGTTCTCCCCACTGTATAATCCTGACTTAGATTCCTATTTTATGTTCTGTTCTCATAGAATAAGTATATATTATGAGCAAATTATTATAATTAAAGCCACCGTCCTTGGCGCGAAAGGGGATTTAGATGAAAAGAGTGCATAACACATAGGTTAAAGGTTCAATTTATTTTTCTTAACACTTTTTGTTATACTGGTTAAAACTCTTTGCATCCTGATAGCAATCAATAATAGAAGTGGTCTAAATATTGTACATAAATATTGTGTACACATATCTTCTGTGGAAGTCTCAGGATCAAAAAACATTCCGTCCGAATGCAATGATCCAATGTCCTACTAGCCTATCAACATATGTATTTCCATACCTCACCCTGTCGTGCAGACATCACACATCATCAACGTGTTCCATAAGGCTATGCAGATCTGTAGACAGATAGTCACAGAGCGCCACAAACAAACAGCAGCCACTTTTTACAGAGCTGTTCATGTCCTCATACTCAAATTTGTGCATTTTTATGACAACAGTATCAATGCTGAATCTTCAACAGTCAGGTGGTAAAAGTATAAGCTCTGTTAGTCGGTTACATTCATTGTTATTGTAACGTTACGTGGTTTGAGACATTAGGTATTTTAATGCCATCTCTCGTTACTCTTTGCAGACTCTGCTGTGTGCATGTTCATATGTTTTAGAGGAGGCGTGACTTTGGAAAGCACTCTGAAAGGAGGGTGGGATCTCATGCTTTCAAAGCTAGCTTGCCATTTATAGTCATATACCTTTAACCTCTCCAAAATTCCTCAATGAATAACTTAACTCATAATCAGGACAGCAAAACGTTTCATTTTGAGTCCATAAACAAAATACAGATGCACACTCAACATTAACAGTTATTTTGAAAGTCTGGCACTCTTTTTTGATATCTTAAAATCCTCATTTGGATGCAAAGAACAAGACATCCAACTATGTTGCTTTCTTCTGTAAACCGTCTTGTCAAAAGGCACCCATGCAAATGAAGGGCCCCATGTCCTGTTAAATTAAAGCATGGGGATGTTAATGCATTAGTGAGTACAAAGAGAGTCTTTCTATAGCCTTCTCAGCCCTTTTCTTCACTTAGGCCAATCCAAACATCTTAGGCCAATAGGCTGCATGGGACTGTAAATGTCCGACAATGAATGATGTTGTTGTGCTGGCAGTAAATATATGGTGGTGGTGATGGTCTAAGAACAGCTTCATGTGTGATTGGTCCATTCATCTCAGTTTTGGTTCAGTTTGTGACCAGGACTGAAACAAGCTTTCTTTTAAGACTGGGGCGAAAGCCTTTTAAATGTCTGTATTTCACCGATATCAGAATATTTCTAAAAATAGAGTCTAAAAATAAAAATTTTGCAATATTCTCAATGCCATTTTTATTCAGTCATTACACAGTGGCTGTCATTTTCATGACAGATTTATTTAAACATATATTAAATAATCAAGACGTCACTAACAAGTTAAGCAAAATATAATGAATATATAGGCTAATACAGTGCATATATTAAGCGAAATAGTTCATTTCTCTTGCGAACTAACAAGCTGTGGACACTGAATGACCCGTGACATTGTTTACAAGCCGTTTTATTGATGCCTTTCCGCAGTTGAAACACTGATTAAGCGATTACATGATATGATACGTTTCAGTAAGGTGTATTGTATCTTCAACATACCTTCAGATGTTTATTCACATTTATTCTGTAAGTAGTATTAAAGACGAAGTGATGATCGTGTTCACTCGCGCTCCGTTCTGTCGCTTGAACTGAGACGCCTATACAATGATCTGTCACGATACATTAAAGAGCGTATGAATTTTCATGATATAAAATGGACAGAATTTGAAAGATAACACTTTGTTTCTTATCGAAAATAAAGTGTGGAGCTTATTGGCTGCAACTGCAACTATTTGTTGTTTACACACAAGACACGTGCCGAAAAACCACCAAATATGTTTACCGTCGTTACACCCATATTACTATTCAATCTAATGTCAAGGAAGAAAATTTAGTTTTGTGACATAAGGTAAAATGAGGTCAGCCTCAACAATGGGCCCAGGGCTGGGCCACGGCAGCAGTGGACGGTGGCCGGCGGGGTGTTCGGTACGCAGAACAGTGGTTCGTACCGTGTGTGGTGTATTGTGTTTTTTTGGTTCGGTTTGAATACTGTTACACTCCTATTGCGTTTACTCAACACAATGTTAAGTTGTGTGCAAAAATCTAGCAAAAGTGCAGTTTCAGCCATCAAACTCACTTTAGCGAGTTGGGCATGGGCAATCTCCACTCACGGTTCCATAATATTTGGATTTGCATTAATATATAAAATATTGATATTTGTAAATAATTAAATATCACATAAAAATACTACAGAAAAGACAACCATAGTACTTGCCTTCTAAGTACCTAATCATTCCAAGAAACATGCAGAAATCATTGGTTTATCATTTAGATTACCAAAAGACACTTTCACACATTCAGTTTCATCTGTATATTTATCACCATTTTTCTATTTTAAGGTCATGTGTGATCAGGGCCCGTTGTCAAAATGAAGAAGTTGCAACACTGCCGGAAAATTTCTGATGCTACGTGTGAAAAACATTGTAAGATTAATAATGCGTACAACGTTAGAAGACTCATTCTAGCATTAGAAGAATGCTGTCAAACAGTTTAAACCAAAGTTCTGAAAAAGCCAACAACACTTCACACGGCTTAGCTGTAAACTTGTCAAACAGGACTCAAAATGATCATTATTGACACTATGGAAAGAAATGCCATCAAACCGGATAGATGTAAAGACGAAGAGCTTCTCTCCATCCAAAAAGATGAAGAAATTATTAGTCTGATTACTAGAAGAGTTAAAGATTTTCTTACTAAAATTAGACCAAATGTCTCATTAGAATGCCTCTAGGTGCTTAAAGACAAGAAAATGACAAATACTAGCATCACAGTTTTAACAGCATTTATATATGGATAAAAGATGGAAAGTCATTGCATATGAGGTAGAATTACCAGAAAAGGCTGCATGGCAATTTTGCTGTTGTAGAAGCTTACCTTCTTAACAAAAACAAAAGCATCATTAGGTGAATAATGCAGATAACCTCAGGGCATGGCCTGGCTCACTCTACATTACTGCCCACTGAGTCACCATGGGAACCTGTTCCCATAATCCTCTGTCTGGTACAACAGATAAAATGGAAATTGTTCACACCATAACAGAGAAAAACCTGCCTATAGATCCATTACAAATGTCTCACTGGGTTTTGCAGGTGTAATAAGTAGAAGAATGAGCCAGGTTGATGTCAAACCACGTGTGGTCTAGTAAATATAAACTATGACAATAATCGCTTCTAAAATGTGAGCATGGGAAAAAGTACAAATGTTCCGCATTCCCAGAGTCTACAACATAGATTTGTGCCAACTTTGGCATTCCTAGCTAAGTATAGAAAAGAAAAAAAGAAGTCTGTGGTCTGACTTGACTTATACAGAGAGCTCAGTTAAAGATAATGGCTCAGATCAACATCTGAGATTAATAGCAGTAGTTTGTTCCCGTAAAGGATTAATGCCTGACCATTGGTCTCTAAACTCATTCCAGATGTTTACATTTTAGTACCTGGAAGTTTGACACATAACATCCAGTTTTAACTTGTTAGAGTTACAAAAATGGAACATAGTAATGAACCTTAATTTGAATACAACAATTTCCAGCTTATGGGAAAAACACCATGCAGTTTATTTGAATATGGCTGCACTTTGGTCCTGTCCTATCAATAGAAACCTTGTGGGAAAGTACACCAACCAACACAGAACAGATAAGAACAACTCATTTAGTTCGCAAAACGAGGTGGGAACTGACCATGAGAAGCAAGAATATCGAGCACAAGCGTTTCAGAGCTTGACATGAAATACAGGAACACAAAGAGGCAATAAAATGTGAAAGGAAGTTAGAAATACACATATGTAAAATGCATTTCCTTTACCATGCAATGGTGCCAGATGAAAAATGCAAACTAACAAGACTGAAAAAAATGTGAACAGCTAAAACTTGTTCATTCATGTTGGCAAACAAACCCATGAGAAAGTCAGAAATAAAGCATAGAGTTGACCAAATGTCTGAGATAGATATATTTCTGCAGAAAAAGTGGATTCCTATCATTTAAAATATTCATAAATGCATTCGGGTTTAAATCATTCTTTATAATAAAAGAATGATTGCAAAATAAGACCAAATTTAATGTAATCTAACAATACAGTATGTCACAGAGAAGAAAATGAAAAAAAACGTGTGTCAAAATACACAAAAGCTTTTCCAGCGTCCTCCTGTTGCCAAGTTGAATTATACTGTTAGCCAATGAAATCACAGGACTAGTAGGAGTAAGATTGTGATCAGTGTTAAGCCAGAGTAATCTTACCTTCTTATGAGTCCAAATAATCCCAGGACAATGAGAAAAATATAAGAACTGTTTTCTTTATTCAAGCCTTCCGGTCCTCTATAAACCACAGACTGACTGAAACTCTGCCACAAAGACACGAGGAAACAGCCCCTCCTTCTAAACACACATACACACACACATACATACACAGCGAGCACACTCAAGCATAAAAGGCCACTTACGTTCATTTACAGTCTGAACCAATAGTCTTTTGTCATGGAAATCTTTGAATTATCACATTAATAGGACAGTTCACTCAAAAATAAAAATATAAATATTCTTCAAAAATTCCCCTTTTGTGATCTGGAGAAGAAAAAGTACAGGTTTGGAATGACATAAGTAAATGATGACTAAATTTTCATTTTTGCGTGAACTAACCCCTCAGAGCACTGTCCAATCTGAGTGTTGTTGCATTTCTGAATGGAGTGAGTGAGTTTGGAGTTTGATGTGAGGGGAAGACAAGTAATGGAGTTATTTGATCATAGATGAAATGAGGAACAAATGCAACAGATCTTAGTCAGGGTGGATGACATACTGAATTTTAAGGTGGAAGAAAACAAGTCTGTAAGGTATCGTATTTAGAATGGCATGCACTGTATAATTTTCAGATGTCATTTTTTTTTCTGTTGTAAGTTTTTTGGAAGGATGTTTTGTCAGTTGAATAATTGGCGTGTAGTTACACAACACAATACATTGAAAGCATTTCTATCTCTCTTCTATCTCTCACAACCTCATTTCCATTCCTGTGCAAAGTCTTCGGTGCCCCTTCAGCCTCAGGCAATATCAGTCTCATTCCCAACTCTTGCACTAGGAGCACATAAACCCACTGACGTTACAAAAAACTGAGGGGAAAACTCACATGTTCAAGGATTCTTCAACATGTAAATTGCATGCACAGAGACACCTTTCAAGTTCATTAAACTGTTTACCAGATTCCACTGCAGATCTGATTTACTTTAATCTCATTTTGATATCAAGTGGAGACAGAGAAGAGTTTAGTGTCCTGAGAATCTGGTATTGCACAACCATCTTGAAACATCCCAGACAGCCACAACTAGTGTTATCAAAAATATCGGTATTTAGATATTTATCGATACTGAAATATCTGAAACGGTTTCAATACTCCTTTTATTCAGTATCGATACACCGATAGCAGCAGCGTGTTGTCACTCTCTCTTCTCTCCAACGGCGAATTGACACTCACCCGCCTCCTCTCACTCGTCCTATTCACTCCGCTTGAATAGCGCTTGTATTATGCATAACTTTAGTTATTCCCGCAGGTTTCACCACTGATACATATAAGTGGCGCTCTCATAAAGCCGCTTCTCAAACAGCTCACGAATATCACATTTTCTTCTTTATCGTAACCTATTGCGCTAAAAGCTTCAAATACATAAAAAGTTTTGTCAAAATGCCCATCTTGCCGAGCTACTTTCAGTATTTTCTCAAACTATTTTGAGGCTTCCAGATATGATCAACACCAACCTGCCATAGCAACAGTATCCACAACAATCACTAAAGGGCAGTCAGTGTAAAGTCTTTTCTTTTTTTTTTGGTACATACCAAACATAGGCACATAATGTTTGGTATATATAGAAAAGTAGAAAGAATAAAGAAAAGTTTTTTTTTCTGTCATACTCACTCAGGCTACAGTAAAAACAGTAATATTGTGAAATATTATTATTTTCTATTTTAATATATTTTAGAATGTAATTTATTCCTGTGACGTCAAAGGTGACTTTTCAGCATCATTACTCCAGTTTTCAGTGTCACATGATCCTTCAGAAATCATTATAATATGCTTATTTGCTGTTAAGGAAACATTTCTTATAATTATGAATATTGAAAACTGTTGTGCTGCTTAACATTTTTGTGGAAACCATGATACAATATACTCCCCCACTATTTTTAATGAACTAACTAATGCTGTAAACACACAGGGAGCCCTGTCAGCTGGTATTATTACTAAAGGTTAAAATTCAAATGTACTCAAAATAACTGAATATAATGCAGTTTTTATAATAACGGTATTTTTTTTAATGACGAGCAGAAATATAACAAAATATGTAATATAGTGCATATAGTTAGCAAATTACTCCTCTCTAGTTAGTTTTTCTAGCTAACATTCTATGGCCATTAAATGGCTTTCCTGAGATAAATGTAATGTTACGTGACATTGTTCTTCAGCTATTTTATTGATCTCTTTCCGTGGCTGAAACACTGATTAATCCATTACATGAGACATGATACATTTTGGTAAGTTGTACTATATCTTTCAACATACCTTCTAATGTTCATTCCTGTTTATTTTCAATTAACTACTAGTAAAGAGGAAGAGATGATCAGTTCATGTGTGCGCTTAAACTGAGGTGCTACAGTGATCTGTCACGTCAAATTAAAAGTGCCAAAATGATATTTATCATTTTAATTTCTTCATAAAATTGACAGAATTTGAAAGCTGAGACTTTGTTTCATATCAAAAGTAACCTGTCAATGTCAGTGTCATCTTCGCTTCACAGAAGATGGATGTGTGGCGTGAGCGCGTGAGAACAGGGTCAACTGCGTGAGTTGGAAGCCCTGTATATAGAATGTGATGCTTTAAAATGCTGTACAGAATCTAAATTAGCAAAGAAAAACCACTCGGCCACTAATGGACATATACTCAAGGCCAAAAACACTCCATTAACCACTTGTTCAGAACTTTCAAATAAAAGGTGAAGTTCTCATGTAATCAACTCAGTGATATCTCTTACATTTGGCATTATCATAAGTCCAATATTATAGTAAGCTCAGTGTTTCATGTCTCCGAGCCTCAACAAGTCTGACCAGCACAACTACTGTAATGATGTCAACACAGACCTCCACTTGTATGTTAATTAATATGTTAATACTTATGCAATGCTGTGTTTGAAATTGTGTGTACGTTTATTCATTGAGCACTTTCATCCAAAGCAATGAAAGCAATAGAGTGGTGCAGTATTTTTGTAAGCCAAAACCTGGAAAAGAGCTAGTATTTTAGCACTTCCGGTTCCGTCGTCCAGAAGTCAATGGGTTTTTTGGTTAAATTTTGCTTAAAATAAGGTCTGAGGTGAACACAAGCTCAAGAAATTCAGGTTTTATTTTTAATCTACAATATAAATCAGTAATATCCTCGTGTGATGTTTTTAAAGCTTTTATTTCTTGTAATCATTGATTGCTAACAAATGGCTAAATGGGACTACAGAGGTCATCGGAGACATTCGACATCACACCGAACAGGTAAACTCATCTACTCACTAGTCCCACTTTCACAGCCTCTTTGTGTTTAAAACCACACTCTTGCAAACTATTATAACTCAAACTTTCATGTTAAATGTTTTTAAACAAAGCTAAGTGAGGGTGAAGATGAAGTAATGCGACTGCGGTGTAGTTTATAGCCTTTGACCTCTGCCAATTGTAT
The DNA here is from genome assembly GCA_038088235.1 of Zacco platypus. Classification (NCBI taxonomy): domain Eukaryota; kingdom Metazoa; phylum Chordata; class Actinopteri; order Cypriniformes; family Xenocyprididae; genus Zacco; species Zacco platypus. The sequence goes on along the minus strand of CM076075.1, from coordinate 20,752,959 downwards.
TAACACTTGAAAATTCATAAAAAATGTGTTCATTTGTGAAGATTATTTTGTTATACAAAACATTTAAGAATCATAAGCTTTTGTTAGTCATAGATCTTATCTTCTGCAATAATCCAAAAGCCAATAGAAAAATCCTGTTGGGTTATTGTTGAGGGAACCTGGGTGGTGCTAACTTTTGGCCTACAAAAATATCAGCCTACAAAATATGCACCACTCTATTTCTTCCACATAAATCAGAGTTTTTGTCCTTACCACAAAGAAGCAACAAGCAAAAGGATATTTTGTAGATAACATGGTTTCTGTGATGTTGTGCTTGGCTACCCACCATGTATAAGTTCAATCCTACCCCACATAATTGTACATTAATCATCAAATATGTCCTTAATTAACTAAAATTCTCCAAATTCATCCCCATGTTAACCTCCTCCTTCTATTAATCAGGAGAAATACAAAAAAAATGAGGGACAACAGACCAAAAACTGAGGTGGATGAATTGTTGTCCCCAGTCCATGTTCAGTAAGCATGGCTCAGTCACGCCCATTCATTTCCATAACACTTAAAACTACATAACATGTAAAAGTATCTGTTATCTCTTACAACAGATCATAAATACAACAGCTCGCAGCCAATTCATTGTAACACACAACAGTAAAATGGTAGACTCCCGCAAGTCCAAGCTCCAAGTCTTAATGAATGGAGAAGGGAAGAGACAGGAAGGGAGGGATTTTGCCCACCTTTGTTCTGAGCGATCTTCACCCCAACACAAGGTTCCTCTTCATCAGACTGTTTAGAGGGAAAGCAGCTGGGGTTGCCAGCTTTATCTGAAAACACAACATAAGAAATATTTCGTTTCCAAAAATCAAAATAGTTTTATTCTCACCAACAATCATAAAGATATTTTTAAACGTAATTTATGCCTGTGATGGCAAAGCTGGTCTTCAGTGTCACAAGATGCTTCAGAAATCATTCAAAAATATGATTTGATGCTCAAGGAACATTTATTGTTATTATAAGACATTATTTCAGGATTCTTTGATGAATAAAAGTTATTAAAAAGCATTTATTTGAAATAGAAATCTTTTGTAACATCAAAAATGTCTCTACTGAAATTTTTTTTAATTGAATGATTTTTCCTGAATAAAAAGTATTAATTTCTTACTGACCCCAATTAGCATCCTGAAGCCTGTAAAACTATCTTTCCTAAGACGCACTGAGGACCTCTAAGTTGTTAATTAGCATTTATGGACCAAAAACATTTGAGAACGACTTGAAATTTCATTTTTCTGTAATGGACATATGAACAGATTCCACTTAATACTGGAATCTACATTCCAGAAAAAAAGATGAAGGAAAAAAAGCATTTTGGGGTGCTTTACAGATGAAAAATGAGGGGGATAGAGATACTGAGAAACTTGTGGGTGGGCTGAAAAGAGGACAGGAAGATATCTTGACACTAAACCTGTCATGAACATGTCTGGATGTGGGCGCCAGAAACACCACACTCATATGTACTTGTTAAACATGATGGTTGTGAGGATTTGAAGCCATTTATTCCCATGCCATTTCATCCCAAAGGTGTTCACTAGAGTTCTGGTCTGGCTTTCATGCAGGCCAGTTCTTTATCAGAAGACATGAACCTAGCTTAGGGTACAGACAATTGTCCTGATGAAATAGAAAGAGATCCTCTGCAAACTGAAAGCTTAAAATAATTTCAATTGTCAATTTCAATAATTACAATGCAAAATAAATAAATAAAATAAGAAATTATGTCAGTTAGATGAAGTTGAAAGCTTAAAATAATGTCAATGCAAAATAAAGAAATAAAAGACAATTATACAAAAGATTATATAAGTCAAAAAAGCCACAATGATTGTAAATAAATAGAAAAAAGCAAAATAATACAGATTTTACCTTAGAAGTGAAACCATAAAACTGTATTATGTATGATGCTGTAGAACAATTAAAGTAGACAAATGTAGTCTGGATTATAATAACATGAGCAGAAGGTCTGCGTGTGAAGAGAGTATAAGAGAACATTAATCCAGCATTTGTAGCAAAACAAAAGAAAAGTAAATCCCCAGAGACGCACTAGCAATTAATTCTGCTGTGATATCTAGGGCATCTGTTGATGTATACTCTATTTTTAATGCATATAAAAGATGAAAGCCAAACAGTAAACAAGTGGTGTGTGGTTTCTAATTGTACACACATGTGCGCATGAAGGCACACATTGTCACTCACGCAGCTTATAGAGCACAGCTGAAAATATAACATTGTTACACTACTGAGAGACAATTAAACAGGCTGGGGAATTAAAAAGAGACAATGCAGTGATAAAATGATGAAGAACTCAACAAATGAAAGTACATTAACCAGCTGAAACTGTTTAATAAAGTAAACCGAGAATATGACAAAAGCAGTTCGTTGTAAAGTACATTTAAAAAAGTTTAAAGTAAGGTATTTTTTGAGGGGGGCGGGTGTGTGTGTGCGCGTGCATTTTATCCTGGGCGTGAGATTAAAGCAAGGCTTTTTCCTTGTACCATCTGGAGCCCTTGTGACAGGAGGATCTGGTGTCCCCCACACACTCAAACGAACACACATGTCCACATGATAGTCATTTTTAATGGAAGCTTTACAAAAAAAACTCTGTAAGCTAACACAACAACCACAACAAACATGTTTAATGAACATGAAAGAAGGGGCTGGTGGGACCCTAAATAAAGCCTTTTTATGAGCTATCAAAGACAGACTCTCCCAATAAACGCTGCACAAATCAGCACAATGAATGGAGTACTGGGATGTGTAGAGCTGGATAACCATACAAATTGTTTCCATGACACCTCAATTAATCAGTTTGCTTGGTTAGAAACACAAAATACAGTCATCTTTTATGTGAATGCAAATGAAAAATAGCAACAACATGTTTGTGAGGTTATTTATGATACTGTGTAGCATGTAATTTAGCATTTATGTGGAGCCCTTGTTAGAGCATTAGAGTAGATTTGCCATGAATCACGTTCACAGTTGAGTGACCATAATGACTGTAAATACTGTGGTGTTCAATAAGGCAGTGAATTATGTATTTGGTCAATGTAAAAATACATACTTCCCTAAATTAGGCTCAATCAATTTCCAGTATGCATGCATTCAACGTAATTATAACCAACTATTAGTAGACTGAGCTGAACTATGATGCATGAAAGTGATGGTACATCAGATTAATCCTGCATTTAGCAACTGTGATCGGAACACTGATTCAACATTGACACAATAATCAACGACAGCCAAAACATTTCAAAATGGTAACCAGTTTCTACCAAAATATGACAGCATGCAGCTACTGACATTATGACTACTGTAAAAGCATAGTAAATTAATTGGAGATCTCATTTAAAATGTGTAAGAAGCTCTCAGAAAATTCACAATTGTTGTCATTGTTTAATTTTTTTTCTTCATGATACTGGTGATTAATACAGCTTAGAATTAATGAAGACAACACCAAATGCATCTCCTTACTTGTGTGGGTCATATTTCTCCCCATAAATAAACAAATAAGTAACCAAGTAACTTGTAACATATATTATATATATATATATATATATATATATATATGTATATATATATGTGTGTGTGTGTGTGTGTGTGTAATTTTAGTAAAATATTGTATAAATAAATGTAATTGGAAAAAAATTATATATAGACATATATATATATATATATATATATATATCTTAAGACATATATTTTTTAAATTAATTTTATATATATTATACATACTTAATTTATTTAATTTTATTTAATAAAATATTACATACACACACACATACACACACACATATATATATATATATGTATTTTTTTAGTTATATATATATATATATTATTTTATATGAAAAAATAAAAATGTAATTTAAAAAAATATATTTTTATTTTTTCATATAAAATAATATATATATATATATATATATATATATAAATATAACATTTAATTATTTTATATAAAAATGTTATATATTATATATAACATTTTAATTATATACAACATATTTTAATTAATATATATATATATATATATGTGTAATTTTTTTAGTAAAATATATTTATATATATATATAAAAATATAAATATAAATTAATTAAAATATGTTAAAATAATAGCCTTGTTTAGTCCAGTTTTTTGAACTGTGTAATTTTTCACAATGAGGAAGAGAAAAACTTATATATGGCCTGATGAAGTTTTTTGTGCTAGAAAATTCAAACAGAACGCATCTCTCTTCCTCATTGTAAAAAATTGCACAGTTCAAAAAACTGGACTAAACAAGGCTATTACATATCTTGAGTACAACATGAGATTTTGGCACGAATACATGTCAACCCAAGGTCATGTCACAAGGAAATGCAATAAGAAAAAAAAGAGAAAAATACCTGATCTGTTATTGGTTCTCCGGTGTGGCCGAGTTTGTGTTTCTCTCACATTCTTAAGATGTTTCTCCATCTTAAATCACACAGTAATATGCTAAGCAACAGGGAAATTCTCTCTACATGCAACTCGCTTTACAAGTGTTACCCAAAACAAGCAGCTGCTTTTCTTCTTCCTGTGGCTGTCACACTCTTTCCCCTCACCGGTCACAAAACCGGTTTCACAGCCAACGTGAGAAGAAGCCGGACACGGACCGCAAGTAAATGTTTATAGAACAACAACATAGACATCAGCTTAGATGATGCACTGTGCAACCAATATCTCCAGAAGTAAAATAAAGCCAACCGCAGCGAATTCCTTCTATTCTTCACAGTTTTGTAGCCATTCTAATATATTATGCAAGTACAGTACATGAATTCACTGACTGCTGGCGACTAGAGATAATTACAGGAGTCAATAAAAGCTGTTGAGTGAGGAATCAATGAGAGGGAAGGCTTAATGTGTGGTAAAATCAACAAACCAACCCACTTTCCAGCCTTCATCTCTTTAGTCTCTCTCTCGGTCTCAAAGTGAACAGGTCTATGAGATTCTGTAAAACCTTATGGGACTTAAAAAAAAAAGGAGATGAATGGACGGCACACTTTCGAAACTCTTTATACAACGCCAATGTTGGTATTAATCAGTAATCAGGAAATGACTCACAATCTTGGACTTTTGCCTGCCTTCAAAATTTTAGCATGCTAAATGATATTTCAACAGTACAGTACATAATAGTAATAAAGCACAATTATTGTGTCATCCAAGAAAGAAAATGTGCAGTTGCATTTATTATAAGTATTATAGTGCACAGGAAATGTGATCGTTGTCACTAATACGGCACAAGTCCCTCCTCCAATGCAGGGTTTTTTTCCCCACCTGTTTTATTATCTCCCAGACAAAAACTACGTCAACACACCTTTCATAAATACACCGCATGATTTGAAGTCTGAAGATCATTCATGTCTGTAGCATAAATGGTGCTGGAGCCAAATTTTAGTACTTAAATTATTCAAAGAAACCCCTAACCCCTAGTATGAGATTAAATAAATTTGGGTATGTTTGGGAAAATACCATGAGATCTGAAAATGAATTAAATTCTGCGATGCACTCTTCTCTTTTTTGAGCTTGTTTTTATGTCACTTTCGTGCAGCACAGTTCTGCTTTTCACTTCTTGTGTGTGTGCATGATTAACTTCACAACTGAAAGCAGTCACATGTTTAACACTGAGAAGCAGATATTAATACATCAACATTTCTGTGCACCCTTTCTCAGTATTTGACAGACCGAGTGGGAGTCAGTGAGTGAGGTCATCAACCCACTGCTCTCACTAGACTGCATAGAAGGACGCCACAAAGGTGAGAAAAATGACAAATGGGACTGCATTACTATCATCTCAGTTTCCTCTACACAGAAATAAGATTAAGAGAAATTAAGACTTTGCTGGAAAAAACCCTCTAGATTTTAATAACGTCACAATACAAAAAGTCTATAATCAAAAGTCAGAGACTAAGATGAACATCTCTAATTATGCCCATTTTATCTGATGCTATTGCTGTAGAATAGTGGAAAATATAGACTATTGGTCAAAAGTTTGGAAATAATTAAGTATTTTTTTAATGCTTGTGACGAGCAGGGCGGGCGAGAGCCGTGAGGGAACGGCGCCCTTCTACTTTCGTTATTGTTTGTTTATTTTATGATTAAAAAGATGTTGAACGTTCGCCGGTTCCCGCCTCCTTCTTCCCGTTCTTAAGAACTTTGTTACAATGCTTTTAATGTTATTCCATAAAAAATACAAAAAAAAAAAGTAAGTATTTAACAAGTTTTTTTATTTTAATATATTTTAAAATGTGATTTATTCACAAAGCTGAATTTTCACCATCATTACTCAAGTCTTCAGTGTAACATGATGCTTCAGAAATCATTCTAAAGTGCTGATTAAAAAAAAAAAAAAGAGAAATTAATGCTTTTATCATTCGGCAAGGACACAAATTAACCAAAATTCAAAGAATCATTAAAATTATCGCCGTTTCCACCACAATATTAAGCAGCAAAAACTGTTTAAAAATAAAATAAAATAAAATAAGAGCCATTATTAATAACTCAGCACCAATAATAATTGATAATAAATGAGCAGAAAATCAACATATTAGAATGATCATGTGACATGACATGACTGAAGACTGGAGTAATGGCTGCTGAAAATTTGTCATCACAGGAATAAATTACATTTCAAATATATTCAAACAGAAAACAGTCATTTTAAAATTGTAATATTATTTCGCAAAATATTACTATTTTTGCTCTATTTTTGATCCATCCGCAGCCCTGGTGAGCATAAGAGACTTCTTTCAAAAACATAAAAAAAAAAAAAAATTATATTTCAAACTTTCGACCAGTAGTGCAATAGTAAAAGTTGTCTCTTTTTGTCTATATTTTAAGATAAACATTTGTTTATTTTGTTGTAAGTTTATACTTAAAAAAACAAAAAACAAGAGATTTATGTAGACCACTTGAACCGAAGTGCTAAAGCAGTCTTAGCAGTCTGTCATTGACATACACACTACATTTTTGTTATTTAGCAAATGATCGAGTCTTAACACTTCCTTGATCCTGTAAAGAGATACGGTACTTCTCTGGTTAATCTGATAGCGGTGTGGTGTTTGCTGGTGGCTGGACACTGATCAGACACCTATCTCACACACACACACACACAGTGCTCCACCTGCTTCCATGAAGTACCCTGACCTGTTTCCACATCCATGTACTTCTACATCTGCGGTCGCATTTGTGTGGCTGATTCACCCCTGGAATGCTCATCGCTGTGACTCGAGTACAAAAACAATGCAGTTTATCTATGTTACTGCTTTAGGTTTTACACAAAAGCACCATTCAAATCCGCCCACGTACGCACACACCGCTGCTTCAGTGTCTGCAGAATTACAAATGCGTCTTCATAGATTAAAAGGTCACACAAAAACAGGCTTTCATGTTCAAAACAGCACAGGTTTCTATTCTAGACTAGTTGAAAGACTAAACCATATAGTCTGCTGCAGTAAACCTGAGGAGCTTCCAGAGCCACAGCCCTTCTCAACTGTGGTCAGCTGTATACAAATGCAAAAGAGACAGCACTGACCTGATGCGAGTCTTCGTCAATTTTGAGATGGCAGCAGTGTGAGTGTGTAAAAGAGATTTCCACTTCAGTTCTCCAGAGGAATAGGGCCGTCGTTCTTATCCAGAGAACCACACCAGACTGAACAGCCCTCTCATGAACCCTCCCTCTCTAGCCGTGCTGCCACACACTCTGCATCCTCCATCCTTCCTCTCTCTCTCCCCCTCCCTCTCTCTCTCTCTCTCTCTCTCTCTCTCTCCACTTGCTTTACTCCTCCTCCTTTTTCTTTGCTCCCTCACTTGCTCCCCTGCACACTGTTTTCCCCTCAGTTTTTTTTTCCTCCACAGAGGATAATCACATTCCAGAGGAGGGACGGCATATGGCAGGGAAACGCCACACGCTCTTGTCTGTCCGTCTTTATGTGCCAATGTGTGTGTGTTGCATGGACAATTACCCCTATTGTGTTGCTGGAGGGTTGGGCCAACAAACAGGAGGTGGGGGTTTGGGATGAAGGGGTGGGGTGAGACTCGGGAGGAAGTAGAAGAGGAATATTGATGAGCGGGTATGATATTTGGAGAATGCCAGCTCTCCTCCCCTGATTGGTTGGGTCATCAGAGTCCACATATCGTTGTAATTCAGCGGAGGGGCGAAAATGAGGCTGATTCTATTGGAGGGCACACACAGGTCATGTGATGAAAGGAACAGGCCACATGGGAGACAGCAGAGGAATACAGATGAGTCAGTGATTTGAGGGGGAAGGGAAGGGGGGGCACTGTCACCACCTACAATATTGTCACAGTTTCTGATGATGAAACAAAGCCATTCGGGTAAATATAACTTCACTGCACAACATGTACTATGGTATTTACTTGAAATGCCCTGGAGTACCATGTAAACATATTGGATCAGCATATTATACTGATTTCAGAAGGCTCATCTGACACTGAAGACTGGAGTATGACTGCTTAATGACAGAAACCATATGAAAATATTTTAAAATAGAATTTTAAATTTTAAAAATATTTCACAATATTACAGTTTTTACTGTATTTTTGATCAAATAAATGCAGTCTTGGTAAGACTTGTTTCATATATATAAATATATATATATATATATATATATATATATATATATATATATATATATATATATATATATGTGAAAATATATATATATTTTTATATTATATAATATTATATATATATATATATATAAACAGTATATGGCATTTAGAATCAAAATAGAATAAATATTTTCATATATAAATAGAATAAATATTATATACTAATATTAAGAATATAATAAATACAAAAATACAAAGTTCCGGCATGAAACTCTTGATGACGCCGACTGATAAGTCCTTATCTCATCACATCATTATCTACATAGTACAGCTCATTGGTTGCTGTGGTATCAGCGGCCAATGAGCTTGCTGCTCAATCATTTAAATATTTGGTATTGTCTGATGCAGCAGTCAGCGACACGCTTTCAGAAACCCTCCACCTTCCCCAGCTCCACCTGTATAGATCTGCTATGGGGTTCATTCATGTATGTTACATGTGTAGCAGCATATCTTACATGCTCACAGCAATGTCTGTGAAGGTATAGGCAGTAGCAAGTCTCTGTACTTGCTCTGCAGCAGCAGCGGCGGCAACAATCAACAGCAGCAGCAGCGTAATAGATCTATTCCGCCAAGACAAAATACATTACATTGCCATATTCATTACCATGCCAATCTCTCCAAGAGTTGTCATGACTGTTATCCCAATTGTACCAAATTATATTTAGTTCATAATCAAAAGACAGTCTATGTTCTCTAAAGGTCAAGTAAGTCTCTAGAACTCCACCCACCTTATTTTTCAATGAGGAAGTATGCTATTTTCTGTGAATTTGCAAGATTCCATTTCACTAGCCGCTATAGGAAAATAACAAAACATAACAAAATGCAGTACACGGTAAAACTATTTAAAACCTCATGTTAAAAGTAAGGTGGTTAAGAGTTCAGGGAATTAATGTCATTTACTTCCTGTTTTTCACATTTACTGTGTACAGAGAATCAGATTGTCACAGAAAAGATGTATAAAAAAAAATGTGACATACAGGAAACAGATTTTGTCCTTCACAAAGTGCTAGCATGTTCATTTAAATTTCTTTCACTTCTCATTTATAGTTTTTAAACATGCTTTATTTGTTTTGGTTTCTGAAACTGCAAAATTGCTCGACGATCCAGTAAAGCCGAGGCTGACAGCCTGAGGGGACTGCGTCATACCGAATTCCTGACATGCCTTTCAATACACACACACACACACACACACACACACACACACACAAACACACACAATCACACTTCAATACTTGACTATAAATCTCCTAATTATTTCTGTCACATGTCTCAGTTTGATGACCCTTGTGCTAATTCAACCAGTCAGGCTGCACTGACATTAGTGAGTCACACTTCTTGTATTCTCTTTCAGTTTTTACGCTCTTTTTTTTTTTTTCTTACACCTCACGCACAATTGAACTATTCTTGCCCTTTGACAACTACACTTTATTAAGGATACATCACAGTAAACACACACACACACACACACACACACACACAACACATCTCCCCAGCTCCCTTACGCCCCCGCCCTTAGCTCCTCCCTCCATCAATATTTAGTCCTCTCCTCCCCCTTCACGACTTGTAGTAAAGCGAGCCTCGGGCCATGTCTTTTACACTGACATTATTCCCTATAGATGCTTTTGAATGATCCTATGACATATACTGCTTTCATAGACGACAGGATTTAGTCACTGAATGTACTAATATTAATTAGGCTTAAAAGAATAAATGCTCTATAAATACTAATCATAGAACTTAAATTAAATATGTAATGTAAAATGTATGTATCTGTCTGTCTGTCGGTTTGTAGACTATACTGATTTTTTGTATGAGCAGGTGGGGGCGTTTGTGTTCTTAAAAAGGGTACATCATTATTGAAGAAAAATACCTTCCTGCCGTTGTTCCAAATTCACAGGACAAACAAAATTCCCTCCCTGTGTGCATAACAACAAAAACATGCTTCCGATTTCCTGTCAGACAGCTTCGTGTGGGTGTGAGCCCTGAAAGCTGACAAAAATATTCCTCATTGTTGTCCAACTTGGCTCAGTTAATATCAATAGTCCAACTTGAAGGAAAACAAAGCTGGCACACGCTATCTTCCTCCTTTATATTTAAAAGCAATTTGTAATTAATACACAAAAATCTAATTTGTACTAAAGATTCACAAACACAAAATACTACACACTTGGAGAATCAGCACACACACAGGTTTGTTTTGCTAATCAAAGTGAGGACATTTCCTAGGCCTTTTTTTAAATCCCACCCATCACCAACATTCTGCATTTTTACATGTTTAATAAAACATTGTTTAGTATGTTTTAAAGCTATTTGAAATATGAGGACACATGAAATGTCCTCATACTTCACGTTTAAGTCGTAATACCAGAGTCATTCCAATGTCATTATGCAAATGTGTTCTCATAAATCAAAAAAAAATGCGCACACACACACGCAAAGCTGCACATACTTGTGTGTTTAGTGGAGGATTCTTTTATAATGACTATGTGAATGGCAGTGCAGAGATTGAGTTATTGCAGACTTCACAGGTTTCTGTACATGAGTGTCAAAACACCTCTGCCCCCTGCTGGACAATCAGACATATTTAATTTCTTTTTTTTTTTCCTATATTGAACGTACTAATAATTATTATAGTATAATATATATATATATATATATATATATATATATATATATATATATATATAAACAATAAACTGTAAAAAAGTAATGTTTAAGAATAAAGAAATAAATAAGAATAGGACAAATTAAATGCACAAGCTATGCAAATACATGTTCAAAAATAACGAGAATAAAATACAGAGAAAAAGTGAATAAAATGTACAAATAAATTGAATAAAAATAATATGTACAATTGAGAACAATTTAATTTGTTCATAAATAAAATGTTATACCATATGCATACTGTGCGTCAGCACAAACTGTCAAATTGTCATTACCAAAACCATGCTACACACAGGAAAAGTGAATGGAGAAAAAGACAATTATATATAAAGAGACATAAACAGAGAAGAAATGGTAAAGAATGGGAGGTGGTGGTGTCCTCATATGGCTCAGAAATTACAAAGGGAAGTAGAATGGGAAAGAGTGTGCAGATTTAAAAAGGATATGATGCCATTATTCAGGTGCATGAGAACATTTAATAACGGTTTTTCAAAAGAAGAACACAGCCCTCCCTCAACAGCACATTTGGATATGTGGTTCACCACACATGTTAAAGGATTCTAATCCCCTGCCATTTATTTTCTCAAAAGACTAAGCCTTGTCAAACCAATCATCTCTGAAATGAATCACCACATTTAATTTAAATAAAAAAAAATTTGTGAGAGAAGACAGTGTGTAAGAGAGAGAATTGGGTGCGGATTAGCCCTGAAACAGCAGGGACTATTTCAAAAGAAAACGGATTTCCAGTTGTAAAATTACAAATACACACATGACCAAAGTCAACACGAAATCAAAACTGATGGTATATACTTTCTCAATACACACTTTACAATAGCATGCTGTTTTAGTAAATAAATTGACTTTAAACTTGTTTCTAAAATGTATTGAATTGTTCTGCCTCTGAAATAACTTTCCTTTTCACGAATGCCACCAATTTAACCCTTTCACTGCCACCCGTGTTATATAGGGACCACTTTTCACAATCTAATTAATCGTATAGATTAAAATGTACAGCAAACTCATTTCATGTTGACTTTAAAACATTTAAATAAAACATTTTCATAACATTTCATGGCTTGATTCTGTCATTATTAAAAGTCTATCATTATCCCTTCACCCTTATGAAGAATGTTTAAGTGTTTGTCCATACAGTGAAATTCAATGGGGTTCAAAACAACTTCTTTCAACATAGACACAGACATGAGAGTGTGTAAAAGCATTTTTTGGTTAAATATCCCTTTACCCACACCAAACTCTGTTGACTACCAACTTATGAACGGTTAATGAAACACAACATTACCTTTAGTTGGCCAAAACCAATATTTTCGACGATGCTTTATTTTTCTCAATCCATTCCCCATGATCTGTTCTTTTGTGATTATATGGATTCATTCAGCTTTCCTACTCCTCAACAGATTCATTTTTAGATCTCAACCGGGCAAGAGTCAGAGCTCTGTCAACAGCCTCCATTCTCTGACAACCAACTGCTGTTTTCTTTCCCAGAGTCACAGTAAAACTTCTCATTGCTGACATGTTCAGCTCATTACAGCGAGAACTGTTGGGTCACCTACCAGAGGCCGTGTGGTAGAAGAGAGCTTTCCTAAAGCTAGAGCTCAAAAAATCCATCACTGTCCATCAGCATGACTCCAGCACACAGAGAAAAAGAGTTCAAAACTAATGGAAGACGAGAAAGCAGGGGGAGAAAGTGAAGCCCAGCTTCCTGTAGATGAAAAATGGACAAAAATATCCACTGTATTCCCGCTTCCTCTCACTCCCTTTTGTGCACACCTCTAAAAAGCAGCCCGGTTTACAAAATCAAGCTCTTAAAGATCCAAACAATCCCATAATGGGACTGTGTTTTTTTTTTTTTTTTACTTAAAAGCCAATAGATTCTTCTAACATCCTGTTAAGATTCCAGGTTTTTCCATGTTTCTTCATTCACTGATGTTGATTGGAGAAATATACGTTTTATGTTGCCATTCTAGGAATTTCCAATAAATATTGAGTCCAGTAAAGATTTTATGCGGTTGAAAGATGCTCCAGGTGCTGAAAAAAAATGAGTCTATCTTAGGCATGGATTGCCTCATTCCTCCAGCCCGAAGGGGGGGGTTAGGGGAAATGGACAAAAAAAATCAGGAAACTCCAGCCCTGCAGCTGAAATCGCAGCCAAGTTGATCAAGAGGAAGGGGCAGGACTGCCCTGGATGGAGGAGGTGTACATGTAAGAGCTTTAACTTTCATTACTATCACTGCTTCACTAATTCTCATAGGTAAACAGAGCAGAGATCTGACCTGGGTGAGGCTCGAGTCAACAAAGGGAGAAATCAATCATCTAGGATCTTAAAGGCTCTTTAATCATTAAGACAAACGAAAAAAGACAGGAAGTTACACAAGGTGCAAATCAAAAACCCTACATCTTTTAGAGCACGCCAATGATTTCTCATTGCCAGTCCTAGTCTGCCTTTTTAGCTCGATTACTAACCTATTGTATGATATGACTAACACAAGACCTTGCAACACCCCGTCTGCATTGTGTTCTTCACAATACACAAGAATGGAATTGAACCTTCTATCATCAGAAACTGACAGGAAGTGCGTCATTTTGGATTGACCTTATAAGACTTTCCCATGCATTTAACCCCTCCCATTGAACCCTCTCCTGTGCTTTTATATGGAAAAATATCAAGTTATTTAAATTTTTCTTTGTGAAAAATAAAAGCACTTTTTGAGTGGTCTCTACTACAGTTACGTTTGGGGTATTTTAATTTGTTTTTGAAATAAATGTTTCCGGAAAGCATTCACAGCGCTTCCCTTTTTCCACATTTTGTTGAGCACGGTGGCCTCCATCATCCCTAAATGGAAGAAGTTTGGAACCACCAGGACTCTACCTAGAGCAGGCCGCCCGGTCAAACTGAGCGATCGGGGGAGAAGGGCCTTAGTCAGGGAGGTGACCAAGTACCCGATGGTCACTCTGACAGAGCTCCAGCATTTCTCTGTGGAGAGAGGAGAACCTTCCAGAAGAACAACAATCTGCAGCACTCCACCAATCAAGCCTGTACGGTAGAGTGGCCACACGGAAGCCACTCCTCAGTAAAAGGCACATGACTGCCTGCTTGGAGTTTGCCAAAAGGCACCTGAACAAAATTCTCTGGTCTGATGAAACAAAGATTGAACTCTTTGGCCTGAATAGCAAGCGTCATGTCTGGAGGAAACCAGGCGCTGCTCATCACCTGCCCAATACCATCCCAGTGACGGATGGGGATGTTTTTCAGCGGTAGGACCTGGGAGACTAGTCAGGATCGAGGAAAAGATGAATGCAATGTACAGAGACATCCTTGATGAAAACCTGCTCCAATGTTTTTCTTATCTTTTTTTTTTTTTTTATAAATTTGCAAAGATTTCAAACAAACTTCTTTCACGTTGACATTATGGGGTATTGCTTGTAGAATTTTGAGGAGAATAATGAATTTAATCCATTTTGGAATGAGGCTGCAACATAAAATGTGGAAAAAGTGAAGCGCTGTGAATAAATACTGTATGTTGACATTTAACATCTTAACATTAGGCTCTGGGCACACTGTTGAGGTTTTTTTGGTCTTATACTGCCACCTGCTGGATGTATCTACATGTATACCTGCCTTTAAACTCTCTGTAGAGTACCATCTCTAAAGATAAGATTAATGTCAATTCTTTGCTGATATGACAGCATTTATTTTATTCTAGATCTCGCTGTTAATGTCCCATTTCCTGTTGCTGACCTGCCTCATCCTCAAATATTTACTAGTGGATAATGGAGGGTGTGTATGAGTTACCCAAGTCCATGAGTTATTAATAGCCCCTCTCTATCACATCTCTCACATCAAAAACTACAGCCCTGCTACTCCAGAATACACGAACCACAACATGATATTACAACAACTGATCCGTGTCACCTGACTGACTCGGAACTCCTAAAACACTGAGTTTAGTGTCACGGAGGAAACATGGGATTTAGCGAAACACCACCACCAGTTAATAGTTAACTTTCACAACAACTTGTGTTAGTGGAAACTCTAACAAAAACTAGCTCTTTTAGTCAAATCCCAAAAGTATGAAAAGGTAAGCATTTGCAAAAATACAGATGAGTATAAATTTCAGGAAATAGCTTACAAGGGTCCCTGTTTTTTTCCTGTTCATGTGGACAATCAACTCTATTCTTTAAATGAGCTGAAAATGAGCCTGATGATTTTTCAAAGTAATTTACCGTACTGTAAGAAAGCAATGGCATGATTAGCCTTTTCAAGTACGAGTAAACTAGAAGAAAAGGTTTTATATATAAAACTAAAGGGTTCTGTCAGGCTCTTCATTCATAGAGCCTTATGCAGGTTTCCATCATGGGGTCATTTTAAGGATTCACTTTAAATTAATTAAATTACATTTATTTAAATAACTCAATGATTGAAATAAGATTAAACTTTTTGTTTGATTCACATTAATGATAGAGCAGCAGGTATATTAGGCTGCTGTCACTTTAAGACCGAATGCACGGATCAATTATACTGATACACATCTGGTTTACACTCAATCGTTTCCTTTCACATAGATCGCAAACCAGCTCTTTGCATGAATGCACAGACACAGATATCATAACAATCCATCAATAAACCGACACACGTTGTCCTCTGCTTTTGACACTAGAGCGCTGCACTGCAATGGACTGAAGAACATGCTGAATAACGCAGATTAAAATACAGGGATGAGCCAAAGCCTGTCGCCGGTTTCATATGAGGTGATCACGAATTAGTGTACGTATTACAGAGCTAATCGCAAATTTTTAGGAGGGCTGGTGGACATTTAGGGAGGGTTAAAGCCCTCCTAAAATGGGCCTAGTGATGCCCCTGATTCTCATTCACGAATTTCATCACTCTAAAATGTCAATAGTGTCATCCAACCAGTCCTAGTGTGTGTGTGTGTGTGTGTGTGTGTGTGTGTGTGTGTGTGTGCTTGTATTCCTTACATTGTGGCGACCAAATGTCCCCACAACGCAAGTAAAACCAGTAAATCTTGACATTTTGTTGGTCCCCACAAGGAAACAAGCTAACAAGCTTATAAATCATACAGAATTATCTTTTGAAAATCTAAAATAGCAGAACATTTTCTGTGATGGGTAGGTTTAGGGGTAGGGGTAGTGTAGGGGGACAGAATATACAGTTTATACAGTGTAAAAACCATTACGCCATAGGCGTAAAGTCCCAACAAAACACAAAAACACAACGTGTGTGTCTGTGTGTTTGTGTGTGTATATATTCTTCACTATTATTTTTAATTATCTGGTGCGAGCATACATTATTGTGTTTTGTGACTGATTCAGAGAATTATTTTGATTTCTCTGTTGGCATGTCAAAACGAATTCTGATTTGTTGTCTTTTTACTTTTATCTCTATTGTTGAAAAGTCTCAAAAAGAAAAGTACACTCAATTTCACCTTTAAGAAGGTAGATGAATAGCATTCAACACAAGCATGAATGTTTGACAGCACAGGCATCAGGAATGGATTAAAATACAACATTCAAAAATCTGTGGAATCTGATTTGTTGAGGAGATTTAAGAATGTTAATAAAGAAGACAAGAAGTATAAACGTCAGAAACAAATCCAAAGAGAAGACCAGAACAAAATATTGGTCAAACTGATCATCAGTCTGATCGCCTCTAATATATTAGAAATTCTACTATAAATTGCTTGGTAATGTTGGACATATTGCATTTCATTTTATATTTTTACATTGTTTCATGTGGTAAGCTGATTAACAAAACAAATCCCTCCTAAGAGCAATATTAGCAAATATCAGCAAAAACAAAAAAGAAAAAAATCCAACTTCTATCTATTCAACTCCTACAGACTTCAACAACAATGTAACATCACTGTGAGCTCCTCATGCTCATTCCGATTTACTGGGCAGTCAAGCTAACAAGCTCAGAAAGTGGAACTTCACCAGACAAATAAATGAGAGTGACTGCAGCCTCTTGAATAGGATACAGTACCAAGAGTTCTCTGGACTGACAATAGTGAATAGCTGGCTTTAAGAATAAACACTGTATTACAGAGATAATCAGATCACTTTTTGCCTAATCTAAACACAAAAATCTAACCTTAAAATTTAATTTATATGCAACAATATCCAAAGAACCACAATGTTTTGCTGCTGTTGAAAGGCAAAATATGCATTGGCATCCATCCAGTCACAGTCACACTGGACTCTATGGCACCAGCTGATTTCACATCAGTGGTTGTGCTGTGCCATACAGAGTAGTCTTTACTGTAGGCTGTTGTCCCTATAAACATAGACTGACTCAATCTAGTTCTTGCACATTCCTTGTCCTTAAGCTAAAGAATTATCTAGGCTGGTTCATATAGTCAGAGATGAGACATGTCACTATTGCAAACACTATAACGCAACCCGTTGGGACTTGCTCACGCTCATATCCTGAGCTTCCAGTACAAACAGGGCTTTCTTCCAAGGAAGAAAATGGAGTCTAGCATATTTTCCAAAGCACTTTCCCAAATCTCTTGGGTGCTGTCAGAGATTAAGGCAAATCACATTCACAATGATGAACTTGAGCACGCAAAGATTGTATGAGCTGGTTTGATATTATAACTAGAAACTAAAAAGACCTCTCAACTAAAGTAGATCTGTTACGTGTTTTTTTTTTATTATTTGTTTTTATATATTTTTGCCCCAAATAAGTATTTCACCAAAGGATTCAGGCCTTTCATTTTGATCTAGCATCATTCCCCAACAGAGTCAATAGGAAAATGTCAACTTATTAAAAATGTATATAGCCTACATATACAGACAGACAGACAGACAGATAGAGATAGATAGATAGATAGATAGATAGATAGATAGATAGATAGATAGATAGATAGATAGATAGATATGCACGTCACATTGGGGTGCACACATACACACATAATATAATATATATATATACACACACGTAAAACAAACAAAATATTTTTCAGAATATCAAATATATTTTCAAATATTTTATTAACAATTAATTCATATCATTAATAAACATTACGTGGTTTCAAATACACAAATATTTTGCAAGTAAAAACATAGCAAGGGCTGGTAATTATGACGATGTACACTATCCTTGACAATGTATCAATGATAGAAAATTTAGCATCATTTTATTACTCATTTAAATAGATCATCTTACAGTGGGCAGGAAGAGCACAGTAATAAAATTACTCTTGATATTACATTTAGGTAATATCGCCCACCTTGAAAACCATTAAATATAACTTTTTAGCCAGTAGGCCTATAAGATTCAAAAGTGTGTCGTTGTCACATTTCTAATCATATTTCAAAGCTACCTAAGAAAATATAACTGTAACATAACTGTTTCCCTGATACAATGTGTTGTGCGTTTGACAGGAGAAGGATAAGCCCATAAGCGGACTATCCGCTCACACCTGACCGCTGCACTCACCTGAGGATCCCGGGCATTCCTCCGCCGACCCTCCGGTCTTCTTCGGCTTAGACTTCCTCCTGATAGCGTTTCTCCTCAATTCACTCATGTTTTCGTTAGTTCGTTCCAACATTTAAAAGACTTGTTTTACAAACGGAATCCTTTGTAAATAAAAAATGGTCGTTTTACGTCCACATAGCATTGCAGCGAAGTCCTTGTCTTATTAAGCGTCTGCAACAGTAAACGGTCTAGTTTTACGCAATAGTAAAGCGATACGCTTCGTTTTAGTGTTTTCCTCACATTCTTTGGCTTCCACAATAGTACACTCCACCGAGTCAATCATTATCACTTCATCAGCCCATATCACCGCCCTCTAACAGCTCTGATAACACGATTGGTTCAGTCATTTCCTCTGTGGTCTGAACTCCTGTTTATTTTAACTCAGCGACCTCAAAACCTTTATTTGTGGAGTTTTGATTCATTGGTGAGTCGAATCTTTTGAATCATTTTACTGAAACACAGCTTCCAATGAAATTAGAGGTGTTAAGAGAACATAATTCATTTGTAATAAAATAAAAGGGCTCAATACTTTTTATTTTGTGGCAACATTTTTAAGTGAATAAGTAACTTATTACTAAAAATACATTCAAAAATAAGTATTTTAACAATATGAGATGTAAAATTAGGAGTTTATTCGCTCAGTCCTCTAGACTAGACCTTGATATAGGGTGCAAACACAAATGTGAGCTGTGATATACTACAATATGTACAAAGAACCTTTGACACACATGTGTCTCATATAATCAGGACAGGACTCAGAGATGTTTTTAAATTTTATTTCACAAAAAAAAAAACTTATGTGGCTTATGACTGTATACACACAAAAATATCCTGCGGCAAGATCATGCTTTCGCCAGTCCACACCATGTGACATTGTGGGTGTTGTTAACTATATTTCACTTCAGAGGCAGAAAATCTACCACAATGTGTAGTTAATAAAACTGAAACTCCTCTTGTCTTATTGGAAATGCTCAAAAAGAAATGGATATAGTCTAAAACACCAAATGAATGGGTTAGACTGAACAGAAACTGGGAACTGGGAGCTAAGAGATTGTGAATGAGACCATTTATCATATATCCGTCTTTGTATGTCATTACATAGACTGAGCTTTGTTCTAGTTCCACAATGGGGATAGTTATGCTTTGAGAAGCTGCTGATTGTATTCTTCATCTAGACACATTAATAACCTTTTAGTCAATCAATGAGACTGAAAATGTGTTTTTGTGGTTTACTGCTGTATAAAAACAATGACATCTGATATCTCTCCAAATCCTGCTGGTACAAATCACGGTGTGATTGGAGGAAAAATGACCAAAAAATATAAATTTATCCTGTGCCTGTTTCAAAATGCATAGATAAAAATGTTTGTGCTTTATATAAGGTAAAGGTTAGCTATAACT
Source organism: Zacco platypus (assembly GCA_038088235.1). Classification (NCBI taxonomy): domain Eukaryota; kingdom Metazoa; phylum Chordata; class Actinopteri; order Cypriniformes; family Xenocyprididae; genus Zacco; species Zacco platypus. The sequence goes on along the minus strand of CM076075.1, from coordinate 20,732,687 downwards.
TAAAATGAAACAGAGAGAGGAGGAGATATGTAGAGAAATTCTAGTGAATATGGGATATAGTAAATTGGCCTTGTATGCGGTTTTTGGAGCAGATCTGAGAGTAATAAACCCATTTCATGTTCAAATTTAGCAGCGCACTGGGATCAAGCCCCACTCAAGCTATAACTCCATTTCCTCAAACATGATTTTTGCCCATCAGGTTCTAAACTAGGCCTACATGTCCACTCAATCCTCAAAGACTTATCTGACATCACTTCAGCAATAGAAAAAAAACAATTAAGGTATAAAATATATATTTTATGCATATGCAGAGCAATAAACTGTTCAAAAAAGACAAAGAAACAAATTCCAAGTGCAATTACGTTAAAGAAGCTGAGATTCGCAAAACTCAATTGTATTATCGCTGAAACGAAAACATCATCTCAGGAGCTTGAAGGTCCAAATAAAAGTCACTCAAATGTCACATTGAAAATGTTTCTACTTATTGAAAAATGGTCCATTTAACCTATATTCAACCATTCAAACATCTCTTTCTATTATTTCACACTTTTTTTGTGCGTTTTGAAAGTCTAATATTAGCGTAGACTGATAATGGCTCTCAAATGGCCTTGCATACTGTAATGTACTCCTGGGTTGATGTAATTAATACTTCTATTTTTGTGGTTTAAAAGTGTATTTTTAAGCAAAGCTGTATCCATATTCAAAACCATCCAAATAATCAGACATACCACACATAATATTTTAAAATAAACAAACAAAAACACAAATAAATAATAAATAGATAAATAAAAAAGTGCATCAATCCATTTCCGTTTGCTCTCATGTCACTCTGCATGATAATTACTACTTTCACAATAAGCATCACTGAATAATTCATCCAATCTCAGCGACTGGGTGAGAAATTAGGGCGGGATCCTCTGGGATCAATCGCACATGACGAGGGGCATCTGATTGGCTGGAGGTCATGACTGATTCATGTGCCCCGCCCCCTTCATCTGTCTCTTTAAGGATAGGCCACTGACAGTTGATTGACAAGAGGCTAAGGGCCAAAAAGATGAGAATGATTAGCCAGACAGTTGAAGGGGTCACATGGAAGTCTGGAGTTGGCCGCAGGTATCTGGTCCTCTTGAAGAGCTAACAACACATTAGGACTACCAAGAGACAAACGGCACAGCCAGAAGAGGGAAAAAAAGAGAAACAGTGACCATAAGTTGGTGTAAAATGAAATCGCCATATCCTGTTTCCTATTAAACTGGAGGAATTGCTATGGAAAAAGAATCATGTAAATAATTAAATATCTCTGACATGAACATTAACTCACTTTTGACAGACACACAGGGGCACATGCAAAAGCTAGTAGCTTTTAAGCAGGCAAAGTAGTTTGGGAAGAAGGGCATGCTGTCTATATTTGACAGCACAGAGATGAGAGGGTGATGAAAGGGCATCTGAATTTATTGTTTGCATACACTACTGGTCAAAAGTTTGAAAAAATTAAGATGTTTAAATGTAAAAGAAGTCACTTATGCTCATCAAGGCAGCATTTATGTGAAATGTTATTACAATTTAAAAGAACTGTTCTATTTTTGAATATATTTTTAAAATTTAATTAATTCCTGTAATGGCAAATCTGAATTTCCAGCAGTCAGACTCCAATCTTCAATGTCACATGATCCTTCAGAAATTATTCTAATTGGCTGATTTGGTGCATTTATTATTGGTTTTCAGTTAATAATAATGGTTCTCATTATTATCAATGTTAAAGCTGCAGTCTGTAAGTTTAGCCTCATTGTCGCCATCCCTGTTTGAATCCTGCAATTGCAGTTATTTGCAGAATTATCATCTTTTCGTGGGTTGGGCATCGGCACGGCTGAATCTAACATGAATCTAATGTTTGCTGTCAGTCAACGCAACGGTGCGGATACTGTACTTCCGAATCTACATCTTGGAAGTATGACCAAAATAAGAATTTTCACTGGAAAATGTCATCTGAACAAGTAAGTAACATGTCTGCCACTTTTGTTCTGACCAACTGAGAAAAAAAACATTAGGCCTACAATAAATCACACTGTCAATGGTGTCAAATCTAATGATTGCTTAGTTCGGATCATGTCAAACCATGAAAATTATTTTTATTGTCATAAAATATATTGTTGTTCTCAAATTGTTAATGTTAACAACATCAGCATTGCGTGACTATGTGTATTTAGTGTGTATTAGCATTACTTGAAGATTTCTATTTCTGTAGCTCCTCTGCAGTCCGAAGTCTTTTGCTTTTGACTACGGTTGTCACTGATGATTGTCATTTGGATCTTTCTGGATTGCAATTTGCCATCAAAATAATAAGTTTAATTATTGCAGTGGCTGTGAGAAAAGGCTATACATGATATACCGCCTGCAGCATCCTCACATGTGAAATAGCCTACTAACTGGGACTCCTTCTTTATGTAAACAGACGTGACATAATGACGCTAAGATGAACGGCTGCATGCTCGAATTTACCGCAGCAACCCACCAGTACCACCCGAACCATAATAACAAGCTTACTGTTGTGAATCAGGATAAGGTGAAGAGATACTTAGATAATTTTTAACCAAAAAAAAGTTACAGACTGCAGCTTTAAAGTAGGAATCTTTTCTAAGTTTATAAATGTCTTTACTGTTATTTTAAACAATTTCATGCATCCTTGCTTAATAAAATCATTTTCATTTTTAATCAAAAAACATCTGAATGGAAGCATATCGTGGTTTCCACAAAATAAGCAGAACAGTTGTTTTCAACATTGAAAGCAACCTTTTTCAGCACCAAATCAGCATAATGTTTTCTGAAGGATCATAAAAAACAAATCATAATTATTCCAAACTTTTAATCAGTAGTGTATATATCATGTGTATTGTAAAAGTGTGACCATGTGGGTGGGTGCAGTTTACAATACTGCATGGCCCTACTGTAGGTGTGACATTTTTCTCTGTGAGAAATAGAGTGAGAGAGGACGCAGTAGAGAGCAAGTTCCTCCAAAGGGCGGGTTACCTGTGGCCCGTCGATGCCCTCCCGCGCCTCAGTTGTGGGGAGGTCGGCGGTACTGAGGCAGCAGGCTGCTGACAATCTAAGAGAGACTGATAAATTAGACAGATATACAGAGGTGTGACAGTCAGTGTTAGTGACACAAACACACACATAAATGGGCACAGAGATGAGAAGTGAATACGCTGAAAATGGTTGCAACGGCCTAACAGCATGGGTGTGATTCTATGTGTTAATTTCATGCAGAATCACAGCTTAGCATGTAGAATGAGAGAAAGTAAAACCAAATTGAGCTGTTATAATAACCAACACATAGCTGCATATATGAATGACAGGTACAAAGATAGAAGGAAAGCACGGAGGTATCACCGTCTGTTAAACAGAGATATACTATCGTTCAAAAGTTTGGGGTCGTAAGATTTTTGTAGAATAAAAGTCCCTTATGCTCACTAAAGCTGTATTTATTTGATTAAAAAAAATGTAGTAAAAACAGTTGAATTGGGAAAATTACAACAAATTAAAATAACCGTTTTATATTTTAAAATGTAATTTATTCCTATGACGGCAATTTTCCTCATCATTACTCCAGTCTTCAGTGTCACATGATCCTTCAGAAATCATTCTGGTGCTTATTTGCTGCATAAGAAACATTTATTATTACCATCAATGTTGAAAACAGTAGTGCTGCATAATATTTTTGTGGAAACTGATACATTTTTTTTTCAGGATTCTTTGATGAATAGAAAGGTTATATTCAACAACATTTATTTGAAATAGAAATCTCTACAAACATCCTTACTGTCACTTTCAAACTACTTAATGCATATTTTCTGAATAAAAATATTTCTTAAAATCTTAAAAAATCTTACTGACTTCAAACTTTTAAACGGCATATGTCAGGTGTAAATGACATACTACAGCGTTACTGCTTTGTTAATGAGAGCGTGCATACACACATACGTTTACGCATTTAACAGGACAAAAAGTATGATTTAAAACAGTATAGCCTAGTTGATGTTATCTAGATAAGAGCATACTCATCTAGACCAATATATGGACATTTTTTAAAACTTCTATTTTCATGTTCCCATTACAATGCGAGTAGTTTTTGAGCCCAACTCATTGTCATGATGTTAGGGTTTTATGTGTGGTTGTCAGGGCATTCTATATGCTTTTGAAAACCTTGCAGTGCAATTGCTAGGGTGTAGTTGTTTGAATAAATGCATTAGTGGCATAACCATCTCCACACAGAAAACAATTATATCCATTTTATAATATATTTAATTATATATACTTATTTTATTTTGACCAGTAGGAAACTACTGCTCTGTGGTTGGAATATGTTTTGATCATTATGGGCAAAACAGCATTTGACAAACTCAGTAATGGGCAAAGGTTGTGAAATTTAGAAACACTGACACCTGCAGGCAGAGATAGGAAACGTGCACTGCTCTTTCAGAGGCATCATTTCCAGGAATAATAGTGTTTTCAAGTTACTGGGTCTCGTCACTGTTGTAATCTAATCTATTTTTTAAAGTGTTACGCCTCCCGGGCATGAATGTAATATATTTATTTGACATATGTTGCGTCATATACGTCAAAATGACACAGGTGAAGCGGATCAGACTGGTTTCCATTACACTAGAATTCTGATTAACAAACACTATCTACGGAGTCACATCATACACAATACACATCACATATCTTTAAGCAAGGCACAGGAAACAGCAATATTAGAAAACGAATCTAGACCTGAAATCTCTGATCACTCCTAGGAAAAAAATAATTTCCAAAGGCTTGTCTATACATGTAAATTTAACCGCTGTCTATCATCAGATCTGCATGAACTGTATCTTCGTTGAGCAATTCTAACACAGATGTTCTGAACCTTCAACTTGTCAAATGCTTTTTGGCCCACAGCTCCTTAAACAAAGGTCATTCTACAAAACGAGTGCCGTTTTTGTATTATATACATATTGTTCTATAAATTATATATATTGTATATACATATGTGTAAAAATATACTTTAAGATAAAGTAAAAGTTATTTGTACATCCAATATTTGTTGTCAAACTTTGTAACTTGTTTTTTGTTTTCTCACAAGAATGCTTTTCTGCCATTCTCCTTGCTATATTAGGAATTTTGATGAAATATGTAAATAAAAAGTATAATTTCTCTATGTATTTTTAGATTTTAGTTGAGATAAATAAATAAATAAGTAATGACATCATCCTTTCAGGAAGTTAACTGTCTACTCATTTCATTACTTCATCTTATGCCCTGTTGATTTATCAGTAAAATGTCAAACTGTTATCAATATTTTGTATAAAAACAACTGACAATATAAAATAATATAATATAGTATAATTCATTATATAATATATTATATATAATAATAATAACAATAAAGAAATAACATTAAATTATCTAATAAGCATTTCATGACCATAAGCAAAATGCTTAAAATATAAATGTATAAATATTAAATGGTAAAACTGTCCACCCTGTTATCAATAACCCAGTTACCCACAGCATATCAACATATTAACCCTGTTAAAATACATTCAAATTGATACATTTATCTTGAGATGTCACAATACATTTGTTTAAAACTTAAACACATGAGTATGAGAGAATGTTTAAAATAATTAAGAAATTTCCTTTAAAAATTTCCTTATCAAACTTGAAAAGGCACCAGCTCCATAGAATGACTCATGAATGAATGACACATTTGATGTGGCTCTGTACTCTAAAGCTCATTGAAATGCAGTGGCAGGGCAGCAGGCAGCATATGCAAGAACACGTCCCTGCATTTGCATATGGCAGATCCTGCACTACCATATGCTGCGTCCATGAATAGAACAGCTCTCTCTGGCACATTTTATCATACAGGGTGCCTTGGGATCATCTGAGGATTTTTTTTGTTAGCTGGGAAAGCAGTTTACATTTATCTTTAGAATAGGTTTAATATGATTATAGGCTACGGCTCCAGTATAAATCACTTTGAAACAAAAAGCTTTAAGACTGAGGATACATAGATATAAAAGCCAAGGTAACTGTTCTATCCTTTAATGCACACTGTCGCCAGTGGATGGAGCTCTAGTTATGTCAGATCAGATGTGCTGTTTGCTAATGCAAAAATAACTGAAAACGCCATCATACAAACTATCTGCTTGGCATACAGTATGTAGCACCCATTTCATCAAGCCATGAAATGGAAGCACACATGCAGGGACGATATTCCAATAGATACATGCACCAATCACGAACCTGTTTTGCTTTAAGAAATAATTATTCCAATATGATCCAAATACATTACTGATACAGACTCCAGCAATTATGCTTGCAAAAACCTGTTTTCTTACCCAGTCCGCAAAAAAAACATCAAACACAGGTAGTGTAATTTCTTTCATTTAATCTTATTTTGTACATCATTGATTTATTAAGTACCATCTCACAAAGCCATGATGTGACCGAAGTATATCTAGAGTTAGCAAAAGATAAATCAGTTCAGAATGAATTATTACTGAAATTTCAAGTAGTATCAATTATATCCCTGAGTTAAATCAAACAATCATATAAGATGGAAACCAGTCTGTCCTTAAACTGTCACCTACTGAGGGTCAGTACTAGGGATTCTGGGAATCCCAGGCTGGACTAGAGAGTTTCTTGAAACGGCCGAAGGAGTGAACTGAGTCACATTGGAGCGCATGCGAGATCTCACGGAACGTGGCGACGGCTGCCGAGCGCCCAGTACAGGAGAACGGTAAGGGGAAGTCGGAGCAGACCTGGGAACGTGAGCATCAGATTGGCCAGAATCTCCGCTATGAACAATATGACAAAACTCAATACTTAACGTCTGTGGGTCTAAGACTAAAGTCTGAGTGCCCAGGTTCCACTGTGACTGGCCAAGGAAAAATGGCTGGGCTGAGGAGGTCCAGGAGGAGGATGGAGTAGTGATATCCAGTGAAGGAGAGCTACCGGCTGATGCAACCATATTGTTTTGGAACAGACAGGAAGGAGGCTTTGACGCCGATGCAGTGGGACTAGGGGGAGCAGTGAGTGCAGTTCGATGACTTACTTTTTGAGGGCTGCTCTTAATTTTTGGCACTTTCCCTCCACGGCCACAGTGCGACTGCTCGTGGTCAAACTCCAGGTCCTCTAAACGCTGCGTGAGAGCCAGTTTCTGCTGAATGGCCATTCGCAGGAGGGAGTTCAGAGTCTTCTTTTCATCTTCTGCGGCAGCCAGCTGCCTCTGCATCTCATCCAGTTGAGTTACGTACTCGTCACATCTAGAGAAAGAGGGAGAGAGAACCTCAATATATGACTCAAAGCGATTAAACATAAAACATCAGAAAACACTGTACAACAGTGGTTCTCAATCTGGGGGCTAGGGTCCACTAAGAGGTCTTAGAAAATGATTTATTGAAACCAAAAAAGCTTTTAGATGTTTCAGCACTTGGTCTTGGAAAACTGGGATACACCTGTATGAGGAAGCTTCATTTTAAGTGTGATTTCTGCATGGATGTAATGAATGACATTCTTTTTAGTAACTCAAACACATACAGTTATAGCTTACTGACTGGTTGTTTGTATGACATTGTGTAGCTAAAATAACATATTATGCATTCTGCATAATTATGAATTATGCAGTCGGTAGTATTTCAAAAATATTAAAGGATTAGAGATGTTTATTATATAGTTAAAGCAAATTATTGGATTGCATTTATTTCAAGTCAATGAAGAAATTAAAAAGTCTATTTTAATGGCAACCATTTAATTACTCCAATAAAGAAAATAAAAAGTCTATTTAAACATCTTTAAATATATTTGTTATTACCAATATCTCATCATTTGGCAATGGATTTAATTTCATTTTTCACCCAAATATATATGCCATAAAAGTAATAAAAAAAACATAAAAAGTTGGAATCGTTAAGAGGAATTGGAGCCAAAATCGATTACCATTCGTACCAACAGTATGACAATAAATAAATGGCTATTTAGCCATTGGCTACAATTATTTCCTACTTAGGTGATTAAAAGTATAGTAGTTTCAGAGGTAGAGCAAGTAGTTAAATTTTGAAGAATCATGAATGATAGGGTCAGGAACATGCATGTAAAAAGGAAATATTTATGTCCTCAGCTATATAGTGAATAAAATGGCCGAAAATGCACCTTGTGGCAAACATTGCCCTCAGTGAGGAAAAGGTGGCTGCGTCTTCTTTGAGGGCCTTCAGTTCATTTCTAAGCTTCATCATTGTCTCCGTCACCATGGACTTTTCATTTTCATATTTGCTCTTCAGGTTAGCCAGGGCCACCTCGGCAGTCTAAAATGAAATTGTGTATATGCTTTTATCTGAGACCAAACACAACAGGAGATATTGGGATATGTAGCAAAGACATACTGTATAAACCTGGGCTTCTACAGTACCTGTTTGTTGGCTTTCAGGACAAGACGCAAGGTGGCGATCTGCTCTCTTTTGGTGCTCAAGAGGGATTTGAGTTTCAGGATGTCCTCCATGCAAGCCTCCTTGTCCTTATCGAAGATGGGCGCCAACTCTCGTGCCGCAGCCCTTTGCTTGGACAACTGGAGCGAGCGGTCTACAGCTTTCTGCAGGTGCTTGATCTGGTCACGGATGATGGCGTTGAGGTTATAGATGTTCATGGGCTCCCTGCGGAGATCACCTGTCTCTGGTACAGGGGAAGACGAGAGAGATGAACCATTGATTGGTGAACCAAAGGGTGTTCTGTTGGGACTTCCTGCTTCCCCTTTAGTTCCTTCTCCAAGGGGTTCTTTTGATGGAGAGTCTTGAGGACTCTTGGACATGTCTGAGGAGTTAGCAGCTGCGAGACGGCGAGCTAGACGTGGAGAAAGCAGTGCTCTTGGGTCTTCTGGGCCTTTGAGACTGCCGCTACGTGTGACCCGGCTCTGGCGGTAGTAGTCCAGCATGACACGGTTTGGCGTCTCATTGTTGCACAAGCAGACATGGTGGTAGAGCTGAGCAAGTTCTTCACTAAATGTAACCAGCTCGTCCTGAGCTGCGTTCAGCATGCCGTTACTTTCACTAGCCATACCCGAAGCGCACCGGAGCTCTGCTTCCAGACTGCTAACCCGCTCGCGGCCCTCTCGGCAGGCTTTCTCCAACTGTTTCACCTGCTCTTCCAGAGCCTGGACCTTCCCTTCGCTGTGGTTGCTTTCTTCTGATTGGCTCTCCACAGACTGGTTATATTTTTCCTTCAATGCTTTAAGCTCCGCCTTCAAGTCAATGACCTCAGTCACGGCAACTCTATATTTGCACTCCAGAAGCTCTATCCCATTGATGTCCGTCTCATACTCGGAGCAACCGTTTATGGGCCCGTCGGCCTTTTCAGACTCCGTGTCAAACTCCTTGTCGCTGTGGAGGCGCTTCATAGCATTGACACACTCCGTAAGACGATGAACGTGACTGTGTTGTTCAGTTAAAGCACCCTGTGTGTGCTGCAGTTGAGTTTGAGATTCCTGCAGGTTGGTAAGCAGAACCGCCTTCTCTCGCTCAACCTAGTAGACAAGAAGACACATTATATTATTTTAGGTAAATTAAATACTTTTATTCAATAAGGACGCAGCAAATCGATCAAAAGTGACAGTAATTGAAAGTCATTTATAATGTTATGAAAGATGTTTCAAATAAATTCTACTTCAAAAAAATGTTCTTCTGAACATTGAGCAGATCAAAGAATTCTGAAAAAAATATCAGTTTCCACAAAAAAGCACAACTGTTTCCAAGATTGATATAATAAGAAATGTTTTTTGAGCATCAAATCAGTATATTAGAATGATTTCTAAAGGATCACGTGACACTGAAGACTGGAGCAATGATGCTGAAAATTCAGCTTTGCATCACAGGAATTACATTTTAAAATATATTAAAATTCTGTTTTAATATATTTTAAAATGTAATTTATTCTTGTGATGGCAAGGATGAATTTATTTTTAATAGTTAGTAATTATGAATTAATAGTTATTTTAAATTATAATAATATTTAATATTACTGTTTTACTGTGTTTTGGATCAAATAAATGCAGCCTTAGTGAGCATAAGACACTTTAAAAAATAAACTGACCCCAAACGGTTGGAGTCATATTTATAAGTAACTTACAAATAACAAACATCACAAGCAATTTATAATAGGTCAACAATATTTGCAGTACACCATACCAAGTTTGAAGTATAATCTAAATTAGTATGCAATTTAATGAAAAAAATAAATAAAAAAATAAATAAAAAATAAGCAGTTTTACTCTTAATAGCAGTTGCTCAGCTAGCTATAATACTATAAGATAATGGAAAATCTATATTTATGCTGCTTCATATCTTATGCCATCTGAACACAAGTACTTTTCAATTGCTCTCAATGGACAAAGGTCTGGACTTTTAGATCCAGATAATGTATGACATCTACCAGCAGGCAGGTGGGTAAGTAATACTAACAAGCCAAACTTTGACTCCTTGGCAAATAAATACTAGGGTTGCATTTCAAAGAAGTGTAGGCTTTTTTGGAAGGTCAGCAACAAACAATATTTTCTCAAGAATGGTTAGTCCCATTAATCACAGAAATGTCAACAAAAGTGCACCATCATTGAATTACATGTTACCTTTAAAAAGACCTTTTCATTTTACCCTACTTTTTTAACCTTTGTACACCATCTCTAGTAAAGGCCTTATCTACAGTATTCTTAAATTGGAGAAAAATTGGAAAAACCATGGATTATTTCACTTTATCTGTGGGGTAATAAAATTCACTCTACAGACAGTAGTGATAGTTAGGTGTGTTAGCTTGCTTGTCACAAATTTAGCATAACCGCAGACATGTGATTCCTGTCATTGAGCTCAAGTGCTGCTTAATTGCTTTTTGATCACTCATTGTATCAGAAACGTCAGCCATCTAACGCTTGAGGCTTAGATAGCGAAACCCAATCGATTCCTTACTGGAGAGCATCCAAGAAGAACAAAGGGGGAATATATAGGGGTGGATGAGGAAACATTTTTTGTTTTGATAAATGCCAGGCAATTACAGTTGCTTGATGGGTGAGGAAACAATTTATTATGACCAAACAGTGATGAAAATGTATAAAATGCTCAGCTTAATAAGAATTAAAACTGTAGCAACTACTTTGTGCAATTGGAGGCTGCAATAACAGACTTCTGGCTATGTATTTGATAGCAATCCCACATAGCCAGAGATAACTACAGCCACATCCCCTAAGGAGATGCTTAGATGCAAACATGTTATATAATACTTTTCATGAAATTGATCTGTTTAGACTATGTGGATGAATTTATGTGTGGTAACCTTGTTTTTTTTATCATACATGACCAAATGGCCATGGTGTTTTCAATAGATCATTAAATGTAATTTCATCTTAAAATTCAAATGATACATTTGAATAAATTATATATTTTTTATATTGTTATATATGTTTTTATTATATTCTACTTTTGTTTGACATGTACCATATTGCATTTACTCCTTTAAGCAGATGATGCTCTCTATGTTTCTGTGTCCGCACAGGCAGATTTTCTATTCTTGTCCCAAGCTGCCTCTCTTGCTAAATATGCCTGTGGCACACACACATACAAATACATTACTGTGTCCCGCTTTTACAGGGACAGCCACAAAGCACTCGCTCATAATGGTAATCAACTTGACAGTAGCCTCTCAAAGCACAAAATAGACCACAGCATTTACTACATTCGACTTTCCTTCACTCAAATTTACACTAAAACTCTTTAATATCTAAGGTATTTTTTCAGTCAGTACAAAAATGTCTATGTAGAAGCGTCAAGTGCATGAAAATGTGCCAATAAAGAAGGCATGTCTAATGAAACTGGCTGGTTCCACAATGGTTAACGTGTAAGGTTTAAAGGTATATGTGTTTGTTTACAAAGTAGCATTCTTTGTGCACAACAAGAGTCAACAGTTGCCCATTAATCCACTGGATAACAGCTGTTTTTCATCCAAAAACCACTCAATGATTTATATGACTATGAATATCTGAGCAAAAACAGATGGACAAAAAATTGGGGCGAAAAGGCCTGAATGAATTAATGAACAACTAAATAGTCATTCTCATAGCTAAAAAATGAATGGAATAATTTTTTAAAGAAAAACTGTTAGAGGGCATATTAAGATGATATTTAAATGAGATCTAGTTTCAAAATGTAAAGCATTTTAATAAGCTCTTTTTAATTTTGGGGGGTTGGATTTTTGGCTATTTTCTTTCCCCCTCCATGAGCACGAACCACTAAACCATGATTAAGATTAAGAGTTTAATTAAAAACAACGAATGAAGCAAATGTTGCTCTCCAGTTTCATTTCATAATCAGTTTTTTTTTTTTTGGTCTGCATATTTTATACTTAAATGTAATGTGACTAACCTGTAGGAGCTGTTGCTTGAGTTTCTGTATCTCAGACAGGTTGAGTTCGCTAAAGAGATCAGAGACTGGGTGCAACACCTCTCCCTTCCTGCCTCCTGGTCGGTGATATTCTCCATTCACCTTTGGTCCATGCCCATTGCACTCATTACACCGGTTACTGTCCTCATTGTTGGGGCTAGACCCAGATGCAGACGTGCCGTTGGTTGCCGCCTCCTCGGCAAACTTCAAACCTTCCACGGCAGAGATGGCCAGGTGGGTGCTGGCTCCATATACGCTGTCCGTCAGGCTGAGGTGATGGGCCAGCTCCTTTCTGAGATTGTTCTTTTGCTCTCTCTCACTCTTCAGAGCATCCAATGCCTCCTCCAACTGGCCTTCAGATATATCTTTCAAACGCAAAGCATCTTCCAGCTGGCTGTTGAGTAGCACCGTCTCTTCCTCAAGTACTTTGATTTCATGCTTTAGACCTTCATATTCCACCTGTATTGACAGAGAATGAGAATAGGTTGGCCCTTGACTGTGGAATATATAATAACAACAACAAAATAATAATAATAATAATAATAATAATAATAATAATAATAATAAACAACAACAACAACAATAATAATAATAATAATAATAATAATAATTATTATTATTATTATTATATTTAATTTTGTTTCATTTTAAAAGACTAAAATCACGGACTTAAACAATAGTTGAGTTCAATAGAACTATCCAGCAGGTTGGGCAAACATTTAACCGAACCGCTGCGTTAAAACAACCCATTCACTGGGTTAAAATATCCCAATTGGTGTGTTTGTCCATTTTCATCCCAACTTGGGTTGTTTTTAACCCAGCATTTTTTAAATTGCATCACAGAATTAAATGCATAAGAATAGAATAAAATAAAACATAAACGCTAAATGTTTTTAGCATTTAAATATATATTTATAGGTAAAACAGACTATATTATATATAATATTGTAGCATATAATATATTATATATTAATATATATTATATATACTTACACATAAAAATCTGTTAAGTAAATATATATATATATATATATATATAAATAATTATAGAACACATTTAGCTGAAATCTAACTAAAGTATATATTTATATATTTTACTATACATTGTATACTATAATTTTTATTTATTTATTATTTATTATTAATTTTATTCTGCAATTGCAAAAAAAGTGTGTTATCCAATGACAATTAAGGTCATTTGGCATATGGCACAATCTTAAAGGTACGCACAATACGATTTACCTTAAGTAGAAAATGTTCTTAGGTGAATATGCTTTCCCACCAAGTCATCCCATAAAATCATAGTCCTAACTCTTATCTACACCTAAAATCAGAGGAAATCATAATGAAAATGTAATGCCAACCCTGAACCACCACCCTAAAACCTAACCCTCAACTCTGATTGGGTAATAGGAATATAGTCTTGCGTAGCCAGACCTTCAGACCGACAGAAGGTCTAGACTCTATCACAGTTTTCATTGTCCAAGGACTTCCCAAGAGGACATTTGACTGACACGTAATGCAACCAATCACAGTTCGTTTTGTTCCACGTCATGTTTAAGGTGTAAAAATGTAAAGTCGATGTCCCTACAATAACTGACCGGCCTGTATCGAATAAATTATTAATAACATTATGCAAGTTTACTACAACAATGATGCCGCGAACTTCACATACTTTTGAAAATCTAGCATTTAGTTGATCCTAGTAAGAACTCATTGTCACAGCTGTAAACACAATGGCCTTCTTCTTCCACGAGAGGGTTTGGTGTCACGGCATTTGTTTCCTGGCGGACCGTTAAAGAACGCGACACACACATCTTCCGGACATCCTGTAGAATTCAACCAACCAGATGGCGACTTTGTTGTGTGAAGTGGTAGTGTGCCTATGCATCAGATGTTCAGCCAGTGGTCCGTGGGTGTGGCGTCTGAGGCTGAGACTAATAGGAATGTTGTTCCAGGATCAACAAGGATGGTGATCCAGGAACAACTCCTACTTGTATAAGTCATATTATTTTCATGACTTTGTGTTTCACAATTAGTATGTGTGTATGTACAGTATACCTGATTCTGCTTGAGTGTTGACACTAGTTTCTGTAGAGTGATGTTCTCCTCCTCCAGTTCAGTGTAGTCCTGCAGAAGTCTGGTCTCTCTGAACTTATACTCTCTTATTTCCTCTCTCATCCTGCTCCTCTGTAGCTCTAACATCTCATTATTCTGAAAGAGAGAAAGGGAAGGACAACAGAAAAAATTGAGTCATTTGGCTTTTTAAGCATGACCCCATTTCAAAAGAAAAGATGACTGACAAAATAAGCTTGTTAAAGAGGTAAAAATGTTCTGGACAGCATAGTTTGAAGGATTTGTCTTCTCAGGGAGGACAAGGGAGGCAGGTCCTCTTCAAAAATAAATGAGCCGGGTTCTAGCAACAAATTTAGCTCAGCTCATTTAAAACTAAACCTCCGTATCTAAAAATAATAATAATATATTTTATTTGTAATGCGCCTTTCTCATACTGAAAGTAATAAAACATGTAAAAGATAATACAAAGTATATAATATTAATAATCACAATAATAAAAGATGCGTTTTAAGAAGTTTCTTAAAACAATCAAAAGAAGGAGCAATCTTAAGAGAAGCAGGTAATGTATTCAAAAAATTTGGAACAATGAAAGAAAAAGCCCTCCCTCCCATGGTTCTAAGTTTACAGAGAGACTGATAAAGAGAAAGAGAACCAGCAGAGTGGAGAGAACAAGAAGGTATGGATGGTATAACCAAATCACAAATATAAACTGAAGCCAACCCATTTACTGCTTTATAAGTTAAAATAAGAATTTTAAAATCAATGCGTTATTGAACTGGGAGCCAGTGCAGTTGATAAAGCACAGGAAATGTGTTGGTGTGAAGATGTAGACACGTCAAAAATAAATTTTGCATATATTGCGATCTCAATTTGCTTGCTACAGTAATAAAGTTAATGTAATAAAGGCATGAAGCCTTTCTGCACCAGGACTAGAGAGAATAGGTTTAATACAGGTGATACTCTGGAGATGAAAAAAGCAACTTTGGTAATATTTTTAAAATGAGTATTAAAAGTCAGCTGAGCGTCAAAAAAATAAAAAAAAATAAATAAATAAAAATCACACCCAAATTACTCACCTGGACAAAACAGGGGAGATTAGTTGGAGTGCTGATTAACTTTTTTTTTTTACTTTTAGGATTACTTAATTTAAGAAAGTTTCATCCATGCCTTTATTTCCAGCAAACAAGCAGAGAGAGTTGAAAAGGCAGAAGTGAAATCAGGAGCTAATATACAGTCCAGTGCTTATATAAATCTAGGTGTTGTCAGCACAATGATAGCCCAGGCCATACTTCTGGCTAACCTGCCCAAGAGGCAGCATACTATACTAGAGAAGGACCCAACACTGACCCCTGAGGAACACGCTGTCGTAATGGCACACTCTGAGATCTATTAATACCCAGGTACACAAATTGAGAATGTTCCGAGAATGATGAATCTCTGTAAGCAATCTATAAAGATCCATTAGACTTACATATAATAGCATTGTGTCTCTGAGTCAGAATTTAAGATGACACTGATGATGCCCATACTTGTGCAGACTGGAATGCTGGGTAACAAATTGCTTTCTGTCAGAGGAAACCCTCAAGTCAGCACTTTCTTCCTCAAAGTTCTATACTGTATCTATATGGGAAAGCTGAAACAAAGGCTTCTTTAACAGCTGAAACAGAATGTGACAAGCAAGATGACAAAATATTGTATAAATCTCAATGTGTCTGAGAATGTAGCACTAATCTATATAACAGTGAGCCACAATGAGTGGCCAAATGTACCAATTTATGGCTTTTTTCCAAGGTACCGGCCCTGTTCTTCACAGTGTAGTAATATTTGGAATACTTTAAAACATTCTTTAAGAGAATAATTGTCACAATTACTGAGAGAGAAAACCCCCCACTGTTGCACAAACTGGGCAAAACTGTTGATAAAGAGTCAAAGGTGTGAAACAGACATGGGAACAGAGCCAGCCTTGAAACCAAGATGCTGATTGGGCACCATCTGTTTTATTTTCTGTTACATTTATTATTTACACTATACCATTCAACACTGTCTGGAACAGTGAGACTTTTTTTTTCTTCTGAGATTGAGAAGGAAATTAACACTTTTATTCAGCAAGGATGCTGTGGAAAGCAGGGCGAGGCCGAGGGCTGTGGGAACGGAGCGAGCCTAGAGTCTCACGGAGGAGGAGTGGCGACAGTGAAGGACGAGAGAGAACCAGGCCTGGACTTTACATGCTCATGCCGCAGTCGTCCGTGAGGGGCTACCACTTTACTTTCATTTTGTGTTTTTTTATTTTATAATTAAAGTATGTTTGAATGTTTGCCAGTTCCCACCTTCTTCCCTGAGCCTTAAACATTGTTACAGATGAATTAAATTGACCAAAAAGACAGTAAAGATATTTACGGTGTCTATTTATCAAAGAATCCACCAAATCAACATCAGAATGATTTCTGAAGGATCATGTGACACTGAAAACTGGAGTAAATTTAAAAGTATATTAAAATAGAAAAAATTCAAATAATATCACAATATTATTTTTTTCACTGTATCTATGTTTCAATAAATGCAGCCTTGGTGAACTTAGGCCTTAATGACTTAATGAAAAAAGAAACTTACCTTTTGAATGGTTGTGCGTGTATATATATTTGTGATTTGACATCCGATACTGTAGTGTCTATGAAAAAAAAAGGGTCTAGACATTCACTGAAGATAAAACAAATTCCATCCAAAATGAACTGAAGCTGTCACCAGTAAATCCGCCACTCATTACAGGAATAAGAGGATCAAACATTGTTATAGTGCAAGATATTTTGCACACCCTGGCAGATGACCTTCCCATGAGCTGGCATATTGATTACTGTACACAATATCACAGCTCACCCAGAGGATGTGATGTCTCATTGCATATTCAAAGCAATGCAGTACCAGTTCAAATGAGCTGGGCATGAACTCCAGAGGATTACTGACCAATTATCTCCCACTACAGCTCTATTGTAGCATTGGTAATCATGGGCTTCACACACTCAGAGGTCAAGAGCAGTGCAGCAGCCTACAGTACTGGAGCAAACCCAGTATGTGCCATGCCAGAAACCACAGCAGTAATGCTGGTTATAAGACTGAAATGCTCTACACACATTATGAAGTACACAAAGGCCAAAATTAAACCAGATGCATCAAATGGTATAGCGAGGATAACTGACTACTGATATTATTATTGTTCCTGTACATTAAATTAGAATAGTAAAAAAAATGTTTGTTTTTTTTAACATTGAAAATATGTTAAAATACTTCCAGGAATGATAAGCAGCTCTCAAACAACTTGTGAAATAGCGGTTTTGAACACATTGTGCTAGTCTAAAATTCAAGGCACACACCACATGTCTCTGTTATATATATATATATATATACTGTATATACATATATATGTATATGTGGAAATGGACAATATGGAAAAACTATTGCTAATGTAATTTTGATCTACAGATGAAATAAGTCTATGTTCAACTGCTTTCCCAAACTACACTTACCAAGAGCAGGAATAAACAAGCAATGAACTGATTTCTAAAGCCACTTTTATAATGTGTATTCAATGAGTTAATGCTTAAAGTCTGCTTGAAATGGAAGTTGCAATAGTCTTTTCTGCCCTATTGTGACGTGCATATCCAAGTGAAATGGGTTCTAGAACAAGACAAAATAAAGGGCGGGACTTGATTTTGTCCATCGGGAATTGATTGAATGGTTGTGGTTTGCTTTTGCTGTGATCTGCCCTCGTGCCAGTAAACACGTCATCAAATAAGAGATGTCATTGCAAGAGTAAGGGAATTTTTTCAAACACTATGTGTGCGCATGAATTTAAAAAAACATTCCATTGATTATATGAGCTATAACTGAATAGAAATGCTCATTTTAATGTAATACAGGCTGTCGGAGTACCTGTTTGTACTGTGATAATTAAGCTATTCTAAATTTAAGGTATGTGACCCCAGGGTGAAAAACTTAGTGAAATTCCCTGTCTCATAGGGCTGCAGTGACAGCTCATGTGTACAGTGTGTCTTTGTGCCGACCTCAGGGTATTTCTCTTATGCCCCAGCTTAGCCATGGATTTGCCCCCTACAATGCACTATGGCGACAGTCTCTGACCCTGACACCAATGACTGCTGACACACTACACACACAGACACACTGCCCTCAAAATAACCCTTTGGTCCAAGATGAGTTTCATTAAATTAATTACTTTCAGAAAGGATGTACTAATATGTGTATAGTTTATAGTGTGTTGATGACAGTTCCACCAGTACAAGAAAATGCACAACTCACCTCTCTGAGTTCTTGCATAAGGGCGTTGAGACGTTCGGTCTCCGCTTGGGAGTTGGAGGCCACAGAGCTGCTCAGTTTTAGCTGGGTTTGAAGGTCCACCAGACGTCCCATGTAATAGGCCTCTTTAGAGGCAGACTCCTGCAGTAACGTCTCTTCATTCGTCTCACCATCCTCGGCTACTTTACGCTGGTTGGTGTATGCCTGACCGAACGCCTAGAGAAAATTCAATGACAGGGACAGAGGGGGTACATCAGTGTTCAGTTTAAAGAAATGTCTACAGAAATTATGGGTATGTTCCCAACAGCATACTACCATTTTACTAGTACTATTTTTGCAGTATGTGCACCATTCAAAATTTTGGGGCAAGTAATTTTCAATTAATTTCATTGTCTGTCAACACGATCAATGCCGAAATGAATCTGCAGCAGTCAGGTGGTACATGTAAGAGCTCTTTACGTTGATTATTATTGTAATATTATGTGTTTTGAGACGAGGTAATTTACCACCGTCTCTCGTAACACTGCTGTGTGCGTGTTCATGTGTTTTGGAGGAGGCGTGGCTTTGGAGAGTGTTCTGAATGGAAGTGGGTGGGATCTCATGCTTTCAAAGCTAGCTTGCTAATGCTAGCCTCTCCGAAATTACTTACCCTATCTTTAAATTGATCAAAAGTAATGTTACAAAATATTTCTATTTCAAATAAATGCTATTCTTTTGAATTAAAGAATCCTGAAAAAAATGTATCCACAAAAATATTAAGCAACAACTGTTTTTAACACTTATAAATGTTGTAGAATGATTTCGGAAGGATCATGTGACACTGAAGACTGGAGTAATGACTGCTGAGAATTCAGCTTAAATGAATTACACTAAAAAAAAAATATATATATATATATATATACATATATATATATATATATATATATATATATATATATTATTATAAATAATATATATATATATATATATATATATATATTTTTTTTTTTATATATATTTATATATATATAATTATATATATATATATATATATATATTTATATATATATATATATATATATATATATATTTCAAAATATATTAAAATATAAAACAGTTATTTTAAATTGTAAAAATATTTCACAACACAAAAAGTCTACTACATTTGCCAGAAAGTATAGTATAAAATCGGAGTCACATGAGATACTACAATATATCCCACAATGCAATGTGCTCAACTTGACCATTCAATATTATTATTGCAAAAGACCCCAGAAGCAGTATTGTTAAATTAATCCGATTCATTTTCAAAGTTTCACATAATGAATTTGTGTAAACATTGTAGCAAATTACTCTTTGAAACACATTTCCGTATGCTGCACGTTTTTTACATTTGTACACAGTATGAAGTAGCTTTATACTAGTATTCCATTCTGTAGTGTTTCAGAAAAACATACGTGGGAACTCTCAACTACAGTACAAGATTAGGCATATTGAGTCTTTGCATATTTTAACATTGCATAAGAACATACTGAATTACAACAAAATGATCAAGCAATTAGCACATCGATGGACATGTTCCATTGGCAAGTGTCAAGAACAATTAGGTGACTCTCTTGAATAGACTAATATGTTAAATGACAGCAAATGAACAAAACCAATAATGTGATCTGATATGACAGACTTGATCTTGCTCAAATTTGACTGAGATGTCAGCACGCAAAACAACAGTAACACCAACAGCAATATGTGATGTGTTTGTAAACATAAGTTTAATGCCATTTGACTTAAAAAAAAAAAAAATGCTTCCATGGTGAAAAGGCCCACATTTCAACATCACCTCTTCGCTCACATCACCTGCCCAAGTGCTGCACTTCAAGGTAACTGAGATAATATTTCAGCTGCTCGCTCTGATCAATAGAAATAGTGTTCCGATTCCCCTGACACAGGTTTTCACACCATGCAGATCCGGCGTTTCATGACTTAAGCATCCTGTCTTGTTTGGAAGATGACAGTAGACGATAAACAGGAAGGAGGAATGAGCCAGGTCTGTTTTAAAGAGTTATCATAAGGCTCTCACAACTCAATCAGTATATGAGGGTTATTAAAAAAAAAAGGAGGATTAAATTAAATAATTAAATCTTCATTTTGTGATTTTATTACACTACATGTACATTAGCACATGTGCAATGCATTTTAAGCAATAAATCAATAAAGCACATCACAGATCTGTTGGTGCAGGTTATAAACTGTCTCTCTGTGATGTTCCCAATACCTGAATCATTATGAGCAAAGCATAACTGGGATGAGTACCAGCAGAGACCTTCCATCAAAAGAGAAAATCAATTGAAGATGCACCAAAAATCAATTGAAGCACCGGGAGAAGGCACCTTGCAGCAAATCTGACTGAAGAGTGGATGTGGTTAAAAAGTTGCTGACGTGGATTTTGATAATACTGGAATTAAAGCACTGAATCAATTCCAGTCATTACTAACTTACAGCAACAGGTTCACATGCATACAGGGTCAAACAAACACTATCGAAGCATCACCTCTTTCCTCACAGTGTCTGAAACTGTTCAATAAAGCATCCGGTC
Source organism: Zacco platypus (assembly GCA_038088235.1). NCBI lineage: Eukaryota > Metazoa > Chordata > Actinopteri > Cypriniformes > Xenocyprididae > Zacco > Zacco platypus. The sequence continues at coordinate 20,711,267 of CM076075.1, read as the reverse complement.
TCTCTAAACACCTCCTTTCTCCGAGCCTACTCTGCTCTGATAGGCCAGATCTGTTGCCCTGCTAGAATTGGTCTACCATATCTGAATTTCGGCTCCAGAGATGAACAGTGACAATGGCATTGGTTTTACCGTATCAATTTGAACCTTTGGAAGTGCATGCAAAGTGGATTTGCTTTCGCAGTACAGAAAACAGTCTTCTCAAAATGTTGACAACACGAACCAAAGTCTTGTGACAATAACTCCATATGTCATGGATTTTGATAAAACTTTGGTAATAAATTTACCATAGTCAAAAAGGTAATAATATCTGAAAAAGCATAATGGGGCACTTTAAGAAAGAAATATTTCAAGAAACCCAATATTTCAAAAGGTAAAGATATTTACATTGTACACATATATTTATAAATAAAACAAAATATAAAAACATACACAAAAATAAAAAGAAATGTATTATAGTAAAGGGGAATATAGGTGGACAATTTGGAATTTTTTGTTGTCATGATAATGTCCCTTTGCAAAAAAAAATGGTTCTAACTATTAATAAATCAATCAATAGGTAATTATTTAATCGCATAAACAGTTTAGCTTTATGAGCAAATATTACCCGCATATTAGAGCGTAAACAAACTTTTTTTTGAAATCTTTTTTTAGAGCCTTTGTAATGCATCCATAGGCCATTTATCATACTCGTCCATTTCATGAACATGAATAATGAAGATGTTTCTACTACATAAATATTTTATTATTGTCAGGAATTTGATTTACGATGCACTTTCCTCAGGTTCTATTCAATAATCTGGCTTCAGCTGCTAACAATCACTACCACAAGATTATCAGTAAATAATGAATTACATTTTGGTCTATTTCTTACACAAAGCTACTGTATGGCTTCAGAAGACTAGTGAATATAGTGCACAAGTTGAATCATTTTTGGGAGTACTATCCCTTTAACAGACAGCTTTCCTTTTACATTTTTTTCTTTCCTTTTGATTGCTGAACTCAAGGCGCAAAAGCACACGGATACACCACTTTCATTAATTCAGTGACAGAAGTGTGAATAAGCTCTCATTGTGATTTAAAATGAGGGCCTGTCAATGTCCCAGAATCCCTGCTGAAGGCCCTCTGCCTCCCAGCTGCGCTCTGAGAGAGAACAAGAGAAAGAGACGTATAGGACTAACGCGTAGGACGTTGCTATGACCACAGAGACGGGTTCTTTGCTGTATAATGTAGGAGGCAGATGGTTTGTGGAGAAGTGAGTCCAAAAAGCTGACTTTCTCCATCTGGTTTCTTTTATAGAGCGGGGAGGTCAAAATATGATGCCCGCTCAATAACTTGTTTCTAAACTAGTCTCTGAATCTAAAGTTTACACAAATAAATTGCTGAAGCACGCAAAATTGTGTCAATAACGTAATTTATGTCACATAGTTAGATGATCTTTAGAGTCGGGAGTTTATCAGAGTGAGCACTGAATTATTTGAAGCGTTAATGCTTTAAGAGTGTAAAAAATTGAAATTATATTTAAAAACTGAAAATTAAATAACATATTCACATTCTATTTTTAAGAGAAGAAAGCATCCTCTATACTGCGCTTAGTGCGCCCAATAACATTAAGCATATCACATGTATGTAACAGTCACGTGTCCAGATTCTCTGCTGTCTGCGTCGACCTAAAACTTAAGACTTTTCATAATCTTTTGAAGTATTAAAATCATTCAGTTACTCCAAGCATTACAACATTTATTTCCATCAAAAGGTTCATTAATTTTTGGTCAAGATCTTGTATTGACAATGCAAGAGGTGAGCACTCTGTAAAGTCTACTCCAGTACATCCCAAACACTTACAGGTTAAGGTTAAGGTCAGGACTCAGGTGCCAATTCATGTGTCAAAATGATGCTTCATGCTCTCTGAACCATTTTTTAACAATTTTAACCCTGAATATTGGCATTTTCATCCAGGAATATGGCCATGATGTGCCTTCCTACATGGTTGTTTAAGACATGAAAAGCTACAAACTCCATTGTTTAGGGCTAAAATAACCGTTACCAAACGCAAATCATGCTAGAAACATAATAATCACTGTAATAATGATTCAGTCATAGACTCTTAAGTATTTGCCAATTAAAATCCAAACAAACCAAAATGTTTTTTGGCTGGGCAGTGTATGTATGAACTCAAAAAAGGTCCCTTCTTTAGGATACTTTATTTTAAAAATAGTTTTGTAAAATCCAAAGAAGCTTTACAGATCATTATTAGAAAGGGTTTGTTTTCATACTTGTTCAATTGACCCTTTGCAAAGACCCACCCCCTTTAGTTACTGTTGCTATGTCCCACAACCCACACACTTTCATGCCATACATCATGTTCTCACGTAGTGAAAAATACATCGCGGAGCATAGAGGACACTGATAACGCATCATATTTAATATATCGTGATTTTGTAAAGGAGTTTAAACAATAAATAGCGTATAGTGGCTCTTTAATGTGTCGTGACAGATCGCTGTAGCTCCTTCAATCGGCTCATGAACCAACCATCTCTTCATACTAGTTCATTTATAGCATCAAATAAACATGAATGGACATCAAAAGCAATGCTGTTTCAAGTGCGGAAAGACATGAGTACACACAATTTTTGAAGTTAAAGTTCACCAATGTTAATCTACTAACTCCCCTGACTGCTTTGTCAGACAAAATGGCTGATTCGGGGTTATGATTGGTTAGATCACCTGTCAGTCAAACTGTTTGTGAAGGCTCAATTAACCATAAACAATTATTGTCCATGCACCTGTGGAACAGTCCTAAAGACACTAATAATTACTGGCAGTAGACAATTAAAGTCACAGTTCCAATAACCTAGGACACTAAAGATGGCCAGGGTCCCTGATCACCTGTGTGTACATGCCATAATTCTGCTGCAGGGCGGCATGAAGACTGCAGATGTAAACGTAGCAATAAACTGCAAAGTACGTAATGTAAGACGCATAAGACACTGCTACAGAGAGACAGGAAGGACAGCTGATCATCCTTGTAGTGCCAAACCACGTGTAACCATATGTACCCCCAGATGTGTGCCTTGGTGGAAGAGTAAACAGCAAGAATTGGCAAAATCTGGTGCAGTCCATGAGGATGAGATCATGCAGTGTAAATTAATGTGAATTCATCCACCTCTTTCACATGAATGTACGGAAAACAGAAAGAAAAGACAAAAGGGTGGGAGAAAGAGAGAGCTCAGAGCAGTGAGTGTCAGTGATTTGTTCCAGACAGACGTGGTCGCAGCATCTGCATGTCAGTGACAGCAGGACAGGAGTCTGTTCTGAAACGCTGCCAGCATGATCCAGAAAATCCTTGTTATTTCTATAACAGGGCCAAGGTCCAACCTTGCATCATGTCTCATTCATTCATTGGGTATTGGTAGTTAGCATGCATCTTGTGTATCTGAGTGTAAATAAAATATGCTATATGGTGTCAAGACCTTGCAAGATTGTTTTATATGTATTTGAAAGTAAAATGAATTAAACCAAGTATGACAACAATATTTAACTGCATGCATCAACAAACTTTCAAGCAAATAAGAAAGAGAGAATTGGCAAACCAAATTTCTGCAAACTCCTAACTAAGCTCTTCTCAAAATACACCAAGGATTATGCAAGCAAAAATTAATCTAAACATAAATCACACAGTGATTTGAATTCTGACATCAGCATATATGGCCAAAACAATGTCTTAAGCAAAGTTTTAAGCAAAAGCAAGCTTATCGCATTCATTTTTGTTGCTCCATATAGTAGCCGTACTGTAATGTGGGGGAGTTGTACAGTATGTGGGTGTAAACTGACTTTTACCACTCACAAAAGTGTCAGTTTTCTGTCTGTTTCACCTCCTAAGTGCATTTTTCCCAAGCACTTCATACTTAGGGATCTGGGTATCCAGGTATTACTGATTATAATGCTATTCTTTAGTGGGAAATGCGTATTGGAACCATTTCCGATATTTCAGTATCAATACGCATCGAAAAATCAATATTGTTGACATGTATATATATATTAATGTTGTCAAAAATAACCAATTATTTATATGCATCAATACTGAAATATTGGAAAACCGATATTTTTGACATGTATATACTGAACATATTAGTGTTGTCAAAAATATAGATTTTTTTTTTTTAATCGATAATGAAATATCTGAAACAGTTTCAAATATACATTTCCCGCAGTATCGATAGATTTCACTCTTGTCTCCCACATCGAGTTGACACACATGCCTCTTATCACTCGTCTCATTCGCTCATGTTACAGGGCCTGAATTTGGGCATAATTTTCTCATTCTCACAGGTTCTCATACCCGCTCACTTAAAGTCACCTCTAAAACAGCTCGCAAGTTCTATTTTGTGGCTTATTGCATTTAAAAACAAAATGATGTCAAAACGCCTGTCTTGGAGAGTATTCATGAAAACACAGTCCCCCACAAAGAAAACACGTGAGAAGCAGTAAATTGGATCAGTGCGTCAGCTCTTAAAGTGACAGCAGCCTAATAAACCTGCAGCTGTCTGTTAATCAAAGAACAAAAGAAAGAGGAAATCACTCACTGCACTTGACTGAATAACTTTTGTAACTTTAATTGTAAGAATCTGTATTTAATTTTTTACAATGAAGACTATCCAGTGCTATTTTAGATTTGATTACTTTATTCAATTTCTGTAGTATTTCTTACATGATTAGTACTGTTACATCTACCTGACAAACTTACAGCACCTTTTATTTGTGAGACTGCTAATTTGTTTATTTGTTCTTTTATTACCGTTCACATCTTTTTTGTGAATTCATTCCAAAGTTTGAAATCAAGGTTCATTGTGCTGTGTAAGCTATTTCAACTAAATTACCCCATAGCAAAAACACAAATACATTGAATGAGCAAACATTTAGGTGTTATAATTATAATGGTAATTGATCAATGTTTATTGGATAAAAGCCTGAACTAAAATCTGTTTATCACACAAAGTCATTGTCTCTTTAGAAGACTTGGATTAAACCACTTGATTCATATGGATTACTGTTACGATGTATCATAGTTTTTGAAGCTTGAAAATAGTGATTGACTATAATTTCAAAGGATGGACAAAAAAGTTGAGATATATGTCTATAATATCTATGTGTGTAAACATGATGGTGAGGATAAGAAACACGCATGAACAAGGAATACAGTCTTTAATGATAAACACAGGAAGTAAACAATACATAATGATAATAACCGACAGAAGACAAAACTGAACAGGGAGTATATATGCAGGGATTAATAAGGAACTAAATACAATTACTGATAATTATAAGTAACCATAGGAACTAATAGGGACATAATCAGAAACCAAAAAACCCAAAACTGAACTGAGCATGGAAACACGAACTAAGGAAAACAGAACAGCATATTAAAATAAGAGTCCATAGAACTAAACATAACTGTGACTATATGGCAGTTTTCGCCCGTGTAATCGAAAATAGGATTGAATATTGAGAATCGTTAAGGTATTGTATCGAAGTTAGAAATTCCTTGTCTCGTAAACAACACTAATACATACACACACACAGACACACAAACATTTCCTGAATGTAATATTCATCATGTGTAACTGCTCTTAAATCAGATTATTCTCTGACAGATTATCCATTTTTCAAAACCCTAAACATAACCACATAACCTCAATCATAGCCAGAGGTATTAAGAAAACAACTGCTCTACTGTAGCAATAGTCTCAACCTCATATGTATCTTTTAAGACTAACACATTTGTCTGAATTACCTCAAGGCAAAGTGCTCAGAGGAAAAGACGCAAGAGGGCTAGTGGTCATACTTCCAGTTCAGAGATTCATCATCATGACTCAGACAGAGATAGTGTGGGTGTTTAACAGGCTTCCTGTCAGTGTGTAGGAATATAAATGGAAGCAAATACATTAGCAAGCCAGCATTATGGAGTCTCAAAGAACAATATATTTGAAATGGAGTCACATAGAAAACTGGAATCTCAAATAGTAAAAGCTTTGCAGTAAGGTCTAATAAAGCAAAATAATTGCCATACCAATTGCACTGATATATACCGCTTGACAAATCCAACATTACTATGACAAAAGAATAAATACTTTATTTTAACTGGCTTTAGTACTGGACAACTAACAGTAGCTACACAACCAATGCGATGGTTACACCTGGAGTTGTTGAGTTTTGGTGGGGTTCTAATCCCATGCGCAAGGTAATTTCCTGTTGTTGTATTTCTTATCAGGTACCACCAGGGTGTGTTTTCAGGTTTCAGGCAACGAGAGCTGTTTTCACAGTCTCAGGAGGCTTATAAATGCAGGGTGGAGTTTGGCTAGAATGCTTCTCTTAGCAGTGAGAGAAAGTAAACAATACTATCTTCGTTCTAGAACTAAACCTTGCTGAAAACACCAGCTGACACCTGCATAAACATACTGGTAAGTTCTTGTTTGTTGCTGGTCTAGCAGGTGTACCAGTACACCCAACAGCAAAATTGAGGCCGGAACCGGATAATTTCCTGTTTGTTTATTTAAATAGGAAATAATCCAAGTTAACATCACTAAATCATGGAGTGCTGCAAGGGTCTGTTTTAGGCCCTTTGCCATTTTCAATAAACATGCTGCACCTTGGTAATTTTATTAGAATATTATAATTTATATTATAGGTATTACTTATTGGACCAAAAACATGTACACAGAATCTCTTAGAATACAATTTGCTTCTAGAAGGATGGACTGTTACTTCATCCAATACAGTTAAAGACCTGGGTGTTATATTAGACGTCAACTTGTCTTTCGAAAATCATTTCAATCAACTTATAAAAACTGCTTTAATAAGGTCATTGTTTCTGCCTAAATGAATACATGATATTAATTAACTGCATGATTTGTATCATCTTAGAACGGTACTTTTTTGACATAGACATTACAGTGGCCTCTGATAACAGACTACTCTAAATTGTGATGTATAAACCTGCATTTTTTTTTTAAAGATTCTTTGAAATATGTATTGTGAACAGCACTATACAAACAAATGTGAATTGAACTGAATTACACACTAAACCAGAGCTTCTGGTAACAGTTTATAAAAAGAAGACGAAGGGAGGAGGAAACACTGAACAATTCTTCAGCTAAACACCTTTGCAGCAATGCAGCACTTCTTATTCACTGCAACACATGTTCAGCTGACAATGGAACGCAGGGAGAGAATAACAGAAGACTGTATTACTCCAAGTCACCCTTTGGGGTAGAAGTTTCCTGGGAATTAGGAGCCCAGAGCAGGAAAGAGGCTTTTCTTCTTCATTACACCTTGTTGAAAGAGAGGCAGAATTTGATTATGTTTGAAATGAAATTTATAGCATGCTTAGTAACAAAACAGACTATGAAACAGCCTCATCTTTAGTTGAACAGAGCCTCTTAAATCTCTTATTTTGGCTAAGCAGCATTAATGCATACGAGCACTGCACACTGCCAATAGACTTGTCAGTTAATGTATAAATTATCTGCAACTTGTATGGCAGTTCACTTCAATGATAAATGCATAGCTCATCATACTAATAGAGCATTAAATATTGAACAATAAATTTTCTGCTTCCCAGGGCAATGAAAACAAGCCCATTCATCACATTTAAAACGGTGTGAGCCAGTATGATATGGTATCTCTTTCGCTGTCATTCCTTTTTGTCTCTTTTTCGGATTGCACAGACTAGTCCAGGTCTGGAGTCTTTTAGGGCGGTAAATTGTCTTGTATAGGGATGTTGTATTCCAGTCCTCTGCCTCAAGCATCTTATAACATCATCACTTAGTAGCTATCCTTTGAGAGTAAGTGTCCTACATACATACTGGGAAATGAACTGAGACAAGGCAGGGTCCCATTTAATTAGCACACAGGTCAGGAGTCATGGGCTACAACCACCTGAAAATACAAACACTGAAAGACAGGAAGCTGTGCCAATGGGTATCATCCAAACAGGGTGTAATGGATGGCCAAGTCTGCTTTTAACATGCTGGCATGGAAATAAAGTGGTGGTGGGGAAATGAGATTTAGTGGAGGATTATATTGATATAATCATACATGTCTGATGTCTACCACTGTGTCTACACTGCCTCAGAATGTTTACTTACTACATATCAGCTGTGAATCAATTTTTTAAATGAAACTAAAATGTTGAATATGGACTGCTGAAAGATTCCATATTGTTTTTAACAGAAATAAATGGAAATAAAAATGGGTTAAAATGTTGGCATTTTAGTAAAGCAAATTCATAAATCAACAGACAGACAGACAGATTTGTATTTGGGTTTCTCTCAATGATGAACTAGCAGTGCTGAGTGAAAAACTCTACAAAGTGAAAGGAGTACGGGAAGTGTGTTGGCCATGATGTACTCTATTAAGCAGCAAATGGATTTGTCACACTTAGTGAGATAACAAATGAGAGATATAGAGTCTTTTGTCTACTGCCTGAAACATTCATAACTCCTCTGTAAGAGCAGAGACTTTATTCATTTCATTGTCAGAGCCCAAAGTTTCTTTTACTCTCTGCAAGCAATTGAAGTTGCAGTCTAGAAAGCTAAAGCAAAGCAACAATCAATACACACACCCCTGGGTAAAGTCTCATTGCAGCAGAAATGAACACAGTGAAAAACTGTGCAGGGTTCTAGGCAGTTTCTGCACTGAGAGATGCAGAGAGGCACAGATCGTTGCTTGATAAAAAAAAAAAAAGTACAAACCCAAAGCCTCACCAATTCTGTACAGCCACAATTGTTTGATATTTACAAATCCAATATCACTCAGTAAGACTAACTTACATTTTACAGTCAAGCTTTCCAGCCTTGCATACTCCACTGATCACGAGACCGGACATACATTTTTTGGACTGCTTTGTAATACTTCACCTGACCTAGAGTCAGAGAACAGCATGATGTTCTATTCGCACTCTTTCAAACTTGAGACCTCCTTTATCTCCATTGTTGCCACTTTTATAATGGATTGAATCTGGATGCACAACGTTTGCCATATTGTCATTGCAATGAAGTTAATAAAATGTTTGTTCGAAATTATCTATTCTTCAATAATGTTCTCAAAACGATAGCCCAAAAAACATTTATACATTGTTCAGTTTTTTCTGAAACATTTTAGATTGATGCTCATCTAACATTTTTTAAAAGTTACAACTGTACTTGTTTCAAAATGTTTCGTGAACATTCGAAAGTAACGTTAAAAACATTTAAAAAAAAAAGCACTGTCTAGAATATTTTCATAACTTAACAGAGAAGTTAGCAAAGGTTTTTAGAACATATTTTTGCTAGCTTGGATGCTATTTTTTCCACATACAGTTTTTCACCTGCTAGATAGTAGGGAAGTACAGTATGCATATTCAAAAACATCCTTTCTGGTGTTTTTATTTTTATTCAGGTTTCAAATTATTCTTTGGCTAGTTCACTTATAGTCTACTGCAGAAGGGACTTATAACATTACTGGGGTGTTTTAGATGGTTGCTAAGTGGGTTTATTACCTGTCCAAGTCATTCATCATGTGGAAATTATCAACCAGCTCAACCAGATTGATAACATTTATGCATCTGGAAGATGCTTTTATCTAAATAGTAAATACCTAACCTTAAGGATGAGCAAAGAAATAGTGATGCTTCCCTTAGCAAGCACCAGTGATGTATAATTAATTAAGTCTACTCTCAGTAACAGCACTGAAAATGCTGTTTATTGGTATTAATTTGGAGAATGGTGCTGGTGCACAATGCAACAATCATTTGCATCAGAGACTCAAATCAATATCTCTCACCTCTAGGGGATCTTGAGAGATGAGGTCCTTTGTGCCAGGAGGTTAGGCTATGGGGGCTGGGCAGAAAAACTAGGGCTTGTCAACCAGTCTTTATCGATTAGCTCCTTGAACCTCTGCTGATGTTGTGAGGGGGTGGTGAGGCTTTCTTTCTACCGTGTCCTTCTGTCTGTCTCTTACTGCTTCTCTTTTCTTTTTCTTCTTCAATCTAGGGCACGGAGATTTATGACTCCATATGGATGACCTAGAAATGCTCTATGCCCTTTTGTGAGTATTTAAAAGAGGTTTGTCTAGACTCAAAGAGTTCCTACTATATATTCAACCCTATCTAACTCCACCTTTCGTTAATTACATGCTTTTGTGTACTACCATCCTAACTCATTTCTCCCAACATAATTTCAATAAAGAAGTACAAATATGACTTTGTGCAGGGCTTTATGTTCTGAAGTTGTGGAGGCTGGTTTTGACACTAAGTATATTTGCTGTCAATGCCTTCTGCATGATGTTTATTTTCACTAGATGGTGCTTGTGTACTTAAACTTTTGATTAGTCTAATTTGTTTATTTTTATAATTTGACTATTTCATATTGCTTATTGTGATTTCTACACTCAACTGTGGTTTGAGCAAGATTTATTCTTTCGAAAAGTTTTTGGTTATATTTATTTTATTCCCATCATGCTTTTATTCCTGGTTTTCATCCGCATGAAAAGATGGAACGATGTTATGATTATAAGTCATTGATCATCTGTGCGAAAAGAACCTCAGCCTTTGCATTGTGATTACTTTGTGTGGGGCATACAAAGTCCCTTGAGGATCATTTATAGCCTAAAAGTACATGGTTTAGTTTAAAAGCTCATTGTGTTAGCAATGCCAAGATCATGGATTCAATTCCCAGGGAACACATTAACTTATCAAATGATTAACTTGAATGCAATATAAGTTGAATAAAAGTATAAATGCAAAAGCATAGCCTAGAACATAAACTCTCTGCTCAAATTTTAGGTGTGCAGCATCTCCAAAAAAATTCAATGTATTTTAGATCAAGTTACATCAAGAGCATTTCAATGGAAACAGAACTGTAGGGCACAACAATGTTCAAGCACACACAAACATCCTCCATTTGTAACCATAAAACACTCAACAGTCTGTTTCCTCTGTGTCCTGAGGGATCGAAAAACATTTTGAGGTCTTTTTGCTGATTACCACAAGTAGATTAAAAAACAAATGCATAACAGTGAATCATTTACTCCTTTATAGATGAAGATAATTTAGTACAAAATGTAACAAGTTAACAAAAACAGCCTGTGCTGCCATTATGATTCATGATCATAATCTATGCATCTAACTATTGAACTTAAAGGGACAGTTCAGCTAAAAATGTACTCATCCCACAGTTTTTCTGTAGAACACAAAAGAAGAAATGTTTTTCTCAGTGTTTTTGGCCCAAATGAATGTCAGTGGGGTCTAACATTGTTTTGAACCTTATTAACGTTCATTGTATAGACAATGTATTGTATAGAGTTGAAATATTCTTCAAAATATCTTCTGTGTTCCTCAGAAAAAAAGGCATACAGCTTTGGAACGACATGAGGGTAAGAAAGTGATTTTCAATTTTAGTTTAACTATCCCAGGGTTTTGGGTTAACATAGCTGTAGCATTTCCTGTTTGTCAACATCTAATAAACTAAATTTACCTGTTTTACAATTGCCAAATTCACATGATCTTGTTCTTTATGCTACATTTAGCAAGATAATATAATAGAGTTTTAATATCAATTCGGACTTTATGAATGGGGGAAAAAGACCAACCAACTGTGTGCTAACTAAAATATAGAGACAGGGATAGCAAAGGTACAGGTTGGAGTAATTCGTGAAAGGTGAATTGCTAGAACAGAAACTGACCCCTGACCCCACCCTACACCCTGACCGACAGCTTTCATGACCAATGATAAAGACCTTTCTCCATGCCCCAATCTTTCGCCACATCCATTACTCCAACCTGCAGATATCCACACTTGAAAATATTTGCACTTCCTTCACAACAAAAAAGTATACCCACAGTTATACTTAACACACAAAATTGGCAAATTACAGCAATAATTACAGACATCCAGTTGTTTTTAGAATATGTGAAAACAATAACAAAAAACTTGTAAATGCAAACAAATTATTTTAAAGAAAAATAGGTGTGTATGTGGTGGGGGCATCTCTCAGTACTTTTTCAAACAGGGAATTTTTTTTTTAATTTTATTTTTTTTACAATGTTGCATTTTCTTCTTGGTTCAGTTCGATTTCACAAGGCAACATTTCAAAGTGTACCAAAATGTGTTTATGCAAGTCACATGTGAGTAAGAGTTTCCTATGTGTCATCCATCAAGATGGATTGACAAGTTCGTTCCGCAAGCTTATTGTGGCTTTATTTGTAGCTTTAGAGACACCCGCAAGCACTTATACAAATGTAACCGCCATTCCCGATCCAACAAAATATATATATATATATATATATATATATATCTCGTTTAGGCTATCACTGAGCGATTGTTTTGGTGAGGATACGAGCATTATTGCAATGTTCATACATGCCTAAATGAACCGAACAAAGCGAGAAAAACCCACCAAGTTCCGAAACAAATACTCCAAATGAACCATGTGTGAAAACGCCCTAAAATTGTCCTCAGAAAGATTTCATATGGTATTTCCTTTCTCTTGCACATTCAGACAATCTGATGTGCAAGTAAATTCTTGGAAAATTCTCAAAGGAATTGAACTGAGAGCCCAAAGGCAAATGGTGCAGTCTGGTCTTTTATATTCTGTTTAATATTCATCAAAATAAAGCAGAGACTGATAAAGAGAGGGAAAAAAATACGAAATACAGCAAGTCAATCCTCAAGAAAAAATATCACCTCCAGCACTCGTGCCCTTCACAAGACTATCAGCCGCAGACAGACTCTATTATAAACAGCACAGATGCTTTGAACAGAAAGAGAGATAGTATTCGAAATCCAAGGACCCAAACAGATGTGCATTATTGATCGTATCATGAGCCCTAAAAGATAAATCCGCATTTAAACTGTCTGCTCTTTCTGTACTCAGAGCTTTCCTAAATAAACAAGAAAATGCATTTTTAATTTTTCTGAAATTAACACATAATAAACACATTTACCGCATTGAGATGCTGCACAGTTCTATGCAATTCCAAACTAATTGATACAATGAAGGTAAATTGTCAAACTGACCCCAATTTTGGCTGACTTGGAAAGACAAGCTGCATCATGATTTGCATGATAGAGTTAATTAAAGACAAGCCCACGGGGCAGACTACAGTAGCCAGATCTAGGGGGAGCTGCCATGAAAAAAAAGCAATTACTGACACAATTTCATGAGAGTTATTCACTGTAAATGACTCACTGCTGTCAGTATAACTATAAATGTCTGAGATAAGCATTCATACATATTGTCAAACTAAACAAAGACTCATTCGTCATAGTCATTTAGGGGTCATTGGGGAAACACAAGAACACTCAAAATAATTAAGATTCATTATTTGAAATAAGACGGGTCCACATAACATTAACTAATATTTCTATGTGACTTTCAAAAGGTGAATTTGTATTTGAGCTAGTCTTTATTTTTTATAGAACACTGAAAACATCCTTGATGTCATCAATGAAGACAACATAAATAAAGGTCCAAAGGTCAGGCTACTCTGCTTCAATGGTGGTCATCTTTGCCGTACTAAGTTTATATAAGCAACACACACTATTGTTTAAAAGTTTAGGGTCAATAAGCATTTTTTAAAAGAGATGAATTCTTTTATTCTGCAAGGACACATTCAACTGATCAAAAGGATCAGTAAAGACTGTTATAAAATGTTCTAAAAATTTATATTTCAAATAAATGCTATTTTTGAACGTTTTATTCATCAAAAAATTCTGAAAAAAACACCACTTCCACAAAAACGTTAAGCATCACAACCGTTTTCAACATTGACATTAATGAAAAATGTTTCTTGAGCACCCAATTAACATATTAGACTGATTTCTGAAGGATCATGTGACATTGAAGACTGGAGTAATGATGCTGAAAATACAGCTTTGCCATTACAGGAATTACATTAAAATATATTCAAATAGATTATTCAATAATTGTAATAATATTTAAAAATATTACTGTATTTTTGATCAAATAAATACAGCCTTGGTGAGCAAAAGAGACTTATTTCAAAAACATTAAAAATCTTCCCGACCCCAAACTTTTGAACGGTAGAGTAGTTAATACAACAAATCATCTAGAATCAACTATGACATATTATGGGCATCGTTCAGGTTTAACAACTGAACATGTATCCCTACTCCTCTTCGTCATCAGTCACACTGACCTGTAATGGGAAGACAGCCTATGCTGTGCAGCCACAGTCCCTGGATCACTGCAGCAGTAAGAAAGTATCTTGTTCCATCTTTTTATTTGTCATCAGTTTTCCTCTGTCTCTCTCCTTTCATCCCTATCTCTTCATCATTTCACCTCTCTAAAAGAGTCCATTTGTCCCAGATATGTTACAGTGTGGTCAGTTGAATACAGCAATGGGTGTTCACTTTAGATGGTTACTGTTCTCTCCCTTTGCCTCATTGTTCTTATCATTAAGGATGAAAGAAAACCCAACAATGAAGATAAGCATGGACTGAGAGTGAATATGATGTTTTAAAAAAATAGTTGAGAGTATTATTATAACAATAAAACTGCATACAATCATAAAAGCTTCACACATGGCATCACACTACACAAGCCAACAACATGCTTAGTTCTGACTTTTATACATAAAAATAAACAGACAATACCATATTGAGTAAACTTATTCCTGATATTCAGACAGAGATACACAGAAAGAAGACAAAATTTCCCAGCAGGGATGGATTATATGAAAAAACTTCCTGACACACCAAAGATTCTTCATAAACCTGTGACACCAGAATCAATGCTAGTCTAAAATTTACCTACAGCACTGACGTTTTGTTGTTGTTTTTTGAGGAATGAATAAAAACTCAATTTCTTTCAACATTCTTTGAGAATGTACTTGGTACGGTTAGTGATAATACATGTCAAATATTATCAGAGACAATATAAAATAATCATATGTCATGTATATATATATATATATATATATATATATATATATATATATATATATATATATATTTACAGACATTTATACTGTCCCAGACCTATACACAACACATACACATTTACCAGACCGTCGAAGCTATGTTTACCTCCTGCAGCTGCTCTAACTCCTGTTTGAGAGCCTCCTGCTCGGTCTCGAGCTCCGCGTACTGCTGCTTGAGCGTCTGGTTCTCCTCCAGCACCACCAGACCGCATTCCGCAGCACGGATCTTCTCCCGGTTCGCTTCTGCGAGTTCACGGGTCAGCCTTTCCACCTCGGCCCGGTACTGATCCACCGATTCCCCGCATCCTCCCCCGGCTGCCATCGCCTAATCTCTGCGTCCTCCGTTCCTGTCCCTCGCGCGCTCTCAGAGAGGCGGAGGCTGAGGAGATTCAGGTGAATGCTGCAGTCCGTCCGTCCCGATGCGCCTCCTGTTTGCTGATGATTAAATGATGTTTAAACGAGTGACACTCGATAGTTTCATTGTAAACAGTGCTGTGATAAACTGCACCATTGTTCCATCCATCAAAAACACATTTTTTTCGGTTTTAACTTAAAATGTTATGAAGAAAACCGGCGCCATCTACCAGGAATGCAAAGTGTGCAGAAGTTGAATCTGTCTCTCAACATGTGACGTCACGCCCTCCCCCCAGTCCCTCATTGTTTATTTTATTATTAGTATCATTAGTCTATATTGTTATTAGTATCCTATATGTACACATAGTTCAGTCGAAGAGAGAGGGAAATTATAATTAAAAATCGGATTTATTATATGTAATTTATATTATTTAATTCTAATTCGATACATTCATATAGCCTATTATTATTCAGTAGGGTACAACATAATGTACAGCAAATATGATACTTCTGATCCTTGGAAAAAAAAGTGATAATTTCAGAGATTAGGGCAAACCTTACTAGAATGCTTTTGTGCTTGAAAACAACAATCGTATTAAATACTATTCAGCCACCTGCTGGAAAAGAACGTACATTACACGCTTAAAGAGAAGCGGTTTGAAATATGAGCTAATAATATTAATAATATTAATAATACTAATAATAAGATAGGGAACTGTACAAATGTGCCTTTCTCGAATGGAAACGCCATGAACATTTCTAAAGTGAGTTTATTGTCTAATTATGCACAGCTCTAAAATATGTAAATCAACAAAATGCTCTTTGAATGTGCAATCTCTATAAATGATATTTAAAAATCCAGTCATCAAGAACTTCTGGAGAAGTTAGGCAAATGTATTGTTCAAGAGGAGTGGGAAGGTTGCAGAATGTATTATATCTGAGACATAATCTTGAGAATTAGTTAGCCAACAACTCGAAAACACTGGCTCAGTTCCAAAAGGACTGTGCTTAGAGGCTTAAAGCTGCTCTGAAGATCAAATTCATGGCTGTAACTAATGATATAGTTGTGAAATTGTAAATCACTGTGGATCTACTGCCATTGAAACAATCATTGATCACTTAAAGTAAGATATTTGATAATAAGCTATACATATTCCTTTAGTTTCTCCATGCATGCTGCACATTTCAGCTTAATGGAACATTGAATGTGACACATTCCTGATCCAGAGAGCACTAGAATGAAGCATGTCTAAGTACATTATATGAAGAAGAGAACAGGCTGAGAAAAAGACCTCATGACACACTGTACTTCCGGATGTCTGTTCTTCACCAGACCACATGTGATTTCATTTTCTCAGACTGTGTAGCATACCTACTGGTTTCAACTTTTCAAACGTTAATTGGATTGGCCAGGAAATCAGGCACATCATTATAAATGATGAGTGCAGTAAAAATAGGGTGAAAGATCACATGCGTATTATCTGGAAAACTTCCTTGACTTTCATAATCATTAACTAGAGGATGGCATAGTCAAAACAGTGAGATTCATTTCATCTGAGGAAAGTCTGTTAAGGTAAGTAAATGGCATGTTTTAACATTGTCTAATGAAAGAAATATTTTCATGTTCACAAGAATCTCTAAATGGGCATACAATAGGTTGATCTGATGAGAGAATGATTGGATGATTAGGTTTGTCCTGTCACTATCTTAGATAAATCTGCAAAATGAGAGACATGTGATACATAGTATTTGGGAAGTCTTGCATTGGCCTGGTTGTGAGAGCTTTATTGCAAAACCATAACAAGAAAGAAAGGGGATATTTTTCACGTTTTACTCAAAAAATGTTTCTCATAGGTTTATTTTTGAAAGTCAGGTTTTTATATATAGGCGATTAGGCACATAATTTAAAGACTTGACTACAAAAATATCTATTGCTCAGGAAATCAAAATGTGTTCACACATTGTCATATGGGGTAAATTGGGAACCTGCCATTGCAGGAATCCTGCCAGAATAGTATCACAGGTTTTAAAAATAAAATTAATATCACACAATTGCTATAAGTAGGAAGCATCTGGAAGAATAAAAAGTGAAAATATAAACAAACTGCAGACAGTGTAAGAAAATCTTGTAAGAAAACAGTTTTAGCAAATCAAGTTAAACTTTATGGGAGTAGAATAATGTCAAATATTATTTGTAATATATATATATATATGTACAGGGGGTATGGAAAGTATTCAGACCTCCTTAAATTTTTCACTCTTTGTTATATTGCAGCCATTTGCTAAAATCATTTAAGTTAATTTTTTTCCCTCATTAATGTACACACAGCACCTGAGTTAAACGGACAGCACCTGAGTTATATATGAGTGTCACAGGGTCTGAATACTGAGGACCATGTGATATTTCAGTTTTTCTTTTTTAATAAATCTGCAAAAATGTCAAGAATTCTGTGTTTTTCTGTCAATATGGGGTGCTGTGTGTACATTAATGAGGAAAAAAATGAACTGAAATGATTTTAGCAAATGACTGCAATATAACAAAGAGTGAAAAATTTAAGGGGGTCTGAAAAGTTTCCGTACCCACTGTGTGTGTGTATATATATATATATATATATATATATATATATATATATATGCATGTATATCTATAATCTAGAAATATTGTTGTAAATTTCAGTCATGATTCTTCCATTATATTACATTGTACATCAAGTAATCAAGTAAAATACTCTTTTAGGAAGCAGCAAGTTAGTTGAGATACCATTTAGATACCAACACAGTATATAATATATATATATATATTTCAAAATATATTGTATTTTCCATTACATTTCTGTTTTAGTACATAAAGTTAAACTTAGCTAAACTAAAATGAAAATGAGAAATGTTGCTCTGGCAACTGGCTGAAACAAAATAGTTTAACTTTTATTTTATTTTATTTTAAGTAACAAAATATAATGGTTTAAGTTTTAGTTAACTATAATAACTCTGCACCAAGTTACTATGTAAACCTGTCAATCATTCAGCAACATAAAAAGAACCTGAGAGAAGTAATAAATGATTGTTTTTTGTTTTTGATTGAAAGAAAGACAGAAAGACTTCCAAGGTGCATTGCATGGCGATTAACAAGCATGCAAATCCATTGGTGCATATGCACACATTTGTGTGAGTGTTTCTGTATCAGAAAGAGCTCTGCTCCAGCAGCACGTGGCTCTGGTCAGCTGCCTGCAAGTTGTGGTGTAATTGAGTTCACATGAGCAGCTGATGGGACCCATAGCATTTACAATCAATGGTAGCATCCCCAAACCCGGTCCCGTGTCTCTGTTTTTTTTCCCTCTTCTCTCATCTCTTCTTTAATATGCTGTCCTTAACAAGCTCTTGTCCTCTCTCTTATTAGAATTTCCATTGAGAATTTTATACTGCCTTCTGTCTCCACACTCATGGCTCCAGAGAAGACCAGTGATGGGCTGGACAACTATGCATTTACTGTGAGTAACCTCCATTAATAGGCAAAAATTTTATATAAAATTAGTTGATTCTTTCTCAAATTGATCTTTGACCCTCTTGAAATGGACAGATTGAATCCAGGGACATTGACATTTGAATGTACTATGTGATCATGGGTGTGTGTAACTGGTCTTGTTTTCATTGCATAAATCTAAATGTTACACCACCAGACTTCAGTTAGGTTTTACGATTCTTAAAACCACACAGTTGTAAAAAATATGCTATGTGATTATCTCTTTTTATGACTGAAGATTCTAATCACTCAGGATGATTCAAACAATACTTATGTGTTTGTTATTGCGGTCATGCTCAGTGTTTTAGCGACTGGAATGTGTAACTTGAGCAATGTTCATGTGTATCACTCAGAGCCCATATAAAGCTTCTCTTTTGATATATAAAATCATTAAGTTATTATTTAGCATAAAACACCAATTTCTTTGACCCTTGTGTACAGAGATTGTTAGACTTTGCAGTGATTTTAATTATACTCACAAATCCAAATGAATGTAGAGGAAATGCCATGTGAAACTGACTTAATTAGGAAATGTTGTTGATTGAAAACTTCTGGGTCAGAAACTGTTTAATCTTTTTCAACTTTAGGTTGATGGCGTTGACCGCTTCTGTGAGTTACCAGAAAATAAGAATGGAAGAGATAGTTTTTCAGAGGAGGGAGACAGTAACAAGTTAGCATATTGTGTCACAGATATTCCGCCATGGTACCTTTGCATCTTTTTGGGGATTCAGGTAAGCACTGTGCACACATCTTCCTGTGAACATTGATTTATGGCACATAATTGAATTCGAATTTATCAGTCTCAATTGGAGTATACACTAATAACAGCACAGTATTCGTCAGCAGTGTTGGGGGTAACAAGTTACAAGTAACTTGAGTTATGTAATCAGATTACTTTTTCAAGTGACTAGTAAAGTAATACTTTACTTTTTCAATTTACAACTAAATGTCTAAGTTACTTTTAACATTCAGTATTCATCAATGTTTATATCTGAATAAAAGCCTAAATTCAATCTGTTCATCATATAAAGCGATCCAATTTCTTCATAAAATTTAGACTCAGGATTCATATGGACTGTCAATGGAGGGACAGAAATCTTTCAAGATTTCATTTAAAATATCTTAATTTGATTTTCGAAGATGAATGAAAGTGGTACGGGTTTGAGTAATTGATGACATTTATTTGAGGAAGTGTGAGTAATTGATGAAAATTTTTTTTGTTCATTTTTTGGATGAACTAACCCTTAAAGGGTTCAGCATGTTTATATTATCACCACAGAAATATAAGTTGAATTGGAAATTTTTTTTATAATGGATTTTTTGTTCCCCTTGCCAGCTAACCCTTTAAATGAATAAATTAAGCAAAATAAAAAAAGCAGTTTCACTTGTGATCTCAGACCTTTAGATTTCATTGTACAAAGAATATGTTTAGTAGGTTACTGAAGGATGCACATAACTAATTCTCTCCATTTCTCTGACAGCACTATCTTACAGCCTTTGGTGGCATCATAGCCATTCCTCTGATATTGTCTCAGGGCCTTTGTCTACAGCATGACGGCCTCATGCAAAGTCACCTAATCAGCACTATTTTCTTCGTGTCTGGGTTATGCACCTTACTGCAGGTCACTTTTGGAGTGAGGTATGGTTCCTTATATCACTTATATCAAAATCCTCTGTTTTACAGGGAAACCTGATGAAAAACTGCACAGCAGAATTCAAAAATAATGACAGAACCAAGGCCAAAGTCAGTGTACCGAATGGGAATTTAGATGACGTGTACAGATTTTTTAAGGATGAGGTGTTGGTTAAACAACAAAATGCTGAGAGTGTTTTGATCATTGTCATAAATCAGTGTTGTGTTGTGGTTACTGAGACACAAGGGACTTTCTTTGTCAATTATTTAACCATGTGTGCTTAATTATGAAAAGCTGTTTTTATTCCAATAGCAAATGACTGCAGATACCTTTATATACACTTTGACTGAATGTGTTCCTTGTTTAATTATTATTACCTTGATTTTGTGAGTTATGTTTATGATGCCATCCAATTTGCAGGGCATACGGTTTTTTAGTTATTTATTTTGACTGTTCTTCTGAAGACCACATAAACCATCTCCCGGGACAACGGTCCAAACAATCCAAATATTCCGTCCAAGGGTTCATTGACCTAGCAAAGAGTGAATAATGTAGGCTTAACAATGTGTTCACCGTCTGATAAGCCTCTGCATGTTTTAGGCTGAACTCCCATTGTGTTCTTCTGCTAGGACTGCTTTGCCTGAATAACAGGCCAAAGAAATCCTGCAATGCTAACTTTACACTATAGATCTTAAGAACTTTGAGAGCATTAGCATTTATGCTAACAAAACATGATGAATTTAAAACAATCCATTTCTGATGTACAGCAGAAATATGCAGGACATTGGTCAGACTCCTTCTTACAGTAGCTGAAAACCATAATAGGATTAGGAATTTTCCATCTTAGCTTGAAGTTCAGCACATTTAAAAGCCTCATTCCTCAGGCCTTTCAGCTGAGGAGCTCCCTTTTGTGAGAAACAGTAGTATTGTTGTATAATTAGTTCAAGGAAATTTGTCTTAGCACCCCTAAAACTATCTAAATGACCCTTTTTAGATGTACCCGATATGTTGCAAGCTAGTCATATAATGGCTCTAGATATTTACTGGTAGGAGCCTTGTAAAATTAGTCATTATATAACATTTCAATATAAGATTTTAATCAACTAAAAGTGCAGTAAATCTTATCTACTAACAACACACAACAGTTTTACCTTGTTTTTAGCTTGGTGAAAAGGATTAGTTAAAGCATTGCCCTTTAGTAAGCAATCAGCAAGGGTTAAAGTTGACATGAAACAGTTGCAATAGTCTATTCTTCTTTATTATGATGTACATGTCTGAGTGAAATGGCTTCTCAAACAAGAAAATTTTTGAAAATTGGGAATTGATTGGATTGTTTGCTATTTTTGTGTGTTTTAAAAAGAAAAAAAACTAGGGGATTTTACAGTTAAAGACCCAAAAGACCAGATATGATAAATAAAGACCCGAAGTCAGAGTTTAAAAAAATTAAATGAAGAAAATTTTACTGAAGAATAGTTTGCAGTTTCATCAGCAGAAACCAGCTTCAAGTCTCACAAGGAGTTCGTCAGCCGCTCTCTCTCTCATTGTACATTCACATTTCCACAACAACTATAACAGAGTCCACTAACTACATCATTACTAAGATTCTGATTCTTTAAGAAAACTAGACAAAACTAGTGGTAATTTTCCACACATAGACAGATTGTCGGGAGCATCGGACCCTGAACTTAGGGACAGGATGTCCTGTTAAGTCAGGACAAGGCGTCGGCAGGTCTCAGAGTGCCAGTTGTCCACCAGCACCCATAAAGAACCTTTACCGAACACTTAGCACACATACAAAGTTACACATGATTCACAGCTTCTTCAAGGCTGAAACTGATCTGAGCTTTGCTCTGTGCTGGAAACTTTCCCAAAACATACTGATAAGTTGTACTTTTCTCTCAGTGAGAGGTACAGACAATATTCATCATTATTTTCTAGCGTTTGAAAATGAAAAGGAAAATAAATGTTTTACTATAAGTTGAAGTTATTCAAATAATAATATTTAGAAAGATAAATGTTGATTAAGAACTTCATGATAAATCACTCAAAATATATACATTAAAGCGGCAGTAGATTCCAGAATTCCCCCCCCCTTCATTACAATCAAAACCACAAGAGCTAGGTTTTTGGTGACAATGTTCTCCTCTTTCCTAATGCAAGGTTACCCATTCTCCAGGGTGGAACATTTACACTCCTTTCACCTACCATGGCCTTGCTTTCAATGCCTGAATGGACCTGTCCAGCCTGGACACAAAATGCCAGCCTGGTTAACACCACCTCACCTGAGTTCATCCATGTTTGGCAAAGTCGAATGCAAATGGTGAGTATCTCAGTAACATACAATATGTACAATAATGCTAATTTTTATTTGCACTGTTAAAGGTGTAAAGGTGTCATAAAACTGAAGTTGAGAGTCTTTTTCTTCCCTATTGTGACGTATATCTGAGTGAAACGGCTTCTCGAACAAGAAAAAATGTAGAGCGATGTCCATTTTTGTCCGTTGGGAATTGAATGGATGATTGGATTGTTGTGGTTTGCTATCGCTGTGACCTCATGTGAGCGACAGGTTGTCTCACGCCAGTAAACACATCATCAGAGAAGAAAGGTATTAGATAAAACTCAAGCAACAAATTGGCAAAATGACACTTTTTACATTTAAAATTAAAACGGCTGTTAAAAATCAACACTTTCATTGTTAAAATAATGAAAATGATACATCTGTGGTTCCTTGAGGGTCACCCGTGTGAACTTGAGGGAAACTCACTCCACTAAAGTGAGTACATTCACTAAAATGATCTTGTCACAGCAACACAACATCCATTTGAATATTTTAAGGGTAAAATTCTGTTTCTGTTGTCTTCTCTTCACAGCTCCAAGGCTCAATCATGGTGGGCTCCCTGTTCCAAGTGCTGGTGGGGTTCTCCGGTCTCATTGGCCTCTTCATGCGTTTCATTGGCCCTTTGACCATCGCACCTACTATTTCACTAATCGGCCTGTCACTATTCGACTCCGCTGGCATGAATGCAGGACACCATTGGGGCATCTCTTCCATGTGTGTACTTCTCAGAATTAATCATCATTAATCAAAATTTGAAGCAGGTACATTATAATCAAGAATACTGTTTAGAATTTTTGCATTTAGTGTACACTCTAAAAAATGCTGGGTTGTTTCAACCCATGTTTGGGTGAAATATAGACAAAATCCAACCATTTTTTAAATTTAATTTTAAACCCAAAGCTTGGGTTTGTCCATATTTGACCCTAACATGGATTGAAACAGCCCAGTATTTTTTAGTGTAGGCTATAACTACAATAAGTTAATAAAAATGGCATACTGTACATAACAGAATACCCCAAATTGCGTAATTAAGTCGAAAACACACCCAAGTACAGTGACTCCAATCTGTGTATCATTTTGTGAGTGGGTTGATTTACTTGAATTGTCTGAACGCAGTGATTCACTAGAATAAATCAGACTGTCCAACAATCACCTTTTATGCCGCCTACACGTTACACAATTTTCTGTTCGCTGATAGTTAATGGAGATCACTACCAAAGCCCAAAATCGGAGGCAAATCGGTGAAACCAATGACTTTGAAAGTCATGTTGTGTGTGGGTGGCATAAAAAAGAGAGGGGACATATGAGCGCTTTGATAATTCCCTCAGGAGCAGTGTTGGGGAAAGTTACTTTTAAAAGTAATGCGTTACAATATTGGGTTACTCGCTAAAAAAGTAACTAATTGCATTACTTATTTACTTTTTATGAAAAGTAATCTGTTACTTTTCTCATCTGTTTGTTTGTTTTTATAACAACAAAAAAGATCTATTTTTGGCAAATGTTAAAGCCCTTTCACACCAAAAGGGAAATGAATAAGCCTCAGGCTGAAGCAAATGCAAATTCCCACCTGTACAGTAGAGGACGCAGCTCAAACAAACAAGTCTTTCAGCTGTGCTACCATTCTGGAATACAGAAGAATAAGCCTCAGGAGAAGTAAATGAGTGAATGCATGCTCACATTAAGTCTACAACTAGTCTAGAATTACCATCATGTTTACGCAGGACACACAACGCCTCTCCACTTACTCAT
This sequence comes from Zacco platypus, assembly GCA_038088235.1. NCBI lineage: Eukaryota > Metazoa > Chordata > Actinopteri > Cypriniformes > Xenocyprididae > Zacco > Zacco platypus. The sequence continues at coordinate 20,686,695 of CM076075.1, read as the reverse complement.
GTTTTCTCTTAACATGGGGACAGGAGAGCTGTCAGTCAATACATGGGAAAACGTGCGTTACTTATTTGAAAAAGCAACTCAGATATTTGGTTGTAAATTTAAAAGTAATGCATTACTTTGCTAGTTACTTGAAAAAAGTAATCTGATTACGTAACTCGCATTACTTGTAATATGAAACCCCCAACATTTGCTCACTCACTCACTGTAGAATAAAGCAGTCTGTAAGTGTTAAAGCTACACTATTATTATAATCTTAAGTTAGTAGCATCATGACTTTTAGTTTGTTACTCCCTAACACTGTTCCCACAACAGTAAATAATGCTGGGCTGTTTCAACGCAAATTTGGGTCAAAAATGGACAAACCCAAAAGTTGAGTTAAATTTTTTAATTAAACTTTTTAACCCAATAGTTGGGATTGTCCATATTTAACTCAATTTTGGGTTAAAAAACCCCCAGCATTTTTTAGAGTGTAGTAGCACAACTCAATTTAAAATGACCATGAAATTAAATCTTATTTTTATGGAATATTGCAGTGTTTATTATAAATGATTCAATCATTCATGTCATTATTTATTATAATTCATGTGCCCTTATAATCTTTAATCAAATTAACTTCCCACTTACAACAACATTTCTTCTCTTCTCTGATGACGTGAGGGTGGGACAACCTGCCACTCACATGAAATGGTTACAGGTAATGCTCTTTTAAACTTAAACTGACACTGTCTTATTGTCCTCCACAGGACGACGTGTTTGATTGTGATATTCTCGCAGTACCTCCGTCATATTGCCATCCCTTTCCCCAAATACAGCAAAGCCAAGAAATTTCACACTACCAGGATTTACATATTTCAGATTCTGCCTGTAAGTTTTATATCTGTTTTATAAATATGAATGCTTCATTAAAATACCTTTATAAGAAAGGTCTATTTCCTCAGGTCCTGCTAGGAATCAGTCTGTCTTGGTTGATTTGCTACCTGTTGACGATCTATGATGTCCTGCCCTCGGACCCTGAAAAATATGGCTATCTAGCTCGGACTGACATTAAAGGAGACGTTACGGGCAGGGCGCCTTGGTTCAGATTTCCTTATCCAGGTATTGAAACCAGCACAATTAAGACCAATAAAGTAATTTAATTTATTACTGTATCTTGACAGGAATAATAATGTATTATTGATGTTGTATTATCACATAGGCTATTGAAATAATCAAGTTTTTATGGATATGTAATTCTTTTCCCAGGTCAATGGGGATTGCCAACTGTTAGTCTGGGAGGAGTTTTTGGAATCTTGGCAGGAGTCATATCCTCAATGATTGAATCAGTGGGTGATTATCATGCCTGTGCCAGACTATCTGGTGCCCCACCTCCACCTAGACATGCCATCAACAGGGGCATTGGCATTGAAGGCATTGGGTGTCTGCTGGCAGGTGCCTGGGGCACAGGCAACGGAACCACCTCCTATAGTGAGAATGTAGGAGCTTTGGGGATTACCAAGGTACAAAGTTTCACTATGATAAGTTTTACTACAATATTAGCCAAAATGTTTCACACACAGTATGATTTAATTAGATTTTTATAATGATTGCAAAGGCTTACAACACTACTATCCACTATCTAAAATACTTTAAAAAAAAATCCAAATTAAATTGTGAGAGAGTGTAATATTTTTCGCTGAATTTATGACACTAATCCAGAGGAACCTTTCCTCTTTACAGGTTGGTAGTCGCATGGTGATTGTGGCTAGTGGCATTATAATGATTATAATGGGAATGTTTGGGAAAATTGGAGCCATATTTACTACAATACCAACCCCTGTCATTGGAGGAATGTTTCTGGTCATGTTTGGAGTCATTATGGCTGCTGGTGTTTCAAGTCTGCAGGTAAAAACAGATTTGTTAATGCAAAAAGCTTCACATTAAGTGCTCATATTGTACCTATACCACTCAAAAGTTTGTGGTCAATAAGATTGTTTTTGAAAGTCTTACAGTATGTTCACCAAGGATGCATCTATTTAATTAAAATAAAATACAATATAAACAGTAATATGGTAGAATATTGTTACAATTTAAAACAATTTTTTTCTATTTTAACTTATTTTAAAATTTAATTTATTCCTGTGATGGAAGGAATCTGAATTTTCAGCTTCATTACTCCAGTCTTGTGTCACATGATCCTTCAGAAATCATTCTAATATGCTGATTTGGTGCTCAAGAAACATTTCTTATGAGTTTCATTGTGAAAAACAGTTCTGTCAGGACAACTCTCAGAGTGTTTGGCATGGTAATGGTATGACAATGTTGATATGTTTGGTCTTGGCGTATGGGACTGCCAAAACATATGCGCTGCTGTGAGCAAGTCAGACGTGCTGCTGCTGTACAATATAGCATACATGAATTACCTGTAGCAGATATATACAGGTGGAGCTGGGGAAGGTGGAGGGTTTCTGAAAGTGCACTGCTAAGGCAAATGCTACCAAAGTATTTTGAAGGTTGAGCAGCAAGCTCATTGGCTACTGAATCAGCTGTACCTTAGGTAACAATGTGATTACGAATAGGTTTAGTTAAAGGACCAATTAGCCTACGCCATCTAGAGTTTCATGACAGAACTTTGTATTTGTGCAGCTTAATATTTTTGTGGAAAACATGATGTTCTTTGATTAATAGAAAGTTCAAAAGAACAGAATTTATTTGAAATGGAAATCTTTTGTATCATTATAAATGTCATTTTTGATCAATTTTATGCATCCTTGCTGAATAATTAAGTAATTAATTTCTTTATTATCTCTCTTTATATGTTTAATATGATAAATTGTTAACATGACTGATTTCCATTATTAATAGTATACAGACATGAATTCTTCACGGAACATCTTCATCTTTGGATTCTCCATGTTCACTGGGCTTACTATTCCTAACTGGATAATGAAAAACCCCACATCTATAGCAACAGGTATTTAAACTACCATCAGTCCTGGAAAAGCACATGCTACAGACTCTTTATAGATACAGACACATCTACTGTCAACATCCTGTTTGTATTCCATTTAAACATCTCCTGTGCTTTCTTACATTTTGTATTAGGAGTTGTTGAACTGGACCATGTGCTTCTAGTGCTTCTGACAACCAGTATGTTTGTTGGAGGATTCTTTGGATTTCTCCTCGATAACACAATACCTGGTAAGTTCTGCTCGTAATCTTCAGTAACTGTACCGGTTCCAATGTCTAATTCATCAAGTAACTTTGCAATAACAGTCTGTTTAATATTCCTGCAGGAACAAAACGCGAACGGGGCATTGTTGCATGGAACAAGGCCCACCAAAATGAGTTAGACAACACCTTAGAAAGTGATGACGTGTATGGGCTTCCCTTTGGAATTAATACCTGCCTCTCTTCCTTCACATGGACCAAATATGTGCCCTTCTGCCCTACACACAAAGTCAGCACACAGGATGACCCACCATCCAGTCTGGATTCTTTGGACACCAAAACAGAGCCTAACAAAGATGATGCACACATCATAATGGGGGTGGCATTATAATCTGTGTATAAGGACTTCCATCTTAAATCAGAGACAATTTAGTCTAAAGTAGAAAAGGTTCCTATATTCTGTGATATAGTCATATTCAGAGTCATATTCAATTCTTTGTCATATTCAGAGATACAGACTAAACTGAGAAGGCAGCTACCCCCATTTTCATAATTTAATATCTAATCTGAAGCCGTACTATTCAAATATATCTCTCTATTTTCATCTTTATGAATTATCTGTAAACATTATGTTAATGAGCAATGGGTAACACTCCACAATAAGGTCTTATTAGATAATGTTAGTAAATTCATTAACTAATTTTAACTTACAGTGAGCAATACATTTGTTACAGTTTTTATTTTTTAACGTTTTAGCAAATGTCGAAATTAATATTAACTAAGATTGCTTTACCTTTTTTCAAAGTTAGTTCATGTTAAGTAATTACTTAATGTTAACTAATAGTACCTTATTGTAAAGTGTTACTGATTAATGTTTTAGTGCAAACATTTATTCATGTTTCTTTTTAAAATGCTCATAATTTTAAATGGAATGATTATACTGCTGACAAACTGTATTGTATTTTGTAGTTTTGTTTATAATAATTAAATAAAATCTTTTTCTTTGCCTTTTACTTTGATTGTCATTTATTTTATGTGTGTATGTGTATATATATATACACACACACACACACACACACACACACAGAAATGAATGATAGGGTAAAATATTTTACAAAACAAATAAACTCAGTTTTGGAATTCATGTGATGTCATTGAAGCTTTTTATTAAGCTTAAAAGAACACACAATTTATGGATAATAAATCTGTTAACTGCTCTGTGGAGATCCTTAAAACACACCTGATGGACACATGCTGAAATATTGTCTGAATTTAAAGGGTCCTCAGAGACTCTAAACCCCAAATAATGAGGCCGTATAAAATATCTTGCAGTTGTAGTGTTGATTGACAGTGTTGAGGTGGCAGTGAGAGTTCAGTAAAAGTTCCTAAAAATCCAAATCCAAAATGAAACTGTAGCATGACAGTCAACAGGACAGTATAAGCTTCACTGAGAAAAGATTGTAGTAAGCTGGCAACAGTTTTTTTTAGATTACTAACACACAATTCATGAAACAATTCGCCATTTTCTCACAACTATAAACACAATCTCAGAACTAACTGACCTCAAACTGTCAAAATCAAAGTTCAAGTAAAACACATTCCCTTTAATCAGAAAGAAACTTTGGCCTCTCGAGTCATGACACACAAAAACATACTTTCCTAGCCAATCAATTCAAAAACCTCTCATTGGGATTCAGGAATAATTGTGCAGCTCATGTCTATTACAGTATAGCCTACAACCTAAATGAAACAGATGCAGTAAAATACATCAATGAGCTTTAGGAAAATTTAATTTCAGTACTATGGCAGTTTCTTGGTCTTCTGATAAAAGACTTGATCTACCTTAAGACGTCATTTCTCAGTTCTGCAAAAATACAGTAGGCTATGTGTAAAATGGCTACAAATTTAAAATCATTTGTTTGATGGTGTGCAACATGTGCTTTACTGTACATAGAACTGTGACATTTACTGTACTGTTACAATCACCTGTGCTATTTATCCTGAGATTCTGATTGGTGTGTCATCAGTTTTGCTATAATGTTTACTCATGGATACGTGTGTACTATTTTTGTTTACATTGTGATGCCTGAGTTAATTATAGGGCTATTATATGTTTGTGTTTAATGCATGAGAAAAACTAAATGTTCTTAATACCATTACTCTGCCTTTTCTCATTTGGCATTCATGTTTTTTAATCCACAAGATGGCGCTAAACAACAACAGTTGACTTCCTCTCAACCCATTTTGGAGCTCCAATTCTCTCTCTACTCCAGTCCATTGTCAATGATCTGCTAAATTCATACCTTTGCAAATAGATGATGAGCCATCATGATGCTCCTTCGTAAATCCTAAACCTTTTTCTGCACTTTTGAGACCCCTTTGAATCTTACTATTCACTTGCTGTAAGCATTTGCTAAAGAAGGACACCTACTTGTCTAATTGTCAAAATCAAGCCAAAGTGCATCAGCAGCAGATGTTCCTCTGCATTCCATTTGAAGGCGTTGCTGTTATAAATGCTCACATAAGTAAAACAGTGTGAAACACACCCAAGGTGTATTTGATTGATTTAGTGTTATGTAGCTTGGAGTGGAAAGCAGTGGTTGGTGGAAAACTGTGGTAGGTCTACTAAGTGCCTTATTATATATTGCATTTGAAAATCAGGGTCTGTTCTGTAGAAGAATATGTGAAATACTGAGCTGAACGTGCATATGCACTCACATAAATCAAGGTCTCTTTCTACAGATGTGTAAAAACTTGACATTATGTAAAGGTCAACATTCATTGCAGGTTTTTTGTGGGGGGGTGGGGGGGGGGTTGAATACAGATCTGAAGAAGAAAATAAAATGTTCCACAATTTTTTATTTTTTTTGGCTGTCACCTATATATAAATATATATATATATATATATATATATATATATGCCTACAGTGTTTATCTCATTTAATCTGCATCTCATTTATATCGTTTATATCGTTTTCTCTCATTGCTTTTTTATGCATCTGTTATTTATTTCAAATAGACGTGCATATCTGTTATTCATTGTCCAATAAATTTAGCTTTAAACTGGTTTCGCACAATGACGTCTATCACTTCACAGTGATGCTGAAAGGCAAAAGGAATGAAAACCGCATTTTTTGTTCATCTTCCATCCTGCTGAGTGCATGATTCTTGGCACCTGCATATCAGTTTCCATTGAGGACAGATTCCTGTGGAAGCCATCTGTTGTAATCTCTCCATCCTCAGGCTTCTGGTCCAATGTTCCACCCTTTCCCTAAATCACTAATAAATGACTTTGTGATTAGAGCTGGTGAAGCTGATCGCCCTAACCACAACAGAGCTAACATACTCAGACGTGATCATCAAACTATTACTTATCTGCTCCTCATAATCAGCCTGCTGATCACAATAATCACTATCATCAAAGGGAGAAATATATATTCCAAGAAAGACTAAAGCACTTTCACTATAAGAGCACACCATTTTATTCACAGTAAGCATTTTGTTATTGCAGAAAACAAGTAATGGAGGGAATATTTTAGCATTAATATAATAATTAAAATACTACATTAAAACTTGCGTGAAATAATGTTTAAATGACAATAAATTCGCTTTTTCATGCAGTTAAGCATGTTTTGTACATGCATAACTCATCTACATGTTGTGACTGAAAAATAATATAATTAACTACAGCTTTAACATTTTTTAAAAAAGAAAATGATGCTTATCTATGCAAAATTCCCAGCTAAAATGCTGATGTTTCTGATTTGTTGCTTAATAAGGTGTTCTGTTTGGTTTCTATATAGTTACTGACTGGCTCAAGGCAACAGACACTGTTTAATAGTGTATTTACTCTTGTTTTAAAGGCCATGCTATACTTTTGCCATTCATCGACTTTGCAAAAAAATATTTTTACAAATATTTTGAAAACGTTAGCAAATATGCATTCAAATTCGATAGAATATACAACAAGACTCAATATTATTACACTGTATTCACATTTTTTTTCTATGTATATGCACACATTTTTTTTTTGCAGTTTATACTGCATTACATGTCAAAACAATGTCAAAAGACATGCAATATGAATAAATACAGAAGATACTAGCATCATGATAATGTCATGTTGTAAGATTCCTGGAAATGTGTATTGTGTTTTTGTGAAAATATTGCTATTAATATTTTTAATAAAAAATAAAGATTATTAAGTACAATATTTTTATTAAGAATAAGAATAAACAATAAATAATACATATTATAACACATATTTAAAAAGAGCTCACTGCAGTATAGTTTTCATATAAGTATTAGTTAGTTAGCTTAATTGTGACATACTAAGTCATAATTCTATATTATAAAAACTGAAAATATGATATAAGTCATAGTTATGAGTAAGTCATAATTACGAGATTAATAAGTCGAAACTATGAGATAAAATTAACATTCTGTTTCATCATTTTAACTTTGAATTTTCATCGTAAATATGACTTAATATGTCATAACTAGGATTTTTATGTTGACTTTTTGTCATATGATTTACAAAAGTGTCGGAAATGGGTTTCCATACATTCATCAGTCTAATCAGTCAACATTCAAACATCTAAATGAAATGTTTCCTCTCTACCAAATTTCATAGGAATGAAACCTTTGATTTTGCAGATGATACCTGAGAACTTCAGCATATTGTTTCCTCACTTCCGATATTCAGAGGCATCTGGGCCTCGTGATCGTGATCCCTGTGGAGAAGATGATTCTAGTAAAGTCTGCTGGACATCCTGGTCTCCTCGCTCTGGCCTCAAGGCTCTGTCCCTGGAGTGTTTGATGAGGCAGCTCCGGTGCCAAACGACCCAGCATGAATTTCTCTAAAGCAGACCTGAGACACAAGCAGTCAATGTGGGCTTATAATCCTGCTTATCATCTCAAGCCAAAAAGTGTTCTTCATTTACCGCTTCCAATGGAACCAGTTTTATGTTAACTCCCTTGCGTGTATAGAAAAGTATTGATGAATAGAAAAGAAGAGGTCATGAAGACAACAGGGTGTAGACAGACCGAAAACATATGTATTTGAGAGTTGTCCTAGTTCATCCTTTAAAAAGTGTCAGGATTGAGAAGGCAAGGCTTGTGCTGATAAGCAGATGTCACAAACTGACACTGAACACATTGTGAACATATCCGTTAAAGTGAAGTCTGAGGTTACAATAAGTTGAAGCTGTTTGGAGGCATGAACTTCGCTGATTTTAGAGGCTATGAATGTCGCTCATATCACTGTGTGCTTGGGCTCACACACAAAGGGGAGATACCAGGTAAAAGAGTTATATATATTTGAGCTCTTTACAATGTTTATACATTAAAGTCATGAAATAACTATCTCACTGGGAACACGAGAACATTTTTTTTCTCCATTCCACTATGCAGCTTTTCCATTGTTTTACAAACACACGAGTGACGGACAACCGTTTCTAAAAACCCGGCGCTCAAGTTCGTTCCACCGACTTGCATCTTACATTTTTAACAGCAAAAACACGTTCTGTGTGAACCGACCCTATTGTTATTTTGAAAATGTGTCTATAAGCTTCTCTTAAAAATAAAGGTTCCCAAAAGTTTTTTTTTGTTGCAGTGATGCCATAAAAGAACATTTTCAGTGAACAGTTCTTAAATGAACCATATATTCTTGATGTGAAGCACATTTTCAGAGATAATTAAAGTTTTCAGCAGCAATTACTCCAGTCTTCAGTATCACATGATCCTTCAGAAATAATTCTGATTTTTTAATGAATAGAAAGTTCAATAGAGCAGCATTTATTTGAAATAGAAATGTTCTGTAACATTATAAATGTCTTTACTGTCACATTTGAATTTAATGCATCCTTCCTGAATAAAAGAATTTCTTTTAAAAAAAAATACATTTTTACTGACTTCAAACTTTTAAACGGTTGTAAATGTCAGTAAATTTGATAAAAAAAACAAAAAAAACAAGCCTATATTGACTCTTATAACACACCTGAATATTCAAAGTTGTAAATAGATAATGATGCCAATGGCAAATACCCGCTTGCTACACTTTCTAAGGCCCAGCGTCAATATCTTTATTTGCCATTATTCTGTGATAGAAAGGTGCTGAGATTGACCACTCAGTTCTTGGCTGTAAGGATACAGCTCTTGTTCTGATTTTATCTCCTGCTGGGTTCCTGGCCACAGGCCCATCACCAGGCGCACTGACCTGAAAGGAAATCCCTTATTTAACAGCCGCCTGGAGAACTATCACATAACACCGGGGCCAATACATTCAGCCACAGAACAGTCACACCTAACCAAGGGTCATCTGTCCCACAGAGCTTTGCATTCATTAGCAAAATCTTCTCCCAAGGCATGTTGGTTTGAAAAACCTCTGCTCATAATCTTCCTTTCAATCAGACAGGTTTCATATACTGACTATCCACCTTCGAATCTCTAAATGTATGTGTAATTATTTTGAAACATGAACACTGGTGTACATCATGCTTTGGTGGTGATATCGATGTCTAAAAACTGTAATTAGAATTTGATGAACAGATTTGCAGCCACACCTGGCATTCAGTTACGCATGACTACATACTACACTGAAGAAACACATCAAGTCTAAATGAAGGTAGTGTGATGTTTTAGGCATGTTTGTGCTGTTACCTGATTTGCATAATTCTAATTCTGATGCTGAAACAGGCAGACAGTGTATCTTAAAATAAATAAAGCCATCGTTCTTCGTACGGGCTACTTTACACAGTATAACTTCTCTTACTGAATCCAAGGTTTTGTTGGCTTTACCTAGCAATTAGCTTGATCTAATTTCTTAGTTGGGATTCAAATTAAGGTCAAGGAACTGCTGCCTAAAGCTTACGGTGGCCGAGAGAGCTCAACGCACTGCAAATAAGAAAACAAATGTTAATAGAAAAAAACACCAAAAAATTAAGAAAACGTGATCATTAGTTTGACAATATATGCGCTGCAAATCCCCATAACACAAGCAAATACAGAAACGCGCTGCAAATCCTCACAACACAAGCAAACACAGAAACGCGCTGCAAATCCCCACAACACAAGCAAACACGGAAACGTGCTGCAAATCCTCATAACACAAGCAAATATAGAAATTGCGCTGCAAATCCTCATAACACAAGCAAATAGAGAAACGCGCTGCAAATCCTCACAACACAAGCAAACACAAAAACGCGCTGCAAATCCTCACAACACAAGCAAACACAAAAACGCGCTGCAAATCCTCACAACACAAGCAAATACAGAAGCGCGCTGCAAATCGTCAACACAAGCAAACACAAAAACGCGCTGCAAATCCTCACAACACAAGCAAATACAGAAGCGCGCTGCAAATCCTCACAACACAAGCAAATACAGAAACGCGCTGCAAATCCTCACAACACAAGCAAACACAAAAACGCGCTGCAAATCCTCACAACACAAGCAAATACAGAAACGCGCTGCAAATCCTCACAACACAAGCAAACACAAAAACGCGCTGCAAATCCTCACAACACAAGCAAACACAAAAACGCGCTGCAAATCCTCAACACAAGCAAATACAAAAATGCGCTGCAAATCCTCACAACACAAGCAAACAGAGAAACGCACTGCAAATCCCCACAACACAAGCAAACAGAGAAACGTGCTGCAAATCCTCATAGCACATGCAAACACAGAAATGCGCTGCAAATCCTCATAACACAAGCAAATACAGAAACGCGCTGCAAATCCTCAACACAAGCAAATACAGAAACGCGCTGCAAATCCTCATAACACAGGCAAATACAAAAACGCGCTGCAAATCCTCAACACAAGCAAACACAGAAACGTGCTGCAAATCCTCATAACACATGCAAACACAGTTATCATTAAATGATAAGCTATCTCCTCACAAAAGTCAGCATAATGAAGCCTCTTCTCCATTGACATCATTTAAAAAAACGGTCTCTCTTGTCTCCTTCCCTGTGTACTGAAACGTTAGCAGGCGTTGTGCTTTTTTTTGGCTATGGTTGCAGGCTTGCCTTCAAGTGGCCATAGAAACGCACAATTCCCAGTCCGAAGGCATGGACAGCTCTGAATAGAAGTTGTCATCTCGAAGTTATGGTAATTACGACATGGTGTGAACGCGGCAGAGGTCACAATGAACTGGCTGACTATATGTTAAAGGGATAGTTCACTCAAAAATGAAAATTCTTTCATCATTTACTCACCCTCAAGTTGTTTGCGATATAAAAAGTTACTGTGCCAGTCAAGATGAGGGGACTGATTCACTTTTTCATTCACTCTGTGTGAATGAAACGCTGCAAATCCTCAACACAAGCAAACACAGAAACGCGCTGCAAATCCTCGACACAAGCAAACACAAAAACGCGCTGCAAATCCTCACAACATAAGCAAATACAGAAACGCGCTGCAAATCCTCACAACTCAATGTAATGTGTTTCACTAACAGCAAAGTGTTTTAATATGTGGCATTGTTTTTAACTCATTAAACTTTAAGAGATGATAATTTAGAAATATAAAAATAAAAATATTCGTTAATCAGCAGTAGCATACTAATGTAACGTCATCGTAACAGCCGCCTGAGGGCGCGCGACGACCACGTCGTCTGTGAGCGTGAGTTTCTAGCAAACTGAAAAACACTTTATTAAAAATAAAAAATACATGAAATAATGTACACTTGTTAATGTGTGTTTATTTTTTGTTTGCAGTTTTTTTTATAGTATTTAATAATTGTGAACACATTGTGCACTCAAATGCCGTACACTATATGATGTTTTATTAACAAGATTTGGGAGGAACACGCTCAAATGATCTAACTAATCATCACATCACTCCAACCAGCTGTCATTAATCAGCAATCAACATGCCTGCCCAATCAGCATGAGCAGAAACCTATATATATCGATGCAGTCGACTCACCTATGCTTTTGGACAGTTTCAGCATCCCTCCACCACCCCATCTCCTCACACTTGCCTGGTTACTTCCTAAACCAGAATACGGGGGGGAGTACTCTGGGCTCAGGCCAAATACCGAACTCGGAGCCCTCTCCTCAGACAGCACGCCAAATATGCATACTAATTTCCCTATCTGATTATTTGTAAGTGTGAACTCGTAAAATAGGGATTAGTGAATGAGTGAACGGGTGAGTGGTTTCTGACAGCTAATAAGCAGCTCCTAGTAGGGTTCGTCACTTTTTGGGGTCCCTTTGAAACATTTCCGTTGTGGTTTGTGCTATTTGCAACGCGTTTCTGTGTGTGCTTGTGTTGTGAAGATTTGTAGCACATGTCAAACTGATGATTTATTTATTTTAACATTCCAGACTATTAACTAAAAAAACTTACTGATTAATTAATTAGTTGTCACAGTCACCAGCTCAGTCACCTTCTCTGCACTACAACTCCCAGCATTCCTCCTGTTCTACACCTGCACTCAGTCATCAATCACCTCATCAATGGCAAGTGTTATAGTTAATTAGACCGTTTGTGGATGCCAAACAATGCAGCAGTAAAAATATACAGTAAAAATATCTAAATATCCTAACAAAAAGAAATTAGTTTGAGAGAAAAATCTGTGTAAGACATTAAGACTTGTTTTCATAGATTTTATCTTGACTCTAAATGATTTCATTTTACTGCACTGGCAGATTTTTTTTTTCACTTGTTTTAAGTATAAACAATTTTATACATTTATATTTAAGTATAAATAAACTGGTCTTGTTTCAGGAATATCAGGATATTATATTTGGAAAATAAAACAAATACAGGATTTGCAGTGCTGTATAAAGCACTTGCATGCCGTAAAACAAACTTTTTGCATCTGGTAATCTATTTTGAGTTGTATTATAATATGTGAAACTGTTTGCATGGTACAAAATATCTCGACTGTGTGCTCTGAGCTTCACCCAACTGGCAAAGTTTTATCATACTTTTATCTTTACTGGAAGAAAAGTAATTTTCATAGCAGACCTATTAATATTAATCTTTCTTTAGACAAGAAAATATGCTTACTGCGCTCTAACTACAAGCCAATTGACTCTTTCTGTCCTGTATACATTTGCAAGGTCTTTCATAACATCAGGAGAGCATCTCAAGGGTTCTCTTTCACCTCTTAGCTCCACTAGAACACACCTTTCATCTGTCTATCTGGTTTGCTTCCAGGGAAATGCTGGCACAAACATACACACAATTTCACATGTACTCACAGTGGAACACACACAAGCAGGTGTGAGAAATATGAAATGATTTTCTGCTGCAAATTGTGAAATCCACTTAAACAGACTGTTTTCACAGCTGTGTGATAGGCGCCAGTACTTAGGGCCAGACGGAGCAGCGCATTTAAAAAAAAAAATCAAGCCTTAGGGAAAGATACACTCTTGAAGAATGTTTTATATTGCAATGCTTCATTATGGTGGTTGAGACAGTGACCAGTGAGGAAGTGGCATGTTTTGTGGTGCATTTTTTCCACTGCACTGGTTGTCCATAGCTATGTACAGTAGAATACACATAGCTCTTTTATACTTAATATGGAAGCGGCTAATTGTAAATAAGCTTATGCTGGGTATAATTTAATGACATGCGTGATGTCATCGAGTCAGGGAACTAGCGACTGACTTCTGGGTAACAAAAGCTTAAACAGATAATGGTCACCAAAGCGGCGTGTTACCTTAAAGGATTAGTTGACTTCCAAATGAAGTTTACCCCAAGATTTACTGACCCTCAAGCCACACTAGGAGTATATGACTTTCTTCTTTATGATGAACACAGTCAGAGATATGTTAATAATTATACTGAAGCATCCAAGCATTATAATGGCAGTGAGCGATACTAATGAGTATTTAGCTGAAGAAACTGCATCCATCCACATATCCATCATAAACATACTTGACATGGCTCCGGTGGGTTAATAAAGACCTTCTGAAGCAAATCAATGCGTTTGTGTAAAAAACAAAATCCATATTTAACAACTTATGAAGTAAAATATCTAGCTTCCGCCAGTCCGTCTTCCGTATTCAAGTTATGAAAAAAAAAACGGAACTGGCGTTGCATCAATTAAGCTTTTTCCGTAAGCTTTTTGAACTGCGCATTCTTCCTAAGTTGAATATGTAGAACTAGTAATTCTTAACTTGTAAGCTGGGAATTTTCTGAGAGCTCCTACTTGTACCATGTGACTGCTGTACCACCTGACAGTTTAGGTGTTGATAGCATTGCCAGAGATGGTCTTTTTATTGGGAGATATGAGGGTCAGTGGTTCTACTATTGGAGAACTGCTAACTAGGATCACGTTTGCCTTTACAGCCAATCACATTACAGCCTTGACATCATTGAATTTCATTCCGAGTTGTGTGACAGTCAATCACAAAAACCATAGAAATGAATGAGAAGTGCCATAAACGGAATTGCGCAATTGTCTGTGACTTGTTATATACATATGAATTTTTTTCTGTTAAACTCTAAAAATATATCAATCCAAAACAAATGTTTGAGAGCAAACATGTTTAAGATTAGACGATGGGCTGTCAATTCATTAAATGATAAGCTATTTCCTCACAAAAGTCAGCATAATGAAGCCTCTTCTCCATTGACATCATTTAAAAAAACGGTCTCTTGTCTCCTTCCCTGTGTACTGCAACGTTAGCAGGCGTTGTGCTTTTTTTTGGCTATGGTTGCAGGCTTGCCTTCAAGTGGCTTTGGCGTTGCCATAGAAATGCACAATTCCCAGTCCGTAGGCATGGACAGCTCTGAATAGAAGTTGTCATCTCGAAATTATGGTAATTACGACATGGTGTGAACGCGGCAGAGGTCACAATGAACTGGCTGACTATATGTTAAAGGGATAGTTCACTCAAAAATGAAAATTCTGTCATCATTTACTCACCCTCAAGTTGTTTGCGATATAAAAAGTTACTGTGCCAGTCAAGATGAGGGGACTGATTCACTTTTTCATTCACTCTGTGTCTGCTTGTGGTCCAGTCAACATGTCAGTGATGTCCAGGTTTACCGGCTGATTTAAGTCATAGTGTGGTCTGCCCCTGCTGACTAAGAGGGACAAAAGGGAAATAAATCATGAAAGCCACATCTTACAGTGCTGCCCACCCAGTAGGGAGAGGAGTTCAGATCTCAGACATAAGCATTCTGCAACAGTACTTCTCTCCCATGAGTCTCAGTGAGTTGGGCTGGGCAAAACCAATGTTTGCAATGAATAATTGGTTGGTTAGTCAAAGATCTTTCCTTTGGTCTGGACGAAGTTGAACTGTTTCTGTGTTTATTATATTCAGACATGTTGTAAAGTGGAGGAAATGTTTATATTTTACATGTGGTTTGTTTTTCAATGCCACACACAAAATATGATAAATGAGAAAATTGTTTATTTTATATAGTCTGGGTGTTAAACAGTACAGTCAGCCAGTCATTATCACAAAATACATCCTGACAGGGTTTATTTTATAAAAATGTCTTAAAGTATCCTGCTAATTTAATACCTGGATACTTACCAAATAAATAAATACATGGACATAAAATATTCAACATAACTATATACACTATACATATATTTATCAAAATGTGCATAGAAGTATGGATATTTGACTTTTTTAACTTCATAGCTAGTAAAAATATGTTCTAAACACATTTTCCAAACGTTCACATTAAGTTACGAAAACGCTATTTCTGAATATTCTCAAAACGTTCAAAAAGTAAAAGTTTTTTAAATGTTTTTTTTTTTTCTTGGTTATGAAGGGAATGTTTGCTCTACTTTATCCTTTTGCAAGTATTATGGGAATGCTACTTTTCAATTTTCTCTGAACCATCTGAAATTCCAACCAAAATGTTTCAGAAAAATGCTCTATAAATGATGCTTGTAACAAATTTAGTAGATACGGAAATAAGGAGGCGGGAACCGGTGAACGTTAAACATAACTTTAAACAAAGAACAAAATGAAAGTAAATGGCGACAGCCCCTCACGGCAACTGCCGAACACACAAACATAATAAAACACAGCGTAAAATCCAGGCCTGGTCCTCTCTCGTCCTTCACTGTCGTTGCTCCTCTTTTATGCTTCTGGAGCTCCTCATTGAGAGATACGAGACCGGTGCAGCGCGCAGCTGATGCTCATCATCACTGACGCCACCGGCCTCGCGCCGTTCCCTCACAAATACTTTTTTAGTTAACTTTACTTAATGTCTTAACTTAATTGCAAAAATCTGTACTAATCACATACTATATCTTTACTCATAAACCCCAAGTAATGATTAATTGATTGGTTTGAGTACCACTTTGTCAAGCCAAAAAAAAAAAAAAAAAAATTTTGAGACGGGGCTTTTCTTAATAGACTTTTCCCTCATTTCCTCCACTTCTGCAGTTCTCTGGTAACACTTTACAATAAGGTTCATTAGTTAAACATTAGTTTATGTATTAACTAACATGAACTAATCATGAGCAATACATTTGTTACTGTTTTTACTAATCTACGTTAACGTTAGTTCATGAAAACACAGTTGTTCATTGTTTGTTCATGTTAGTTCACTGTGCATTAACTCATGTTAACAAGATTTTAATAATGTATTAGTAAATGTTGAAATTAACATTAACAAAGATGTTGTATAAGTGCAGTTCATTATTAGTTCATGTTAACTAATGTTGTTAACTAATGTTAACTAATGAACCTTATTGTAAAGTGTTACCAGTTATCTTTCTCTGTTTGCATTCACTGATTTCCCAAAAATTGGTAAAACTTTTGAAAGTGGGATGATACAATTCTTCTAAATTTGTGACAATATTTTGTAATAGACTAAACTTGTGTCACACAGACTTCAACATTCAGCATGCTAAACACAACAATGGTAACAATTACATTTTATTTAAAGTAAATTATCAAGTAGACTACACAGTTCTTTTTTAGTCACTAGAACTCATGTGTAAAGTCAACTATACTTACTAAGCTTTTGTCAGTACAACATACTATTCTTATTTCACTTTACTTAGTTTTTTTTTAAGGCAATCAGTTTGCATGTTTTTTTTAAAGTAAGTCCAACTAATTAGATTTTACAGTGTGTATAAAAAACATTTTTATGCTAATGTTTTGATATTACGATTGGTTTTACCATCTTCATTTCATTAAACGATTAAAGTACTTCACAAAATGTTTTCTTACCAGTTGTTTGAAAGTTGCTTGAGCTCATTGTCCTGTAAACAGGATAGAATGTCTCTCTTTGTACATGATGTACATGTTTTCTTTCAACTACAGCTATTTTTATTTAGTAACAATTGTTCATAAGTTCAAAGGGAAATCTTCTTAAAGAATACTAAGTGAAGAGCATTTTATTAGCAAAATGAATGTGGAAATGTTTATTAGAAGGGTATCAGTCCATACGTATTTTATGTGTCTGTACTCCATGTACTGGTGCTCATGATACACTAAAATTGAGATCAGATGAAATGTAACACAGAACTATTATGGGTAATACTTTATTAAACTCAGACAGTACCCAAGCTTTATGAGGCTGACATGAAAATTTACACATTCGCAAACCTGACAAAGACTTTTCCATTGTCAGCACAGATCAGTGATGTCTGGAGTTGATATAATGGGATGACATAATGGAAGCCTTCCATGAAGGGTGAAAACACCACAGCGAAGAACGCTGAAACTCTCTGGTTCTGCATAGAGATGTGTGACAGAAACGCCCATGACCATACGTTTATGAAAAGATGGTCTTTAGTTTTAATAAAACATCTGAGACGGAATAGTTCCTCCAGATGCATCAAAGTTTTACTAAGCTTTCACACTCTGTAGGGCTAAAAAGAATAAACGATTATAATCAGTGTGCAGTTTGAAGGAAATTAATGTGCTCAACAACACTTCGAAATGTCCGCAGTTACCCTGAAAAAGACCATTCGTGTCCTGAATGAACTGGCAAATGCTAACAAGATTTCCCTCAATTTGAGGAAAATAACTCTTAAGTGCTTCTTGAAAGCTCTTCAAAGATCCATGTTAGTTAGGCGATGTAAATAATGGATCCCAATTCTGAATGTTTTTCGGCGAAATGCCTCTGAGGGGAAAATGATGAAGGTTGAACTTTCCAAGTTCTCGAGAGACCAAAGGTTGTTATTCTTTCTTAGCTAAAATAAACGGAGGGTGTATTAATCACTTTATCCTTGGTTTTCATCATTAATACATGCCCTAAATACATTTGAATTAAACACACTAAAATTAAATTTAAACAGACTGGCAGCAGGCACGTATTGGTATGCATGAAACAAAGTGCTCCAACTGAACATTTGGACGTTCTGATGAAAGTTGAACACTTAAAGAAAATAAATGTACTTTGTTGTATATCTATGAATCAAACTTTTTCTTATGGTCTAATTTAATGCTGCCATGATCAACAGTAAATTGTCAAAAAAAAAAACACATTAATGGCAACATTAATCACACTTATCTATAATAATAAGCATAATTTTCATAGGAAAGAGTCATTTTTAGCTTAATTTGTTAGTAAATGTAGCTCACGGTTAAACTTGATTCCGGGTGGTTTTACAGTAGTAAATAAACTGCAGTTATTCTTTTTAAATTCTGTACACAAAATAGGCTTATACAATTCAACTGAAAAGCAATTCAGCCTGTTTGATAACATTGAAAAGTTACTTCTCTCTTCTAAATACGGTCACAGAAAATGTTTTGACATCTCTATCAGTTAAGTGATTCAGAACATGCAGCAGTTTTGCACCACAGAATTGTGGGATTAGTAATGATTATTCTTTCTTTAACCTAATAATCCAGCGGAGCTTTCATCCACTTAGTGGCATCATTCATTCTACACTCATCAGTTGCACAATGAGAGCGTCTATTTCTAGCAAATTAGAAATATATCAAGACTAACTTTAAGTGAAATCCATCTTTATTTGATATTTACAGTAGGACGCCAATCTAAATCCAATTTGCATCATATGAATTCAGCCGCAGCGGGTGAAACATGAGTGAAGTGAAAGCCCCCTCTTTTTCTCCACACCTCACTGCATTTCTTGTATCCTGGGGTTGAACTTGTATACCTCTGTCCCACCAGCCTGCTAACACTCCCCAGACTCAGCAGGCTCCTGATAGCAGCACATTTATCTTCATTAAGCAAACTATTCCATTGGCTAACAGAAATCTGTACCCTTTAGGACCATCAGAGAGCCCATCAGAGATAAACTAAGGAAATCTCCCGCCATTCATTTGACTTTATACATTACTGTTCAAAAGTTTGGGGTCAGTCAACTTTCTTTTGCAAAAAGAAAATGTTTCTTGAGAAGCAAATTAGAATGATTTCTGAAGGATCATGTGACACTGAAGACTGGAGTAATGATGCTGAAAATACAGCATTTTTTTTTTTTAATTGTAAAAAAATATTTCATAATATTACTGTTTTTAATGTATTTTGGGTCAAATAAATGCAGGCACGGTGAAAAGAAGAGAATTCTTTTAAAAACATTTAAAAAATCCTACCGATCTAAAACTTTTGAACAGTAGTATATACTCTTGTAAGTAATAAGTCATATTAGACCCATTTTCTCAGTGCTGTATTTCAAAAGTAGAGCTCAATATGCTAGTTGTAAAGTTTTACTGATTTTTCTATGTTTTATTTGCAACATAAGTCTGTGTAACACATATGTCACCCCCTCACACATTCTCACACATTATACACACATTCCACTGACTTACTGGGAGTTATGGCTACACAGTATTTCAGAATCTGGGAAGACCTCTATTTTTGGCCCAGCAGACTACAATGGAGATGGTTTCTGGTTTATGTTGAACACTTGCTAAAGTTGCTCAGATTCAGATTTTCCCCAGACCTTTTCAGAAGGTGTTTGATTACAGTGTCACTGCACAGGACAGTTTGATTTCACATGAGCAAACAGAACTCATCTCACTGGAATGTATCACCTCATGTGTTTTACTGAGCTTATGAATCTGACCCGTTTAGATGAAAATCCATACAAAGAGCACAGCTTCATCCAGGTGAATATAGTTCTCCTCGTCCAATTGCCAATGAATAGTGTGAGCAGGGTTGCCAGATCTGGTCGACAATTACCAGCTCATTTGAACAAAGAAATTCCCAAACTTAAAAACACGTATAGCAGAAACAAAGACAGCTTTCATTAAATCTAAAATTTAGTTTAATGCAAAGAATAAAGTCTCAGCATAAATGCATCTTTTCTTAACTGAACAGGAACAAGAGGGTCAATACAATTAAATACAATTGCAACTTGGAAAATTCTGTCATCGTTTAACCGTTGTGATTAAAATGGATGAAATAGCACAATAACAGTACCATATTATGTGCAATATCCCAAATCCTCTGTGGCCATGAGAACTTTGTGTGAGCAAAATAACAAAATGAATGTAGTTAATTGTAAAATAGTCCTCTTAGCTGAAATTCTCAAATCTCTTTTGCACGCTATTTACCATGCTAAAATGTTTTAGATTATCAGTGTGGGAAAGGCTACTTGACATTAGGTAGTAACACAAATGTTTTTCCATGTGATCAAAAGTAGCCCAACTGGCATAAAACTGAGAGTGAGTGTTAAGTAATCAAGCTAACACTTCCCATATTTTGTCTTTTGTATGTTTAACGTTATATCTTCCTAATATGGTGCTCAGATTGTAGATTTACTGTCTATATATATATGCCCTGCCAAGACCCAGCATGTATTTTCCCTCTTAAAATTCCCCAACCTTTTTGTTTTCCGAGTGTTTATGAGGTATGGAAAACCGTATACAGCGGTGGGGGACAAACATCTGTTGCAGCCGAACATCCCACTGGAGACATTTAATTTGGCAATGAATGGAGGGGGTTGGCAGAAAATTATAGCTTCTTATGGAGACAGGGACAAAATACCAATTTCCAATTTCGACCTAAACCACAAGCTGACAAGAAAAATACAGCAAACTCTGTGAATTTATAACTTTTAATGAGAGTGTTGCAGTATATAGATAGAGTTTGGGATTAATGGAAGCATTAGTATTGGCTTTGAGTTACACACTATACATATATCATACAAGGTCAATGGGGTTTGCATATCAACGCTCATCATATGCGTGAAATGTTGCCCTGTCTGTCTCCACTCTCTCCTTTTCTCTCTCTACCCAGCCAGCCAGCACAGCAGCTGTTTGTTCTGTGATGCCATCTGGACTTTGTCAAGGTGGAACGATAGAGAAACCGATAGAGAGACAAGGGCCAGAACACAGAGAGCCAAGCAAGCTACTTTATCAAACTGTGCATGCATGTATATTTATAGTAAATAAAGTGTTCAGAAGGATTAATGAACTGTGATGTTAGATTGTGACAATATTCACACAATGCCTACCTTAGAAAGAAGGTTAGTATTCCCACACAGTAAACCCAAACAGTATAACTAACTTATAATGGACAGAACCTTTTCTCAAAATGTGCCAAAAAGTTTAACTATAATTTTTGAGTTCATCCAACACCTATCAGAGATTTAAGTTAACTCTGCTAAAATTTAGAGTTAAGGGAACTTGAAAAAATAGATTCAACCATAATCAAATGAAAGAGAGAGTAAATGCTAAAATTAAGTGTTATATCACTTAATGTTACATGTTATAAGAGTTTCTGTTAATGTGAGTTTTGGAGAGTTATCATCATGGTGACAAGCAGTGCATGCGGCTTGGTTTGTGAACAAGTGTGCAACGTGTTTTATTTTGTTGTACTCATTCAGCAAGTATTATACCATGCTATTGTTAACAAATTAGCAAGTTAGTATTTTTGAGTAAGCTTGTTATGGCTAGTTAACTTCATTAGCAACGAGAAAAATTTAACCTTTCAAAACTTCATATCTATTGAACCAATTGCTCTACATGCATAATGTTTTGAACTTATAAAGTTTAGTTGAAATAATTTTACAAAAGTAATGTAAAGTTAATTTTTTAAGGCCCAGTTTCACAGACAGGGATTTAGGATATTTAAGTATAGCTTTTATAAACGTACACTAGAAACAAACATTACTTGTGTGTATCTTGAAACAAAACAATGTCACTGACATATTTTAAGATATGTCAGTATAAACAGTTAAAACACCTCAAACATGGATTTTAGTCTAGGACTAGCTTAACCCTTGTCTGTGAAACCGGGGGTCAGTTTTCAACACTGAAAATAAATAAATATTTTCTTTATTTCTAACTATTTGCCTTTATTTTTTTGCTGTGTTTTTTGTTCGGTCTTTGTTCGGTGTTTGAATCATCATCTGATCTCATTTCAGCTTTATTTGCAACTGCAAACGTGTTTGACAAACACACTGTCACAGCAACTAGAGAAAACAAACACATTATAACAGTTAAGGCTCTATCTAAATACTAATCACCGTTACGGTAACTTCAAATGAAACAAACATTAGCGTTAAACTTCTGTTAATTCTCAATAAGAACTTCTGTAGATGAATGACAGAAATAAAGTCAATCTGGTTAGTAACATGTGAAGCTGGTGTATTTCTTTGCTCTTGGCTGACATTTGGCAGAGCTATAGCCTGCTTGTGGCTCAGATCTGGCAAACAGGAGTGGTCTGCCCGAGTGCCATCATTCCATGCCACATGCGTGGCAGATGTGGGCCGGATCTGGGCCGACACAACTTTGCTATCTGTGTTGCTCTGCCTGTAATACTGAAAAATAGTAGACTGGCAACAGATATTAATTGAGTAAATGGCTTGTATTCTCAAAATGGGCCAAAATCCTCCTGGGGTAAAAGGCCATTACAATTATCTCCCAAAACTCTATAAAGCAATCAAAAACAGCTTTTTTTTTGTTGTACACTGTGAAATTGCCCTGATTCATGAGATCAAGAGGTAATGACAAAATTATTTATATAATATTATGAATAATTTCATGATTTTTTTTGTAAAAATATTCAAACAATATATATTGTTAAAAATAAAATAATTTTTGATAATAGATTTTGAGACCAGAAAAAAAAAAACTTTTTTCTTGTTGTACTTCATTGTATTCTTGAA
Source organism: Zacco platypus (assembly GCA_038088235.1). Lineage (NCBI taxonomy): Eukaryota > Metazoa > Chordata > Actinopteri > Cypriniformes > Xenocyprididae > Zacco > Zacco platypus. Next base: position 20,663,528 of record CM076075.1, on the reverse strand, counting down.
ATTTGCAAATGCTCTGAGTTCTTAGTGGAAAGCAGTTTTATTTTATTACATGCTGTTTTATGCGAGAGATTATACCAGCGGGGTGGTTGACATTTCAAGATTGCTCTGCTGCTGGGTTTTACAAATGTTTTAGACAAAGGCTTTTTTTCATAGCTGTCGAAAAGCTCTACCACTGGAGATGGCGACAACTGTAATTGCAGTCACATTAAAATCCATTATGTAATGCTCTGTCCCATATTATTGACTGCATGAGAAATATATAGCATTTATTTTTTTTACATCCTTTAGAGCTCTGTCACCTTCAGCATGACAGGAAAACATAGATTTAGGCACCGCAAATCCAAACGATTAAATAAAGTTTTGTTGTTTTTATGTCTCCATCATATTTACCTTCCAAAGCCTCCTCCCAAGACAGATTAGTAAATGTCCAACAGTTTATAATAAAGTTTTCCAAGATCTGTTTAAAACTAATAAATGCTTTTGCAAATAAATTTGCTTTTTGAATGTTCCAACTGCATGACATCATAAATAGATCCTAATAGCATGTCTTCTAAAGAACATTTAAGAATTGCTTATCAAGTATTCATATGGATTCCCTTCTGTAACGCCTTTCTGTTTTTATTTCATTAAACAGTATAGCATAAAAGTCAAATGGATAAATTCAATGACTGCATGAAAAAAAGAGACTCCACAATGAATGATGGAGGCAACATAAGAAACAGCACAACTGAGCAGTACTTTACAAGAGTCTACTGCCTAGTGAGTCATTAATTTCATAAATTATTGATCAGAGAGCCTTTGCTTCAGTCTGGAATACTGACTATGACAGCGGAAGATGAAGTGGCAATCTGGAGTGGATTATTCTTAAGCCACCAAACTAATAAAACACATGAATATGTTTACAAAAGTAAAAAAAAAAAAAAGTTCAAAAATATCAATATCTTGATATGTCAATAACATTTCCATGTGTAAGGGAGCTATTGAGGGTGAAGAGGATAAACCACAAAGGAATATGAAATTAATTGTTTTTAAAGTTGCAATAATCGCTTGAATAATACAAATTGTTTACATATTATCTACATAAGAATTAAGATTTTTTTAAGGAATAAAACATTTGTTCAAAGACATATTTATGGGTTCGTCTTCAGTTGAAGCCTGCATTCTTGTGAGTCTCCGTCTGTCCCAGACCAGCATTAAACACTAGAATGAGATGCCATAATGAAATTGGATGAGATCAGTGCTGGATCCAGGTTCCAAAACCTCCAACCAAATGTTTCAAATATGAATTCTAATGAGCATGTTTGATATGCTGCTGAAGGAAGTGAGACGTTGAGCCACAAAACATAAACAATGGTTTTGAAAAATCTAACTATACAAGAAAATTAAAGCAATTTGGATATTATGAGTATAAAACTTGAATGTACTTGAGTGTAAACTTGAGTGTAATGCACATTCACATGAACATATAAATGTCTCTTTGCAAGTCAAACTGGCATTGATTTTCAGTTGTTTAGCCTCCAAAAGGGCGATTTTTATGTCTGTAATAAAGAGCACATGACTTTAGCCATTTGTACACCTAACATCTGTCCAAGATTCGACACTGCTGAAGTAAAATCCACTCTGCAACCTGTACTTACAATAAACTCCTGTCTTACCATTTGAACTATCCAGACTGAATGATACACAGACTGCCTATCCTAACCACTGAGCATTTGCAAAAAGGGCAGAGCCAAAGGACATACAGTATAGTCTCCTGTAGAATTAACTATATTTATATCCTCCTTAGGGTAACATTCCCATTTCCCATTACTTTTCCACCACACTGACTAGAAACATGTTGGCGGAATTTTCCACATTCTTGTTAGCATCCCAGTTTCTTTGGTCAAAACCCACAAATATTCTCATTTTGCCAGAAGGTTGTCTAGTCCTGTTTGAGCTTTGTCCATATTTCTTTTTTCACTCTTAAATTAAATGACTGTTTCTTGCCCTTAAAGGGACTGTGGTTGGAGGCTATGTATTCGTCACGTTTGGTTTCCCAAATTAAATCCTTTGTGATGTTGTGTTTATTAAAATGACACTATGGTGATTTATTGAGAAGAAGCGTCATGTAGTCGCCAGGAAAAGCAGCCAAATGAAGGGGACCATGCTTGGGTGGGTTCCATAATTGAAAACAGACATCTCAGTGGCATACTGGAGACTTAAAAATGCCTTTTTTTAAACAATTTTGTTTCTAGTCTTTTGTCCAGACAGTTTGGAATGGCTTCTCAGCCAAGATTTACAGTAGCATCCAGAGTTGTGAAACCTCCAACCCCCCCCAAAATCCTTGCTCATTGAAAAGTGACACATACTCAAACAAGAAAGAAAAAATCAAGAGGCTGAGTGAATGAGATTCATATTACAAAACTGGAGTCTTCTTTACTTGATTCATTTTCTATCACTCTCCGTTGTCTACAGTGGCACAACTACACTTTATCTTTGATATAATAGTAAGTCTCAAAATAAATACAAAATTCCCATACAGCAAAAATGTTTTTTATTTCGTTTGCACATTTTAAAATATACAAAAATATATTAGGAAACAACACTAATATTAGAAAGTATTTGATGTGGACATGTAGGTATGTTTTAAATTATATTCTGAAAGTTTTTTGTTTTTTTTTTCAAATAAATGTGATTTACAGTCAATTCATGAATAGATGTTCAAATATACTTTAGCAAGACTTTTTATTATTATTATTGATTGATTAATTGATTGATTGATTGATTCAATTTTGGCTGAATGAGTAATCTTAATAGAGACAAAATACTCACATTTTCTCCTACTTCATGCAACGCAAACCAAGAACCAGGCCCAGGTGTTAAGAGTTAACTCCTAGAACTTATATCCCAAGCACATTTTGTTCTATGGCCTGACTGCCCACTGTGAAACGCTCCTCTGCCAGGATAGATACATCTGGCAGCAGAAAAACTGCATTGGATTAAAAGTTCAAAAGACTTACAGGCCTTATCCAGCTGCCTTTGTGGGCTTGTACGGAGAGTAAGCACATTCAAAACACATTGTTTCCATGATAAGGTAACTGACAGCAAGGTCAGAGCATGATAAATCTTGGCTGAGAAAATCTGCCGTAAACCTTTTGACTTGGCCTACTATGTTGCCCTATCTACTTCATAGTATCTGGTTCTAATGTGGTGCGGTCACAGCTCTAAAGCACATGACATTGAACAAAGTTGAACAAGAGGTGAGCTTTGATAAATATAAAAATTATGTTCACGCTACTGAATGAAAGCTTTATTTTCAGCCAAGATTGTTTTTTATGAAACTGGTGACACTGAATTTAACCCTTAAAGCGACAGATCATTCCGAAGCCAAGGCAGAACCAGCCTTTTCTATAATTAATTTATTATTATTTTAATTGTTAAATAGTAATAATAATAATAATAATTATTATTATTAGTGAATAATTCCAACTGGACGGATCCAATTGAGATTTCTGCGGAGTCCTATGTACGGATATTCCTTGTGAGCCTGATCATTCCCAAACTTGACATAGCCAACATCCACCTCTCACTGCATATTTTATTGCAGGACCTTTCCCTAAATATTATTATGCACATAAATATGCAAATAATTGTGTGTAAACCACATAGGGATAATAAATTGGCCTGAAAATGACATATCACAGAGCAAAGCCTCGAATCATTTAACAGAATCAAATAGGAAGTTTTTACTCATTTTATTTGACTTTTATGGGCCTGTAAACATTTTTACTTTTGAGTTTAAAATAAGTGTTGCAATGTGAAAGCCCTCTGGAATCCATAATTATATAACACAATGTGTTTGGATTCTGTGTAAACCAAGAGTCTGCATCATAAATTGTTATTTTTCCTCGATTTATTTGTTTTCTTATAGAAATATAAGATGTTTGTAAAGGAACCATTTTCCTTAGGGCTTTGAGATAATTTCCAGGAGTCATGTTCCTTCCAGAAAGTTTCATGTGTATAAAAAGCAACTTTCCCAGGCCAGTTTAAAGCACACTTAATTTTAAAACATCACTGAATGAACAAAAGCAACAAGGATGAGCATACGGAATATACAGAAGGTAGCAAACAGAGCAAAAAAAGAAAGTAGATCTTGTAGGGGATTCATTACACATTGTGGTTAGGTTTAGTCACTGTGGCCACACTTGGTTAATAAAAGACAGATTTACCTTTTAGTTTATGGAGTATGAATATCCAGGACCAGTCAGTGTGCTTGGTGCAGGTTAGTTGGTCATGTAGGACTACTTCCATGTCTTTTAGCATCATAAACATGTGACCTTTCACAGAGATGGAAAAAGTGAATGGGAGAGATTGTGGCCAAAAGGACAAGAAGTCTTATTGGAGCTGAGCATGAAGTGATGAGCTGCCATTTAAATGTCAGACCATCCCTGATCTTAAAGGTCGAGAAAGTTGAGTTTTGAGGGTTAGAATCATGCATTTACAAATAAAACCAGGAGTGGGGTTTTCTACGCCATATGGATTCAGTATAACTCCAGTCATTAATCACCTCACTGGTATGGCCACAGTATAAGGCTTTTATTTGCGTTCAGTTTTGTGTGCGCAATGTCGGAGTTAAATGAATGGGACTTGATTGCGTCTGGTGCGTCCAGCGGCTTTATGGTCATGGTGGCCTTATGAGATCAATGGTGTAGCCAGCATGTTATGGGGTTTGAGGTGGACCATAAATGTGGCTGAAGCTTCCTCTTTGCCTGTTTCTTCCTTAATTGAGACAGCTGGATTAAATTATGCTTTTGAGAAGCAGAACTTTCTCAGCTGCCCCATGAACCTCACCATGTGAATTTCAGCACACAACAGAATAATCAACCTGCCTGACAAACAGGTAAGTACTCTGCGCATCGTTTGATCTATATGACACAATGTAAAGGCCATAGATTGTCCCAAGATAATATGGCAATTAATAATTAAAGTTCACATGCATAACTGGATGTAAAGTGGATGCATTTTAAAAGCCAAAATTTGAAAAATCTGGTAAGGCTCTGTTTCCAGTCTGCAGCATGTCAGAGCGTGCTTGACAAATGGCCCCATTTCATTAATTATCCTTTCATAATCCCAGAGTTTCCCCATAATCTTATCCTGTATTCGTCCCAAAAAAGCCTGGCTTTCTTTTAGTTGGCATGCTGGGAGCACAGCTGCTCTGAGTGGAATGGCCACCAAAGAGCAATTACCATGACAAAAAAAAAAAAAAAAAAAAAAAACTCACAACCACTTTCCCATCAGTCCGTGCTGCTCAGACATCAAACAGCGCCATTAAGGTTCTTGTGAAAGTGAAGATTCATGTGCCGTTTAAAACCCGGTGAGTAATAAGTCTGCCATTTCTTTCTGTCAAAAGTTTTCTCTGGCTCTAAGGGGTGCCTCAGACAGGATATCCTGGGAGCAGGACTCCAGAAATAGCCCATGGTTTCCCTCTCTGAAAGTGAGTAGTTTTAACAGCACAAGTCATTAGGATGAATAATGAAGCAGATATGACAGCACTGGTGGTTCGACTCACCTACACTTATTCGTCCATAGGTTCTTACTTTGCGTTTCCACATGGTCTGGTTTGCATGGTCTGCTCTGTGAAGCATTCAACTTCAAATCCATATGCTCTGTTGTTTAAAGTAGTAGGTCTATACTTCTTATCATCTTTTGACATTAAATTAATCCTCAATGAGACTATGACTTTTGCCAACGCTATCTCACAACCAATTCGTAGGTATTTTACGAGGTGGCTAATTCATTCAAATTTGTACGATCTCACTCACACAAATTCATATGATTTTTATAGACCTGTGACGGGTAGGTTTAGGGGCGGGGATAGGGCTAGGTCATTTGTATGAATTCATAGGAATTTGGCAACTAGTGAAATACGTACGATTTAGCAAAACACTTCGTATGAGTGAGGTCATACGAATTCATATGAATTAGCCACCTTGTAAAATACATAGGAATTGCCACGAGATTTGGTTGCTTATGCTCGCCAAGGCCGCTTTAATTGATAAAAGATACAGTAAAATATTATTACAATTACATTTTTTGTAACCATATAAAGTGTTTACTGTCACTTTTGATGAATTTAATGCAATAATTTAATTATTTTAATAATTTAATTTCAGTTTATTTACTTTCTTTTAAATCTTTCACTAGTACTAGTCACAAGTATTTTTCACATTTACTGGATATGCTTACATAAAAAGTTTCTAAAATGTTTTTTTTTTTTAATATTGGACATACATTTTCATGTCATTTGAAATTTGAAGATCTAAATATATTTTCTCTTTAATTTTCAAGAAGTTTTACATCTATTTTGGTGAGAAAAACTTTTTTTGTTTGTTGTATTGGTCCTATGATACATTCATTCATATATGTAGATAAAATAGAGCTTTTTATTACAATATTTCCCCAGGCTGAACTTAATGGAGCACTACAACATGATCTAACCTCATTCCCACAAGTCTTTCCAACTTTGGCTACGCCACTCTTCCATGCCATACATGCAAAAGTGCATTTCCTTTAGACTATTGCGACAGCTGCTACCGATTTCCTCCCTCTGGATCCTGCCAGCACAGTATCAGTCCCTCTGCCTGGCACATTTGGAACTGGATTGGCTAGAAAGGTAATACAGTGAAGAAAGGAACAGTTTAGCCAAATCAAGCACCTTGTGAGGTAACAGAAAAACTGATTTTTGGAGAACCGCTGATTTACACACTCAAGACTCCGGCTGTGGAAGAAAGCTTGCGGCAAATGTAGCCTATTACAAATTTGCAGTCTTTTAAACATGCTCGCAGCTAGGGGTGAATATTAAAATACTCCAGCAAAACACCCCAATGCAATCCCACTGCTTTATTTCACTAACTCTTTGAATCAACTGTATGCTGTAACCTGCACAACCTCAGGGTTTGCAAGTGCTGAATAGCCCATTAATCATTTAGATGAATCTATTATACCCATTCTGATGGCACATGCTGGGGAGACGTCTATAAGCTGATTGACGTTTGAGGTCTCATGCCTTCACAGTGAGGTTTGTGGCTGAATTTAACCCTCTGAGTCCTCACACTGGTTCTTTGATGACTGGTGTTGGTGTGTTGTTGAGATCGTGTCATTACAGGCCCGCTGTGCCTCTGTACGAGACAGATGGCACTAATGCGGTTAACATCTGTGTGTGCCCAGTCCTGCTGTTGATCAGAGGGCTTTGAGAGATGCCGTTGTCCACAGTAAGTTTTTATTGCTGCGCTTGAACGTCTGTGAAGGCCATCAGGACTTTCTGTGGTATTAAGATGATTTTAATCACATAGAAAAGTGGGTGGGCTGACTTTAAGGACGGGCCATAATGCTACTCTGGTTTTCCACGCCAGAATCTGGGAATGCACGGTCAAGCAAGGACTCTCTAAAACCAAGCGTAAACAACGATGTTGTAGTAACGTTTCCAAAAAAATATAACTCTGTGGTATCGTAAAAATAAAACTTAAGACCTGAACATTTTATTAGTTGTGCTTGCTATTTGAATATACCCCTGAAGTTGTGTATTAAATAGAAATAGGTGTGCTGTTACTTTTCAAGTGGTCAGACATTTTTTTGAATGAAATAAAAATAATGAAAAAAAAGTGGGGACTTGAGTTATATCTAAAGACTAGAACATATTCGATACTTGGTGGTGGGCTCTTTTTACTTGAACTAATAAGCAGCCATCTAACACTGTATTCACTGCATAGCAATGCCTATAGTAACCACCAAAAATCCCCCAGCAACCGTATAGCAATGCATGAAAACACTCAGAAAACCTTGGCAACCCATGCCCTGTTTACCAAAAATTCTATAGCAACTGCAAAAAAATTGTCTCATGTGTATTTTTACATTCCAGTAAAATATTTAAACATATTTTAAACAAGATATGGATACATATACATGCAATAACTAAATAAATAAACCTAACTAAATTTTGACTGATATGTTTAAAAGATGTGGAAAAAAGACCAACGAGGTAAAAAAAACCCTTATTTTTAGTCTCAGGCATCTCATCTGTAGGACAAAACAAAACATTAGGAAAATTACTTTTTGTAGTGCAGTTAAAATGAGGATATATACATAACATTTTTATGTTCTGTAACCTCTCTTTTTTTTTTTGCACATTATTATATATTTTGTTCACAGTGTTGGTCTTTCGCCTACAATGATTTCATAAAGTCTTCCATGTATCCATAAAAACCACTTGGCTGCATTTGTTACCTCAGATATTTTAAGTTTCCATATAGGCTTGAATTGATCCCTCTTTGTCTGGTTTCACTGGATTGCTAGGTTTTGTTAAATGAAAAGATGACTGACAGCCCTGTCTTCACAAGTAGCTGGACGAAACCCCTTTTTAAAGTTCTTAAAACAATAAGCCACCAGTGGCTGAATGTGGTCCAATGTGAAGCCAACGGAGACCGTTGGAAAACAACTTCAGTGCTATACGAATGAAGCCTGAAACATGTTGCCTTCTCATCACAATTGCTGAGGAAAAGAACAGACTCGTTTACTAATGTTCCAACTGTCAATCAGCCTCGAGCAATGGCCTATGTATGTTTTATGTCAGCTTCATTCTAAATTATATTTTGTGCATAACAATATGCACACTTTGCTGGCAATATGTTATTCTCAGTCCCATCATGCAACTCAGGAATCATATGCAGTCTTCACAATCTAGAATTGAATATCCCGTACCTCCTAAATTGACACTACACCTTTACACAATGTACATACTGTTTCTGTCTTCATGCCCATTTAATGCCTGAATTATGTCTGTCTCATAACTTTATGGTGTTATTGTGTATGTGCTGTAATCAGTTATGCAATATGTAGTGTGTCTTGTGTGTATATGAAACGATATGTATTGTGAAAAGCGCTATACAAAAAGATGTGAACTGAATTGTATATCGAAACAACTGACTCATTCTAAAACATTGATTCATTCAGCAACAAAACAAGCGACTGTCTGTATGAGGAAGTTACTGAATCATTTACTTAACCGATTCGTTCAAAAACGATGAGTCATTCAGGAGTGAAACAAGAGCCAGTTGCTTCTTTACTTGAAATTAGTTTCTTTGGCAACTCCAGTTCAGACAGGACCACTTTGGCAAGTTTGAGTTTTTTGAAACACAATTATGTTTGGCGGTATGGTTCGGCACAGCGAAACAGTGGTAACGTGTAGACGTGGCAGTGGGACGTCTGTACTGTAGCTTGACTATGAGGATGAATGTCTCAACAGTGAGGTCTATGCCAGCTAGGACTTGAAAGCCTTGGTAATCTGAAACAAAAAAAGAAGATGACCAGAAGGTGCACAGTAATATGCTGATGCTTATATTAGGGAGGGAGGATTGTGAGCAGTTTGAGCTGGAATGCTACACATATATGTCCCTGGTCTAATAGGAGAACAGTAGTGATTGGAGTGATTGACAGCTGACGGCGTCAGCGGATCACAGCACTATGCCTACGTGGCCTGACTGAACTAACGCTGCGCTCGATATATCTTAAAACAGCCTTGTAAACAAGAATCAACATTGGCCTGCCTTTCAGAGATGGCAGGAACTGAGGGATTTGAAATGTTGTAAAGGCGACAAAATTTCTGTTACTCAACGGGTGACTAAGCTATTTTATTGAACACATAAATTGCCATATGTCGCTCTCTAACAGAGTTCATTGTAAAGAATTATCTGTTGGGACATTTCATTATGGGTTGTAGAGCTGCACTGGAAATTATTTTCAAAGAAATACCGTGCCTATTAATGGGTATAGCTAACCCTGACGTCTTCAGTCATCATGAGATCCTTTCCATATCCATATATCTCTTAAGCTAGGCTTGTGAATATTTTATGAGCAGTAGGATAATCTCTCTTTCTCTTTTTTTAGTTATGAGAAAGAACAATATTCTCACGCAGAGCCAAAGCACAACCAAAGCAATGTTATTCTGCAAAATGGATGCAGTTTTGTTTTTTAACCGATAGAGGGCCAAAACTTACATAGTGTACCATTAAATAAATGGAGAGCCTCATTTCATCTAACATCTACTCGCCTGTGCAGACAAGAACATCCTCCACATCACTATTATGGTAAATTCATGTATGGCCCTGTTGTTAATCTTCACTTGCTTTGAGATCCTTGAATAATATGCATTTCATCAATATTTTGGCTGATTGAAAATGTCTCATCACCGGTTCTCTTTACAAGCAGGTTTGATTGATCTGATTTTCTTGAACAGTTACCTCTGATAATGATTGGAGGCAAATTTTGGCCCCTCCCCTTTCACTTTTTCTGCTGCATTGTGGACAAAAGCAAACAACGTTGCAAAATTTGAAAATCCATTCTAATTGGTCAGTTTAGTAATGAGAGAAAACTTATGCTGTCAGTCTATTTTAATATTCTTGCAATGATTAAAGCTCTTTCGGGTTGCCATGTTTTAAAATACATAATTAAATCAAATGTATTCTGAACTGAAGTCTAAACGCTAGTATTCTTATTCATATCAGCAATGTCATTTGAATTAATAAAATAATAAATAAATAAATTTCACATAGAAATGCTGCTGCCTTGTTAGAGTAATTAAATGGGTAATAATGGGAATTGGTTTACCATTCTTAATGGTCTTTCCAAAGAAATGTCACCAGTAGCCGTGAAAGGAAGGTTATCTCCATCCAGCTGGCTAATAACGAAACTGATTTAGGCCATGCAACAAGAAAACTCAACAAGCCCCGGAGGAACTATAACTCCATAAATGAGTTGATGTACTGAACTTGAAAGACTTTTTACAACTCAACATTATTTTGCCTCCAAGTTTAGATGAGCAGAAAATGATGTGTGTTTGCATGCCATAAACCAAGACCGTTTAATAAGGCACTGAGTTGTTTATTGCTGTAAGAAAAAAAGAAAGACCCCATACACATTTGATGTGGATTTAATATGGCTTGGACCAAAAAGTCCAGGTTTCCCTAAAAATACTGTAACATTAATTACACTCTACACAAACATTCCTATTGAGTCATCGAGTCAGGCATTTTTCCAAACGTCATTCCCGTCACAGTCAATGTCTAATTTTATGGCGCAAAACTCCTGGCGTTCCTTTTAAATACGGCACAGAAATCATTTAGCTGAGTTATTCATGACCCCTGACCTGTCCAGTGAGAGGAGATGGCACTGAGGCATGCTAACACAGGATGTGAGCACATAAAGGAAATGAGCTGTACTGGTTGCTCAAAAGATTCTGATTTAATGGATCTACATGATGTGATATTGCTTTGGTCAAGTGCTTCACCATTATGAAGCTCTCTGGTGATACATTACACAAAAGGCAATGAACACAACCACTTGTGGTGAGAGAAAGGAGGTTAATAGTGATCAATAAGATTGTTCTATAAAGATTTTCAAAAACAGCCTACATACACCAAATAGATATGAATTTCCAAAGGAATTGTTCTCCCTGTCTGTATAGTTTACTTGTTTCAAACCTGTATTGCTTCTTCTGTGGAAAGGGAAGATTTCCAGAAATATTCTGTTAAACATCTTCTTTTGTGTTTTCAAACAGGTAGAAGTTTATTAAATGATGGCCATTTCCCCTTACTATCCCTTAATATATTGGGCATTAAAGTAAAAGGACATGTTTAAAAAAAAACTCTTTGTTTCCTTTATGTGTCCAAATAAAGCCCAACCTACAAAGACTTTAGTGCAGTTATTCTTTTTCAAGCCAGAAAGAGGCCACTGGCGTGCTTTACAGTTTCCTCATAAGTCTCTGTCATTCTTTTCATCTTCTCCCAATGCTTGGGCTCTATGACCTTACAGACTCGCAGGATGCAGATAAACACAGATGTGCGTGAAAGGACCGAGTCTCTTCTTGTTTTATTGTCAAAGCAGCATCCCATCTTTCAGACTGAAATAAACTTTGCTGAAAGAGACCAAGATAACAGATGTTTTCATATTTCTTTAAAATAGAACACGCTTGTAAAAAAACAAAAACAAACAAACAAAAAAAAAGAGACATACTCCACCAACTGAGCTATATATATATATATATATATTTTTTTTTTTGTGAAATGTGACCTTACCTTAATGAAATGATAGTCATTCATTTTAAAATGTGGTTTAAATGCAAAATACTCTGCATGGGGGTTGAGGGGGGGGGGGATTTCTGGATTTCATTGCCATTCAACAATTTCAACACTAAATGAATATATTCAGGTTCATTTGATAAGACCAATGTGCGGTCAGGCAGATACAGTTGTGTTCAAAATTATTCAACCCCCCAATGCTGTAAATGGTTTTAGAGAATTTAGAGTACATTTGTAATTGAATTCAGAATGAAATCCTACAAGGACTTCTTAAAGAAGCATATGCAACTAAAATGACATCAATTGGTTTTGTAATACAGTAGTAAATGTTTCTTTTGTGAATTCTTCATTGACACAATTATTCAACCCCTTAAAGACTACCACTCTGAAGAACAGAGGTCCATTGAAGTGTTTTCAATCAGGTATTGAAAGCACCTGTGGATGTCAGGGAGCAGCAATAAAGCCTAATAAGCACCAATTAGGCAGCTTTAAAATGACTGTGATACTCAGCTCCTTCTAGACATTTACTGGTGTGGTTACAAACATGGTGAAGTCAAGAGAATGGTCCAGGAAGACAAGAGAAGAGGTGATTACTCTTCACAGGAAGGGCAATGGCTATAAGAAGATTGCAAAGATGTTAAACATACCAAGAGACACCATAGGGAGCATCATTCGCAAATTCAAGGCAAAGGGCACTGTTGAAACGCTACCTGGTCGTGGCAGAAAGAAGATGCTGACTTCGACTGCTGTGCGCTACCTGAAGCGTAGAGTGGAGAAAAGTCCCCGTGTGACTGCTGAGGAACTGAGAAAAGATTTGTCAGATGTAGGTACTGAAGTTTCTGCTCAGACAATACGGCGCACCCTGCGTAATGAAGGCCTCCATGCCAGAACTCCCAGGCGCACCCCCTTGCTGTCTCCAAAGAATAAGAAGAGTCGACTGCAGTATGCCAAAAGTCATGTGGACAAACCACAGAAGTTTTGGGATAGTGTTCTGTGGACTGATGAAACAAAATTAGAACTGTTTGGGCCCATGGATCAACGCTATGTTTGGAGGAGGAAGAACAAGGCCTATGAAGAAAAGAACACCTTGCCTACTGTGAAGCATGGCGGGGGGTCAATCATGCTTTGGGGCTGTTTTGCTTCTGCAGGTACTGGGAAGCTTCAGCGTGTGCAAGGTACCATGAATTCTCTTCAGTACCAGGAGATATTGGAGGACAATGTGATGCAGTCCGTCACAAACCTGAGGCTTGGGAGACGTTGGACCTTTCAACAGGACAATGATCCCAAGCATACCTCCAAGTCCACTAGAGCATGGTTGCAGATTAAAGGCTGGAACATTTTGAAATGGCCATCGCAGTCACCAGACTTAAATCCGATTGAGAACCTCTGGTGGGACTTAAAGAAAGCAGTTGCAGTGCGCAAGCCTAAGAATGTGACTGAACTGGAGGCTTTTGCTCATGATGAATGGGCGAAGATACCCGTAGCTCGCTGCAAGACACTTGTGTCAAGCTATGCTTCACGTTTAAAAGCTGTTATAACTGTAAAAGGATGTTGTACTAAGTATTAAGATTGAATGTCACTTGGGGGTTGAATAAAACTGATAATGATGTGAGCAGAGAAAAGACATTTGTGGTTATTTCATTATAAATGTTATGTTATATTTGTCTGACCTACACGTGCCTCTTTGATTTAATTGTAAGCAGGATGACTGAATGATCAAAATCAATGTCAAACCGGCCAAAACAATCAATTTCAGTGGGGGTTGAATAATTTTGAACACAACTGTAAGACACACCTGAAGCTTTGGCAATATCTCAAAAACATATTCTAGAAAATGTGGCCATTTTAACATCCCCAGGTGCGCAAAGACCATTAGAGAACGGAAATTCAACACAGCTCTGAGCTGCCATCTGAGGCCACTGATACAGAAATAACATTTTTCAGCTTTGGGAATAGTAGGAATATTTAAAGACAGGTGCGCCAACCCTTTTAACTTACAAAAAACTCACGTAATTACAGACCTTAGTGTACTTTAATTATTCCTCAAATCCCAGAAGCACATTTTCATTAAAATGCTAATTTGTACAAACAAATTAAAGTCTGGTGTAGCGCTGAGTAAAATGTTACATGCACTCGCAATACAGACAAGTCTTATACCCACTGTATGCTGTGCAATTTCATAGCTTGCAGTAAAAACAACACGGATTTAATGCAATACAGATTTAAAGCACATGGGAAAGGGTGTAGTGTTAAGCAATAAAGGAGCTTGGGAAGGAATTTTACTTTTCAGAACACACACATCTTGCAACATAAATAATTATTCATCATTTAAAAAGATGAATGTTGATTGGGCTGAAAATGATCACATTAGGTTTCGCTGTATCAATTATATCAACAGCCCATAGAAATGGAGTCATAATGCACAGATTAACAAGTCAAACTTTTATCAGCAAAAAAATACTCCACACATTGCATTGTAAGTCTGATCTTCTGCCATCAGGGCAGCATTGGGGAATCTTTAAAGAAATGTATTTTACAGGGTGAAAAAGCATGTTGCTATTGGAATTTGACATGCTGAGCTAATGCATTTAGTTCAGGGGCTAAATCAGGAAACACAAGTGCTGTACAGAATTAAATGGAAACTATCCGCTGTCAAAGAGAGTCAGATCACTCTTAGTGGCCAGTGACGGAGCCAATGAAAACATGTATCTCTGTCTCAGCTTGACTGTGAGACCACTGCTGTGGAAACCTGAGGAAACACAATAGTACTCTGAAATTCATTATATTGTGATCTGTCTCCATGGAATGGTGTGAAGTGCTCTATGTTGCACAAAGGGATGTCAGTCAAAGTCTTATAGAACTTGCTACAAACACAAAACATTATTATGGAGAATTAAACCAGTATGCTATACTTAAAGGGATAGTTGAATGAAAATTCTGTCATTTATTCACCTTCATGTTATTCCAACCCTCTCTCTTTTTTCTACAGAACACAGAAGATGACGTTTTGAAGAGTTTTGCAACTGGTTTTGGCAACTCAGGCTCATTGGAAACAAGTACTTGTGACAATATTTAAAGGCAGCGGCTAGATGCTATTTACTCTAAGTGCAAATAGCATATTTTCTTAGTGATAGATGCTATTTACACTAAGTGCAAATAGCTGTGGATGCTATTTACACTAGGTGAAAATAGCAATAAATTCTATTTACACTAAGTGATAATAGCAGCATTTTCCTAGCGATATGCTATTTACACTAGGTGAAAATAGCGATAGATTCCATTTACGCCATGTAAAAGTATCTGTTCTTTGCAGTAAGAGTAAATAGTAACTAGATGCTATCTATACTTTATACTGGCAGATACTATTTACGCTTCAGTAATTTTGTACATTAACAGGATGCAATAATATCATAGAGTGTAAAAACCCTCCCCTATAGGGTACCCAATAAATACTTTTAATATTATTAAACACTCCTTTGCAGTTTATTTCTACTTTTAGAACATTGTTTTCATTTTTATTGAAAATAAATGTGAGCTCGGCAAAAGACAGATTTGAACCCATGTCAATGGCATTAAGAGCCAGATATAAGTGCTCACTACTGTTGTGCCACTGAAGATGTTCAATTCCATGTGTCTTTTTTAAAACTTGAGTGGCCCAACCAGATATTGGTGGGCGGAGCTAGTATAAATAGTGTTTGGTAACTACGGAAGCTATTTGCACTTAGTGTAAATAGACACTCTGACATTGGTAATGATTACTTTTGTTTTTTGAAACATTCAAAGTGAAATGTCCAGTAAGTGGCGCCAAAATTAAATTCAGTTTTATCTGAAACAGCTGAACGTGAATTTGGCAACTTCTGCTATGTTTGTTGTTGTACATATTGCGGACAAAAATGAAACATCCGGTGAGTGGCGCTAAAAGGATAATGCTTTATCACGTTTAAAAATAACGTACACACCTACACTAAACACCTAACCGATAGTTTTAATAAAAGCAAAGTGAGATAGAAAAAATTGAAATTTCAGAAATAACCTAACCATTTTAGCTTGCTTCTACAAGTCTTTAAGCTCTTTTATCGTGACTCGTGTTTCACAGGACTCGTACCAGAGCGCATCGCATCGCAGGTGCAACATTGTACATTTTTGGAGCCCTACAAAAATGTAGGTAGAGTATGTTTTTCCAGTGAACCTATGTTGGGTTTTGACCACTATGAAAGTCAGTAGGGTCCAAAACATTGACTTTCATTGTATAGATAAAAAACACTGAGACGTTTAAAAAAATATATCTTTAATTCATTAGGTTCATGCTCACTAGCTCATGCTAAGATTGCCATTGCAATGTAAATAAAATCTGACAAAAACACTTTGGAACTAGTGAATTGGAAGTACAGCTGAATCTCATTTAAATTTAAGCTTGATAAATAAAAACGGGGGTGATGCTGTCACTTCCAGTTCCCATCACATCCTATACATTTTTTATGCTCATTAAAAGTATTCTTCCAGACAAGCATGAATTTACAGTGGGCCTCCAGCTCCGAGAGAGATCATGTGGTAGCAGTGGCAGCATTTCTTTATTTTAATGGATGCTCGGAACTAGGAGCAAACAAACCGCTATAGGACTGGATTTGCATAACTGGGTCATTAACTGTCAGCTGTTGTTCTCTCTCTGGAGAATAACTGTCAGTAGGCGGGCGAGCCTTCTTTTGCTGTTTCGCAAAGAGTGTGGGAATAGATAACTTAATTCTTAGTAAAGAAATAAGGCTTCTTTCTATTTATGTTGTGACTGATAAAACATTAAGGGAAACTGGGGCTTGTTGTCACAATAACAAGGTATAACTTATGTCAGCAACTATACCTTTTTGAGTCTGGGACAGTTCATCCCAGAGTTATTAACTAAAAGTAAACCTATTTTTGCTACTTGAAATCAAATAAATGTTAACTGACATTTTGAAGGAAACTGTTGTTGTCCTAAAAGGTGGTCTAAAATGGTCTTAAACAACACTGGACCCTGACTAGTATGGAATCAGAAGGAAAGTCATACAGGTTTGCAACAACATAGGGGTGAGTCTTTGTAGATCTGAACTTGTGACAATTTACCCCAGCAACTTAAAATTCACTGGAGTAAAAAGTGTGTTTGGTCTCCCCTATGTTTTTAATAAGAATCACATTTTCATTACAGCTTTACAAATGTATTCAAGATACATAATGACTGCAAACTAAGCATAAGGTCACATTTTCATTCAGGGAATTCAGAAGACTTCCTGTGTACACTCATAATAAGGTTGCAATATTCTCCAAAGTTTCTTAATTGCGCTGAACCGAAAAGCTTTGATATTGTAGTCTTGACCTGAAATACCTCAACAGTTTGCCTGCCCTCATTCCTGCGAAAGCTGTTCCGCTAAACATTGACACACTATAATAAATCAGAGTGATTTTGTTGTCAAAGCTGATGGCGGACTGGAAAGCAGTCAAGTCCTGCTATCAAAATTTTTTCAGGATCATCCCATTAAGATCCATTTGTACAACAGTTTCCTTAATTTTAAAAAGTATCACAGATCTTTAGAGACTCATGCAGATGAAACTATACATGTTGCTCCAGCACATCTGGAAACGGTGCGATAACAACGATGCCCATTAGATTTCATTGGCACAGATTTGCGCAAAGGTCATTCAGGCCAGGTGTAGTTTCCAATCAGTGGACATTAGCGCAGTTTAAAAGACCTAAAACCAAAGATGACAAACAAAAAAGACCAAGAACATTTGAGGACTAGATTAAATAATTGTTCATTTTGACAATGAATGTGAAAGGCTTTGGATTTTTTTTAAAAATGAAATGAATAAACAGAATTCTAGACAATAGACTGACCGACAGACCAACATTGATTGGATGGATGGATGGATACTTTGGCTAATGTAAAATATCTTGGATTCAACAGCTTATTGCCAGACATGACTAAAGCCACTTGAAATTGTTGGACATATCCGTGTGGAAAGCTAAACACACTTAAAAGTCTTTGGCTTTTGCTTGTTTTGGACAGCATCTTTATCAGACTAACTGTGATATTTCACTGGTATTCAACCACCCATGTATTGACTGACATTAGCCAACACCTTCTCATAAAACACTTAGGAGTATGATTAATTTCACATCATTTCCTATGTTTTGAAATGTGTTAGTATAGTAGTGACTGACATGAAGACAATGACAAATGACTCGATCCCCGTAATTTAACAATTTGCATTTGTGTCTGTATTCACAATCAGTCTGTACTATGGTGTAAAAGTCAGAGACAGTGAAACTGATTCCTTTTTTTCTAATTTAATAAAAATCCCAGCACAAATTTTGTTTTATATCAGCCATTCAATCAATTTAAAATAACTATTTGAATAGATTTTAAAATGTAATTTATTTCTGTGATGCAAAGCTGTATTTTCAGCATCATTACTCCAGTCTACAGTGTCACATGATCCTTCAGAAATCATTCTAATATGCTGATTTGATGCTCAAGAAAAAATCTTATTATTATCAATGTTAAACAAAAACAGCTGTGCTGTTTAATATTTTTTGTGTGTGTAAAACTTTCCCTTTTCCTGGAGATGAAGTTCATCCCTGTTTACAGGAATTCTTACATAATTAGCATCCTTATTAAATATTAGAATGACAGATAGAAGTCCGGTTTGAACCAGATTTAAAGTGACTTTTATTGGCTTGTTGTTTTGATTTTGTGTGTCAGCATGCAGTGCCAATTCCAGATTTAAAACTCACTCTGATGATTGGGCAGAATCCTCTGAGACTTCACTGCGGTTTGTGTCAGTTACCTCACCGCTGTACATCAAGGCCAGCAGCCACATCCATAAAGCTTTATACATCCAATAATCTGCCAAAAAACTGACACGCATATTCAGTGCTGATGAGTCACAGATTTGTATACAACATTTCCACACTGTAGCATTATGGTTCTTTAGCGATGCTGTTTGAAAATAAACAGAGGCTTTTACGTTATTAGTAAAACATGATCTTATTTTCATGAGCCTGCTGAATAATTTGGTTATTCTGCTATTTCACTGCAGATCTAGTGGATAATGCAGGTTTTATGAAGATAAAAAGAACCAAAATATGAAAAAAAAAATAGATGTCTTAATATAATTTCCCTTTTCTCCTCTTCAACGTAATGCCATTGACCACTGTATATCCAAAAAATAAAAAAATAAATAAAAAATATTCTGTAAAAAATAATAATAATAATTGCAATCATATATAGGCACCCAAGACAATTCATTCTTAATTCTAAAATGTCACAGTTCATCTTTGTCATGCTCGTTCAAACTATTTTTCTAAATGAACGTCAGCCTCTCCATGCAAATAGCGACTCATTTAATTCTAGCTGTGAGCTGTTTTTTATATCCTTTTTACGCAATCCCTCTGTGTTAATCATTCATCTTTACACACCGTGCACTTCTCAGCATTCTCTTCCTTCAGGGTGTATACTCATACAAATGGCTTTAGAAAATGAATAGCAATTACCTAAATCTTAAATAAATAATTTAACAACCCACTGCTTAACGAAGGTAGAGACAAGTGTGCTCAATATTAAAGAGCCTTTATTTCTAGCAGCAACACTGTCCAAGTGCATTCAAGGCTTTTGTCATGACGGACTAGCCAATCTTCTGTCATTTGTTGTATGCTTCATTCATACTGGCATACCAACTAAAATAATAATGAAATCCTTGAAACTTGAAACACAATTATTGCATAAATGACATAATTAGACTTGTGAACAGTTTTTCTTCAGATGTTATCCTCAGTCATCTTTGCAGAACAAAACATCCAGAGATTGTAAATACTGTAAATATTTACTGACAGCTCAGTCTAAATAAGATTCAGTACATTCAGGATATTTTGAATCTGCAAAAACATGGAGGCTTTGATGGTAAACATTTAAATAAACTTTAAAAAGGCATACTATATCTGCTTAAGAGGCTCTGGATATTTATCAAATGCTAGTCAAAAATGCAAACTATTCAAATAAGTGTCAGTGAAATCGTTGGTTGATGTTGCTTTTAGCAAATGGTGCCCACATGTTTCAGTCACTGTCAATACTGATCTACTAATGTGCCCTCCATGTGTGAAACACAAGAATTCAGCGTAATGGGGAGGTCCTGGCTTTATGGAACACAGATGTGTGTTTAGAGGGTCATTTGGTGTGGACGTAGTATTAACTGACTTCTTTTAAGTTACTGACCTCATAATCATTTACAATTTTGTGACATCCAAGAAATGAGGACCATATATAATCAAGGAGAAACTTTAGTTCCAGTTGTAAACACATATTCACTAACAAAAAATGGGAAAAACAAAACAAAAAAACCCTCATAAATAATGAATTGTTCTTCATGATAATGTCATTTGATGCCATTTACAATTAAAGCTTTATCAAACAGAAAGATTCTTTTTTTTGCCAGGAATATACACAAATAAAATTCAAAACATCAAATTACTTGAATGAGCAACTTGGAATACTTTTTGTGCGCCAAAAAAAACAAACAAACAAACAAACAAACAAAAAATAGTGACTTTATTTAACAATATATATGGGCGATTTCAAAACACTGCTTCATGAAGTTTCAAAGCTTTACGA
The DNA here is from genome assembly GCA_038088235.1 of Zacco platypus. Classification (NCBI taxonomy): domain Eukaryota; kingdom Metazoa; phylum Chordata; class Actinopteri; order Cypriniformes; family Xenocyprididae; genus Zacco; species Zacco platypus. Next base: position 20,642,779 of record CM076075.1, on the reverse strand, counting down.
ATCTTTTGTTTCGAATCAGAGTAATTAATGACAGAATTTTCTTTCCTGGGTGAACTAACCATTTAAGAGATCTAATGTTCAATTTTCCCTTACATGTTTCAGCTTACCTCACATATCTTCATGAGTCTTGCTCATGTTCCACGGCAGGCCCAGCAATGCTGCTGTCCTCATCCTTTGGTTTGCTGTCTGTAAAATATTGGATGGTGCTTTATTCGTTCAATCCTCTGTTTTTCTGTATTCATTTATCCTTTCTCCCCCTCCCTCTGTCTTTGAGGTTTTTAGACAAAATGAAAAACACAAAAACATTCATTTCAAATATGCACATTTTCACTTGTTTACTTCAGTTGTAAATAAATCATCAGTGATGTGGTCCAAAAACGGTTGTTTGTTACCTTTTTGTTAAGCACCAAAATAAGATTTAATAGTAAATGTAACCAGGGGTGTCTAATCCTGCTCCTGGAGGGACAATAATGTATTGCAGTTTAGCTCCAACACACCAGCCTGGAAGTTTGTAGTGATCCTGAACACATTGATTAGCTGATTTTGGTGTGTTTAAGTGGGGTTGAAGCTAAACTCTGCAGGATCTTGGCGTCCCAGGAGCAGGATTGGGCACCCCTGCCTTAAATTCATTGGAGTTGTAACAACACTTTAAAAGATTTAAAAAGATAGGTCACCAAAGATGGTTGCTCACCAAAATGCCACTCCAAACACGTGCAAACATATTCATATCTTCGTTCCATACAATGAAAATGAACAGTGGCTTAGTGGCTGTTAAGCGCTATAAAGGACAAGTCAACACTATAAAATGCAGTAAAAGTAGTGGATGAGTCATGTTGCCTATTTTAAAAGTTTTTTGAAGATAAGGTTGTATAATGAACTGATCGTATCAATTTTGATGTTACTACGTCATAATACAACAACAACAACAAACCTCATTAGTTCTTGTGTCATGACATTTGATCAAAAAACTTGCAAGAACCAATGAGGTTTGATATTTATGTAGTATACTGTGTACATTTTAGGACGTCGTCAGACCTCAGTCATACAACGAAAAAGGATCACGCTTCAGACTAAAAGGCTTCAGTCATTGGACAAACCGGCATTGCGCCTCAGATTGAAAGGCTTCAGGTCTTAGGAAAAATGACGTCAGGTGTCAGGTCTCGTACAATTAGGCATCAGACGAAACAGCCTCAGAATAAAAGGCATCAGACGAAAAGGCGGGGCAATTCGCTCCCTTCTTAGTCCGTTTCGCCTGAAGCCTTTATGTTTGATGCCTTTCAGTCTGAGGCCGTTTTGTCTGAGTCCATTTTGTCTGATGACTGAAATTTTTATGTTTTCATCATACAAAGAGATTGTATGGTTTCAGAAGACTTTGAAAATGACACACAAATCATATAGGTTACTTTTTAGACACTTACTCTGAAGTCATTGTATGAAGAGTATCACTAGTTTATGATCCATAGAAAAAAAAGGTCAAAAAGGTTTGGACAAACATGAAAGTGGGTAAATGATCACAGAATTGCCATTTTGGGGAGGTAAAGACTGCTTTAAAATAAATTGACTCACATCCTTATCAAGGCTTTCCAGTACTGAAATCATTTCTGGAACGTTCTGCATCAGCTTTGAGAGATGACCATCTAGGCCTTCAAAAAAGGACTTGCTCAGGTCCTTTGACACAAGACTGGTGAATTCTTTGCTGATCTATAAAAACATTTACAAATTTAACAGAGATACCAGGGTCTCAGTGGCAGTCTTCAACAGTAGTAAATTAAAACATCATGCAGGAAGTTAGTCCAGAAAGGTAGCTGAAAACACGGTTAAAATAGTCAATGTGACTATGGTTCAACCTTAATTTCATTTTTCATCATTTAGCAGACACTTTTATCCAAAGCGACTTACAAGGGGAGCAATTAGGGGTTAGGTGTCTTGCTCAAGGGCACTTTAGTCATGGTATCGAAGGTGGAGAGAGTGCTGGTCATTCACAATCCCCACTTTCAATTCCTGCCGGCGTGGGAATCGAACCAGCAACCTTCAGATTATAAGCCCGACTCCCTCACCACTAGGCCACGACTACCCCATAATGTTATGAAGCAACGAGAATACTTTTTGTGTGCAAAAACAAAACAAAAATAATGACTTTATTCAACAATTTGAGCCAGCATTCGAACGGATACATTTTATTCCTAAAATTTTTTAATTTATTCCATTTTATTTGAAATACTGTCTGTTGATAGTATTTTCTGATTTATAAAATAGATAAAAATTGAAATATCCAAAACCCCCTCTGTAAAAATCTTTGACTAATATCAACAAAATGAAATTTCAATCTAGCTTTATACAATGTTCAGATTATTGTTCTGGAAATTAGTGAATGTCTAATGAGACAATGCTTCATTTGCACATTTAAACATAACATTTCAGAAAACTTGTAATATAAAAATGTTTGCAATTCTTAATGAAATTGATCAACTGAGGAAGTATGGTATTCACCAGGGTTGTGTTGAGTTTTGTCATTTACACATTTTGTCATAATGCCATTGATTTACATTAACAGCTCTTTTTTTTAATGAATGTGTGTGGGTGTGTTTCACCTGGTTTGTGTGAAGTCTTTGTACTCAGCCGTCTCACTGAGTTCTCAGAAGAGCGCAGAGAGGCTTTGATGTAGATCAAACCAGCGTGTATGACTTTATGTTCCCGCAAAGCTTTTTTCAGGTGTCAGATCTGTTACTTGACAATCACATTTCAAGTAAATGATTAGCCTACAAACAGAAACATCAAGGCCAATAAAGCACAGCAATTATTAGTATTAGCACAATTACAGTTCAAATGAGCACATTCTTTGCCTTTTGAAGAACGACCACAAATTTAAAAAAAACAAACTCTTAATTTAAACTCAAAACACCCCAAATTAAGAGTACCACATTGCACTCACCTTATAGAGTAGTGCTAGCGCGCATGCTTCTGTAATATAATGCATACTAGAGCAGGTTCAGACTGTTGACAGGGAACTTTGAAGGAGCCATCACAGGAATATACTGCCTTTATTAAAACATGGCTTAGTGCTTCTGATGTTCAGCCATCACAGAAGGTGAAAAAAAGACTCCTGCTGTGCAAGCAAAACACGAGTTATATTTATACCTTCAAAACCTATACAGAATTGATATGCGCTGTATTTCAATTGTGGGCATAAAACATAGAACATATTTTTGCAGATATCTTACTTCAGATGTCCAGTCTGTTATGAATTTCGCTACAGCTGCGTAGACATGGAATATTTCAGCGTACATAATTCAACAAGTCTGAGAATGTATTATTTGTGAAGACTGGTAAACAGATGACGCAAGTGCAGGTTTTACTTCATGTACTGACTAAATTCTGAGAAATCAATGACATTGAGTTAAGCCATAACCTTATTTTAAATTAAAAATATATGAATGTATAAAAGCCAGAGGTAGAAATTATCACTGAATTTTGTCGTAAATTAACAAGCGTAAATGTTTAGAGTATCTGTGAATTCCATTAATCAAAGAGACCTGAAATTAAATATACAGTATATCATGTTGTTACATTGCTGTTTGGTTGCGAAATATAAATTTTGGATAACTTCTGTAGATATCTGGCTCAGTTGTCAGTTGCGATATGGAGAAACAAACCAGGGCTTCGTTTTTCAAAAGCATTGGGAGCTAAGTTGATCGTAGAAACCATTGGTGGCAATGGTTCTGTGATGTACTTAGGTTTAATGCTTTTGGGAAACACAGCCCATCCAAAGTGGCTTGACCAGTAGGTCAGATATTTGACAACTGCTATTAGTGGTCGGTTATATTTTATTGTGCAATGGGGGCCAAGCATTAGCAGGAACAAATGTGTGACTGTACTCTGAAAATATGCCCCCAAAAATGAAATCCACACCAGACTGTATTTATAAGGTTTTTATGAAGGGGACAAAAAACAAGCCTGAAATCACTTATGAGTTGGCAACATCAATTATTTCTTTCCTCCTGTCACTTATTTAGGATTATTTTAGAGTGACAAGTCACTTTCAGGCTAGATTGTTTGTCCTTACTGAAAGATCCTCTTGAGTGGAAGCATGAAGAACAGTCTTTGGTGGGCTTAGTTTATGACATTGAAAGGCCATTTAAGCATACTGCCAATATGTGTGCCAAATACTCGATTGATGGGCATATGATTATGGAATTCATGTTCTGGCCGAGGGCAATACTGATCTCCAGGTTGTTGTTCAGGCACCATAAGCCCGCTTTGCTTATCTGCTCATGGTATGGGATCTCATTGTTATTGCTTATGAGAAATAATAGTTCTATATAAAATTATAATGAAGATATGTGGTCTGTTGGTTTCTGAGGCAATTTCTAGTTCGGTTTGTATGATTCATGGTTAAATAGGTTCCTCATAGCCAATTGTATTTCCCAACCCAACAAAGAAAAATGGTTGGTTTTACATTGACAACTTAATGGTTACTTAAGGAGTAGGCCACCAAATTTAAACTACATACTGTTTAGTAAGAGAAATAGACTCAAATATTATTTTTGCAAACACAAAGGTCCAATAGATACTCAGTTAGCTTATGTCCTAAAAGGATCATAGAGCATTTGAGAATAAATTGTGCTTTAAATAGTGCACAACGAGTTGAATTAGTAAATTATTTTTTTTAATTGGTTTGTTTAAACTAAATGAACTAACCAAACAAAAACTGATTCACTTGAATGAAACTCTTTTTTGAACACTACACATAAAAATAAAGGGACTACAGATGAAAATGTTGGCTAAATATGGCACATTTTTACATATTGTTATGTATTTTAATGTGTATTATCCCTGATTAAAAAAAAGATTATTGCCGGAGGTTGCATGTGCGCAATACTAGTGTTTTGTCTTGCTAAAATACACCTTACGCTGAATAATGATAGTTAGTTACTCCCCAACAGTGATAATATATTGGTCTCATTGAATTGCTCTTTGAGTAAGTTTGAATCATTGCTTGAATGTTCAAAAAAGAGTGTCACATCAGTGTTGAGCCCCAACTGTTGCTTCACATCTGAAGAAGTTCTGCTCTTTTTCACTGTTGTTAATGTTTAGAGAGCAAAACTTTTGGTAAATTAATCAAAAGCTAATGGACCTGAAAGTCTATTGTGTTTGAGACAAATGGCAAAATAACTTGTAGTTGAAAGCTTACTCAAGTTTATGTCCAAATGATACATTTAAGAATCCAAATAGGGAAAAAAAGATCCAAATAAAGCAGACATGCATTATAATTTGAAGACACTTTAGTACGTCTAGGGGTCAACAAGTCTGGCTTTGGCTTTTTTTTCTTTTTTGCAATTTTTTTTTGCAATTTTTCTAATCCGTCCAAATCTCTGGGACAATATTCACTTTCATATTGGTCAGAAATGACCCTAAACCACTAACCTTCTAGAGCTTCTTGGTAGTCTTCCAAACCGCAAATTTGAGTACCTTCCATCGGGATTCGTATCATAACTGTCAAAAACTTCAGAAACACACTGGCCCCCGTATTTCTGAACCCATTTGTAAATAGGGTCCCAGCCCTGAGCAGAGTATTGAATTACCGGAGTGAGCCTGCCAGGATGAAACCTACACAGGTCAGCTACTGCAGAGGACCTGTGTGTGCTGAGCAAAGCCAACAGTGTCAAAACAAGGTAAGAAAAACCTCTCCTATATAGGTTCTGTCACACCTATGCATCCACCCACCGGTGTCCCGTTTCCAACATTTGAATTTTTGTCCCCCATGAGCGTCCAAACCTATTAGCAGCATTTTGCACTCCCTTTCGTCACGTCGCCGCAGATTCTGTGGGACTTGCTGAGGGTGCGCACAGACTGCCAGTGCTCCAGTTTTTCATGATGGATGAATCCAGTGGCTGGTTGGGACAGATCGTCTGCTATAATGGTTCCCTAAGGACCCCAATCAGCAATGACTGGAGCTCAGTGGATAAATAATGAGCCACAGGGCCCCGCTAGACCCACTCTGGGGGTCCAACAAGGTACCAGCAGCACCTTGTGGTACAGAGTCAGCAGTCTGTTTTCAGCAAGATGATATTCATTGCATTAGGGGAGGGAAAGTCAGTTATATATATATATATATATATATATATATATATATATATATATATATTTATATATATATATATGTACTCCAAACATATGCTCTCTTCTAGAAATAGAGGCCTACCTGTCATTCTGTACGCACTCAGCAGGTCGCAAAATCCGTCCTGAAGGGTAGTGTAAGGTGTGTTGGCTTCACTTCAAACACCACATTGAAATTCTGATGGTTTGTGTGGCTCAGAAGGCATCCGAAGACTCCAGTGAGACGTTTTTGTAAAGTAAGAAAGCAGTTCTGTGGCATGAGGCTTTGAGTGCTATGTTGACATATTCCTTCAATCTAAAAAAACAGGTGCTGGAAGGTAAAACCTGGAAAACACAGCCTAAAGTTGGCATGAAATGGAAATACACCTATTCACTCTTTTATCTATTGTAAAGGGTTAGTTCACCCAAAAATATTTTTTTTTGTCATTAATCACTCACCCTCATGTCATTCCAAACCTGTGAGACTTTCTTTCATCTTCGGAACTTAAATGGTGATCTTTTTTGATGAAATCTGAGAGTTTTCCGTTCCTCCATAACAACCACTTTGAGGCTTCAAAAAATTCATAAAGAGATCGTAAAACTAATCCATATGACTCGGGAGGTTTAGTCAAAATTTTCTGAAGGGACTTGATCGCTTTATATGATGGACAGATTGAATTTAGGCTTTTATTCACATATAAACATTGATCAGCAAACATAAACAGAAGCCAAACCGAAACTTCTAAATGCGCTATAGAACAAACGTCTTGCGGAAGCTCAAACGTGCTGCGTAATACTCGAGACTGAACCTCATTGGTTCTCGCATACGTCAAACAAACATGCTTGAGCTTCAGTTTACCACAACTGATGTGTGTGTTGATGAATATTCCATACACTCATATCCATACAAAAGCATTGCATAATATTTCCTAACAAAGGCATTGCATTACAACATGTCACACCTCAGTCACTACACAATTTCAGTATTGCACCATATACACCTAAAAAATTCTTTTTCACATCTAGACCCCACCCACACACACCCATCATTAGTTATTGTTCAATAATTTAAGAGAAGCTAAAGAGAATTTATACCTATTCAACTTACAGGTTGATACCCTATACCTCTTGCCTGAGGGCATCAGCTCATACTCTTTGTGAAGAATATGGCTTGAATCACCAATGGTTTTAAGGTCCTGCTTCTTTATAGTCTTCTCAAATATCTCTTGAAGAAAAGATGGTGGCAACAGTTATTTTTCCAGCTCTTATAACCATGTTTTTAAAGGGTTAGTTCCCCCAAAAATGAAAGTTCTGCCATTAATTACTCACCCCTGTATCGTTCTACACCCGTAAGACCTTCGTTCATCTTCAGAACACAAATTAAGATATTTTTGATGAAATCCGAGAGGTATATGAAGGGTTAAGAAAGGTACTGAAGATATCGTTAAAACCATCGACGTGACTGCGGTGGTTATATACATGTTATGAAGCAACGAGAATCATTTGCGTGCGCAATAACAAAACAAAAATAACGCTACTGAAATAATGCAAAAATAACGATCTGTTGCTACTTGCTGCGGTGCGTCAGCGGGAGGTTGTCGACTAACAGGTTAAATCGCAAATTTATGATGGTCCCCGTTTTATTTATTTATTTTTTGTAATATGGTAGCTGATGATTAGATGGTCCAAACTGGTTGGACTGGTTGGCCCGACCATGTTCCAAAAACCAACTTTAGCACCTGGTTAGATCAGCTGGTAGCTACTTTTTTGCTAGCCCAAGATGGTCAGCAACCATGTTCCAAAACACGGCTACCATCTTTTTGAGTTGGATTTTCCAGCAATTTTTAATGGTATGAATGTGGCAAAAGGATGAATTTCATATTTACATTTGGTTTAAGCATATTTCTTGTGGTCATTCAGGAAATGAGCCCGATTCATATACATCTTGGCAAAAGATTCAATTATTACACTTAACAGATGGTTGGGAACGAAAGGAACCAACGAAAGTGGCTGATGCCAGCATCCACATGCCAGTATATTTCTCCGAGCAACGTTCCCGAAATGGAGCATGAAAATCAACAATATTTATGAGCAAAAAGCACCGCTAAGCATGTTCAGTTGGTGACATACAAAATGGAGCTAACGGCTAAGTGTTGACATGCTAATGCTCTTATGCTCTCTGTTAATGAACAAAAGCTGTTACAGAACTAAACGAATGACAAAATTCATAGCTGTGTTGTTTTGTTAAACAAGATCTTGCATTAATCCATCTTTCTCAAGGGTTGCTAATAGGGTTTTCTGTCTGCAATTCATCTGAGACACAAAACATCACAGCGCAAGAAAAATGACTCTTCCTACTATCATTATTTTTGGGGAGGCCTACATTTTACCATTAACTAAAGTGTATTTCATATTCACCATTTTTCATTTCATAAATGCACTCAAATTTAGACTCTATAAAGAATGTTTTGTTTCCTAACAAGCCTGGCGCCCAGAGCTGAAGTCTTTCAGCTGCTGCGCACTCAGAAAATTGCTAATAGTGCTTTACAGTGTGATCACATAAACAGTGATTACTCCTTGCCGAAGCATTCGCATACATGTCAAAGGGAAAAATAATGGTTTACTGCAACGTATTATGGCTCTCGGAATGGGTGTTCATTTAGAATGAGAATAGGGAACATTATGTTGAAATATGTGATGAGAAAAGTCCTTTCTTGTCAAAAGTGGAACAGTTAAAGGTCAGGAGAGTCATGATAGAAACGAAAAGTCATATTACGATGCACAGGGGATTCATTATACCTTTTTGACACCTATATTTTCATATTTTATAGCATCCCATAATAAATCATTTTTAGTTATAGGAGATATAAGGTCATAGTATTCTAGTTTATGCACAGTAACCTATGTTTTATAATAAATTATTAATATTTACACACATTTTTTCCTTAAAATAAATCATATGAAATACAAAATTGTTAGTTTAAAGAGGGAGGCTATATAGTGTGTATTTTTATTGCACATAATCACTCAAGCTGCAACCCTAACCTCACCTTAAAGTCTAAACTCAACCTCAGTGTCTTTCATATTATTGTATTCATATTAGAAATACAAAACAGAAGTACTACACATAACAAAAAAAAAATTGCCAAATGTACCATGGTTTCTAGGCATGAATATGGTAGGAATTTAGTACTGTTGTACATACTAGTTCTAGCATTTCAGTCTGATTCTATCACAGTATGTTTTTTTAGCATACATTATACTAATGAACAACTTCAATAGGTCAGTAACAATTTTTTACTTTTATTCAGCGAGGATGCATTAAACTTATCAAAAGTGACATTAAATATATTTAAAATATTACAAAAAAATCTATTTCAAGTAAATGCTGTACCCATAAACTATTCAAAGAATCTGTTAAAAAATGCATCCAGTTTTCCCCTAAAAGCAGCACAACTCTTTTCAACATTGAAAATAAGAAGCAATGTTTCTTGAGTAGAAAATCAGCATATTAAAATGATTTCTGAAGGATCGTGTGACACTGAAGACTGGAGTAACGGCTGCTTTGCATCACAGGAATAAATTAAATTTTTAAAATGTTTACATTTTTTAAAAACAGAAAACAGTTATTTTAAATTGGAAGAATATTTCACTATTACTACTTGTGATTAAATAAATTCAGCTTTGGTGAGAATAACATACTTCTTTCAAAAAACAAAAAATCTTAGACCCCAAACTTTTGAACAAAAATGTGCATTTAAAGCTGCAGTCTGTAAGTTTTGCCTATGTCGCCATCTCTGTTTGAAACTTGCAATTGCAGTTACTTGCGGAATTATCATCTTTCGTGGGCTGTGCATCGGCACGGCTCCTCAGCGCCGATGAATCTAATGTTTTGTGCGTGTATACTGTACTTTCACAGATTGTATGTCTTAGAAGTACGACCAAAATAAGGTCATAAGATGAGAATATAATCTGAACAAGTAAATAACATGTCTGCCACTTTTGTTCTGACCAACTGAGAAAAACAGCATTACAATAAATCGCACTGCCAATGGTGATTAAAAATGAGTATTACACATTAATGCTAATGCAGTTTACCTACATTACTTATCATATCAGAAAATATATAACATTATAATATAAAATATACAGGCTTTTTATAGACATCATTCTCTTCCTTATTCTCATTTCCATATAATATATCTCTAAGAGTAGGGACACATCTAACCTTGAAGAAAGGCACAGGTGGTGGTGCAGCTCTCTATTTTTATCTCATTTACTGTCAATACACGTTGAAAACCTCATTATATTGAGCACTGAGTTTGGATTGAAAGGTTAATAAGCAGCGTGTGTCTGGGGACAAATCCATCTCAGCAGTGTCCCTGGACTATATCCAATCCTTCTTTGAATTGATCTCCACCTGTCTTGTTGAGATATCTGCATCCAATTGTGGGCCTGTAACTAATTAAACCTGAATATATGCACAACATACCCACCTGCCCACACAAACACTGAGCTGAACAGATGCAAAGCATTCCAGCTGTGAGACTCAGAGACAACATGACACAGAAAGAGTGTGAGAATACAGACAACAATTTAGTTTGACAGGGTTGTCAGGGTTGTCCTTGTCCACTGTCGACTGATAACTTATTTCAAAAAAAGACTCTCCAGTTTTGGCAGAATGGCTTTTCCCTGTAATTTAGATGGACATTATGGGATGGCAGTGGTCTGGGTTATATCACTCACTCCTCATTTCACACCCAGTGTGATTACTCCATCCAAAACCATTCAGGCCCACTGCCAGTGTGAGGTATTAAGATGTGACATATAGCCATTTCACCCTTGAGATAATCAGTTTGTTACCTTAATAGGGTGCTAGACAAGACTTACAGACAGCTGAGACACGCTCTACAGCAATATCTCTCTAAGTCACCTGTGTGGTGCAACTTACTCATGTCCTGGCCACCATAACCATTCCATAACATCTCGTAAGTGTGTTAAGATTTAGAAATCAAAGTAGACTTTTAAGGGATAGTTCACCTGAAAATTAAAACGGTCATCTTTGTGGACGCTTGTTTCCAGTAAAGAAATAAAAATAAATAAGGTTATGACTTTTTATTGCACATTTCTGATTTTTTTAATGCAATGGTGAGATATAAACTTGCAACTGAGTTTATAATTCATAATTCGGACTACGCAGTTGCGAGTTTATTTATTTCGATTGCAAAAAATAAAGTCAGATTCGCGAGTTATAAACTCGCAATTGCGAGAAATAAAATCTGAATTGCAAGATGTAAAAAATGTGATTTGTACGATAAAAAGTCACAATTATCATATATATACATATATATATATATATATATATATATATATATATATATATATATATATATTTTTTTTTTTTTTTTTTTTTTATTGAGGAAACAAGCTTCCATACATCTGTCCAAACCTATAAACTTTTTGCCCATGAAAGTCAATGGGCTCCGATAATGTTTGGAACCAATTGTTCCTCAAAATATCTTCTTTTGTATTCCGCTGAAGAAAGACAGTCATACAGTTTTTGGAACAACATGGTGAATAAATGAAGACATAATGTTTTAATTTTGAGTGAACTATCCCTTTAGGAGAAGGTATTAAATGATATTTTGAGCACTTTGGAAGATTATTTTCAACCAAAGATTTCCAGTTCTTTACAAATAACATTACAAACACCTGAGTCAATATTCTATTGGCCACCAAACTGGGACATTATTGCCAAACTGTGTTTAATACATGGAGATTAGCTTGTATTCTTACGAAATACCCATGTGGATCAAGTTTATGATTAATATTGGCGCACTGGAAAAAAACAGCGTGCATTATCATACAGTCGAATCAGATTAGAATTATTGTGCTGTTGCTTGCTCAAATGTTGCATCATACATTCAGGGAAGAAAAATTACATGCGCATCAAGATGTCAACTTGATGAATAGTAGGCCGCTGGAACTGCTTAGGTGACGTCCATGTACAACACGCAGCCAGTGGACGGAGAGTCATCTTTACACTTCTGACCTGAATAAAATAAATGAAAAAGTCAGAGACAAATGTAGAGTACTATACCAACAGAAAAACAAAAGCATGCAATTTTTGCTATGCATATCCTGTGTCTGGATGACTGGTTTCCCTGGAGTTAAATTATACTGTTATCTCTGTAATTATTATTGAGTGCTCTGACAAAATGCACAGATTTATGATTAGGATTTTTAACCGGGGGATTTTAATTTATGTACAGCTGTTAATATATATATCTGTACAGATTTTTTGAGTATTGATTGACAAGATGATTTATTTACTACAGAAGGAAATACATTTTTAGAGAAAATGTGAATGATACAGAAGTTCTAATATGATTTTATTGTTGTAAGCACAACTTGTGATTTAGTGCACAATTTATTTATAAAACAAGTCCTATTCAAAAGTTGCTTAAAATGCTTAACCAACTAAATATAGGGCCATATAAACAACTGAATAATTATTTAATAATTTTATTGAACATTATTTAATTAATAATATAACGGTAAATACTACTACTGAATAGTAAATAATACAAATAAATACAAAAATAATAAATATATATATATATATATATATATATATATATATATATATATATATATATATATATATAATAGATATAATGATTACTTTATATGTGATGTCTGTTCTTTTGCACCACAAGATTAAAAAATATTTTCTAAATTGTCTTTATTTTCTTTATTATAAATAAAATACATACTATTAATATAATTATTACATGCTTTATACATTAAATTATAGTATTTGGTGTTACTGGTTAAAGCATTTACAATTAAGCATATTATGAATTGGACTGCAACGTCTTGTATGTCAAGAAAAATGATGTGATAATAGTCTCGAGATCTTGAGGAAAAACCCGAACAGCAACTATAAGCAATATTGGTAACACTTACAGTTATTTTACAGTGTTACCCAAGTTACATGTACTTACCATAGTAATAATAGTTATGCATAATTTTATGCAACTAACCCTAAAGCAAACCCTAAACCTAATAGTAATTACATGTTAATTAATATTACTTAAACGTACAATTACACTGTAACAAGGACACCTTCAAATAAAGTGTAACCGCAATAATAATAGTGATGCTTGCTTCAGATGTTAATCTCTTTTATGAACTATATGTAAGCATCCAGGTTCCAGTCTATTGCACAGTGAATACCTATCCTATTTTTTTGTATTATGAGATATACCAATGTGTTATACAATAATGTGTTTACCATCAGTCACACCTTAACTCTTCCAATATACAGCGCTGCTAGTACATACCTGTCATCTCCAATCTAATTTCCTTCACGCTTCAGAAAACTCGATGAAAAGCCTGAAAGAGCCGATACCACATTGTTGAGTTTAGCATTTTGTGCACAATCCCTTACCTAATACCCCATCTGTCACGCAATAACATCGGCTACTGGGTTTAGAGGCAAAGTCTTCCATGCGTCACGCACCGTGTTGCCCTCAAAAGATACCGTGTCTGCCCGAGGCTGCTGGAACCGGCCAGCCAGATCAAAGGCCCAATAGGTTGTCTGCACATTCCTAACAATATTTGCTTGATAACAGCTGGCAGATTTTCTATATAACAACATAATAAGAAAAAGGCGCTCATAAGGAAACGGTAAGCTCCTCTCCTTTACCAAAGAGTTCTCTTTATGCAAAAGGCAATATTGTAATGATGAAGTGGGTCATGAAAACAAGAGACAGATGTTTTGATTTCCTCCATTGCTGGACATGGTGGATCTGAGACTTAATGCCTAATCAAAAAGATCAAAATGTGCACTTATTGATAAAGAGGCAGGAAATCATATCGCGTGTGATGGATGGATGCCTGTGTCGTATGAGATTTTTGGTGAGATTTATCACAATATTAAGATCGTTGAACTTTCGGTCGAGGCTACGAGCCACATGAACTGTCAAAGTTGTTGAATGCTTGCAGTTGCACTTTCATGGGCGTTAATTTGGGAAAGGAGTGAATGATTATGGTAGAAGACTGTGTGCTAAATATTAAAAAGAACTTGGTATGAGATGTTAGTAAATGAAGCATTAAGCACATTAGGATACGTGTTAAAATGACTCAAAGTGTACACTTTTGTAATTGTTTTAGACACTTAACTTTGCGATTGCAATTAAATAAATGAATTATAGTTTAAATTCATATTTAATTAAATTGTCTGAACTTAAGTCCTACTTAAGAGGGTTAAATAAGGCACTCAAGTATGTTTATGAAATCTACAATATTGAATGACATAACAGTTAAAATTATCAAGTATGTTACAAGTGCTCAAAATAAGTGTACTTCTTTAAAACAACACAAGATTGTTAAAACGCAATGATTTAAAATAAAACTTAAGTGCGCTTTTTAAAAGTGTACTTAAGTCTGTTAAGAAATAGTCATGAAAATGTACTCTCTTTTAAGTGGCCTTTTATTTCATTAATCAATTATCCGCAAGTAGTTTTATTTTTAAACAAAATTTTCAAGATTTAAAGTACACTACAAGGGCACATTCTCCTTTTTCACAAGGGTGTGCAAACAAACCAAGTAAATGAAAGTCAGTTATTGCATTAAACATAATCCAACTGTTCAAGGTTACCGAGAACCTACTTACTTTGTATCTGTAACATTCCTAGAGTTTATAAATAAGCGAGCAATGAATAAATTTACATTGCTTAACAGTAAGACACATACTTTTAAGAGCAAAGGCTTGTTTTGGCTGAGAGCGGAAACATTTATATTCATTTGTGTCATGAATATCGCACAGACTTCCCTCTAATGAATCTTATTAGTACATTAATTGCAGCTGGATCGTGGCTCATTATTTCAATGATTAGTTGAGAAGGCACAGCTGCAAAACAAAGGCCTGCAGAGAAATTAGGGAAAGACAGAATACAATCTGCAACCCCTTTAAGTTGCTATTGAGAATAGCATACTAACATACATTCTGCAGAATATATCATACTATCCACAGTATACAAAACTTCCCTAACCCTAACCCACACTGCACAGCAAACTGTATCCCACAATACAATGCACAAAACTTTACCTTTCATCTTCTTGAGTGTGATTTTTAACATCTTTATTTTAACTGCACTGAAAAAAAAAATGGTGTACCAACAATTTTCACTCAGAAATTTCTAGTAAATTTCTCAAACAATTTACACATTGAATTAAATGTGAAATTTTGAAGAGGGAAAACTTGTACTTTTGAAAAATCATTATTGAAAAGTATACTGTATATACACTTTATTAGGTTCTCCCGTTCAACTGCTCGTTAATGCAAATATCTAATCAGGCAATTCCATGGCAGTAACTCAATGCATTTAGTCATGTAGAGTCAAGACAATCTGCTAAAGTTTAAACTGAGCAACAGAATGAGGAAGAAATGTGATTTAAGTGACTTTGAATGTGGCATAGTTGTTGGTGCCAGACAGACTGGTCTGTCAGTTCAGAAACTGCTGCTCTGCTGGGATTTTCATGCACAACCATCTCTTGGGTGTACTGAGAATGGTCTGAAAAAGAGAGAATATCCAGTGAACTGCAGTTCTTTGGGCAAAAATGCCTTGTTGATATCAGATGAGCTGATAGAAAGGCAAAAGTAACTCAAATATCCACTCGTTACAACCGTGGTAATCAGAAGAGCATCTCTGAACACGTCGAATCTTTAAGTAAATGGGCTACAGCAGAAGATCACTCCTGTCAGCTAAAAACAGGAACCCGAGGCTACAATTTGCATGCGGGCTCACCGAAACTGGACAATAGAAGATTAGAAAAACGTTGCCTGAACTGATGCGTCTCGATTTTTGCTGCAACATCCAGATGGTAGGGTGACAATTTGGTGTAAATAACATGAAAGCATGGACCCATCCTGCCTCGTATCAAGGCTGCTGCTGGTGGTGTTATTATTTGGGGGGTATTTTCTTGCCACACTTCATGTGCCCTTTAGTATCAATGGAGCATTATTTAAATGCCAGAGCCCGTGAATTTTGATGCTCATCATGTCCATCCCTTTATGACCACAGTTTACCCATCTTCTGATGGCTACTTCCGGCAGGATAACGCATGTCGCAAAGCTCAAGTCATCTGGTATCTTGAACATGACAATGAGTTCACTATACTCACTATAAATGTCACCAGATCTCAATCCAATAGAGCACTTTGGGAGGAGGTGGAACGGGAGATTTGCATCATATACGTGCAGCTGACAAATCTGATGCTGTTATGTCTACATGGAGCAAAATCTCTGAGAAATGTTTCCAGCACCTTGTTGAATCTATGCCATGAAGAATTAAGGAAGTTCTGAAGCAAAAAGGGAGTCCAACCTGGTACCAGATGGAACTGGATTAAATATTTTGACTGTTCCGATCCCAATCTGATTAATGACCTGTAATGCTGCCTGAATCATAATCATGCACCGTTTGTGATTGAATTTGTGACTGACACTTGAATTGAACTGAGATGGACGATGACGATGATCCCTGTTTTTCTCAATAGCTGTATAGATAAATTAACTAATTATTTTTTACAACATAATTAATCAATACTGAACTTACTTAAGCTGGACAATGGACATTTTCTTCTAGAGCTGCTGAACAGCCAAAATAATGTTCCCTCTATCACTGTAAAGCTGTTTTGACAATCTGCATTGTAAAAAGCGTTATTTAAATATGTATAACGGTGACTTGACTAGCAAGGTGTACCTAATTAAATGGCCGGTGAGTGTATTACATATATTGTAGAATTACTAGGAGTAGTATGCTATTCTGACCGTAGCTTTTTAAGATTTTAGGCTATATAACATTCAGACTGCTGAAGAATTGAGGAAATTCTGAAGTACCTCAAGGTATACATGACTGGCTTTCTGGAAAAATCCTCAAATCCTGGCTGGAAAGAAAAGCAATGCGTAAGAAAAACAGAGTCGTGCAGTTCAAAGACTGTACTGTTTCAGCTGAAGCACTTTTCACACCAGTCTTCTGTCTGACTGTCGCTAGCTGAGATACGAGACACCTGTGTTTTGTAAAGGAGATGAGAAACATGTAGCGGACATGCACACAAACGCCTCGCACATTTTAAATCAACAAGGTCCCATAGTGTGATCAGACGTGAGAAAGGGCCACGGAGAAGAACATGTGAGATACAACACATGGCTCAGTTTCTCGTTTCCATGGTGGACAGCTTCTGGCTGTCAACAGGACAGTGTGTGTGGAGGAGGGGCGAAACACACGTCCCAGATGTGAATCTGAATGTTTACATTACATGGTTGTTCCGAAAGCTCAGACGTGAATGACGCATTTAATACATTTGCAGGACAAACTTCGAACTAATCACATTTTAAAAAGGGTAATTGGCTTTGCAAAAATGTTGGGTCCATCATTCACTGTAAAAGTAAAATCGTACGTTTGATGGCTTAGAAAAGCAGCAGTTACATAAAGTTCTGAACGAACCTCTAACCCTTTAATTTAAGAGCAATAATTACAGTGAAACTTGAATAAAGACACAAAAGTCACAAAACATGCTGAAAACTATATAAAAATACAGCAATATTGTGAACTATAATTACAATTAAAAAAAAAGTTTTCTATTTTAATATATTATAAAATGTAATTTATTCCTGTGATGCAAAGCTGAATTCTCAGCATCATTACTCCAGTATTCAGTGTCACATGATCCTTCAGAAATCATGCTGATTTGCTGCTCAAGAAATATTTCTTATCACCAGTGTTGAAAACAGTTGTGCCGTTTAATATTCTTAATGTTTCAGAACCGCATTTATTTAAAAACTTCCTAAGTCTGCAACACAATAAAGTTCCATTTGTTAACATTACTTATTACATTAAATACCATAAACTAACAATGAACTGTTTTTACAGCATTTATTAATGCAAATGTCTATATATATTAATTAAAATTTCCAGTTGAACAAATTAACATTAGTGAATGTATTTTGAGCAGATATGTAATCATCAAAAGTATATCAATTAACATTAACCTTGATTAATAAATGCTGTCAACTATAATGCATTAACTAAGAAATAACCTTATGGTAAAGTGATGCCAATAAATCTCCTACATGAAACGCCCACTTGAAGACTGGTTTCTATGGAGACCATAATGTCTTGGTTCTGTTTTAAAGTATTTATGTAACCCCAAAGATTTGGAGCTATAATATTCAGAACACTCAACACAATCTGTTTTAGTCATTGTTCAAAGCATCACCGGAGCACAACATTCAAGTTCAATGACGTTAAACGAAAACAAGATACAAGGGAATAGATCACAGACTTTTGAAATGTTTGTATTCCAACAATATGAAGTCTGGAGAAGAGAGCAGAACACCGGGTACTTTATTATGGAAAAAAACGTGACATTGGGAAAAGTCTTATCTGGCACATACGTCAGTCTTTATACAAAAACAGAAGAAAGGCTACAAATCTTGATAATTTATACAAATGCACTGTTCCAAAAAAATATTTTTTTCTTCTTTTATTAAGTAAACTCTTTCTCTGCTCTGAGAGCACCAACCTCGACATCACCACCTCACAAAATCCCTGAGGAAAGACACAAACACACTCACTCCTACGGGTGCAGGTGTCTTAGTCGTGTAAGTCTGCATTGTGTGAGTCGATGTGAAAACTCATCTTGACAGACACACTGGGTACAGCTAAAAACAGCACAGTATTGATGCAGTCACAACCAGTACCACTAGAAACTACTGTTACACTGTGGAGGACAGACAAGACACAATCACGGTACGATTGACACTGAATACAATTTAAATGGTTTACTATGGTAATGTGCCAACTATGAGGAATGCACGTCCTTTAACAACATAGGTTTGTTATTCCAATCTAATGCTACTGCAGTCAGAATATTGCTTTTTTTGACTATGCTTTCATAATTACTCACTCTCATGTTGATCCAAACCTGTTCTTCAAAAATCATACTGAATTTATTGTAATGCCATACAGATTTGGAATGACATGAGGGTGTGTAAATAATTACAGGATTTTAACTTTTGGCTGAACTATACTTTTAATATTTTCTATGATTACATGATAATGTCCAATACTATATATATATATATATATATATATATATATATAGTATTGTCTAATATTCATTAATATTAGAAAGATCGGACTATATTGACAATTGTTTGCATTTGAGCTCAGTAATTTTGGAAGGAAAAAAAACTACAACAGAAGTAGAGAAAAGTGAAGAAACAAGATCGTCTGAGAGACCGTCAACACGAATGCATGAGAAATTCTGGATTTATTCCCTTTAAAATGCTCCCTTTACACACGTCTCAATGAAACAATGGATGAATTAGTTCAACGCAAAAATGCGTTTTAAAAAAGGGCATCTTGAATCAGAGATTTTTTTATACTTTTGACATATAACACAGAGCCAGCTGTTATTTTTCCATCAAGACAACACAAAAAGGAATAAGTTAATATTGACTCAGCTGTCCGACATGGAATTTGTTAGGACTTTAAAGGGATAGTTCACCCAAAAATGAACATTCTGTTGTTTATTCACCCTCGTGTCATTCCAAATACATTTGGTTGCTCATTTCCATGCTGTTGTAAAGAATGGGAACTAGATTAATAAAAGTGGATTAAATGACTTTCCTATATTTGTTACTGACACAAAGCTATCATATAGCTTCAGAAGATGAGGAGTCGTATGGACCACTTTTACGGTGCTTTTTTAGAAGCTCCATTGTAATTGCATGGAAAAGATAAAATCTTGTTTCAACAATTGTTTTGAGTTCCACAGAGGAAAGCAGTTTGTGTCGGTTTGAGGGTGAGACAATAAAGACAGAGTTTCATTTTTGTGTCAGAATTTTCATCATTTCTTTAAAATAAAGGTGAGAAAGTTCATATCACACACATCCTTCATAAAAAAACAATTGGGATCGTCAAGTAAGAGCACCAAGTTAAAGAGCAGGAACAAACACGGAATAAAGACTATCATGAAACAACGAAATCGCTGAATGACCTAAACAAGTTTAAACAAATAATTCGCATATTGTGATTCTGGCTCATCGTTTTCTGTGTTTGAGCAACAACATCATACTGTGTAACGTGTCATTTTATATATTAGGCTCCATTTATACACTCAAACATAGAAGAAAAATATTAAACCAACATTACATATAAACAATCCCTTACAAAACTATGGCTGTATATTGTTAGATGAGTGCAGCAAGTAAAAGTATTTGGTTAGGAAAACTTTGCATTTCCGGTCTGTTGAACCAATTCAGTCAAAAGGACATTACTAGCAGAACTAATGTCCACGTCCTGTTTAGATCTAATAAACACTACCATTCGAAAGTTTGGGACTTTTTAAAATGTTTTTTTTTTTTTTTTAAAGAAGTCTCTTATGCTCACCAAGTATGCATTTGATTTGATCAATAATACAGTAAAAACAGTAATACCGTTAAAATAAGTTATAAATTGTAATTTATTTCTGTGATGGCAAAGCTGAATCTTTAGTGTCACATGATCCTTCAGAAATCATGCTAATATGCTGATTTTGTGCTGAAATAACAGTTCTTATTAATATCTATGTTGAAAACTGTTATGCTGCTTAATAGTTTTTTGTCGAAACTGAATAGATAGCTCAGATTTTAACACAATTTATTTGAAATCACTTGTAACATTATAAATGTCTTTACGGTCACTTTCGAAGAAAGGAAACTTACTGTCCCCAAACTTTTGAATGGTTGTGTAACTGTGAATGAACACACTGCTAAATGTGATATTCTAACAAATGAACATTTCTCATCCGCATTTTAATTGGTAACGCAACAAGGAAATCAAATTCGCTGAATCTTTCTGTTACAGAACAGTTTTTTGCAAAGTAAGGCGAAGCTTGCAAATTCAATTCGCTAATTTCCTTCAGGCTACTTAGCTTATCGAATGTTCCTTTCCTGTCATTTTTGGCAAGGTACAGCAAATGGATTCAATTTCTTGATCTCAGAAGTTGCCGACCGCTAGTTATCTTGTGTCGTGGGTGTGGCGTGTCTGGATTGACAAAACATTGATGGAACGTGTAAAAGCATTCGCTAAAAAGTCTGCATCCCAAACCAAACATATCATCTGTGCTCATATGTACAGTGTCATTAAGTCTACAACCTCACAAACCAAAGAATTTGACACAATGGGTGTTTGCTTTTTACAGTTAGAAAGACTTATGACATGTTTGGCCTATTTACTTAATTATTTTGATGTTTAGATGATATGAATTGTTTTTGCATCCACGCGTTTCCATCAGCCATGATGTGCTCATTAAATATTAATGATTCCAATCATATGAATAGAGAGATGACATTTAGATGTTCTGTACATGCAGAGTATAGCCTCATGGGGGTTGTAGCACTCTCAATTACTTCTCAGTCTCAGGGCAAATATTGCCCTTCAAGACTATTAAGCATTGACTAACTAATTAACATCTAATCTATCATGAGACTTCAAGTATGTATCTATGGGCCACTTCAAGTTAAGGACTCCCGACACGTCTGAGGAGCTCCGCAGTTCTAGATTGTTCCATAATGTCTCCGTTTTACCAGACGAAGTCGCTCTCACAAGTTTAAGCGTCCCATGAGGTAACCCAGGTTTTGAAGACGTGCTTTGTCAGCCCTAGGATGTTGATTACCTCATTACTGAGAGCTCAGAGAGAACATCTTAACAACCTCAGAGAAGGTGCTCGATCAAATGTGTCCAAGTCAAGGAGCTAAGGTCCTTAAGCCCTGTTTTTCCATAATGTTCCACAGCTTCCGCAGGTTGGACTGAGTGATGGTGTCGTCCGGCTTCAACTGCAAGGCTCGTAGGTAATTGGCCTCCGCTTCTTGGAGTTTGCCATTGAGATGGAGAATAGCTCCGAGGTTCATGAGGGCTGCAGGATACTGTGGGGGAAAAAAAAAAAAACACCACTTTAAAGAAAAAGACTTTTGTTCGGCTAAATTTTGCAAGCAAAATCCATTCCTTCTAATAGGAATTTGTGTGAGGATGAATTTGCCACATTGACCAACAGAAAGCTACTTGGTCTTCTATGTGAGCTGTGCTTCATACATCTCTACGTTATGGACAATGGACCATGCAAAACTGATGTGATTGTATCTTATGAAGGCAAATAATAATGTTTGCATGCTTATTCTAAAACAAACCAAAGTTATATTGAATCTTTGGCAATTCTTTAATATTTTCAGGTTCACATGTCCATAAATTTAACCAGAAACTCTGTTATTTTACAGTCTATAACTCTTCTGGACCCACATCATCTATTTTACTTATGTCAGGGTTACATGAGTAATGTTGAACGCATCAGGCTTCAATGGAAACAATATGTTGTCTACGCTGATTCTTCCTGCATAAGGAGATTTCAATAGATGTATAAATCAAAATGAAGCAAAACTAAACCCAGCATACCATGAGTTCTTACATGGACATTCAAAAACATGGGCATCATTTCTTATGTCTAAAATATATAAGTTTGTGATTTAATCCAAAAATTCATGTTTTTGGACATGCTTCACTTGCCACCTCTGAAGGGAAAGTGTTGTATATTATCTAACACTCATGAGAGTAAAACTTACACTAACTGACTTTTTAGGCCAGCTGCCATCGTTTTCCACACGGAAAAGTAGAAAGAGACGGTCATTGTAAAATTACACAACGCGTAAGTAATATATTAGCACTATTTGACCCAACACGTAGAAGTCAAACCTCAAAACAAGACTGAGGGACGAATGAACTGCAAACTGTGGCATTAACTGCACTCAGATGACACGTATACCTTCCTCTCAAAACCAAATATATTCAAAGACATATTCAGCAACTTTTTCACTAGCTATCCAAGTTCACTGCAAGAAAAAAACCCGTAGAAAAGGTACTGGTAATTTTCTGCCAGGAGATTTTGTGTTTTTCGTTTTGGGCCGAAAAAGAAAAAAAAGGTCAAAAATATGATAAAAAATATAAAAAAGTCTCATTTAATTAAAAAGTCTAATATTAACACAATTATATATAAAAAAAGAATAAGAAAATAAGAAATTAATAATTATTACAAAAAGGCCAAGTGAATCCAGAATTTTTGGTTTTGGTTTTTCAGCCCAGACTTAATTTCGGTTCATCCCTACAAAAATTTGGTAAGACTTTATTTTAGTGCCCTTGTTTGACATGTTGCATGTAGTTACTACAGGAATAACAATAAATTATGCATTATTACGTGCAACTAACCCCAAATCAAACCGGTTACACTTTATTTTAAGGTGTCAGTGTTACAGTGTATTTATACATTTAAGTGTTGAGTAATAATAATTAACTACACGTACTTACAATAGGGTTATGGTTAGAATGAGGGTTTGGTTTAGGGCTAATTGTATGTAATTATGCATAATTTATAGTTATTAATACAGTAACTACATGTAACGTGTAACAACGACATGGCAGACCATAATCTAACCTCATAATAAGTACATGTAATGTATTAATTTTACTCCATACTTTATTTTAAGGTGTCCTTGTTTAAGTGTAATTATACATTAAACTATAATTAAAAATTACTTCATGTTAACATTTTACATTTGGCCGGCTATTTTTTACAGATAGGTTTTAAAGTGAGTGTATGCATAGAATATACGAGTTTGATTTGACCATCATGAAATGATTATGTGTATGATTAGTATATAAAATACATTAATGTATACATTAAAAACTTTGGTTTAAAATAATGGAATTATGCAGTTAATTAAATTCTTTAATGAAAATTACTTAATCTAATTTATTATTTTATTTTAAACCAAAATGGTTAAAAAAATAAGAAAGAAAAGAGTATTTTTGAAAAATTTGAAGAGATTCATTATACATATATTTTCACAACAAATGCACAGTGTAAAAACAGTTTCATATTATGTAACAATTAAAAAAACATACTAATTTTAGTTTACAAAATGGATTTAAAAGTCAAGCCAACTCTTATTTTTATGTGCATATTTGTGTTTTACTGTATGCTTTTAAGAAGGTTGTAACGTTTGATTGTTCTCCAGATGTTTGTAGAGACCCAACACTTTCTGCAGAGTAGGTCCTGTGCCTTTACCAGCCAAAAAATTTTAATAACATCACCACAACACAGAGCCTTTCTAGATACTGTCAGGTGAGAGGAAGTGAGCAGTGGAGGGGAATCTGCCCCACTGTGGCCTCCAGAAGTTTCCTGACCTCCCTCCTTCCTCTTCACCCTACACTTTAACCGCACAGTATCCCTCACAACACTATCACGGCATGCAGTCACAGCATCAGCAGTACCAGATGTGGAAAGGATCTTGGGACCTTTGTTGAAACAGCTGCTAAGGAGACAAACATCCTTGAAGACAGTGCAAAAAATCCAGACACTGCACAATACTGAAATAAAGGTGGCATTTTCTAAGGGAGAAAAATCAGGGTTTATTTCTGATGGCAAAGAATTCAAGAAAAATTGTAGCTTGAGTGCACTTCAAATTAATTAAAAATCACAGAGTTTACTATATTTGACAATGGCTGACAAACACCAAACATCCAGAAAACTTATTTGTTTCAACAACTATTCTGTTCATATATTTCCTAAAAATGCTGTTAAATAGAATATCAATGCTAGATCAATCAGTGGCTGAAGTTAAGGACAAAAGTATGAGTCATTTTTAACTTTTAAAAATTTAACTTTTTTCATTTTTTAAATGTAACATTTCATGCCATGTTTATTTTTCCTCCTACAGAGATATAATATACAAGAAAAGACAAAATTGAACCAAAAACTAAGTATACAAGTATACATATACTAAGTAAATAAGTATACATAGCCATCACTCAGACAGAGCTATTTTTAAATAATAATAATAATAATAATAATAATACATATATTTGTTATTTGTTGACTGTATGATAATTCACACCACCGGTGTTTAAAAAATGTTTTTGTCTTTGCTGCCATCATAAAAAAAAAAAAAAAAAAAATCTTAAAAAATGATCTCTTTAAAAAAAATAAAAAAATCTTAATCCAAAAGTCAATCTCACCTATAGCTTAAGCCACCCATCAGCAATCCAAAATGTTTCTATTTTTTACATTTTCATTTTACCATTCTGCACTTCCGTTTGGTTTACAAGGAAACTTCCTTTCAGGCAGCTGCACAGCAAACATCAAACATCAAACACATTCACATATTCCAAAGAAATCAAACAACTGTGTGTTTTGCGAACCTCACTGTACAATTTTCTGACATACTGCGTCTCTTTAAAGTTTGAGATTGATGCTGTGAAAACAAACCCCAAAACCGCCAGCAGAGCTTGTACAGTTGGTCACCGATACAACTTATGGGGAGCAGTTGAGTCACACCAATCAATTAAAGTCAACCACCATGTGTGTGTGGATGGCACGTGTCCTATACGTACAGCACTGCTTGGGTACTTACATTGGGTCTCAGGCTGGCTGCTTGACCGTAGTACTTCTCAGCGGCATCATTGAGGCTGGCTTGCCTGAAATAGCAAATAAACATTGAGTGTTACTTCATCCTGCCGCTCAAGTTTATCGTTGACCATTAAACCGGGACCATTTGTTGACTAACTTTAATGCCACAGAAAAGCTGAGCCAAATAGGGTTATAAAACTGCCTGACTTCACAACTTTTAAGCGGAGAAAAGTGCCCTTATTTCTTAGGTCTTGACCTACAACCTGCAGGATGCTCTTTGAAGATCTTTAGCTTCTTTACAATCCAAAGTTTTTTATTTCCCCCATGTAAAAGCACCCCAAATACATCTTCTAGCTGCTTGTACCTGCTGGTAGCAATATGTTCTCGTTGAAGTGAGTTCAATGACCGTCGGCCAAGACAGGCTGGGTTGTAATGATGAAAAAGAGCCGAAGATTTATGATAGATGACCGCTTTTCTTATCCTGGCCGGTTTTATAGACCCTCCTTCATCGTCAACTAAATTTTCTTGTTGAAAAGAGCTAAGGTTAAATGTTTCAAGAAATAGCCTTTTATTAAGAGAAAATAGGATGTACTGTACTTGAAATATTCAAGCAATGAGATGATGGATAAATTGTGCCTGTGGAAAACATTCCAGTTTCTTAACCTTGACATGAGAGAGACAGACGAATAAGGAAGAAGATAAATGAAGACATTGCATTAATAATATACAATTGAGGGAAAACAATCTACAAGTAAAGCTGAAGATGTTATGAGTTACAAAGAACAGTGTCATTGTACAGTGTTTCGGACACATGCTCTGTTGCTCATGTGGGCAAAATACATTTGAAATCGGCTTGCAACATTTCCCAATCCCATTCTCAACTCCTCTCATTTCAATTTTCCTGCCCTCGCTCTGCTATACTATGACTAAAAAAGCCAAAAATAAAATAAAGTGCTGAGTGGGAGAATGTACTGGGTCATAGTGAACTTTGAACAGCTAAACATAGTGTTGTCCTTCCCCCTGTACAGTAATAATTGCACATTTAGGTTGAGCTGCTTTGTGAAATATCACCTGACATAGAAGTAGGTTGCATTGTCTACAGTTTATCTACTAAAAATAAATAAATAAATAATAATAATAATAAAGGGAACCAACAAGAACACTAAGGTAATCCAAAATCCTATAATTCTATGAGGATGCAACCTGATTTATATTCATGGTGTATTTTTATATTATCCATATCTACAAATGATTGAAAACAGCCAAATTGCAGATTGCAGTCTAGAAATATCCAATTTTTTTAATTTTTTTTTAAGAAAAACCGTTTATAAAATGGACCAAAGAAAAGTTGCTTTGAAAAAATACCTAAAACATTAATGAATAATTATTAAATTAATGACAATATTTTCTAATCAGTTACAATATTAAATTATTTAGTACATTTAACATAATAAAAGATGACCTTTTTGCATTATTTATTTTTTTCTTATGCAGTATAAATGAGTCTTAAAATATACAGCTGCCTTCATTTCAGTGTTTGAAGATGTATCCATTTTGAAAAGTTAATGATTTATCGTCCTTCTTAAACCTTGAATTTTCCATAATGGCCTGACCTTTCTTGTACATACAAGGGTAAAAATGATATGTTAACTTGAAAATCGAAAGATAAAAAAAGTTACATAAAAATCTATGGGATGACCTGTTTTCAACAGTGGACTTAAGCATTTAAGTAGAACCATATGTTACCGTTCACAATCCACAATTCTGTTTTACAATCCTTTGCTCCTAAACGACGAGTCAGTGTAATTTTCACATTCACATGCACGCAATAAAACATGGTTTGATAATAACCACAATTGTCTGTAGGGACAAAGAATTCCCTTATAATCATCAGCTGGAAAGTGACCACCCTTAACAGTCAAAATCCAACAGTATTTAGGACTGGGTTGGTCTCCATGACCACAACTGCAATATATGGTGCAAATCTAAAAGACAGCATCAACTGGACCTCTACAGGTCAGATCTAAACTTCCAAAATACAATAAAACCAATGCAACCAAAACTGTTCCTCCATCTCACCACAATCTGCTCATTATATCATTCCAAAGTCACAAACCTTCAGAGAAAAAGCATAAAATAATTCACGACTTCTTCATGTAGACTGCGTCACATGAGAGCTTCAGTGGTAACATTTTATTGTACAAAGCTCTAGAAATTCTCTCAAGCAAATGGAGAGCTATGGGTTATGGATAATAATTTGGAACAATGCTCACAGGAGGCAGTTCGTCAGAAATCAGACAGCAATTGTCTTGAAATTTATTGTGGAAGGAGGTGAACTTCTTAGAGAAGTGGCGCTTTAAAGAAGATTAATTTATAGATGCAACTTGGAGAGGGTTTTAGCATGCTGTAGACTGTCAGAAAGCTGAAACCATCTCTAAGTAGATGCATTTATAAATGAATTTCCCTTAAAGTATTGCTGCTAAATACACTAAAAAAGATAAATAAGATGTGCAGCATGTATAATGAATAGTCTTGACAAAATATGATACTTTCACAGACAAACAAACAACAATATGGGAAATCTTGTTTGGAAGTAGTAAAGCTCGACGTAGCTTTTCCTTAGCGTGGCAGTGATACGGTTTGGTTGGGGTATAGAATAACCAGCGGCCGTTTGAAGCGGGCAAGGAAACTGATAGTAAGGAAACAAACTTGTTGGTGCAGACGGGCCCCTGAGAGCCATAAGAAAATGCTGCACATCTGAAGCGGCCTCGTACTTCCCCACACCACTCAAATCCGCCCCCCATCTGAGAACCTTCTACATGTCCTTCCAAGACAAACACACCAGGAACCTGATCTTCAAATAAGTTGGACCGCAAGCCAGTATGAAGGCAGGGGACACGGCCTAAGACAGAAATTAACAACCAAGTGTTCGTGTAGCATAAAGCCCCATGCAAAATCTGCTGAAGGGCTGTAATACTTTTTAGGAAGTGTGTAACTATATACCATGTGAACTGCATGTAGTAATTATGAGAAGTGTATTCAACAGAAACCTCGAGGCGAGGATATTAATGCAGGCTTTCCATTACATGTCCTGCGGTGCACTGCAATAGAAAGAAAGCATCCATACAAATGTTTAGGTAGAGAAAGAGAGACAGAGGGAGAAAGAGATAGAAAAACATCCTCTAATGCAGCGGCTCTCAACTGGTTTTGCTAGAGGATCCAGATTTGACATTGGACCTCCAAGTGGCACCACAACAGTACCAATATTGTTCATCGTAAAAAAAAACCCAACTTGTTTGTGGACCATTCACAATCAAACTGACGAGACTCTTTAAACTCCATTATAATTCATTAAATTCCGCTTTCTTTCATTCCAATTCAACCGAACCAACCGAACCAATGTGAGTGCAACAGGAAACATTTATGATTTTTCCAGGGTATTTAATCATAGTTAAAAAAAAACTTGTCTATATGGATTTAGCATGTCCTTCTCACCTGAGCATGTGAGCTGCACTGAAAACCACATCAAATTCTTCACTGTCCAACTGGGCAGCCTTCTCCGCCATTTCGGCAGCCTCCAAAAGCCGCGACTCCTCCAGCAAAAACTGACCTGAGGAAGAAAAGGGGGAATTTCATTTTATATTTGCTTTTACTCCCTCAGAAAGACAAATGTGAAATATTTCCTTTGGCTGTAGGACGGATAGTTTGGTCTGCCCTCTCAATGATTCTGTGAAACATGAGATAGCAAGGGCGCTGCACGCCGCGCAAACCATCTGACAGACCATTTGTTCAATTGAGATTTCTCCGATAGGCATGTTTCCGTGACAAATTAAATGCTTACTCCTGTAAGGTTGTGGAAAGGGGACCGACTGGGATCCGAAACCTCTGCAGTATCGTTGCTAGAGGCATCGGTCAAGACCGAAGTGGAATAAAAGCCTGTTGCGATTTGGCGAAGCGGATCTCCACACTCCTGAACACTGCTGGGCCAAAACCAAACATTTTTTTCCCAAATAGCAAATGGACCAAAGTAGAAACATAAGATGTTATGAAAAGAAAGAAAGCTTAAAGTGCCCCAATTATGGCCTTTCAGTAGGTTTGTAACAATTTTGCATAACGCCAGTCAATGGTTTTCATTGCTGCCCGCAAACATCATCAACCTCATAGAAACTTCTTGCTCAAGTTGTGATCTGTTCGATCAGCTACTTTTGCTCTAATTGATACGGTAAAACCAACGCCATTGTCGCTGTTCATATCGCCGTATACAAGTGCTAAACAAGCCTCCAGAGCTGAAATTCAGATACAATAATGGCCGTTTAGTTTCCAACATGTGCTGAAAGCCTTCGAGCAAACTGGGCAACAGATCTGACCAATCAGAGCAGAGTACACTCTTGGAAAGGAGGGGTTTAGAGAGGCCGAATCCTTTATCGAACCATTTCAGACACTGTGAAACAAGAGGTGATGTATATTATGAGAAAATTAAAGTGTTTTTTGACTCTGGATGCATGTAAACCTAATGTAGGAGACCTCCAAAACAAAATTAGAGATGTATATAATATCATAATTGAGGCACTTTAAACATTGTCATCAATTAAGGCATATTTGGGTGGCACGAATATTGCAAAAAATCTGGCATAAAGCAGCTAATTTCAAAGTATCTTTCTCCCTGTGGTAAATAACAATGTGGTCTATTCATGCAAAACGGAAAATACAAAGAAAAAGGCACGTTCTACAGGATGGTGGTTATACACCAGAGAACAATAGAAGGAAATAGAAGATCATCCTTGTGGCCTTTTGGATAGTGCGTGTTCTAAAGATGTCTGATCAGACACGTACTAAATAATATTACGCAGATGCCTTGGCAGCAATTGAGTGGAAAACACATTGTTAGGGTTAGCCAGTGATGCTGTGTTTTTCTAGACTAAATCCATGTGAGCATCCAGGGACAGGTCAACTATGGAAATCTAGGATTTGAGGAAAAATGACACTAGGAAGATTCATATTCTGAGATTAAATAAAAATGCATCCTAAGGAAAATTAAACTTTGGAACTATTGTAAATTTAAAACATATAGTGTTAATAAAAATATGACTGCATACTGTACAATATTAATAATGCACTTTGAATAGTTTAGTTTTTGTAATTTCTCACATTATCATCAACTAAAATGTCATTTCATTTTATTTCAACAATGGCAAAATGGAATAAAATTAATGAAAATGGCAGGACAAAAGTTGCATTTGCATTAAAAACTGGTTATGTAAAAATTAACACTTAAAATAAGGATGTGATGCACAATAATATTTTCAGAAAGGTGTTAAAGTGAAACAAAAATATAATAATTAAATTGAGCTCCAATAGTCTGAGTCTTGGTAGGAGAAAATGGCCGTAGGCTATAATTCGGCTAAATCACATTCATGCAGACAAACATGAACACTTGTATGCTTTTTCCTTAGAGAAATAAGGTCGTTATCTCTCTTTGCTCGCTGAGGCGTGGGTGGTTCGGTCTCACTGGAATAACATCTGTATACCAGGTACGCTTCAGATAACACCCAAACAATGACTTCCTGCACAGCGCCATTTATCTTGCTGTGAAAGAGCCTACAAACGTAACCTCAATTACAAGACTAATGTCGGCTAAAGAGCTAAAAGTGAACAATTATGGCCAATACGGAGTTTAGTGATACCGTACAAGGCGTTCCGACGTACTTCACAAATTTCACTACATCAGCAAAGCTAGAGCAGTTGAAATGTTTGGATTCATATGACCTCATTATTTTTGCATTACTGGATGACTAGCTAATGTCGTTTCAGCCCATGTGGGCATGTTTAGGAGAGATTAAAAGCATTACCAACCATAATGCATATAGCAGTTTCCTTTAGTAGGATCGAGCTCGATCGCCTTGAGAAAGAACTTCTCCGCTTCAGTTTTCTGACCCTGAAATAAAAACAAACAAATCATAATCAGGAATTTCTTCAGGGTAAGGTATTCATGGAATCTTTAATTTTTCATTTTTAACCTGATACTTTTTGACCTGATGTATAATGTTCAGTGGAGTAAAAGAAAACGTGTTTAGCAATTCTAGTGCCTAATGCTGCTATAATTGCACACTTGGACAGCATGAATAATTCCAAGAATTACCCTTAGTTAAATTTTAAAACTTAACAGACATCTTGCAAAAACAGTAAAAAAAGCTAAATTATCACACCCCCACCATACAAAATAATATTTCATGGATAATGCATGCAAGACAACTGTATATAATTCTTCAACTTATTTGGCTACTTACCAAATAAATAAATACATAAACATGAAGTATTGATTTAAAGAAATTTTATTAAGCAAAAAGAAAGCTTTAGAATGATGTGAGATAAAATCGAGAGAATATTTTGCAGTCATTATACAAAATTTGACCAGTGTCAAGTAGGCTTATTCCAGAGAACTGTGTTTGAAAGTGAATAAACTTCCAATGCATCTTAAAACTTAAAGGATTAGTCCACCTAAAAATTAAAATTCGGTCATCTGTCAATTACTCACCTTCACGTTGTTCCAAACCCATAAGACTGAAGATGAATGAAGGTATGAAATGGAAAGAAATGAGGGTGAGTAATTAAAGACAGATTTTTAATTTTGGCTGGACTAACCCTTTAAACAATACTGATTTCAGTCTGAGAGGCATCATCATAGCACGCTCTCATGATTCACTTGATTAACAGTGCATGAAGTTATCTCCAGACCAGCTGCAATGCAGTGATATATTTTTTATTTACACTGTATAATTTAAACCCCCAAAGCAGCGATGTGTAACTTTAAATCAATGTATTGCACTCACAGCCTATACTATATAGAGCCAGTGCTGTTTAGTGTTAGACATGGATGTTTTCAAACTTACACCATATCGAGAATGGGACAATTGACTTTTTTGCAATGTTTATGCAATGAGGAAAAAAATGGTTAAAGCCGTGGTGCTGAATAAAGTATATGTTATTCCTGTAATGGTAAAACTGAATTTTCAGCAGCCAGAAATCATTGTAATATGCTGATTTGCTCAAGATAGATAATTCTTCTTTTTCTTCTGACAAATTTTGAGCACTGTTTACTGTATCTATATTTTTTATGAACCCTTGAACTTGGCAAATAGGAAAATGCACACAGCTGTATTGTGGCATCAGTCCATTTCACAGCATGGTTTCTCGGCCGTCACAGAGAATGCGTTAAAGGAGGACATAAGGCAGCCATATTAGAGATATACTGCCCTAACGAAAGCCAAAATTTGAGCAAATAGGAAAGGAATGGTGCGTATGTGAAAGTCTGTACATTTTTTTATTTTTGCAAAGGTCCCTTTAAGGGCTCTTTGCTATTGAATTGTATACTGATGAGCCAAAATAACAAGACCAGTTCCAGGTGAAGCAAATATCGTTGATTATCATCCAACAAGGCTGCATATTAAGGTCTGGGTAGATTAGATTGTAAACAAACAATCAGTTCTTGTAATGAACATTTTGGATACAAGAGAAATGGGCAGGAAAAAAAGATTTGAGTGACTTTGACAAGGGCCAAATTGATATGGCAAAGTGACTGGAAGAGAATCTCTGTAACAGCAAGGCTTGTGGGATGCTCCCGTCAGCAATGGATGGATGTCAGCAATGGAATTTACCAACAGTGGTCTGAAGAGGGACAAACTACAAAAAGATGACAAGGTGTTGGGCGACCAAGGTAACGAAGGCGATTGCACGAGTGTTGAAACTGGAACGACATTCGGGTCACCTAGTCCAATGAGTCCCATTTTCTTTTACATCATGTGGATGGACGTGTAAACGTCCGCTATTTACCTGGGGAAGTGATGGCACCAGGATGCACTGTGGGACGATCACTGTAATGCTCTGGACTATGTTCTGCTGGGAAACCCTAGGTCCGGCCATTCATGTGGACGTAAACTTGTCATGTGCCAGCCACATACCTAAACATTGTTGCAGACAAGGTACACACCTTCATGATAATGGTGTTCCCTGATGGAAGTGGCCTCTTTCAGCAGGATAATGTACCCTGCCATACATTGTTCAGGAATGGTTTGAGAAACGCAAGGAGTTTTCCCTGGCCTCCAAATTCCCCAAATCTAAATCCAATTGAGCATCTGTGGGATGTGCTCGACCAACAAGTTTGACCCAGAGAGGCTCCACCTCAAAACCTACAGGGACTTGAAGGATCTGTTGCTAATGTCTTGGTGTGAGAGACCACAGCATATTAGGCAGGTGGTCATAATGTTTCGGCTCATATTATATAATATATATAAATTATACATATACATAAATTATATATATTAAAAGATGCATGGCCTTAATTATTCAAGTAAGGACATCCATCAAGATAAGCTTCATCAAGTTCCTGACAAACACATGTCAGTGTCATCCGCCGAGGTCGTGTTATCACTCTAAAGCAATATCCTGCTTCACCCCCTTTCCACTGAACATACACACGCCCCTTTCTGCTGGACCCCCTGACCCCTTAATCTGAGCATGACATCAGAGAGACAACAGACATACTGCTGTTCCAACGTCTCAGAGGTGTTCTCCAACGGATTCTGAGCCTGATTAGCGACGGAAATGAGAGAATTCAATAACGCAGCTGAAGTACTCATAACACACACACACACACACACACACACACACACACACACACACACACACACACACACACACGCACACACACACACACACACACACGCATGCATCCCTGGGGTTGGGCTCTTTGACCCGGCTCTTTGTGAAGGGAGGTCAGGGAAGGTCAGCACAGCAGGGGAAAGGACTGAGTTTCATCATGTCTCCTTCTTTCAACCCCTGACCGTGAAGATTTCCCTGTCCCCACCTGGAAATAATGCCTGGGACAATGTGATGCTGAATGAATGAACAATTCTTTATCCTTATAATTAATGCACATTTTTAGATTCATTAATGACATTAAGAAGACTGACAAAAGTCACACCATGTCTATACCAGATGCGGGCTGCGTGACGCGTCAAAAGAATCCATTATAATCAGAGATACTATCTACACTGGATGCCGTACCATGCGACGTGACACAAATTCCTGACAATAAACGGACTCCCCGTTCTATTTCCGACGTAGTCAGCAGTTAGTTTATCATGTTTATCATGTTCATGTTAGTTTATCAAGCGAAGACACTTTTAACTGTCGACAACGGTTGCGTCTGGTGTAGACGCAGTGTAACAGTGAACATGTTTACATCATTACAAAAAAATTCTGTTTCAAATAAATGCTGTTCTTTTGAACATTCCATCCATTCACAAAACTATTTCACAAAAAGCAGAACTGTTTTCAGCACTGATAATAGGAAATGTTTCTTGAGCACCAAATCAGCATATTAGAATTAAGTAACTTGAAGACTGGAGTAATGACTGCTGACAATTCAGCTTTGCATCACAGAAATAAATCACCTTTTAAAATATAATAAAATAGTAAACAGTTATTTTAAAATGTAATAATTTTTCAAATATATATATTTTAAGAAGACCAAAAGCATGGGGATATGAATATGTTGTATTATCTAAACCCATTTTAAATGGGTTATTATAGCTATAAGGCTGCCAAGTTAAGGCTTTAATTCAGTGTAATTAATTAAAAAAGCTATAAATTAAAGCAATTATTCATGACTTATAATTAATTGCAATCGTGTCTATAGTGTCTATTCTTCTACCATCAGAGAAGTTCAAGCTGGTAATACTTTCATTTCTGATATATGCATTTAATTAATTTGCTTATCACAATTAAATCAATTCCAAATTTTATTCAATTGACAGCACCAGTAATAATAAATGTAGCCGTTCAAATACTCTCCAAAATAACAAGAAGGTGCACTTACAAAACCACAGCATATACCATAAGTGGAACCAACATACAAATACTGAATTTATTGCCCTCTCCAACCATTCAAGTTTGTTCAAGGTCAGTGAACTGATCAAATCACAGCCAAGGCTCCCCTCACCCCTGAGAAAGCTTTATTTTCACCCAAAGGATTATGGGTACTCATGTTCTACTCTTCTTCTGCATCAAGCAGGCAGAAACCGCAAAGACCTGAAAGCTTTGAGCCGAAAACTTTGTTCAAAATCAATATGGCTCTGAAGTCAAGGCAACACCTTCTGAATTTGCCTTCACTCGAGTGAGTTTCATCACAGCAGTGTGGTTCTGTGATGGATTGACTTTGCTCTGGCCTCTTCAAATGGCTTCATTCAGCAAGTTTGTATAGTTTACTTGCTTTCTTTGGTTGTAGTGTGAGTTAGAGGCCTGCGTGGGATGGATTTTTCCCAGTCCCATTCCCGCAAAATATGTTACCTTTTCCCACTGCCACCCGGAACATTCATTTTTGTAATGCTCCTGTCTGCAAAAGCCCACAGGTAAAAGTGTACATAAGATTTTTTTTCAGAATGTCCATGAAATTTCCATTATATAATTCAAGTTAGGTAACCTAGCATCAACTTAAGACATCCCAGCATGAACACTCCAGATAAATTATTTGTCATTAAAACATCTACATTAGCAAACCACAGTTAATTTCAACAGAAAAGCAAGTATAGGCTACTGCACACGCGATTTGGTAGGAAGAAGGCGTGCAAAGAGCGCTCCCTTTATAATCTCTAAAAATCTGTCACTCATTTTAGTTAATCTAAAGTTCTGTTATAATCAATGAAACAGACTACACAATCAATCTCTCATAATGTCTATACTTTCGCGAACGTGCAGAACTCCACACTGAACAAAAACTTTGGCGTTTTGGGAGATGAGTGGATTCTAACTTAATCACTTCTGATTGGCCATTGAGTTTAAGAAATCAACAGACATGTCTATGATTGGCTACATTGCTCAGCGCGGCAAAAATGTGTAAATGGAAACCTTTGATGATTTCCAGAGCGCCAACAGATACGCACTGGACCGCAACAAATCTGTTTCACCCATATGCTATTATTATGGAGAAAACTGATCCACGACCAGCAGTTATGTGCAGGTTTTCCCTGTAAAAGTAATCAGAAGCAACAGCAGGCTTGCCCAGCTTTTACACACTCTATGCTTGCACCTGTAAATCATTTTTATTTTATTTTAATTGCTCTTGTGCAATATAGATGAATAATTCATTTGTTTTTGGATATTTTATTTTTTAGATATTTCTATTTTGCCGGAGTCCCGCAAATCATTTTAATCTTCCACGACCCGAACACACGAGTGGTCGCTCCCATCAAATCTAGTCCTGCGCACACTCTGTTGCATCGGGTCCCTCGGGAGCGGAGGCCTCTAATGTTAGTCCCTGGATTGGGTTGTTTGAGGACAGAGTGTCTTGGGGGTTTTAGTCAAATGACAGAGAAAGGGATGTCAAAGACAGAGAGGGACAGAGACAAAACCCTTTGATCTCACATTTATTTTTGGCTATGTGAAATGATGCAACTGACAGAAATGTTTGGTTAACCTAAACCGTTTAAGGAGTCTTGTAAAAAAAAATTTTTTTAAAAAAAATAACCGAAAGTGTTTCAAATTTGACCCATATTTGAAATCAGTTTTGGTACCAAAAAAAAAAAAAAAAAAAAAAAAAAAAAAAAAAAAAAAAATATATATATATATATATATATATATATATATATATATATATATATATATATATATATATATATATATATATATATATATATATATATAATATAATATACACATATATACATACAAATATATATATATATATATATATATATATAATAATAAAAAAATATCCCTCATAATAAATTATTTAATTATCAGAATATATTCTGATCCTGCTTACATTTCAGCAACACCTTCAGCTTTTTTGCCTCATTTTAGTGAAAGACGACAGAGGACAGGGGAAATGTAGAGAGGGACATCTTAAGGAAACAATGCAGGCTTGGTTTGAACTAATATTTCCAAAATGAGCACCACTGCTTAACAAGCCTGGAACATGTTCAACTGCTGTTCAAGTATGTTGACTTTAAACTGTACCACTAAGTAGTAGAGATTCCATCACATTTCTCATTTGATTTTCTTGCCATGCCAGCTTAATTGTGAAGTTCCATTTCTGCTAGAATCCCTCAGAACAATCCCTCTTTCAAAAACACACTGCTTTCCTTGTACTGTCTGCTGAGCTTTCAAAGATGGTAAATTAAGACATCCTGTATTTTCTTTACATAATCAGCTGGTGGTGGCCTCATGGATGAAAAAGGCCCAAAGTGGACCATATGGCCAGTGTGGAAATGAAAGGAGACAGACACAGGTAAACTCTCAGAACAGTCGCCTCCCCTCAGCCATTTTTAACACATCTTCTCTCATATCTGTCCGCACGGATTTCTGCTGAGTGAATTCAGAACCAGGGCATACATGCGAGTATTCCAGTCTTGTGTTTTTTTTAGCTAAATCAGTTTTTCGGTTTTAAGTTTTAAGATGAGAGAGAAAGAAAGAATGCCTTTGGTCTTAAGGGACTTTTTCTCGGTTAAGATTTATAGATGAAAAGGGTTTCTTTATATAATGGTATCTTCTTTTACAGAAAGCCAATGTGGGCTCAAGCTCAGTGCCTAAAGCGTATTTACCGCTTAATGAGAGAATTTTGTCTTCCAGATAAGAATGTTTATTGAGTTACTAATTGGTCATTTATCTGATGTCTCTGTTTTTTGTCTATAAAATGAAAGAGGTTCGATGTTGTTTGCGAACCCTTTGACTTTTTATATGGAAAAAAGTCTTCTTTTGTGTTCCACAGAAGAGTGAATCTTAAGCCTTCTGAACTAAAACAAGGGATAGTTTATCAGTCATCCTTCATGGTTTTTAAACGTGCAACCTTTTGTTTACCAGCCTAAAATTTTTTAGAGGACCTATAATGCTTTTTTATGTGTTCAACTTTCTTACTTTGAGCATATATGATGTTGCTGTTTGAGGATGAAAAAGGTCTGCAAAGTTACAAAGCCCATAGTCCACTCTCTATCTCTACTGTAGTAGTGTTTTTGAACTTCCGGAGAGGCCTCAATTATGGTCTTGAGCTTTTATCCGGGAATGTACAAGTCACAATATTCCTTATTTAAATAATTCCAACCCAAGGCAAGGTTGAGGCCTGGTTGAGTTGCTTTAGTAGTGTGTTGTAGAGACCTGCGCGGACTGTTTTCTTAAACCTGTTGCAAATTTAAATCGCAACTTACGAAGTTTAACTCTTTCCCATTTTTTTCTGTGACAATTGAGAATTGATTCCATATGTCTGACTTGCCTTGTTTTGCCACTTTATTTTCTTCTCAACTTCTTGTGTTCATTTCTACTACACACCAAATCTCACCGTTCCCAGCGGGTCTCCCGCTAAATTTTCTGACCGAGCACTCCCGCTCGCAACAAGGGTAAAAACGCACGCTCCAGTGAGATTTGCGTTGGGTCCCGTGGATCTCGTGGGAGCCCAAACCCAATGCGGCCCTCTAGTGTGTTGTTGTTATTTTTAAGTGTTAGTGTTTACGCCCGAGAAGCTGAAACTTGCGGTTATGGTAAGGGATGTGACATTTCCGAAACAGGCTTGAAGCGGTCGACCAATCACAACATACTGGTCCAGCCTACCAATCAGAGCACATTGTGCTTTTCAGAAGGAGGGGCTTCATTAGTAGAGACAGGAACTAAACAGTGATTAAATTTAAAACTTTAAGTGACTAAAACTTGTTTAGTGTTCGTTAGAGTGTGAGTT
Source organism: Zacco platypus (assembly GCA_038088235.1). Classification (NCBI taxonomy): domain Eukaryota; kingdom Metazoa; phylum Chordata; class Actinopteri; order Cypriniformes; family Xenocyprididae; genus Zacco; species Zacco platypus. The sequence continues at coordinate 20,603,451 of CM076075.1, read as the reverse complement.
TACCGTCATAGCCAGGAGCTTGCCGTAAGTGAGGTGCGCAGGTATATGGTCTGGTTTGGATCGGAGAGATTCCTTATACCAGTGTTCTGCCTCTGTCAGTTTGTTCAGCCTCATGTAGGCCTCTCCTGTGAAGGGAGGAGACAGAGGTCAGGTCAACATGTCAGAAGTTAAGGAAGCACATAAGCACCCCCCTCGTAGTGGATTATCCCATAGCAAAAAGAGGCAGTTAACTGAAAAATGACCCACAAAAAGTATGACGTTCGATGAAATGTGAACCTTTGTCCATTTATGTAAAATGAACGGTGAGTGAAATCAACATTAAGCTGGTGATTGTTTACTGAGCAGCTGATATTCAAATATTCATTAGATTAGCGTTTTGGATTTTTAAATGTTTTTGAAAGAAGTCTCTTATCCTTGTCAAGACTGCATTTATTTGCATTTATCTAAAAAAAATAAACAGCAATATATATTTTCTTTAATATATTCCTGTGATGGCAAAGGTACATTTTCAGCATCATTACTCCAGTCTTCAGTGTCACATGATCCTTCAGAAATCATTCTAACATGTTTCAGAGTCTAATATAATGCAAGATGAATAGAAAGTTCAAAAAGAACCGTATTTATTTGAAATAGAAATATTTTGTATAAAATACAAATATTTTACTTGCACTAGGTTCATCATCAGAATTAATTTTGGATTGAGCAAAAAAAAAGGTACATAAAAATTGAAAATAGGCTACATAATGAATAAAACAAATTAAAGCACAATTTACAAATTAACTGATTAACAATTATTTCAAATAAAAAACACTACGTATAAGAAACTAAATACTATGAATACTACTCTAAAAATACTGTGCCCCTCTGGTCTTCAGCTCAGCAACTTAAAGCCATGTCCATCTTAGCGCCAACCCTACTCTTATAAATCCAGAGGTAAAAGCCGACTCCTTTCGACACGAGTATAAACACACACTCCTATCCTTTAAACACCATCCAATACCTCAGCCAGCCTCAAGCTCCCACCCATCTGCAATAACACACACGCTCCTCTCAGACAGATTATTACAGAAGAGCGAATCACAGCTACTTCACTGAGATAACACAGCCTAAACATTGTTAATGTAATGTAATTAGAGCAAAAATAACATAAGCAAGGGTACGTGACTACTCTGGGGTTTCACATGACCCACCAGTCTGAATACAAGTCTGTCTGTGTCATGTTGGTGTCAAATATAGGACATGTGGGTCATTAAAACAGACTCAAGTCAAATAACTGGAATTTTCAGCTATTATTGTTAAAAAAGCTCGACATCTCTAATCACAGTTCAGAATTATGATATCAAACTGAACTCTCGACATGTTTGTAAATTAACATGCTAACAAGATTTTGAAGAAATACAACTCGGACGAATGAGCAATTGCGTGTAAGATTTGCTAAATGGGTCACTTCAATCATTAGTTTTGTGAAATAGAAATGTTGTTTCCAAAGAGTCCTAAGAGCTTTGCAATGACAGGAATAAATTACATTTCAACATATATTAAAACAGAAAAGAGTTATTTTACCATTGTAATAATATTTCACAATAGTACCGTTTTACTGAATTTTTGATCAAATAAATGCAGTCTTGGTGAACGTAAGAAACTTGTTTCAAAAACATATAAAAAAAAAAGTTACCAACCCCAAAGTTTTGAATGAAAAAAAGTACATATGTTGGTCTGTTTTGCTATTTAAAAGGATTGTTTAACATTTCGACACAATTCGATTTCCTCAATAAAGTTGTATTTGGCTTAGTTGGTCAGAAAAAACAGCTGACGATTTTGGCTGTTAAAAAGAGCTCGACACAGCTGAATAGTGAAAACAAACACAAAGAACACAAAAAAAACAAGTGAACAAAAATGAGCTTGGGGAGAAACAAACTCAGGGAAGAGGAAAAAAAATACAGAGGAGATAATTGTGAGAAAATGAGATGGGAGGGAAAGACTGCAAGCTGTGGGTTGGTAAATGTGTTGCATAAGATATTAAAATCCAACAGTTAGCTCCCATGCTTTAAATAAAATGGCAAAATGATTCTCACGCTCTCTGTTTTGTACAAAGCTTCTAACTTATCATGTTTGTGTAGCCGTTCACTCAAGCTGACAGAATCCATTCTATAGATCAAAGAAAGCTTTGGAAATGGGTTCACGAGAAAAAGCAACAATACACTTACATACCCACTGTTGTGAGACATGATAAAAAAACAATATGGAGATACACTTACAGTGTGTAAAGGATAATGTACAGTCAGTCAGTTTTTAATCACAAAATAAACCTGACACTGAGGGTTTGTATTGCCCTGAAGGGGTTTATTTTGCAATAATGACCTGCTGACTGTACATTATCCCACTTATTACATAAATGCTTACCAAATAAATACTGTATATGGACACGAAATATTGATTTATGTTGAAATATATTTAATTATCTTGCAGACAGCTTAACTAGCTTATCTTGTATATTTTATTATTTTGTATATAGCTTAAAGCCTTTGCAACCCAGAACACAATCAGCCTAGAAACAAGGCAAGACACAGCAACAATATTACATTAAATCATTTAATTATTATTATTATTTTTATTAAAGTTAATAGTATAGTGTAGTATAGTGTAATTTTATTTAATGCCATGTCAGCATCTGAGCATATTTTCAAGGCAAAAACTCAATTTACAAAAATACAAATATCACAAACACAATAAAAACCGAGCAAACAAACAAACACAGCAAGTAATATTATACAAGATTTTTTTAAATTAACTAATTCTAAAACCTTTTCAATCAAAATCTTACTAAATAAGTGTTTTATTCAGTAAGAGTGCATTAAAATAATCAAAAGTGACAGTAAAGAAATGTAGAATGTTACAAAAGAATTCTATTTCGAATAAAATACAATTATTTTGAGCTTTCTATTAATCAAAGGATCCTGGAAAAACAAATTTAACAGTTGCGGCAAAAAACAAAAAACTTTGCCATCATAGGCATAACACAGTAATAAGTTACATTTTAAAATATATTAATATAGAAAACAGTTGTTTTAAATATTAATATTTTTTAAACAATTTTTATGAAAGACTGCTTTCAAAAACATTTTTACAAATCTTATTGTGTATCTATACTAAAAACAGCACATATACAGCTACTGCAGTCATTATACAAATATATCTGCCTCGGAATCAAGTATTCTTAAGAGTGAAAAAGAGACAAACTTACCCATCATATTATAAAGGCTCTGTGGGGCAAACTGCCTGGGCATCTTCTGTATCGCTTCTTTATATACCGATATGGCCTCCTAAAAATTCAATAAAAAAAGCCACGAATATTAGCATAAGGAAGCACTCAGACTAAAAGCCTATTCATTTCGTAATTTTAATTTTTCTTTACACGAGTCTAAAATTCTTTTTTGTGTCCTGGGAAACCTGTTTGAAAAGGTTCGGAAATAAAGCATTGGTCTGCAAATGAAAAACTGTGGTGTAAAAATGGGTTGAGACTAATCAGGTTCAGATTTGGTGTGAACAGACAACAACTTAAGGGTTAAACTGTGCAAAGATCAACTCACCTCCTGGTGTCCCTGTTCATGAAGAAGCTTTCCCAGGTTATACAGGCAGCTGGTGACTGAGCTCTTGTGTGCATGAGGATCCTTCAGATTTTCATCTGGGATATCGGCACAAGTGACAAAAGTTCGCTTGGCCTCCTCTAGACGGCCCTGGTCCATCAGGACAATTCCTGTGTTCAAGTAGGCAGCTGAATGAGAGAGAAAAAAGGGGTGAATATCAGTGCAAAAGGTAATGAGGCTTATTGAGGCTCAAAGAAAGACCTCCACTGGGGCTAGTGGAATGAACTAGTTGATTTATGCAGATCAGCGGCCTGCAGTCTCGTCGATAAGGTGCCAATACATATTCACTATTCTCCCGGCCAGAATCAACTCTAAGTCAGCAGGGGAATATCCACTCCAGCTGCAGGCTTTATTCTGATGCTCTTAATAGACCATACATACACACAGAGCCACATGAGTTTACATCACAGGATGGGACAATCCATCACGACTCATGCAGCGAGCAATCAGTAAAAGTAGACATCCATCACTCTACTGAAGGCTCTGATCTCACACTATTACAGATCTGTTACACACGTCTCACAAACCAGCCTACATATACACTAGCTGGCCAGCTAGTTCATCCTGAAAACAGAAAGTCATTCTTACATTTGCACAAAATGTCATCCTTTTGAAAATCCCAAGGCCCCACAGCACATATGATCATTTTCTCCCTGGCCAAATATACTAATTTAAGCAGAGCAGCAATAATTTCCTCCCATGCCACTAAAAACAACATGAGAAATTCAATGAGAAAACTTAAAATGGACAAAAACAGCATATGCATTTCATTTGGATTTCGGCCAAGCAAATGCATCCATATTTGCCAGATAGTATGAAAGGATTGATTTTTTTCCCCCCTGTTGAAATCAAATCAAACGTCTATCACTCCTTCACAAGAGTGGAAACAGAACCTGCTTAGGCCTGTGAATAATCACCATTACTTATTTAATACTGGACTTCCTCAGAGAATGAACATACACACAGATCCACACAGACATTTCAATTTGTAGTTGCCTAGACACAGAAAAGACTGAGAAGGCTTGAAATTGTTTATAAAAAGAGGAGCTGTACTTACAAGCCAGCGTTGGCCTGCTCCCAATGGCCAGCTTATAGTAGTGGAGGGCCTCTGAGAATCTATTGTTTTCCTGGAGCAACAGACCGCTGCAATACAAAGGACGAAAAAAAGAAAAAAAAAAAACCCCACAAGAACAGTGTCAAAGTATGAGAAACAGAATTAAAGTGTTAGTTCACCCAAAAATGAAAATTCTGTCATTAATGACTCACCCTTGGGTCGTTCCAAATCTGTAAGGCCTTTTTTCATCTTCGGAATACAAATTAAAATATTTTTGATGAAATCCGAGAGCTTTCTGACCTCCAGTTGACTGCAACGTTATTACCACTTTCGAGGCCCAGAAAGGTAGTAACGACATCATTAAAATTGTCCATGTGACTATAGTGGTTCAAATTTAATGTTTCGAAGTGACGAGAATACTTTTTGTGTGCAAAAAACCAACAAAAATAATGCCTTTATTCAACAAAGAGAGTAAAAACACTGTGTAAACAAAAAATAATGAGCCAGTGTTTGGAAGTAGAACCCGGAAGCACTGCACTGTGTTTACTACCTGAATAATGTAGGAGACTGACATGGAAGAGAAAAAATTGTGGAATAAAGTCATTATTTTTGTTTTGCACACAAAAGGTATTCTTGTCGCTTCATAATATTAAAGTTGATCCACTGTAGTAATATGAACAATTTTAACAATGTCTTTACTACCTTTCTGGGCCTTGAAAGTGGTAATAACATTGCAGTCTAAGCTCACAGATCTCATCAATAATATCTTAATTTGTGTAACGATCAACAAAGGTCTTATGGGTTTGGAACGACATAAGTAATTAATGACAATTTTAATTTTTGGGCGAACTAACCCTTTAATTAAAATTGACAAAAAAAAAAAAAACTATTATAGTCACCACATTTATATCTAAGTTGGTTCAATGATATGTCAGTTACATGACTATGAAATCGACTTCCAGAGAACAAAAACTAACAAAGCCCTTGAACATTTGAAAAAGCTGGAGGAAAACAGAAATTATTCTGCAGAAATCATATTATAATAGTTTTGAATAATTAATATTTACTTTCTTATTTCATTGATGACTATTATTACCAATAATATAATGCAATTTATTGTTAAAGCACTTGCAAGAAAATGCAGTGTGCAAAATCTGTCACACTAAACTCAAGAGATTATTATGCGCTTGTTGAAAAATTGATATGCATCAAAAATCGTTTTGTAATCAAATCACGACTCTCTGAATTAAAGCCAAATCAAATTGTGAGGTGCCTAAGGCTTCCCATTCTCACTGCTTTATGTGGATAACTGAATATCCTAAACGTGTGTGGTTTATGAATTATGTATTAAGTGTCTTCATGCCCTGTCTGTGGGGGTTAATGTGTCTAGGGGGTCCCTGTCACCGTCCTCTGGAAGGCTAATGAATCTGGGGACAGTCATAGTTCTGGCCTCTCAGGAGATTTCCTCAGGTTTAATAGGACAGATCGATAGAGTCTGCCACGAGGAGAAAGTTCGCTCACTCACAGGTTATACAACATGTCAGCCATGTTCCTCCGGTAGTACAGAGCGTTCCTATATGCTCGCTCGGCTTCCGCCACCTTTCCTTGGTTCTTGAGGACGTTTCCCAAGTTACCCCAGGCTGAGGAAAGAGTGAAACATATTTAAATTAATAAAATAAAAGAAATGAGTGTAGACACATGTGAAATCGATGGACACTAATTTGTTTTTTTCCTCAGAAAAAAGGAAACTAGGCAAGTATGCAATCAGATATTTATATATATAAAAATTATTAAAAATTTAATAAAAAATAAAAAAAAAAAATATATATATATTTATTTATTATTTTTTTTTATGTATCTTTTTTGGTATTGATTATAAAAGTAAGGCAAAGCCACACTAGGAAGGCATTTTCAAAATTTTTCCACAATATTATATTGTGGTTTTATAAAACACGTATTTAGCAATTATAACTTGCATGTTGCAGTGTGGTACATTTTTGCAAGTAATCCAAATATATAAAATCGTAATTTCTTTGTTACATTATTTGTTTAATCTTTGATGTGGTCTCCAGATTTGGTTTACAGAATGTTGCATTTTGGTTGTGGTTGGGTTACAGAGCAACATTGTGAAGAGTCTGGAAATGAAAATGTTTTCATAACAGTAAACTGGATACAGAAATGGAAATTCACAAAGGTTAATACTGCTTACGAGAAACACAAGCGCGGGGGGGGTTTAAATTACATTAAAATAATTCAATCTTAGACGCTACCCATGCATAGTATCTGTGCGATGAAAAGGCACGAGAGTGCCATAGCCTGTAAAATTGGATCACGGGGAGGTAATTACAAACTCATATTGATGCAGTCTGGCTTGATAAATGATTTAAATGAAATTGTGATAATCAATTCAAGAGATTTAGCCAATTGAGATAACGGGCTGTCGTTAATAGATTGAATTCAATCAAAGAGGACGATAATTTAACAGTTCAGTGGCTCTCCTCCACACACAAAATGAATTTGATGCATAAATCCATGTGAGTGATAAACTGAGGGAACTTCTAAATGATTCTAATGCACTAGATCAATTGCTTACAATAAATTATTGTATTGTAATAATTAATATTATGTGTTAATGAAAATGAGCACTTTAAAAGACATTTGTGGTTTTGTTTTTTATACTTTACAAATGTCAATATCACTTAGTTAAAAAAATACAAATAAATGTTTTATATTTAAATTAAAATCTTTGAGAAATAGACCACTAAACTCTTAAGAGTTGTACAGAAATGAAGAGATTCTTAGGAAACCTCAAAACTTTTCATGATGAACAACTGCCATTTTTGGTTTGCAGTAGCATTTATTTATTTTGGGGAAATAAATGATCGCAACACATCCTGCTTTCACCCCGTCAAGTAACACTTACCATCTCCTGGTTGTTGTACAGTTGATGGATGAGAACCTGACTTTCGGTAACTAAATACTACAATATGGCTGAATAAACTAGAATTATGGTCTGAACAGAGCAGGGTTATTATAGTCAACTAAACTTAAAACCATAAAAACATTTTTGATACATAAAAAAAATATTAGTCTACTGAAATATAATAAAAATATATTTAAAAAAAGAAAACTTTTACTTTAGCTATTTGCCAAGGCAAACATTTACAGTAGTATAACTTTAGTTTATGTACTAAAATAACTAAAACTAAAATAAAAATGAATTAAAAACTACATAAACATAATAAAAAATGACAAAAAAACAAAAAAAAAACATTTGAAATGAAACTGGAAAATATAAAAATAAAAACTAATTAAAAATATACGTATTATATAATAATAAAAATATTAATTCAAACTATAATATAATCTCAATGATATTAAAATAACACTGAGATAGAGAACAATTTCGAAAGCGTCTTATAGTGATAATAATATCTTTGAATAATTACAATATTAGTGATGCACTGGTAGGTTTTGTTTTGGGCAGATACTGATTTTAACAAAAAATCATTTGGCCGATTCCATTATCAATACCGTTATTTGTCACTTGCTCTCTTTTAAGTTTTGTCATTAAAATAGATAGTGTTTTTGTCAAGTTTTAAATGAGCAAAGTTCACATCATCATCTTTCTAATGAACATGGATCAGATCTTTTAACATTTAGCAGGCCAACATAAATACATAATTACAACAGAACAAATATACATGCAATAAACAGTGCTTTTTAGGTAGGTTTATCAGTAGTTTTTAGGTAAACAAATATAAAACAACACGGCATATTTTCCACACTACAAGTTAAATACATGTTAATCCTTATTCAAGTTAATGAAGTTATTTAGTCAAGAATAATGAGCGACTGTTTTGTCTTTTGTTGTCAGATCCAATACACTGTTACACAAGCGACAGTGACAGTGTTGCACAGTTCAAACGTTTTCCCAAACGTTATTCACTCTAACCCCGGAAGGTCCTTATTGGTGAGCCCTGCTGTATTTTCTACAGATTTCATTTTTAATTACCCAAAAGAAAAAACGTTGGATTTTACAACAGACATTATACGACTAGTGCTTTCACGCAGTTAATTATTAAACCATTGGTTTGTTATATCAGCCTTTTTCATACTATAGCCAATATGGTGATGGTTGTAAATTGATCAAAAATCGGGATGGGATGGGTGAGATGGATGGATGGGAGAGGATGGATGGATGGATGGATAGATAGATAGATAATAGGGAATAAAAACTTGGTAGAAAAGACATGAAACTGGAGATTGAATCTCCTGAATTTATTGGACTGTATTAAAATTACCTTTAGCAGGGTTCACAGATATTCCTGACTTGTATAGCATCTCCTCGTTCTGCCAGTCACGGTTCCTCAACACTGTCTTAATCCCAAAGAGAAGGACCAGGGCGGCAGAGAAGCCAAGAACCAAAGTTCTAGAGGACTTCCTCCTCATTCTAATGTATAAAGCTCTCATCCCCACTGCTACCAACAGGCAGAAGCCCATGCTAGGGATGTACAGTACTCGCTCCGCCACCACGAAGCCCACATAGAAGAACAGGTTGGTGGCAGGCAGGAAGGGAACGGCCAGTAGACCCAATGAGAAGACCACCAAACTCTCTGTGGTGGGTAAAGATGACGAATAGTGTTTTGCAGTGCCGTTTGTTCCATTCACGTGCACTGAGTTTGAGTAAAAAGTCGAGAGTTCATAATCAGAGCAACAACTGTGTCCGTTTGTGGACTTCCCATTTGCTACATGATGGGCTTTACCATTGGTCTCCTTACTTTTGGTTGGATATTGGCGAAGTCCAAACCACGCCAGCGCCAGAAGCGAGGCGTAGAAGGCAATGGTGTGGAGGTTTCGCCAATCTGCAATGCTCCTCAGAAGAGGCAGGGCGTCCATTGACCAATCAAAACTCAGCATGTCAGGGCACAGGAGGAGCCAAACGTTCATGGCGGGGAGGAAAAAGAACGTTAGCGTTCTAGTCAGGAAACAGGGACAATCTGCTGCAGGGTTGTCTGAGTTGGAGAAGTTTGGAGGTTTGTTGCCCATCCAGTAAAGACGGCAAGCCAGAAGGACAATACCCCAGAAGCCCAGCAGGAACACGCTCAACAGCAGGTGCAGGTTCTTCTTCTGAGAAACAAAAGCAAGAGAAAAAAAAATGATTAATTGATTATAAAAAATGTATGATGTTATAAGGCAAAATCTTATTCAAAGTTAAGCTAGGCACTTGCAAATAAAATTATTTTGCATTGATTAAATAAAAATGAATGTTTTATGACAAAATCATAGGGAGGCAATTTCGGCAGAGAAAACAAAAAATAAACGAGAAGAAACTGACTGGAACATTTCAAAAAGGAATCTTTTTTTTCTGTATGACTTCAAACCCTTGAGCTCAAGTCTGGACAAGGTCTTATTAGTAAATCAACACCAAGAGTGACCAATAAGTCAAATATTTCCAACTTCATTAAATATGAAATAAAAATTAAGAACAAAAGCAGCAGATCCAACAGTAAGTAAATTGAGACGGGGAAAATAAACAGTGCAGTGCAATCTGGAAGACAAGCAACCCTTATGAGCAATTTGTTGGAGTTTTAAGTGTTATTCAATACATACTGTACCACATGCGCATACTACGGTTTCATTGTGACATCAATCCTTGCGAGGCCTGTGATGGTTAACAAGAATCAGACCTTTGCATCTCCAGTCACTGCAAACAATTTAAAACTGTTGGCCAAATGTAGACACTCATTTTCCACATTTTTCAGAGAGGCCAGAATAATAAACGTAGCGCCACTGACTGCTGGTCAGCGAGTACAGCTTGACGTCACAGCACAAGGCAGCGCTGCATTTATCTCTGTCTCATACAGCCGGCTTTTACAGACTTTATAAAATAAACAAGATATGGCCTCATAAAGGTGCCAATCCATCATACCGCAGTGCTGATATTAAACACTCCAGCATGAAAATGATTTCAGAGTATTTATGGAGTGTTTGAATATTTTACACGTTAAGTAAAAGGGGGGATATATTGTATAGTTCCCAGTAGAGCAGCTGCAAAGTTTTGTACGCCTTCTTTTTCATGTTGATTTTGGATCGAGGACACCCTCAAGCAATTTTATGACTTCCTCTAAACAGGGAAGGCAAACAAACACACAAATGATAACTTCAAGGCCTTGTCAATTGCCATTAAATGGATAGTTGACCCAAAAATGAATGTTTACGCACTCTGATGTCGTTCCAAACCTGTATAGCTTTCTTACTTCAGCAGAACACAAAAGGAAATGTTAGACAGGATGTTGACACTGTTAATTCCAATACAATGAAAGTGAACGAGAACAGACACAGGCAAATCACAGATATCATATGACTTGTACGTCAAATTCAAAGTTAAATGAAACCATATGAAAATTTCAGAGGAACAGACCAAAATTTAAGTCATTATTTGCTGAAAGTCTTCATTTTTGGCATCAGTGATGTAGAGCTGCACAATTAATCACAAAAAGATCGTAACCTCGCTTCAAGCACCCAAACGATCTTATTTTATTAATGACAACGATTCGCCCACATCTTTTAAACCTTTGACAAAATCATACTGAAACATTCAATGTTCGTGCTGCCAGAGAGAGCAGTTTTAAACCACACATTAATTATTTCTATGTTACAAATATTCAAATTATCACAGAAGTACTGAGTTAAGTTAGTATAGATATAAACTGATGTCTACAATAGCGATAAAAATAGAGCAAACTTGGCACGTCAAATAAGTTGTATCAATTACATCTTACTCCACTAGACTTATTCCACTTATTCCACAAGAGAGTGGTAAAATAAAAAATAAAAATGTATAGTCATTGAATAATTCATTCAAAAGACTCAAAAACACTAATATATCCAGTAATAAAACAAGTATTTACTAATGAGTCATTGAATTCATTCAAAACCGTTTTTTAAATAATTCAAACATTTTCCAGCAATTTGTATTTTGTCTGAACCTATAGAAATTACATGTTATTTTGTTTGGTTGTATATTCAGAATCATGGGAGAATCGTGATCTCTATTTGAAACCAAAAAAATCGTGATTCTCATTTTATCAAGAATCGTGCAGCTCTACAGTGATGACAATTGCTTGTTTCATAAGTTAAACAATGCAATACAGAACTTTGAATGATTTTTGAGATCTTTTTCAGCTAGCAATATATTATATGGACTATTTTATACCAGTTTCATAGTACTTTTTGTCAATTTTAGAGATTTTGCCTCCATTCACTTTCAATAAATTTAAAAGAACAGTATAAATTTCCTTTTGTATTCCACAGATTTGGTGAGAAAATGGCTTTTTTTTCATAACCCTTAAAAGATGTTATGTACAGTACAACTGGAAAATACTCATATTAAAGATTAATGTGGGAAATATCAACAAAGCATTCCCCCTAAAGGTGATTTGTGAACAATTTTGTCAGTCCAAGACGCCAATTATTGTAAGTTAGAGATTTTTTTTCCTCCCTGCTGACTCACTAACAGAATGATATGAGACAGCAAGTATGTGTTCAGCATTAATGTCCAGCTGTTCCATGCAATATTGATTTTTTGTCCTGTTTTTGGTCATTTCTACTTTAGACGAAGATCACATTATTACTCACAGGGGAAATGTCTGTAACAGGTCACTTCTCATGTAATCACGTTATGTAGCACAGATGTACGGAGCATATCCCAAATGGCATTCCATAAGTCCTGTCAGGCTCTCACATGCCATCAGAGACGCTTAAAAATAATTAAAATTATTAATATATATATATATATATATATATATATATATATATATATAAAATTAATAGATAAATAAAATGTTAAATAATAAAAAAATAAAATAACTAGTATTTTTAGAAATGTACTTTTCTAATAGGTAAATAAAACAAATGAAAAAAAAGAAAAGAAAAACCTTGCACCAAAATTGTGAGAGCCATTAAAAAGTAAGCTCACTCTTTCATTTTGCAGTACAGTCTCAATGTCTGTAAGACTTATCAATCTGTCACCAATTAAAGTTCAGGACAACATCAAGTTAACCACCTGTGTCTCTTAGTTCCTGTGACATCTGTTTAAGTTTACTGACTGAAGGCATGATGTGTGCATTAATGATCCTGAAAGATGAATAAGCAATACAACTAACTACAACAATAGCTTGAAAACGTATCAAATGAGTAAGATATTACACACAATAAACATTCACATGAATAAAAAATGGTTTATATGATAAGATCTCAAGGTGTTTTGATTTCATGCATATACGGCATGACTGGCTGTTTCAGGTGGAACACGCATGTCCCAGCGGAGTGAACTGTAGGCTGAAGGGAAGAGGTCGTAAACGGAAGGTCCCACAGGGGTCTTGAAGCAGCAGGCTACAGAGGCCAAGCGGAACTGTCCGACTGAAGAGAAATACAGAACTGCATCCAGGCAGGTTCTACATCTTAGAACCCAAACCGCAGTGGTATGAACGTTACAATTGCCCACTTACATTATTAAATAAAGTTAGACGAATATACTGTAGGCAGATTAACTAGAAGAAAATTTGAAGTAAAACACTACTGCGGTAAGTAGAGTTCGGCCAAAAAAAAAAAAAAAAACGTTTTCAGACACGACTTTCATTTAAGCAATTTAATATTGATTCTTAAACTAGCAATCAATCTTTTAATTGATGTTTTTTCAGTGGTGTACGTCAGCTAGCTAACTATGGAAACACAAATGATACTTTTTTCCCCCACAAATAAATGTGAAATAATTTTGGGCACAAGTGGTGATGCTAAATCCATTGGAAATTGGTGCAAATACCCAGCTCTAGCAATTGTACACATGTAATTAAAATATTTTTACCAATAAATAAATAAATAATATAAATAAGAGCATACCTAAGACTGAAATTACCTACACAATAAAATTAGTCTGTACACTGTAAAAACGAATTGTTGGTTTAACTTAAAAAGTTAAACATTTTGAGTTCTTTGAAATTAAAAATTTGAGTTAATACAATGAAGGAGATTGGTTTAAATCATCAGAAACTCAAAATATGTTATCTGAACTACATTAATTATCCAAGTTGATTTGACAAAAGAAAAAAATGTTTTACAGTATGTTCAGCATAAAGTGTTCATATCTCCATTTAAACTTGGTTTTATAGCTAATTTCAGTTTTGCTTTTTATATTTGGTTTTTGTCAATTGTATTCCTTATAATCTAAAAAAAATGATTAATTTTAAAAATGTCCCATTTACATTAATAAAAGCATTCAAAATTTAACTGAAAGTCATGAGGTCACTAATATTTGCACATATTTGAATAGAGAATTGCGATTGTTCTTCTTATACTTATTCAACTATCTATAGCTGTCTTTACATATTGAAGACATAGTGTTGCTTCTGACTGAAAACAGGATGCTTGCTGAATGTCATGATAACATCAATGGTGGCTTGGATGTGGCATTTTATTTATGCAAAAAAGCAAAAATTGGATATAACTCTAGCTACACTTTTTGCTGCCTTGCAAGTATTGCTGTTTCCTTGGTTACACTTGAGAGTCCTCACATACTTCCCTACATCTGTAATACACAGGCAGTTCATGTCCCTAATTAGTGAACTACACATGAAAGCGACAATCACACAGCATATAGACATAATCACAAAATTAAACTCTCGGAGTCAAATAACTCATTGCAGGAAAAGGCTTTCAAAATGTCTTCACAATGACACTTCTCTCCTGAATGTTTCTCTTCATTGACACAGGATTTTTATATGGGCCAGGAGATGGGTTGATGTATTACTCTCTTTATCTAGCACTGAAGGACTGTTAATTCAAACAGATGAAAGTATGAGAGACATTCATACTTTTCAACAGGTATAAATCTCTGCAAATAAGTATGTTGATGGGGACGCATCTGTCATTTTAGTGCAAGTACAAGCGAATTACTGAACTCCACATAACCCTGTCAGCAAACCTCACGAAAAGCCTTGTAAATATGGGCTGTTTCTTGCACACACACAAATATATAAATAAATAAAAACTCAACTCTATACATATTAGCGGTGGTCTAACAGAGCTTTAGCCCAGAGGGGGTGAGATAGAGCGAGTGAGACAGATTGTGGAGCTCTAGCGGAGGCTGAAGATGTGTCAGTGAGGTCATGGGGGAGTGTGAATGCTTGCACACAGGATTCTCGCTGGATTTATGAGGCGGCTGCAGGTTTGGGACTGCGCAGGCTCTCAAGAACCAGCATGGGTTTTAGCACTTGCAGGTTCAGAGCCAAAACACATAGACCCTGGGATTTGCGTAGGTTTGAATCTCTCTCTCTCTCTCTCTCTCTCTCTGTGTGTGTGTGAGATGATACGAAGATACTAAATGTTAAGATACTATGCTTATAAATTTAAGTTGAAGCGAAGAAATAGAATTACTAACTGAAAATAAATAAAAACAAAAAATTACATTATAGTACACGCACACATATACATATATATACACATATATATACACACACACATATACATATATATATATATATATATACATACACACACACACACACACACACATACATATACATATACATATACATACATATACATTATGCTGATGCAATTTTTGCTGAAAAACTATCATAAAACCAAGCTCCGGCCTACATTATTTCCAGCTGAATATGCCGTTTTGCTTGTTTTGGTAATGCCATTTCTTGTTGTTTGTCAAAATAAAATCAAAATGGATTTTAAACACACCGAACACAATGTACTGAACACAATGACTACATTATTCCTAAGAAAAGGAAACTTCATTTCCATTTCCCTTTCCTTTTTTTCATTCATATGAAAATGAAAAGTTATATAGTGAATAGGGAAGTTAATTGGCCACTGAGTGGAAAGTGACATTTCTGTGCTCCTGTTTCTGTGTGCGCAGCACGATCTCCACTTCAATGAGAAGCGCATTGACAGGGAACGGTGATTAAACTGACTTGGAAATACCTGTGCATTAAACAGTATTATTGCACACCTTCCAACCAATCAGAATAGAGTATTCAGACAGACAATGGGACAAGTCATATTACTGAAGTAAAATTTCATGTTGAGTTTTCCTGTTGGAAAACATTCTCTCCAATTCTCACAACAGAGAGCAGGATTATGCTGGACTAAATGTGGCTGTGTTTAACTAAGCGAAAATATCCTCAGGCTGTGTGGAAAAAACTAACAAAAACAAACAAACAAACAAAACAGAAAAGAGTATTAGAACACAAACACATAGCAAAACTCTTTCACATTAGCTGGCCATCTGACAAACAGCAATTGACACTTCTAGTCTGTCTAGTGTCTAGCACTGGGTAAAACACAGTGGATCTAACCGCATCCATATGTGCACACACTGAAGACGTTGCTATTTGCATGTCTTAGCAGAGACGTGCCACCAAAAGAATGGACTCGAAGCACTATCATACAGTACAAAAAAATCAATTCTATGCACACAATGTTCATTTCCCTGTAATGGCATTTAATTCTCTAGAGATGAGCTTGAACAGGGGAATAGAATACGACAGGAAGGCAGGAAACCATCTAGAAAGGCAGAACAAAATCTGATAACACTAGAGCCTTAGAGAACGACCACCAGTCATAGACAGAGATTTCAGTGCTTGGCTCTATCTCCATCATCTCCCGCATAAACTAATACATAAAAGTGTCCATCTTCATAATACTGGCCCTGTTTTCAATGTCAGCCCTTCTGCAGCCTAATGTGGAATTTAGCTTTTGTCTCTTTTTTCCCCCTCTCTTTTCTCTATAATCCAGTTTGTCTTGAAATAAGTGGTTTAACACTGCCCGGTAGGAGGGATGCAGGCTTTCTCCCTTCCTCTTATTGTCAGTTTCTCTCCATCAGTTTGAAATTAAACTACTAGAAACAGGCATATGAGGATAACATCCATGGAGATAAAGCACACAACAGACCAATTCAAAAGAAATGTGAAAGAAAGAAAATCATTTTTGGCAGCAATTTTTCCAGGACATTTGGGATAAAAAGCAGCTTGCCAAAAATTCAATCAGCTCTGGGTTCTGCTGCAAAAATGCATGTTTTCTATTTTTTGAGATTTATTGAATGAGAAAGGTTAAAAAAAAAAAAAGTTAGTTTTTAGTGTTCTTTTTCTCAACTAACTACATGGCCACTATTAAAATTATATATGAGAAATAATAAAAAAAAAAAACATTTAAAAAATAATGCTAAAAAGTGAATTTAAAATAGGTAAGCTGTTTTATGAATAAGTAAAAATGTACAATATAAATAAAAATGCACAATTAATTCTTAATACTGATTACTTGAAAAATATACTACAACTACGAGCTGCTAAGAGATCTAAATGTGCATTAAGTTTAAGTTCTTAAGCACCTTATAACAATGATTCATGATACATTTTTTGTTTACGTTTACAATATATTTATACAAATTTAATATTCAAATGGCAAATAATATGTCTTGATGTAGCTCTTAAAATATGTAAAAAAACAAACAAACAAACAAAATCCAGGAAGGAAATTAATACATGCAGGTTTTAAAATGCTGATAACAACACCATAGCTACAAAATAAATAATAATAAAAAAATCATTAGAACTCTTATCTACTCTTTGCTACAACATAAATCAAACTCCTCCAATGCCCAGCCGTTCAAACAAATAAAATGCACATGACTGGAAAACATGCAAGCCATTCTGTCAGAGCGAACACCCCGTGAGATTTGTAATTCAACCTCAACGAGCTGAATATTTACTCTGAAGCTGCTTTGAGCACAGTTATAAACGGATCAAGAAAAAACAGCCCATCAGCCAAGATGCCATATGAGGATTTAGCTTTTAAAATTCACTTAAACCAACAAGCTGCTCTCATATTATGTCCAGATTGCACTTCTACCAGTGTATTTTGAGCGTTCCTCAAAGTTTCAGAGTAAGGAATATTTCTGAAAATCTGTCAGTGTTTCCAGTTCTCGAGTGCTAACGCATGCCTCATCGCTCTCGGATTCAGCCTACATGATTGATAGAATTGGGAAATGTTAAATATTTGACTTCCCTTCATGAGTAAATTGTCTGTAACCAAGAGGGATTTGGTGAGAGCAGTCTCGATGGATAAAAGCCATCGGGATCTGCACTTAATAATCCGCTGTTCTTAATGAGACTTTTCACATGGATCTGCAACTTTGGGCCTAGAGACAAGTGTAGATCTACAGAAGATGATTTACTGAGCTCAGCCTCAGACAATAAACCTTCAAGCACTGCCATTAAAGATTTATGAAGCCATTGTCCCATCCTACAGCATATTTTTATACATGAAACTGTTTTATGTTATAGCATTCATACATATCTTGAAAATGATCATGGAAAAAAATATAGATTGAGACAAAAAATGACTGGGATCGTTTAGATTCTGCACGAGAGCTATGGGTCAAAGTCTGGAGGATGAGACTAAGTGACCAAAACAAATAAAAATTGTAATCAATTTGTAAATTATATTTGGAATAAAATAATAATTCAGGAATAATCCTCAGGATTTGACAAAAAAATAAATTAATGGGAACTCGTAGCATTCATGAGCTCAACATAAAAGCAGCAGCAAAAGGATGCAGGAATTACACTCAGACGAACTGTGACATTTATTAAAGAGGAAGCTAAGATAAGATAAATAAATTAAATTTGAGGGACTGAAATGCTGAAATGTCACACGACATGAGATTGCAGAAAACAAAGAAAGGCAAAAATTGAGATTCTTTTCATTACCCGATATACCATTTGAAATTATACCACAGACAACCAATAATGATTGCATTGCTCTGTCTAATAAAAAAATATGATTATGGTGGAAAAAACATCTTTGGAATTGCTTTTAAGCAAAGAAAAAAAACAAACAAACTCAAAAAAAGCAAAAAAAAAAACAAACAGGTGATATCATGCCAGAGCCTTGTTATGTCTCAGAAAAAGCTCCATGTGCCACAACTATCAGCAGAGGAACTCTATAGTCTATAGTCTATAATCACACTCCAGCATGTTTCCTTTAGGGATGTGCCCGAAGACAAAAGACCTCATTCGATAAGGCAAGGATAATGGCTTCAAACCAAATTACCAATTCTACCAAATAATAGGAAAAATATTTGGCAGACACTGTCACGCCTCCAGTTTTGTGCTTAACCGCTGAAACTGATTGACACTTAATCAAACCCCCTTAATTACTTTACATTCTCAGTTTAATTCATTCACATTTTGCCTGTAAAAATTAGTATTTTTTAATCTTAAATTGGACTAACATTAATAAAATAAAATGTAATATATATATATATATATATATATATATATATATATATATATATATATATATATAAATTCACAAAATTAAAATAAAAACAATGTCTCAGTTAGTGGGACTTTTTAAGATTTCCCTACCTGAAGATGTGCCAGTGTTCCAGATGGCCAAAGTCCTACAGTAATCATTCCAGCTCAAACAGGAATGTGGTCAGATAAGCTGGCACTACTGATATGCCAAGTGTAACAAACTTCGCAAATAAATGGATAACAGATTTCTAAATTCTCAAGGTGAATATGTGGGTTCATTTTTGCCTTGCATTGGATGGCTAAGCAGCAAAGAAATGCAGTACTTGCAAAAGAATGAGAAAATAATAATGGATGATTAGGATATGAAAAACATTTATCATGAGAAAGTAATAATCTTTGGATTGCAGGTATAGACTCACACAGAGCTCTAGTTTGAGCTGATGAGAAAATGAAACTTTATATTTAACAAATAAAGAGAGACATTTATTACCTAGCAAGGCTATAACTGTGGAAAACACAAAGGGGATCAGAAAGTTGAAGATGGAATGATTTTGGCCTTGGGTTTGCTTGCTTTCTAAACTGCTCTCTGTATTTCAGCCAGGTCAGCAGTCCGTTTCGATCACAGACAGAGAAGAATGACATTTGAAGGATTTTTAGGCCTACACGCCAATGCATTAGAGATTTCCAAGGTAGCCAAAAGAAATGCCTTGGAGCTATGCATCACCATTCACCAAAAATATGAAGCTCAACCACAAAAGAGGAAAATCTGAAACGTAAATAAAGTGATGAGATTGAGAAACCTCAATCCATTCAAACTCAAAATTGCTCCCTGTGAAAAATTTATTGAGTTCAGCCACAGAGAGACCTCCGAGCATAAACTTCTGCTTCCTAAATCGCTGCTGTTTATTTAGCCTGAATGGTTCGGCGAGCCTGTGCGTGTCCACAATCCTCCGCGGCAGTTACAAGATACTGATTCATCCCTTTTAGAGGTCACTAAGGTCAAGGTGAATTTCTGCAAAAACCGTCGCCATTTAATTTCTACTCTGGAAATAACTAGCATATTAAGCCATATATCCGGACTGCACCCAAGTTAAAATTATTAACACAGGATGTCTGTGAATTCATACAGATTTGAATGGGATTAAGATGTAGTTCATTTAAAAATTCTGAAAAATTTATCACTTTTATGTTTCTATTCATACAACGAAAGTCAATAGGGTCCAGTGTTGCTTTGGACCTCTTAGACTTTCAAAATATCTTCTATTATGTTCCACACAAGAAAGTAAGTCATACAGGTGTGGAATAACTGAGTAAATGAGATGAAAGAATTTCACTATTTCTTTAAAGTGGGATTTAAGAAAAATCACATGCTCCGTATATGTGCATGAATGTGAATTAATATATAATTAAAGCATTACGCATTTAATTAAAAGAAGGAATTAATTAAGGTGAGGAACAACAAAGGTCAAAATAAATGAGAAGTGTACAAAATATTTACAGCACAATCACAGACATTCCAATCTGGATCAAATTAGATTTCTCAGAGGAACAGAGTTAGATGAAACACAGCCCAAACTAAAGAGAAAACGATGAGTATATGAAAGAAGTATAAGAGACACCAATTTAACCAACCTTATCTCCTCTGGTAAATCTACTTTCAGGGTTTTTGCAGCTTCACAACTTGGCACTTTCACCATGGCAGAATTTGGATGGGCTGTAGTGCCGAGTGAGACCTCCTTTGCACCGTCAGCACTGCTCTCCGAGTCTAACAGCCTTCCATCCTTGTTGCTGCATCAACATATAGCAAATCCAGGGCTGTTTGCATTGGCTCTGCTTGACCAAAGAAAACACGCTGGACGTGATTGAGTGCCATTCGACAAGCTGTGGTATATGGCAGCCTGTTTGTGTATATGTATGTGGCCACCTTGAGGTCATACTGTGTTCTATGCTATGCTTCCAGCAAATGTATCTCAGTACTAAGTACATACAATGAACCTGAATCTTTGAAGAAAATGCTAAAAGCTCCCATAAGACATTGCTTTAAAAGCCTTTCTAAGGAAATTATGGATTCCTGAACACCACACTCCATCTTCAGCCAGACCAGTGCTGGACCGGAGGGGACAGGCAACAATAAATTAACCAGTCAGCAACTACAACCCAAACAAAGGCTTACTTCGGCCCAACGGTTTACATCAGGGCTTACAGTACAAAGACTCCTGCCTCTGAGACTCCTTTGAGACACAAAACAAGACCTAATCTGACAATTTTCTCATTATTAACCATGTATTAACCATTTTTCAAATACAATGGAAGTGGATGGAGACCACAGACAGCTGTGTTCACTGTTTGCATTCACTAATATGCAGGGGAAAAAGCAGGTCATACAGATTTGGAACAGCATGGGGGTGAGCAAATGACAAAATATTCATTTTTGTGAACTCCATCACTAACTATTATTCTTTACTAACTAGTATACTGTAAGAAATACTAACTTCAGTCAAAATATAACTTCAGATAGGGGTGAATTCAGGTTGATTGGGACACTTTTCCCCAGTCACCTCAATAGCAAAAAGTGTCCCAATCAACCTGAAATCACTAATTTAAATGGGCCATGAAACCCACTGAAATAAGATTTATTTGTATGATTCAATTATAACATTACTGCATTTAATAATGGAAAAGGGTTAATTAATGTGAGGATCACTATCTGATCTTTATCCAGAAAACTGGCAAAAATCTCTAAATCAATAATTATATAAATAAAAAATAATATTCAATAAAAAAAAAAATCATTTTCAAGGATCAAAATAAATCTCTCAAAAAATATATAATACAGAAACTAAAGATGTTCCTATGAAGATGGATTACACGAGGATTCCTGAATGAGCCAAATGTAATTGGTAATTATGTAAATGTAATTTTCTATGCAACTTTTACCTAGGATTGTAATAAAAACAGCCATGTTTGATTCGCACAGGATTAAAATCATAACGCACATCTGTGCAACACAAATGTACCTAAAATCCTCAGGAGACAACTAATCCTAACTAGTCCCAGTTTGCACAGAAAAAACACTATATTTGGAAATTAAAATCAGTGAGAAGAAGAAAAAAAAAGAGAGCTCCTGCTTCTGTGGGCAAATATCTGCCAAAAAGATATAGAGAGAAACATACAGAGAAAAAAAGAGGGAGAGACTATTATTAGAAGTAGAGTGTGGGAACATTACAAACTTTCACAGCTTTTTTTTTTGGTTGTTGGTGTGTTCCTGTATTCTTGGCTTTTCACTAAGTATCTCAGCTTGATACAGCTTTCATTAAAACTATTAAGAAATAATACAAAAGCTGAGCACTTTCCATTGAGGGTTGGGCTAACTATTCCTTTGACTTCTGTATGTGTTCAGACACTTCTAAGAAACAATATTCATCTCACATTCTTCTCATTTTGTTGTGTGTACCACATTGCTGCTGAATTATAGCTAAATCAAAATGTCAGCTCTTCAGTACAAAAAACATCACAGCGCAGAAATACTGCTGAAGTGGCAACCAACTCTGACATTATTGAAAAATGGAGCCCTTCCAGTCTATACAATATTAGCATTCACGTCATGAGTAGAGGCTTCGTGGTTCTGCTGCAATATTTAATAATTCCAATGTGGTACAACAAAGAAATGAGAAATAGACTAAGATTACTTACAGAACACTTTTCTCAATCACTGAGATTGAGTGATCCCAACACATTTCTTTAAAGGGAACCTATTATGCCTTGATTTTGTTTTTGAGGTCTACGAAAATAGGTTATATATATATATATATATATATATATATTTTTTTTTTTTTTTTTTTTTTTTTTTTTTTTTTTCTTCATATATTTTTACATTGTTGCAGCAGCTCTCTTGCGAGTCTGCCAGTAATACTCTGTTTACTGAAAAGTGCGATGTGCTCTGATTGGCCAGTTGGACCAGTGTGTTGTGATTGGTCAACCTCTTCAAGTGTGTTTCGGCAATGTAACACCCCTTACCGTAACTGAGTTTAAACACACTACTAACGCAACTCAACCAGGCCTCTTTTTTTTAATTTTATTTATTTTTTTACATATGACTTGGCGGGAATTATTTAAATAGGAATTGCGTGATGTTTCAGGGAGTTTAGAAACAGTGTTTACTGATATAATGAATAGCTGCCTTTGGACTGGACTTTGTAACTTTGCAGATCCTTTTCATGCTCAAACAGCAACAGTACGCAGTAAAGAATGTTGCAAAAAGAACAATACAAAACAAACAAAAAAAAAAAACATAATAGGACACCTATAATAACTGTTTTCAATAACATGACTTTGCTCAGCCAATCTGAATTTGTTGACTAAATATAAGATATTTATGGCAGCAATTGGATTGAGTCAGCTGAGCTTCAAAACTGTCCAATTCGTAAAAAAAAGAGAAAAAAGACGCTTACTCTTTTTAGATACATCTTTGTTGTAAATGTTAATATAGTGCCACATTGTAAATGGACACAAAACTATCAAGAATGTAATAATGCTGTGAGAACTAGAGAAAAAAAACAGCTGTAGAGCATCATTTTTTGTGTACATTAGTGTAAATACAATGTACACACGTGAAGTGAGAGTGAAGTTGCCCCGCAGACGCCCCTGTGATCATTAATCACACTGCTTAAACTGCCTCTTTGTTATGATAATGAACATTAATTCATATTTCTCTTCTCCCTCTTGGTTTTATAGAAATTAGTGAGTAGCGTATAGCACAGAGATCGGTGGAGAACGAGTCCTACAGTATGTACCAACCACCTAAGAGATCTCACTCCAAACCTTTAGAAATGATTCAGAGAAACATTTCCATTTACATATTCATCATTCTCTAAAGTTAGATCATAGATGGCCTCATAAGAGAGAGCTCATTTCTGCTGCAGTGATAAGGGTCTTTGTATTAAAGTGGGCATCAAATAAATTGGATTTATTTTGCTCCTTTGAAATAAAATAATTCCAATCACTATGTAGATATACTCTAACAGAATTAAACACTTCCTTCCCACTCAGATGATTTTATGCAAATTAAGCCACACAAAAAGGTAATTTAAGATTCATTATAGTTGATTTCTTCCAACTACTGAATTATCAATTATTAAGCTAATGAGTGTCTGTTTGGCAAATTAAAGGTGCACTATGTAGTTTTTTCGTCCGCTAGGGGTCGCTAAACTCTTCAAAACAATAACAAAGGTGTAGATTGATGACACAGTGAATATGGAATCATGGAACTTGTCATCATGCCGATGGATCTAATAATATTTATGGGGAAATAATGTTTATGGATGAGTGAATGCATGTTTTTAACATGACTGTGGTATGAAGCTGGGCGTGGCCGAGAATGGCGGATGCGATTGCTAATGAGAGACAGATATCAGTGGCACACGCGAGTCCCGAGGGATATAAAGAATCGAGGACATTTCATTCTACCGAACAACTCGCAAGTGCTGAAATACTACTCATACAGGTCAGTTTATTTGACTAATTAAAACAGAGGTAACGCAGCGTCCAATGTTACACTATCAAACTAAACTGCATTTGAGTGTGTTGAAAGTTGTAATGTTTAGTATTAGTTGAAACTCAACAATAAGCTAGATCAACATTAGATTATCATACTGATGATATTCTAACACTTCATCGTGTTGAGCTATATAACATTGATTAGTCTTATGTAGCCTACATTTGCTTACCTTGTCTAATAATGTGCAAGAGCGCCGTCTGTCAGGTCGAAGTTTGTCGCAAAGTTTACTTGCCATGGTCCATAATGTTTGAACAAAACAGTAGTGTGCCGCTAGACGTTATGCAGCTGTCTGTATTTGTTGTCATGGTTACTGTGCAGTACAAGCAGAAACCAGGGACAACGCATATATTACGTCATTGACAGACGCAAGTGACAAGAGAGGGACAGGGCACTATTTAAAATTGTGAATTTCTCTGAATTTACAAATTCTTGGAAACATTTAGGATAATGTAACTACACAGCTGAATGAAATATATAACACTGTGCAAGTGTATATTATATGTAAAAAAAAAAAAACATATTGTACCTTTAACAGTGTCAATTACAAAATCTACTGACCACCTTCTCAAAGGATAAATAGTTTTGTGGGTCAATACTATGCAGAAAAAAAATTTCATTTAATTTTCAGTGTCATTTACAGTAAATAAATTCTAGCATGTCCAATTTACATATCATCCATTTGTCTTAAAGGGTTAGTTTTTTGGGTGAACATAGCCTTTAAAGGTAAGGTGGAAAATGGTAATGTAAAACAACACTATGGTACAAAAGTACAGCATGTGGCCCCTTTACACAAATTCCTAAAAGGAGTTTTAAGCCAGAAAAAAGCACCAAACAAAAATGCCATCTCTGAACGATTCTCTTCAATGCAGCCAAATGGATGCATGGTTCAATGATCGTGCCATTTAGCTGAAGCAAGAAATGCAAAATGGCAGCACTCTCTAGAGTACATTGCATCTACAGGCTCGCGAGGAAGACGCTGTGTGTGAGAGCTGCCCTTTAAAACGCCACCTCAAGGACCATCAGTATTTGCAGAGCAATGCATAATCAATTGACAGAAACATTCCTTAGCAAACATCGCATCAACATACATAGCCTTGATTCTTTGTGTGATTTTTCAAACGAAGGATGCAAATCTAATTTCGACCTCCAGATGCTCTGCTCGATGAACGAGTAATTACATGAGTGGGCGAGTCGGCTGAGCATAATGCTAATTGATAATTAGGGAGTGAGAAATGATGAGTAGAAACAATAAAGTGAGCTAATCTGCAAGTAATTTATTTTATTAATAAGATACTCCTCCAATAAGAGAGAAAAAGCTTTCACTGTTGTAGCTCATTATGTTTTTCTTTAGTCTTCACTGCAAACCTTAGGTGTGGAGATTATTTTATATATATATATATATATATATATATATATATATATATATATATATATATATATATGGATATGGATATGTAGACAGATAAATAAATAGATTGCAGTGCAGTATGGCTTGTTATCAGTAAAAACCCTCTTTTGAGCTGCGTCCTTCAACTACGGATTCAAATCAAGTTAAGAGATGAGCCCAAGTCTCGGTGACTAATTTTAAAATGCCACTTTAGAAATAGCAACGAAGGAATGCTGAGTTGGTTCATTGAATGTTGTTGTATTATGTAGAGTATTATGAAAGAGAGATAGAGCAAGTGAGTGTACTACCTCCATCTTAATTACCATTTTTTCTTAAAGTTTGAATGTCCACTGACGAAAGCAATATCTTTGTCTAAGTATCCTTTTAATAGATTTCCCTTGACATTTGTGAGTTGCCTTTTATAAGGTGTTGTTTAAAGAAAAAATAATGTCCTTGTTTACAACATTGTTTCAGATCATTTCAATATAAAAGTCTTTGATTTCTGACTCACTCATACATATAGTCTTTACCACCACCAAATGGCGTAATAATGTAACTTTCACTGAGATGGAAATGAGTCACTAGCAAAGCCTATACAAAAGCAGCGTTCTAGTTAGCATAGGATTTAAGTTAAATAAAAATATAAACTTATGAAACTTAGCTTTGCCCTTAGCCAAATCGATTTGGTCTGAAACATATAATAGATTAATAAGACCAAAGACTGCATTTTGATATACCAAAAACTAATTATATCCCTTATCTACATAGGAGCCAGCAGCAAATTCATGGACTGACCGAGATAAAGCTGTTCTCAGAGAGTATGAGCGCTGAATGGTCGCGGACGGCCTCTCTGAAAACATCTAAACAATTTTTAAATAGGTCCTATGCTTAAATAAATTGCATATTTGAGGTCTAAACAACTACATTCTCGCCTAAAAAGTTCTTAAAACTACATTCTGTGATACAATAACAGTAGAATTTGTAAAACTATAGTGGGTTTTCTCCATCGCCATTGATGCTTGCTGTGAGAAACGCTGGATTCCGGCAGAAACAATTTTAGTGATATGAACTGTGAAGCAGTGACCGTGTGATATTAGTAGAATATCACATGGCTGGAAAAGGCTCGCAGCCAATCAGATTCAAGAACCAGAACCAATTCAAATCTTGGGTGATTATTTTGTTTTTTTTATAAAACAACAACTTAAATAAAGACATTCCAAAAAATATATATATTTTTTATTAATCATTGTCAGAACAAAGCTTGTATATTGTGTTTATTGCAACTCTGAATGAGTTCATTCAAAGGTGAAGCAAGCATGTCAGATATCTAGGTCAGCCAAAACCAATCAACTCCACCTGATCATCTCCATCATACCAGATATCTCCAAATTATCAGTGGATCATCAACGCTGCTGTGTGGCTGTGTGGGAGAGCGAGGCTCGTGTTTCCAGGCTGCATTAACTCAAGTCTGAGGGTAGACAGCAGAGGAGAGACCCGCTCACACACTAACCACAGAGCACTATATATAGAGGATGCATGACAGATCATTGGATCTAAGCTCTCTTATGTATAACTCTGGGAAAAACAAAACACTGAAGTCTTGAAACGCTTCGCACACACCTCTCCGCAAAGCTGAGGACACATAAATTAAATCAAGGAAAAGGCAGTGATACAGAATACATTTTCACAGGCACAAAAGAAATACTTTTTGTATTATCTCAAAACCCTCTGCTTACACCATAAGAGCTTTTTTGAACAGTGGTTTGAGCACTTTACACCAAAATGTATTAAATTGCTTTGTCTGACTCAGATTTTTTGAATACATTTTATAAAGCTCTATATTTCAATACAATAAAAAAATGTAAATGAAATGTATCATATCAAAACAAACATAACACAAATGAAAGAAAGAAATAAAGAAAGGATTGTTTAAAACAAAACAATTAACTGAAATATTTTTATTAAAGAGATACTATCTATCTTAAATAAAAATATATTTTAGTTAATCGTTTTGTTTTTTAAAAAAATACTTTTCTTTTTCGTTCATTTTCTCTTCTCTTTTTCATTTTCTCTCTTTCTCCATTTCTCTTTCTTTCTCTCTCTCTATTTCTCTCTTTGTCTTCCGTCTATTCTAGATAGATAGAAATGCCACCGTTTAGCAAAAACCAAAGTACTCTCTTTACTCTCTTAAAATAACTGATATTCATTAAAATATGGTTATTAAAAATAACCTGATGTTTCATCTCTAGAACAGATGAGTCCAAAAATGTGAAGAGGGCACAAGGTGGCACTGGAGAGCACTCTGCCCACTCTAGTATTAGACTCCGCCCTTTTATGCTGATCAGTTAGAGAAACCAAAACGGATTTGGGTCCTTCACACATTGTCTCCATCTCTGAAATGTCACGGATATTGCTGTGCTCTTTTGAAAGAAGTAAGAAAGAGTGAGGGCAAAGGGTGACATGCTCGAATGCACAGCAGGGTCACCGCTTGCGCTGACCTCAACGACACAGCAGATTCTATTAATTCATGATATATGCGTGCAGAGAGCTTAGCATCTTCCTTAATTCAAATTCCATTCTATTGTGAAAAGGGACCAGAAAACAAGACAACAATAGGAAAAAGAATTCGGTTTGCAGACAAGTTGATTCTTGAAGCAGCAATACAGACCGATATAAATGTGCTCCTGGTGGGCAGGTGCTCCTGTACGGGGTCATGCCTACAAAGCATCACTTCATCATGCACTGACAGAAGGCATTAGAGCATACACATGCCGTCTGTGTGAGAGTGCATATGTGACCATGTATTCACACAAGGACATGCAATAAATTCACACCTGTTCCTTTAAACACAGCCACCCACACCCAGAGCTGAACTTAACACATGCTTCATTGACATACCAGGGCTTCCTCCGACCTGAACCACCCACACAGTATGACCACTCGACTTATTGAATACCACGTTGCTCTTATTGGGAAGAAGATGGTAAAAACATGCTGCATTAAAGCATGAGTCTCATGGCCTTTACTTTGGGTACCGAAGTCAAAATGTTCATTGATGTTTTTAGTGGTTTTCGAATCTCTTTTCAATAAAAACAAGTATATTGTGATATACATGTAGTTAGACCAATTTTTATGGAAGCCCATTTCTGACACATAAGAAAAAAGCATGGTTGATAAATCATAATGAGTTAAGACAAAATTATAAGTTACTAAAGACAGACAAAATCAAGTCAATTATGACCCAAATAAAACAAAGAAAACAAACAAACAAAAAAACTTTTACATGTTATATGACTTAGTATCTCATCTTTATGTCATAATTGACCCTTTGCGGGTAGTTTGATTGACAGGCGATCTGACCAATCATAACCCCGAATCCGCCATGTTGTCCGACAAAGTGGTCAGGGGAGATTAGTAGATTAACGTTGGTGAACTTGAAAATTGTGTACTCACGTTTTTCCGTGGTTGAAACAACATTCCTTCTGATGTCCATTCATGTTTATTTGATGCTATAAATGAACTAGTATGAAGAGATGTTGGTTCACGAGCCGATTGAAGGGGCTACCGCGATCTGTCACGACACATTAAAGAGCCACTATACGGTATTTATTGTTTAAACTTCTTTAAAAAAATATTTGAAATATGAAACTGTTTCATATCAAATGTAACTTGCTCTGTCTTGTCTGTCGACTCATTGTCATTGTCCTCTTTGCTCCAAGATGTATTTTTTACTTCGTGAGAACAGGATGTGTGGCGTGAGAGAGCATGGGTTGTCGGACATAGCAACAGTAACTAAAGGGAGCGGGTCTTTGCGAAGGGTCAATTATGAGTTTATCATAATTTCGACTCTCTCAAAATTTAGATTTTTTTTATGTAATTATGAATTTTCATGTAATATCAATTGCGATGTACAACTATTTCTTTTGTGGTGGAAATGGAATTCATAATGTTTGTTTATATAACCCACTATTTCACATACTGCCACTGCATAATTTATTTACATAAATAACTTATTTACTACTGTCTAGATTGTTATTGATGTCTTAATTAATCTTAAATAAAAAGATAAACAACCGATAAACAACTTTTCCCTTGTACAGCACAAAGCCATGCAAATTTCTGTCGCAAAACACATTTACCTTATTAACTTACCAACAATGCTGTTTGTATTGTGGAAAAACAGTAAAATTGCCAAGTCCTCAGGAAAGACATTTTACAGCTTAATGCTGATGAATAAACATTGTGATCTCATTCTGTAAGGTGTGTATGCCAAACGTGCTGTGCTAATTGTATCTAACTTCAGTATCTGTTACTGAAAATGAGCCTATTAACTTGTTCCAGAAAATGAGCTAATAAAACGGCATTTTCCACATAAAGATAAACTGATTACACCATAAATGCAATACCTGCCAGTGCCAACAATGTTATACGTTAGGGCTGGATTTTAAAAACCTACATTCATAGTAATGTAGGTTTGACCTGCTCTAAAAATTCATTTTGTTTTAGACTGAGGGTTACAGATAAAGTTTGAAAATCTGCGTCAATCTGCGAGTATAAAATGTAAAACATCTCAGCAGGCACACTTTGATTGGTTGTGAGCGTGGAGGCTTTTTTAAAAGGGTGAGCAATGACCAAAAGCATCCTAGAGCTCTACCAGGACTCTTAATAAAAATCCCCCAAGAGCTTTGGCGGGAGACGCTGCCAAAGGCGCTTAAAACGCAGCTCCCTGTTAACTCAACATGTGCTTATGCACTTAACTCATTCCCTTTCCTTCTCATGTTCATACACATGTGCAAACTGTAGTGAACTGCCAACCTAAACGGCATTTTAGGCAACACAGGTTTCAAAATGTACACATCCTGATTATATGCTGCCTCTTAAAGTCTGCATGAAACGGAAGTTTTGATAGTCTTTTATTCCCTATTGTGACGTATATGACACAGCGAGTGAAACTGCTACCTAAACAAGATAAAATGTTGGACGGGATTTGCTTTTTGTCCTTTGGGAATTGATAGGATGGTTGGATGGTTGATCTTGCTGTGATCTCATGTGAGTGACAGGTTGTCATCAGAGAAGAAATGAAATGCCGTTGCAAGAGGGAGTGTAAGTTATTATGACTGAAGATTAGGAGGGTACATGAATTAAATAATAATAATAATGTATAATTATAATAAATACTGTAATATTCTATTAAAAACAAGAATTATCTCTTGATTTCATGATGAATTAAGATACCTAATTTTAGACAAATTCTAGTTTAGCATATATCCCATAATGCACTGCATAAAAGCAAGAGAAATACTGATTATCCGTTTGATTACACATTTTATACAACACTGTATTCAATAAAATAGTTCAGCATTAATAAAATTGTTTTACTCAACATACATTGTCAAACTCTTTTGGGACTTTAATGCACACTTCTTGTACTGTGTTTTATTCAACTCTTACAGGGATTTTCTGGAGTGAAAACTGTCACTTCATCTTTTATGTGATGTACAGTAAACCTCATAAACTCATCAGTAAAGTTTTAGCCATCATTCAGACGGGGTCCGCTACAACAGGCTTATACTAATAAGGGATAAAAGCAAGATGACTGCACAGTTTATTTAATTAAACTAAACCATGCAGCATATATTCTCTGACTGTGTAGGCATCATTGTCTGACTCCGGTTCGAACTGAACACCGTTACTGACAGTTTTGGACATGCTTGAGATTGTCCTGTTTGTTTGTTGCATGAGCTCTTGAAGCTCCACCCTCTTCTTGAAAGTGGGCCGGGAGCAGCAGCTCATTTGCATTTAAAGGGACACAAACAAAAAAACACATATACACACATGTAAATATATATATATATATATATATATATATATATATATATATATATATATATATATATATATATATATATATACACATACATGCATGCATGCATACATGAATACATACATACACACATACACACACACACACACACACTCTCTGGAAATGTCGGAGACTTATTGCATCTTGCAAGAAGTGGCATAATAGGTGCCCTTTAAATTACTTCTAACATGCCCGTAATGTAGAAGTAAAATGCTAAATCTCTTTAGCAAGAGATTTCCTCCAAGATTTCCTTAAATGAAAGTGTGATTTTTCTCGACAATGAAACCATAATACAGCCATAAAAACAGAAAGTGCAACTGTTTGCAGGGGTAATGGAATCACAGCTCTAATGGAAAGAGAGAAAAAGATCATTATGCATTCACAGCTGATACGTTTGTCTGGCTATCATTACGGCAATGAGACAGCAGAGGTGTGAGGAATGTGCAGCCAGACCATTACACCCTGATCCAGGAAAAAGAGCACTAGCATGTGAATGATTACAACGATATGAAAAAAATAAGACTGACATGGATTACATGTCAAAGGGATTAAAAATTCTATTTCAAGTTATAAGGTTGAAAGTCTATTTTTCTTGCCCTTTTTGAATTTACAAAAGAAAAATAGCCATGCCCAGTTCAGCTCAAAAGAGCCAGGTGAATTTCAAAGCAGGAAATGTGCATAATTTAGGGATAGAGATGCATGATATGTCAGTACCATATCGGGTATTAATATTATTCTCATTTATCCATATTGGTCTTTTTTGGATTTGCTGATGATGAATAGTTCATTTATTGCATTTTTACATTTAGATTAACCTGCTGTCAATAACACCCTCTTACATCTAATCTTTAAAAACACTAAAACTCTAATTTTAAATGTAATCTTTAGCAAATACCAAAATGAATATTACTCTTCCAATGTTGTACATTATAATGTTATGCGTCCTTAACTTAGTTTTCCACATCATTGTGCTTTTAAGATGAAGCACCATTAAAGATTGACCACTACAGACAGCATCACATATTAAACCGACTGAATTTATATTCCTTTTAGCCTTATTTTTACTTGCATCAAATTAAATGTGGCATCCATTTTGACTAAACCATACTAATGCGTAATATGCACATCAAAACACTGCGGTTTTACTTGTATAACATGACTACAAATTCAAGTTAGAGAAGATTGGAAATAAATTGAGTATCCTGAACAGTCCAAGGAGAGATTCTAAAAAAAAAAAAAAACACTTTAATGCAGTTTAGAAGCCACACAATGACCAGACCCTCTTAAACTTGAAATGATTGAATTGAATGCACCATCCATCTCCATAAGTGATTGTCCTGAGTCCAGACCAGCTGCCCAGGAAGCATTTACTTATACCAGACATCCTGATTTAGCATCGATATAAAGTTATGGGATGATGTCATAAACTGCATACCGCAATCAGATAAGTATCCCAAATTTACGATCACGTCGCTGTTCTCATACACGCCTGCACATTTAATATGGCCGCACGATGAACGGCCATTAATATTTCTCTGCACCTCTCATATTAAGCAAGCCCACAGACGTATCACACCAAAAGTGCAACGCAGAGAGAATTATAGACGTGTTTATTATGCCACATTGACGGATGTGCTCAAACATCCAAACGCTGGTGTTTTTGAGTTTACTCCCTCATATTTAGTTTATCATCTCATTATGTCAAATGAGTCTTCAGGCCCTTGGATGTAGGAAGCAGTTTGTCTCCTCACTAAAACCCATCCAGCTTTCATCTCTGGAATTATCACCGCACTGCAGCCTGGCAGATGAGAGGTATTTGTCTTTGGGCTTGCAGATCGTAGACGCCTTGATGCGTATGTGTTTACATAATAATTCTGGCTTCCCCTTCAACTCTACTTTATGTTAAGCTGTCATAAGTCGGAGTGACATGTTCTCTCCTCAAAGGAGAAAATCTGGAATTATTTGCCTCTGACAACATGCTAAGACTGTTGAACCAGATGACAGCAATGTGAAAACACAGCCGGGGCCTGATGCGGAAAGGATATTCGAAGCACATGGGTTCGCGGACAAGCGAATGCTCCGTGGCACACTGCAGAGCAAAGCATTTCTACTGTATGGCTTAATATAGTTAAAATGACACCGCTGGGCCAATAGAAGAGCTAATGATTGATGGGGAGATGGTCACGAGCTGTCAGATATGAGAGATCATGCTCTTTTGTCACCTATAGGCCAGACTTCCGGGGCTGAAGTGATGTGGCATTAGAGGGCCTGTCTGCTGCAGTCTATGAATAAGCCAAAGGCAGACAGCATCACAGCTCTTTGAGATGTCATATGCCATTCTGATGAAAAGCCTTGCTGGTCCAAATACACGTATGACAAATCATACAAACATGTACATCACTGACAGAAAAGAACTTTTATGGACTAAATTTGCCAATTTCTTTACAGTATGACCACATTTTTCTTGAACGCACAATGAACGTAGAGCATGTCTTCCATTTATGTTAAATGCATTTGAATTGAATAAATTAATTGAAATAATTCTCAATCTAAACTGAAGTTGATGGAAACAGTTTGAAGAATTTGTTCACTTTAAAATAAAAATTACCCCAAGATTTACTCTCCCTCAAGCCATTCTAGATGTATATGACTTTCTTCTTTCTGATGAACACAGAGTTATATTAATAAATATCCTGATGCGTCCAAGCTTTATAATGGCAGTGAATGGGGGCAATGAGTTTGAAGCTCAAGAAAGTGCATCCATCCATTATAAATTTACTCCACACAACTCCGGAGGCCTTAAAATAATAATAAAGGCCTTCTGAAGCAAAACGATTCGTTTGTGTAAGAAAAATATCCATATTTAAAAAGTAAAATATCTAGTTTCCGCCAGACCGAAAAAGCATTAACTGACGTTGTGCAGAAATGTCTATAATAATTTAGATATAAAAATAGTAATAGATATGATAGATTAAAAAAAATCACTAAAAATTACATAAAATAATTAAGGCATCACAAAATTATGTATAGAATTAAAAATGTATATTTATTTTGAGATCTGCTAAAGATTGCATTTAACAATGTTATTAAATCTGCTTCTTAAACATGAACTTTAAGCAAGCGTTAAATGAAAACAATGGTAATCTAAATGAAAAAAAATATAGGAAATAAGTATGGACAATTAAATATTCAAAATCAAATATATTGAGTATCAAAACAGATGCATAAAAAAAAATCTAATAATCACCAATAATCAATATGGTGCTTATTGTGACCAAACATTTTAAATATCTGAGGAATTTCCCCTTTTTTTTTTTTTACTTCTGATAAATATGAAAGCATAAATGAACATTTAGGAGAAAAAAAAACTACACTCTGACATGAGAGTACTATGGGTCTCTAATCCTAGTCACATTTGTGCACACATCAATACAGTTTGCACTGATTGGCTGGGGGTTACGAAAGTCACTGCATTCTGACAGTTGATGGTAAATCCTTTTGACAAGCCAGGGTTGAGCAAAAGTCGACCTGATAGTCGGGTGCTTGAAGAACAGAGATCTGCACTAAGGAGCAGGGCACTGTTGTGTGCAATCCTTCTAATATCATTGATTTCCCTGTCCAGCTTTCTCCGCCATACCTCGTTACGCACACACTCCGACGTCTAATGTTTATGAGCGATCGCTGCGCTAATTACCATTCTCATGTAAACAATACATCCTCATCATTAGATGTCATTAAAAAGGAGCATTCGTTACTCTGACTGTTAATAAAACAATTTCAGAACGTTAGCCAGGCCTTTCCGGCCTCACTTGAAAATTTTCCAATTATAAAGGGTTCATTAAAAACAGGAGTTTACAGGGGACTGACTTCACCCGTGTCGGGTTCAGATGAACGGTAGTTTGAGAAAGCAGAATGGGTCATTGAAATTTAAAGAGCCAGCTTTCAGCAAACTCCAAATCAGGGCAGTGAACATAAATGCAATAAGGTAGCCGAAATTTGATGTGGTGCAGAAACGTTTTTGTGTAATTATAGATCGCCGTGTGCTGCCAAGTGAAAACACAAACATCTCTGGCCAGATGCATGTATGTAAATACACCAAACAAACACCAATTTTCTTTTGATTGCCCTTGGCTCTTGCATTTTTCTAGTCCATTACGAAGAAGAAAAAAATACTGTACGGTTTGTTACGGTTCACTCAGTTGAACATACATGCCAAAATGTTTTCCAAATTCTATCCTGATGGAAAGCAAACACTACACAT
The DNA here is from genome assembly GCA_038088235.1 of Zacco platypus. Lineage (NCBI taxonomy): Eukaryota > Metazoa > Chordata > Actinopteri > Cypriniformes > Xenocyprididae > Zacco > Zacco platypus. Next base: position 20,567,349 of record CM076075.1, on the reverse strand, counting down.
GAACGTTTATACAAATTATCCACCAGCACACATATGCACTATCCACCGTTCGCCAGGCCACTGCAAGAGTTTAGGAAATCAAATACATGCATTAAAAAAACAGCTGGTTTTTCAAATGGTAGCTAAAGGTTGTTTACCTTCTGGAAGAGAGCAGGAACCTGCTGCAGCTTAAACCTGTGGAAGACAAACACATCATAGATGGCAGCCACAGCCAGCACCGTCACGCCTTGTTCCTTCCATAGCATGCTGAAGGAAGCACATGCCAAGGTGGCCAAGAACCACGTCCAGCTTCGCCCGTGGGCACCGCTTGTCCTCGGGGCACAGTGGCATATGTAGCAGCGCAGGGCCAGAAGGAAGAAGAGGGCGGCACCCACGTCGGCCCGGCCCACGATGCCTGCCACGGCCTCGGTGTGAATGGGGTGAGCGGCAAAGAGAAGCCCAGCCAGCAGGCTCCAGCAACCCGACCCCAGCAGCAGGCTTGAAAGGCTAGAGAACAGGGCAGTAGTGGCGCAGTGTAGAACCACATTGACCAGGTGGTAACCCCAGGGATCTAAGGCACCCAGGGCATAGTTGAGTCGAAAGGAGAGCGTGCAGAGTGGGCGATAGGATTTATGGCTACCGCTGTGGGTGAGAAGTGTCCCCCAGAAGTCATCGTAGAAGATGTTGATCCAAGGCGTTTCGGGCAGAAGGTCCTGGTTGGTCTTGATAGCACGGCTGTGTGGAGAAAAAGAAAGAGTTGGTGATTCAAATCAAGTCAAATTTATCAAACCTGTCAATTAATTCACTACAGTTCACTTAAGGATATTGCTTTGAAGACTGAATGTTGAGTTAGCCCATCATTTGTTCTGCTATTGCTCTATGAATGTTGTGATCATCACTTGCTAAAGGCATAGAGTCCTAACACAGCAGTCGTTCATGAGCGGGCATGTCTAAAACAAACACATCACAGACGTGAGACAACGCGTGAAAATATAACTCTGCATGTAAGCCCTGCACGTAATCTTTCGAAAAGTCAATTGTTATATAGCAAACTGCTATTCCTGTGTTATTGTGTATAGATTTATTGCCAATTTTTACAATGAACAATAGAACCACACTCGAAATTTTTAAGTCAAAAAAAAAAAAAAAAAAGATTTACGCAGTTTTATAGGGCTGCCTCCTAATAGTCGAATAACTGTTAGTGAAAAAGAGGAGGCTTAGTCGACCAAAATTGGTATTAGTCGCAGGAATTAAAACCTCCACAGGAAGTGGCGAAATCACGCAGTCCATGAGGGACATATCGTTAACAGCAGGAAATCCAAAAAGTTGCATATTCATAGAACTCAAATATGGCTTATCACTTACCACAACTTTACAAGTCCACTCACTCTAATCTCACTCTAAGTTATCTTAGATAAATGTGTGCTACTATTTGATATGTATCCAAGTGTTCGTATGGAGAGCACGCTTACTGCATGAAATGGAGGCCCCGGTGCAATCACTCACATTTAATGTAAAATTTTTGGTCATACAGACAAGAATATTCCAACATTCGAAACTGTAAATGGTTTGCTTTTATTTCTGTAAACTCACAATAACAACAAAGCGTTGTGCATTTGTCAAAAAAACAAAAGAAAAACAAAAAAAACAAACAGGATGTGCTTTCTGCGTCAAGGTCTCAAATGAACTTGTGTGCATCACAAAAACTAACCAAAACTCAGCGTCAGAAATATGAGAAATATATCTATGGAAAGCTTGATCTACTGATAAAAATCTAAAACAAATATTCTGAGATTACGTAATTCGTATGAAACGTGCATATAGGCGTGTCCACTACCGTGGAGATGATGAGTCAGCATCGTTGACTTCATCTCTGCACCCACAAAACATTGGTTTATCAATAAATTGTTAAAATGTTCAGACAGTCTCCGTTTTTATTCACAATCATTATGTTTGCTGGTGCACTGTGGCAAGCTTTGTGTGTGTTTGAGCGCTGATTAGGCTATTTATTATATAGGCTATTGACGATTAAAGGCTCATTATTATGATTTATATGGCTTATTAATATTAACGCTCAATTAGTCACTTAAATGAATGACTCCTAATATGATTTAACTGTTTGTAGGGATCATGAATAACCCTTGAAACTGCAAATCAATGTGTGAGAATACCTTACACTGAGTCAGACTTTCCTCAAATTTTAGAAACTGAGGACATGACCACACACTTGACCAAAAATAAATGAATGATCAACAGAAAAACAGGGACCTTCATTTAGCCGTAAGCAAGCATGAAGTGGTACCAAATGTCTGTCAATCAAACCAATCTGACTGTGCCAGAAAGAAACTAAGACAAAGAGAAAGAAAAAGCTAAGGGGAACGAAAAACGCAGAAATGCAAGAAAAGAGTGAGTGGAAAGAGAAATGTTCCATTTACTCCCTGGGAGAAGGCTTTGGGACTCTAAATATGTCTGAAGAAGGACTCATAAAAGCATTGAGTTGCGCAGGGAACAGGAGGAGGCAGGGCGGCATATGCTCTGGAGGCCACAGACACGTACTGTGCCCACGTTGTCTGCCTGCGTCGCACCGCCCAACAAGAGCCCTCAAGGAAACAAACAACACAAACACGTGTAAACAAAGCAACTAGGCAGTTACGTTATTCCATATGCAGTCATCCGTGCCAAAATCCATGTCATTCAAACCCTAGGCGGTGGTATCTTGCTGTGAAACAAACACCCTCTACCCCCTGTGATCGTGAATATACGGCTGCACACATGAAGATGGTGTTGAACTGTCGAGTGTAATTAGTCTCCTTAGAGAGCGCAAGCAATGACATAAGCTGTAATTAAAACATGCAACGGGAAATACGTGACAAGTGCGATAACGCACCATCTAAGCGACAGAATAATCAGTCTTCGCAGCAATGGCGCCAAGAATGTATAATTAACACAGAATGGAGACAAAAGGTTTAATGGAAACATGTTTACAAGAGAAAGATTTGAGGCAAAAAGAGCAATGGATCCCTGGCTGTAGAGCCAAAGTCTTTTATCATTTGCTACTAGCTAGCACACTTGCACAGTTGCCAGCAGCAAACACCCGTCTACTCCTCGCCCATGAGAACAGATGGAACTAAGAAAAGTGAGGAGATGTTACAAAAGACTAAACTGCCAAAAAGAACTAGTTCAGGACATGTTTCAGCTTCTTTGAAGTCTTGGGGGAAATTTTTGACAAGACGCGTTGAAATTGCGGCCATTACTTTGTAAGAGTCCACAAGAAAAACAGATGCATCGAGAACTACATTTCTCCTTGAGATAAAGCTTTCCATCTTCAGACACATTTAAAAATCTCTGCCTTGACTTAGAATAATTCATTGTCTTAGCAGACTTTCCCAATTCCCCATTCTCTCCCTCCCACCCGAAGTATACCTTCTTTATTTTCTCCAAACCATTCGTCAAATTAGAACTTCATCCTTCCAGACAAAGGGGTACACGAGAGCCATTGTGGTTCAATTACACCTCTGAATCAATTGGAAGGAGTTGCCAATTTACTGGATACTTTGGTGAGCCAGAGAAAACAAACACCATGGCCTGAAGACTTGACACCAAACAGCTCAGACAAGACAACGGACTGTGCCAGGGCCAGCAGGCAGGGGCTTCAGAGATCGGATTTCGCATAAAGTGCGAATCAGAAAGGAACACTTGGGAGCTCTAGTGCTGGATTGTAACTGAAGATCAGGAACAGCGGAGGCTCTGGGATTGTATGACGAGTACATGAATTCTTGACCCACTGCCTGATTTGGCTTGACAGCACCCCGAGGAAGCCTGACTCCCTAGACTGATTCTAATTGGTGTTAGTGAAACAAATAACATGAAAGCTAATCTCTGGCATGGGTAGATACTTCTTGCAGGTAGAGAATGTAGACAGGGATTGGAGTCCAGTAGAAGCTTTATTATATGCAGGAGCACATTCTTACTCTCGTCAACTCTCAGGGGACCATTGGTATCACGCAATCCCGAAACTGGCCACTTTGTTTCATCTAGAGTCCAATCAGCATGCCGGGGATATGGTGACCACATCTGTCAAAGCATGTTTGCATATCACTCTATCCTTGCCATGACTGGTACGTTGTTACGTTTTAGATGACCGCAGCTTTAATGAGAAGTGAAATCCAAAATAAGTCCTGTGTAATCTAGACCCCAGTTCTCTCAGACTGGGAGCAAGATTTAGCTCTGCGGCCATGAGAGGAGCTTAAATGTTGCAGTGTCGATAGCAGGCTGCGACCTCAATGTTTTCGGACAAGTACAGCTTTGCTAGATCCAAAACAAAGGCTTATAATTCGAGCCAAAAGCAAAACAAACCATACAAAGTGTCTGGTCTGTGGAATCAAATGCAAAAGTGACCAACTACAGTGCAATTATATTCCACGGACTGTCTTTCTTTACGAATCAGAAATATACTTAGTCTCGACATATGATTAGCTTGGAGCGCACGGTAAATTCTTTCTGCCAAAGTGCATGAATGTCAACAAGTGTTCATATAATGCAAGTACATACAGGGTCTATGCTTTTTAACTTAAAGCTCCCAAAATAACTTCTGTGAACGTCAAAAAATGGTTTCAGATATTCTTCTGAAAGTTTGAGACAATGCTCAATTGTTTTCTATTTGTGCCAGCAAGTGAAAAGAGGAGGGGGGGTAGGGAGATGTGTTTTTCGGTCTGCCAAGTATGTGTCATCACCCGGCTTCAGTGTCTGAAAGGGCCGCAGTCATATTTTGAGAGTGCCTACAGAGAGGCTGTCCGGTCTGTCCACTCTGCTCTCCTGCCTGGGCTTTTGTCTAAGGTTTCTTCCCATGAGAATGCCTGCAGGTCAATAACAGAATACCTTCCCCTTATGTGGTGCTTATGCAAGAAGAGCTCTCAGGGACAACAGCCTTGTTCCTTTGTGTAGTTTCATGAAGAAAAGCTGTATGGGCTACAAAGAGAGGAAAATCAATTAATTTGTCAGAATAAAGGACTGAAATGTTGAGGAAACACCTTCCATGCCGAGTAACTCAAAAAGTACAAGTGTCTTTCATTTTCTCTTTCTTTCAAACATTCTTTTGTTCTTTCTTTCATTCATTCATTCTTTTGGTCAATCTTTCATTATAAGAAAATTATAATTTTCTTTGGTCAGTCTTTCTTTCAGTCAATCTTTCTTAAGATCAACCTGAAATAACACCATCAGCTTCCCAGAAACTGGTGAAATAAAATCTATTTGCATAAATAATTTATACATGGCAGATTATGGAGGTGAAAAGACATTTCATCAAGACACCAGGCTGGCATTACAAATCAATTCGTACGCCTGGAAAGAAAAATAAACTATTGAAATTTCAAAGTCACAAAATGCATTTATGCACAAAAAATGTCAAGGAATGAGTGAGGTACAAAGTGCTCTCTTGAGATATTAACTAATAGTTTTGACACTTTGAACTGTTAGTTGTTAAACAACACAAAATCGATACCATGGTAAACTAAGTCAATTTATTTCAATATGTCAGTCTGGCAAGTTAGTCAAAATGTCAACTGGTGTATTATTGAATTAGGGTCAGACAGAGTGGGTTCAACAAATAGTGAAGCAGACACAGACTGAAAAGGTCGGGGGCTCTGCAGTCAGAACAAACCATCTCGGGTCACCATGAAATCAACATGGTCATGGCTGGACATTGTTGATCTAAAAGCCACAATAGTCACATTATCTAGTTTACAACCATGTCAGAGCAAAAAGAGAATGGCTGTGGACTTTTCCCTCTAGTTTTTGTTTAAAAAAAAAAAGAAAAAAAGTATATATTATAACATGATTCATTTTAAGACACTTTCAAAGGTACCTTCCACAATCTTTGAACCACTTTCACAAAATAATATGCACACATCAGCATCCATTTTAACTTTCCGTGGGCATGAATGAATCAATTGTTCACAAATGGCAAATCAATGAAAGCGCCATTTCCATTTAGGCTTTATTGACAGAAAAAAAAAAGAAAAAGAAAAAGGAGGGGAAAAAAGCACACTCAGCACATGGTTCTGTGAGCACCCACTAAATTAGCATGGTGAAAAAGCAACCACCACATTTCATTATATCATGCCATCCCTCTTGGGAAAAACAGCTTTTACAGGACTCACTATTGCAATAGTTGTATTATAAGGAGAATATTATGCTGCGATTGAACTCTAGTAATTAGATAACAGCAAAATTATATTATATTACATTATATACAACTAATTAGATATGACAATTTTCTTTAAGGAAATGCAGTGCATGCAAGACAACAAAAAGAACACCGTTCAAGCCAAAATTAAACTTAGTTGTAAAAAAATTGTAAAATGACCTACAAAAATTGCAGAAAATAGAGTAGAAGAAAAAGGAGGAGGGGAAAAAAAGGAGGAGAAGAGGAAGAAGTCACTCCTTTCTCCACTTGTGAGCAGAATATCAGCTGTAAATAGCACACAGCTATATACAAAGCATGAGCAGCTTTGGCCAAAAGAGAAAAATAAGTTACACACTACACATCTGCTCTGTAACACTTTCATGGATTGTAACAGACATTCCAGAATGTATGAACACAAGGGGAAAAAAAATGATCACTAGAAGGCATGAAAGCCTTCATGTCTGTATTTTAGAGTCTCACACAGAATATGTCTGTATTTTAGAGTCTCGTCAATCTGAGGGCATACGGTAAAAACAAAAAAAAAACTGCATGGTTTGTCGTAGCTGCTAGAGAGCCAAAAGTTAATAGTGTATGTTTAAAAGAAATAGGAAAAAGCTCAACTGCTCAAAATGTGACTCGTGCCCTACATGGCAAACCACTAAATAGGTTCTTATGTTTGCACTAGTATTAACAAGAATCAAATTAGACCAAAAAAAAAAAAGCTGATTTTTTTTTTTGCCAGAATTTAAGCAATATCATGCAAGATCTTGAACAAACCATTGTTCCAGAGGTGTGCAAGCTTTGTACTGTATCAGGTAAAATCTTTGGAGCTTAGTTCATTTCCTGTGGATCATAAAGCGGCATGTGCGTCCTCCCGGTCAGCACTTCAGATTGCAAAATAAGCCACCTGTTTGGCATCAGTGTTGACACAAGATACATCTTGCATAAAAGTTACAAATGTGCTGAACAGAGATTTTCTGAATAGTCATCAAATAGATTGTTAAAACAAATGTACTGTTGAACTACACAAGAGACTCGCACACATGCTGCCGACCTGCAGTTGAATTCTTTTAATTTCAGGGTTTATTGCAAACGGCACCTGGTTCTTTAATACTGGATCACCCACAACCAGTGTTAGCTACTCATCATTCCATGGAGTTAATCTCAAGTAAAGCCATTCTTTTGAAAATGTATGCAAGTAGCTAGTAACTAACAAAACAGTGAACTACACTTAAGCCAGTAAATGGGTCAATATTGTTTTCGATTGACATTATTTACAGGGCTAATCAATCATTTAAACTAATATAATTGAGATTTTAATAGCATAACTGTCACAGTTAACACATTCAGATAAAGAACACTAAATAAATTACCTTCATGCAATTCTTTGGTTCAAAAATTTGTGTAAAAGCAATAGAATACTATAGTAATATTACTATACTTGTTAAGCTGCATCAAAATGCAGTGAAAATTCTATAATAATAATAATAATAATAATAAATGAAATATTCAAAAATAGGCTGCATACAAATAAAATATATAAAACAAAATATAAAAATAATAAAAAATATTGAGCTACTACGCATTTTAGTTACTCCCCAAAAGTAAACAGTTCTTCAAATTCCTCGGGATAAGCTTTGTCAAATGCTACTTAGCTGCAACAATGGATACAAAATGTCATCCATCCAATATCAATTAGCCTAATCTGCCAAATGTGTCATGCTCTGTGAATCCTCTGGTAAATGAAAGAGCCTTTGTTTTATCCAGAGTTTGACCCAGGTCTGAATACTCATCCCACTCTCTGGCCACAGTACACAGGCCTCTCAACAGGAGGCTGTTTGTCACGGCTCGAGTCCCTCTGGCCGGAGTGCAATAAATTAGCTGGACTTTGTTCCTGCATGTTTGTGGAGCTTCTTTGTCTTCCCATGGAGCGAGAGAGTGGGCGGCCTGTTCGTTGTGTTTGACTGCAAGGCCCATCCTGACCACCGATGGGATGGTTTATCATTCGTGCGGCTCTTGTTGACCCACAGGAGCACGTGGGAAGGAAAATGAGGAGAATGACATTGGATGGATGAGAACCAGCTGAAAGAATGCAGAGAGGAACATGTGCTACAGGGATGGGAATGTATACCCGAGGAGATCCACAAAAAAAACCCTCTTCAGATGGGAGCGAATATATTGCGACCACTGAGCAGGCTTTTCTTTTCCCTTTTCTTCCTAAGATTTTTTTTCTCCTTCATTTCTGGACTGGTGTGCCAGCAACATTCTCCGTTGTTGCCTTGTCAGCGGGGTATCTTGGCTTTCCGGCCAGTTATGTGCAATAGTCTGGCAAATGTCTGAAATTTTCAAAAAGAACATCTGCATTGTACACAAAAATCATCAGAAATACATTGAGAAAGGAATGAAATGAATTCATCTGAGTGCCATTTGCATCTTAACTTGGCTTTGCTTCCACCACTGGAGCGCACAGACTCCTGGTCTACGGACACGTGGCGGATGTTCTGCAGTTGTGGGTTGGAGTGCCTGCTTGTATGTGATGCAGTCCTTTTTTTATGAGGCATACCAGCAAACAGGCTGTGCCAGGCCATGGCACGCTATTGGTTAGCCAAGACTCACTACAGTTAAGAGCACAGCACAACGACCGTGAATGCCAGCAACTCAATCGACCAAATCTGAGCATCTTCAGTAAAATATTGGCAGCCAAAACCACTTTGCCACCCACACACAGCTCCCAATGGCTTCAGACCATAATACTGTTTTGCCGGTTGCATATGGCCGTTCCAGGTCTGATACTCTATCGTGACCCCAAAAACCTTTGTTCATCATAAGTCTGATCTGCTGGAAGGGATACTGATTACCTCGGCATTTTGGAGGACACCTGGTAATCTATCACCTAGAGGCCATGATCGCAAATCAATCTAGAGGAGGCTGACTACAGCTCAAAGACCTCTAGGGTGATCTGTGATGTGCATGATTTATACTTTAATTTTTTTCGCCCTAAAGAATGAATGGTATTTCACAGGTTTTTTTTTTTTTTTTGGAAAACCAGTAGTCCATGCATGAATGAAAAGTTACCAAAAAAAAAAAAAAAAACACATTTATGCTGCATGTTTGATTTAATTTATGTTTGTCAAGTTAATTTCAATGCATGCAATCAAATTAAAAATAAAGGATACTTACTACCCGTGTTAAAGTTTATTTTTTCTCCAGGTGAACCATTTACAATTATCAGTCAATGTTAAAACAGTCTAAAATGAGACAAATTCAATGGTAAAAATTCATTCATAAATATTTTAAAATTGCTTTATCGTTTAAATTGGCTAAACACATGCAAATTCATGATAAACTTTTTGTCAGTTCTTTCAACTGTCCCCGGCCATCGTGCAGCCCTTACTGTTGAGCCCTATATTGTACTGTAAATTTCTTTGTGCATTTCTATACATGGGTATGCAATGCTATTTATGTGTGTATATATATATATATATATATATATATATATATATATATATATATATATATATATATATATATATATATATATATATATATATATATATATATATATATATATTATATTATATATATACACTTGTTACACTGTTTGAAACTCTCTTCACATCCTAAAAGCAATCAATAATACAAGTGGTGTAGTGGTGTAAATATATAACACCACTATACAATGTGATTTTCTGGATTTTTGTTTTAGATTCCGTCACTCACAGTTGAAGAGTACCTATGATAAAAATTACAGTGTACCCCCACTGTATCTTCCATGGAAGTCACAGGACCAAAATTCTCCTGAACCAAAAAAATGAGCTTATACTGCGTTCAAGCCATGTCGCAACGTAATTACGAGATGGCAACCCATGACATTCTACCCGGAGCTGTGCACATCCTCAGACTCGGATTTATGTGTTTTTATGTCAAGACTATCAACGCAAAATGAATCCGCAGCAGTCAGGTGGTACAAGTCAGAGCACTAAATATTATTTGCCTTTGAGACATGTAGTTTAACGCTCTCTCTTTTTCATGTGTTTTGGAGGAGGTGTGGTTTAGGAAGGTGCTCTGAAAGGAGGGTAAGATCTTATGCTTTCAAAGCTAGCTTGCTATTGCTAGCGAATCCGAAACTGCCTACCTTTACCTTTAACCAGCTGGGTAGATCAGTACATTACCATTCAAATGTTCGCATCTAACCTCCCCACCACACAATGATTCCCTCCCTAACAATTTCATCTCGTTCCATTCGTTGACGAAAAGGTCAGTAAACTTTTGTTTTAGTTTGTCATCAAAAACTGAATTCATTTAGAAATCTTTTTTGTCAGCAAAAAGATGTCGTTGACAAAAACTATGAAAATTATTCGTCAACGAAATTAACACGGAAAAATTCATGAATAATCTTCTTAATTACAATGCAAAATCCCAACAACTCTCTATCCCACCGTCCTGCAACCATACAACAGTTCCCTTTGTTAATGAGCACACTGGAGCACAAAGCACACTTCCATGCGTGATTCCACATGTTCCACATTAATTACAGACAATCACAGAGGATTGTTCATGGTGGCGCACAGTGTTATCTCATTACACGCAATCACACTGTTATCACAGATGCCTCTTGTTCAACCGCACAAGTTATTAGCTGCACAATAGGGGGCTCGCTCATAATTGAAGGTACATATGTTGACTGTCTTGTGTGTGTGTCCTGTGAGTGAAATTGCAGATGACCCCCCCACAGCACATACATGATGAGACCTTGACTTTAACCCTGCCCCCTTCCTGCCACGGAACCCATTATCCTTTCATTTTGTACAGCAATGCATTCTATGCAAAACATAAGACACAACAGCTATGGTCCAAAACTTAGTGAACTACCTTGCTGCCTTCATAGGTATTATCCTAACAGTCATATGACCTTAAAAGTGAGGGATCTGGAACGCTCTCCATAAGCAGAATTCAGATGAATGCAACAGAATTTTATTATAACATACAGCTAAACTAACAGTGATATTTTAATAACCATAAAAACAGTACAAAAATATTGGGTAGTATAATCAATTTTGATTTTTTACCAATTTTCATTATAGAATTCATTATATAGCTGAGCTCATCACAGATTTGCAACATATGATATTTAAGCTTAAATATTTTGAAAATTACACATTTCCCCTTTAAACGATAAACAGATATTTTAGATATTTAAAATTTATCATATAATTTATCATAAAAAAATGATGTTAATGATGTTCATTTAAGGATGTAATTAACTTTTTTTTAAAAATATTTCCCACTTTTGTTATATATTATAATAATATTCAATAACAATAACAACAATAATCAATAACAACAACAGCAATACACTATTGTTATATATTACAGAAGCTGAAAATATAAAACAAGTTAAACATCACCATTAAATTCTTTTCTCACACAAGAGTGAAAAGCAAGAAGCTCAGATGAAGCAATCCAAATCACTTCATTCAACGCAGACTGGCCTTTGACTTTTTAAACAAACTAAGGATTTTCTTAAATTAGTGGCTGGAAGGAAAATGAGGGGTGGAAAAGTTTGCAATAAAATGAAATACAACAAAATCTTTCCCCTTAAGGCATGACATTAATTCCAAAGTTACCAAAATATATTTAGCGGTGCTATTGCGTGAGACGAAAGCGTCTGGTGATCCTGTAAACATTCTTAAAAGGAACCCAACCAGCCACTTAACTGTTTTTAAATGCTTTGTCTTCCACATGGTGTCAATTTGCATTTTTGTAAAGGAGCTCATTTACGCATTTTAGACTTTATAGTCACAGAAACCACACCACCATCCTGGTAAGAAATTCAGCTTTACAGCCTTTTGATTTCGCAATTGACTTTTCAATCATCGTTGGACTGCAAAGGAAAGACATCAGTTCTACAAACAAGTCCAAGTATCACTAAAACTCAAGCTTGAGTTACCAATTACCACCCAAGACAGTTTAATTCTAAATCATTTAAAAAATAGCTAGCAGATTTCACTGCCTGAGATACTTTCAAAAATATTTGGTTCATCATATGGTTTCAATGAATCAAAACCCCAGAGATCTTCAGTGAACGACTGAGGCGGACCATGCCGAGGGAAACCCATCAGAAAAAAGCTAAAATTTCATATAGCCTGCCCTCCTCCTCACTGCCTGAGATGAAGAAACAGAGGAATACTCCGACTGCAATCCATCAATCAATACCATTCTGAGCCAAATCTCCACCGTCTTCTGGAATTGAATCCAAACAGACAGGCCATAGCAAATACCTCACCTTGAATGAGGCCAGTGGCACACCACGCACTCGTCATTATAATTGCATTATACTGTCGTTAATGTGGAAAAAGACCTAATACACAATACATTACTGACCCACAAGGAGCTAAAACACACGCCACAGTTATGGCTAAAATGTGCATGATTGACTTTGCTAAAATTATGATGACAGAAACCATTTGTTTAAAATAAAACTGAGGTATTGGGGAAGTCAGCACTTCAGATGAGGCCTTCTTGACAAATCGCTTACTACATTCCACCAGAAGACAGGACGTACGAGCTTGAACCTAAAGCTGAAAGTGCGTTCCAGAGGTGTTTTCATTTCCTCTGGAAAGAGGCACAAACATTTGTCAGGAGGAGGCCATTTCCCATTGTCAAATGTGCGTCTTTGAAGTCTTCAAACAAAATGTATTTCCTGATTAGCAACAGCCTTGTGCATGAGAAGAGGTTTTCTGTGCTGCTTATGCTTGAGATTATTTTGAAAAAGTTCATAAAAGAGGTCTTTCATAAACATCCTAATCAGTGACTGTTTACACGGACAGATTTTCATCAATCCAAATTTAAGTGACAGTGTCAATTCTGTGCTACCAGCAGCACCAAATGGAATCGCAAAAACCTTACGCCCGTCTGCAATTTTTCCACGCAAACGGTAAGTCACGCCCCCAACCTCAAGCCAATGTTGCGCCGGAAGGGATTCCGAACCAAAGCAAAGTTTGAAATCATCACAGCCATCTGTTTATACTTTTGAGGGAAATCAACCTGCAAATGGATTACTTTCATAATTCCAGAAAACTTTCAATACATCAGTTAATATTTCCGGCAATGGAGGCCAACGGATAAGTAATAAAACTTTTGCACTAATAAAAACTGCATGTTTACTAGACAATCCATTAATTCAAGTCAGTTGTTATTAAGTTTTCATGAAATTTATAAAAATGTGACGTGCGTTAACTTCACAGATGCAGAAAAAGCAACTAGGTCAACAGTCTTTAAGACATACAGTCCCTGACGATGCAAGACAAGAGAAGGAATTTGCCAACACATCAAATGTTTCTTTGTTTTAACCAGAAAATGACCTTCACATGTATGAGTAATTATGATTGAAACACAAGTCATGGAAAAATATGAAACTAAGTGCTGTATATTATGTTGCAGAACAGCAGATGTGATTATGGCAACCATCTGAAGAAGGTCGGGCTCCGGGCACTGAAAATACAGCTCCGGGACTGATCTACACTTGATGCATCATTATGCACTTCTGTAGTCAATTGACATTGGGAATTGAGAAAATGTTCTTCCTTGTCCTACAAACACTCTCCCGCTGCTGAATCTTCTGTACCACAGCAAGCTGTGAATGTGAGTTTGATGTCCATGTCGTAATGTGATTAAATAAAAGGACTGTGTACTGCAAAATAATGCCAAGAAGTGTGATTCTATGGACTTGTCCTCTACTTAGAAATGCAAAACCATATGTATGAGACAACCAGCATAGTCTGACTTACATAAATAGTTCAAAACGATGAGTTACCGATTTCAGTAAGACAGAATTTATTTTTTACGAAAGAACAATTGACTGAAAAAACTGAAATATACCTTTAAAAAAAAATCCCCTTTTCAATAATTCAACAATCATTTACAATTTCATATAAAAAAACAACAAAAAAAAAAAATTCATTTTATATCAGTTATGTATTTGGCACACTTTTACTAAAAGCAACTTACATTGCATTCAATGTAAAATTTGATCAGTTTATGCATTTTCTAGGAATCAAACTATAAGACTTTGCCGTAATGCTGTTTGAACAATAGAAATATCTGAGCCCCAAAAATGTGCGTGTACATAATATATATAAGAATGCCAAGACTAAGCAAGTAAAATGTTTTGAAGCATCTATGTGTCTAGACTTTACAGAGGAAGATAAAATGCTCATTTCAGACTGCAGACAACTCTCAGATATGAGACAAAACCTTGAGTGTCAACGTCTAAAATTGAAATGCCTGCTTTTCACTGCTCAATCAGGGCAAACGAAAACCAACAAAAGGGAACTAACATTCATGGCATGTCTGAGATGCTTGCTAGTGGTCTATTGTTGGATTGTAGATGGAGAGCAGAAAGATTAGGGGAGGGGGTTGAGGGAGGGTCCTCCCAACGTTAAGGACAAAGAACCAGGCTCAGCTCTGCCCAATACACCAACTCTATGAATGAATGACACAAAGAAACAACGAGTCTCTCAACTGGCGGCGGAGAGTGAGAACGAGGGAGAGGCGGAGAAGGAGAGGTGCTCCTCTACCCACACTTGAAGGCACGGCAATAGAGAAACAGTGTGAGCTTCGATCATGTGTGGTCCATTACTCAACCAGTAACAGCTTGGCTATTCCCCATGCCTACGAGACAACGGAAGCTCCCTCGGTGGATAAATAGGCTCGATAACTAAGAAAAGTCCCTGAGAAACAATAGTTAAGCCCGTTCATTGTCACTGAGGAGGCTATTGAATGTGTCGCAATATGCAAGCACTTCAAAATCCTCTCCGGGGAGAGGAAAACTGTTCCAGGTGGCAATAGAATGGAGAGAGAAAACAGGAACAGTGTCAAATCTAGTCATAGTTAGCTAGAGTCTACCAAAAAAACAGCTAGAGTTTACGTTATGTAAATGACCCGTGAAACATAGTTAGAAGGTAGAGACAGATAATATTCGTCAAAATTAACTACCCGTGTTGAATTTGTTTAAACGGCTAGTCAGTAATTTCAGATTCCAATTAAATTTTCTGTGGGGTATGACTAATTGAATTCAAATTCACACTCATGAATTATATGGGAGCCAATTCTTCAATTATGACTTTTGTACAACTCTGGAACCCTCCAAACGAAACTCAAACCATCACAGATTACCATACAAAACAAAATCTGAAAATCAAAAACATCTGAAATGTGTTCCTTTCTGATGGAAGTAATGGCAAATGTGTTTTATTTTATTTTTTTAAATGTAAGAGAAATCAAAACAATCTAAATTTGAAAGAATTCCCTGTCAGAAAGCACTGCTAAAACACATTAGTGTTATAATGTTTGAGGTCTCTCACTTTGTGGCTGCTCAACAGTTACTCCTGCCAAAACATCCTGCATTAAATAATATTATGTTGGGCTTGAAGAGGTTCAAAAGGTGCGAACTCAAGTCAGTTCTCATCATCGTTTCTGATGAATGCAGCTGACATTTTGTTAAAGTGCCATGTCTTTCTTAAAGTCAAAGAAAGCAAAATAAAACAGATGGAGTCTCAATTGGCTCTGACCAAACATCTTCAAACACGTTCTTAACAGCTGCATCGGTGTACGTCAGTCTGTCGCCGCTTTTCCCATCCTGGCCATGCGTAGAAGAAGGTCACAAGGCACAACCCAGGAAAACTCCTCTTAAAGAATTAGGGTCAAAGTGTTAGTGCGTGTGCATGTCAGCAGGAGAGGATGAAATGTCATGCAGGAAGGAAGGTGTGAAGGATGGTGACTAAACTAGCTTTGAGATAACAGCCTTGCACTTCCTCTTCAACGCCGTTCACGATCTGCTATATGTGCAACAGGCAGTACTGCAAACATAAACAGACACACACAGATGTCATCAGCCTGTTACCACCGTTGACAGAAGACCACGTATCTGGGGTGTTTACAAGCATGGAGACTAGCTTGAGGGCATTTGTTCTGAATGTGGGAAACACAAGCAGCCCATTCTGCAATAAAATGGTGGTGAAAATATGGAAGCACTAGTGTTTGTTCGTCAACAGATTGTATGTTACTCACTTTTTAACCGGGCATTTGTCAAAAATGAAATAAAATACAGAATGTATATTATGCCAGTGTCAGTCGAGAAGTGTGATGTGCTCTGATTGGTTCGTTGGACCAGTGTGTTGAGATTGGCCAACCGCTCCGAGTCTTTCAGTAATGTAACGCCCCTTACATTTGATAGACCAATTGCTGCCAAACTAATACATCAAGACAAACAATTTGAGGCATCATTTATGTCTGTAGAACAATTAGTGCTGGACAAGTTATGAACCAAAATGTAATACCTAGCGTGATTAGCTTATTCTAAACCCCTATAATAATAATAATAAATATGAGCAATAATAAAGCTAAGCCTTGACAAACACACACACTAATAAAAGAATTACAAAAACAAAGGAAACTGTAAAGAAACTGAAAAGGGAATTCTAACTTAACCAGATTTATCACTCCAGGGATACAAATGTTCAGCACGAAGACAATTAGTGCTGACAGCTACATCTAACCACTGCACAATCTATTGCTTAAGCTGTCTAAACATTAGATTATCTTATCTGAGAGCTCAGGCAAAGAAACGTTCGAGCTGAGCCAAGCTACAGCGAAACATCGTGAAACATTACCTCTTCTTATTAGAGAGCTTAAAGCGCTCGGATAAGAAAGGCTCATTTAATCTTCCCAGAACTTTATAACTTCAGCACAAATTTTGTTTAGTAAAGAATGCAGATAACCTGCAGAAGCAATGCTCTGATCAGGAATTCATAAACATCTTCATGCAAGCAGGACAGTGATTGGGGAAACATCATTCCACAACATGGTCTGTGAAAAGTTATCTGTATAGGTTGATAAATGCATTCTACACGAGTCAAGTAAAAATGTAAGACGGTATATTTATGTTCCGAGACCTCATGGGAGAAAAGGTCATGTTATTCAAAAAGGTATAATCTCCAGTTAATAAAAATAACTGGGATGAAAATAAATCAAGCGGTTCACAAAAAAACAACAGAAGATGCGGAAAAGCTAAAGCTCTGCAATCAGGAAGATCAGGAATTAGTCCTTACTAGAGCTGGGCAATATATATCAAATATTATCTTTGTTATTAAGTGAAATATTAAAAACATCACTCATGAAACACTGAAAAAAACAATATATACTGTACACACCTGTCTATTATCGATTAAAAGGCTGTATCACACAGCCTGAGACTTATGCTAGTATGTATGTAGTTAAAATGTTCCTAAATGAACCAATTCAGGCTAATTGTTCATTGTGGATTCTAATCGCTTAGCAACCAAGAAAGAGGTGTGTTTCTGGGTCAAGCTGCTGAGATTGATGCCTGCTTTTGGGGGGGGGTTGAGTGGGCTTGGCCAACTAGACAAGAAAAAACCCTACTGGCACATTTTGCCCATCCCCCCTCTAGGTTAACCCTCTTTTTTTTATAAACACAGGAGTGCAAGAACAACAAATGACACAGTGACCTAGAAAGCACCACCAGAAATGATTCAAAGGCTCTCAGCGATAAAAGGCTTTCCAGGGTGCCACATGAACGGGCCTTTTAAAGAAGCATTACATCGGTGAAGTGACATCATGTGCTCGTAATTATTTTATGAGGAAGAGAGAGACAAAGAAGCAAGCTAGTCAAACTTCTCATTAAATGCCAATACACTAATAAAACTAAGCCATTCTCCACCTAAAAAATAAATAACATAAAATATAATATAACATAAAAAAGCATAGCATGACAGGAATTTTAGGGTATGTTTACACGACAACAATGTAATAAAACCGAAATGCTTTATATTTGCTTTTTTCACGTACAGACGACTGCATTGTTAAAATGATCCAGGAAAACGTCTAAAAACGCTGTATTATGCATGTCAGGCCAGTAGTTGGCGATGTCACTTTGTAAATGAACACTATAATAACAGTATCGTTTTTAAAAACTTGTACTTTAAAACCCGTTTTCAAACCGTTTGTATTTCAGTCCCCCAAAACGCTGCTGTCTTTGTGTAAATAAATGACCGAAACGCATAAAAAATTGTATATTTTTAGTTGAAAACGCTGTCATGTAAACGGATAAAGGGTTAGTTCACCCAAAAAGCCGCCGTTCAGATGCTGAACTGCTTTCACTACGTCAACTACAAGACTAACATGGTAGAGAAGAAATTGTTGAATAAAGTTATTTTTGTTAATTTTTTGCATACAAAAAGAATTCGTCGCCACTGTAGTCACACTGACCGTTTTAACAATGTCTTTACAACTCTTTGGACCTTGAATGACGATTATTACGGTTATTATTAAAAAAAAAAAAAAATTGCATTTGATCAAAAATATCTTAATTTGTATTCCGCAGATGAAAGAAGGTCTTACAGGTTTGGAACGACATGAGGGTGAGAAATTAATGACAGAACTAACCCTGTACGAAAAAAGGTAAGCGTCACCATTACTATAGTTCATATTTAATGTAGGGTTAAAGGCTTTTCAAAAAGCAGCCACCTAGCAACACCCTGGCAACCACATTAGGTTTGGAAATCCTACATCCATTGGCACTGCATGTAAAAAGCACATCACTGCAAAAACCAGCATTTCCAAAATAACAGGCACTGAGAGGACTGCCAGCTTGAAAGAGTGACTTATCGCAAAGTTTCTAACAGTGCACTGACAACTAACTGCAACCTAGCGGTGCTTTCATGTGGATACGTTTACCACATTTTAAATCAAAATGACATGAGGGGCCAAGTTTAAAGAGCAAAGAGCACAAGAATTTCTTGCTGCTGAAATGCTGGAACCACATCAAGGCGCAAACGTACACCAGACTCCTTTTCTGATGGAAATGTGCCCGTCATTTCCTCAAAATTCACTCTACTCACTCTCAAAATATCTCTTTGTATAGTTTGGTAACCAACTGATAAGCATTTGATATTCAACATACCAGTGAAAACCACTATATGAAAGTTTACGAAGTGCTTCTTAAATTGTTGAAAGCAAAAAAAAAAATATTTGGATTTGGACATTTTCTCTCTCTCTTTTCAAAATATCATACAAGCACAAGAAAAAAAAACCTTACACCTTCTCGTACCAGACGTTATTTCACTGCATGATGGCATGAACGCTGTACGATGAGGCCGGCAAAGCTGGACAGCCGACTACTGGTAGCAATTAAAAGGGTTTTTATGAATATCTGTCTTCCAGCTGTACTGTAGATGAGAGCCTTGTGTAAAAACAAAGCGTGCAATTTAAAACACCTCGCATCCACTGAAGTATACAGTATTATGATCGTACAGCAGGAAGCACTTCTGATGCACTAAAATCTCGACAGGGCAAAGCAATAGCAGAGGAAGAATTTTACACAAATGTCAGAGCTAATAAATTTGTTTAAAACAATACAGTTTGTGACTTCCAGACCACCCGTATAAAGCGCCCCCGTTAAACAAGGACTCGGAGGTCTGGGATGAGGGCTGGGAAGCGGGCCTGTTCACCCTCTAGGAATCTGTCGTGGTAAATTCTCTACGGGACACTACAGATACAAGCTTATAAAGTAAAGACATAAACTACACAGCGGGGTGGCTTCCCAAATGCAGAAAAAAGAAAACAAACCTCCCAGAAAAAACTTCCATATGACAAAAAGTGTCACTGATATGTTCAACTTGCTTCAAAACAACTTGAATTCAAGATGTGTTTTTGTTTGTTTGTGCATGCATTGCTTGCCTTCAGCGCAGACCTAATCGTCATGTCACCACAAAGGCACGTTCTCATCACAACCAACAAATGAATACAACACTTCATGTGCTCTGCGTCTAGTTTGGGTTTGGGTCGAGCTCTTTTTTATAGGCACATAACATTGCACAGCCATGTCAGGTCGGGTAAAAATCTGTTTTATAGGCACACGTTGTTTGTGAGTCTGGGAAACAGATAGCGGCTGTGAGTAATCTTAAGCTGGTTACCGCATCAAAGCCTTTCTGGAGATCCTTGGCACATTTCCGTCACTGCAGATGATAATTACACACAACTTCCTCTCATTAGGGACACAGGATAAGACTCTTACCTGCCGGCCTTGTCCTTTCATTTAACACCAGGCTTCTGTGCTTGCATCACCTTTAATGTGTCCATTAAAATTCTGGATGATATTTTTATGCAGTGAACTCTTTTATGTCCCATAAATGATGAATGGCATTATTAAAACTATATATGAATTTAAAATAAAAAATAAAATAAATAAAGCGTTAAAATCTATTGTTTTAAATGCTACAAGTGAATCTAGGAAACAAAACATAACATAATTATGAAAATTATTGGTGATTTAAACATTAACTTTACTTGTTATTTGTTTAAAGTTGCTATGAAATCAAATTTGACAAATATTATTTTTAATGGAATATTGCAATATTTTTTTTTAGAAATTACTTAATTTAAAATAAATAAATCAAGTGTCCTCGTAATCTTAAATCTAAATACCTTCCCTTCACAGTTGCAGCGACAACATGGGTTTTTTGGTCAAACAATCAATTCTCAATGGACGAAATCAAAGTCCTGCCCAACATTTTTTCTTGTTCAAGAGGCTGTTTCACACAGCTATTCGTCCCAATTGGGAACAAGAAAAAACAATTTTTCAACTTTCGTTTCATGCCGACATTAATGTCCCACCTGTATGTCTAAGTAATCCAAATACATAGAAATATGAGGAAATAAGCAAGCATAATTAACTATCCAGTATCAACTGATACTGGTAAATTCTAAAATTCTTATAAAACCAGAAAATATAGGCTGATAAGCTGTTAGCAATATGTTGTGCATCCCTAGTCTGTTTACATTCTTCATGAGTAACTTATTTCTATAAGTCATAAGTAATTTATTTCTATTAAAAAATAACAAAAATTCAGAAATGCAGCAAACTTGCTCCAGTGAATTTCCTCCTGTCCAAAAGACCACTGCTGTATGTTCAGCCCAGAGGCAGAAAAAACATTATTAAATATTAAGAAGGCCTAATGTCGAAGACTTTACTTCCTAATATTTCACGGTCAACCCAGCTTTTCCAGCACACTTATTAACCAAGACCAATACAAAATCTATGCATGCAAAAATTCAAAGAAAAATGAAAAGACTTTTGGACTGGAAAACCTGTCAAGCAAAGTTTTCACCCAAAATTAGTGCCAAGAAATGGAAAAAATAAATAAAATGTATATGTATATATAAAATATAAATTTCCAAGAAATCTTGACATTTCTTTTAAGCAAAATGCAGAAACATAAACACATATACAATAGCATGCCAACACTTAATTGAAAAGACAAAATTAAATATATAAACAAAGAAACAGACATCCGAAGGTCATGTCAAAGTGATGTTTGGAAGATGGTGACAAGCATAATTTAGTGTGTGTCAATCAGACCAATGAGGTCAATATGTGACTGGATCAGTGTTTATTATTGCCCAGTGTGATCTGATTTGCGCGGTTAAGCTCAGGTCAAAGAAAACCCTCTCAACCAGACTTATCAAGGTTAATTAGACAATAAATGGAAAGAATGACTGCTTAACCAAATATGTAAAGGCACCAATATGGACAAAATGGAGACTATAAAGATGACAACTGAAATGTGAAATGACTGGGGAAAAGGAAGGAAATTCACCTTAATGTAAAAGATCGATAGACTACACAGACTCTCTCAAGAAAAAGCAAAAAGAACATTTGTGAGGAAAAACAACAGACAAAGAACCAACCAAACTCAACCCAGGACTTCAACCCAATATTTCTGATTTGCCTTTCTGGATTGTTCAAATTCGAATGGAAAGTTTAAAGGTCAACTTAAATTTCAAATGAGCAAAACAGAGTGAGCTGAGAGGTCCAAACCTCAGCTTTACGAACCAAACTCTGACATCAAACAGACTCGGCACCAAAACCTTGCCTAAACAGAATAGAAAGGAACACATACCGGTGACAAATGGCACACAGATGACATTAAGTCTGAGAGTCAGGCAAAGAGATTTACCGGTGCAATGTCAAATGTCTTTACACTGTGTTGCATCACGCAGCTTAACAACGAGTCTTGATCTATGTGCAGATCACCTAATGCGACTCTCTCTCTAGGTACAGAGGTTAAGCCTCTCTCAGCAGGATGTGTGGAGGCACTTCAGCGCCTTCCACAGCGCTCTGTCAGGTTAATCAGGATAATCCCATATAGGTCTTGTGATCAAGAATGATCACAGATACAGCTGAGGGAACAGTGACGATAGAGGTTGAAAAAATATTTAGAATACATTCAATGTTACATTAATTACATAGCCATGTATTTGAAAATATTTCTGTTGATTTGCAAAAAGGGCATAAAATTACCCAATTTGATGATGCGTAGTTCAAAAAAATTGTTTTTTTCCACAAAATAAGAAAGATTTTTCAAATTATACATGCATATATCTGCAAAGGAGTGGGAAATATATTCAAACAGTCCATTTAAATATCAAAAAAATTTACATAAAACAAGTTTATAAATTAGGCTTTTTTTTAATAAAAAATCTGTAATTGTTTTCACTCCTTGGATGTAGTAAAACACCAACAGATGTAGCAGAAACCATAGCATTTTGCATTTTCACTGTCCATACATCTAATTTTGAAACCAGGATTAGGCATAAAACAATGACAAACATGTAAAAATTGTCTGAGAATTGAACAGTAGTTGTAATAGTTGTAACCTGGCTTAGAGGAAACAGCTATCATGTCTTTGTGGCAGTGTGATGTACTACAACAAACAGACACTATTCTAGAATCAGTTCACCAAAATTAGTACGAAACAAGTATTGGATTTGACTCAGCAAATTTGGCCATTTCATTTAAAAGCTGTAAAGAGCCTCACCATGTACCTCACCATGTTTATTTCCCCACTTCACTTGTCGTGGTCTAACTATACTCGCTACGTACTGCAAAAATAAACAAGCCAAGTTCAGATTAAGACACATATAGAGCATAGATACACTCTCTTAGAAGCATGACATCTGTTGCCGCCCATGTATTCTATTCCATTAATGCGCTGAATGAATTAAATCAGCACTTCAGCATATGGGGGTGTTTCCCCTAAGCTTCTGTAGAATGATTAAATAAGTGAGAGGAAGGGGAAAGGGAAAGAGAAAACAGAAGCGAGACCAGGGGAGTCCGATCGAGTGTGCGCATTCCTAGAGCTTAACTCTTATTAAATATTCAAGTCACGCAAAGTGGGTTAAAACCTCACACAGTACGCACATTCAGCTCTGCTCAGCAGCCACAAGCATTTGGGATTTGTGGCCGAATGCAGCTAATCTCAGCACATAAAGTCCTGCATCGCTCTGTCTTCCTGCCAAAGTCTTGGCTATGGAAACAGCAGAGGTAAAACATACCCAAAACTCTCCGTTTTATCTCTACCACAGTAAAAGAACTGCTAAAAGATTGTGCTTAAATCCAAATCAGATTAATAAAGTCAAGCTGATATGGTGTTGCTAACATAATTTGGTTTTTGCAGCAGGGAATCTTCTCCATCCTCATAAATGGTCTACTACTAAAAGGTGATGTGCAAACTACATATTTTTCAAAATCAAAAGTCGCGAGTCACCTGAATGACTAGTTGACCAATTGGTTTTATTTACTCTTGCATTAAAAAAAATAGCTATATTGAGCACGACCGAATGGTGCAAAAAGCAGTGGAGTCGAGACGCAAGTAAAAATGTAAGCAAAAACATCCAAGGACGTTTATGGCTACGATGGAGGGGAATTAAATAGGTTGAAGACGCTATAAATACTTTGTCCTAAACAGTTTTACCATGTAAACCGACAACTTTCAGCACGCTAATAAAAACATCATCATTACACGTTATTAAACGCTAATAAAAGGAAAGTAACAACTAAGTAAAAAAGTACTACACAGTAATTAAGAATAATACTAAACAATAAAATATTCATTTGTAATATTTTAATGTTTTTTCATAATGTGGCATCAGGTGTGGTAGTCCTTTTCCCATTATGCACGGCTGTCTTATATAGTGCATTTTTAATTGTTAGCCAGCCATTTAATTAATTAATAGCAGTTTTGCAAATGTTTCTGTCATTAATTTCAATTTATGTTCTTGTTATTGTTATTTGACTTTTTTATTGTCTATTGATTAAACCCTCATTTGCATTGATGGCTTAGGGTTCAATTTATTATGCAAATGTGATGTTCATGTGTTTAACTGAACAAATACATACAGCAAAACACACTTTTTGTCATTTTATCCAATCATATTTATCTTAAACTGAGCTCTACCAGAGTACGTCCGCATAGTAAATTAAACTCATTCTAAAGTTTTCCATCCAGTGGACATCCTGGCCAACAAGCAGGTGTTTCTACTTTAATACACAAGGTGGTGAAGAGCTGCGAGCGTGTTGAAGATTTGTGCCCCTCTCGTAAGTCTTTATCACTTCAAACAACACTCGGAGCAGACGAGTGAGCTAGGATTGTGGATAACCCTACTTCACATGCAAGCTCCATTCTTTATGAGGTGCAAAGCAGAGTATTATTTCTACTTCCTCATCCCCTCTCATCTCCACTCCTCCCTTTCCCTGGCTCAGGACTTCTTAAACCCAAAGAATAATACACATATAGAGATTTTATGATTTGAAAAGTGTAGGTGCAATTGACCAAACCCTGTTTTGGCTGTGAGTGTTATTGCTGGAAGGCGACGTTGCCAGGTATGGTAAGGCTCAGTGCATGAAAACACAGGATTTGGATCGTTTTTGTTCCAAGAAAGCAGCTGCTTTAACAGTTCCTTACTTTAGCCTACAGAGGAATAAAACCCTTAAACACTCAGAAATATCCCACACTTGACAACTATCTTGACTGTTATAGACTCTTCTCCTGGAAAATCAGCTACTTTACAAGATAAGCTTCAAGTTGGATGAAAATTTAGTTTCATGCATCTTCAGGACAAGCATATTTTTCCACCTAGCAATGCTCAAACAACCAAGACTATGTACAAGTTTGATCTGCAAACAGTTATAAAGTACACTGCACTTATGGATAAAAAAAAACAAATTGGCTGTGCAGATACTGTATAAGGACTCTCCTTTTGCAACACTAGCCACCGTGTAAAAGCACTTGATCATTACCAGCTTCAGATCATTTTCAATACGGTCAGGTTTCAGAAACTATCATATCACTTATGAAACACGGCCATCAAATCATGTACAGAGGCAGCTGGCTGTGAGGGAGCACCACTGTTTGCCATGGCCCATACATTTCATTAAAGCAGCAAACAGCACAAGCCGCCTTTGCAAAAAGGATCAAAAGAATGAACTACATTCAGTTGAGATTGCATTTATGCTGAATAGAGAAATACAAAAGTGACTCTTTAAGGAGTTTTCTTTAAGTTGAGAGGGCACTCCCCCTAGTAGGGTTTTTATGCAAAAGATAATTTATAAATATTAAAAAACTTTTAAATTATGAAGAGAAACATCCCAAAAACATGATCAGCACATTTACACGATCGCACAAATCTATTAAAATAAAAACTAAAGCTAAAATTAAATCTCACGATAGACATATTTTGAAGAAAGTTGGTAACCAGACAGTTGACAGTAGTCATTTCTATAATAGAAAAAAAAAATTATATTATATATATATATATATATATATATGACATTAACCTGACAATTTACATTAGCCATTCACTATCATAGTATATATATATATATATATATATATATATATATATATATATATATATATATATATGACATTAACCTGACAATTTACATTAGCCATTCACTATCATAGTGAATGGCTAATGTCAATTGTCAGGTTACCAACGTTCTTCAAAGCATCTTCTTTTGTATTCAACAGAAGAAAGAAACTCGGGTTTTGAACTTGATGACAGACAAATAATGACAAAATCTTAATTCTTGGGTGCTATGAGACTAAGTAATTTAACAAGTATTGGCTCAAGTTTCAGGCTTCACGAACTTTAGCCTCTAGTTGCAAATTGTGGCATGTTACAAAGCATTCCCATGTCTTGTGTTTTTATTAATGATGTCATCAGCAATTAGTGCACACCCTATTTTTACGCTGAAATTAGTTCTCATTATATACAAAATTGCAAACCTGAAATGACCCATATCTGTCCTAAACCCGACATTTCGTAGACCTCTACAGTGAACATGCAAAAAACGGATGTGGCATTTAGCTGCCATTAAAAGCTCAGTTGGATTCACTACAGCGATCCTTTCTAATTACCAGCCCTGTCCTCAGCATTGCTGTCGGC
This sequence comes from Zacco platypus, assembly GCA_038088235.1. Classification (NCBI taxonomy): domain Eukaryota; kingdom Metazoa; phylum Chordata; class Actinopteri; order Cypriniformes; family Xenocyprididae; genus Zacco; species Zacco platypus. The sequence continues at coordinate 20,540,876 of CM076075.1, read as the reverse complement.
CTGTTGGACAAATAGGGATGTTGTCCTTCAACATTCATTTGAATGTGTTTGTGTCTTTGAGGAACACTCTCTCTGAAGGCCGGCCAGGAGATGGTTTGCCCCAGGCAGGCCAATCACAGTTAAAGTGGGTTAGAACCCAGACAGCGCCTTAATTATTCTGCTGCATTGATGGCCTCCGCATCCGTCACCTCACGCACAATCAGAGCCAATACCGGCAGAACGGATAGGAACTAATCTGGCCGATTTCAGCTCCGCTGCCATTGATTCATCCTTTCCAATTAGGTAATGGAGGACAATGGATAGAATGCCCGAGTCCAAGCGTTTATTGGGAACAGTGATGGCGATGACCTCCTTTGATCAATATAAAGTGCAAAGGCCTAAAGGACCGCTCACCACTGGCTACCATCCAAGTCACCAACTAATGGATGTACTTTTCCTCAGCAATGACCTAGTAGTGGCCAAAATGCACAATTTAGCCACATGAATCATCCCTAGAAAAGATACATACTTAGAAGAAACAATAGACATTTTAACCACTGATCCAATAAAAAGACAAAAGAATCTAAACAGCTTTGAATCAACCAAAAGCACAATACAGAGACTTCAGAAATCAGAATATTTTGCGGTTTATAGCTAGCTAAAAGTTGAGAATCAATGTTGAGGCAAATAGCTGTTTGACACGAAAGTAGCATTGGTTTTATTGGTTGGTCGAGTCAATGTTCCACGCCAAGCTAACACCACAAACACATCCTAATGGGTTCAACGATCCTTCTTATGTTACAACTGCAAAATAATGCCACTCTTTGGGGACTGCTTATTTAGAATGTATGAACATGCAATTGAAAATGTCTCTGCGCACCGTAAATAAGCATGCAGAATCAAGACTTGGCAAAATACTTTGTCAGATTCTCAAGACGTTTATCAGTTCTATTTTGAAATGACAATAACTGGCTCATTTTACACTTTTGGAACCACTGACTGTGAATAACCATAAATCCGCTCAGAGTTGAAGGCGTAATAGCAAAGGAGAGCTGAAAGATGGTGTCGAAATATTTTTCTTCCCACAACTACCTATTATCGACATGATAGGATTGCCAAACCCAGTAATTCCCCAGACAAAATACTATCTTCACACAATAGTGACAAACCACAAAACTACCTCAAACGTGCAGCTAAATGAAAGAGTTAACATCAAATACATCTGGACACAGAGATAGTTTGGCAGTTACAGCAACTTCCCAATGGTTGGATGGCAGTAGTCTAAAAAAATAAGTCACAAACAGGTCATTTTTATGACTTGGAAAAGAAAGGAATAAAAGGATTTCTATGTTTTCCGATGCCACTTCAGATGTACCAAGGCTTGAAATATTACTGTAGTCATGTATTATTTTGCTACTTTTTTTCTCGTCCAAACACATTTCTGCAATCTCAATACACCATACTGCTCACAGACAACATTCCAAAAGAAGGGTTTACGTCAGAAGAAATATTTTGTATGTTATAAGAATTTTTTGTTGTTTAATCTTTTTCTAAAAACACTAAATTTTATGTCACTAAGGAACCCGAATGATCACGTGGAATTGGAATCAAAACCAGAGTCTTTAAATTCCTTATAATTCCCCTCCTTAGTAACAGAATTGCAAACAAATGAAGGTGTCCATTTCAAAGTCAGCCAGAGATCAAGCTGTCCCTCAACCATTAATCCTCCAATTTTTCTCAGTAGGACTATAAATGCAGACACAAGTCAGTAGCCAGTAGCCACCTACTATACTATCTAGAATAGGGGTGAGCCATATCATACTGTCCATGATAATACCGGTATAATTTTTTGCATGATAAAAAAAAGTGTCATATCGCGATACCAATTAAGCACAATATTTTTCAAAGTATGCAAGAAATTGTTACTGTTAAAGGTGGAAACACAACAAACTTGTGTCACCACTTGGCCGATTTTCCTCGTGACAATCCCGGATAGGAGAATGACCGGTCAGCGTCACATGTTTCAGATTCTGAGCTAATCCGTTTTACCAGCGGCATAAGCAATATTTTATAACAAAGTAATAGTTATAATAATTATGTATGTAATTAGGTATTTTGTCAATGACATTAGCTCATTGGAAAAGGATGGAAAACACCCTTCATTTCAATGCTGATGCCTGCAATCACAATTTCTCTATATTGTCATAAATATCGTTATCGCAAATTTTCTTGAAATATCGTGATATAATTTTGAGGCTATATCGCCCACCCCTAATCTAGAAAACACTAGCAGAGCCCTCGGAGTGTGCTAAAGTTCTGAACTGCTGCAACTTTTTCAGAATTTCGGCATATTATCCCTGATGCTCTCTGTAGACGGACAATAAATGACTTCAAACAGTGGGAGGGAAAGAGAAACAAAAGAAAGCATAGGATTGTGAGTGAAGAACTCAAATGGAGAACAGGGAATTTCAAGACAAGATATAGAACTTTCATGGAAGGGGCTTGTCAAGCTCTTATTCATTTCTCACAGCTGGAAATGCTTGTCCTAGTCTTAATAAAATTCAATAGCTCTTCTCAATATGCCCCTGCAGAAAAACAGTATTAGCCTTTGCAAGAACTGTACGGATGTTTCATTTCTCTCACTAAAGCTACAACTTATAAAATCACATATTGATTACTGACCAATAATAACATGAACATTAATAAGTGTTTTTTAGTGGTTTCAGTACTTTGGTATTCAATATGCCATGAAAAACAGGTCATAACTCATTTTCATAATAAATGAATAGTTAATTGGCAAGGTTTAATGTTTCCAGATCCCCCCATAGAGATATATATTTGTCCAAAATTGAGACCACTAAAAAGACAAAGAAAAAAAAAGGAGAAAAAGAAAAGACAAAGAAAAAAGAGAGAAAGTAACAAAGCAAACAAAGAGCAAAATATTATGAATTCTATTTTATAGTATATACAGTATCTCATAGGAGTAAGTATACCCTTCACATTTTTGTAAATATTTTATAATATCTTTTCATGTGACATTGATGAAATGACACTTTGCTACAATATAAAGTAGTGAGTGTACAGCTTGTATAAGTGTAAATTTGCTGTCCCTTCAAAATAACTCAACACACAGCCAATAATGTCTAACTCGCTGGCCACAAAAATGAGTACACCCCTCAGTGAAAATGTCCAAATTGGGCCCAAAGTGTCACTATTTTGTGTGGCCATCATTATTTTCCAGCACTGCTGCTGATAAGATCACGGAGCTGGTGAATGTTAGAGACCTTGTGCTCCTCCACCTTCCATTCGAGGATGCCCCACAGATGCTCAATAGGGTTTAGGTCTGGATACATGCTTGGCCAGTCCATCACCTTTACCCTCAGCTTCTTTAGCAAGGCAGTGGCCGTCGTTATCATGTTTGAATACTGCCCTGCGGCCCAATCTCCGAAGGGAGGGAATCATGCTCTGCTTCAGTATGTCACAGTACATGTTGGCATTCTTGGTTCCCTCAATGAACTGTATCTCCGCAGTGCTGGCAGCACTCATGCAGCCCCAGACCATGACACTCCCACCACCATGCTTGACTGTAGGCAGACACACTTTCTTTGCACTCCTCACCTGGTTGCCGCCACACAGCCTTGACACCATCTGAACCAAATAAGCTTATCTTGGTTTCATCAAACCACAGGACTAGGTTCCAGTAATTCATATCCTTAGTCTGCGTGTCCTCAGCAAACTATCATCTTAGAAGAGGCTTCATTCTGGGACGACAGTCTTGCAAGACCAATTTGATGCAGTGTGTAACGTATGGTCTGAGCACTGAACGACCACCCATTTTGAGGGGACAGCAAATTCACACCGTTATAATAAAATATTTACAAAAATGTGAGGGGTGTACTCACTTCTGTGAGATACTGTTATACATCAATTATATATAACAAAGTGCAAAAGAGAGTGAAAGGAAGCAAAAGAAAGCAAAAGAAAAAGGGTGAAAAAGAAAAAGAAAGTGAAATAAAGAGCACGTAAAAGATCAAGGGTGAAAGAAAAGAAAGAGCGAAGGAATGAAGGAAGAACTGAAGAGTGAAAGAAAGAGCAAAAGAAAGCGAGTGAAAGAAAGAGCAAGAGAGCAAAAGAAAGTGAAAGAAAGAAAGTGAAAGACCTGAAGAGTGAAAGAAAGAGGAACAGAAAGTGAAAGAATGGCCATTTCAATTTTGGAATAAAAACTGGAGTGAATCATTCAACTTATTTGGAATAAGTATGTGAAACCCACATTACATTTAACTTTAAGCTTGACCAAGTTCCACACTATACGTTCATGAAACATTTCCATCTCAAGCCAGAAGATTTAATTTCAACAAATATGTTTGCAAGCAACAGTCTGCTGTGAATGTAACAACATTAAACAACAGGCTTCAGTTATAGTTCAGTCTGTTCCATCAGACAGAACCCTGTGGCAAAAGATAATCAAGATGTTTCTTGAGTTGTTTTATAAAAACAATTATGAAATGTAAGCCCTCCATGGTGTGCAAATGTAAAAATGACAGGAGATCGAGGGTTTTCTCAGTCCCAGACAAGGTGTCACTATAGGGATTTGACCTTTCATCTGGTTTATCGTTAAAGTCTGAACCCGTAACAGCTGCTGATCATTCAATCGGCCCTACTGCTTATTAAACGCCACCCAGAAAGAGTTCAAATTGAATTTAGATGTTGTTTCCTTCTTTTACTTGCAACTTAAAGAAGCAATTTCGGGATCTGAACTGTATGCACCAAGTTTATATTGGTAAATTTATTTAAAAAAAAAAAAAAAAAAAATTTAAAAAAAAATTAAATTTTTTTTCTTATTTACATTGATTGGAATGGATCCTCTAATGGGACCTTTGCAAAAATCAAAAAAATATTACAGACTTACACAAAATAGTTTCGTATGAGTAAAGGTTAGTCATGAGCATTCGAAAGTGTATGTTTTTTATTTTTTGTAAAGGTCCCTTTCAGGGGCTCCGTAGATGTGCAAGTATTACATGTTTTCCATTATGTAAAGGGGGAATCCTTTTGGTTAAACAGAGTTTGAAAGCAAAATCTGAAAGTACAGCAAAATATTACTTAAGGCAAGTTAACCTGTGCAGATGCCAAGCAGTCCTGTCAAAACCAGACCAAAAAGAAAGACAATCCTGGTCAATGAATGATTAAAGCATTTAAACAGAGCTTAAATTCTGATATTAACCAACGACAACCATTACAAGAGCTGAAACCAAACCCTGTGAAAAACCAAGCGCCTCCATGGGTTCTGAGGTTATAGATTTCATAGGGAACTGCTATTTCAAACGGATCTTTCCGCTATAAATCAGATACGGTCTAAGTAAGACAAATAACTCTCGAGTGCTCTTTATGCTGCGCAGACACTATCCAATTTAAATTGCGATACTTCAAAGTGAATGGAACGTCGAATTGAATGTGCCCACTTGGGTGAAGGAAAGAATGGAAAAATCTGCAGGCAGCCACAATGCCGGACAAGCCATCAGCGTGACTCCAGCAGTGAGAAACGCAGGGTTTGTATTGTTCACTCAAATGTAAATATCCTATTCATACAAAGCAAGATGATCTTTGTTTAATGGCTACATTCCAGATTATATCATGTTTAACCAGACAAATGCAACGGATGTCTGGATGTCTGAATGCAGAACTCATAATTACCAGAATTAATTTATAATGGAGCTGATAACGTGCTTTTAGACACTGTGCAGCAGCTCTGGATGATTAATTTTAACATTGGCTGTGAAATGAACATTAAACCCAAGAAGGCAAGATTATGTAATAATAATAAGTGAATGACAAGCTTGAAATAGGGTGGCTTAAAATAACAAATATAAGTCATCTGAATAGTGTCAAAATGTGTAAAGCGCAAAGTAATTTTAGGATTACGATAACATTAGCTTTTTAAACTCTGACCACAACCTAAAACCAAATTCAGCGCTCTAGACTCAAAATGGACCTTCTGGTCTTATTTGATTTATATGGGCATGTTATTTTAAAGAATAATGAAACTATTTTCTATTTTGTCGATGTTACAAACCATGGTATGACACCATTCTGTTAGTGAACTACCAATCAATTTCAAATGGATAAAATCAACAGTCATTTTCCTAGCTGAACACATTAAGGTCTTGAACAACTGTTTTTGAATGAATCTGTTGACTGAATCAATCACTCTTAAAGGGATACTTCACCCAAAGTGAAAACTATCCCATGATTTACTCACCCTCAAGCCATCCAAGGTGTATATGACTCTTCTTTCAAATGAACACAATCGGAGATATGTTTAAAAATAACCTGACTCTCCCAAGATTTATAATGGTTGTGAATAGGAGGCATGTTTTGAAACCCAAAATAAATGTATCCATCTGTCATAAAAATAATCCATACGGCTCCAGGAGGTTAATAAAGGCCTTCTTAAACGAAGTGATGGGTTTTTGTAAGAACAATATCCATATTTTAAAAAAAAACTTTACAAAGTAAAACAACTACTTCCCAGCAGACAGCCGTATACGCATCAATTTGCGGCAGCAAAGTATGTATTTCATACATCGCATGAGGGGTTACTCATTTGGCGCAAATCAACTTGCGTAGTATGCGTATGGTCATCTGGCAGAAGCTAGCTATTTTAGATTATAAAGTTTTAAATATGGATATTTTTCAAACAAAAATCCATCGATTCACTTCAGAAGGCGTTTATTAACCCCCTGGAGCCATATGGATTATATTTATGATGGATGGAGGCATTTATTTCACCCCCCCATTCACTACCATTATAAATCTTTGGAGAGCAAGGATATTTTATACATCTCTGATTGTGTTTGTCTGAAAGAAGATAGTTATATACACCTAAGATAGCTTGAGGGTGAGTAAATCATGGGATAATTTTCATTTTTGGGTGGAAATGACCTTTAATACTCAAAGATACTAACTCGTCATCACCTGCCAATAAAATAATGTAACCTAAAGAAAGATTCACAGATTGAATTAGCAAACAGCGAACAATTATTTTTGGTGGATTGACAAAAGATTTAATACAGTGATTTAAAAAAAAGCAATAGACTCATTCACAGCACAGAGCTGTTTGGCCCCTCATTGGAGTCAACAACACTTCAGAATGAAAGAATCCATTTTTCGGGGGGACTGACTCATAGATTGACTCAAAAACACTCTGAAAACGGCACTTGATTGCCTCTTGATGACACCAGCAGAAGATACCGAGGATGCATCTGGGATAAACCGATGAATTCAAGGTCAGTGTAAAGTAGTTGGAAAGAAACCACCCAGTTCTTAAGCTCCATTTGAGCTTGGGCATCACTAAGCAACGCCCAATGGAAACATGTCCTCTTAGGCTTGTGAGACGAAATTGGTCTTTCTTTTCTTAACAAAACCTGATTTTTGGCCAATTGCCTTCTGAAGCTAGAAACAAGATGTGATTACATTTCAATCCAAGTTCATGATTACCAGAGATTCGTTTTTCTTTTCTTTTTTTTCCCCTCATGTCAGGTCATTACTGTGCAATTAAAGATAGATTTCGCCAACAAACATTTGAGGGTAGGAACCTGCCAATTCATCTTACTACAGACAGCCATTATTAATCACATAGACAATTAACACACCCACATGCATACACAAACACAAACCGTTCCCCAGACAGTGAGCGGGAAAGATGCCTTTCCCAGACACATTATGTTTATATGTCATTTAGGACTGGAAAGTAGATGCTACAACCACCAGCTGATGTCATTTTATGGCAATCTGCAAACAATGCATACATCAAAATATACATCTGCAGAGCTTTTCATCATTGCTTCTTGTAATAAATGTGAAAAGTGCTTTTGCAGTCCATGCATGGGTTTGCTATGAACTGGTAATGTTGTAATATGACACAAAACGCTTTAAGATGTGACTCGAGACAGCTGAGACTCGAGACCAGTTCTGTCCATCACAGACAAGCTGCATTACCAGGAAGCCACATCTCATTTTGACAGAGTGACTTCCATTACTGCATTAGATGTTTGGAAACTTGAGTGAGCCAGAGCCGTAGCTTAGTGGTATGCAGATGAAACATTTTCAAAACATTTTGACCCCGTTCCCTCATCTTCTAATCATATCCTTTTTTTTCTCTCAACTATAGAATGAATGACATTGAAATAAATAAAAATGAAATGAGAAATGATTGTGTTATGGTCAATAACTGAAATTCAACAAAAATATGAAAAACTCGGGGGGGGGGGATAGTACTGCATTGAACACTGAACAGTTATATAAGAGGTCATGATGACTTGGGTCAGTATGATTTAACCTTTAAACTAAGCTCAAACAGAGAAGGATCATGGGAAATCATTCAAGAAAAAAAAAAAGTGTGTAGTGTTGAACCTAACCACTAGGGTTCAACAAAATCAATCACAGGCAGTGACAGGCCAGTTCAATTGAGAGTTTCCAAACAGTTCCTCTATTTAAGCCCTTGATGAGATGATGGAAACTTTGAAGTTATTGTGTTTGTCTCTCTGATGAGAACCATCGACATGGGCCTCAAACTTTTATAGCAGTCAATCACGCAAAAGCAAACATCTTCGATTAGCTGAAGAGGGTCCGCATCATTTGAAATGGTTTTAATTAGACATGTTGACATTTTCAACATGTTGGCAGTGAAGTTGGTGGGCTACATCTGGTGGTCCAGATTCCTTATGAGGATCTACTTATTGATTATGTAAAGATCCCCACCAAGTCACTGAGGACGTTTCTTTGAACACTTAAATCTAAACACACGTTTTTACTGAGCTAGAGTCTTTGACCAATGGTGCTTCTAGAGTCTTTTCTAAAGGTTTTTTTAAAATCCGAGCCATTTTAGAAGCAAGAATGTTGAATTACACTAACTTTTGCAGCAGGATCAGTGGCCAACCTGTCAAAAAGACACATGTATTCTCTCAAAAGCTAAATTTCCTTTGAGACCCAAGAATAAACCTCGACTAACTCCCCCATCCAGGAAAGGAAGACCCCACTCAGCCTGATGTCCCACTGGGCAAACTAAACAGTCCATGAGTTCAAGAGCAAGGGAAAACTTCCTGTAGTTCCGTTTACTCAAGATCAATGCCCTGCAACATACACAATACACAAAAGCATTTCTTTATCTGGAGGAATGCCTGACTGGACATCTTTTCACAGTAAAGCATTGTGGATATAAAACATGACAAATTTCCATTTGGTTTTATGACCGGTATTATAACTAGTACTATTATTTTTAGTGTGAGAACCATAAAAATTGGCAGCCTAAACCTGATATAGACCTTTTATTCAAAGTTCAGCACAAACAGTGGATGTTGGAATAGTATCCGGTCGAGGAATGTCAGAAGTTAGTTGACACTAAAATAATAGAAGGTAATGATCAACGGTCAAGCAAGTCTGAATGGTATCGACTACTAAAATTACAGTGTTCTGACAACTCAAATCCAGTCTGTAAACTACTCTACAAATGCCATTCCCCACCATATTGCTGCTGATGTTAGAGCTAGAGATGTTTATATGCATTACAGTGACGAGAGAAGAGATAACCTGGAAGTCGGACAACATGAACGTTGTTCGAAAAGCACTGACTCAACCACTCACAGCCAAAGTAAGCCTCAGTGACTGCTGCCGGGTTTCATTTGCTCCTTTCTCTCATTTCTACTGAAAAGGTAGCAAAACTAAAAAAGAACAGACATCTCAGTGCAGGCTGTCTTGGTCTCCTCAGAGACGAACAATGGCATCAAAGATAACGGACTGGAAAAAAAGAAGTTTGATATCAGTTGGATGTTGAAAAACAGAAACTGATGACAAACAGCATGTGTTGCATTAGACATTGAGACACGTCCTCCATGGGGCCAATTAACAACTTCTCAGTGTCAAACTGAGAGACCACATGCAGACAGCAATGTGAAGGCACACAAAATCTTCTCTATAACAATATCTTTACATTTAGACTGTCATGAGTTATATACATGCTGACATACACTTTATAAAAAGGAAATATTACAGATATGGTGCATTTTAAAAGTAAGTTTCAATTAGAAACAAAAACTAAATTAATTTAAATGAATTATTCGCTAATAAAATGGAAATTTCATCATCATTCACTCACCAAATCGTTCCCTCTACCATTGTTCTCAAATCCATTCATCAGTTACGTCAAACTTCACAGGTTCTCGCATGTTTCAAGACGTCGTGACAAATGTGAATCAAATGCAAGCTGAATGAGATTTGAGAGCTGCAAATGGGAAAATTAAGCTTCACGCGAAGCCATCATATGCAATTTCATGGATTTCTTTTATGGCACGCTCATCATGCTTTTATTGTCCATCAGTAACCGCTGGCTTTCAAAAGAGTAGGTAAACGTTTGTGACAAAACATTTTTTTTTCCAAAAAATATAGTCATACCAGTTTGAAAAGACTTGAAGGTGGGCAAATAATGACAGCATTTTCACGTGTTTACACAACAAAGATGTACTTAAGTTTTTCCTTTGAATGTTTTCGTGTACAGAGGACACCGTTGTCAATACCACATCCACATGGATCCATGAAAACTACTAAAAACACTTTATTATGCATGGCAGGTCAGTATTTGGCCGTCACTTTGTAAAGAAACACTATGCGCCTAAAGACTGAACACGTAATACGCATGGACATGCCATCACAGTTTTCACAAATTTGCATTTTTGTAGTTTATACGGAGGCGATAACGGTATCATTTTCAAAAACTTGCACTTTGAAACCCGTTTTCAAAAGTTTGCGCATAAAACCGTTTTATGTTTTTAACTGAAAACAGTGTCGTGCAAATGGCCCCTCAATTTGGAGATGAATTACCCCTTTAAAACTAGTCAAATAGCTCAAACCACAAATTGTGTTATTTTAAATAAAACACCTGTCGACTAAAGATACAGGAAACCAGAGTGCCGGTTCAAAAGGACGTCCCGTGCTAATCATACTATTTGGACTTTACATCATATTCTAAAGCCTTTATTACTAAATACCAGAAACTAATCCTCCTATCCCCCTGATCTCTGTAAGAAACCAAACGGGCACTGCCCATCTGGCATGATGTCAGATATGGAAAGCAGACGGCTCACATGCCCTAGTTTGCTTACATGAGGTTGGCAAAGTCATCTCTGGCTTGCAAAGCCAGCCGCAGGATTGCTGAATCAAAGGTAATCTCAATGATAAGATCAGTGTATAAAAAGGACTGTGGAACAGAAACCTGAGCAAAATGAAAGCATTACTGAGCCTGAGCCAAAAACAACATCATCTGTTGACTTTGCATAAATGCATTACAAGATTTGTGCAAATATTTAAAGATCTATAAAAAGACTGAAAGAGGGGATACTTTTTGGATTACTGAAAGTCCCAGCAAAATGATTTCCATTTCACTGCTACTTACAGAAAGCAGTAAATGCAACAATTAAAAAAAATCTGGTAATATGTTCTAATACCGATATGATCTTTAACAATTCAATATATTATAAATAAATGTGTATGTTGAATGTGTGTGTATAAGTCTGAATACACACACACACACACACACACGTATATAACATACACATTTTTGATACAAATATTTGTATAATATACCAATTTCAATATATGAATGTAAATCTGAATATGGGTCATGACAGGTCATTTTTTTGTCCAATGGCCTTAATAAGAATTTAAAACAAAGATATGACATCCAGTGTAAACTAGATCTCTTTTATTGAATCCAAAAGGTTTTAATTACATTTTGCTACATATCAAAGGTATTTTAATGATTTTGAAGTGTCAAAAGGTCATTCGGTTTAACCGTCCAATAGAGCCATTTCATTTGTGATTAAAATATCTTAATGTAACAAATCTATTTTTATTTATTTTTTTTGTATTCTGGTATGATTTTATAACATCATCAACATAGTGCAAATGGTATTAAAATTATGGGTAACAATTTACAATGAGGTTCATTAGTTAAACAGTAGTTAATGTGTTAACTAACATGAACTAACCATAGGCAATACATTTGTTACTGTATTTACTAATCTTCGTTAATGCTAGTTAATGAAGATCAACTTGTTTAGTGTTTGTTCATATTAGTTAAAGTGCATTAACTAATATTAACAAGATTTTAATAATGTATTAGTAAATGTTGAAATTAACATTAACAAAGATAACAAATGCTGTAGCAGTTCATTATTAGTTTATGTTAACTAATGAACCTTATTGTAAAGTGTTACCAAAATTATGTGTAGAAGTCGTTGCTTTGTTATTAGAAAGAATGTCCTGAAAAATTTATTTTATTGATGTTGTTCGAAGTAAAAGGACCATTTTGGATCCAGTCATGCGGTCAATATCATGTGACAGGTTGTGGCATCATTCAGACACCTACAATGCACCGCATGGTCGTGAAGCAAAGTAACTAACTCTATCTTAACCAATTCATCTTTTCACTTGCTCATACACAGGTCCCGAAACATTAGGTCAATCGGTACAAACGCTATAAAACAAGATAATCATATCGCCATTAGGTCTGTTTTTTTTTTTACACTTTTAAAAACCTTATTCGTCAATGACCCATGTATAGTTACATCTATATAGGCGTATTTGAATGTATAACTATATATTCAGATCTCATATACTTATTTCCAATTCCAATTAATCCAATAACCAAGTAGTAAAAATGCTGACTATACCCTATATAGTAAAATCAACAGAAACCCATAATGCACTTAAAAACACAAATAATGCTCAGGCATTCAGCGGAAGATGCGTGTCCTGGCACGTTCATGTTTGAAGGGATGATCAGATCGTTTCTGACAGGTTGATACACAAAGGCAATGCATCTATTCCCTGCTCCAAGAAAAAAACAAAAAAAAAAACAAAAAAAAAGAGCAATTTATTGTTCATTTGAGCCAACATGCAACACAACTGAGGCTTATTTCTCATCAGTGAGCGCTAATGGTGTGCACAGGCAGAAGAGTGAATAGAGACCACACAGCTCTCCACAAAGCACAAAAGCTTCTTGGCCAGGTCATGTCCCAGCTTCCTCTGCAGGCACAGACGCTGCACAGGAGACCCTAGAAGGTAGACCAAAGAAAAGAGAGGCTTGCTTTATTTTTTTAAGTGCACTATAGCATCCTCCTTAGACGCTAGCAACAGGGGGGTTTTGTGCTTCAAATGGATCAGACGCTTTCCTGACACAGCACCCCCCACAATCCACAGGGCACTGCTAATCCTATTAAAATGAAGGCAGGCCAGCACAGGACAGGAACATGGCATTAGATCCATCAAGAACATTAGCTCTAAATCAAAGCTCTTGTCTCTGGCCATTACCAATCTAGTGAAATTTAAAAAAAAAAGATATGAATTGAGACCTGTGTATAATGATCAGGCCATAACATTACATCAACATTTTGTGGAACGCCTGAGGCAAGAGCTCACTAATTCACAGATACAATTTTTGTGGTTTATTCTTTTGCAAGTTCATTCTTGTCTCAAATGTAATTTCAGAGAGTGTTTGTAGTAATTGTGATATTTTAATAAACATTGTGACTGACTTGAACTGGGATATGATATATGCACGTCTAATATTTCTGCTGCTCAGACACAGCCTGAAAAAACAAAGACAACTGAAACAGCAGCCTTTATAATGAAAGGTGCACAACAACTATGCAAGAGTGAAACAGAACTCAAGTGTCTTTGCATTTATATTGTATATAAACTTTGTTGAAAGTATTTTTAATTCATTTATTTGAATGTCAATTTTGACATTACTTACGAACGGTTGAACGGCCTGGAGCTTGCATCTCCAGAAACGTCTAAAATTGTAAAGTAGGTGCTATGATTAGATATGAGTCGCATATTTCAGGTGTAAACAATTACATTATCGCCTAAAAATATCTAATAATATATTTATATAATATATAAAAATTATATAATATAATATAATATAATATAATGTACACATACACACACACCTACCAAAGTGAAGGAATTGACCAAAAAGTATTATACTAAAAAAAATTAACGTTCAAAGTAATAATAATAATAAAAATGTAACTTTCAAAATAATAATAAATAAATATTTTAATTTCTTAATATTCTTTGTTATTATTATTATTAGAATATTACTATTTTCATTTGATTGTGTAACCCTAGGACATAGTTAAGTACAGGACTCCAGTAATTTGCATACAGTTTATAAGTAGGCCTAATTCTACCTTAATTACTGGCTAATGTGATTAGTTCAATAATTGAAGGGGGCAGAAAGAAGGCGGCCAAAATAATGAATCTAGACAGATAATCGGTTAGGTTTTAATTAAATGACAAGCACAAAGACGCAGCATGAGCGTGGAGGTAGCCATGTGATCCTACAGCATGTCCAATAAAGTTAATCTGCACTGCCGTCTTCTACTGTGCAGTAAACCTGCCGTACATATGGCCTCTTTCTTTCAGCCCTGATTACGGCCTGTCCAGGGCCTGTCTGATTTAGAAGGCCTGAAAGGCCATCAGCTGTGACCAACAGCCCATTTTAGAGCCCCATGGGCAGCGTTGGGTCAGACCGCACTGGCCTGCAGTTCATTTCGGCTCACACATCACAAATGACAATCATCTGCCCTGGCAATCACAGAGAGAAGCTGCTCCCTCAGAGAGCCAATGGAGTGGGATGACGGCCATCCAATCTCAGTCTGTTCTGACAAAGCTTCACTTCAGTAATCAAGCTGGAGGGAGAGCCCCCCTCTGCTGCTTACCAAGACGATTGAGTAGAGAGGGGAAAAACCTCGGCTTGCTCCCAATCTCTACATTTCAGTCTAGACGCCATCTGGACAATGGACATGGTTATCAAGAGGCACCTGCATGATTTAAGTATTTTAGCTGTTGCTTTCGAAAAAAACACAAGATAATAGTTTGCTCCAATGTTTGATGTCTATAAATAAGAAATTTGCTAATTATTAATCATAGTAAAGCATAATTTTGAGGTAGGAATACAGAGCTTTGATCTGATGCTTAATAGCTATGCACTGTAAAACTTTATATTGAGCTGTACATAAAAAAAAGATTACTAGAGTATGTTTTCCAACCAAAAAATAGTATTTACTTTAATATTAATCTTTCAACTTTAACCCTCGGGGGCCGGCGTCGGCACTATCACTTGTATTTTAGTATACCATGCATTTGTACAGTACATTGTACATTAATGTTTAATTCAATGAGTTAATAGTCATTTCTTTGTAATAATTTGTGAAATTTATTAGCAATTTCTGAGGAGTATTTTCTAGTAAACCAGCATTTTGTTCAAATGCTGAAAGCTGCTTTTTACCAATCCCAACTTCTTTTTTACAAAGGGTGAAGATATCAATGCATCACACAACTTTGTTGCAAAATATATCACTGATACTTTGGATCCCTGCATTGACATTTTGCCAAATATCATAAAATCTCAAGTAGCAGGTCATCTAAACAAGTACTATCCCTTTAAAAAAAAAAATTGTTTCAAATTTGTTTCTAAGCAAAAAAGTATGAGAGAGATTGAAAGTGACCATTTAAATTCACTCCGATTATGATAATGTGAGAAAGCTGGAGATACCAGTCCTAATTTGTAGGCTACTTATCTTTAAAGGACATTTCAGAATACACCTCTGCACTGGTATTTCTATCCGAGACATACAGAATGGTGTTTTTCAGTCAGTTTAAACCCCAGACACAGCAGGACTGCAGTAAATTGGAGAAATGGTTGGTCTGAGGTTACAGCCCAGAGAAAGTTGACCTTACGAGGTCATGGCCATAGTAATTGTTAGTCAGATTACTCTGCGGGAGACACCGAAACCCCACACACAAACGCCAACTACAGTGGAGCGGGTTGTGTTTAATAGCGTTTGTGGTTTGTCGGAAGGCCGCTGACCCAGAACTCAGAGGTCAGAATACGTCACAGAGAGAATAGTCCAAGAGGATGCTCTCACAGAACAAAAACATCTATACATTCCACAACTATCAAGTCCACAATCCTGTGCAAACCCAGGTGTGTCTGAGTGCAATGACATCAATGTTGTCTAGCAACACTAATTTATACTTTAGCAATAAACTAATAAAATGTATAACTTCAATGCTTTGGAAACCTTTTGTGCAATGGAAAGATTCGATGGATATTAAAGGTTCTTCATGGAACCATCAATACCAATAAACAACCTTTATTTTTAAGAGTGAAATATATAATATAGCCATTTTTTCCATATTTGTGACAAACGAAATATATGTTCTACACAGTAAAAAGCAAATACTACAAAACATTTTTTTCTTTTAAATCTATATAAAACACATGCTAAATTAATTTCACTGAGACTGTCATAAAACACATGCGTCACAGATCTTTTCTTTAGTAGACAGTTTGTATGTCAGAGTCGATTCACGCATGTCATGACTTTCACCAGTTATGTAGCGGTTCCTCATAAAGTTACATGCCAACTGGTTACAGGTTGCTGACCAAACCCCATTTAACTAGCATTTGCCTCTATGACAGTGTTAACTTTGGGCTCTGATTCCATCTACACAACCATGCAATGGCAGACCACTGTCACGCCATTATGAACTTAAAGCAAAAATATTTATAATGCTGTGAAAGCGAACGCAGCTGTTTCGCAGGCAGCTTTAAGTGAAATGGCACAGGTGGCTGTTCAATCTGGTATTTTATTTTATGACATCTCTACTCAAACCAAAAGATGAGGCAATACATTTCCCTCATTCTGGATGTGCCAAAATACTCCCTGAAGTTATATGACTTAACCCACAGCTTGAAGTCTCTTAAACTCGCAAGCCACTGGCACGCACTTGGTGTAGTTTTGCATTGTCTGTGCATAAAAATTGATGAGCCCGTTTTAATCTTACCCCAAAAGTTCTAAGCATAGAAGTCAACCATTTACAAGTCTCGCAGGGGAACACATTGCACTAATTAATAAAGAGCAATGCAGAAAACACAACAGACCGACGAACAAAGAGTCTGACTGAAGTACGAACAGACACATTGCACTTGACCACAATACGCCAATGATCCGAGCGCCTTCTCGCAAGGGACTCGAGTCAATGGCATAATCGTAGTCATCTGGAATGCTGATGTCTACATCAAACTCCCCATGAATCCTCCTGAAACAAAAGTACAGAAGAGGAGTAACAAAAAATAAGGAAAACACCCACAATGCTTTGCAAACATGACCATCTGGACTGAGCTGTTGGGAGATTAAAAGGGGGCCATGTAGGGGTGGTGCGAGCCGTAGTGTGTCTCCCGCTCTAATTTTTCTCTCTCCGATATAATTACAGGGTACCGCTGGGATGGACGGATTGAGGAGAGAGATGCTCCGAGTCTGGGTTGCCGCCCTTGGATCTCGACATCACCACATAGCCAAAGTGTGCGGTCGGATCCACAGGGTGGACACTCTAGCATCGCCTGAGGAGAACAGTGCCAGACAGCGCCACAAAACCCAAACCAACAGCGCAGACTATTTAAAGCGCACACCAGCTCATCCCTGCAGCCTCAGCTAAACAGGCTTGGTAACTAAACTATCAGCAGAACCACTCGGAAAACTGCTTAATGGAGGAGAGTCGGCGACGAGGTTTACTGTGACATCCAGTAAAGATAAATGCACCAAAGAAATGCTTTTTTTGAAGACATGCTTTTTTTAAAACAATATTTTGGATTGTTAATCGATTTTAAAAAAAACCCACTTTAAATCACACTCATATTTTTCTGTAATTAATAAAACTTGTAATATATTTTTCTACTATAGTTCACATTTTCACACTGAATCTCCAAAATAATAACAAAGACAATATGTTTTATGTATTTGTTTCATCTTTTTACCAAGCACTATGAATGAATGAGGCAAGTATCACCGATACTAATAATGCTACTCATCTTTTCTCAAATTCTGGAGATGAAATTAATACAGCTATTCAATATTACAGTACAATTGCATGTCATCATTTTTAACATTTAATAGGCTTTTAAAAAAAGAACACTATTCATATAGAAACATTCACATAAACCCATTTTAATTAATGTCACATAACAGTGCTTTTATAGTGAAGATATACATGCAACGCTGTTTCTGTCAATATTAAATCTCTCTGAATGAGAGCTGTTAGTTGATTTTTTGCATTATTAATCACGAGTAAATTACTAGTTTAAACATTTGTTATCAATATTTTAGATCCTCTCGATACAAGGTCAGTATTGCAAGCATTTACACATACATGCATGCATACATGCATACATACATACATAATATAGCCCCTCTTTGTTTCCATATCTTCAAAATTTAAATAAATAAATCTGCTTGCACAGCCAAGGTTGCACAGAAAGGGTAAAAATATTATTAACCAATATCATAGTCTACCATGGTCCACTTCTCACAACCAAAAAAAATCCCATTCTATATCATTTTCAGCTCCATTCTTTTACACTCTGAAAAATGTCACATTATGGAAGATAAATACATTGCAAATGCAATTTCATGCTGTCTTCAAAAGTACTTGTGGAGGAAGTAGTCAAAACTTGTCCGATACTGTTTGACATGAAAGAGGAAAAAAGAAAAAATAGCCATTTTAGGAACTCCTTCGTCCAATTCAAAGCCTTCTTTCCAAAACCACAAAACCCAAATAAATACAGCCTGCAAGAACATGAAACGGCAAAGGGTTTGCCCTCAATTTCAGGTGAATGACGACGATTCCTCATGCGAGTTCATCTATCAGGCCTCTGGACAGGTTCACAGCAGGCCACGGAGATGAGGCCATAACTCAGCCCTGGCATCTATCCACTCTTTTCTCCATTCCTGCTCTGGGTGTGGGGATTATGGCATCAACGATATGAGCTCCACAAGTTATGGCCTCCACTCAGCGGAGCAGGTGTCAGGGTCGAGTGTGATTTGGAGACAGACAGCAGATACAGAGAGCTCCCTGGGGAACACCGGGACACACAGCACTAAAGTCAGTCTAGCTAACTGAACGTCTAATACACTTGAGTGATGGTATGTCACAACAGTCGAAACAGTTCACGGATAACCGTGGAGGAAGCAGCTGAAGTTTTTAATGAGGAAGCAGTAGAAAACGTAGTTGTCATTTCTCATATTATTAGATGGACAATTTCCCTTTAGATTTACAGCAACTTTGTCTTTTAATAAATGGATTTAACAGTGCATAAAATATAAAAACCACAATACAAAGAGACGCAGATGCACTTTTAAAAGGCAACTTATTTAAATCAGGAATTAAGTGTTTTTTCACTTAGAATTCTGTTATAATCCTTAAGACAATAATTCCTGTTATAAACTTCTTCCAACACAAAACAGCCATGAGTTGCCAAAAAAAAAAAAAAATGGAGCTACATGTCACGCTTAAAAAGTGACTAGACATAATTCATGCTGCCTTTGCCATCAAAATTTCACATTTTTCAGCTTTTTAGCCAGCATTTTGAAGCGAGTGTTTTGTGCATTACTCTGGTTGCAATATATATGTGCAGAACCACTTTGCTAAGTGCTCCGTTTCCTGTCTCCACATTAAAAATCATAACCCCCATTCCTCAACGCTTTTATTACGCTCCAAAATCAAATGCCAGCCTCCCGTATTTAATAAAGCCCTTATACGACTAGGGATATCTGATAGTGCTCTCTTAAATGTTACCAATGTTGGTCCTCACAAGCCTGTGGTTCAATAACAGAGGTCAGTGCAGTGATTTAGGAGATGGTTCTCCTTTACACATGTGATATCAGGATTCAAAAAAAGGCTCCACCATGTCACATCTGCTCTTTCTCAGTGCAAATTAAACGATAACTAGAACAGGGTGTGTAACACTGCCCAGGACCGGCCTGACACTTGTTTCTGTGCTCCTTCCACCTCAGGGAACACTGCGAGACAAAATGTCACTTTAGTTTTTAAATGATGCCTGCTACTAATTACAAACATGAGTTTTTTTTTTGTTTTTAAATCTACACAGACTGCAGTTGCACAACAATACCCAATATTCAGTGCACAATTTGCATACTACAACTACTTTGGCATTATTCCCCAGAGGAATGTACTAAGTCAGCTATGCATAATTCCCGCTCGCAACTCCTCGTTAGTATAGTGGACAGTATCTCCGCCTGTCACGCGGAAGACCGGGGTTCGATTCCCCGACGGGGAGAGGTTGACCTTTTTGCTGTTGGGCTTGTAACCTGAAGGTTGCCGGCTCGATTCCCACGCCGGCAGGAATTGAAAGTGGGGATTGTGAATGAACAGCACCTAACCCCTAACTGCCTCACTTGTAAGTCGCGTCTGCTGAATGACTAAATGTAAATGTTATGAGGAAAAAGAACGAGAAATACATGTCTTGACGACCTGAGGAAAACGATGGAACCAATTTGTTTTTAAAAGATTTCACACGTTTCTGAAATAGTTGTGTGCAAGAAAGAAAAACATGGCTTGCCTATGGTTCATATAGCATAAGAGTGTCATTTGGCATCTAATTAAATGAATTAGTCACTGTAAATTTAGGAATCTAACCCTGGAGACACATTAATTTCCAAATTGGAGACAGTTGACGCGTCCATCGCTTGATTACACTCAGGATTATTGCTTCTCAACTGTGCGGAACTGTCGTGCAGCTCAAGGTTTCTTTAATGTTATTATAACTTGCCCTAACGCTACTTAGGAAAATAAATTTGTCATCCCCATGGGGTGGAAGGGTGAATAGATTATGAGGAGCTACCGTTCTCCCTGTGAGAGAGATGATGGATATCTGGCTTTGTCATCCATTAAAAACAAGTGGCCGGAGCGAGTGTTGAGATATTTGTTTTACAACACATATTTAATATTACTAGGGTTGAGAACAGATTTTCATGACGTTCTGCTTAATGAGTCGGTTCTTCTCACTCAATCAAAACCATGCGTTGCGACCGGTCTCACGTCGAAGCCTGTCCCCCTATGTTTCCCCATAGGTTACTAAAAGGTTTATACAGCACATAGGAACACAACACCGGTCCAATAACCGAAACAAATAATGATTCGGTTGCTTTTAAGGAATTAAAAACACGTAAGAATCAGCTGGAGTGGGTCCTGAATTAATCCGTCTCGCTCACTGAACCGCAAATTACATTCGTAATGCCTGATCCAAAATGAGCCAAAACTGTATGGCTTATGAGACTTAAGGTTTTTGATATAACAATATGTAATCAGTTGTATTTTATGAATGTTGCCGCATATTTGTTTTAGTAGGTTAATATCATTTACTATGGATTATTTTTTAGATCGCACTTGTCCCGCTTCTTAAAAAAAGTAATTGAAAAGTCACTAAAGTCTTCGCATTTGTTATATCCTAACCATTTTGTAGAAATCTGAAATAATCTAATGAATTTGGCAAAAGAATGAAGCAAGCACGTATCAATAATAATTCAAACGTAGGCTATTTCTTCCACAAAAGTACTAAAAGGATCATAAATAGAACCGGAACATAATCCCCCGTCCGTGAATATCACCGCCTGACTCGAATCCTAAAGTACGAGGCTCAAAAACGAACAGTTCTGACAATTCCCTGTCATACATTAACGAGGAAACTGATATTCTTAGCTGCACATCACTTTCCCTACAATCACAAACAGATAGCACGTGACTCGCGTCCTTGAGCGCGTTGCAAAAACAGCAAAACACGCACAACACTCAATGTTTCAAAGTTGCACGCCTGGCTGTGTTTATCCGCTGACAGTTGTCATGCTCGCGCCGCCATTCCCTGCGCTGTCGCAACATGTAACAGAATCAAAAGAACAAAAGCCGCCGCTGCTACATTCGCCTCAACCTTCTCCGGTTGCTATGAAACCACCGAACTCACTTGGATGATCAAGAACGCGCAGATGTATCCGATTCATTCATCGGCATACCTGTCATCGTAGCAGAAATCGGCGTCCAGTGTGTTGACATACAGGAGCAGTGCCACGGCGCTGCACACCAACTCTGCGATCATCTCTCAAAAAGAAAAGTAGGAAAGGAAAGGAAAGAGTAGAGGGATGATATTAAAGCCCTTCTTTGATTTCTCTCTTCGTCTTTGTCAAAACGCCTCTGCCAAAAAACAATATCCGAGTCCCCATCCTTGCAAAGAGTTGAAATGAATTATCCAGGCATCCTCCTCTTAACCCATGTTATTTGCGGAAAGAATCCTGTAGGGTAGAGTGGATGGGGCACATATAGTATTTACAGTACGGTCTACAGTGTTTGCGCGTCCTTACACCGAGAGTGGTGAGATGATGCATAGTGGACGCCGAATAAATGTCGTGATTGAGCCGCGTGTGGTTACTGGCTTCAGTGCGCATGCGCAAAACCCCTCCTCCGGGGTATGTATACACAAGCACGGTCTGACTTAACCCTCTATTGCACGCGTTATAAAATGTTTACACAATGTTTGAGTCACTTTTCTTGCACAAAATTAACCTGTTTAGTGAAATTAAACATTTTGAACAATAATATTTGGGGGTGGTCCTTTTTAAGTACCAAAATGAAGTTCCAAAATTGAAATAAATCAGCCTTTTCGTGCAATACAAATGGGATTTGGCGCCTTTATCACCCTTCACTGTGTTAAAGGGATAGTTCACCCAAAAATTATTATTTTTTTTATTTTGTCATCACTTACTCTCCCTCCCCCTGTATGAGTTTCTGGCTTCTGTTGAGCACCAAAGAAGATATTTTAATATTTTATATTTCTATTGACTTCCATAGAAATTTTTTTCCTACTCTAGAAGTCAACGGCTACTGTCATCTGTTTGATTACTAGCATTCTTTCAAATATCTTCTTTGGTAATAAATAAGAGTTAATGATGACACAATTGTAATTTTTGGATGAACTTTCCCTTTGAAGACTTTTTAAAAAGTAAAATGTCTGTGCTCTCTGATGAACATCAATATTCATCTTGTCATCTGTTATATTTGCACATATTTTTCATTTTATGTATTAAATGAAAAGCATGTAACATTTTATGTCTTTTATTGCGTTATTATGGTGTAGCGTGTTACTCAGGTGTTTGTCATGTGTGTATGCACTGTTTATTTGAATGGGTGATGGTTTATGGAAAGAGACAGGATGAACTTTGAATCATCATGTTCATAATACAACACCGACATTATTATGGTGCTTATCAGTATATTTTAATGTTAAAAGTAGATTTCAGCTGTTAAGGTAGTTTGCTATTATATCAGTTAATGACAGAAGATTATGAACTGTAAAACATAAAAGCACCAAATACCAGAAACATTTTTTACAGTGAATTTCTGGCAGCCACAGCTGACTTTTTCATATTTAAAATTTAACAGGAAAATGTTTTTTGCAGTAAAATAAATATGACAGTAAGAACTGGATATATTATTTTTCACGCAGATGTATTTAAATCTTTTTTCTGCCGTCTACTGTATATATGACATAAGCACAAATGGCGTGTAAAATAATTACACGTGTCTCAAGATTTAATTTGCTATGGTGTTAACAGCAATTAGTGATAAATATAGCAGTGTAAATTTAAAATGTGCTAAAAGTGCATCCAAGACAAGAGTGAAAAGGGAGTCATTTTGTCATTATGCATATTTCATTATTTCAGACATCTGGTGAGAGATGAAAATCAGCAGATCGTTAAGGCACAAAATGAAATGAATATTTTGACACATTGTCACTCTTGAACATGAAGCAAATGTGTCCAGCTGAAAGTATTGGTGTTGAAATCAATTATTTTAGATCTGCAACCATAATGATTTGAGTTCATAGCGCTCAGCTCTTCAGTTGATTCGATAATTTCATAGCACTCAGCTTTCGTCAAAACCAGGTCAGTTATTAGTAGTAGGGTAGATTGGGGTAAGATGCCCCAAGGGACAAGATCTCATCTCAGCACTTTTGATGAATGGATAAGCTATTTTTAATTTTTTCATTTCATCTGAATATCAACATTTGTGTGATTTAGTCAGTCGAAACAGTTTTGAGCTCAACTAATTTTGTGTCTCTGGATAATAGTGATCTATGACATTCTATTTGTGTCTATTTGTAAATGAGGGATTTGTGTTTTTGGAGTAAAAGTTGTAGTTTTTATTTTGAAGTAAAAGGATAAAATTAGACCCTTGGGGTAAGATCCACAATGTTCTTATCTTCCCTCATCCTATACCCTATAAAATATAACAACAGAAATAATGATGATAACAACTACTACCAATAGTATAGTACTAACAGTACCAATAGTAACGCATGGGAGTCTATATGTCTGTTTACATGCAATCCTAATTGAGGTGAATTTTAAAACATCCAGTAGAGGGCCCACATTCAGAACACATGCCATTTGCCATCTTTGGCAAAACTGGAGAAATGCTATCATTCCAAAATGTATCGCTCCTATAATCAGGTCTTCCACCTACATATATTTTTCATCTAGCAGCAGCCATACAGTTTAAGCAGGCTTTATGGGTAATATGTACTGCTTTCTTCAAACAGCAGGGAGTATTTGGATTCCTTTGAAGACTTGAGAAACTGAGAAAGAATCAATCTTGTTGTTGCTAAGGACACAAAGAGTGCTCTATGGTCCAGTGAATATTGATGTAATTTTAGTTCAATTGCTAGACCCAGGCTACTTAGACAGGCTTCAATGTGGCCATTCACAGAACAGCAGGACACTATGATAATCTATTATAGAACTGATGGAATGACAGGATCTGACCATTTGTAACTCATGCACTTGGTGGATTTTCACTGAAATCGTCTTGTAGGAATGGGTGTGCCACAAGACAGCCATTTGTTTTTTCTGAGACTATAATTACCATTTAACTCCCTCCTGACCACATGGCTTAATTTAAGATAATTCTGTGCACATACAGCACTACAAGAATATTTTATATTTATAATGCAAGCTATACTGTATTTCATTTTTCACAGACAAAAAGTTTGCATTAGCATTACATTTTTACAATGTTTCAAAATTAGAAGGTTGTACGTTTCCCAAATCCTACACAATCAGATCTGCTAACAATTTTTGTTTGCCTCCCGCTAGGGAAATACACGGAAACCTCAAAATTCCTGTCACTGTGATAATGCTACGTCGATAAGAGCAGTAGTTAAACTAAGACCTACAAATTTAAGCTTAGCGAAGTCTCAAATCCCACAATCTCTTTTAGATCAGAAAAGTAAGCTTAAAGTACATGCCCTCTCAAATTCATTTGCAGCACAGTGCCAGTTGCAAATTACATGGCAAACTTCACATTTGAAGGTATAAATGGATTGAGTGCACAATTCAGAGTTCAAAAGCATATCTGTTCGCTTATGGGTAACAATTCAAGATTATGAAGACTTATAGACCATGTAAATGTGATATGGGTTTAATAGCATGCTGAAATGTCATTACCTAAAGTATAATATCAAATTGCTGTATATGCAATAGGTGTAATCCCTCTTGTACATATATTATTTGTGCATGTCATTTGTCAATGTCAAATTTGTATGATTTTCTAATAAGCTGTTTCCTGTGTGGGAAAAAACCTCCATTAGTGTAACATGAACGTAGCCTGCAATTTACATATGGGTTTTAAACTCATTTGCCAATAGTTATTTACATTTACGACCAGCACTTTTTAACACATTATATGCTTGATAAATGTGTTCCGAACACTTAAGAGGGCTGTTTTGTCTGTTGTTTACCATATATTTTTCTTTTAAAGAACTTAGTCATTGTTTCAAAAGGTGTATTTTTTTTATTGTAAGAAATTTTCAGTTCAGAAAGCTTTTTAAGCAGTATCACATGAACATGAGAGCTGATGATCTGATACAAATCACCAGCATGACTGTGAGTGTGATATAACTTTAATTTCACATTTAAAAAAAAGAAGTGGTTAATACTGAGTGCGTCTCAGACACAGTTTTGGAACAGAGACAAAATAAATCATTGTGAATCTCCAAGAAACACAATAGAAGTGCTTTGTTGAATAAATCAGCATTTTCAGAATGTTTCAGTGATTCACACCAATAAGACTGAATTAATCTGTTGGGTGAATAATTCAGTGATCGAATCAGAGGACTAAATGAATGAATTTATTATTACAACATATTTTATTTATTTTTTAAAATATGTTTTGGATTATTTTAAGGTTTGTACTCTCTTTGGACTTTATATCCTCCTCTTTTCACAGCTTCACCCCCTCTATGTGCATCTCTGCCCATGCAACTGTTATTTTTAATAGATAACAGCCACGGAGGAGACCACAAGATCACATGTCTACAGTTAAAAACAGTTTCTTTAATGTGTCCTTCAGCCACATAAGTGATATTACCATTTCATTTCAAGGCAGAATGATTTAATGTAGGAAGTGGTGATGGATGGGAGAACCTGGGTGGTGTTTTTGTCACCAAGAGATAAGAAAGACTGACATTTGTGATTGATAACATTTGCTCCTTCATAATTCATGGTTGCAGGCTTGGTAAGCTTGGAACCATGGGCAGTAAGTGTAATTGTCTTATTTTCATAATGCTTTTTTATTATTAACTTCCCATCAATTTTTAGAAATATAGAGATTTCTCAGGCCAAAAAATAGGCTGAGTTAAGCAAGACCATTTCTAAAACTCTGAATTTAAAAATGCTGAATTCAGTAGAGAATCATTTGAAAATGCCAATGCAATTGGGTTCGTTTTGCATTATTAAATAATGTCATTAGTGCGGCATTTACTATATGAAAGTCACTTTACAAGCAAGAAGGTTGTAAGTCAGCAGGCCATCAACAGCCAATACCAGGAAAATGGACATATAGTACCTTTTCTATTGCTATATTCATTTTACATTTTGATTTCAAACATTGTGCACACCCACTAATAATGACTGATTGAATTGCGACCTTCAACGGGTTGGAAAACCAAGGGATTTTGGATGTCTTTCAATGATTAAATTCAAGATTGACTTTGACAAATCTGGACTGAATGAGTCACAGATGAATAACTTTAACATTTCCAGTCATATGATTTTGACTTGGGTAACTTTATCTTGGCAACAAAAAAAAAAAAGAAGTTGTTTTGCAAGTTCCCTCCTGAGCATCTATGGTCTCGAAGACATGTATGATGTGAAGTATGAATGAATTCTGCTTTTGGATAAGATCCACTAGTCTACATTATGTGAGTTGGCGTAAGGGTTTCATGCCCATAAAGCACAAAGAATCGGTATTTTACGCTTGAGTACCTGCACCTGCACATATTCACAACACATCCGAAGTAGTTAAGGTTATTTCCAGCAGAGATGGAAATCTCAGATTACTCACAGAAGTGCGATAAAGAATGAACGGATGAACGGCACGAGCAACAGAAGAACGTAATACAAAATATAACCCAGAACATCAGTGTAATAACAATTGAAGATTATAGATAACCTTTCTCCAGGCTCATGTCTACATGAATTTATGTGTAAGGAAATTCCAGGGTGTAAAAGATTGCTTCCTTGTGGTATCAAAGATCCTACCTTTTGCAGGAGAATATCTTCAATTTCCCATCTGTTTGTACTGTATGAATGTAGGAATGTATGCATTTTTGTGGCTTTACTCTCAAACAGTCTTAGACAGAAGGGGGTCAATGACTGTCATTAAGAGGCTTGGATGGAGGCCTGTTCCCCACAACAGGCCAGTTCCAGCCGCCCATAGTTTCTCTCCGCATCCAATGGCTTTCCCACATCTGATTTACATAATCAAATAACCACGTTGCACAGTTTTTCCACACTCAAAACTCTCAAATCACTCTCAAATAAACCTTTCTTCAATACCCTCACATATTTTTTCCACACATATCAGTCAAATATCCAAGTAAAGCATGTTTTCAAAGTAAACTGGCATTCACAAACCATTTTACTTTATAATGTGACACATTTCCGACTTAAACAGGATGTTCAAAAAAGTAAGGTGGGATTTGATTTAATTTGTTGGGAAATTATGGATCTTGAAAAGTGGATGTTACACACAAGAATGATGGTTTGATTGAAAAATAAGAAGGATTAGTGATGTTAGCAGAAAATGAAAGTTGTTTTCAGCTAAACTAAACAAACTAAAGTTTTTATGTTTTTTTTTCCTTTGGACTAACGTCCAGTGATGAATTGTGACCAGGAACATGTATATATGTAAGCAAATAGAGTTTTTAACATTGATGAGAGTATCTTCAGTCCATGCACCATGATGGTCTCCTAATGTATGCTTTAAGCAAATCTCTCTAATCCATCACACTTTAGAAATTTCCCCAGGTGTGATTCAGAAGGCATGCTGACATTTGACCTATCCATGTGCGCAGATGGCGCGCTGCAGAATGCCTTTCAGTCATTGGCCAGGCGTTCCTTCTGGTATCTAAAAGTGGGTCAACAGACTCACTGGTGTTGACCTTCAAGTCTGGGACCGAGAGAGGGCGGCTGCAAGACATTTGGAATAATTAAGTTATCTAAATTTCTATTTATAGGCTAGCATTGTTGATAGGTCGTTGGTTGTGGAAAAAATCATAACAGTTACAAAGCCATGAAATAGAAGTTTGTGGCTTTTAGTCTATTAGCTTAAGAGTTTCAACTTGATTTGTATTCTTACAATGTTTGTAGTAGATGTAATTGAGCAATGAGAACTCTCTCCGTGTTGCCTGCACCCAGATATCCCAGTTTATCTTCCAGCAAAAGTCTGCCAGATGATGCAAAACACATAATCTTGTGTCACCTGCTGGATTTTGACAGCTCCAGGGCTTTTGTTAAACCTGCAGATCGAATTCACACTTTTTTTTTTATTCCCACGACTGTCAGGTCAACAGAGTGGTGGTGCCAAAACCCCAACCATTTTAAATTTCAATATCTGTTAGGTTTGATCAACATTTATGCTATTAAATGGCCAAAATGAGAAAATATACACATTTAAATTGTACAGTATTTCTATTCCAGGAACAAAATATGCATATCTGCAATTCATTTTGACAAACTAAATGCTTCTGGCTATTCAAAAAAAAAAATAAAATAAGACAAGCACTTTGATAAGTTCTTCAAACCCTAATTTTCATTTGTGACACCATTTCATTAGGTCCTTAAAGATGACATGAAATATAAATTCACCATGTGTATTTTCTAAATGCATGTTAATGATTTTATTGTGAATAATTCACATTATTATACATGAATAGTTTCATTTTTAAAAACTGTTTTGACCTCGCAATGCTTAATTCTTGTGAAAACGACTGGTTACATATGATTTATAATATAAAATACAATTTATTTATTTTTTGGTTAATGGAACATTCCTTTTTTTATAATTTTCCAAACATTATGGGAACTAGAATGTTCAAATAGAACCTTCATAAGTATAAGATTTAAACAACAGAAAAACATGAACGTACAACTAAAACATTACAGAGAAAATATTTCACCGAGTCTCATTAAATTAAAAGATATTAAAGCAATAAAACTTTATGCAAATATATGTTAAGCTCCTTTCCATAGAAAAAGATTTAACTTAATTAATGTACAGTTTTATTGGTGATGACAGGATCATTTCAAGGGTGTTAACAGTGAACAACTGTCAACATTTCATAATTCTCTCGTAGCCAAATAACTTTTTTGATGTTAAAAAAAATGATTGACAGCTTTGGTTGCTGCACATACCGCTCAGCAACAGGGATCAATCAAACCTTCCCATCAATCATTTCAGCATATCCAGGCTTTGGCAGCCTTTGAACTGTCGCTGACAACATGACAGACTCTTCACCAGAGCGTCTACAGAGGTATGCGAGATGTTTCTATACTCAAGCCCTTTTGATGAAGGTTTTTACAACCAGCAGTGGAGCAGCGCTGGTTCTGATGAGCAGCATGCCATCATAAAGCCAAGAAGCATGTGATGAGATTCCCAGCAGATTGAAGCTAATGTGTCTGGCAGAGGATCCGCATGGAAAGCTGAATCATCCTCTACACCACAGACAGAGCACTCAGGCGTACTACTGCCCTTCGTAAGACGCACACACACTTGTCAGGACACACCTGATAGCAGAGCATATTTTGTGGGGGTGCTTTACAGGATAAGATATCAACACTGACAGAAAACAAAAGAGTCTGAAAGGATGTTAATTGAAAAATCTGTCAACATTTACTCACTCTCGTGTCATTTTAAACCCAGATTATTTTCGTTCTTCTGTCAGACTCCCAACATTTGAATTTCTGTTAGGATTCCTATCCTTTTAGTTTTTGAGCTTCAATTGCAACTTTCAGTTGCTAGTGCGGCAAGTTCAAACTAGACGGACATTTAAGGGATACTGTACGGTCACAACTCTTATTAAACGGCATTTCGTCACATCAATAATTTTGGGAATAAGAGATAGTGATCTGAGATGATACCTGTTTGTTATTTTATAATCCGTATAACAGTGAACAAAACAATAGTCGTAAAATGGCAGCAGCTGATGTTTTCGGGGAATAACATACTGCTGGATGGCATGATTGACCAATCAGAATCAAGTATTCCACAGAGCCGTGTAATAATTCATGATAAACATTCCCTATTCAACTGGCTGTATCCAACTTCCTACTATATAGTATAGGCAAACTATTCATATTTACATGAATTCACATTATTCATGAAACAGAAGAGCTGTAAAGCCAGTGAAGCCACTGAAAAGGAATGGAGTGAACAGTGAAGCAATTCAACTGGTAAGTCACATGACAATGACAACATGGCTAATGTAGTGTGTCCGGATTACGCACATTCATACAATAGGCTATAGAATCATAATGCACCTTTTTAGTGGTCAAAAAGTAATTACTTAATCAAAAGAAGTACTTGGTCAGACAGTATGCGATTTCTGACAGCTGTATTGTTCTGTGACGAACAGAAAATTGGCCTCCTTAGCACCATCTGTGGTTGAAGCCTAAAACTACAAGAAACACGAAATGCAGGTAACTTGCAATTTCGTTCAGAGTGATAATTTAGGCAACAGGGAACAGTTCAATAACATCGACTTCAAAGGCAAACAAAAAAGCTTTAAAAAGAGAATGAATTAAGCTCTTCGGATATCACGGAAACAGAAAATATCCAATGCATTATACTTTGTTGACTAGAGATCAATACTAAAGAGAAAAGTAGTGAAAGTAGTTTTGTTGCATTCAGTACATGGCTAATAAAGAGGTGTTTGGGGAGTTTTTAAAGGGCAAAAAGATTATGCATTATGCATTAGAATGAATGTGGACTGAACTTTCATAGGGTATAGAGTTTGGGAAGAGAGAGACAGCAGGTGTTGGCAGGTAATGGTGTGTTACTGTGAGCCGAGACCTGAGATTAACCAGCCTGTGACGCTACAGCGACTTACAATGAAGTGCACAAATCACATGAATAGCAATTATCTGTCATGGCAATAGCCATTAACATGATTTGTGCACTTTATTTTAAGTCACTTTGGTCAGAAAGCATCTGCTAAGAACATAAATGTAAACTCATGCTGACCTCGCTGGATGTATAAACGAAAAAAAAAAAAGAGACTGGTGCCTTAAACTGCATTTAGAAAACACATTATTGCACATTGAGGCTCTGTTTGGTGTCAACACAGATGCCTGAGATATAAGACAGCTCTTCACAGAGATGCTCAGGGTTTTTTTTTTGGCCGTTTGTCATGAAGAAATTCAAGTCTAATGCAGAATTTAGCACCTTGCAGATTTGCCTTTGGTAACTTACAACTTCCCCTCCTAAGACCCATTACATTAAAAGCATTACATGAGGAATAGTTTGCCAAGGGCATGTAGCTTTTAAAAGCTTCCCTTTCCCACATAGGAAATAAAATCTGCCTTTTCCGAATACTTTCAGATAGTCATTTACGAGCTTTAAAATGACCAAACACCTGCACATCTGTAGTTTGCAGGTTGACTATTAATGATTTAAAGGTGCACTAAGTACTTTTTTTGTATTTGCTTTGTTGGCCGAGTGAGAATTATACCTATTATCAGGCATATTTATCACCCCCCCCCCCCATGTTTTTTTTATTCTGGTACCAAAAATGTCTGATAAAAATTGAGTTAAAATAATAAGTATTCAGCTAGGTCAATTTTTGAGCTGCAACGAATGCAAATCTGTGCTAAATTCAGTTTATTCATTAGATCTGTGATAACTAGGTTTTGTAAAGTTAGTAATTCATTTATAGCATACAGGCAGACATGTAGAAGGCAAGAAAACTGTCTGAATTGTAATGAGTCCAGTCTTGAATACTAATGTGAGGAGTGACTCTGTTTTCTGCTGCAAGGCACCAACAATAGAACTGGCCCAGTTTACTGACTGCTGATTTACCACTGAGTGTGGACAAAAATCTCTCTCCTTCTCCTTCGCTCTTTTTCTGTCTTTGCTCCTCTGTTTTCTCTATTTTTTTCTCAGCCGTAAGTAGCTTAAATACAAAAATTGTGAGAAAATACTGCCAAACATGCTAAACTTTGCTGAATATAGTGCAGGAAATAATTACGGCTTTCGTAAGAGAGTTTCAGACATGCTCAACTACGGTTTGTTTCGAAACTTGCGGACCAAGCACCATTACTATGACAACAATTGCCGCATTTGCACTGTAGTAAAATGCTTCATAAACATCTCCATATACACAGAGGACTGTGTTACTTGTGACCAGGGGCGAAGCACCAAATGTTGAGCCCTGGGCACAGAATTATGTTCAAGTCCCCTAACCTAGTTTAGGGGTGATTTATTTATGTTTATCAGTCTGGAAAAAAAATACATGTGATTCAAACCTTCATATTCCACATATGGCAAAAATATACAGAGCCTCATAATATTTGGAGGGGAATAAGAATAAGAAACTGCAACATTACCCATTGTTTTAGTTGGGTTGTAAGAATGATAATGTAAGCGATACGTACAACACACACATGCACACAAGTGAAAAATGAATGGCATATAAGTGGTCCACTTCTTAACATACTACTTGGATAACAATGCATTTGGAAAGATTTGAATGGAAAAAAAATGATGGAAAACTGAATCTTTGGTTTTGAAATTTTCATCTGAGTCATGAAACATGAAAGAGTCCAACTGTGGGCTGCATATTTTCCCTGCATGCAAAAAATAAAACCTAAGGCACCACATGGACAATGTCTTCAACTCCAGAGGAGCTGCTTTTGTGCACCGCTTGAGGTGCTTTAATTACATCCCACTGGTTACAGGACTGTCTGAGATTATAGAACCTCTCTGAGCCGTGGGTTCAGTATTGAGTCTGGGAAGTGATGTGTTTGTGTGTCGTGGGCTTTTATCTGGACGTCGGGTCAGCACAGTAGGCATATCAGCATAACACAGAGAGAGACAGATGTACAATGTGGGGGGAAAATATTTAGATTGGTCATATTGATTGATAATATTTTGACAGTCATCCAAAACACAATCTCTTTTTCCATAACCCAGAGCCATGTCTGTTTCCACTCAGCTGGTCTAAAACATAAAGACCACTTTGAATTCTATACGGTAAACATCGCTGAAATATGCTTTTAGGTTATTTCGTGTTTGGGTTGCCACACAAACTATGCACACTGTCCACAAATTACATTTCACCGGTTACTTTAGACAAAAATATTGCACTGCTCTGACCACACCTTTGATAAGAAACCATTTTCAAATCTCGCTAAAATAAAGTCAAGAAACCATACTTGCACATGTGTAAACAAAGCTGACCATCACACAGTCAAACATGATACCCTGAACTTACAAACATAACACACCAACCGTCAAATGTTATCGCTGTCTCAAACATAAACTGCTAGCAAAGAAAAACAGGATGGAAAATGATTGGTTATCTGCGTGAGAGGGACAAACAGCAGTGGCTGAGCTGGAAATGGTTTTTCCATTGAGAGGTCACCCTGCGAGACCACAGTTCATAGCCTGTAAAATAGGAAGATAAAGGTTTTACTCGACATATTTACACCAAGAACAGTTCTTTGCAACATGGTTTCCTTGCGTAATATCCTCAAGCTGACTCCTGACCACTTCTAATGAACTGAAGTTAGATATGCTTACTGCATCAGAGTACACGCTCCTCATTGTTGTTCCACAAGTGTTGACCTGTATAGCTTTACTTGACATTAGCTGATAAAGGTTACGGATACTTTTATTTCTACAAGTATGCAAGGAATAAACAATTTCCTCTACATGTTAGGGTGTGTTCACACTCGGCAGGTTTAGTTCGATTGTGCGATTCATTTGAATAAGTGTGAACGGTTCCATTCGAACCTTGGTGCGCTCCAAGTGAACCTGAGACCCACCTTTTTAAAATATTGGACCAAAAACAGGATGTGATATCACAAGATGCAACTCTAAAAAGGACAAAATGCTCAAGCAAACCTAAGTTCTTCTCATAGGAGCTATATTCCCCATCAGAGTTCTGTCGGAACAGCTGTGTACTTGTAGCAAATATTCATTTGTGTGTACAATGGAGGAATTGGAGAGGTATATTTACAAGCGTATTTAGCCCTTGCACACAGCATTGTTTCGGAAAGTTCTGTCACAAAATATAAGTCATAAAAGTTGTTTTTTATTGTATTTCTTTAGGTTTGCTGTAAAAAATGACAGTGTGACCGCTAAGCGAACCAGGACTAAATGTATGCATTTTCTTTTTTGGTCCAGACCAAAAGAACCAAACCACAAGTATGAATAAACTCTTAGACTGCAAGTGTTTTGTGTATCGAAAATTCAATTTTATAGCAAAATAACTCTGATTCAATGTAAGTGAATCAAACAGCATGCTTGAAGACTAATGTAATAAGGTTATTATTAACTAAAACAACTAAAATAGTTTTCATTAATTAAAATAACGGTGATGTAAAATGAAAATATTAATACTAGATGAAAAACAAACTTTAAAAAATCTTTGTAAGTTTAATTTGACGTACTAAAATGACTAAAGTTAAAGCTGAAATAAAAGTTTTTACAACCCACTGGAATGCCCTTAAAGCCACTAGTGGGCACTCCACCTTGGACTATTGCCACACCTTCAGACTACATATCCCATAAATCACTGCTTGGACTCATTATCATTGAATGCATTCACCTGTGTCTTGTTTGCCTGTTTCACTCCCTATATAAACGGTGTAACCCTACGTGTAATCCTGCCTTTCTGAGCATTTCTCTTGTGGTTCTCATCTTGTTTTCTTGTGTCTTGGTTCTGCCCCGTGTCCTGGATTTCCCTTTGCCTGTGTTCCCCGCCCTGCCCTGTTTTGTGTTTGTTTGTTTGGACTGCCTACTTGTTTTGACCTTTGCCTGTACATTGGATTACGATTCTGGATTACCCCTCTCTATTAAACTGTGTTTGGATCATCAACCTTCAAGTCTCGGAGCAGTTTGTTACAGATGCTAAATAGAAAGATTAAAAAAACTAATAAAAATGTCAAGCACATGCCAAAATCACTGAAATCTGAACATTAAAAGCTAAATTAAAATATGAATAAATACTATTATAGTATATAAATAATGCTAAAGTGTTGTAAATAATGACAGAACTTATAGGTCTACCATGGACAACAGTTGGGTAAAAAAACAAAAAGTCCCATTACTGAGCGCGTACATAAAATATCAGCGTTCAGAAATGTGTCCTACGTTAAGCCTACAACTATGGGTTATATTTTGAGTGTCAATTTAGATTTGGCAGGAAATCATCTAACCATCAGAATTATTATCCATGCAGAAGTGATGCAAAAAAAAAAAAAAAAAACTCTGCAAGTATTGCGATTTTATGTTTCAGCCACAGATGGTGATAGAGAAGTCAAAGTTCTGTACTGCGCCTTTAAATTTGAAAGTTTGAACTTCTTTAAAACCAATCATGTGAAGGACAAGAGATTAAAGCAAGATGAAAACTTGACAAAACACCAGAGTATCTTTTTGCTGCTTCTTTTCGTATCCATCCGTTTCATTTTCATCTGTATGTAGGCTATCTATGTCTTAAAACTTAAGTAATGGAATGAATAATTGAACATATATTAGAAGTGCAGTATATTAAATGATGAGCTATTCTCCTCTTGATACACAAGCTTTTCCGTCACGCTGTATCATATAGCTAAGAGAAATTTTTAAATACCCTAAATGGATTCCTGCAAAGCCTTTGAAGGCTGAATGAATGTTGTTTCAGTAAGTGGTAATTATAGGCACTTACTGTACCGTATTTCCAGCATCTATAGTGTGCAGTCAGCATGCCAGACTGTTGACAGAGAGGCTTAAAAATGAGACAGACATTCTAATGTGAAGGAGAAAAAAAAAAAACCTGACAGAACTGAACTCTGAACTCTCTCCACACACTGATCTTTTTTACAAACAAATGCACATGCACACTAACCATGAAACATAAACACACGAATTGTCTTCTAATGAGACAGTTTAAGCAGTAGCAAAACAAAATCCCAGACAGCATCATAAGAGCCAGCTTATAAAGCTATGGTGGCCTGGGTATCAGAACTTTGGGCTCTAGTCCCAGCTAGCACAACTATGCTATAAAAACCTCTTTTAAAGTTATAATAATAATAATCTTTTTTTCATATGCAGTTCCAGTAGTTCTTTTTTAAAAGTAATAAATACATGCTATCATAAAGTTGTTTATTCATTTAAATTTTCATTCAAAATGTCTCCCATTCTGAAAGGTTCTCTTAAATTGCACATTGTCTTAAATTGCACAAGTCTGTTTGGCTTTGTTTAAAGTTAAAATAATGGTCCACAAATGTTATGTGGACTGATATCCATTGGTCCATTAGGGGTGTAACGGTACATGTGTTCGTCCCAATCCATCACAGTACGGGCGTCACGGTTTGCTACATTCACTCACACAATGAATACAGTCAGTCCCAGGCGATCCACAGTCCAATCCAGAAGGGGGTGTGCGTGGTAATGCAACACTGTTTGCTAACCCCCATAACAGACAAGAGAGCAGAAGAAGAAGAGACTATGCACCAAAAAGTGTTCAAATGGCACACAAGAGCTTGATGGTAGTCTATACGCTGAGTTTTGATTCATTTTTGTGGCGCACTCCACTAACTTCACGTAAGGGAAAACCGGAATGACAGAAAGCGACATCCTGTTTGTTTTATTTATTTTACAAAAGGACAATGTGACGAGCAGGGCGGGCGAGAGCCGTGAGTTAATGGTGCGAGGCCGGTAGCACGAGTGATAATGAGCGTCATCTGCACACTGCACCGGTCTCGTATCTCTCACAGAGGAGCTCCGGAAGCATAAAAGAGGAGCGACGACAGTGAAGGACGAGAGAGGACCAGGCCTGGATTTTATGTTGTGTTTTATGATGTTTGTGAGGCCATTTTCTTTCGTTTTGTTGTTGGTTTATTTTGATATTAAAGTTACGTTGAATGTTCGCCGGGTCCTGCCTCCTTCTTCCCGTACTTATGAACTGTGTTGCAGACAAAAATAAAAATAAATGCTTTACAATTTTGAATGATGTCTTACTCTTATCTTACATGATTTTTAAAGTTGTTTCTGCTGTTATAAGGAGACAAAATCATTGGGTATTGTGCCGATTTGTCAGGTGGAAGACTCACTACTGCTCATATATATATATATATATATATATATATATATATATATATATATATAACTATATATATACCAATAACCTAACCTAACCAAAATGCAACACTAGTAATGTTGTAAAAACATTCAGACAAAAAACATTGCTTGCTTGATGTGCATGTGCATAAAATTAACAATTCAAATTCAATTAGGTTTCGTCTGGTCAGCAGTCTAACGTCTTAGTCACATTGTTTATTTTCCATTCTTTCTCCAATTCAGCATTAAGATTCACCCCAAAAATGAATCAGAGAGCATCATTTGAGCAGTGTCCCAAGGCTAAAGATTTTTAATTAGCTTTGTGTATTTATCTTTCCAATATAATAGTTATGGGAAACAATGTTTATTTATTGAGTGACACATAAAGGCACAATGAAAACAACCCAGCTCTGTTTACTGAATGGAGAGTAATGCATGTGGCTTTGTGCGAGGTGTGCACGCAAGGACCCGACAACCGGACGCAACAACAACGGAAGAGCGGAACAGTTTCTCTCTCACTGTTTGCCTAAAAAAGTACACGCACACATCTTGAATTGCTTAATCTCATCAGTGCAGTTTTATTTGTGTTGCGGTGTGCTCTGAAGTGGTGGGCTTCCTGGCTCCTGCCTGTTCCACCCATACATAATAAAGGGCAGCCAGATGAGGACAGAGGTTGCCAGAGACCAATTAGTGTGCCGTTCATTATGGCTGATCTGGAGGCCCTCACTGTGCTTACTGATTAAGAGCCATATCTACCAACCACCAAGCTTGACTTTCCACTCAACCCTGCAGTCCAACATGGAATATTGTAAAGATGTTTTCCAAAACCTATAGTGAGCTGCCTACATGTGTACTGTCTATGTGAATATCATTGATATCATGCATAGCACACACACACACACACATTGAGTGACGTGAGAGCATTTCTAATTAATCAACTAGAGTTAATTTAATTGATACATCACAGTCCTGAATAAAATATTCATTTAATTGAGTAAAAGTAGCAGTAAAGTCTTTTACATTGTTACCAAATAACACAATTTATTCATCAAAGAATCCTGGGGGAAAAAAGTATCATGGTTTCCACAAAAGCAGCACAACTGATTTCAACATTGATCATGAGCACCAAATCAGCATATTAGAATGATTTCTGTAGGATCATGTGACACTGCAGACTTGAGTAATTGATGCTGAAAATTCCATTTTGCCATCACAGGGATACATTTTAAATTCCGATATTAAACAATATTACTGTTTTGACTGTATTTTTAATCAAATAAACACAACCTTTGTGAGCACAAGATAAAAAAAATCTGCCTTAATAAATAAAAAAACAATAATACCATTTAGCCAAAAAGAATCAAATATTAAAATATTTTACAATAGAAATGTAAACAGACCGATGTTATTGGAATGTTTTTTTTTCTTCTTTTTTTAATGTTTTAAATAAACGTAATTTTTAAATGAGACAGGGTCAAAGTACAGTGAAAACAACAAAGATAAAGGGATGGTTCATCCAAAAATGAAAATTCTGTCATCGTTTAAAAGAAAAAAAAAAAAAGCATTTTTTATATGCTTATATAGCTTTTAAATATAAACAAGCCCAAAATACAAAGGGACTCTTATTTTGAAATGGTCTTTAGTGGGGAGAGATAAAATATGCATTTTTACAACCGTCTCAAAAACATATTATATAAAGTCCATTAAGTAGACATTGTAATAATTCATAAACTCAAGTTCATTAGCAATCGCTTGGCATAAATGTGCGCTATTTATTGATTGGGAATCACTTTGAAGCCGTCTGAAGTGACATATCCACCGCGTCTCTGGAACGTACGTGGGAAAGTCAGCGAGAGAAAACAGCACACAGGTACAAAACACATAGGGCGAGGGGAATGAGATCTGATTGGTTACTGACATTCTTCCAAATATCTTCCTTTGTGTTTAGATACTCATACAGGTTTAGAACTAATTGAGGGTGAGTAAATGACAGAATTATTTGGGAGAACTATTCCTTTAACTTATTAGAGTTCAAATATTTGTGCAATGTTACATGAATTTGAAGATGCTTAAGGCAAAAAAGGTACACAGAGAATGAGTCAGATTGAGACTTAAAAAAGTGTAAAAAATCATCGCTATTTAATCACTGGATGGATTGTTGAAAGAAGTTATGACTTGAAATGCAAAAAAAAAAGTTATTATCATCGGGTGCTTAAACAATAGTTTATCAAGCTTAATAAATAGAAACAAAAGTTCTGACAAATATCGTCACGTCCTACTGCATAAAATAGCAGGAATGTTGATACTATATTAATACGCTTTCTGTATAATCCATTTCCGATAACCCTGCTCCTAAATTCAATTTAAAAATAAAGCAATCTAGAATACTACAATAAGGACAAAAGTGAGAGGCATAAATCTCACATCTTCTGCAGTAGACCAGTTTATTAGGTCAGACCCAGCAGCCAACAGCGTGTCCTCCTACCTATTGTGCTCTGAGAGGTTCTTCAGACCACGTATGGAGCAGGCAATTACCATGGGGCCCAGGCATACGTCTGCCGCACATATCAAAAGAGAAGCATGTGACTCTCACAGAGAGCACTCATCCCACACGTTCACATTACAAAGCCACTGTTGGTCTGTAAGACATTTCACGGCATCTGGAGCCAATCTCGGCACGCTGACATACGAACCCCTCTCAGGCACTGACCTGACTGTCATCCGTGTACTCAGCCTTTGTGTTTTATATCACTCCTAATGCATAGTGGAAAAGATTTAGCGTGGAGGCAGAATGTTGGAGAGGAGTGAGCTCGGACATAAGAGATACTTCTCCCTAAAGGAGTGATTTTGGTACCTTAATGAGCTGGTGAGCTCAAATATGCCAAAACTGAGTTACAGTGGTTTACAGGAAATAGGGGACCACATCTTAACTATGCAACCTAAAGCATGACTTGCATGGACCTTCATCGCAACGTAAAAACCTACAGTATTCTAATATACTGATTTGGTGCTCAAGAATTTTTTTTTGCTATTATCAATGTTTAAAATGTAATATTTTTGTGGAAACAGGCCAAAATTGGAGCTTTTTTATAATTTTTTCCCCTAATTGGGGTAGAAAATGGTACAGAATACCTTTTTGTCTGTAATTGACTATAGTGATCTTTTATATATGCATTCAGCTACATATTTACTTTGGAAATTAGACTGTTTTTCAGGCAACATTACATTTTGTTTGTGGCACAGAGTCACACATCCATTACTGTAATACAAATCTTTAGCTTGGTCATCTACATCATAGGAGAAAATTACATGTTATTTATTGTGAAGGCACTTTTCTTCTTGTATTTCTAATCTTTTAACATTTTACACAAATAGTTAATGCACTAGATCTACATTTCAAAATCAGCTGAAAGTCCCAATGGTATAGTCAGAATTTAGTAAATTAGCTTTTTCTTTTATTGCTCCTTGGGTTCGGCATTAACTGCAAAATGTACTCATCTCAGACTTCTCCCTTTGAGCATTTTTCAATGTCTTTTGCAAATTGTTTTAAATAAGACCTGTGATGGCTTTTCTTGATTTGACTTTATTCATTGACTGTATATGTGTATTTGTAGTATTATCTTGTGTAACTTTACATGTTGCTGTCTTGACCAGGACTCTCTGGAAGAAGAGATTGTAATATCTCAATGGGATCTTCCTGGTTAAATCAAGGATAAATAAAAATAAATAAATAAATAAAATAAAACTGTGATACTTTTTTTCAGGATTCTTTGATGCGTACAAAGTACAAAAGATTGGCATTTCTTTGAAATAGAAATATTTTCCAACATTAAATATGTTTTTACTATTACTTTTGATCAATCTAATGCATCCCTTGCTAAATAAAAGAATGAATTTCTTTATTTAAAAAAATAAAAAATAAAAAACCTTATAAAACCCACATTTTTGAATGGTAGTGTTTCACTGACATGGTATATATATATATATATATATATACATACAGATATATAATGGCTGATTATAAGAACATTATACATAAGAAGAATATAAGAAGATTATTGATAATAGTAAGATCATTAATAATTGAGCACCAATAATAATTGACAATGAATGATATGAATGATTTTTGAAGGATCATGTGACACTGAATACTGGAGTAATGTCTACTGAAAATGAAGCTTTCCCATTACAGGAGTAAATTACATTTTAAAATATATAAGTGTGTGTGTGTGTGTATTTTAAATCCTAATAAAAAATTGTGACAGTAAATTGACAATTAATTTTTTTACATTATTGTAAAT
Source organism: Zacco platypus (assembly GCA_038088235.1). NCBI lineage: Eukaryota > Metazoa > Chordata > Actinopteri > Cypriniformes > Xenocyprididae > Zacco > Zacco platypus. The sequence continues at coordinate 20,499,027 of CM076075.1, read as the reverse complement.
GCCGGTTACATCAAGAAGGATATAACTATAAAGATAACGATTAAGATATTTCTAAAAATCGTTCTAAATATGAAAGTGTCCACACCATAACTATAACCATAACGATACAGAGAAACGATTTCATTGGGATCACCTTCAGAACGATTATTTCCAGCTGTTGAACGATAAAACACTGGCAGAATCCATTCGAATTTAAGCGCTTGCGCATTTAAAATGGGAAGTTATTTGCCAAGGTCCAGAAAAAGCCACCGCTGTTTGACAAGTCAGACACCCTTTTCAAGGATACTTTAAAGAAAACAATCGGTCGATCCCACTGAATAAATGGTGAGAAGAATTAACAATGAGATCATTATGTAAGACTAGCAAACAGTGTTAACATTACCTCAGGTACACAGCGCTAGTTTCGACAACATGTTGCTTCTTTTAAAGTTGCAGTGAAGAAGACTAGGCGTTGTTTTTATTCCACTATATTGAATTCATCTGCTAAATTCATTGTTAGATTAGATCGATTACACTAGCTACTCACTCGAATATAGCATGCTGAGGACATCTGCTGGTTAAAGCCGTGTAAATGCAACAAGAACAGGAAAAACATGTACACACTTTGAAACTACTGCGCGTGAAATTAGAATAAACAGACCGTTATCATTCGTTAGTGGACACAAATATAATTATTGTTATATCTTTACAGTCATTGTTGTTGGTGTGAACGAGCCTTTACGTGTTCCATTCATAAAAGAATCCTGAAAAATGTGTAGGCTATCATGATTTCCACAAAAATATAGCATAGCACAACTATTTTCAACATTGATAATGATAAGAAAGGTTTCTTGAACACCAAATCAGCTATAATGATTTCTGAAGAATCATGCAACTGTCATTGAGATGAATGTTAATGCTTTCAGAATGCTTCCTTTCACCAGGTATTATAGACCACCTTAGGACAAAATGATAAATGTATCGAAGCAAAAAATATGGAAGCTAGCAATGCAAGCTTAAATAATATTGCTTCTGCCAGTAAATGACCAATTGTTCACATCTTCAGGGGGAAATTAGTGTAAGTATCTATTCTAAACATCTGCTGGGAAACAAAATGTGTGTGTGTGTGTGACATCTGGGGCCCAAGCAAATCTCAAATATATCCATTCACCTCTGTTTGAGCAGGATCCTCCTTTCACATCAGCAGTTTCAAAACTGCATCAGCACATAACTCTGGGCAATGCAGACTCAATGATAAATGAATGTGATGATAGAAAGCATAAAAGCAAAGTTCTACGTGCAGTCTGACAATAGCGAACCATTACTCGGAAAATGGGCCCTCAGCCTGATTCATTCTCACCCTCGGGTGAAATCTGCGAGGAAGACAGGCGTTAGAAACAGCCAGATCCATCCTCACTCACTCGCCTCACTCTGCTTTCAATTTACACGTGGCTGGGAGATAGCAATTGATGTGAAATGGTGGACAAATTGGTCCTCTGAAAAAGGATGCTCTCAGGCTACAGTTGTGATTGATTTTGCTCTTACTTTCACAAAAGATCTATTAAGATCTGGAGTTTGATAATTAGCCAGCACAGGATATTGCTCCATTTGAAGGTTGTTTCTGAGAGGGAACTGTGCATCGCTAATAAGAACAGGCCTGTGGGAGAGGTGAACCTCAGCACAGCAAAGATTAGGTATCCTTATCGTCTTTAGGAAGACACACTTCTGCATGCAAACAACCTGTAGTTTGCTTTATCTGTGGAAGAGATAAAATATATCACATTTTAATCATTTACAGAGGTCAAATAGAGAGCCAGGGAGTTTTCAAGCATTAGCGTCTGATGCGCAATGCTTTATTAACCAATGAGAAGTTGTTGGTAGTTGTAAATGAATGATGTTTACACCCAAATAACATTACTAATGCATCGCATTCAATAAGTACACACATTACATAAATACATTTTTTTTACACTGTGGAGGGAGCAAGGTACTTTTGTGTCAAAATGAAGCCGTTTGGAATGCACTTGGCATATAGAATAGAGAATATAGAATAAATTTTAGAACAAAAGTTTTTGATGAATCGTGATTTTTTTCATGAAAGCATTCATATATAGATTTCATGCACAAATGTGTGTGTAGCTACCCAAGACCCAATGTTTTCAACCTAATCGATATATAAAATAACTTTAAAACTTTTCTATCATATATATATAGTATATAAAGTAGGCCTACACAGTCCTTTTAATATGACACAGCCAATACTATTTTTGTTTACTTGGTATTTTATATGTATATATAAAGATGCAATGGCAAAATCAAAGTCCGGACCATTACATTGAATGACAATTTTTCACTTTATTTTTCTCTGGAACATTATTTCCCCCATATGTTGACATTTTATTTTCACAAAAGTTATTTAAAATATACACTTTACTTCCTTTTAACATTTATGCATATTAAATGGTTTTTGTAAATTTCATTTGACACCAAAATGGTGACGTCTCGTCTTTGACCCATATAAATATGTAGAGCCTGATTTACTAACAGCTTGTGCCAGCGCAAACCCTCTTTTGACATTAAAAACTACTGTCAGGATTTATTAAAGACACGCAGTGAAAAATTAGCCCACAGTTGTTTTTGTGGCTGACCTTATTGCAAATGTATTTGAAGGAGTTTCCCTTTCAGAAGAAAATTTATGGGAATAGAGTTTTGAAATGAATCACGCACAGCGATTTACTAAGGTTTGCGCTAGTCAATATACTGGTATTTGCATTGATATTTAATGCATGTCTTAAAACAGACGCTAATTTGCGCTGCTCTTTGCATTGGTCATTATGGAAATGATCTTGCTGCGTGTGTGTTCTTTAATGTGCACATTATCAGTAAATCACCCACAGAACTTTACACTCCCATCGCACTTTTATGGGATTGCGCTCTCACACTAATTTGCCCTGTTTCATAAATCTGGCCCCTATTATGAAAATATAACAAAAACAGTGTATACTCAAAAAAACAATTACTTTCACTACAACTGGAAGCCACAGATCCAGCACGCAATGATATGATTTCACATGCACTCCACAGCTGATAAGAGCTCTTAAAATTAAAAAACTGAGAGTTATGTGGCTGTTCAGTGATTCAGAGCAATTCATAATTATGTTGCCAAATGCTCCTTTTGCCCCATTTCAGCCGAGCACCTGTCCTCTCGCAGAGTGAATTGAGAATATACGATCAACATTAATAAGCTGAGGGAGTCTTGATTTTCTCCCAGCAGGACCGAGAAAACCCAAAGTTCAGGTAGTAAGTGTTTATGAAGCATGCACTGAGACATGGAACACACTCCTTTTATCATAAAGTAGAATTTCTCAGAGGTCTAAACTTTGGCAGAAAGGATTAAAAAGAGCAGAAAAAGCCGCTAAATCACGAGACGTTTGGGAGTCTGTATACACAGTGCAGGCTCTGCACTATAGCTCAGAGAACTGTCAAGGGACATTAGATATAATTAATTCCAGCCCACTGCCATCACCAATCAATACATCTGAGGTTTTTCCATATAAACATGCAAAATTAGATCTACTGTGGTGCCAAAAACACTATCAGAAATATGTTTGAACTGTACGATAAGCTGAGGATGTAAATAAATTAACCAATACGTACAGCCATAATGTTTAATTAATAAAATTGAATTTTTCCATTAGCACATGCATTGCTCAATGGAAAAATATCTCAAATATTGGCTGAAAGTGCACAGTTCTGTTCCAAAACCCAGCAACCTTCTAAGTCAGCATCCTAACCGAAATCTCTTAAGTATCACGATCTGATAATGTGTGTTCTTGTTTAGTTCCTGTTTCCTTTGTTCCTGTGGTTTCCTTTTCTAGTTTGTCTCCATAGTTACAGATTGTCATCACCTCTTGTTTTAGTCCTTGTTTATCTGTATATTGTAGGGTGTTTACACGACAACAATGTAATAAAAATGGAAACGTTTTTCCTTTGCATTTTTGAAAAGTTTTGCATCCAGACGCCAACGTTGTCAAAACGTTGCCCGTTCACACACACTAAAAATGTGGACGATTTTGTATCGATGTGATGACCATAATCGATTATAGCTTACATTTTACAGACATTTCTGTTAACTCTAAAACACAAAGTAATGAAGTTCAACATTCAAAACACAGGTAAAACACCTGAATAAAATAAATACCGAAAATTCCGTAAAATTAATACAGTATAATGTGCCCTATTTTTATGGATTTTTTGAGTATATATATATATATATATATATATATATATATACTCAAAAATAGATAGATAGATTGATAGATAGATAGATATATTAAATTATAGTAAATTAATATGAATATATATTGCAAGTAATTTAGAAAGTTTTTATTAAATAATTTCTAAACGGCACAAAACTTGGAACCTCATAAGTGACTGATTTGAAATGCTGTACATGTGCTACAAAACACACAAATAGCTGGTGCTCTAAAAAAATAAATATTACTATAAATAATACATTTAATAATAAATTATTCAAAATAAATATCATATTACACATGTTGAATAAAATATTTTTTGTTGCTCTGAACTATTTAATAATAAATATTGTTTAGTATAAAATTAAATATATGTTTATAATGAGCACTTCTCTCGCCTCATCCTCCATCTTGGATTTCATTTTTCACTGTGTTTATTGCACTGCATGTAGGGTTGCCTTTTCCATTAAAAAATGTGATGTTGCCTTAGAAATTGGCTAAAACAAGGCAGCTTAAGAGGCAGCATAATTAAGTCATTAATCTGTGCTGCCCTACAATGCTGCCTACCTAGACAGCTCATTAGGTTTTGGAACAGCATATGTCAATCTTTTTTCTTTTCTTTTTTTTTGTTTTTTCATGTCACTGATTTTTGTCTTGGTGATTACAAACTCCATTCAGACATCAGAGATCCTCCACCATTAAAACAATACAATAACAGGCATTATGTGGCTTTCACATAGTCTGTAATCTTGCTATGGGTATTTCAGGCTAGTGCAATACAGCATTAAAAAGAAAAATAGTGATTGGGTCAGCACTAAGAATACCTTGTGTGAATCATGAATGACTTCAAGGTAAGGATGTAAACATGTTTTTGCACATCCTTTTTTCATTTTTACTTTAATAATAAAGGTGTTCCAATTTATAATTTAAGGCGAACGGATATCCAGAACTACCCCATTTTTCACCCAAAGTGTTTTAAAAGGCCAAAGGAAAAATACAATTCAAGAGGAATAATGTTAAGTGAAGCCCTGTGAATTATCTTCGCTACTTTTAAAAAAATATAATTTACTAAGGGCCAGAGGGTCTGGTTAGATGAGCTGAGCTTTTAAATACAGTGATAGATCTCTGAGCATCACTACAAATGATAAAAGATCTCTTGTGTGGAGCATTTCAAAGTTTACTTAGTTAGGAGCCCTACATTCAGACATTTCACTTTTGATATGAGAGGGGAAAACAACTGTTTACATATCTGAAATATATGTATAATCTATAGCAATCTTAAGTGATTTTGACAATTGTGTGATATCTGTTTTGTTACTTTTGTTCTAACTTTTTGTGAATTACTGTAATTCTAACCAATTACATAAGTAAAATGTGTCATCTCTGGCACTGACGTATTGCACATCTGCAAAAAATCAGATGTAACAGTGAAGCACACATCTCTTTCATTCTTTTCAGCTCTGTCATAGCCATGTCTAACCTCTACAGTAACACTGTGGTTTCCTTGCCATATGTTTTGAGTAACTCTGTGGTCATATCATTTTAACACTATGGCAACCTTCTTGTATCACCGTAATAAAACAACAGAAGACTCTTGTTACGTCAATAGGTAGTTACTGTAAATTTCTCATACTGTATCTCTTGGGTGACAACAAGTCAATGGCAGCCTTGTTGTGGTAATAGTCGCAAAATTCATTGTTACCTCATATTTTCAGGGCTAACAATTCTTTAACTCACTGTTAACTACGTCTTTGCTAACTTTCCACAACAGTTTTTTAGTGACTCTTTCTGCAGGTTACTTTGTTATATGAGTGAGTCAGTAAATCATTCATTCAACCAATTCATTCAAAATAATCATTCAGGAATGAAACAAGTAACTGTTTTTATGAGCAAGTTAATAAAACATTCAAACAAAAACTATTTCATTCAGGAACCAAAAAAGCGTTTGTCTTCATGAGTGAGTCACTGAATCATTCACTCAAACGACTTGTTCGTAAACATGATTCATTCAGGAGCACTATTACTTGTTCAATAATGCACAATAACTTCTGTATTATTTGGAACTATTTTTGGCAGATCAAATATAGACCAAATAACTGGCAATATTGTGATAAAATGTACAGTAAAATTCTCAATATCAACATATTTACTGCATAATATGTAGACTGGTTTCTAGACTCCGACTGCATTTTCAATCATGAAAGTCTCCATAAGGATAACATTACATGACTTCAAATGAATGGCATGGCGTCCCTGCTATAATCAGCTAAAGCTAACTTAACTCCACTTAAACCACAAACAATGCAGTCTGTCTTTTCTAAAACCTCACCAAATTTGCTATCCAAAGCTTCATTGGCTCATCTTTCACCATGTCAAAATATGCAAATGAACACAAAAGCCTTACAGCGCAGATGGCAAATTATGAACTTTCATGATGTCTGCTCAGATTTCCCTCATTGGAGCTTGCTTGCATGTCTGTCGTCAAGACAATCTAACTAGTATGAAAGCTGTGTTGACTAGACGGCGTAGAAATATGGAAAAATAGACTTTTCTTTTATGACATGTAACATACGTTCACTTTTTAGAGGGTCATTTGGGCATTAAGGAACATTTGCAGACCAGATCTGAGAATTGAGCCGTTTTTGGTTTTTGTCTGTACTACATTGTACACATTTAAAACTAAAGGTTCTTTATTGGCATTGATGATTCCATGAAGAAACTTTAACATCCATGGAACATTTCCATTCCACAATTGGTTCTTTATAGTGGAAAGGGGTTCTTTGGATTATAAAAATGTTCTTCACGTTAATCAAAAGGGTTCTTTTAAGAACTGCAAAAGTTCTGTATGAAACTATATTAAATATTGTCACAATATACAAACAACAGAAAACTGCTCCACGACTTTCCCTTTGTTCTCTACACTTAACATCCAGGATCACGGTGTAATTGTGGTTTACTTTGTCACTGAGCCCTCACAGACTAAATTTAATCCATCATGATTTCCACTTTAATGAATGAGATGGAGATAAGAGACCAGCAAAGAGAAAATTACCCAAACAATGCTTTATCTTCTGTGTCAGACAGACATTACATAGAAACCTAACGAATGGCAACAGATACACAACGTATCAATTTGATCCATTGAAAACAGATCTCTGTGGGATGTGTGACGTTTTAGGTTTTCAACCAGCATCACTATAATAAACCGACTGACATGCCATATGTATTGAGTATACATATGTGAATACTTCATTCATCCTGGTGTTCTAGGGCAGCAGGCAGACACTTGAAATTATAGGAGAGAAATTAAAGAAACATCAGGTTGTGTGTCTGTGGCTTAAAGATGAGAAACCGCACATCTGTGCTACATATGTTTAATAATGGCCATACTCTGTCACATACTGTAGGATCGAAATGCCCTAAAGGGAATGAATGGTTATGGACAATGGCTCTGAAATGTATTTGGACACTTCAATTTCATAAACTTTAATTTTTCTACTTTTAACCAACTAGTCCCAAGAAACAAACCTTTTCTGCCAATATACTGTTGGATCCGTACACTTTTTTAAAGGCATAAATGTTTTTTATGAAGCAAGGACACATTAAATTAACCAAAAATGACAGTTAAGAAATTATGTAATGCCACAAGATTTATATTTAAAATAAATGCTGTTCTTTTGAAACGTCTATTCATGAAAGAATCCTATCACAGTATCACAGTTTTGACAAAAATATGAAGCAGCACAACTTGAGCACCAAATCAGCATATTAGAATGATTGCCGAAGGATCTTGTGATACTGAAGACTGAAAAATAGAAAATCAAATTGAAAACAGTTATTTTAATTATTTCACAATATTAGTGTTTTTGGTAGTTTTGATCAAATAAATGCCTTGGTGAGCATAAGAGCTTCTTTCAAAAACATCTTACTGACCAAAAATCTTTGAAAGGTAATCTACACTATCCTTTTTAAACTAAAGACTTTTTTTTTTCATCCACAACTGAGTTTGTGTTTTTTTTCCCTCTCTTTTAAATAAATGCCACTTGGCCCATATATCCAAATAATTTTGGGGTCCACTGTATGTTTTTATATATTACTCAAGGCTTCTCAAAGATGAAAACATAACTCTTCAAATGGCTAAGATTGTGGTCTAGATAAGGGAAATCAAAAGCAGCTCAAATATCAGCCGAACCTCAGGATCGTAAAATTGGACCTGCACTAAAATCGCACATAATCAACCAAAGCTGGGGTATCACTAAAATAATATGGGAGGAAAACCCAAACGGCTAAAAACGTATGCTTACTGTCACAATTTGGCATTAAAGGAATAATTCCCCCAAAATTAAAATTCGGTCATTATTTACTCAACCTCATGTTCCAAACCTGATTGTCCAGAATCCTCTTTTGGAGCTTGACAACTCCTGGTCACTATATACTTTTCTTCTCTTATGTGAAAAATAGAAGTGTGCATTTCGCAAAAATTATTCATACTGTGTTCCTTGGAAGAAAGAAAGTCATACAACATGAGGGTGAGGAAATGATGACAGAATTTTCCTTTTTTTTTTTTAATCAAAAAGGATACATGTGGATATGACTATGCTAAATTGTTTCCTAAATCATCAGACACAAATGCATATAGATTTCTCTCTTTTTCCACAGTTACACCACTTCCCAGCATGCACTCTTGACAGTCTATAAATGAGTGTGTGGAAATGCATGTCAGTAGTAAATAAATCAGAGGACAGATCATAGCATATTTACATTGAGCCCCGAGCGTGTGTGTCAAGCTCACACGGCTTGATGTTGACTGATTCTGGTCTGTATATGAGTGTTTATGTGACTCAGTGTCCGTTTCTACGCGTGCATGTGCTCTGGCATTGTCTGCCCATCTATATGAAGCAAAGATGCCTGGGAACATATTTCTACAAGTGGAAGGAGCAGCTGAGAAATCTCCACCACAGGATTAGAGCCTGTGAAGGAAACACGGTGGGTTTCCAAAAGTTCCGTGCTGATGTAAATGGATCGATCCTTCATGTTAATCCCAGTATTTACCCAACACACTCCAGTAACTATAAACACTGGCCGGCACACACAGTGAAACGGATATGTGTGATCAATCAGTGAACAACTGCGGGAAAAAAAAAAAAACGGGTTTGTTGACAGGTACAGCAAAAATGCCGATTCTATAGAGCTTCATATGGTAGAGGACTTGAATGAGGCTATTTGTCGTGCCAAATCAGTATTATCACCTGATCCATCTAATTCTCAAACGCTGTGATGGTTTCTTGGTAATGCTTGACAGATTTGCATTAAAGAATTTTATGTAGGAATGGATCTTACAAGAAGAAATCAATTCATGTTTAGTTAATAAATCAAGTAAAAAATCAAGTATTTCATCTTACCAAATGAAAAAAATAACTGCGCATAGGTTGCGCTATCATAGGAGGCTTAACAGGGCTCTGGAGTATTATACGTTTTTCACTCCTATTAACTACTGTTCAAAAGTTTAGGGATTTTTAAAAAAATGTTTTTATAGTCTCTTAAACTCACCAAAGCTGTGCTTATTTGATCAAAAATACAGTAAAAAATAGTAATGTTCTGGAATATTATTAAAATTTAAAATTTGCTATTTTAATATATTTATCCCTGTGATGGCAAAATTGAATCAGTAGCCATAACACCAGTCTTCATTGCCACATAATTCTTTATGCAGTTTAAAAGGACAACATTGATTTTGTAACATTATGAATATTACTGTCTCTTTTGATCAATTTAACACATCCTTACTGAATAAATAATTTTCTTATTTGTGAGGAGATATGCAAGTCTAAGGAGAAACATCTAAAGCCCAAAGTACACCTCACTTTTTACACGTACGTGAGGGTCAGCGTAAATTTCGTCATAAGAAGAGTATACGCTCACTGTACGTGCACCGGCAAATTTTTGTAACCACACGTACTTGTATGTCCAGGTTGCAAATGCGCATTTAATATGTTTTGCAGCAATTAGTTTATCCAAAAAGTGGCAAATTCACACGGTAGTCAAAGAAAAACTGCATAAACAGAACAGACCGGGACACATGCAAGCTACAGCGACAATGAAGGCCTACATAGACGAGAGATTGTACGAAGAGGTTAGAAAGTACCCTCATATAAAACTCTAGCATGAAAGAACACAAATATTTATAATATCAAAACTGTGCATGCATCAAACGCCTGTGTTTGTGTATGAGTCAAATGAGGTATACTTTCCAAGGCTGTGCATTCGACTATGCGTACACTAGCGTATGCGTTAAAAAAAAAGAAGTATACGCAGATCTCATTACAGTCTAGGAGAAATGACTGAGATATTAAAGAGACCTCATTTGTGATTCTTCTTTCTTATGGGCTATTATAGAACCATCAAAAACTACTGCAAAATATGTTAATTTCTATTTCAGCATTCTGAACAGATCCACTCACCACAGGGATCTCTCAAGGGAAATGATTTCATATGGAAATCAGAGAGGGCAAAGGAAGCTCACCTTGCCAGGGTCCTTTGTCTTTTCTTATGCTTTTCAAATGGATCTGTCAGAGAACAGCAAAAGATATGTAATGTATACGCCCTCTGGTCCGATCAGAATGACAACAGAGGAAATTTACTGGCAAAAATGATCATTTGCAGGGTTAAAATAAATATCCACGGGCACAGCTTGAAAAGAAAAACAGTGGACACACTTAACTTTCTAAACAGAATGTCAATAAGATTATAATCACACATTAAATGCTGACAGAAAATGAAATATTTTCCTAGAACTCAAATTCATTTAATTATTTGCATTTTAAGCATTTTAGGGCATGTGTGCAAAGTCTAAAAATGCTGTTACAATCCACGCTATCTACACTGAATGCTTTACTAATGACAAACTGAACACATTTTGTGTAATACATTAAACTGAAACAGTACTTGAACTATTAAGCCGCATTTTAAAATGTATTTTTGTGAAAAGTCCATTTAAATATCATTCAGCTTTAAAGCATTTAGCAGATTCTTTTATGTGAACCATGCGACTTGGATTCATATCTTATATCTTATCCAGAGTCATTCTGTTTTATATTTTGTTGTATAATGCAATTATATTCATAGGGTATTTGCACATCCAGTGGCAACTTCTGTGATATTTCGCAATACATCTCCTTAATAAAATTAAGCTATGCGGATACTGCACCAGCAAGCACTGGGAAGTAGCATTTTAAGCTGAAGGTTTTCTTTGGAAAGAAAAAAAAAAGATTTCCTGCTTACCGTTTCAACATAACCTTGGTTCATTAATAACATCTTAAAAGACATTTGGCATGTGGAAAAACAAACACCATCTTTGACTTTGTGAGCTGAACCTGTGTTGTCAGGGGAATTTGTGTAAGATGACTAGTGTGATGTTTTCAGCACTCATTTATCATTTGTTCACTCTGGAAACGATACAAATTCTACTTTACTTGCTCTCGGATGGCCAATGCTATAGGCCGAGCGTCCAATAAAAAGGGGTCAGGACTTTTTATAGGTCACGACAAGTCAGACAAAAACATTCCATCGCCTCGGCTGTAATATAACTGCTGATGGATGTGTGCAATCTTTTAGCTTAATGGTTTCATACTTAATGCTTATAGGAGACAAATAGTACAGAAAATACATGCCACCCACATCTGTGGTTTATCTAAAGGTGTAATAAAGGAATAATGCAGTTCATTTTGAGGATATTTAGAAATGCGTTTATGTCTGGACTTGTAGGGCTAGGACAATACATTGATTCTTGATTCACAATACAAAGAATATATAAATATGAAAACATACATACATACATACATCCACAATAAAACGGATGCAAAGTTGACCTATATGTGAAAGTGAGCTAAATATAATGAGACAGCTGTCGCAAAATTGAATATGCAGAAGTGTGATATGGAGAGGCTACTGCTACCATCCAGTTAAGCCAGATGACAAAAACACTGAGTTCATCCTGCTGTGCATTTTATTGTAATGGTGTGCTTGTCCAAGAAAAGTCACATTTCAATAATTAGCTAGACTCCATGCCTTCTCAACATTGCATAAGTGGAAATGGAAATTAGACAGTCTTTGTGCATGCATATGCTCAGGAAATATGGTGGCAAACCAAAGCTGCTGACTATTTGTTTGTGAAAAGCATCTTTCCTCATCATACAGTAATGCTTTTGTCTTCCAGTAAACCACAGAGGATTGGAAACACTTATCTATATTGTCCATGAAGCCAGCTTCCTTCACAACAACATGATTAAAAGCAAGCAATCCAAGTGAATTGGGCAAAACCAAATGTGAACTTGTCATAATGTTGTCACCACTTGAAACAAGCACAGAAACTTGTTCACCACTCCTAAACCTTTTGCTCTTTTAATTTAAAACTGTTGTGGAACAAAAAAAACTCTAGCCATTATCACAAGAGATTATTACAGTGACATATGTGATGCTTCATCAATAGAGCCAAAGAATTGCCATCTTAATGAAATCTTGTTTTGTTCTCTGTACAACTATATATTTTAGCTTAAGTAATCTTCCTTCCCACATTCCTTGGCTCTGAAACAGAGAAAAACAGCGTGATAGAGAGAAAGATGTGTGAGAGCGCAGTGTCGTGTCATTTGAACCAGGTATTGTAGAATTTATCACCCATGTGGTCATCACAAATCTACCTTTCAGAGGAGGACACTTGATTCATGCTTGTTCACTCAGTTTGATGGACTTTATCTGTTTCGGCAGCTTTCCTCATTCCATAAAATAGGTTTAAAAAATGACTTGAAAACACATGGGTGAACTGGAATATCCTCAAGATAACCTAGTGTGAGTGTTTGAGGGTTATAGAACTATCTTTGTTAAGTTTTCGTTATTTATAAGTAGGGCTGTCAATCAACTAAAAATTAATGCCAATAGATAGATTGATTAAATAGATGTTGTATAGATTTTATAGGTTTTATGCGTATATAGATGTTTTTGTCATTAAACAGCATACTTTTAATTGAACATGCATATTCATTAATCAGTTGAGCAACTATTGCCATACAGGAAAAAAAAAAAAAACAGAACAGGAAAAGAGAATGAGAACATGTAACATCTACAGTACATTTTATTGGTAACTGCCAGAGGAACTCTGTTTAGTGCTGAATTTCAGTGCCAACACATTTCAGTGTGGAATATTTCCAGGTCTGAGACATCACAGTACTGATGAGGCAGGAAATTGGACTGTAGTGCAGCATGGTGCAATGACCACAGATTCCCGCAGGACATTACAGGTGGAGTGACATCATCCATACAGATAGCCAGCAGAAAAGCAAAATATATTGCATGTATACTTAAAAGGAACTGGCTGAACTTCTTAACGTTCTCTGCAGGAAAGTAGTAGGAACCCTAAGGCACTTAAGGGAAACTAAGACTTGGGCTGAAAGTACTCCTATTCACACCAAATGTGAAACAAAATATGCAAAACAAATAGATGAAAGGTTTATTCACACAACTGAATATTCATCAGGCTAAATGGAAACAAATTTCATTCTTGACCATAAGTCTGGTATCTTTGCTGAATTGTTATACGCATAAGATACATTTACCAGACTTTTAAATGTGTATTTCTGTGTAGTACTGGGGAAAAAAAGCAAAAGAAAAAAGAAACAAAAGATGATAGAAATAATATGAAAAAAAAGCTGTCTGTAAAAAATTCATTGCGAAACCATTGTTTTTTTTTAAAAATAAGGCCATATTATGTTTTAGAGGTCTCATATAATATACATCCAGGTTAAAAAAAACACGTACATTTTCTCATAATATACATTGAATCGTCGCCTTTTTTCTCACTGTGTCTGAAACTATTCGATAAAGAATTTTCTGTCTCTAAACCTGTAACGCCGGGATGACAGGAGACGAAGGTACAAATAACAAGCAGGTTTATTAACACAGGAACTGACATGCAACAGTGTGCTATGCACAGACAATTACCGACAATGGAAGACACTAGGGGAGGAACTTAAATATACACAGATGACGAGGGTAAAACGGAAACAGGTGATGACAATCAAATTAATTACACAAGGTGAAGACTAGAACTAACATGACGAGACAGGACTAGATGACATGTGACATAACGCCCCCCTCGGAAAGGCGCGTCCTCGCGCCGTAAGAGTGAGAAGGCGGAGGCTTCGGAGGAGGGCGTGGAGCTGGAGACAGGCAGTGCTCCGGGGACGATGGCCACCGCCATGGTGAAGCTGACAGAGGGAGGGGCCAGGGAGGAGTCCAGACTGTGGGGTAGGATGACGCGCTGGGACCGATCGATGGTGGCGGAACCATGGCAGTTGGTGGAGGAACCGGGGGAGCTTCTCGGTCAATGGACCTCGGCGCCGCCGCCGACCCGGAAGTTTGGCGCCGAGCCGCTGGCCCGCGTGACCGAGGAGCCGACGCTGGTCTGGATGACCGAGTTGACGGTGTGGTGACTGAGGACGACAGGGAGGTTGAAGGGAGGGAGGAGCTCGCTGACGGTGTAGGGGTGACGGGTGGAGGTGTAGCCGCCAACCCGGAAGTCCGTTGGTGGAAGCTGAGCGTCGACCCCCGGAGGCCGAACTGGAGGATCGAGGGAGCCCAGCGGAGCTTCCGGGCTGACGGGCCGAGGAGGTGATGAGGGAACTGTAGGTCGAGGTGCAGGTGACGGGCTGAAGGGTCTAGAAGGTGACATGGGCCTGGAGGCCTGAAGGGAAGCCGGGGACTCCGCCTCGAGCCTTGCTGGTGAAAGGACAGACCGAGGTGCTGGTGAGGAGCCGCACGGGGCGAGCAAAGGGGGCTGACTGGGATCAGCGGAGGACACTGATGGAGATCTCCGGACGGGACTGGGAATGACGACACAAGGGCGGGTATATGGGTGGGGAAAGGATCCGCAAGATGTTGTGGACCACTCCTGGCTCTGTGATGGACAGTTCCGCTCTCCTCACCACCGGGTCCCCAAGGTCGTCGATGTCCGCTCCGGCCTCAGAGCGCACACTGGGCTGCCAAGCGGAGGCGGAGCGTTCTCCGTTGCACCTCCAGACCCAGTAGTTCAGGTGGGGACGAGCCTCCGGGCTTAGTAGCAAGTTCAGCGCAGGTAAGTCCATCAGATCCATATTTTCTTTTTTTGTTCTCGCGTTGAGAGGTCGGTAATTCTGTAACGCCGGGATGACAGGAGACGAAGGTACAAATAACAAGCAGGTTTATTAACACAGGAACTGACACGCAACAGTGTGCTATGCACAGACAATTACCGACAATGGAAGATACTAGGGGAGGAACTTAAATATACACAGATGACGAGGGTAAAACGGAAACAGGTGATGACAATCAAATTAATTACACAAGGTGAAGACTAGAACTAACATGACGAGACAGGACTAGATGACATGTGACAAAACCCCGTCAGATCTGTTGCCCAGTCTGTTGTCAAGTCAAGTCACCGTTATTTATAAAGCTTTTTACAATGCAGATTGTTTCAAAGCAGCTTTCCAGTGATAACAGGAAAATAGTTTTGGCTGCACAGCAGCTCTAAGAAAATAGTGTCATTGTCCAGCCTAAGTAAGTTCAGTATTGATTCATTCCGTTGTAAAAATCATTATTTATTAATTTAGTTAATTTATCTATACAGCAGCTCAGGAGTAAACAGTGATGTCATCGTCCACCTCTTGTTCAGTTCGCTTTCAATGGTGCCAATGCAGGCAGATCAAAAACATTGTTGTAATTAGTCTACTGCTGACATTGCCATATCTGAATATCAGCTCTGGATCTTCCTCAGCACTTGCATACACAGTGATATAATCGTAACAATGACGTTAGTTTTACCGTACCAATTCGAGCCTGAGTTGCATGCAAAGTGGATTTGCTTTCGCAGTGCAGAAAACAGCATCTTCTGAACGTGTCGACAACACGAACCAAAGTCTTCCAGGCCTCAGCTACAACTACAGTGTTTGACGGCGGATCAAAGTAGTTTGTGGGCAGCCAATGGAGACCATCACTCAAAAAAATATTTCAGTCTGAACATAAGTTTTATGTAATTTAATTACATAGAAATTTTTCATTCATTTGAATTACATAGTTTTAACATAAACAAACTAATACTTAATACTAATGTCACTTAATGTGATTCATATTTGTCAGTCATTCGTAAATGAAATAGATAAGATTTATGTAATAGTTCACAGAAAAATGCCCAGGTTAATTAACACTGTTTAGTGGTCATGTGTGTGTGCACTACTGAGTTAAAGTACTGTTGAAGCAGTGTCAGAGTTAATGAGATCATTAAGAGATGATTGAACATTAATGATGAACACCTGCTATTAACAAGACAGAAATATTTTTTTGAGTGTAGGTGGGCATTATGCAAACTTATTAACATAGATTTGTGCAGGAAGTAAGACTGGAATTACTGACAACTCATTTCAGGTGGTTTAGAATCTGTTCTTTTTTTTTGGGGGGGGGGCAATAACTCGATAATATACGCTAATATTTTAAATGTTGCAGACCTTTTACATTCACAAACAGCTATATTACACAGTACATGAAAGGAAATATCATAAAAAGCATAATAGGGGCTCTTTAAACATAACAAACATTTGCAACGAATATTCATTCTTGGTGTGAATAGACCTTAATATTGGAGGATTTAGTTGTCCTAATCATACTTCAGCAAAGTTATACTGTAGCAGATTTCACACAAGGAACCCATCAACTCAATGAGCCGAAATAGAGAATCTCTGTACCCAATCAGGCAGCATCTGAATTGTATAAAAAAAGTTCAAACTGCCTTAAAATGCAGAGAGTTATACACTCATCCAAGAAACACAAAATTAGAAACCTCTTGCACACTGACAACTCGAATAAGCCATCCAGAGTAACAGCACAACAGCAGGGTATATCATGTGCACAGATTGGCAGTTCATTTTAGTATTGGCTTTGCATAAGAAAGTTATAAACAACCAATTTATGATTCCACAGTCCAAGACATGTCTCCCACCAACACCTATAAAGAATCTTCAGTTCGAGATTTATTTCCTCAGAGTTTATGTATAATCTGCCAGAGTTTGTGTTTCCAAAATATTTCTTTTTCCATCGTTTTTTTGGCTTGCTCTCAGCAGCTGTCGGGATCTAAAGCATATTCATGTTTTTCTTGACCTCACAACACCTTTCATGAACACACAGGCAGAATTACAATGTTCACCTTCAACATGGATTTTGAATGAGCTGTGGCTCGAAAGCCACAATCCATCACAACTAAAATTCAATAATATGTGTGGAGACATGGGTTGGAGGGTCTGTCCGTGACATATTAGTTTGTCTTTCCCAGCAAATGTCATAATACTCAGATCACTGCTAATTTACTATAGTGAATAGAGTGTCATTTCCCATAGTGAATTCTGCTTGAATAGACATTTACCTCCAACCCACAAACCACTGCAACAACATTCAGTTCAATCTCATTCTTAAGAGTATCTCACGGGATTCTAAAAAGAATTATAGTGAATAACAGTCTTAATTTGAGTAAGTTCATCATAATTTTGGATAGCTAAACACACCGATTGAGAAAAAAAGTTCTATTTCTGTCATTTCACATTAAACTACTGCACGGAATCATTGTGGTGTTTTTTTTTTTTTTTTTTACAGTAAATGAGAGAGGATCCTCTCCTAAGTCCCCGGCTCAACTCGAATACAAACACCAACTGAAGCGTGGGAAGTAACCTATTTTCAGCCAAACAGTTGTTTTCAGTTTAACCTGCTAATCTTCTTTTTTTTCCTCCCAGTGTTAAAATACTTTCTATACTAGATTTATATGCAGAGTCAACCATAAAGAATTCAGAGATTGGTTTCGTGAAGAGTGTACAAACTATGGCGCAACAACTATCTGTTCGTCCGAACAGAACATTTTTATTTTTCTGCAGACCTGGCTAATAAAAGACGCATGAATCGATATACAGTACAAACTAACTTAAAAAAAAAACAAAGCTTTTCAAAAGTGTTTCTGATTTCTTCAAGTTGCAATGAAAATGTATGGAAAGATAGATCTGATAGATCCCGGTGTGTTGGTGGCTGAACTTTATTTATTTTTTAACAAGGTTTTCACATTGACTGAACAAGTAATTTCACACTGTTTGTGCACCAATGTAATGCACAGAAGCAAGTTATTGAAAGATGGGACGGATCAAACTACAGTATAATAAACCCAATTTCAAACCAACGGTTTTAAAGGTACCGTAGCAAAAAATACTTGGTCAAAGTCAAAGAGGAAATTGGTGATGGAAATTGGTGCTGTATAGACACAAAATTCTATGCCTTATATATACAGCGCCATTTTTTCACCAATTACCTCTTTGACCATTACAAATATTATATAGCCTATAGATAAATAGATAGATAGATAGATAGATAGATAGATAGATACTGCTGCACTGGTGGTATCACACAGAAAAATCATGCAAAAAAAAAATAATAGTAAAATAATGAACTTTCACCATTCTCTTCATTTGCAATCCTCTGAATATATCTTCTTGTCATTTATAGACCAAAACCATCTCCAAGACACCATTAATAATATGGCGAGAAACTGAAAAAAAGGTCTCCATTCTAAGCGTCACATTCTCCATCAAACTCTGTCCAGAAATCTGTATGAGTTACAGCCCATGTCCTGACATTTACAGAATCATCCTCTGAAGCCAAAACGTAGTAGTTCCAATTGTTTTAAATGATCTTTAAAGTTTGCCCTGAGACAAAAGGCCAGTCATCTAAATCAAGGCTGGCACGAGAGCAAGACATGTCTGAGAGATAGACATGTTCTCCAAAAACCAGCTTGAGGAATATTTAACACATGACAAATCATATTTTTGAAAGAAGTCTTTCGTGCTCAACAAGGCTGAATTTATTTGAGCAAAAATACAGTAAAACATTAATATTGTGAAACATTATTACAGTTAGGGCTGTCACAATATCAGATTTTCATTGACAAAAAATATTACGATAATATTATTGTGATATCTAGACATTTGGAATAAATAACAATAATAATAATGCTAGTCAAAATCATTTTTAACTGTTTATTGAGCTTTTTTAGCAGCTATTACTCCAGTTTTCAATGCCACGTGATCCTTCAGAAATCATCATAATATGCTGATTAAAAAAACGGTTGCGCCTCTTAATATTTTTGTGGAAACCATGATACTTTTTTCAGGATTCTTTGATGAATAGACTGTTCAAAAGAACACCATTTATTATAATATGCTGAAATAGATTTTTTGTAGCAACGTAACAGTCTTAAAAGCCTTACTAAAAATATTATTTAGTAGTAGTAGTAGTATTAGTAGTATTTTATAATAATAAAAAATTCTTACTGACCGCAAACTTTTGAACATACTATATATACAAAACCCAATCCAAAATAATTATATACATAAATATAGGATATACCATTGTGGCTTTTCATGGACATCACAAGCCGATTAAATAAGCATGTCTGCATAGTCTGCACTAACTCCACATAGAGTTACTATACTTCACTGATAATCCCTACAACCTTGAACAAGGTTTCTCCTTCACGTCTGCTGGGTTCAAAATTACAAGGGGTTTTTCCACTTCAGTCGGAATGACAGCTTGGTGTTCACCAACCTCAAACCAAAACAGGGATTTCAATGGATCGTGGTGTCTGACTGTCGGCGAAAGCAGGGAATTTACCCGATGTGCCACCCATGCTACCAGCAATGCCCACTCAGCACAGCCATGGGTGGTCCACCATCATCTGGGACGGCTTGAATCAAGTTTTATCTGAGATGCCCCAGAGCACGAACTAGAGGAAGAGCTTTTATAATGAGACAACCTGAGCATTTTGGTCAATGCTTAAAGGTCTGAACGCCGCCTGGATTATGTGAAATGGCATCATCTTTTTGGCCCACGCACAGATCTAAAGCTTGAAATGGAAAGAATTGTTTCAAGCTGAGAGAGAAAAAAAGACCTAGACTTTAAACAACCATCACCCACCCTCCGTTTCTGGGGATATACGCTTCTCAACACACTTGCACTTCGTTAAGTTTCAGCAAGACACAAAACCTTTTGTGACACTGAGGAATCCGACTGAATTTAATACCTCCAGGAGGTTGAACGAAAGCACGATTTACCACTTCTGGCAAAAATAATAGAAGGCACAGGAGTACAGATAAACCACAGCATAAATGCTGGCCAACAGGTACTGCTCTCAGAGAGCAGGAGGGGAAAAAGACAAATGAAAATAAAAACATTGCAAAGATTAAGACTTGAGGGTAGACAGAGAGAAACAGAATAAAACAGTGTCATTCCAGCAGCAACCAAGAATCCAAAATATGTTTACGTTCCTGAAGAAGACAGAGAGAAGAAAAGGAAAAAGAAAAAATGCGCTAAAGCTGTCAATCAAGATGATGTCTGTACACTACAGACACAATGTTTATTAATTTCAAAACCAATTTAATATTTTACTTAAAAAGGCAAAGTGTGTAATTTTTGTCACTAAGGCAAGACACCCCAGATGAGCAGGATAGGATTAAAATGTATAAAATAAAGCAAATGATATATTAGTCTCGCATAGCCATACCTTCAAACAGACGGCAGAAGGTCTGGACTCTATCGCAGCTTTCACTGGCCAAGGACCGCCCAAAAGGACGTTTGACTGACATGTAACGCAACCAATCACAGTTCGTTTAGGGGCGTGAAATTTTAAAGTTGATGTCCCTCCAATAACAGACCGGGGGGCATCTATTAAATTGTTCATTATTCAAGTTTACTGCAACTATGGAGCCACGAACTTCACATCCTTTTGAAAATCCAGCGTCTAGTTGATCCTGGTAAGCGCTCATTGTCACAGTTTCTTGATTTCAAAACTCTTGAAGTTTCCATATAAGTGTTCAATATGCATCAGATGTTCAGCCAACAGTCAGATGTTCAGCCAACTGATATATGAACAAATATGTAAAAAAAAAAAAAAAAAAAATCAGAATGTAAATAGAAATAAAACTGCTAAAGTTTGGCTTAAAGAATTAGTAATAATTAATAATTTGACATTCCCAATGACATCCAAGATTTCAGCAGGTTTTTGAGGAAAACACTCCAGCATTTTTTTGTCGAGCAGTTGTGTTTAAAAAGCATATATATGTATATATATATATATATATATTAGGAAATTACCATTTTTTTCTCTAGATAAGACCCTTATTCCTCAGCTGAGATTGTGTAGAGCCCATTGAAGCTGCATTGAAACTGCAATTTGGACCTTCAACCCATTGGTCCAAGTCCAGTATATGGAGAAAAATCCTGGAAGGTTTTCCTCAAAAACCATAATTTCTTTTTGCGTGAAGAAAGAAAGACATAAACATCTTGGATGACATGTGGGTGAGTAAATTATCAGGAAATTTTAATTCTGAAGTGAACTAATCCTTTAAGTAAGTTCTACTCAAGTAAAGATTTCTGTGCAGGAGAAAAAAAAACTAATTCTGAATAAAACAGCCTTTAAATATATGCATAGTAATTGATATTAAAAGTCCATTGTTTTCTTTCTAGTCTGAAACAACACATTATGAAAAGCAAAACAGCCCCAAATCTCAAAATTGACTAGTGCATGAAAAAAGGTTTTTGCCTTGTAGTATAATAGTTGACCCAAAAATAAAAATTCTGTCATAATTCACTCACCACCTATGTTGTCCAAACCTGTATGACTTTCTTGCTCTGCGGAACACAGCGTAGACTAAAATAGTTTATATTTAGATTGGCGATTATAGAATTACCTGATGATGTCTGCACACCAGATCAGTCACGCTGCTCTGCTCCATAAGAATCCTCATGATGACCACCTGATGGGTGAATATGGATATATGAGCCCGTTTATTATCCAGCACTCAACTGTTAGAAGTGCATTCCTAGGGAAAAATGAGCTCAGTTATGCTCATTCAAGGCAAAAGAAAAGTGATTTTCAAGATGGTGTACAGTTTGGAGAGAAAAAAAAACAACAATGCAAGCCAGAGCTCGGTTTTACAATAATGAACAGTGAGAGGGGTTCACTTTTGTTCTCCAGCTGAGATTTTGCTTTACACGTCAGGTGCAATTGAGATTATAAATAGATAAAACCTTTATCATTTTATGTACAAAACATGCATTTTACATATAAAATTTAGAACCAACCAAAACCACACATACATTATTGTTAAAGGGTTAGTTCACCCAAAAATGGAAATTCGTTAACACTTTACAAGGTTCAACATTAGTTAACTATGTTAGTTAACATGAACTAATAATGAACTGCACTTATACAGCATTTATTAATCTTAATGATAAATTAAACATTTACTAATACATTATTAAAATCTTGTTAACCTCAGTTAATTCACTGTGAACTAACATGAACAAACAATGAACAACTGTATTTTCATTAACTAACGTTAAGATTAGTAAATACAGTAACAAAAGTATTACTCATTGTTGGTTCATATTAGTTAATTTATTAACCTTATTTTAAAGTGTTACTGGAAATTCTGTCATTAATTACTCAGATTCCTTTCGTTTCCAAATCCGCAAGACGTTGTTACGATAAAATGATTTTGATACAATACATTTTGTTTGTTATATTCCAATATTCCGGAGAATATTATTCTGTTATTTAACATTATCCAGCGAATTATTCTTCACTCTTTAGCCTATTAAACAGCTTATAAATGTACTAAAACTGTAGTTGTAATTGTTTCAATAACATAAGTATAACAGTAAATAAATATCGGTTCTGCATATCAGTTATCGGGTGCACAAACACAAATTACCGGTTCTAAAAAAAACAATATTGGCCGTTCACTATAGTGACTACATGGTTCCGCCTTAAATTTTGAAGTGACAAGAATGCAAAAAACAAAAACAAAAATGATGACTCCATTCATAATAAGCGTGATTCAGAAGAAGGATGGTATACAAATGACAGGATGGTATGTGTGACAACAAAGTCATCGAGGCCCACTGGAATCATCACAGCATTACTGAATTTACTCTATAATAAATGTTTTGAGTACTTTTTACATGACAACCAATGTTTAGTGCTGACTGTTTTCACAGCTGGTCTTAACACTTCAAATGAAACCAACATGTAGTTGTTCATGTACTTATTATGTTGCTAGGTTACACTGGTTAACCTTTGAACTGTATTCAAAGGATTCAGTTATTTTTATAGCTAGGACAAGAACTAATTTAAAAACTAATTATAGTGTGAGCACGATATCATAGCAAGTAAAGTTTGATGTTGCAAATACGCCTCTTCTCTGTGACTATGCAAGGATCAAACTACCATATCAAAAACCTCTTTATATTAATATTAAACTTTCTCCTTTTGGTTAGACTGCAGTCTTTTGAGCAAATAACTTGGTGGGTCACACCATAATAGTGTATGTCATTTGGTGACTCAGTATACTATTAAAAAATATCATTAATACATCAGTACACAGTTCAATGAAGGTTTTCTGTAATAAATCCAGACTCAGTCGTGGCACAAAGGACTTATGCTTTTAATTGGCCTGGGTTTTGCTGAGAAATGAGTTCTAAATCTGGATGTCTAACATTGGCGGTAACAAGCACACGCAAGGTAGTGATTACTTTTGCATTGTTGAACCAAATCCGCTGGAAAACAAACTGCCCTTGCATCTGACCTGCAGTATTCACAAACAAATACATATTAAAAAAAAACACCGCAGCAAATTCTGGCCTTATTTAGACACACGCAACAAGGCTTTTGTAAGTCTCCACAGACATTTTCAATGTTTCGTAAAGGGAAAAAGATATTAAGAACTGCTTACATGAAGGCTTATTCAAATACAAGTCTGTAAATTACTTAATACCTCCAATTACTTTGAAGGATATCATTTTAACAACTTATGCATTTGTATTTTTTTCTCTTGTTCTGCTCCTCTTTCATGGTTTATAATATCAGACCTGAAATAATGTGTTTCCTGACTCAGCAAAATATATAATGCTAGGTCAATATAACGGAATAAATACAAAACCGCAATGGTCTTTTGTTGTTGCTGCTATTGATGATGGATTTTTTTTTTAAAAAAAAAGAAACTGCTTAATTTTCCATAAAAATAGTGTCATTTAGATAGAACTGGCAATATGGCTTTCACCCTTTGAAGACTGGCAGCACAGCTTGACAGAAAGACGACATACTGTGACTGCTTTTAGCTGCTCATCACAATGTCATCTGACTCTCTGTGGAAAGTAATAATGGCACGGACTCTCACTTCTGATGAATTTGCACAGTCACTCCCACTATTATAGCACTGCCATGGGTGAATGCCTTCACAAAATGAAAGAAGACTGAGGTGTCTGACATTTTTGAATTCAGAATCTAATTCTGAATGATTTACAATAACAATAGGTTTAAAAAACACATTACTATGCCACAAGGAAATGTTATGGTTGTAACATGTAAAAAAAATTGATGTCATTGTTACATTCCAAATCATGCTATATGCTTTTGTGCTTCTTTTTATGAATTTTTTTGCAATGCCACAAAAATTCATGGTTGGGTGTTTCTTCAACTATTGGCATTGTTAGGTCCCCTTTTATTGAGCCATCTTATTCAACCTATAGAAAAAGAAAAAGAACCTTTTCCCTTTGTTATACAAATGTGACATAAAACATTTTAATGTGCCTTTGTTATTAAATTCAAGCTATGGAATTAGTCTTAGCAAGACAAAGGTTGGCTAAAAAGTTACTTCTATACAAAAATACATCACACACTATGACATGGAAAAATTATATTGTCATAGGCCTCCAGACCTCAATTTCAAATTATGTAATGTATGTCTGTCAAAAACACTGAATTATCACGCAAACTAGTTTATCTTGAACCTAACTGACACTTACATGAAATCAATCAAAATATTTGCTGACACGACAAATATTCTTTCACTAATAACAGAGAGTGATAAATTACTTGAAGAGAAAATGCAGAGATTGATTAATAAATTCATTCTATGATCATCATATCCAGGCAGCTTCACTCCAAGTTAAATATTGCCTCTCAGACCAAGTAATGAACTTAAGAAAAATATCATTAAAATGACATTTGAAAGGCCAAGCTGACTAAATCATAGATAAATCAATCTATTATTTATTGCAGGCATATATTATGTCTGGAATTTCATTTCCTTGTTGGAACAACTTTTGAAAATCAAAGGCAGTGTACCTGTCCTGAGGGATTTGAAGAATTATAGGACAGATTAATTAAATATTTTTAGCTGACCTAGTCAGGAGGTTAAATGCCACCATGGACCAAACATTTCATATGTGCAATTCCAAGGGTAAATCTTTAGAACAACATCAAATTATATTGGTCCACTTTTTATATATTGCATGGTTTTGGTTTGATTTAAGAGATATTGCTGTAAAAATGAAATTATAATATATATATATATATATATATATATATATATATATATATATATATATATATATATATATATATATATTATAAAATCCAATATGCAGTGAAGTGTTAATGGTCTCAACAGATTTCTATGAATTGTTATGAATATATTTGTAAATAATTTTGAGAGATGTTTTCTGAGAAGTGAACTTTGACATTTGTGAGTGACTCACCATCTACATTTACGAAACCTGTAATATTTATAGATTTGTAATTTCGTAGAACAGCACCGAAACCAGCAGCGTAAGTATTTCCTTTAGCTGTTTCGCGGTTTCTGCCTCAGATGTTTGTGGTCTTGGGATGACAGTGACTCACAAGCTGTTTGGAAGTGTTAGAGGAGAAATGAGAGTGTGCAAAATAAGAGCAAGCCAAAGTCAGGCCTGTTGGTGAACTAAGAAAGAAACTGATATGAAGTAGAAAAACAACAGCAAAATCTGGAGTTTCACCTGTCATTCACTTTATTCAGAGAGCCAAAACACATAGACTGCATTCTGAACGATTTAGCAAATGCTTTAAAATATTTACCTTAAAATACGGACCGTGAAATTCATTGAAATAACACCTGCTATTCATTTCTATGTGCAACATTTATATTTATGTAGTGCAGGTTAAACCATTCGGTCTCTTTCCTCTGTGGAGTCTTGAGTTCTGACTCCAGTGGGCTGTAAAAAAGGTGATTTTTGAAGAACTAAGCCAAATAAAAGTTATAAAGATAATATTTTCCCTTGCCTTGGTAAGAATTGGACCTGAAATTAAAAGGCAGGTGTTTAAAAGTACGTTAATGGTGACAAACTGAAAAAACAAAAAAAAAAAAAAAATGGAAGAAAGAAATTTTTTTTAATGCTCCTCTGACATCAAGTGAAAACACCACATGCAAGAAAAGTTCTACAACCACAAAACTACTGCAAGTCTTCAAATATGAAGATTTTGACATTTTTGCAGACATTGCAGAAAGGGGATGCGAATCAAACGGTCACGTGAAATAAAATTAAGCAACTGAATTTTGGCACTTCAATAGCAAAATGTTATTTACATTTTTTTTTAATTACATTACTGCATTATTAATTTAAAATTTTTGCATGCAATTTGATTTCATAAAAACGAATAATCTGTAAAAATGCACCTTTTTGTGGTATAATGTATGTGTTGCTTCCATTTTTCCCCCCAGGCTCAAAAAGCTAATGGTTATTGGGTTTATGTAATGCTTAAATTGTTAAGGTTACAATGGAAACCATATGTTTTTGCATTACATACAAGTATAAAAAGTGACTCTTTCTCCTATTGCTTTGGAATAACAAGTGCCTTTCAATCAGTGGTGCTTTCACAGGCTAATTAATTACTAGTAAAAAGCCTGTGCTAATCTCAATTGGAAGCAGGCAAGGTTTTGGACCTCTGACAGCTGGTTGGGGCAACTGAGACTTCTTATCATAGAAGGATCTGGCAACCCGCCCCAGCAGCTTACTTGAAAATGGGGCGTATAATTAGCTTGTCCAGGGCAGTGAGGCAGGACACGCTTAGAGAGTAAGTGACAGCGTCACGCAGAAAAACAATTCCTTATATAAGATTGCATACTTTCTTCTCTCATAATTTTATGACATTAAAGCACTCATGTCTACTGCAGTAGTTTCTGTAGGCGATTGCTTAAGCATCAACTCATGTGGTCTTGCCCACATTTTCTACTTACAGGCTATTTACAGGTAATTCTTAAGTTGACACTTCTCTCACTTTACAGCATAACACTTCATACGCATTACCCAGGCTCCTTTTCTTTCGATACCACCTGCATTCATGGAACAAATTTCAACATCTTTTGCAGACCTGAAATAAGAGCAGACTCAGGGACACACGCAGTTTGGCACAAGACTTGGTATTCTGTAAGCTAAAACACTGCAAAGGCCTATCTTATAACCTTAAGTAATTCAGGATTTAAATATTGTAATCTCAATAAACTCAATTAAATATACTCGATTATTCTATGAATATGTGAATAGAACATACAAATGGCCTATAAAACTCCATAGAGAGAATACATGCTAACGCATTATCACTTTATATTATGATGGACTGATGGACATATTCCCTTTATTTTACATCAAACATGGTTTAAACAAACTACACACATTTAAGGAAGAATATATTATGAAAATGTCTTTTTTGACTGTGAAAAGGGACAGTTATCGCTGTTATTTCTAACTACAAAAAAAATTTTTTTTTTTTTATTAAACTGTGGTTTATTTGAACAAAAGTTTTTGAATAAATTCATTTATAATAAATATTTTCTTAAGGATAAAAAAAAAATCTATCTTATCTAATGCTGTAAACTAGCCTATATAGGGAGCCCTTACTTACACATTACTATATTAAAGGTTACAATTGACCTTTTGCCAGCAGTTTGATTGACAGGCGATCTGACCAATAATCCCCCCGAATCTGCCATTTTGACCAACAAAGCAGTCTGGGGAGTTAGTAGATTAACATCGGTGAACTTGAACTTGAAATGTTTTATGTACTCGTGTCTTTCCGCGCTTGAAACAACATTCCTTCTGATGTCCATTCATGTTTATTTGATGCTATAAATGAACTAGTATGAAGAGATGTTGGTTCACGAACCAATTGAAGGAGCTACAGCGATCTGTCACGACACATTAAAGAGCCACTTTATGGTATTTATTGTTTAAACTTCTTAAAAAAATTACAATATTTGAAATTTGAAACTTTGTTTCATATCAAAAGTAACCTGCTCTGTCTTGTCTGTCGACACATCAGTGTCCTCTTTGCTCCGTGATGTATTTTTCACTGTGTGAGAACATGATGTGTGGCGTGACATGGCTTATCGGACATAGCAAAAGTAACTAAAGGGAAGGGTCAGTTAACAACAGTGCTCAAACTATTAAATTCATTTGCTATTTATTTTTAAATATAATAATCAACGTTAAAAAAAAAAAACGTAAATTGCACATAAGGCAGGTTTTGCATTAACCTCTAAATCTAATTATAAAGTTAATTTTCTACTGCAGTTAATTTTTGAATTATACACACAGCAGCTGTCATAACTTGTTTTCATGAGACATTTACTTAAACATACATTAAATAATCAAGACATTACTAACAGGTTAAGCAAATATAATGAATATATAAGCTCAAAATCGTGCAAATATGTAGTAAAATGCTCCCTTCTAGAGTTCATTTCTACGGTGGCCGAGAGAGCTCAAAGCGCTGCAAATAAGAAAACACATGCAAATAAAAAAAAACGTGATCATCAGTTTGACAACACATGTGCTGCGCTCACAGATGACGTGGTCGTCGCGCGCCCTCAGGCGGCCGTTACGATGACGTCACATTAGTATGCTACAGATGATTAACGAATATTTTTAAATCATCTACTAAATTATCATCTCTTAAAGTTTAATGAGTTAACAACAATGCCACATATTAAAACACTTTTCTGTTAGTGAAACACATTACATTGAGTTAATGCCTACATAATATATTTTAATATTTTTTAGTTTGTGCTGTTGTCAAGTAGGGTCCGTCACTTTTTGGGGTCCCCCTTGAAACATTTCCATTGTGGTTTGTGCTATTTGCAGCGCTTTTTGTAAATGTAGCGTGCTTTTGTATATGCAGCGCGTTTGCATGTGTTGTGAGGATTTGCAGCACATATGTTGTCAAACTGATGATCACGTTTTTTTTTATTTGCATGTGCTTTTTTTTATTTGCATGTGTTTTCTTATTTGCAGCGCTTTGAGCTCTCTCGGCCACCGTACATTTCTCTAGTGAACTAACATGCTTTCAACACTAAAGATATTATTGTTTTATTGATATCTTTCCACATTTGAAACACTAGTTGAGAGATTTTGTAAACATACCATCATCATCTCTACTTCTGCGCTTTTACTGGTAGCAAACAGTGTGGCATTAACGCACGCCCCCCTTCTGGATTGGAGTGTGAATTCGTCGTATCACTGCATGAACCGAACCGTGCCGCCCAGAATACATGTACCGTTACACGCCTAATAGATAGATAGATAGATAAATAGATTGATTGATTGATTGATAGATAGATAGATAGATAGATAGATAGATAGATAGATAGATAGATAGATAGATAGATAGATAGATAGATAGATAGATAGATAGATAGATAGATAGAAAATCACTCAGTCGGTCATTGCCTTCATCAGGCAAGCATTTATCAGTGAAATGGCTAAGCCTATGTCTAGCAAAGTACACAGTAGCTAATATTTCCCATAAATCCATTGGTTGCTATAGTAATGACTTCAGCATAATGCCGAGACTTTCCTCTAGAACATCTGAGATTAGATGTCAGCCTGGAAAGAGAGGACTGGAAATTTTTCCTCGGTCCATCATGTCCATCATGATATTTTTGTGATCTCACTAGGCATAACAGACAAAAATAAGCACTGTATATATTTATCACCCAAATGCATCCTAAACCATTCTCTCGTTCACAGCTGATGCCTTTATCATCAGCTAAAACGAGTGATTTCAAACACAGAAGTCGATATCCCTGATAAAAACACAGGCCTACCTGAAATCGAACTTCAGATCAGAAATGCATTTCTCAAAATGCGGATGTCAAACAACAGTATGCGTGAATTTCATGTGGTTTTTGCTGATCAGACAACAAACAACTAAACAGACTTTAGCTGAGTAAACAAAAAGAAAGGTTTTTTTGCAGGCCTGTCTGAACGAAGCCAAAGAAATCCATCTACTTTCTCAGAAGGACAGGCTAATGGCTTGTTACAACCGACTTCTTTGTTCCTGTGCAGTCTGGCCTGTGATTACTCTCACTCTCTCTTCTTCTCACTGTTTCCATGTGCTTTCAGAACTTCTAGGCTTATGGAAATTGCTCCGGTGGGTACCGTTTGACTCTTCCACTGTAAGGTGTTAGTGCTGGAAACAGAGACAGTAACTGCGATTGTTTAAAAGCACAAATGAAAATAATTGTGAATAAACCTTTGCATATTTCATAAAGCAACATGTGATTCATAAAGAACATTGTGCTTTTCTGTGAAGTGCTTTTGTGTAAAGTATTTCACACACTGCAACTTTTAGAGGACAGGAAAACCTTTTCTTTCTGCCAGTAATCACTTGTTTTCCTCTTATTGAGACCAATAACATACGAGGAGCTGAATAAGGGTGAATCACCCTTTGCCTTTTGACAGTTCGGCAGTAAACATCTGTAAGCATTTTGTTTCAAATCAACCTTTGAATAATCTAATCATTCAGCGCCATCAAGTGGAGAGTTAGTGTAAAGTCAAGTGTAATTCTTAAAGAGACAGCTCACCCGTAAATGAAGAGGCTGACATCATTCACACACCCTCATGTCGTTAATGCAACCTAGAAGATGTTTTGAATGGTTTTAAACAATGAAAGTTAATGGGGTCAAAAACAATAGCCTATTCTTCTTTTTTAATTTTTTTTCCATGGAAGGAAAACTCTCAAAAATAAAGTAGAATGGTTGGTAAAAACAACATGTTGATCAAACAAATACAAATATAGTATATATACGCCCCCAATCACCACTTCCTGGTTCAAATATGTCCTTTGCACAACCACAAACCCCCACCAGTCGATGTTCTCTCTGTTTATCGACCACGCATCACTACAGATGTGCATATGCAACTGTGCACTTATTTGGTCGGTTCCATGCTACCAGGGCCTAGTAACTCACAAGAATCTGTAGTCTAACACCTAAATACCTCACACACTCTCTCTCAATGCCAATATTTGCAATATTAACAACATTAGCTCAGCATAGAAGTATTTTAAAATGACGTTACCTTAAATAAGCTACAAGTGTACAATACATATATTGCCTTGTGAATCTGCACTCAAAGAATCCACTAGATGGCGCTGTGCGTTACGCATTAATGCATTGGCCTTTTGAAGCAACTGCGAATGCTTTGGTGGAAACAATGTTTTACTATATTTTTTGTGAGGGCCGCTCTTTTAAATGTTTATATTATATTAATTTATGAATATTATATTATATTTCTATTCATATGTTGATTTTTAGGCCTATATGGAGCTATCTGTATTCTGTTTAGAAACATTTGTCATTCGAGAAAAAATACCCAGTAGTAGACCATACAGTCCTATACATTTAAATTCAATTCACTATTTTGTCATTTTGTTATTTAGCATTTAGTGTATTTAGTGTATGGAGCTTATTCACAGCTACGCCGTCTTTGAGGGATAGACACATCTCTTCAGTGGATTACACAGTTATTTAATGTGTTTTGGATTGTTCTGCGTACGAAACACTGCAAAAATATAATTTCAGGAAATTTCAGTCGACAAAAAATATATATAAGTGGTCTGAGAGCTTTATACATTTTTGTTTCAGCGGATGCTATTGAAAACACGGTGAGTTTGATCCTTCACAGTCTCGCTTTCATACCTATCATGACGCTGCTCTGAAGGTCTATCGACCAACTTCCGCGTGCTTTCCTCGGTTGCTATAGGAACAGACGGATGCAGGTCCACGTGGACGCGAGTCCCTCCCCGTGAACGCGCAGCAGTGAGTGTTTGATCAAACTTGTCGGCAGCTTTCTGTTCTCATGTGTCCTTAACGCGCTCCGCTTCAGTTTCAGGATATTTTGGACGTTCATTTAATCTTCAGTCGCAGTATTTGCTTGGAGAAAGTTTCTGCAGTTAATGTCATTTCAAAATTGTGAAAAGTTTCACTCTTAATAGGCTACTTTTCAATAACAAATTGTGTCTTCATGGGTGGACTTTATGAAGTAACGTCAGCGGCTGGCTGTTTAAAGGTAAAGTTGTTATTATTATTATCTGTGTTTAACTGAACTTCTGTCTTCTGTGCTTGGGCAACTCTTAACAGGAAGTGTGAAAGAAAGAGTGTGAAGGAATCTCCTACTGAGAGGAAGAAACAAGTGTTCCTGTTTTCATCAACTGCTTGTAGAGTTGCATTTTGTTTTTCATGTAGTACAAGACTTTTCACTTTGGTCCATTGCTTTGTCCTTGACATTGCATTCACTTTCAATGTTATAGGCAAGAACAGTGCATTCAGTAACAACAGGTGTTTTGTTCTCTTTTAAGTTTAGAGACTCACTAAGCATTGTATCTAGCTACTCTGCTAGACCAGTGTTGTCTAACTGGACTGGCAAGAAAACCTTTTCCTTGATAGGGAGTCTTGATACAACATAATGTTGGCATAGTGAAGGATCTTTGTTGAATATGGACACACAAACTGTGGATGGTTTGTGCTAAACTAAAGAATCACAACTGTTGATATTGTTCATTCATTGTATTCATTCTCCTAACCACTGTAGGTCACAGGATTAGAAGCATTTACCAGTAAATTTATTCCTCAAATGCATTTGGATAAGAGCATCTGATGACATATTTACTGGCGTAAGATGGGAGAACCTATCTCTCACATGAGATCCAAGCAATAGCAAACCACAACCATCCAAATGTCCGATCAATTCTCTATTTCCAAAATTAAGTCCTGCCCTACATTTTTTTTGTTTGAGAAGCCATTTTACTCGGATCTCAACTTCAGTTTAATCTTGACTTTAAGGTACAAACCCTGTCGGTCAATAAAGACACTTTTATCAATATACGGTGTAATGAAAAGTACAGTGTCTAAAACCATGTTCCTTCATATACCCAGTCTGGTTTTTAGACAGCTAGTAAGTTTGTCCACGCACCTAAACTGTTTGAACTTCATAGCACGGTTCAGTGTTCTCCTTATTAACATGGCAGCATAGATAAATGTTTCATGCAAAGCAGTAATGATATTCTTTCTGAAGGGACAACTCCATAGGCTTAGATCAACTTCTTTTCTTTTCCTGAAATGTAGTAAAGAATTCACAAATAATTCAAAAGAAATGTCTATAGACTGGGTCTTTTTTAATACCTTTATTCAGCAAAGATGCATTAAATTCATAAAAATGGCCAGTTAATATATGTCTAAACACTAAATAATTTTAAAAAATAATGTTCTTTTAAACTTTCTATTTATCAAAGAATCCTGAAAATAGGTCATGGTTTTCACAAATGTATTAAGCAGCACAGCTGTTTTCAACATCGATAACAATAAGAAATGTTTCCTGGGCACAAGACTTTAGAAAGTCGGCTGTATCGTTATTTTAGTTTTACACATAGATAGCTAGGTCTATTAGTAAATTCTGTTGTAATCCTTGTTGCCTGATTGTATGAAGAACAAATAATGTTAAAAGTAAATATTTATTTACATAAAACAACTCAATAACTTAAGAATATTAAGTTGTTAAATTAATGTTATTAAAAATAAGGAAAACATGGCTATTTAGCTGCTGCAATACTTAATTTTCACACGTTTGTATTTCAGAAATGTGCACATCTCTGGAAGGAAGTTAATGTGCCTTAACTTGGCCATTTTAGTGTATTTTTGGCACTCAAATATTGTTAAAATTGGCACGTTTAATTGAGATGTTTTGAAAGAAGATACAATCCTATATCCATATCTCTTGGGATTAACCATAGGGCCTTTAAAAATGAACGTGACAAAAATACAAGTTTTGAAAGTTTTTCCTTTTTTGAATTGTCACCATTGGAATATAATGCAACAAAGACTGATAAAGTCATCAAATTTATCTAATACCAATATCAATATCTTTAAAAATAACATGATGGTGCTACCATCTTTCTAAAAATCATTTTACCCCCTTGTAGTTCGGCTCCAAAACTCAGATGAAAATTGCCATTTTGATCCCCTCTACAAAATAGTGAATTACACAAAAACATGTATTATTTTGGCTGTCAGCACTATTTGTCTCTCTTCAGAAAAAAATATGAACAAACTCAAAAATTTGCACATGGGAACCTTATGAAATTTGGTTGATTTGACCCAGTTTATAACATGTAATGTGTAATGAAGCTTTTATCTTATTTATCTTTGTTTCTTTGCTTCATAATGTTAATTTGGTTGATTAAAGTTCAGTTAATATTGTGTTTAACACCCCCCACCCCTCAAAAATGAGTTAGATCAAGTCTTGTTGAAGACCCTGTGACATAATTTTGCCTGTGGCGGACATGATTTGGTCTATCCTTTGTGGGCTGTTTTGGAGTTTGTGATTTTTGGTCAGGTTTACTAAGGCCTGAAAGCATCATTTAGTTTCACTGCACTCAGAAGTTTGAAGCAGCAAAATTGCGGATCTCCCAGTCAATGCCCAGAGGAAATGCGCATCACCACTCTTGTATTTGTGGCATGGCTTGTCAGCTCCCATCAATCCCATTAAGGTTAAACTTGTGATCACTGCACAAATAACGTCTGTATTCCACTAATAACAGAGACAGTGTTCCAGTCCTCTAGTTTCTGCTATTCTTGACAGCCATGGACTGATTTCTTTTCTTTTTTTTTTTCTCCCTGTTGATGTTTTTATCCAACAAGACCATGATAAAATTCAGATGTTGTACGCAAGAGCCACACCTAGTTTGTGGGATGTAGTCATAAAGTTCCTTTCGAAAATTTTAGGAGAGATGAGACTTGAGTTTTTGCTAAAAAACCATCCTAAAGCCATTTTATAGTGAATATGGTCATGTGTACTAGAATTACAAACAAATGTTTCCCTCCAAAGTTGCAAATTTGAAATATTGCATAAAACAGATGTGAATAAAGCACCGATTCCATCCCATGTGTTCAAGAAAACAAAATTGTTACTTCCTGGGAAATTAGTGTAAAATATCTGAAATAAAAATGGAAGTTGTTACAATCATGGAAGCCTTGCCCATTACTTGCACCTTAGCGCATGCAGATGAAACGCTGTCGTGTTATCTTGCATTTGGAAGCGGATGCCTGGTGTTTGGGAATATAATCATGTCAGAAAATTCTGGGAGGTAATCACACCCAATCATATTGATAGCATTTCAGGCATTTCAGAATGACTGAACCAACATTTTAGATGCTGTGCATTGAAATTGGTCCAGCCGTTACTCCAGTGATTCAATCATATAATTTTTTTCCCTCTTTGCATTGAGGGATTTATCCGGTAAATTTGTTTCCTTCACAGTTTATGCGCATATCTTCTTGTCGGATAAAAAAAAAAATCACTTGTCACTTTTTTTATTTTCACTTCAGAAAAGTTGTCACAAGCTTTGCAATTACTTCTGTACAGCTTAAATGTTAAATAAGTTTAATACATTTTCTTGTTGGACAACAGAAAGCAATATTGCACATATACAAGCTGTTATGAGATAATAACAGTATCATTTTCAAAAACTTGCTCTTTGAAACCCATTTTCAAAACTTTGCGTTTTCAGTCCCCCAAAACGCCATTGTGGTGTAAATGAACAGCCAAACGCATA
This sequence comes from Zacco platypus, assembly GCA_038088235.1. Taxonomy (NCBI): domain Eukaryota; kingdom Metazoa; phylum Chordata; class Actinopteri; order Cypriniformes; family Xenocyprididae; genus Zacco; species Zacco platypus. Next base: position 20,462,973 of record CM076075.1, on the reverse strand, counting down.
AAAGTTTTCCATTTTATTTGAAAATGGTGTCGTGTAAACAGCCCCTATAAGTGGACAATATCATCCCACCATAAATTGCACATACTAGAGACCAGAATATCATATTAAGATGTTATTATTATTATTAACATGTTGCTATGCAACAGCACAACAACATGTTAATAATGACAACCACTCAGAACATCTTACATACCACATAGAAACACCCTGGCAACCACTCACAGCATCCTAATATTGTGGCAGTTTTACTGGACATGCACCACTCACAGAAAAATGTCTAGAGTAACCATACAGTTATATATAAGTTTCTTATGTTTCTCATTTATTTGACAATACCTTTTTTACGTATTGATATTTTTTAGAATGTAATTTATTGCTGTGATGTCACTTTTGATCAATTAAAATCATGTAATTCCTTGTTGAATAAAAGTATGTATTTAAAAAAAAACCTACAGGCTACAAACTTTTAAACAGATGTGTATGTATGCCAATACGTCATAGTAAACAAATCGTGTAAATTCAGCTCTGGGCTCTCTAGCGATTGAAAACAGATCCTTCTGTAGTTTCTCATCTTTAATATACTTTCTGGCAATTCAGCTAACATCTAAAATGAATCTCTGAATTCAGAAAATGGACTATCTGTACTCAAAACATAACCTGCCTAAAATATACACTTTGACGCTTTCTCTCAATCAGTCTTTCTTTTTAATGTTCTTTCTTTTCCTGTGCCCGTCTCAGTGCCCTCGTTGTCTAATTAAAGAGACGGTTGCTAAGAGATGGCGCTCGGCGGCACTCTAAGAGGATGTGATGTGGTGTAACTCAAAAGCTTTGTTCTCTCTCTCTACTCTTCTCTTCTGTCAAGGGCTGACCCATGTGAGGAAGGAGAGTTCGCACACACATACATACGCACACACAAACACAGACACACATGGACGCCATGGCATCTTTCTCCACCTTCAACACCTGTGGCTCCAAGGTGGATCGGGCGTCCCATCGTAGGGGAGAAGACAGGCAGGGGAAGCCCAGTGACAACGACTGCAGTGCTGTGCTTGAGAAGACCAGAGAGTTCTTCCAGATTTGTGACATAGAGAGCAAAGGCTTCATTACCCGACGGGATATGCAGGTAAGAATGTTGGGAAGGGATGCAACTAGGTGTCCATTTGATTTATGATCAGGCCTGGAGTTTTATAGGTAAAGAATAATGAAAACCCCCAAAATCCTGCCGTTGTTTCAGCTGTGAAGCATGAGCTAAATGAGCTCATTTGTGTTTGTCCACCCATATAAATTGTTTACTTGCAACCGAACATAAAAAACGATCTGAATAAAGTAATTCATAAAAAAAAAAAATAATTAAAGACAGTTTGTTAAATATGTATTTGGCAGTTTGGTCATGAAAAAGTAAAAATGAAATACAACATGCTTCTGTACTGAAACGGTTTTCTTTTTACCTTACAAAAAAAAAAAAAAAAACTAGAAAGATTTTTTAATTGTAATTTCTAGGCCTTAAAAAAAACATTTTATTTTTTTATTTTATTTTTTTACATGTTTATTTTACTCTAATCAGCTAAAGATTGCTCATTGGGAGTGAATTTTATCGCTATGAATTTATAAAATTTTATATATTTTCATTCTAAGTTATGGAAAATGGAATATTTCACCAATTGAGATATATATATATATATATATATATATATATATATATATATATATATATATATATATATATATATATATATATATATATATATATATATCCTCTTGGGGATGTCAGAATTGGAGGAGCATGCGAGACCGTCCTGGAATTGGTGTGGGTGTTTTGAGTCCACCCCTTTAGTTGTATTATTGTGCAGATTCGATCACCTTTTTCATTGATTGTACAGGCTTCCTTTGAAGTCGTGCTCTCGGTCCTTGCTCTGAAGAGCCCCTTTCAAAAGCCTCGCAGCTTTGATCCAGTGTCTGTGGAAAACGCATTAATAAACATTAGTTCCTCATCTTTATTTAAATGATGCCTCTTATTATTTCAACCGGTTTGGATTTAATAGACCCCACAAATCCATAGGGCATAAAACTTTCTATTAAGTCTTTGTGAATATGCTATTGTGAAAACTGAAAACGTTTACGTCTTTGGTAAAGTAACTTGCATCAGGGGTCAACCACATGTTGGTCTGATAGATAACGCTGACAACACTCTTGGTGTTTCAAAGAGCAGCTTTTTTTAAACCTTCAGGCTGTCAAAAAAAGCCACAGGAGGAGTTTTACTACTGTTGTTAGATGCTGCCACATTGGTTTGCAGAGGAACTGGGTGACGGCTCACAGTTTGTGCGCATCTTTACGCAAATGTTTTCACACACGTAAGCATTTGTAACTGACTTTTACAAGTACAGAAAAAGCTAAAAATCCTTGCTAAAGTCACATAGAGAATTATATGGGGAGTTTTATGGGACGGCTGATACCAGAGCATATCTGAGCAAACATTTGTCAGGTTCCCACACAAGGGTGTGTTATTTGCTTCCTAAGAATAGTAACGTTCTTACTGTGTGTTAACTGGGTTGATCACTGAAAGACACAGCCTGTGTGATTTTAAAGGCGTCATACGTCAGCCTTGTTTAAAACTTTTGCCATGACACACAAATAATAAAGAATTGGGGAAAATGTGGTTTGATTTGGTTTTATAGTAACATTCACTTCATGCTTCGTAAAAAAGGTTTTATGAGTTTTGATTTACATGGTAAGACCAATTAAATGATTATATTTCATTGGTGGTTTAAACTTGTACGTAATTCATTTTTTTTAAATAAAACATTATTTTATCTGTTTGTGTTTATAATCTTAATCTTCTTATTTTTAAGTTATGCAAAATACATTGTGCTTATAACATGTCAGTGTCATTTGTCATGTTGTTCTAGAGGTTAAATGGAGAGCTTCCTCTGAGTGCTGAGGAACTTGAGAACGTCTTCGAGACTTTAGACACGGATGCCAACGGATATCTGACCTTCGAGGAGTTCTCTTCTGGCTTTAGTATGTTTGCGTTGCATTTAGCGGCTCAGATTTGAATTTATACAGCAGTCATTTAAAAAAAGCAAAAAACAAACATTTTTTTCCATTATTTGATACTATATGCTGTATTTTGGGTTGTCTCTAACATTTATTTGCTGATGTGTTTGTCTATTCAGGTGAGTTTATGTTTGGCCCTGGTGTGACATCTGTAGAGCAGCATGCAGGTGAGGAGCCGGTCTCAAGAAAGACTCCGGAAGTGCTCTACGAGAGCCAATGGGAGGAGAGAATCAGCAGGGCAGAGGAGGACGAGGAGAAACACTTCTGCATGCTAATGCAGAACCTGGGGGCGAGCAACATCTTTGAAGAGTGAGTGTCATCTCAGTCAACCACACTTACTGGAAAATATATCACCATTTGAACTGAATCCTATAATTGATCTTTATTTTTGAGTTGTTATATATTTTAGTTAGGGTTTTTATATGAGCGTAAGTTTTCTTTGGTACAGCTTGTTTGAAACATATTAGTTATGCATTTCTATATATAATAGTTAGTTATTGTATTTCTAAATATCATAATCATATAATTTATATTTAATTTACATGTCTCTTTACACCAAAATGAACAAGGCATAGAAAGTTAACATATAGATAGAAATTTCTGTTTTCCCCAAAACAGTCAATAGTAAGAGAGAGCACACATTTTCTCCTTTCTCCTGGGAGGAAGTTTTATTTCAAATATCAAACTTAAAGAGCTTATATAATTTTTTATATTGTTGTAACAAAATATTATTAAATTATTGTGGAAATTTCTTTCTTTATTATTATTTTTTAATTATGATTATTTTAATTTTTACTTTGAGTTTGCCATAAAAATAAACTTTGCTGCTGATATGATGTAAAATAAATAAATAAGAGACAGCACATTCCCAAAGGAAGGCACCTTTGATAAGACCAAGGGATTTTAATACAGGCCGATTGTCTTCTCATTGACCATATGGTGAGTTTGTAACGCATGACCGGATGCACTTCCAGCAAACTACCGCCACTCCTAAAAGGCAAACGCTGATGGTGGAAAACATCAATTATGAAAGATCATCCTTGACTGACTGACTTTAATCCTCGTGTATGGTTATTGCTTTTTCAAAGGGGAGCTGACAGTTTGGATTAGATTCTAATATGCATCTCTAGTCTCAGCCTCAGTCTTCATGCCCTCTGACCATTTGTTCAACATCTGAAGGCACACAAAATGGGAAACACTTAAGAAATTTCAAAGTCGTCATCTGATTGGTTGATTTCTCTAGGATTTGCAGGAGACATGTATGTCACGTTCTTTAGCGGTCTGTAGGTAAACAAAGCCGTCGTGACCATAGATGCCTCATTAGCGGCTGTTTCCGCCGCTATACGTAAGCCATCCACCATATTGGAATGGTCAAAGGCGGTCCTTGAACATTCATGACAGAGTGGACTGTATGTCTGCAATCATAGTTAGACTCATGTGTTACATGTGTTTCTGTCCTGGACTTTGTTTTTCGTCTCTCCACATGTGTTTTGTTTTGATTTCTTCCCGCCACTCTTCATCATTTGTTATTAATAAGTCATTTCCTTCACCTGTGTCCCAGTCATTAGTGTTTGTATATATTCCCTCTGTTTCCCTCACTCCTCTGTCGGTCATTGTTTAATGTAGTGTCTTGTATGGATTGTATTCTCCTGGTTTTTGCTTATTAAACGTCATTCATGTTATTCTCCGTCTTCGTGCTTGGATTTACCAGCAAGACCATAACACATGTATGAATATCTATATCTGCAATAGACTTAAGCAGATGATTTTTCTAAATTAACACAAAATAACAAGACGAAGGCATTAACTAACATGACATTAAAAAGTTACTGTAATTTAAAACCTGTAACTTTGAGTCAATACTTTAACACAAACCAACACATTCTAACCTGTGAAAGGTTATTTAAAGCCTGATAATTTAAATCTCGGTGGTTTCATAATCAGAAGTTGCGCAATATTGTGGAATCATTGATTCCTGTTGTGAGTGACGACACACCGTTCCAAGATGGTGGGCGCACTGACATGTCTGGAGTGGTCGAATGGGGTATCGTCGTATACATATATCTACGGTCGTGACGCCAAATCCCCTTATGGAAGAAGAAAACCATTGTGTTTACAGCTGTGACAATAAGAGTTTATCAGTATCAACTAAACGCTTGATTTTCGAAATTATGTGAATTGCACAGCGCCATTGTTGTGTCATTGTTTTTGTCTGGAATATTGACTTTACATTTAAACACCTCTAAACATGATGCTGAACAAAATGAACTGTGATTAGTTGCTTTACATTTCAGTAAAACGTAATCTAGGGCATTCTTTGGCCAATGAAAGCCGCTTTGGAGTCCAGACCGTCCACCACCAGTTTGAAGGTCTGGCTATGCGAGGCTAATGCATCTCTTATAGCAGCGTAAATAAAAGCTTTTAAGTTTTATTTCCACAAAGTCGTGATGTGAAATTTTGATTTCCTTTCAGGAGACCTATTGATATTGTGAGATTTTCTTTGCTACAGAAAACTCTGTTAATATCGTTTCTTAGAGGCATGATTGTGAAATTATTTATTTCCAAGACCAAGGTTACTGTACTGAAAACATTATTATAAAAGAGTTTAGATTTCACACTTTGTGCCTTGGCATATTTATAGATGCTTTGAAACATTTAATATAGTGTAGTGCTTGTTAGAGCGCATTGTTTGTGGAGCGTGATGCAAGGTACTATGGAAATAACACTTAGTTCATGTACAGATAAAACATTCAACAAACTTTAAAAACCACTGAGTTCTGCTTTTTTTTTCACAAACAATAATTTGATAAGACATAAGATATAGTGTGTGTGTTATGATGTCTCAGTCCAGGAGAGGTGCGGAGTCTTTGGGCCCAGCTCAGAAGAGATGAGCCTCACCTCCTGTCCAATTTTGAGGAGTTCCTTGCCAGGGTCACTTATCAGATCAAAGAGGCCAACCAGGAGAAGAAAGAGATGGAGACTGCCCTTAAAAGGTCAGATGTCACTTTAGCAGCTTTGTTCCTTTTACAATGATAAAGGGTTATTTCACCCAAAAATAAAAATTCTGTCATTTATTACATTGTGCATTTTTAAAAAGGATGTTACATTAGTAGTCATACACAACAAGACATACTAACATATTTGAAAATTTTCAGTACTTAGACACCTAGGGTGTGTTCACACCACTTGTTGTTCATTTCGCTTGGTTATTGTGATCTGGACCAAAAAAGAAAATTATACATTTAGTGCTGGTTTGCTTAGCATTCACATTGTCATTTTTAACACCAATCCTAAAGGTATAAAACAACAACAACAACAACTTTATTACATGTTTTCTGACGGAACTTGTCGAACATCCAAAACAATGCTGTGTGCTGTGAAAAATGCTGTGTGTGTACGTACTTATGATGGAGCTGACAACTTGTGAAGAGCTTATAAAATGTGTAAAAGAGTCAAAACGGCATCAGGAATCCCTCCATCACACACACAAGCGAAGAACTGCTGTGAGGAGACGTGGTTCTGATGCCTGCACTGAACTGTGATGGGCAACATCACCACTATGATGAGAGAAATGTTTCTAATGAAAACAGTAAATGCACACATTATGAGAAACACTCAATTCTATAATATGTTGATCCGTGTTAATGTATGACATACTACATGTATTCTTCTTAACCGCAATGGAGAGCATGTGCTAAGGCTTGATAGCCTTGTCTACTTTTATGTAGCTTTTAAAGACATATTTTTGAGATATGTCAGTCTGACCCACCAGAGATCACTTGAGCATGGCATTTATTGTAAATGAAAGATGATATCATGCTACTTCTTCTCCTAGAAGATTTCTCTGGCTGCCTTTGTTACTAGATTTTCTTTCTAACTTTAATATTCTTTCCCAGCAAACCAAAAAGAACCATATCTAAAAATAGAGAAATCTTTTCTGAATCAAATTGTAGAGAATAATCCTCTTTGAATGACGTCCATTCCACGAATCCATTGATTAGTGTTTAATACGTTGATATGACCAAATGACTTAAAAGCTTTTTGAAGGATTCTGACATCTTTAATAGGAAAGTGGCAACACATGATGATGAAATCCAGAGGCTGTATGAAGAAATGGAGCTACAGATCAAGAATGAGAAAGACAGGATACTCTTAGAGGTGAAACTATTATTACAGATATTGATCAGATATTTGCAATTAAAATTTAAATTAAGTAATGGTTTTACAGTAGGAACAATAACTATTTTTTGGTGGAAATTATGGTAAATTGTAAATTCTCATGTGATATTTACGCTCTCCAGGATTCCGAGCGGTTCTTGTCTCGCAGTCAAGACATGGAGCATCAACTTTCCACTAAGGAGAAAGAACTGGAAATGCTTGCTAATAAACAGAAACGGGTTGGTCAAAACTAATTCCTTTGCTTGTCTACGTATTCATTAAACCAGTTTAACTAGTAAAATGTATCAAGAAATTCCTCGTCCATTCACTATTTGAATAATATGTTGTTGTATAATAAAATTAAGGAAATGACAACAAACTGCAGTAAACATAATAATAATAATAAAAATAAAAGATATTTGAATTACACAGAGGTGTGATCATTTCCAGAAAGGGTTTTAATTCTGATGTAACTTACACTCAAGTCTACATCAAGTCAAATCTACATTTTAAAGTTACAAAGTTCAATTATATTAAAGTTTAACTGAAATATAAATCTTAATACTCAAGTTTAAAGTTCTTCTCAGATTGTTTAACACAATCAGCAGGTGTTGTTGATCATTTGCTGGAAATTTGTGTTCAAATTTTAGAAAGCCATGTCTTATAATGCTGACGCACACAAAAATAAACTCTAATCTATACACACAATAAACAAAACCCAGCAAAGCCTTTCAGTGCTAATGAATGAACAGAAAGTCTTAATGCTTCCTTTGCTTCTCTCATTACAAGCTTCATTTTCTCCTCTTCTCGTCTGTGAACAACTGAAGCAAATTACTTTATTGCCGCAATGCAACTTTGTTAACTAAGTGATCAAAACTGACTTTGTCTGTGCTAATGTGTTTGACTTTTATATAAAGAGCTGAAGTTTGGTACTGCGTGTTTGGTTATACACATGGTATTGTGTCCTTTTTGTGTCTATATTTAGCAGCATAGCTGTGTGTAAAAGCATGAGTGCAAGAGCTTTCTTATCAATTCATTCCTTCCACAATGTCCTAGCCAAACATTCACAATAACAAGCCCATCTGAGTTCTAGATAGTGGCGTAAATATGCATGGATGCCGAACATTTGCGTAAAACCTGATGGTCATGTTATCCATCATCACTTAAGACTGTTTTAAAAATCTTCTTGTGCTTTAATTGTTTTCGATGATGGCTCGAGTCTTGTTTGTTTCATTTGTGTGTACACGTGTGATGTTTGTTCCCTGTTAGCTGGAGCGTCAGTGTCGAGAGCTGCACAGCGAGCAACGAGAGACGGCTGTAGAGAACGTCAAACTCAAACAGTATAATGAGGACTTGAGTCGTGAGCTGGAGCATACCACCCAGGAGCTGAGCCTGGCCCAGGAGCAACTCATGCTGCTGCAGGAGCAGTCCTCACGCCTGCATGACGAGCGAGAGATGTGAGGATGTTTATTGATATTACAGTAATGAAAATGAGATTATTTAGTTATTTTATTTTAACGTTGGTTTCTCATAATGTCCGTACAAATTAGCTTTTGTACATTATGCCCCTTGTTTGATTTGTTGTTAACATTGCTTCCAAATTGCCATTAAAAGAGTTTGTGTTTTCTACAGGGAGATTTATAGGATTACAGAAAGCCTGCAAAGAGAGAGGGCAAGTCTTCTAAAGCAGCTTGATTTGCTAAGGTATGAAATGATTACAAATGAAGGAGAAGGTCTTTATGTTTGCCCAGAATTAAAATGTGTTCTATATAATTCCTCCTAGGGAAATGAACAAACACTTACGAGATGAAAGAGACATTTGCTATCAAGTAGGTTCATATAGACATTGTATAAAACATTATACTGATCCTGCATTTTGATTATTTCAAGTCATTGTTTCCTGTCTCTCAGAAACCAAAGACCTCTGCTGGAAAACTGTCGTGGACACAAAGGTCTGGATCAGGCTGGAATCAGGCTGAGCGGAAGCAGTCATTCAAGAGGTAAGGCTGTGTGAAAATAAACTCAATGGTACTCAAAATAAAAGGATTCAGCAACTCTGCTAAATCAAAAAGGATTTGAGTCTCTTGAGATAAGTTTATTGTGAAGATGTCAATAAGATGTTTTCTTGATATTTATAGTTTGAGTAATCAAAAAAGACACTACTCCATCTTGCTCATGTCATTTTTGTGAATAAGTATACATCATGGCTGTTGTAATCTCCAGCGACGAGGATGAAGAAGTTCTGCCGCATTCTAAGCGGAAAACCACAGTTGGCGTAAATGGGCACAGCTTGGACCTGGAGGACATGGTAGATGGGCGACCTCCTTCAAAACACCAGCTCCAGAGGATCATCTCAATCGAGGAGGACCACCTCCCCCAACTACTTCAGCAGGGTTATCAGGCCCAGCTCAGAGAATTGAGTGAAGACGAGGAGTTGGAGGAAGGCATTGATCTCCAGATGAGCAATATTTACCCCACAACCAGCACTCCAACCTCTGTTTCACCCCCTCTAGGAGTCTCACACACGCCCACCTCACCCAGGGGACAGCCTGTGGGCAAAGAGACAGTCCAGTCGGTGAGTATGCGATTTGATTGTTCAAAACTTTGGACACTTGTTGAGGTTTCAACATGAGTAAACTCTTAAAAAAGGCTCTTAATTGGCCTTTAACATCCATTGGATTTTTCCATTGAACAAAAATGTTTCTTCATAGTGGAAAATGGTTCTTTAGATTATTGAACTACCTTTAGCTACACTAACTACACACAGATGAGTTAAGGATACTCTGTGCCTGCTCAAAATTCTGTGTAAAGACAAGACAACTGAATAAATGTCAGATCAAATCATGCCTGCTCTGACCCACCTCAGGACCTTATGCCATCTCTGAGCAGCAGTTTGTAAAAACACTTAAATGCCAGCTCAGAAGCACTTCTATGCCACCTTTACAATGTATTTTTGGTGTAAGAATAAATGTTTCTTGAAAGAACTGTTGACTAAAAGATTGTTTTGGGAACCCAAAATAACATTTTGGACATTGGGTATAAAATATGAGCATTTCGGTAAAATGTATCCTGCTGATATAGTTTTTTCCCCCGCTTCTATCAATCTCGGTGTCTTTTTTTTTTTTTAGGATGAAGGATCCAATTCAGGTCCAGATCGTTTGTTTAAGATTGTTCTGGTAGGGAATTCCAGCGTGGGAAAAACATCTCTTTTACGTCGCTTCTGTGACGACTGTTTCCACCCTGGTACATGTGCTACTGTAGGTCAGTGGCCTTCCATTTACTTGTTAATGTTTACTAGTGTCTATAGGTGTTATGTTTTATTTAACCTAAATAGCCTCAATGTTAAAGCACTAGAAATTGTAATGCTTGAATTGTCATGATTGACTCACTCTAAACTGTATCTTTGGCGTGTCCACAGCTTGTTTCACAAGTTTTTGCCATTTTGCTGGCTCTGTTGATTCTCCACATGCTAATTACAGTGACACTGTTAGGGTTTTCTCACACTAGACACTCTGAAACCGAGCCCGAGCCCATTTGACTCCTAAAGCCCGTTCGTTTGACTAGTGTGATCGCTCCGTTCTGTGCCCTGGCGCGGTTCGTTTATCCGGACCTGGCCCGCTTGGAAGAGGTGGGCCAGAGCACGGTTCGCATGCAGTGTGAGCGCTAACCGTGCCTGAGCACGCAATAGCTACTACTTTTGTGTGCTACTGTCATCATTACGATGGCAAACATCTTTATTACTACTTTGATAGTACACTTTTCAAATAATGTAATTAATGTATTTGGTGTACATTAATCTGGGGTCATCTCTGAGCCAAATAAAAATAGGGCTCAATCAAAGACAGTTTACCAAGGCTCCTCACAGGGGGCTGGATACCTGATGTCACTGTCTAGCTGGAGCTCTGGTGAGCGGAGGCCTCAGCAGAACAACTCTCTAAAGCAAGAGGACACCAGCTAACTCCACTCTATCAAGGTAGCCGAACGATTGATGGCACTGTCTAACTGGAGCTCAGGAGAGCAGAGATCTCAGCTGGACAAATCGCTAAAGCTAGAGGAGGTCAACCACACTCGATCTCAATGACATTTTATCATGGTGGCCACACAGAGGGCCAGATGCTTGATATTACTATTTAGCTAGAGCTGGGCTGAGCGAAGGCCTCAGCAGGACAAATCTCTAAAGCGAGAGGAGGTCAACATACTCAACTTCAAGAACAGTTTATCAAGGCGGCCACAAGAGGGAATAACGAATAGTTTCATAATAATATGAGCGGAGTGGAATAAAGAACGTGATCAGCATGACTGATATTCAAAACAGTAAGCAAGCACTGCTTTGTTTATGGTTTGTATACTTGCAGTCTTAGTTTCACTTTCCCTTTTTGAATGACGAATATTGACAAATATATCTGCTTAAATAGACACTTATCTCCTTTATATGTGGGTGTTGAGCGTCGGTTTGTTGTGTCAGGGGAACTTTGCACCCAGAAGCTGCAAACGTGAGCCAACCCCACAGTCTGCTTTCGTTGCCACTAGTTCGTCGGTGTCGGCTTGGTGTGTTCCCGGCTTAAAGTGAATCTCAAAGACAGTTCATCAAGGTGGCCACAAGAGAGCCGCACACTTGATTTTGCTGTCTAATAGGTGCTAGGCTGCCTTGATAACCTCCAAAACCGCTTATCAAGGCAGCCTAGAGAGGGCCGAACAATTAATATCATGTCTAGGCGGAGCAGATGAGGCCTCAGCACAACGACTCTCTATAATGAGAAGAGGCCAACTACACAATTTCAAAGACAAAGACAATTTATCCAGGCAGCCTCACAGAGGGCCTGACATTTGATGTCTCTATCTAGCTGATGCTCAGGTGAGCGGATGCCTCAGCAGAATGACTCTCTATAATGAGAGCAGGCCAAACACACTCAACCCCCACGCTCAATCCCACCTAACCACAATGTTGGACCCGAGCTGCAGAGAATAGGTGCTTAAATCTCATCCCTCGAGAGTCAAGCCTGGGTGCAACAAAACACAGCACAACGCGCATTTGACGCCCCCTGGGAGTTCATTGTGCTAAATTAAAATGGCAGATTCTGTTTTTTTTATTTTTTTATACAGTGAATCATGTGAGAACAGCCATGAATGCATCACTGTGTGTGCTTTTAATCCCCTAGAGATCCGGATGCGGTCGTGTAAACACTAACTACTATCCCTCAGGAGAGAACAGAAAAGACAAAAGTACTTACCTGTCTCTGTAGATAGTTTTCCGAATGCATCCCACCCAGCACATTCCTCAACGAGTCTAAGGCATTCCACCCAAATGCAGGACCCACATCCATTGAAACAGAGACAACGCGAATGGAGCATTCATTGAGAAATCTTCACAGTGTGCCCATTCAGCTCCCTAGAGAACTAAACGTGCATGCTCCTCACTCATGCACAAAGTGCACAGATGTACACGCTTCCTGCAAACACTTGAGTGTTTCTCCATGATAATCACGTTCACATGTACGCAAACAAACAGATCCTGAAGACAAAAGAAATTGTTGACATGTACTACAGGTGCCCTCTTGTACTCACGGTTGCACACGTAGCTACGTCACGGGCTGTCACATGGCAATGACATTGTCGTGTTTTAATCGTGCTTCAGACACCGGTCACGCTGGAGCCATTCCCCAACGTGTCTTCGGACGCAGTGTTAGTTCCCCTTCGAAAGAGAACTATTGCTTAATGTTTTTGTGGAAACTGAAAAAATTGTGATGATTAGAAACAACATTTATTTGAAAGAGATTTTTTTAAAATAATGTTAAAGTCTTTACTGTCAGTTTTGATCTATAATCTGTCTTTCTGAATAAAAGTAAACAATACATACTAAAACTATTCTAAAAAAATTAAATAATTTAGTGTATTTTTTACAATAAAAAAAAAATGGCTTTACAAAATAGCACTGTGGTAATACCATGATGCAGTAATAGCACAGTATTTTCATATGTGCTATGATACTGATTGATTACCATATTCATTCACCATACTATTTACATGGTACAAAAAAAAATGGTAACACTTCACAATAAGGTCTCATTTGTTAACATTAGTTAATGTATTAACTAAAAGTATTACAGTAATTAACAACGAGCAATACATTTATTACACTTTATTTATTTATTTTTTTATTAATGTTAGTTAATAAAAATCGAGCTGTTCATTGATTGTCCATGTTAGTTTATAGTGCATTAACTGTTAACAAATACAAAATTTGATTTTAATAATGTATTAATAAATATAGAAATTAACATATTATAATATTACTAAATGCTGTAGATATATTAATTCGTAGTTCATGTTAACTAAAGTTCTTAATTAATGTTGACTAACGAAACCTTATTGTAAAGTGTTTCCTAAAAAGTAGTAATTTGGACCCATTTAGTAACTGTGCCTCAGTATGGAAAGTTAAAAACATTGTAACATAATGTGTCTCAATTTGCATGATTCCTGTAGTTAGCTGGTTTTAAACATTTATCAATAACTTGGTATCGACTAAAACCTCAAATCAATTCCATCTGCCCTTTAGTCAGGGCTTGTGCATGTGGAGCTTCCTCTGGGATAGAAAAAAAAACATGAAGACATTAAATGCCAGACCCGCTTCCTCCTCCTTCAAACTGACTTCTTTCATTTGTGTGATGTGTGTGCAGGTATTGACTACAGTGTGAAGACTCTGACAGTGGACAACAGCCAGGTAGCCCTGCAAATGTGGGACACAGCAGGACAGGAGAGGCGAGTGATATGTTCTAAGTTTAATTAATTTAGTGCGTATGTTATCAGAGGCCTAGTTGTTCGTTGTCATTGTGTCTGTTAAGATAACAGATGAATGGAAAAGATTAATGCAGAAGTCTCATTGTGGGTTTTCATCGTCAGGTATCGCAGCATCACCAAACAGTTTTTTCGCAAGGCCGACGGTGTGGTAGTGGTGTATGACATCACCAATGAGCAGACTTTCACAGCAGTGAAGCAGTGGCTGGCCAGCGTGCAGGTGAGTCATTCATTTCCACATTCTTTATGAGTATAAAAAACAACATGCATGCTTATGTACACATACACCTCTAAAATAAAGTTTGTTTGAGAAATTGATTGAAGTATTAATGAAATAATATGAGTAAAGAAATATTTTGTCCAATAAAGCACACTCTAGTTATGATCATGCCTCTTCCGATTAAATTCTAAATACTATTTACTTCTGACTATTAATAGCAAGATTGGCTGTTGCACATATTTTTCTTTTCCCTTTTTCATATAAATTAGCTATTGGCTTAAATAAAAAATGTGTACCTTTGTTCCACTCAAAGTTCTGTTTGGATAGTTGTCATAGGAGAAAACTGTCAAACTACACTTATATTCAAAAGTTTGGGGTGAGAAAGAATTTTTTTTAAAAGAAATGAATACTTTAATTCAGCAAGGATGTATTAAATTGATCAAAAGTGACAGTAAAGACACACACATAAGTAAGTATATATATATATATATATATATATTACAAAAATATTAACCAGCACAACTGATAATTGTTTCTTGAGCAGCAAATCAGCATATTAGAATGATTTCTGAAGGATCATGTGACTCTGAAGACTGGAATATGCTGAAATTCATCTTTGCTATCACAAGAATACATTACATTTATTTTAAGTTGTAATAACATTTCACAATATTACTGTTTTCACTGTTTTTGATCAAATAATTTCAGCTTTGGTGAGCATGAGACGCTTCTTTCAAAAACATTATATCCTAACAATCCCAAACTTTTGAACGGTAGTGTTTATTTTAACCAAAAAAGCAATAAAATGCTTATTGCAAGTAAGCAAACGGTATCGACACTACCGTTTTTTATTGTTATAATGAGAAGTGGTTGTCATTTTTCATATTACAGGAGGGAGCAGGTGAGGACATTCCCATCATGCTCTTGGGGAATAAGACAGATCTAGATGGCCAGAGAGAAATTCCGCTGGGAACAGGAGAGAAATTAGCCAAGGTGAGTGAATCTGGGCCCTGGAGTGACGCTCCTGAATCACCATTAAGCATTTTAAGCGTAGCGCTCTTGAAATGTAAAAGAACTGACTCAGACATGGAGAATCAGTTTGTAGTTTGGTGACATTTATGAAGTGGTTTCCTGTCAGTTACTGTTTTACATGCTCAGCAGACATTACGAACCACACTGAATGCCACTTTATTCTATCTTATCTTATTTTGTTATTGTTTTCACTTTTTCAGGACTTTCAACTGATTTTCTATGAGTGCAGTGCTTTTTCAAACCACAATGTGACAGAGTCCATGATTCACATGGCAAGGTAAGAGTTTATTGTTACAGTTTATTTTAGTGTTACACGTTATGTACTTACTGTAGAATTAACAGTAATTTATGCATAATTACAAGCAACTTTCCCTAAACCAAACCCTGTTCCTAACCCTATAGTAAATGTATGTTGTTAATTGATATTACTTAGTACGTAAATGTATAATTGCACTGTAACAAGGACACGTTTGTTACTGAGTTTATTAACAAATTCTTTCATATGACTAAGTTCTTTTAAAATCACAATATACAGTAGAAGAGTGTTTTTAAAACATTTTGCAGTTTAATCTGGCCAAGAACCGCCTTTATTCACACAGAACGCATTTTTGCATTTAACTGCACAGAATTTCGCAGTTTTTCTCTGTGTAAACACCCGCTAGATGGATGTATTTGACATTTGTGCCCACGTTTCGTGCATGACACACTGTTCTGCAAATGCGGCGCTAAGACTAAAAGAAGTTGCGTCTCTAGACCTTACTTTTTTTTATTCTACTGCCCTTAAACGCAAAAATGCATTTTGTGTGAACGGGCGCCTTAGACAGGAAATGACTGCCTGACAACCACAATCGAACAACCAACCACGGTTTGTTTCATTTTTACGTGTTTAGTGCCGGGTTTGTCTGTAATCTGCGATTCCACAATAATAGATTGGTATAAAAAAAAATGGCGCAGATGTCCTGGTTGTGGTTTTATAGAAAACATAAAATAAGAATGAAAAATAAGAAATATGTTGAAGAGGAATTTCTGTCCATTCAAAACAAATCAATACAGATTATTTTACTCACATAAACACACTGTAACATGATGAAATATACGCTTCTACTAAATTTTAATTCTTCTTCTACCTTAATTTATAAGCTTAAACGTTTATTCCTTGTAAGTATGTCTGTTTCTGTATTATTAATAATATTATTATTATTATTATTATTATTATTATTATTATTAATAATAAAATATAAATTTTAAATGAAAAAGAAAAAAAAGTTGCAACTAACTGAAGTAAATTTAAGTTGAAGGACCAAAATTATTGAAAAATAATAAAAAAATCCATGACAAAATGACTAAAACTAACAAGTCAAGTCACCTTTACTTATATAGCGCTTTTTACAATGCAAATTGTGTCAAAGCAGCTTTACAGTAATAAAAGTACTGAAGCTTTAAAAGTATTGATAAATACTACAATACTATATAAACAATACTAAAATAACTCTTGTCTGTTTCATGGCTCGCTGATAAAGGCCAATAACCCTGATTGTTGTGAATTCAGGCAATGTTACTGAAACTTGCTACGTTTTCTTTTTCCAGTTTTGAGTGCAGTTTGCTTGAGTAAGTGAATAGAGTGTTGGCATAACCATTCTTAATTCCTGGAAAAGTCAATTGCGTATCCAACTGCAAAAATGATTTTCAGCACTAACGATTCAGCCAGGCTATTATTCTCACATTATTGCTTTATTGCATTGTGCTTCACCTTATAAGATGTGACACTTTTTTCTCTCTGCCAGAGTTCTGAAAGAACAAGAGGACAGAGAAAAAGAGAAAACCGTGTCACTAGTAGACAGTGCAGCTAAGAAGAAGTCCTGCTGCTAGTAGAGAGTCACCCACAAACACTCACAGAAACCTTGGTGTTAATGCTGACCTGCTTTTTCTTGCTCTTACGTTCCTGTTTTCTCTAATGTTAGCATTTTTGTATGAGTTAAAAATGTTTGGTCTTTTTTTTTTTATAAACCAATACCTCTTTACAGTGTGAAACTGATGAGTTTCATGAGAACGGTTAGATGTAGGGCTTTAAGTAGTGCACTATAATTTTGTGCATGTATTAGAATTGATTAAACGTGTCCCTATTAAGGTCATTTAAATCACCCGTCACACTGTTGAAGTAAACAAAGCTGTATTTTCGTATTGACAGTTGTTGTGCTTTATCTTTTTAATATGAAGGTTTAGGAAAGTATATTTTAAATGAGCAAACAAAGCTCCTACACATGCTAGTTTGTTTACAGTCATTTGCACAAATGTATTATTTATTACTTGTGTGATGGATTGAAGATCTTGAATTATTTCTTTATTATTCCTAGCAAGCAGACATATTCTGAAAAATGTCTCTATTTGCTATCAGCAGCGTGAATATGTTTAATACACTGCCATGAAGCAAACAGATGATGATTTTAACAGGCTTCAGTGTTGTTTGCTTTAACTACATTGAAACGATTGATCTATTGAAATAGATTTTGTCTTATGTTGATCTCCGAACACTTTTTGATTTTATTTTATGTATTGTGCCAACAGTAATGTGTGTCTAATATATATATATATAATATTATAATATGTAAGTATGTATATATATATATAATTTAATATATACAATATATACTATATATACAATATATACAAATATATATATATATATATATATATATATATATATATATATATATATATATACATACATACACATATATACATACATATATACATACATTTTATATATGTATATTATATTATATAAATTTCCTTCCATTTTTGGGGATGTTCACCAGATAGTAGACTTGTGCACATTTGAGATGAACAATACGATATTAAAGCTTATACTGTGTATCAAGTCATTCAGTTTTTCAGTTATCACAATATGAGTCTTGATCTGTAAATTGAGTTTATATGTGGATTCACACATGATTCTCTATCACAGCTGGGCAGAGTGACACTAAATTGGAACACCATGCGAATGTTTTAGATGATTTCACACTCATGTAGCCTTGTAAAGTTGCCTGCTTTATTATGTACATGTGTAATGTGTAAATATTAAATATAAATGTATTTTGAGTGAAATGTTGTAATAAAGAATACTATGTTTGCATTAATTCCAGTTCTTGCTTTCAATGAGATGTTTAAAATAGTGTGCAGCATATCTGTGCACTGTGTATAATGTGCACAGTATGGACATTTCCTGTATGAAAGATCTCCTGAAAAATCTTTGCAACATTTTCCAAAATGTGCAATACACAATCAGAACACACTATATTACTGTATTTTTTTATGAAACAAAAAAAAATTAAACTGCTATATTAAAGGTGCAGTGTGTCAATTTTTTCATCTAGCAGTGAGATTGCAAATTGCTCAGTCCACCACACGCCCCTTCCTTTCGAAGCACGTAAAGAAGCTAACATGGCTGACAAGGATGTCTTCGTCTGAGACTGAACAGAGTAGCCAATCAAGCAATGAGGTTTCTTCTTACTTTTAACAAAGAATAGTCTCTGCTTCTAATAAACTAGACTACTAACGTTACTACTACTAAAAACACTTACAAAGTAGAACAACAACATAGTGACAAAACATGCTCTGTAGAGCAGTTTGTCCGTTTAGGGCTGCTGTAGAAGGCGCAACGTGCAGGCGCAAAATTGCAACTTAACATGTAAGGGGACCTAGTGTATGTAGATAGAAATAGCTCATTCCAAGGTAATAACAGTTCGTTATGTATGGTCTTTATGCACCACTGAAAACATAGTTATGTATATTATTACATTTCTGTCAATCCTCTTAAAATTTACGTTTAAAGGAAACATTGAGCGTAATGAGCCATGGCATCTGCTGGTGTTGGTCCACTGTGTTTTCTGAAGTCCAAGGTCAACGCAGCTGTATACCAGGAAGTTTTAGAGCACTTCATGCTACCTGCTGCAGACCAACTTTATGGAGATGGAGATGCAGATTTCATTTTCCAACAGGACTTGGCACCTGCACACAGTGCCAAAGCAACCAGTACCTGGTTTAAGGACCATGGTATCCCTGTTCTTGGCCAGCAAACTCACCTGATCTTAACCCCATAGAAAATCTATGGGGTATTGTGAAGAGGAAGATGCGATATGCCAGACCCAACAATGCAGAAGAGCTGAAAGCCACTATCAGAGCAACCTGGGCTCTCATAACACCTGAGCAGTGGCACAGTCTGATTGACTCCATGCCACGCCGCATTGCTGCAGTAATTCGGGCAAAAGGAGCCCCAACTAAGTATTGAGTGCTGTACATGCTCATACTTTTCAGTTGGCTAAGATTTCTAAAAATCTTTTCTTTGTATTGGTATTAAGTAATATTCTAATTTTCTGAGATACTGAATTTGGGATTTTCCTTAGTTGTCAGTTATAATCATCAAAATTTAAAGAAATAAACATTTGAAATATACCAGTCTGTGTGTAATGAATGAATATAATATACACGTTTCACTTTTTGAATGGAATTAGTTAAATAAATCAACTTTTTGATGATATACTAGCAGTCCATTTCAAGCATAGCCAGTATGTAAGATAGACTTGTGTCCGTTTTTTCAGACTCTTTTCAAGCCCTCTTGTGGACTACAAGTGGCACTACATTTAGAGCATATTCAAGTATGACACTGACTACATGTTAATGGGCAAATGGCTTTTATTGTTTTTTTGCTATACCACCCAACATCAACAAATGTTCAGTCTTTTTATGTCACACATATTTATCTTTCATAACAGCAATATGTCAAGTTTTATAAACAGTCAAAGACGCTCAATAAGGCATGCTTTTGTACACCTACACATTTTGCTTAGCTTTCATTTTATTCGTTTTAAGCTGTTACTTACTATTATCTTGATAGATGCTCAAATCATGGCAGAATTATCATTTTAAAACATTTTTAACACGTAAACCTCAAATTTCAATCACAAACACTCAATTAGTTCTGGAAATACAATATTGGATAAGGAAAACATTCTTCTACATGTTTGTATTTTTCACATTCCCAATATTGCACAATATTCCACCAAGACCCATCAGACCCTAGTTGAACTAGATGAATACTAATTACTAATTATGAACAATAAATTTAACACATAATAAAGGACAATGTGCTTTGCTAGTGAACTGAATGTCTTTGGTGAGGACTTGAACAGTACAATCAGCTGTGACACGGGGGTCACAAATGTACCGGGGCGGGGCGGATCCCAGTCATCGCCTTGGCAAAGACTCTAATAAGAGCACAGGTGAAGAGCAGCATGCCATCTGAGTCCAGCTCATCAAGATCTCACCGCAGACAGAGCCAACATTCAACATGGCATATATGTTTTGATATGTATTATGTGCTGTTTCTCTTTCTCTATTTTCAACTCTGTGCTCAGTTAGCAGATGCAAGTAGAAATGTAATTATCGCACATCTAGAATCATAACTAACACTACAACTACATATTGCAATCTCATAAAGCTACTAGAAAAACAAATTCACAATTTCATCACATCACTGTATTGTAATAACTCTTTCGGCTTGTAATTTCCATTATTAGCTTCTGATTTATTTTTCCTATGATCTTCATATAGACGGAAAAAAACATTTGAAGGTTTAGTGTCATTGATGCCACAAATCTTAATTTTATTATGGATGGGTCATTCTCAGGAAACGGTGTCCACATGATGCAGTACATATAATTAATTGGATATGGAACTGATTATATTCTAAAAAAAAATCAACTTTGGTGTGTAATGCACAGAACTTTTAAAATAAAACATACATTTTTAAATGTATAGTTTTCTTTGCAACATGCAGTTTTATTCCAATTTGCATGTCCATTCATCTCAATAATATAATATTATATAATATGATATTGAAATTATAAAAAATAAAAGCAAATGGTAATTATTTTTGCTTTTACTTGAAATGAAAATAAAAAAATGTTAAAAAAAAATGTTTACATTTTTAACAAATACAGATTATTCAGTGACATTATTTTTCTTTTTGACAATATATTTTAACATCATAAAAATGTTTCACCATGTGGTTTCCCTTACAGTCTTTATCAATATTTTTTATAGTATATTGGTATATTTTTTATGTATATTGGCTTTGAAAAGCTCAACAGTTTTAATGTTTTTACAGAAAAGAAAAAATGTTCTAAGCACAAAGCAAAAAAAGAAATGCTGACTTTAAAAAATAATGTGTTATTGGCCAATGATAATTAAGTAAAAAAAGAAATCTTCTAACAATAATGGCCTCATTTCCTGAGAATGACCTGGATTTTGTCAAAACCTGATCTTAAATCTACAAGATGACTTATCCTACTGCATTGAAGTTGTTAAATTCAGTTTAAATGAATTATTACTACAACTGGAATAATTATCTTAATGCAATATGTTAACGTTCTCAAAGTCCGGGACTTGGTAGCACACCTTCAACATGAACTCACACTCTCCTAATATAAAAGGCAAAGCAACCATAAACTAACACTTAACATTCATAAGCCCATGACATTCTTTTGTTTGCAGTGGGGTGTAGTCATAGTTGGCCCCTGAACAGTCGGAGAGATGGCGATGGTGCAGGCTATAGTTGGCAAAGGCAAGGACGCTATTGCTAGAAGTGCCACCCCGCTCCAAAAAACACTGGCAAGACTCCCAGAGATAACTTTTGTCCTGTTCTTTCTCTCTGTGTCGCTGTAGCTTTGATCTGGAGCGGCTCCTGCCTCTGCTTCTCTGAGTGCTGTCAAGAACCGTCTCTCGCCTCTGCTGAACACTTAGCGCATCTTATAGTCGTGAGCGATAGCGGCATCACATAGCTGACCTTTAAAATCCAGCTCAAAGGTAAAGTCCAGATCACGCTGGATAGAAAACGAAAAAAAACCCCAGAAATGTTAAATTGCAGAATCATTATAACAGTTAAGAAAGCTGAATTGAATTTTACACTACTATTATAAAAGTTATTAATTGATCAAATTTATCAAAAGTGACAGTAAAAGACTTAAAACGTTACATTAAACAACAATTTCTAATTAAATTTATTTATTTTTGAACAGAAGGAATTATGTATCACAGTTTCCACAAAAATATTTAGTAGCATATGTACTGTATGTACTGTTCAGGCATAACATTATGACCACCTTCCTAATATAGTGTCGGTCCTCCTTTTGCAGCCAAAACAGCCCAGACCTGTCGAGGCATGAGCTTCACTAGACCCCTGAAGGTGTGCTGTGGTATCTGACACCAAGATGTAAGCAGCACGCGAGGTGGCGCGCTTATTTGTTCAGCACATCCCACAGATGCTCGATTGGATTGAGATCTAGGGAATTTGGAGGCCAAGTAAACACCTCAAACTCGTTGTTGTGCTCCTAAAACCTTTCACGAACCATTTTTACTTTGTGTCAGGGTACATTATTCTGCTGAAAGAGGCCACAGCCACCAGGGAATACTGTTTCCATGAAAGGGTGTATATGGTCCACAAAAATGCTTAGGTAGGTGGTACGTGTCAAAGTAACATCCACATGGATGGCAGGACCCAAAGTTTCCCAGCAGAAAATTGCCCAAAACACTGCCTCTGCCGGCTTGCCTTCTTCTCATAGTGCATCCTGGTGCCATGTGTTCCACAGGTAAGCGACGCACACTCACTGGTCTGCGGCTGTGCAGCTCCATACGCAACAAAATGCGATGCACTGTGTATTCTGACACCTTTCTATCAGAACCAGCATTAACGTCTTGAGCAATTTGAGCTAAAGCTCGTCTGTTGGATCGGATCACACGGCCCAGCCTTCGCTCCCAACGTGCATCAATGAGCCTTGGCAGCCCATGACCCTGTCGCCGGTTCACCACTGTTCCTTCCTTGGACCACTTTTTGATAGATACTGACCACTGTGGACCGGGAACACCCCACAAGAGCTGCAGTTTTGGAGATGCTCTTATCCAGTCATCTAGTCATCACAATTTGGCCCTTGTCCAACTCTTTTTCCTCCCATTTTCCTGCTTCTAACACATCAACTTTGAGGACAAAATGTACACTTGCTCCCGAATATACCCCACACTAGCAGGTGCCGTGATGAAGAGATAATCAGTGTTATTCACTTCACCTGTCAGTCGTCATAATGTTATGCCTGATTGGTGTATATACAGTATTGCGTCCACTTTTAAAAAAAATAAGGAAGAAAGAAAGAAGGTTCTTGAAAGCATATTTTTTATGTTTTTAGTATTAGTTATGGGGGCACATACCACGTTCTTCTCATTTGGCTTCATGCTGACAGTGCCGACTATCTCCTCTCCTCTTTTCACAGTCAAATACTCCTCCAGATAAAACACTGTCTGCTTCCAGTGTGTGTACGGGGAATCTGGTGCTACAGTGGAGGAAATAGAAGACAAAATACATGCAATGTAACAGTATAAATAATAGGCTATATCACACACTGTTAGGAGGCTCTATGAAACACTTGATTCATATTGGTTGCTGCATTTTATAGGACAAATATTTTGTATAAAATGGTCACTACTGAATATTCCATGCTGTCTTTCTTATTAAATGATATACAATGCTCATCCTGACTGTCTTTATTTTGTTATAGGCATGAAACTGTATAACATACAAGTGAATCTTGTACTAACCCTGATAAATTCACTTCACAAATTCAGTTTCCATGCTTTCCCTGACATAAATCTGTGTAAGCTTGCACTTCTTTCAACATCGCTGCCAAATAAGACGCAAGTGTTGTGTGTGTGCGTTTGAGAGAGGAAGAAAGGACTCTGTGTTAGTTTTCTTGCCAGATAAAAAAAATCACTTGTTCTTCCAACCAAGAGGAAATGTCTGTATGCTGACTGAGCAATACGTTGAGCCTGAAAGGTCAATAGAACTTAACAGAGCCCTCAGATCAGAATCCCCAAAACACCTTACAAGACTGCAACTCGACATCCTGGAGTCAGGTGCTCTCTTGACTATATACATACAGTACATAACAGGAACAAAAACACAACAACAAAACCCACCAAATTTCATCAGGGTAAACCAACAGCGCAGATATAATTTGTGTCCAGGTATTAAACAAGACTTTGGAGACAGAACTAATAACGCACAGGACTTTATACTTACACACAAATATTTGACAGCAGACCAACAAAGGCGTCATTTATAATGAAATGTGGCAAGAAAGATAGCAGACCGACAGAGGGCGCTACTCGCCATTATATCCGAACTTCCCAGCGCACTTTCATCGTGTTTGACTTTGCTTAAAAGTAAGGTACATAATAAAAAAAATTCCTAATATAACCCTATATGCAAAAAAAGCACGCGCTGATGTTCTTTGGCGTCTTGCGTCATGAGGAGTTTCTACTTCAACACACGTCGCGACGCACTTTTCCGTCGAGCTATAAAACGTTTACTCTATGAATATGAATGAAATGGTATGGTGGTATGGTGCGTAAATATCAGTTGACTCATGTCGATGTTGCTTGGTATACTTATAGGATATAAAGTCAAATAGCTTAATGTAGGCTATTCATAATTAGCCCTAATTCATTCATGAGCCCTCAAAATAGTAGCTTACCAAGGTAATATGTTAGGTTGGGCCTACTCCTACCCCAAACAAACTGGTTTTCATACTAGAAGTTTACCTTAAGTTTATTTTTGGTGCCTGTTTTATGGCAAGCCGTTTTGACTTCTATTCATTTTCAGGATATGAACTTGTGATATCAACAATTACATTTTCACTTGTTAAATGTTAATTCTTGATATCAGGAATTAGATTTCCACTAGTAACAATGTTAATTCTTGATATCAACAATTCAATTTCCACTATTAAAAACTATCATTCTTGATATCAAGAATTGTATTTTTACTAGTGAAATCTCGCCATAGGCTGCCATTCAAATTCAATTTTTGATGTCAAGAATTAATTTCTTACTAGTTGAAATTCCAGTTTCACATATCAGGAATACAATTCTTACTAGTAAAAATGCAAATTTCTGATATCAACAATTACATTGTTACTAGTACAAATGTCTATTCTTGATATCAACAATTGAATTGCTACTAGTAAAAATGTTCATTTCCTATATCATGAATGTGATTGTTAGTAAGAAAGCCATTTTAGATATGGCTTTCACCTCCTGTGTGAAAAAATACAATTCTTGATATCAACAATTATAGTTTATACTAGTGAAAACTGAATTGTTGATATCAAGAATTAACGTTGTTACTAGAGGAAATGTAATTCTTGATATCAAAAATTGCCATTGTTACTAGTGGAAATCTAATTCCTGATATCAAGAATTCACATTTAACTAGTGAAAATGTAATTGTTGATATCACAAGGTCATATCCGGAAAATGAATAAAAGTCAAAACGGCTTGCCATACTGTTTTGGTTTAATACAATGTCTTTGGCAGTGCCGTGTCATAACTGAGCCACTAGAGGGCAGACATCGACCACAAAGTACACATTCACACACACCAGGTGCAGAACAAAGATAAGTTTTAAAACATGATACCTGTGGAGAAGCCAGTCTTTTTATGACACTTGGTGAATTCAATATTGAAGTAGGTGACCAAAGCATGAACGTAATCATTCCTCTGGATCTGCAGACAGAATGAGGAGGTGAAGGACAGTTCCTCTGGCTTCACCGTGTAGATGTCCACTTCCTGAGAAAAGATGAGCAAAGCTTAAAGTTGCTATTTTATGGTCTAAGGGACCTAATGAAGTTCTCAGTTGTGTTTATTTTAAGCATCAACTATCAATATGTCTCAGAATTTTCTGTACGAAAATGTTTAGCAAGAATATACGACTTATAAGATTAATATGGATAGCATAACAGATCATGAGACATGTTTGTGTATTTAGATCTTTACATTTGAGTGCATTCACATTTGATTGGGATCTCCTTGCTGTTTAGGAGAAACAAATAAAACATTTCAAAGAGATCTCTTTAGGCTGGTAGCTTACGCTGCTATTTTGAACCAATAATCGGAAACAAAAAGCAGTTGAAGGATGGCGTGCATCTGACTCCAATTTAATTAATCTGACTCCATTAAAGTTGTTATTCTTTAACCTCTTATTCTTTACGGAAAACGTAGGATTTCACCTGAACGTTTCGATAACGAAAGTTACAATCACTTTAGGTTTCAACATTATCAGTGATAAAAGGAAAGATTCTCAAAACCTCTAGAGCAGGCAAAGTCATTTATTAAGTTACATGTTTAAATATACATAAAGTAGAATGGAACAACATACGGTATAGAAAACTTAGTTGTAACAAAGAATGCACTGCTGTGCGGAAGAGGCCGTAAAAGCCCTTCTTGTAGAAAGAGGTTACGCAGCGGTGTGCGGGAATGGCAGGGTTTAAGCCTTTCTCTCCAATCAACAGTTACCTTTCCTTCTTATACCCTGAGCAAAGCATTGTTATACATGAGTGGAATACCAACACTCAAAGCCAACTAAAAGGAAACCAGAAAATATGGCAAATGGGCAGTGATCAAGAGGGGGAGAAGCACATTAACAGGCTCTCCTCAATGCATGTTTAAGCAATACCTAGATTGTACATTAGGATACTTTAATATCTCTATTACGTTCACTACCATTCAGTTCAGTTTATAAGCTGTCATATGAGACCAAACATGACATAGTTACATGTTAGAAAACACTATTAGATAAATAGTATGTAGTTTAAGCATATATGTCATGTGAAGCAAATGGTACAAATGTGTCATTGAGGAGCAAACGACTCCTGTGCCTGGAGTGTCCCAACAGTCCTCAATCAGCATACTGACGAATCCCTCGCACTAGATAGGTATTAGCATACTGTGATGATGAAGGCCATTGCGCCACATTTAATTCATATGTATACTTTTTAAAGAGATTTCTGAAGTACTAGGGCAGTGAAGAGTTCTAACCATATTCGCTCAGCCCTACAGTACTTTGATTGGAAGCTTATTTCCACCACAGAATCAAAATCTAAAAGATAATTGCAAATTTTTATCACTCAATTCTGACTTTTTTTTCTCACAATTGTTTATATCACACTGTTTGGACTTTCTTGCAATTCCGAGTCTCACAATGCTGACATTTTTCCTCAGAGTTATGAGATATAAGCTCGCAATTTTGAGTTATAAAGTCTGAATTGTGAAATATAAACTTCAGTCAGGAAAAAAGTCAGCTGACATTGTTTTTATCCACTCCAAGTTTATATCTCACAATTATGAGAAACTCGGAATTCTGACTTTTTTCTCAGAATTGCTACTTTTATCCTGCAATTATGACTTTTTTTCTCAGAATTGCTACTTTTATCCTGCAATTATGACTTTTTTTTCTCAGAATTGTATGATAAACTCAAAAGTAGGTGTTATAAAGTAAGAATTGCGAGATTAAAAACTGGATAAATAAATTACCTTTTTGTTTTTTTTATTTTATGGCGGAAACAAGCTTCCATTCATTTCTCTTTCCTGTGGGAGAGAATAAAAGAGATCAGCATGCAGCTTGATCTCTTATTCTCTCTCTATCTCTTCTTCTGAAATATCATACTGTTGCATTTCAGTAATTACGTTAGGATGTTATTACTGCTCTTGGATCAGTACATTCAGACAGCTGTTTCAGACTCCATTTCCCAACAGTAAACTGAGCCCTGCCTCTCTCACCACTGATATATTTACCTGAAAAACAACAGGAAACTGTTATTTGGTAGTATAAACCTCTCTCTCTCTCTCTCTCTCTCTCTCTCTCTCTATCATATTGTGGTTTTATATTCCTCTCACTCTCACCTCCATTAGACACCAGGCTAGCCATTTGTAAACGTGTCCGATCTACTTTAGATTCAGTTATAAAGCACAAAGTTTGAAATGGAACATTAATCACTGTATCAAACAAGGCAATAGAGGAGGTCTGTGTGAGTGCGTGCATCACACTTCCATTCACCACTTAATTTAAGTGCTGTGATCCATTATCCCACAACTTTGCTTCACTGGACAGATCTGATCTTTAAAGTTAGTTACTTTATGTAAACTTTAAAGAAAGATGGATGTGAGTAAAGGACAAATTTTCAAGATTTAATTTCCTCTTATACCATAAGAGGAAAGGTCATTTCAGGACATGCTTCAATTAGTAGAAAATGAAAGTGGTATACAACGGCTCCAAATGGTATTAACAATTAATATACATATTATTTAAAAACATTATTTAAAAAAAAAAAGACAGCAAAAGCACACTTCTCAGGCAAATAGATATTTTTATTTTATTTATCGGTGTATATTAAATAAGTTAAAATAATTAATATAAAATAATTATATATAAAATATTTTTTTTATTTATATATATATATATATATATATATATATATCAAAAAATAATTTTTATATACTCTAATAATTTATAATAATATAAATATAATACTACATTTATAAAACATTATTGATTTATTTCAACTTTTGTCCTGCAATTCTGACTTTTTTTCTCAGACTTGTGACATATAAACTCACAATTGTGAGGTAATAATTACTCATACCTTATTAATATTAAAAGTTTTATTTATTAACATTAGTTAATGCACCGTGAACTCACATGAACAAACAATGAACAACTGTATTTTTATTAACTAACATTAACAAAAATGAATAAATACTGTAATGTATTGCTCATTGTTAGTTCATGTTGGTTAATACTTTAACTAATGTTAACAAATGAGACCTTATTGCAAAGTGTTACCCAGATTTGTATATGTGTGCATCCTTAGCTAAAGTTGACTGTAAAATGTGCTAGTTAGTTTTGAGAAAAGGTTAGTATTTTTTGATTGTAGATATGGGTTTGATATTGTTATCTAATGCAATGCAATTCATACATTTTTTTTGTGTGCGTGTGTTAACACTTATATATATATATATATATATATATATATATATATATATATATATGTTGGGGGTAACACATTATAAGTAACATAATCAGATGTATGTAATCAGATTACTTTTTTAAAGTAATTTGCATTACTTTTAAATTTACCAAAAAATATTACTTTTTCAAATAAGTTACACAAGTTACTTTGTTTTCCCATTTACTGACCTTTGTACAGGCATGAATTTGAATTTCCTTCAGGCTGAGGCTTATGAATTTCACTTTTGGTGTGAAAGGGCCTTTACATTACCAAAAATAGATTTTTTTTTTCTTTTTTAATAAAAAGTAAGCATGCAAGCCCTGCTCAGGTGAGAAAAAGTAATGCAAAAGTAGCCTAATGGATTACTTTCCATAAAAAAGTAACTATGTAATGCAATTAGTTGCTTTTTTAGGGAGTAACACAATATCGTAATGCATTACTTAAAGTAACTTTCCCCAACACTGTATATATGTACAGACAATGACTGACATTGATATATACAAAATGCCAAAATTCCTTTGTTTAGAGCTTTACATATCAAATTGTTTTCCTGCTTTGATTTGCATCACAGCTTTAAATTGAATTGTTGTCACAGAACTGCCATAAATCCTTTTGTTCCAAATATATTTATTTCATATTATCTTTCAGCAGTTAAAACGAGAGGTTTGCAGATGCATTTCACAGTCCATCTGTGGAGCCATAAACTTTCCAGGCTTGATGAATCCGATTCAACCAATAATCATCTCATCAGCATCTTCTCCAGTGGTTTATAATGAAATGAAATTGCATTTCAACGGATCATTATGTAACTGTCACACTGAGTGATGCAGCTAATGATCAGTTACACACTAATGCTGCTGTATTCTCAGTGGATCTACTTTATCCTCTCGTCTACCACACATGCGGTGAGAAACACGCTCATACATGATTTCTTTAAAGTGTTTTGATGGCTAACCTTGATCAGGCAGGCGTTGGATACCACTTGCTTTGAGTCCACGATGTCCACCAGTGGTTCTTTCATAGCTACATTCCTGATGCAGGTCATGTCAAAACCATAAACGTTCTCCCACCCTGCTCAAACATAGAAACATCTCAGTTTTGATAAACAGCATCACTAATGCCCAGAAAACACTTTACGTAATGTAAAGTTAAGGACTCTATTCCATGTCTCAACATGTATTCGATTTCAAATTTGATGATGATGTAAGAAATATGCACTGTAGAAGGTAATAGCATAAACTGTCCTATGGTCCATTTTCTCTTCCTCGCTTGAACAGTTTGAAGAAAATCTTGTTTATGTTCAGATCAGGTTGCGGGACAACCGCTGCGGAGTAGCCCAGTATCTGCGAGACTCATCATAATCATATCCATAAACAGAAACAGAAGCTACAGCAACAATGTTTTTCTGCAAGGCGCATGCAGTTTTGTTTATTAACCGCTAGATCGACAAAAGTTACATAGTATGCTTTTAAATAGAAGAGACACTACCTTTTTTTGAAAAAAAATCAAACAAAAAAAAAGTAATACTTCTTTTCAGTAACAATGCATTAAATTGATCAATTGTGACTAACACCTTTACATTGTTACTAAAGATTTCTATTTCTAATAAATGTTTTATTTTGAACTATTTTTATTCATTATTTATTATTTATTTAATAATCCTGAAAAAAACTGTGTCCTGGTTTCCACAAAAACATTAAGCAGCACAACTGTTTTCAACATTGATAATAATAAGAAGAAATATATTAAAAAAAAACAAGAAATAGATTGCATTTAATAAAAATAGCATATTAGAATGATTTCTGAAGGATCATGTGACACTGAAGACTGGAGTAATGATGCTGAAAATTCAGCTTTGCATCACAGGATTAAAATATTAGAATTAAAATAGAAAATAGTTATTTCATATTGTAATATTTCACAGTATTACTAGTTTTACTATATTTTTGACATGTAACCTTTCAAAAACATAAAAACTGCTATATATATATATATATATATATATATATATATATATATATATATATATTGGGCTTGTTTTCAAGCAAGAATATCTAAAAGTCCTTAAAACAAGATAGATTTACTTGAGAAACCGCACAGCGTAAGATCTTAAGTCTTGGTGCTTTCATAGGTTGTGTCTTATATCTTGAGTGTCTTACTATATAGGCAGATTTTTTCCCCCATTTGTTTTTAAAAAGTGAAAAAGTGCTGGTGGAGTAAGACAAAATACACTGATATTAAAGATGCAATTCATGAAAAGAATTCTTAAAATATTATGCTGTGTAAATTTATAGACATTTTAACTAGTCTGTGACTGACTGTATTTGGACATATATTTGGACTGTGGACAGTGTATTTGGACTGTATTTGCGTGCTCGCTTTTCACTTTCGCTTTTGAATTTGTAGTCACTTGTACTCTGTGTATAGTGAGTGGCGGAACTGACCACACATTTTACAAGAAAAGATATTTGTCAATGACTCAGGATCTGTTGCGCACCAAATCCTCCATCATCTCACGTGATAAGTGAACACTGACTCCTGCTGCACTGTGCCGCAACTCTGCAGCTCGTGCTGCATATGGAGCAGAGCAGACACTTTCAGTTTATAACTGTAGCTTACCGTACAGTGTCCAACTGAACTAAATGGTTTTTATGTCTATAAAAAAGCAACACGACAATGGGGGTGGTGCTGTGGTGGGTAATGATTACAGCTAATGTAATCGGTGGAACACGGTGGAACACTGCGTAACACCAGTATCAGACTACCGCAGCAAGCCTAGTGCGTTTGTGTGTGTATTGGGACTTACAGTGAATCTTAAAGTCCTTGTACTGCCTGTCTTCAATGGCCACCACATAGAGAGCAGCCCTGTCTGGGAACATCAGACCTCCAGGTTTCTAAAGAAGAAGAGCACAGAGTCTATGTTCACTCTAGATACATTGGCTGTACGCACACAAACACAAACACACACATAAACACTGACCAGCCACTTATCTCTGGCATAGATGACTGTGTTCAGCATGGACTCATAAAAAAGGCAGTAGCCCATCCACTCCGAGATGATAATGTCCACCTGATCTACCGGCAGCTCTGTCTCTTCCACTTTCCCTTTAAAGATGGTTATAACTGGAACACACAGACAAATAAGGCCATGGAGACTCTTGACAGATCCTTCTACTCTTTGAATTTTTAAGGCCAGTTAAAAGATATGGGTCAAAATGTGTGTGTGTGTGTGTGTGTGTGTGTGTGTGTGTGATTGAGAGAGAGAGAGAGAGAGAGAGAGAGAGAGACAGACCAGCTGAAAATGCAAAAACAGCAGCTTTTGTTGAAATTCCATGGAGAGATGCTGCAGTGGGCTGATGCTGATCGAAAGCGGAGCATGTTATAGTGATGTTATGTTCTAGCTAACTGAAAGAGCCGTAACCTGTTTGCAATGTTTCTAGCTATCCGCAGGCTAACTGAAAACAAAAAGTAGGGGAAATGTTTAATTTGACCACTTTTAGCTTTGGTAATATGTGATGGGTTTTGGTAAGATGTTGACATATTTTTCATGATTACAAATAAATGCATCATTTTTCCCCTCCATCATTTACAATCAGCCACTAAAGAAAGTTTTAGCCAATAGAATCGGTTTGGGTTTAGGATAGAATTCTATTTGAAATATTTGGTAACACTTTCAATTAAGGTGACGTAGTTACAAGTTACTACATGTACTTACTATAGTAACAACAGTAAATTATGCATAATTACAAGTAAGTAACCCCAAACCCTAACCGTCACTCTGTATTAAGTACATGTAGTTAATTAATATTACTCAGTACTTATCTAAGTAAGTACAATGTAACTATGTCACAATAAAGTGTAACCTAATATTTTTAACAAATAAATGTAGCATTTAATTTTTAAAGGTTTCATCATACCTACATGTATTTCTGTATTTTATCTTGTTAGTAAACCAACACGTAAACTTTTATTTGGAGGACAGTAAAGACTAAAGACATTACATTGTTACTATTTTTTATTTTTATTTCTATTCATCAAAGAATCATGAAAAAAGTATCAGTTTCACAAAAATATTAAACAGCATAACTGTTTTCAACTGTGATTAAAACAATACAGTTCATTAGTTAACATGAACTAATAATGAATTGCTCTTCTGCAACATTTATTAATCTTTATTAATGTTAATTTCAACATTTACTAATACATTATTAAAATCTTGTTAACGTTAGTTAATGCACTGTGAACTAACATGAACAACTGTATTTTCATTAACGAACGATAACGAAGATTAGTAAAAACAGTTACAAATGTATTGCTCATGGTTAGTTCATGTTACTTAATACATTAGGCTTCTTTTAAAAACATGAAAAATCTTACCCCAAACTTTTGAAAAGTAGTTTTTACCAGAAAATTATAAAAAATACTGATTAACATGTCTTTTTGTGAAGACAGTGTCCTTTATAGTCATTTTATCATTGACAAAGCAGAATATTTGCAATTTAAATTCTCTCTTAATATTCAGATTACTGCAGAGGTTTTAAATTATGTATATTTAGGAGGCTGAATAGAAGAAAGCTCGACAACTACTCTTTATCCTATCAGTGTCTCATCCTATTTGTCATTCTGCCTCTCACACACCCACACAACTACACCGCAAACACACCGAAACACTGAATGTGCTTACCACTGTCCAGATGATTGGCCTTGATGATTTTCTCAGAGTATTCTGATATACTTGAGCATTCAATCTGAGCAAGGAAGAAAACAAAGAACAATGTAAACATTTAAACTTTAAGAGGTTATTCCCTGTTGTCTTGTGCTTCTTAGAGACCAGCACAGAAATTCATGGTTGAAGGTGCTATTTTAACTGACAGCGTTTTACCTCCTCTATTCTTATATCCTCTTTCAGACAAGACACAGCCTTATAGAAACACTGTGATTTGGTTAATGTTAAAATACTTAAATAATTCCTGGCATGATTGGTCAGATGAAGATGATTTTTTTATCCGATTAAAAAACGTGCATAAGCGATGGAAACACAATAAATCCCTTGATGCACAAAACAAAACAAAAGAGGATCTGATTGGATAACTGGACTAACCAGTGGATCAGGTTCATTGTACAGCATCTTAAATGACGTTTTAGTTATTCTGAAATGCCGGAGCCAGAGTCTGTCATCAAAATGAAATGACCTCCCACTGTTCACATGATTGCATTAAGGTACATTACTCTAGAGTCTGAGTTCAAGTCTTAAAACATATCTTTTTTTTTCACAAACACCAGACATCCGAACAAAACATAACATGACAGCTGCATTTCGTATGCGCACTCTTAAGTGCAAATTATTTATGATGTTTGATGAAAGAGCCACAGTGGTTTTCCAGATTGCAACAACTTCCATTTTTATTACAGATATTTTGTGCCAATTTACCAGGAAGTGACGATTTTGTTCTCTTGAACACATTAGATGGAAACGATGTTTCGATAAATCTTTTATGCGACATTCAAATTTTGGCCACAAGTTAAATTCACAACGTTGGATGGAAACATGGCTACTGTGGCTATATTGAAACTTCCCCGACATAGCAACACTGGCTCAGCTAATGGCATGAGTTTGAGTTGGGACGTTCTACTTTTCTGATCAATCTCACTATTTTTGCAGTTCAGTTTGGTCAGTCTAGTGGTGCTAAAATAACACACAGCTAGACAGATGTAGAAGTTTGCAAAATGTGTTTTGTCAATTGATTGTTATATTATGTTTTGTTACACTACCGTTCAAAAGTTTGTGGCTGGTCAGATTCTTCATTGTTTTGAAAGAAGTCTCTTATGCTCACCATTAAGGCTGCATTTATTTGATTAAAAATACAGTCACAACAACATGCTTGTGTCATGATTTTTCAGAAACCATGTGAATATGTTGTTGACGTTCAAGAAAAATTTCTTGTTATTATTAATACTGAAAACAGTTGTGCTGTTTCACATTTTTATGGAAACTGCAATGTGCATTTCTTCAAGATTTTTTGATGAATAGAAAGTTAAAAAGAACAGCATTTATTTGAAATAAAAATCTTGTCTATGTCAAAGTCTTTACTGTCACTTTTGATTAATTTAATGCATGGATCATTCTTGCTGAGTTAAAGTACTGTCTTTCCAAAACAGACCGTTTTCTTCCCCTTACAGGCTCTCAACATAGAGGGCTTGATGATTCTTGCAACTTGCAGACCTGCCTATTAGACATGTTCCTCTGATCAACCCCCAGCCATCTAAAGAGCATTATTTAGCATTTACAAACAGCCCAGATTCCTGTCCCATTGTCAGACAGAAATATATTTAAACAAGCACACACAGTAACGGGGCTGTCAGTGGCCCAAGGCTAAAGGGAAGAGGAGAGATTAAGTTAGAAGCTGCCAGCAGTGTAAGTGATAGGTTGATTCCTGACAGCACAGATCCTTCAGCCTCATGACGCCCCTTGTGTTTTCACAGCAATCATTAGTGTCCATATCCATTGCCGTCAACTCGTGTGTTGCACATGGAGTCAGTCAGCATCGCTTCAACTGACAAACCCTCAGAAGTCTCGCTTTCCCCTACATGGCAGTCCCACCTGTTTCTGGAAAAGTTTCACGTACTGCAGTGGGTCAGCAGCATTGAGTTTAAAAGTAATGAGAAAAGCCCATTACACAGTCAGCACATTTCCAGTCTCTGAAGAAAAGTTCTAGATGTGCATGATCAAGATGAGAGGAAAGTGCCTGGACTTGAGCTGAAGTAAACAGAGATCAAGGGCAAAACTTTGCAAACATGACAAGTTTAAATATTAAAGATGATTTTATCAGATGATTTTTGTTTTCATTCACAGTTTGGGTGAATGGCTTCTACTACTAGCATGCTTTAGATGTTTATTTAGAAGTATTTTGCTAAGCATGAATGGACTTTTCCTGGTTCATTGGATGTTATCAAAGAAAAAATGTTCACAGTAAAGCCCTTATAATGGAAGCGTATGGGTCTTTGCATCAGGATAAATGTTATACTGTTTCAGTATTGTATAAGATAAGACTACAGAATTGTGTGTTAACATGAGAAGATAGCTTGCCATATTAAGTTACCCAATATTCTCCTCTCATGACAAAGTTAAGCTAAAAAAAGTTGTCTGCATGCTCTGACACAAGACATTTCATTTTAAGCCAGGCATATAGTTATTTTTAAACAATAGTTGGGTTAAATAAAACTGTATAGCACGTTGAGCAAACAATTAACCCAACCGCTGGGTTTAAACAACCCAATTGCTAGGTTTCTCCATTTACAACCCAACTTGGGTTGTTTTTAACCAGCATTTTTTAGAGTGTACAGTGTACAGAGATTTGTTCTAAATGATTAAACTTTGGTGTGCAACTCATTCTGCTTCATTTAAGCTGTGGGCATGTATGATTTTTGCCTGGCAGACCATAAAATGAGCAAAAAAAATCCAATAATAATTCAATAATTCTAATAATTCACCTTATTTTTCAATGTGAAATTAAGGCATTTCCTGATTCATTAGCCGCTATATGGCACAAATTAAAAAGAATAACAGAGTGCAGTAAACTGTAAAACAACTTGAGCTATGAAACAGTGTTCATGATTTTGATAATAAATTTAAATAATATCATTCGGCAACAAAATCCAGCTGACACCAAAAGCAAAAATTGCTATAAATGGCCACAGATGCTACAACATAAAAAAAAAAAAGTGAATATAAATATCAGAATGGCATGCAGAATACCCTAGTATTGTGGTAGCCAATTTTGCATGGGCAAGTACCAGAAAATGCAAAAATCTCATTTATATTCTGCATTGAGCGAGTGCTTTTCGTTTGCGATGAGCACTATAACAGAGACACTGAGGAGAGCTTGTGCTCTCTGGCATTTAAATATGTAAAGTCATTCAGAGAATTTTTCATTATCACAGTGCAACTGGATAAGAGCAGCGAGGTGCAAATCACATCAGCTCAATTACAGCAGAGACTGTGACTCAGACAGACACCAACATATAGTTAGGCTTCCCTTTCGTTCTCTTCATGAAACTGAGAAAAGCTGTTGAACATTCTGTCCCAAGAGGATGGCGGAACACATATAATCGAGTTTTTTTTTTTTTCTGTTCATACTCTAACTTGGCTTAACAAGCTCTGGCTGTAGTTCTCAAAGAGAAAGTGCAAAACAAGCACCACATGGTCCATGTGACCCTTCTGACCTTTACTGCTTTCTTTGGTGCGCCTTTTTCTCAGATTTATCCGAAGAGCCAATTATAACAGCCTCAAAATGTAGTGTGTTAGAGCCTAATATATCAGCACGGCCAGTAAAGGCTACCCACTAAAAACCTTCACTAACCACTGGGGAGGAATGCATTAAGGGGGAGAGGTCTGAATGGACAGGTCAGGAAGTGAGAAAGCGAAATGGAAAGAAATTGGGAATTACAAGACAGAAAAACAGAAGGGTTACTTTATAAAAATTAAAAGGTGGTGGCATGGTATAGTGATGGTATCCCATGGTAATCTGAATGTACTTTGATTTTATATATCAAATCAAGTCACATGATATTTAAATAACGCTTTATACCATACAGATTGAAGAAGCTTCACATTAATAAACAGGAAAAAATGTGTTAATGTTGTAAAATTCATCATTTCAATTTCAGTAAAGAAACTCTACAAAAGACAATAGTGTCATTATTCAGCTCAAGTCAGTTCAATGTCATATGAACACCTGGATTTACACCACGATCATTTATTAGAATGGTGTAGGCCCTCTTTTTATGGCCAGTACAGCATCAATTCATCTTGGGGATGACAGGTACAAGTCCTGCACAGCGGCCAGAGGGATTTTGAGCCATTCCACTCCCTGAACAGTAGCCAGTGGAGGAAAATGCTTTGTGACTTGCTCTTCAAAAATACCCCAAATAAGTGGCTGTACCCCAAAATTCTGTCTCAAGTCTTGCTGTGTGTAGGCCAACTGGTGCTTTATCAATATGATACACAACACCACCTTCAGGGTACAACGTTTGAACCATTAGGTACACATGGTCCACCAGAATGGTTCGCTAGTCCTTGGCAGTCACACGCCCAGAAAGCACAGAAGGGAATGCTGTGATATTCCAGCCCAAATCATCACCACCCCCGCGCTTTTGTATGCCGACATTACCCTGGATACCATAGCTCTCGATATACCATAAAGAATAGCTGTCCTGGTCACAGGTGAGCCAGTGAGACACAACCAACAATTTATCCTCTTTTGAACTCTGATTTGTCTCCCATTATGTTGTGTGGATTACAATATTTTTATGTACAACTGCTAATTCAACCTTCACTCTCTGCTCTAACTGACAGAATGTAAAATCAGTAAAGATTGGCCACCAGGTAGAGCATATATAGGTGTGAAACCTCCAACACTATAATGGCCAGTGTTTCAGTTTCATTGTACAACCCCAGTATGTATGTATGTATGTATACATACAATTTATTCAGACATCTTCAACATTTCACACATTAAAATTATACTATTGTTATTATTATTATTATTATTATTAAGAAATATTTATTATATACAATTTACTGGGGGATGAAGTCTAAATGTCTCTACCTCTGCTGAAAAAAAAAAAAGAAAAATATATATATATATATATATTATACCCAACAAATCGCACTCTGTATGTCCTAACAAAGATGGCAATATGTTCTTATAAATCATGCATAAATCAATCAATAAATAAATAAATCAAAGTGATGTTTTTTTAAATCTATAAATGCAAAGTTTTCTGTAATAGGTAGGTTTAGGGAATAGAATATACAGTTTGTACAGTATAAAAATCATTATGTCTATGGAATGTCCCCATAAAACATGACCACCCAACATACTGTGAGTGTGTATGTAAATAAATACATTCCCAGTAACTGATAAATGTCAATATTAAATTACTATAGTAATTTAAATGATCTCAAATGATACAAATGAAAAAAAATATATTATTAATATTCATTTTAAATGTCATTTAATAGTATTAAATAGTAATACAATTAAATTATTTAATATTTTAAAAGCCAAATTAAAGTTGTAATTGATCTACTGATACTGATTTTTATTGTAAAGATTTTTATTATACTTTGAAGCAAGTAATTGAAGTATGGAACAAATAAAAAATATTGGCTTATATAAATAAAATATTGGCTGACATATAATATATATTGAATGATTTACATATACATTTACATTTACATACATGATTAATGAATGATAGATTAGATTATTAGAAAGACAGATTATTTTTCTGTTCTGATGGTTTGAACTTTATGATCCTTATTATGAAATAAGTAGGTGGTCATATGTCATCATATTTCCCTACAAAAGAGGATTATTCGCTTACACCTTCAAAAGCTCTTGGTGTGACCGCCACGCATGATGCTATTTTGGGCCCTATGGATCGTTCCAGCAGGATAGGAGGCTACAAGCTCATGCGGTTTTAGGCATAAGGAGGGCCGCCCTCTTACCCCATACACGTGCTTGGCTCCGGCCTTGGCAGCAAACATGGAGAGGATGCCAGTACCACTCCCCACGTCCAGCACAATCTTGTCCTTGAAGATGTGTTTGTTATGGTACATGGAGTTCCTGTATGTCAACGTCCTCACTTCATCCTTTAGCATTTCCTGTACATCCATGCATGCACAAATTTTTTTACTGCTTTGTAACAGGATTGTGTTTCAAATCTTGGTGAGCTGCCTACCTAGACAACATTTGAAAACGTTTCTGTAACAGAAAAATACCATAGTATAATCATGGTTGTTTGGGCACAGTACCATGGTTTATTGAGTGCCATTTAAATACAATGGTATTGATTTGGTAATCACTCAGAATGGTATATATAAAATAAAATAAAAAAAAAAATACCATGGTATTACTAATAAATCACTGTAGCATTGTTCTGCCAGTTCTTTTCTGTAAAGGGTATCTAAAATGCTATTTAGGTGGAAAGGTCACTTTATATTGAAACACAGCCAATGAATTATTCAGTGTTCAACCTTAAGCAAAAATGTGTTTTTGTTGTTGTTGTTGTTTTTGACATGGAAATATCTTGGTTTTTCGACATGTGTATTTTGATTTAATACATTATACCTTGGTTTGGCCTTTTTATTGGTATAGATTTAGGTTTAGGGTTTAAGCCCATAAATGCTGTCTATAGGTACAGTATCTCACCAGGTTTTCAAACACAGCCAATAAATTTTTAACAAATTACAAAGAAAAAAAACATGTTATAATGAAACAACTGAGAGACAAATATGATACATCAGGCTTTTGAAGAACATTCATTGGTTAATCTCTCAATGTATTGCATTGCATTATATGTTTTATATGATCCTAAAACTAACATTTAAATTTTATCTTACCAAGCCATTTACATGCATGTCTTCTACACTGTTGATTTACATTACAAGCTATCAGAATTTCATCTTACTTTCTGGCCATATAAAAATCAATAACTTCACCAAATTGCATATTTTGCCTAGTTTTTGCCTCAGAATAAAACAGGTGTTTCCTTTTTGAGCATGAGCTCTATGTTCTCCGATATCAAACTAAATAAAGTCTGATGTATCAAATATGTTATTCAAAAAAAAGCAAACTTTCATATATATTTTGTCTAAAGGTACAACAAATTGTTCCATTAAAAAAACAAAATCTTATTTTCTGATTATTTCATAATTCAGAATTTACATGGTTAATGAAGAAATGTGGTAATTAAATCTAATAAATAAAAAATCAATACAGTAATCTGTACAGGAGATCTTTTGGGGAATTATAAGTGCATTCGAAAACGTCTACGCTAACAAAGCATCATGTTATTGTCATGCTGAAGTACTTTGGAGTACCATATAAATATGGTATATTAATACACTAATTACTCACTACCGCGGTTATCATTACCATTATTTTACAAACATAAACTGTGACATGAATCTCTGACAACCTGTGAGAACATAAAAAACTTGCTGTCACCATTTCAGCATGCCTCCTCAGATCTATGCAGCTTTTTTTGGTGTACGCTTCTGTCACATTTAGATGAGAGAAGGGAAAAAAGATCTGACCTATATACTAAAAATGAGTCTGAACAAAATTAATCTTGCAGGTCTCGCCTGAACCTCCCGTTCTCGGCGCTCTCTTATCCTATAATTCAATGACACCCCCTCGCTGTCTCTCTCTCCTGCTCCATTTCTCTGCATACTCTGCATTATATATAACTCCCAGTATAAATCAAGATGACTGATGTTGATTACCATGAGTACGTGTATCGTACAGTACTCATATGTCTCAGCATCTATGTTAAATGCAAGCATCCGCTGCTCTGATGTGCTCATACCTCATGAATGCCGAAGTGGGCATACGAGTCAAAATAGTAATCCCGGGAGGTCATCTCCTCTGGGTTAAGGAACTTGGCCATCTTTCCTCTGCCGGGGCAGTTCGGTAAGCTGGCTGAGTGAGGGGTGTGAGGCGCATGGGACGGGTGAGTGGGCCGCTGGGCTTGATGGACCGATGACACTGGTTTGGGCAGAGGAGAAGGCTGGACCGACTGGGATGGGGCGGCACTCAGGGGCTGTTGCTAAAAGGGACAGAGAGGGTCAATCTGACTTACAAATGTCTGTCTCAAAAAAAAAAAAAAGATTATTCTCATCATGGTAATTCACTATTCATATACAGTGGCACCAAAAAGTATTTTGACCCTTAAAACATCCTTAAAAATGTTTGAATGTTGAATTATATAACAAAATATCAAACTAAGAGATATAGGCACAGAATGCAAAAAGAAAAAAAAATTAAATGATAAAACAATAGATATACTGGGTTAGTTCACCCAAAAATGAAAATTCTGTCATCAATTACTCACCCTCATGTCGTTCCAAACCTGTGAGACTTTCGTTCATTTTCGGAACATAAATGAAGACATATTTAATGAAACCTGAACAATTTCTGTCCCTCCATTGACAGCTATGCAACTAGCACTTTGACACTTCAAAAAGTTCATAAAAAGATTGTGAAACTGATCCATATGAAATGAGCGGTTTCGTGACATTTTGAGCTTCCAAAAAGGTTTGGAACGACATGAAGGGTGAGTAAATGACAGAATTTTCAAAACAAATGGTTTTGTTTTGAGGTGAAATATGACCGGGACAACTATTGCGGAGATTACCCTAACTGTGACAGATTAATGTGGCATTAATGACCCTTCAAAAGCAAAATGAACAGTGACACTGCATTCAGTGCTATGTAAAAAATGGTCGTGTATCAGGTCAGGAGAGCCTTTCCAATAATGTCTAGCATTTATCTGTCACAGACCTGGCAGAAGTGGTTTGTGCCTTAAGAGCAAAGGGAGCACAGCCCAGTTGGATTGCCGTGGAAAGGATTTAAGACGAGTTTTACATATGGTGAGCCTCTCTGATTAGAGCCTCTATGTCCTGCAGAGAAGCTTGTCCCTTCCTCAACCTGGCAGAGAAAATACTAATGAACCATCATCCCACATAAGCAGGACAATTGAGCCAAGCTTTGACACAGACATAAAACACAGATTCTCTTTAGAATGTATATATATATATATATATATAGAGAGAGAGAGAGAGAGGGGGGGGGGGTATGTATCTGTGTGTGTTCATTTATATATTATCTAATTTTATTATAATTATAAATATATATTAATATATTTAAAGTTTTATTTTTTTGTTCAATATACATTTTATTCATATTGTATATTAGTTTATTGTATTTTTATTTATTTATTATATAATATAATAAAACAATATATTATTAAACCAAATACAACATTTTAATATTTAAATATTAAGTAAATTATAAAGAGTTACTAAGAAAATCCAGCTGTTTTATTTAATTAGGAGTCCTGACCCATAAGGAGTGGAAGGTCCTGGTTCTGTAAACTTTGAAAACCCTTGATCTAGAACACTTTTACACTTTAAAGATGCACAAAACTCTTAATGTTTAGAGCTAATATCCTACATATTTCATATACTGTTTTGCGATAGCGAAGGTATGTACATGTCTTTGAAGCATAAGTGTGCTTTGAACCAACAAATTTGGTATGTGCGTGTGCAGCCTTTCAGCTCAGGGGATTTAAAATAATGAGTGTCAGCAGAGGGGAAGAGCAGCTGTATCAAGAGACATAAAGGTGTTCGGATTGCATCTATTAGAAAGACAGGAGGAGGGGGAACACATGTCCTTGCCCCTCCAGTCAGCTAACAAATCTCATTTCACATTCTATTTTTAACCTCAACAAATGGCACATTTCGGCAACGTTCCACCTTTCAACCATGCTCTTGAGAACTCTAATAGTTTTTTTCGTGACACTGGATTGATGTACAGTCTATGAGGGGGAAATAGATGCTCTTGAGATCCTTTCACAAATAGAACTGCCATAGCTTTTCTCTGGTGTTAGTTTATGACAGGGAACAACCTAAGAGTTTAAGAGTTGTTTTGCACTGCATATCTAAATCATTAATAGGTCCAGAACAGCTCTTATGAATTTTGCAGATTTATGGGCAGCCCTCTCTGCTTTGGTTG
Source organism: Zacco platypus (assembly GCA_038088235.1). Taxonomy (NCBI): domain Eukaryota; kingdom Metazoa; phylum Chordata; class Actinopteri; order Cypriniformes; family Xenocyprididae; genus Zacco; species Zacco platypus. The sequence continues at coordinate 20,419,240 of CM076075.1, read as the reverse complement.
GGCATCGTGTAAAAAAAACTGCAACTGCCAGGGTGCATTTCAGAGCTAAGTGGTGTATTCTCAAAGAAGAAACATAACTGTAAGCTTTATACTTTTGAAACCCACTGCTGACCTTGAAGAGGACAATTGAAATGCTCTATTGAAAGGCTGTGAAACCTCTCAAATGACTGCATTCAAGTTCATAGCCACATAAAAAAACTGAGATGCAGATATTATCAATTAATTACAGAGATACACTTAAAAAAAAAAGTTCCCACAAAAAGTGTTAAGCCAGTTTTTCTTAGTGCAAACTAGAATATCTCAATAATTTGAAGTCTGAATATCTGAATAATGTGAATGTTTTGTACAATGGAAAGATTCCATGGTTGTTAAAGGTGCTTCATGGATCCCAATTAAAGGGATAGTTCACTCCAAAATGAAAATTCTATCACCATTTACTCACCCTCAAGTTGTTCCGAACCTGTATGAATTTCTTTGTTCTGCTGAACACAAAGGAAGATATTTGGAAGAAATTCAGGGTTTGGAACAACTTGAGGGTGAGTTAATGATGACAGAATTTTCATTTTTGGGTGAACTATTCCATTCAGTACTGATATTTTTAATAGTGTAGTTCACCCAAAATGTCTTTTTCTGATTTTCTTTCTTCAGTGAAAAATGCTCCTTTTTTTCCTGTTCAGTAATATAACAAATGTTGTTTTGAACCCGTTTGACTTTCATTGTGTGGACAAAAACATTCTTCAAAATATTTTCTTTTGTGTTCTGTAGAATAAAAAAGTCATACGGGTTTGGAATGACATTAGGTGAGAAAATGACGACAGAAATATAACTTTTAGTGAACTTTTCTTTTAAAAGCCTAGTTAACTTACACTAAACTCACACCACTTCCATCTGCTCTCTGTGGAACCCTATTTGACAGACTAACAGCCCTAGCAGTCTTCAGCTTCTGCTATTTTGGGAGAGGTTTCAGGGGTCAGGCAGCATCTATCAGAAGGTTTTAAAGATCCCTTGACATTATATGGTGGCCTACTGCTGTGCTGAACTTTGCGAGGAACATTTAACAACAGCTTCCTTTTATATGCCCCTTTTCTTCATCCTTTAAAGAACATGGATTAGATTTCATGCTTCCATGACTATGTAAATACATTCCAACTGGCTAATCCCTCATTGAGGATTGCATTAAGTTGAAGGCCACTAATGAAACTGGAATGTATCAAAGAGTTTTGCTCAATAGCAGCAATGGATTGCAACCTCAGTAACTGTAACATGTAGATGAACATGCACAAATTTGATTCTGAATAGAGTCAAAGTTTTTTTAATAAACAAGGAGATAACTCAGGAGAAAACCAACAAGGAAACTACATTAACATAATCAAGACTGAACAAAGAACTGAGAGGAGCTACAGGCTTAAATACACAGAGTGAGGTTATCAACTGGAACAGAAATAGGTGAGTGATAAATCAGAAACCATGGAAACTAAGAAAGACCACGAACACAGGCAAAACAGGAACAGGGAAAAAGAAAATAGGGCAGGAACGACGCGTCACGCTATTTATGTTTCCCAATGATGGCAGCTCCAGGGCATGCTGAAAATCGGCCCATCCATCCATCTTCTACCGCGTATCCGGGGCCGGGTCGCAAGGGCAGCAGCAGAGATGCCCAGACTTCCCTCTCCCCAGACACTTCCTCCAGCTCTTCCGGGGGGACACCTCTTCCAGGCCAGCCGAGAGACATAGTCTTTCCAGCGTGTCTTTCCCGGGGCCTTCTCCAGATTGGACACGCCCGGAACACCTGCCTAGGGAGGCGTCCAGGAGGCATCCGAGACAGATGCCCGAGCCACCTCAGCTGACTCCTCTCGATGTGAAGGAGCAATGGCTCTACTTTGAGCTCCTCCCGAATGACCGAGCTAAAATCGGCCGTTATTACAAAAATATCGAGCCCGATCTAAAGTGTGGACATTTTTTAAACAGACACCAAATAAAATGGTGTTCTGTACGCTCTGTAAAACTGAAATGGCAAACCACAGCAGCACAACTTCTATGCAGAAGAATCTGAAAGCATAAGTATTTGGACTATTTCAGTGAAATTTTACACAGCACTAGAATATGGTTGTCAGTCTTATATTTTGTGCTTAATACGGCTGTGTACAGCATTCTGCTTTTTACGAGCTAGTGAGGCACACGGCTCAAACACATCTCACTGCACATGGTTACAAAGCATTTAACACTGTTGTTGATTATTTAAAATATCTAATTGATGAACTCGCGGCTCGATTGGACTCGTTTATTTAATTACACGCTGTCAATCATGGTAAAACTTTACGGTTTTATGGACACCAACATGTTTGACACTGTCGCTACGGTTACCATTATGGTTTGTTAGAATTATTAGTTGTGACTTCAGCTGTTTGATCATAGAGCTCAATCTCCTGACTGAACAAAACAATTCAAGATTCACACTTCAATCCCAAAAAGTGACTATGAACGGAGCCATTAAACACCTTTCCTAATTAGGTCTGCACTGCAAAAACCTTATCTTTTGGCACAAATGATATCATTGGGTAAAGTTCATACAGTGAACTTTAATAACATAAAGTTATTGTTTATTGGTAAATTATTGGTTATTATTTATCAGGAAACTAACCAAAGGATTGACCAACTATTCAGAAAAAAAAATCAACAGTATAACTGGGAAGAAAATAAATAATTGATTATTCAATTAAACGAAAAAAAAAAAGATAGATAAATCAACTAAATGAAACCAAAACACAATGAAAAACAAACTTAAACATAACCCTGACAGTGACCTTTCTGTCCCATGATTGTTTCCACTCCTTGGTAGTCTTAGGATTTAAACCATGTGGATGTTGATTCAGATGTTCAGCTTCTGCCCCACTCTAAATGGGCTTCATTGACATTCGCTGCCCTCCACTAAAACTCTGACTTCATGCCGTAATGGGACACTCATGGCCACTACTTGTAGAAGTGCTAACAAGAGTGGGCCAATTATGATTTTAAGATGTCTTACTGTATGACAACACAAAGTGATTCCAAAGCTTTGATATGATAGTTCCCAGGCTTTGTAAAATCTCAGTATCTCAACAATAAAGTTTTGCGACAATAATACAAGTCCAGTTAAATAAATACACAGTAAAAACCCCAGAGTTAAATCAACTCTGCTCAGATAACATTTGGTCCCTCTCTAAATAGTGTTAAAGTAACACTGAAGCAGAGTTAAAGTTAATTAGATAATTAAACAATTAATTAAGTGATGATTGAACATTAATGATGAACACCTGCTGTTAACAAGCAGAATCACTGAAGAAAAGAGAAACACAAGAACAACAACTGACTTCAACTAATTTCCTGAACAACTGAACAACTCTGCTTCAGTGTTACTTTAACACTATTTAGAGAGGGACCAAATGTTATCTGAGCAGAGTTGATTTAACTCTGGGGATTTTACTGTGTACTTATTTTGGCTATCTATGTTGTTCTCTTTCACATTTATTGCACTTGCCTTGTGTCAAACACACACAAGGTCATGTCAAAAACACACAAAGTTCACAAACACTATCGGCTATTTCTGTTAACATAAGCAGCAAGTAAAGAAATCGCACTTGTATATTAGGTCTGTGTATTAAAGTGAAATCAGCGGAGTATACAATAACTACTGCTGTTATGCTGTTAATTTGAACGAAACAATAACAAAAAAAATAGAAAATCACTCACTGCTCTTGATTAAATAACTTTAGAAGCTTTAAAAAAAGAATACAATTCTCACTTGAATGTTGTTCTAAAATGCTCTGGCAAGGAGATAAACATGGCGGACTGCGTACAGCTCACTGAGGGGAGGAGCTAAGCTAATAGGGGACATTCCGTCACCAGTCGTGGGCGGGGCTTCTCCCTACCCTCACATATAGGCGAAATCTGGTAAATTTTGCATAATTAGGTCCTCTTTAAATAAGGGCATCAATAAGTATGCGACACTGAATGAATGAAGGACAATGTTAACCAAAAGTTGTGTCAGGTTTGTGCAAGTTGTCACATTTACATATCAGTGCAAAACGCCTTGTATGTTACAATTTTATATAATTAATAAATTCATTTCCAAAACAATTGTTTGATATTTATGTTACCTTTTTCATTGGTGTTGTCTCATGACTTACATATTTTGTAGTCTTTAAGTCTACAAATATTTTAATATTGACATAAAATGGAATATTTTTTTTCTTAGGATTTTCACATAATCTGTGTATAATTAAGTTATTCCCATTACTGCTGCGCTCCTCGACGCAGATGCAGCACCAAGGACAGCGACCAGACTCCGCAACCCGTGAACAAAAGATTACAGAGCACTAGCAGCTTTGCTCAAGACACTCATTACAATCAATCACTAATTAGCCATTTAGCTTACGCCTAAAAGTGTCTTAAGCTTAGCTATTACATTAGCAGTCCCACAGGAGCAGATTTGTGGTTGTTTCTTCATAATATCGCTCGTGAGTGTTTACAAACATATATATAAATATATTTTACATACGTTTCAATGGCTTTTCCAAATAATGTATCAATAACTACACAAGTTAGCATAGGTTACTCACCAGGCGCAAGATAAACACTTGCGAACTTATGAGGTAACCAAAAACAGCAAGCAACAGTGCGCAATATTGACAAAAACACAAACACTGTCAATATTTGCCCTTTAATGTAGGTTTACATTCTATTTAAAAAATATATTGATTTGAAATGACCTGTGAACTGTGCAAGGGATGATAAAAAAATAAACAAAATAAAATAATGATTATGTTGCGCGAGAGAAACTCTACCGACTGAGCCTACGTGTATTTTACACGTACGTTGTACGTTAAATGTACGTTGGTTTAAACAAGCTGACAGCTCAAAGTCATTATTCGCATACTGCTATAAAAACTCAAAACCTCGAACGCAGAGTTGCAAAATTTACATTTTTATTTTCCGAGGCATCATAACTTCAACTCCAAACAATAAATGTCTCGTTGTTTGATCTGTTAATCCTCGTCGCTTACCTCAGTGCTCTCCGTATCCGCCATTTTTCTCCTGAGGAGCAAACAGCGGGAGGAGTGTTTAATTCCCATAAGAGCCAACGGGATCTGCTCCGGATCGTGCGATAAATGAATAATAAAAACCTTTTTAAAGTCTTTAGAAATCCGTCAGCCGTTTGCTTAATAACCTCAAACAAACCATAGAATAAATTCGAATCACGTTCCAGAAGATAAACGAGCACTAAAACTTGTTGAAAGCCCTCCTGAATCCATAGTATAAAAGTTATCTACAGCAGTGGTTCCCAAAGGAGCGCATGGCGGACTCTCCATATCGTGGGAAAAATATTATATAGCCTACTTATAAAAAGGCTTCCCATCGTTCCATGACTTGAGGAATATGAGCTCAGCTGGGTAATAAAAGTGTTAAGCATTCATGTCCCCATCCTTTGGATCTGGAATAAAGTCCCTACGTAACCCTTTACAGATCTTAAGGAGATCCCTCGTGTGAAAATCGCTCTCTTTATTATAATAGGCAGTTTCACTGAAGCATTTCTGCAGCTCTGAAATCGTTCGTCGATCACTGAAGAGATTCTCTCACGTATATAAAAGTGACTCAAAGACGTTGCTCCACGCTCCAAATCGGATCTTCGAAGATTTATGATTCCTTTCAGAAAATAGCCAATGTTTAAAGTTCCTCTTGTGAGATGCTGAAGGATCTTAAACGACAAATCAGTTGGATTCCTTTAAATGGAGCAGCGGGAGCCAATGAGATCTGTTTTCACCTCGCCTCCATCCTCTGACCGGCTGAATCAAATGTGATTCAGGAGCTGAGCAGGTCCCAGTGCTGCTGTCATACTGAAGCCCCCCACACACGGTAAACTTACATGAGTTGACACAAATAACGTACTTATATTAGTGTTCAGGTTGCACTTTCATTTTATATGACTAAAAAGATTAGCACGTTTACAATCACATGCCAATCTTCTAGAAATAGCTGTTTTTATGACTTTATTCTTTATTTTACATATGTTACCCCGATTATTATTATATTAAAAACTGATATGCATCCCCACAGAATAATAATTTTGCCCCTTTATCAAATAGTGTCCTCATATTTAAACCACATCTTTCTTGTACCTTGGTAAAACCATAAACTGAGAATCTTGCTGCCCATATTTAATGGAACTCCTGGTTCAAAGAACTAATGACATCCGCTCTCTCTCTTTGTAGTGCACTGAAGAGCTGCTGTTAGCTGTGATGTTCTATGAATTACCTCTCTTCGCTTTATCAGATCACTCTCATCTTACAAAGTGCAGCAATTCAAGATATGGCCCTCTCATTTCCTAGGATAGGTAGTGTGAAAAAAAGCTGGAACAAATGATAACGCTAGTCTGCGTAAGGACCCTTTATTTTTTATCTAACTTAGATGGTACTTACTAAATCATACTTCAACTGATAAATATCAAGGATGACACAGAATCGTGTCTGTGTTATTGGAAATGCACTCCATTTAATCATATTATTGCATTGATTTTATTATGCAACGTGTTGTTTCACTATATTTTACATTTATTTTTTATTCTGTTTATTACATTTAGGAGAACTGGAAATGAAGTGTGGGAAATTTGTGTGGGTTTTCAAGACTTAATTATAAAAGTGACATGATTAATGAAGTCACTTGAATTAATCTGGCTTTGCTTTTATTTGCATTAAAAGATAAGGATTGTGGCAGCCAAGAATTTTCAGCGGAGTGTGAGGGGATATTCTGCACTCTTCTGAGAGCAGTGGGAGTTGTGGTGCTGGAACCAGAGCATGGGCTTGTGGGTGTTTCAGGAATATTCAGCCGAACTGTGCATGTGGGTGGACAGGCGTTCTGCCAGGTTTTTACGCAATCTCAGAGTTTGCATAAAGAATATAAAACTGACTGCAGACATGGGTGAAGGTAAATTAAGAAGTTTTTGTATAGATGTAAAGGGGCATGATGAATTCTGGGTGCATGAGTTTCGGTGAATATATGTTGTTTTCATAGTAACTCAAAGAGCATTGGTTGGTAAGTCAGTTTTGGTCGTTTGTGGGTTTTGTGTTTTGGAAATGCATGAGAGTCATGGTCCTGGTTCATGGGGTTCATCTCACACTTCTCATGATCGCCCCCTAGTGTTAAGTCACTCCTTTGGCATGTATGGCCAACCCAACCACAATTTGCTGCTGATGAAATATCTCATTATAAAAAATGAAAACATTTTTTTGTTATATAATATAATATAATATAATATAATATAATATAATATAATATAATATAATATAAATTCAGACTGCATTGTTTTAGAAAAAAAAATGAATATACCAAAATAGGCATATCAATATTTGCCAGTGGTGATCATTTTTATGCATACCCAGTTGTGACACCTGCTAACCCACAACTGAGCCATCACTCCAGGCCCAGGCCAGGAGAGCTCTTGTAATTGGATGATTGGCAAGTGGATGTGTCATGTGTGAAAGCTCATTAAGCTTGTTGCATGTGGCCAGTGTGATGAATTAAAGTTTTATAATTTGCTACCATGAACCTCTTCTGATGCAAAGCATTTGAGACAAGAACCCAAAGTGTTTCTATTTAAAGAATGATGTCAAGGCTCTACCCCAGCTGTTTAGCCTGCAGTGTTGGTTCTTTGGGATCACTAATGCGTTTGTTTTGACCCTTTAGAAGACTTTTGGTATTGCCCCTATTATCTACAACATTCTGCAGTGAGAGCATGTTTATGATGCCTCGAAATGCAGGCAGTTCACTGGTTTGGGAACATAATGTCTAAGTCAGATAGGGAAAGGTTAAAGAGGACCTTTTACAAAGTCATGATTTAGTTTTGGTGGTTTACTAGAAAAAGTTTTCATGGTTGATTGTTAAAAAACACATTATTATTAATATATTTTACAGTTTTGTAGCACCTCTCTTCTTACTCTGTTACTGTCAGTAACAATCTGTTTAATTCCGGTCTCTATGAAACCCAGAGTATGATGTGCTCTGATTGGTCGGCTGGACCAGTGTTGTGGGTGGTCAACTGCTGCCGAGTAAATGTCACTGCCCTTACCATAACCGCAAGTTTCAACACACTACCAATGCAACTCATCCTTTAAAAAAAAAAAAAAAAAGGTGTATGCTGTGGCTGGGAATTATTTAAATGAGGAATATTGTAATGTCATTTCCAGAAGAAATCTCAAGACTACAATCGGGGTGTTTCATGGAGCACAGAAACAGATTTTGTGCTTTGTAACTTTGCAGACTATTTTCATGCCCAAACAGCAACATTACAAACTAAAGAAAGTTGAAAATGTAAAAAAGCATAATAGGTCCTCTTTAAATAAATGCTCTCACAGAATTGGTTTTTGGAAAACTAAGGCATTGCTTATTGAACATTCTGTTTTTGACAAATCTAGTCCGTGCATGGTAATAAACGAGAACATTTACATATTTTTCACAGTGTCAGCAAGGTTGTTGCGACACTTAATTAGTGAGGAGTAAGCGAAAGTTCTGAGTTGCAGCAGTTTGTTCTAGAAGTATTTTGTATCCTCTGTGCTTTTTCATGATGTTTCTGTACTACGTGCAGTCATTCGTCGCAAAACTCAAATAAAAAATCACCTCATTAGCAATGTTTTGTTTCTAATAAAGTGAAATGTAAGGTACTTTTGAGGAACACCCTTTTACTGCTCTTGTTTGCAATTGACTCTTCACTTCTCTTTGAGCTACTGAAGCAGTGTTGCACTTTCATATTTGCATTCTCTGTGCTTTTATCCTTTGAATATTGAAGAGTTTGAAATGGTTCATCTGTTTCTTTGACAAGCAGCAGTGGGTACAGTGCCTTACAGATAAAAGAAACATCTTAAAAGCCTTTGTTTTCAAGACGGCACATCATGACAAATGCATCAGTGTGATCAGAAATTGAACTATTCCATAAGAAGTTGCATTATGGTACTGTATACTTGAAATGCAGGAGCCATTACACACATGCACATCCACTCAGTAGAAGAGGATAATTGTCATCTAGAAAGTCTTGGCAGAGTGGATGGCATCCATATTTGCCCCATAACCTATGCCCAGCTGTGACTTTCACAAATATCACTGCCTTTCCATTTCTAGCTTATATTTAATCTGGCACAGAACATAGAGCCACTTTGACACTGACTTATCTGAGTCCATGCAGGAGGAGACAGATAGGCCAGCTGGGTGTGTGTGATGCAAAAAGCTGTCTGGTCTTGTGTTTTCTACCCATAGACATGTCCTCTGTTCCAAAACTAGTGAGCTGCCAGCATTTTAAGGCATCATAAGCACATCCTCGATGCGAAAGCCTCACAAAAGGTGTATACCTACTAAGGTGGCTTCCGTTGGCCAAATTCTAAAGTAGCAATGCATGTATCCTTTGCGGAGGCAATCCCAGACTTTATTGTGACAAGACAAAAATACAAGATGCTAGACAAAGCAAGAGAAATGTTAAATATAAAAATATACATTACAAAAAATACATCATTAATTGAAATTGATTATTAATTACATTTGTTAACAATATTAAATTATTTTTCTTAATATTAATATTAACTATATTATACATTTATAATGTATATATATTTTTAGACTTTGTTTATGTAATTGAAAGAAGTCGCTTTTACTTACCAAAGCTGCATATATTTAATAATAAACAAATGCAGTAAAATAGCAATATTTTATTAAAAATATACAGTTTGTTTATATTTAAAAATATTTTAAAAAGTAATTTATTCTTTTTATGGAAAAGCCGAATTATCAGCAGCCATTACTTTATTGCAAAATATTTTTATTGCAAAATAATATTCAGACATTCGGGAACACTGTTAGTGTTAATGGTGCTCTAGGAAACAGTTGCCTATGTAGGCATTAAACGGCAAGGTGGCTCACTAGGCTTTGGAACACAGCCACAGACAGAATGCAAGCTCATCCATTAAAGTGTTGTATGAGTTTGCATCAATGCACATGTGTGTGTGTGTGTGCAAGATTGTGTGTGTGCAGTTTAATGGAAGGAGACCAGGTGGCATGTTACTCTCAGGTTAATTAGACTGCTTTTGTGTCATGTTTTGCAGTTTGTGGGTGTGTGTGTAATCAATGTGTGTGTGTTACCTTGTGGCATTGACATTGTGATGTATTTGACATGTTTAGCACTAGGCATCTGGCCCTGGTTAATGGTGTTTCGACAGAGGACTCTGGATCGTACAAAAAAATCTCTGCAGCTGGTGTTACCCTGCAGTGCTGGAGCTGATCCAAACTTTATAGACATGCAGACGCTTATATTGGATTTAAAATCGGACCAGAGATCTCATAAAACTAAAGAAGAGATGTGATGAATATGGTTTTTGGTTATTCTCACTTTCTCTCTCTTTCCCCGTATGTCTATTTTGGTATGTGTGACTCTTTTCCTCTCTCTACACTTTGTCGGGGTGGGATTCATATTTAATGATCCATGAGAAATGGGCCACTGCAGAGCAAACCTGAGAAAAGTACAGCACTCTCTTCAATAATACAGTCTGCCTTTAGCCTTTTTGAGTCAGGTAGGAAACCTGAGGTAACCTCTGCCACAGTAGATCTCTGAGTCAAATCTGTTTGATGGCTTTGGGTACAGGTGAAAAGAAAAGTCAGGGCTTAGCTTTACCTTAAAAGACTAAAGATACACATGAGGAAAATCCTGAAACAGCATTAAATTGTAACCTTGTGGCTGTAGTAAGCCACACAATGACAAAGGAGGTCAACAAAAACATCCTTTAATGAATAAATCCAAAACGTAACACACAAGAGATCGACAGAATAGCACAGCCACATGAACATAAACGTCTCACATTGAACAGCGAAAACTAAGGGCTTAAATACACAGAAGTTGCGTCCGAAATTTAGGCAGCTGACGTTTTGCCTAACTGTATTATCAGGCAATGACTTTGTAGGAAGCATTTGTGCATGAAGGTACCTAACGAAATGGATTGCTGAAAGACTTCTGAGGCAGCGCAACGGTTAATAATCTACAGCAAAATAGAGCGAGCTTAGGTGAAAACTAAAGTTGCGTCCCAAATGGCGCTCTATACACTATGCGCTTATGTACTATGTACTCATCCATGTAGTGTATGAATTTTATACGTTTATTTTGTCATTCAACATCGGAATCTGATCCCCCTCACCCTCTGCAACATAATTAAACGGTTGAGTACATGAAGTGTCCAACATTCCACACTTTGTTTTTTTCCATTAATTTAGTGAATTATCCGGGTATTTAAAGTGCACTTTTCTTTTAGGAATTTTCTGTGTGAACACACTACTTGCACAATTTATACTTAAAAAGTCATAAAATAATGCACAAGCACATGAATTGGGATGCACCTTAAGCAAATATTTAATTGCTACAATAGTAATTTCTTGCTAGAAATGATATCAGAAGTGGAAAATGTTGGTCAGAAATGTACATTTACACACAAACTGACCACCAACCACAACTTTCAGATGCAATCTTTATTTTTTAGCTCAACAGTCACAGAATGGAAAAGCATAACTTTGTGCCGGCCCAGATTTGGCCCACATATGCCATGTATGGTATGATGATTTGGGCCACATGTGGCGTGGAATGATGGCACTTCGGCAGACCACTTCTGTTTGCCAGATCTGAGCCACAAGCAGGCCATAGCAATGCCACATGTCAGCCAAGACCAAATAAATAAATCAGAACTAGACTTATCTGAGCCACAAAATCTTTAACATTAGCATTACAAGCCTGTTAACAAGCAGAATTACTGAAGGAAAGTAGAGAACAAAGAAAGGAGACAAACAGAAACACAGGAGCTACAACTGACTTCAGCCACAGCCTTATAGATTAGATCAACTGAGAATAAAAAAAAGACTAAATCTCTCCAGTTTGCTGGGTTATGAAATTTCAACGATTTTTGTTCCATTCTAAGATTTCAGTGACAGTCGGTTTTGTTCCATGACATTACAAGGCCATTTTTTTGTTTATAAGATTTAAATGCCACTTGGTTTTGTTTATTACAGAGATTTTAATGACAGTTGATAAGCGCAAGACAAGGAAATTCTGGAACATATAACATTTACATGACATAACAAAATTACAGGCACTCTTGAGGTCGTGGACAGGTACAGGCAGGTCAGGTGACCCCCAGGGTGGAGCCCAGGGCGGAGTGACCTTCGCAATCTCCACAGGCTGTCCTCTGCCGGGATCATCTTGACAGACGATGTAGTCTGTCTTGGTTTGGACGTGTGTTCTGTTATGGTTCTGTTACGGTTGCTGGTCCAGGGAATAAGCGCATGACAAGGAAGTTCACGAAAATATACTGATAAATCAGGAGAATCATACCACACAACAACCTGAAACAACGTTAACGCTCAACAAGGGACTAACAGAAATACAGGACTTAAATACAAATAAAAAAAGGGGAGCAAACAAGACTAATTAATCATACACAGCTGACAGAAATGAACTAATGACGAACTCAAAACCTCAAAACTGATCCTAGGAAGACAAGGGAAATAGCAAAACACAGAGTCCACACAGATATAAATGAAACAGTTTTGTTCCGTTACGAGATTTCAAAGATGGTCGATTTTTCCCCACTTTCCCCACTTTCGAGGTAGGGAAGGGTTCTGAGCCCCACCTGTCCCCAAACGCCCCAACAAAATGAGAACAATCTAGACTTTGAGTTTAACTATTAAAATTTATTAAAACGTATTTTATTAACATAACATTTTAAAAACATAACATCAAATAACAGCATTAAAAACTATATATTTAATGTATTATATATATATATATATATATATATATATATATATATATATATATGTGTGTATATATATATAATATTAAAAGTATATATTATATATATATATATATATATAAAGTAATATTTATACTATTATAATATTTATACTATTTAAATATTTATAAAAGTGTTTTATGCTGGGGCTATATATATATATATATATATATATATATATATTAATTTACTTCAATAATGATTAAAAGTTAAGGATCTGAGATTAATCTGAAAAGATATACATCCGAATTTAGCATGTATTTTACATGCCTGTTTTAAATAAGTTCAGTATAGCTTTACCAATTTGGTTGTCATAGTGACCTACTTGTCACCAGGACTTGAATACTTCCCCAGTGAATTTAATGCCAGCAACACAATTTTTCACAAAAAGTGTCACATTGTGGCATCTGCCAACAGAGCCAGCAGATTTCTCCACTGATCCTTAGAGTGTATGGATCACCTGCTTTGCAACCTGTTCTCTATCTGAGACACACAATATAACTACCTTTACTGAAGAAAAGCCCATGTAGTATTCAAGTGTACATGGCCTCACTACTTACACATGGAAAACCATTCCTAGAATCATAAATTAATGTTTTCTAGCATCTTATTAGAACGCTTAATGAACTTAACAGGCTTTCTTTGATTTTGGGCAAAAGTATCTACATGCGCTGTATCTTTTCTTCAAAGGGTTTTCGTAATGTCTCACAACAACACACATACACACACACACACTCACAAATGGTTTGATTCTACCAGAGGCAGACCTCACAGTCATCTTCCAAGATCTGATCGAAGCCGTCAAGCTAACTTCACACCAAATTTGCGACGCCCCTTTCCTAATTATGATTCTCTTTATTATTAATCGCTTATCTGAGTGTTTTCATTTTAGGCCTAGGATGTGTGGAAATTGATTTGGTTCTGGGTTGATATAGAGCCAGCTGTTTGTTTTGGAACCTCTATCATCTTTGATCTTCATCTCATTAGGGAGAAAATGAGGCGAGGACAGATTAGTCCCGTGTGCTCGATTCTGTATTCCGAGACAAGGACTCGCATCCACTGAGTTCATCTGTTCATGCTGAGAAAAATGAAGGCAACTCTACAAAGAGGTCTGGAAAATGAAAGGCATATGTGTGGTGTTTAGATATGTGGATATCTAAAAGTGAACATTATGTTTTTTTTTTCCTTATCCATTAAAGCTAAAACAATTAGTGCAAGATAGTAAAGAATCTCTTTATTAAGAAAACACAGCTGTGTTGAAATTATAGCCCCAGGGGGCATAACACAACAGCATTAGAGGAGTAAACAAACAGCTCTACAGTCTTCAACCGAATAACATAATGTGAAACAAAACAGTTCTCTTTCAATTAATTACTTGAGACACTTCAACTTCAAGTAACAACAGCATAAATACACATTAATATTGCTCAAGACCACAATGGGATTTAAAACTATTTGTATTGTTTTTATGATTTATAATTTGTTATTTGTAAAGTCTTCCCTTCACTAGCAACTACTTTGAGCTTAGCTATATGTGAAAGCTAGCAGACTGGCTATATGTGAAAGCTAGCAGAAATGTGTTCATTTAATCCTTTTAAGAGCAGAGTATAGGAGAGAGAGCTAAAACGGATATGTGACGAGCGGGGCGGGCCAGAGCCGTGAGGGAACGGCGCAAGGCCGGTGACGCGAGTGACAATGAGCGTCAGCTGCGCGGCACACCGGTCTCGTATCTCTCACAGAGGAGCTCTGGAAGCATAAAAGAGGAGTGACAACATTGAAGGACTAGAGAGGACCAGACCTGGATTTTATGTTGTGTTTTTATTATGTTTGTGTAGGCGGCAGTCGCCGTTAGGAACTGCCGCCATTTTACTTTCGTTTTTTTGTTTGTTTATTTTATTTAAGTTACGTTGAATGTTCGCCGGTTCCTGCCTCCTTCTTCCCGTGCTCATGAACTGTGTTACATGAACTGTGTTAATTGTTCTATATATTGGAAAACTAATTGTCTAAGGTCCAGTCACATCAATAGGACTGACTGTGATCCAATTATGCAATCAGTATTTCACTGATGATATTGCATTTTTTATCACATTATATTGTCCCTCCTGACTGAATTTGCCAACAAGTATATGTGGCATAAGCAGGCTCGTCCTATACTGAAAAAAAATTTGGTGTAGAAACAATTTTCTGTCAGAATATACTGGACTCAAAGATAGATATAAACAATTCAAACAGTTGTTTATTGAACAGGTGGATGAATGCACAGTTCATGTGAGTAAATGGCACTTAAACAGTTACTGAGGGAATGCTGGTGGATAACCTGTGTTTCTTTTTGTTGCAGGTAGTGTCTGTGACTGAGCCTGGCATGACCGTGTCATTTTCACTCAGAAATTGCGAGTAAATTTTAAAAACAATAAAAATTTAAAAATTTAACTTCGATAAATAATTACAGTGGATTTACTTGTATTTCAGCAGATTTACTACATACAGTACATTACATAAATTTAGTTTACCTAGTGGGCCAGAGCACTTCTTGAATAGATAGTTCACCCAAAAAGGAAAATTCTGGGTTACACTTTATTTTAAGCTGTCTTTGTTACACTGTAAATATACATTTAAGTACTGCGTAATATTAAGTAACTACATGTACTTACTATAGGTTTAGGACTGGGGTTTGGTTTGGTTTAGGGTTAGTTGCATGCAATTATGCAAAATTTATAGTTATTACAATAGTAACTACAGGTAACACATGTAACAATGACACTGTAAAATAAAGTGTTACCAAATTCTGTCATCAATTACTCACTCTCATGTAGTTTCAAACCACTTTTGTTATCAGTTTGCTTTTGTTTTTTAATATAGTCTGAGATATTTGTGTCCCTCCATCGAAAGTCACCCAAAACTCACACAACAGTTAAAAACATTCATAAAGTGATCATTAAAATAAATCCATATTAATCTAGCGACTTAGATTCATAATTAAATAATAATTATATATGTAAATTCATATACACATTTTATTTATGCAGCTGTATATACAGTACATAATGCACAAAATCTGTACTTAAGTCTTCTGTACCAGATGTATACCATATTATTATTATTATTATTATTTTCATAGTCTTATTTAAATTTTCTTCTATTCACATGTCATATATGTATGTTTATATGTATGTGTGTAAGTACCATGAGCTCCTGATAAACCACAACAAATTCTTTGTATGTTTGCGCACACTTGGCGAATAAAGCTCATTCTGAAAGGGACGTCCCTGCCTATGACTCCCTGCCTATGGATAAATGTCACTTAAATGATCAATCTTATTACATCCTCTAAGCGCTGTACATTATTTTTTTTCTGTGGCCATGAAAAATATAATTTTCTTAGAATTAATTAATAATCAATACCAAGTGTTCACAGGATGAACTGATCAATTGATTGTAATGTTATAATAGCTATATCAAGTTAATTTGATTAACTGATCCAAATATTCAGAATTAATTATAACAAGTTATGAATAATTAATAATCTTTCCCCCTTTTGAGCAAATTTGCTACATTTATCATAAGTTGTAATTTCTTCATTAGATGACAATATATATTACAATATATATTATATGTGATAGTTCAAAATTAAAAAAAAAAAATGAAAACAAACTTACTTTCTTCTGCTGAACACAAAATAAGATATTTTTAAGAATATTGGTAATCACAAAGAATGTTGGTAGCTAGTGGCCGACAACCAGCATGCGAATTTTACATCAATGCATACTCATTTTAAATGTACTTATGGCATTAAAGCCCACCATGCTGCCTTTTGCACCTTTTGACATTTACAGTGATTTAGCAGTGGTCAACTTTTGTCCCGAGGCATGTGTTGTTTTTTTAAGGTCGTTGTATTTTTAGCGCTCACCCGTACCAGCCACACAATCACAAACCATTAGAGTCACAGTTCTTTACTGGAACAACGTAGCATCCAACAATTTTCAAGGCTCATATCCCCAAAACATCCTTCCACACCTGTGAAATTAATTCCCATTACAAATCAATACCAAGCCGAACCTGTTTTTAAGTTTGTTTCTGACCATTCGACAGTTTCATATTCACAAATGACTCAGACAGAGGCAAAATTCTTCCACACTGTGACAAGTAGACAATAATTCAGGGAGCTCTGATGAGCTGCAAATCTATATTTACCTTGAAGGCACAGATGCAGGTGGTTGTCATACATTTCTGATGTTTTCGTCCGCATCTTAGCTGTGGAAGACAGCACAGTGAACAAGCTGAAGATTGAATTTTCATTTTCTTCCGGCTCTCTGTCCCATAAGTGTTGCTGCACTGGAATGAGACGTGATTAATTGTCAAACACCAACTGTTGATGACAGAGATGGATATTTCACAGATTCCAAATCCTGAACACAAAATTATACAAGATTTATGGCAATATCTATTAATCTATATATATATATACTATCTATATGGTTTGCTGGATGTGATTTGTAAGGAAGTTTGGTTCTTTTTCTACTATCAATATATATATATATATATATATATATATATATATATATATATATATATACTATCTATATGGTTTGCTGGATGTGATTTGTAAGGAAGTTTGGTTCTTTTTAAGGAATTAAGGAATCAATTAAGGAATCACTAACTAGAAAAAGAGCCAAACTTCCTTACAAATCACATACAGAAAACCATATAGATGTTATTTATATATATATATATATATATATATATATAGATAGATAGATAGATAGATAGATAGATAGATAGATAGATAGATAGATAGATAGATAGATAGATAGATTGATACTAAAAGTAAGTAATATTCCAAGTCGATAATACTGTACATTTTGATTTCAGTATTTTTCAGTGTTAATTTATTCCTTCTGTGAAACACAAAAGATGACATTTTGAAAAACGTTTTAGTGTTTTTTAATCCACGCATTGAAAGTCATTAGACCTGTGTGGTAACAAATGAGCTGGTACATAGGCACAATGAAACAGGAAACAAAGAGAAGCAAACTAAAAGTCCTTGAAAACAAAACCAAAACACACTAAAAATGACGTTACTCCAGTGGAGTAATGGGTAGCGGTGGAGTCAACGGAGCTGAGGGTGTGGAGCCAAGGTGGAGCCAACTATATTGAGGGGCAAAGGTGGAATTAGGGGTTCGGTGGCAAGAGGCAAAGCCAGGGGATACACTTTCCAAGGCAGAGCTGGAGTCCAGAAGCCCCACGGCAGATCCAACTTTCAGGGTAGAGCCAATAGAAGAAGAGCCAAGGGATTGAAGGGAGCCAGTGGAGGCAGGCCGAAAGACTGGTTGTCTTAGGAAGAGGAGGCAGGAGAGGGAGGCTGAGTGGAATTGTCATCAATGACCTAGACTCTTAGCTGGGCTACGAAACAGGCTTGATGCTGGGCGATGAAACAGGTTTTGCTGGACACAGGAATCCAACAAGTCATCAATCACTCTTGACTGCCGTTGCAGGCTCTGTTGCGAGCATTGGCTCCGTTGCGGGCATTGACTTTGGCACAGGGTCCTTGGCAGGCATCAGCTCTTGCTCTAGGTCTGCAGTGGGCTCAGGCTCCTTATCTGCAGTGGGTGTGGGCTCTGGTTCTATAGTGGCATTAACAAGGGGTAGATACACTGCAGACACCTGAGAATGGCTTCTCACCAGGTTCCTCTGCTCATGTCAGCTAAGTCTAGCGGTAAAAAATAGTTCACTTCTACCTAAAATAATGATTTTACAGTCTCATCCTCACAATAAAATTGCTAGGCGAGCCGGCAAAAACTTGCTTAATAATCCAATATAGAGAGCCCTTTTGTTGATGAATTCCACTGCATAATCCAAAATTCTTTCCACGGTCTGGTATTCTTTCACAATCAAGTCAACAACGGATGATGAAGAGAAAGGTGTCGGTTCAAATAGTAGCAGTAGCTTTAATTAAACAACACAAAAGAGACACTCAAAATGACAGTGTGTACTTAAACACAAATAACACCAGAAAAAGAGAGACTTAAACAGAAGGCATTATATATATACATGGTGAACTAAAAACAAACAGGTGTGAGTACCGAATCAAAAACCATGGTAACAAATTATGTGTGGGAACATAGGCACAACGAAACAGGAAACAAAGAGAAGCAAGCTGTAATTCCTTTAAAATAAAACCCAAAAAAACCCCACTAAACATACATTCACTAAATTATGTATTTACTATGTATTATTTACAAGGAAGGCAATATTAAGTCTCACAAATCTCAAGTCATTTAGTTTTCATTTAGTTTCATTTAGTTTTTTTTTTCATTTAACATTTATAACAAACAAAAATAGTTTTAGTTTTAAGTGACATGAAGTGTAAATGATGGCAGAATTATCAAGAATGATCAGTATTGATTTTGTGGTGACTTTAACAAAACCAAACATCACTAAAATACTATGTATTTGTGAGGATAAAGAGAAGATTGAATCAGCATTAATCTGTATTACAGCGGTGTCGTGTGTCTGACAGGAGGCCACTGCTTGTGCTGACAGTCCTGTTATTAACCAGAGTCCAAATGAAGGGCAGATAACTAAGGCTGAATTGGATCAAAAATGATTAAAGGGATTTGTGTTTTTCCTCAGGGAAAAATATGCTTAACTCTTGAACCTTAGTAGATTTAATTAAAGCATTTCAAAATGCCATTTCGTGATCCTCAAACATTAAAATTAGACATCTTCTAGTCCTGTGATAAAAATCAATACATTTTTTTTACGAAATATTTCTCCTCATTTTTCCTGCTCGGTTTGCTGTCCAACAATCTTGAAAGCATTTTCATATTATTCATTTCACAACTGAATGTGGAACTGTATGTTTTCTCCTCCCACTGTCCTTTAGCTGGATTAACACCCCTGGGTGATTGCGTGAATCAAGATGCACATGATTTCTCAGCCGTTTGTGGTTTATTGCTGCACCATTATCCATGGAGTGGCATTATGGAGCACTTTCTGACGACTGAAGTCTTTGAACTTCAGCTCGAGGCCAGAGGAGTCGTATCTGGAGCGTGCTGATAAAACCCTCGATTGACTTTGCAAATCTGACAGTCCTGTCAAACACTCTCTGGGACTCCGACATTTCCTAGCCAGCAAGGACACCTGGAACTAAAAGGCTAAGAATACCACCTGAAACTGCTAAAAATAAGTTCATCTGATGGCTAATATTTCTTGTCCTCGTGACAGCTGTGGAGTCTCACTTAAAGAGCAGTGAGTTACATTTGGCACAGCGTGTGTAAAACGAGTGGAGAGAACAAAGAAGTTTGGGAAAATGTGAAAAACATTCCAATGTTTTCAAAGAAGTGTTCTCTGATACTATTTGTCAGCCTATGGTCACCTAATACTATAGGTTTTTATTCTCTTAAAGGAATAAATTCTGTCATGATTTTATATTTTACTATATCATAATTATATATCATGATTGTTATGTCACTATATGACATATTTAAAGGCACAATATGTAATTTCTTATATAAAAATATCCAAAAACCACTTGCACAGTGTTATATATTTCATTTCCGCTGTGTACTTACATTATCGTAAATGTTTCCAAGAATCTGTAAATTCAGAGAAATTCACAATTTTAAAAAGTGCCCCTTCCCTCACCTGACAATGAGGTAATATCTGTGTTATTCCTGGTTTCCGCTTGTACTGCATAGTAACCATGGCAACAGACGTTAACAGCTGCGCAACGTCTACCGGTACGCTGCTGTTGTTTTGTTCAAACATTATGGACAATGGCAAGTAAACTTTGGGACAAAAGGAGAAATAAAACGAGGATAAATATCTTTGTGGCGTTTCTGAGATGATGAGAGCTTTGCAACAAACCTCGACTTGACAGAGACGCGTTCTTGCACATTATTAGACAAGGTAATACAATGTTACACAGCTCAACACGATGAAGTGTAAGAATATTATCAGTATGATAATCTAATGTGGATCTAGCTTACTGTTGAGTTTCATACAGTCAACAAACTAATACACAGAATAACATTACAACTTTCATCACACTCAAATACAGTTTAGTATGATAGTGACACTGTAAGGGACTGAGAAGTCAGGAACAAAGAACACAAGCTTTCACTGAAAAAATGGGTCTTTATTTGAACCCAAAATCATAAGTTGCTACAAAAAAATTAAACCAACAAACAAAAAAAATAAGTCAAAACATTCAGACAGAGAACAAACCAACAACTAAAAAAAAACTCTCCTTCTCAAATGAACAAAACAACAGCTTATAAAGGAAAGGATGGGCCCATTACAAATTAAGAGGAAAATCAATTAAACTTTACATTCAACACATAACATTAAGTAAATCAAAATCAAATCAGACAGAGAAATTTACTAAATCTAGATAAAGAAAAACCAAATGTAATTAAATACAATAAGCGTACAACTACATAAATTAATTTTTTCATCACGTCAGAACGCGGCTGCAGCGGACCATAGCAGAGGATCACGGTAAACTTAAACTCAAAATAGAAACAAATATTAGAAGCAGATACAATGTAACTAATTTGTGTGCACTCCAAATCAGTAGCAATGTAAATTAAATTGTGTTGTAAGTGTAAACCGAACAATAAAGAATAAATGATTATTGTTTTGTGTGATTATTAAAAGCAATCATTATACTGAAACCAAAATTAATGTTTAAATAAAGATTAACCTTGAATGAATAAACACGTCCTTGTGTATATGTATGGATGTGAGAGTGTGTGGATGCATGCGTGTGTATGCATAATGATACATCCACATTACCACTCCTGTGCGGCCACCTCTCGGGCTGTCACAGACACGTTAGACTTTCCTTTATCCCCGTGTGCAACTGATATCTGTCTCTCAATAATAATTGCGCCTGCGATTCTCGGCCACGCCCAGCTTCATACCACAGTCATGTTAAAAAACATACATTCACTCATCCATAAATATTATTTCCCCATAAACATTATTAGATAAATCGGCATGATGACAAGTTCCACTCATTCACTGCATCATCAAACTACACCTTTGTTATTGTTTTGAAGAGTTTACCGACCCCTAGTGGCGAAAAAAATACATATTGTGCCTTTAATTATGTGGCCTATTATATAATATATTTGACACCACTGATTTAATATAGTATAAAATATAATTAAGTAGGGTTTTCCCATTTTTTAAAAAATTGTTTGTCTTTCTATAATGGAAAGAAACCAAACCAGGCAGGATTCCTATCAGGGAAATAATAAACTGCCAGCTGTGTTTGTTTTTGTCTGGTGAGGGTTTGAATCTTTTACAGAGGCTGAGCAGAATGCAAGCCTTTATCAGGCCATAGATGGCGGTGTCATTACTCGCTCCATTCACTCTCATGTGGCAAACCATGTATTGTGGTATCACATTTGATCACTTATGCTATCTTGATGTTATGAGGATGCTTGAGCAGATGGGGCCTCCTATGCAGCTATACCATCCACAGTGGACGGACTGCATCTGTTATAAAAATTGAATTTGACTGCTCATATTTCCGAGAAAAGCAGAGGAAAAATAGTATATTTATTTCAAAATAATGTTCAATTTGGTTTTTGCTTTTGCAGGGTTGTGTTTGCAAACATCTGCCCCAAAAAGCATTGCCATGCCATTACGTTGGATAATAAAATATCAAGTGGCATCTATTTTAAAGTGAGATTTCATGCAAAATGTTGTTGCAAAAATACATTTGATGCGGGATTGGTAGACATTATAAGCTTGGCTCATGAATATTGATTAGGTGACTTTATATTTGCTGATTTACTGAAAATCAGGTATGGTAAGTGCATTCAAGCCTTACACAGCATTGACCTTGATGCAAATTGGTTAAAAGTCATTGCAAAAAGCAATTTTTTTTGAAAAATTGTTTGCAAATGCCACATTGTTTGATACTTTATTATCTAAGGCAATAAAATTCGTAAAAAAAATAAAGCATCTAAATGGGGTCAATGTCAATGTAAAAGCCTGAGGAGAATAAAACGAAACCAAAAGCCATCAAACACCCATTGTGCCACAAGGCGGGGTGTACCATATTACTCCTCTAAGCAACATGAGTGTGAGAGCATTGGTGGTGGAACCAAATGTGTTTATCTGCTTCTAATGGCTGGAATCTCAATGATGGGAAAGAAAAGCCACAGAGCTGTTTCACTGTCAGTCTATTTTTGCCTCTGGTTATAGAACTTTTAAAATGACAGTTCCCACAACTTTAAAGTGGTTGTAAGTTGGCCTCAGATTCTTTGATTTCGAAATTCAAGAATTTCCCTCATGTGATATCCCCATAATGTGTGGTATAGTGTCTCACACTCATGTATTGCTTCAAACCTTTCTTTCAGGTCTTCACTGACTCATCCCAAACTTGTTGGGAGGTTTAGACACACCCCATCTTCAGCCTTTTTTCTGATAATTAAAAGCTGTCTTTCTGATCACATAAATAATTTATTTTGTGGAAAGGTTGCTCTTTCATAGCTCAGGACAAGAGATTAGATTAAAAAAGAGATTAAAAAAAAATTGCTATTTAAAATTTGATTGTAAAAGAAAAATCCTGGTTTGCTGGGCTTGTTTGTAGGGCTGAACAATTTGGCCCAAACTGTGTGATTCTATAGAAATATGGTTATAAAACATAATAACTAATATTTTTATTACTAAATAAAAAAATACTGAATAAAAACTAAATAAATGAATATTAGTATTGTAATATAGTGCAAATGTTTATTTAATTAAATCACAGCCTTTGCAATTTGTAAATTACAGTAAGCCATATTGTAATTTCAGTTTTATTTCTATTAATCGTGCAGCCTTATTAAATAGATTTTTTCAAAATGGAAACATTTTAAAATGTGCCTACAAATATGCTGTGAACTTTTATCAAGCTATATAAAAAGACAATATTAGGCTAAAAAGTATCCTAATGCATTTTAATAATGTGTCATTGTAATGTATTGTCCCTATTCATCCATTCAGTCCTGGTTGTGAACAAGAAAGACTCACTTACTAAATTCAGCAATCAACATTCCCCTTTTTGTTCAGTCTGAATGCAAGATTAGCCTGATTAGTTAAGTCCATTCACTAACTAAATGTACATTTGGTTCGCCCCCTAAACCACATTCAAAAACAGTTCGGACCGGACTAATTGAGCGGAGGGATGTAATAGTTCAGGTCCAACCCAATGATATTGATTTATGACCCACACTAGGCAAAAAAGATTTCAGAGTTCTAGCGGAATTGACGATACTATGTAAATTACATAGTAAAAAGACTTAAAGGTGGAATAGGTGATTCTCTACAGAAACATTTTTCTCATGCTGGTTGAAAGTCTCCTCATGTCCTGATAATGATCACTGCATTAAGCAGCCTAAATGTATTTTTATAAATATATATCGTCTGTGGAAGGCGTAGGACCATAAAATATTCGTTCAATCATTGTAAAACGGATCAGAAAATAACTAAAACCAGAATTTACATTGGTGTTGCTTTTTCACGCTGGCATTATAGTATTTCTTTTGGAAAGGTCGGTATAAGGTATGATTCGGTTTTGATGATATGATACAAAGTGATGCATAATGAAGCTTATTTGTAGTTTGTATACCTTTATGAATTAGTTCAGTGACAGCAGCATCCAGCATCTAATAGAGAATTATTTTTATGTTTTAAAAGTAATCACTGTACTGTAAAGTTTTCTCACCAGTGAATGACACATAATGTAATCCAATAACGTCTCTGGTTGTCTCGCTTCTGGTCTGAGCTCGTTCACGTGTTTGGGAGGAGGCACGCCTTTGCATGGCGATTTTCAGGGAGGGTGGGATCGTATGCTTTCAATGCAAGCAGGTTAAAGTTAGCATTTCCCAGATCACCTACTGCACCTTTAAATTTCAATCTGTTTCTCAGACAAAGCTATTGTTGATTCGGAATATAGTGCACTAGTCTTTGTTACTCTTCGAAAGTCCACATTAGACATTCTATTAACTATAAATAACTATAAGTCCAACTCTCGTTAATTTCCAGTTACATTTCAACTAACTCCCATAGCCTATCAGTAGACTGTTAAGTTATGGTTAAAATAAGTTGACATACTTACAAAGTTACTTAGTCAGTAGAATGTCTTTTGGGGGACCATTAAAATAAAGTCATAGCAAATATTAACTCTTTCCCCACAGGTTGCATACAAAAAAGAAAATCACTTTTTTGTTTGTTCCGTCCATCAACACCCCCAAAGCTTGCACTGTCCTATATCTCTTCCTAGGTCTACATTTATTTCAAGTACTGTTAGGCAGTTTTTATTTATATGCTGTTTAATGTTTTATGATCATGTAATTTTACATGTGTGTAAGCAATGCTTCTATCATTGTTTCTGCTTCTTCTTCACCTGTGTTTTGATCTGGAGATTGTGTACTCTTTTAGAATGCATACTACACAACAAAATCCCCAGAGTTAAATCAACTCTGCTCAGAGTTCATTTGGTCCCACTCTAAATAGTGTTAAAGTAACACTGAAACAGAGTTAAAGTTAATGAAATAATTAAGCAATTAATTAAGTGATTATTGAGCATTAATGATGAACACCTGGTGTTAACAAGCAGAATCACTGAAGAAAAGAGAAACACAAGAACTACACAGATGGCTCACCAATGTTGGGGAAGCATTGTGTCATAAATGAGAGAAAATTCTGTTAATGGAGGGGAAAGATTTAAGCATACAGTTTACTAATAATCTAATGACATGGTAGTTGACATGTAGTTGCAAAGTTACTTAGGGTGAGTTCACACTTGATATGTTTGGTTTGATTAAAATGAAACCTGGTGCGATTGCTCTGTTAGTGCGGTTTATATGGATGTGTTAACGTTGTCACCCGAACCCTGATGCGCACCAAACAAGCAAACCAAGACCACTGAAAATATGAGTCTCGGTCCGTTGTTGCCCATTACAGTTAGGTACAGGCATCAGAACCATATCTCCTCGCAGCAGATCGTTTGTATGTGTGACAGAGGGATATAAGCTCTTCATGAATTCTCAGCTGGCCAAAATACCATCATATGCAGGCTACACACATACAACGAACGCCTTTAGCCCAGTACACAGCATTCTGTTGAATGTTCGTGAAGTTCCGTCTCAAAATAGACAATACGTCATAAACGCCGAACGGTTCGGTATCTTTTGGTTTGTTGATAAAAATGCCAATCTGCATGCTAAACAGACCAGGGCTAAATATTTTTATCATTATTTTTTTTTTTTGGTCCGGACCAAACAAACCATGTGAACTGAACAACAAGGTTGAACACACCTTATAGTTAGTAGAATTTCTGAACAAGTGGATTATCGAAATAAAGTGTTACCCAATGTCTGTGTTCTTCAGAAATATTAAACAAATATCTGTTGTTGTTTAAAAAAGGGTTCTGCTTTTCAAACTTTTTAAAATGAGATATCTCGGTTGTGATGATGACCTTAAGGATTTCAGTATTTTGATATATTACACATTTCTTCCTACCATGTTTAGATGAGCAAATAAGGTGGAAAAAGTACAATTCTCACTGAACATAATGCTTATATAACAGTCCATGCTATTTTCCTTTGTACAATTTTAGGACTGCAATAGTCCTATGCCATTTGCTGAATTACTTACTGTGTTGAGAGCAGTGGACCCTGTGTAATTCTCCTCCCAGCAAAATGGAGCCACTCACTGTATTTGACAGGGCCCTTAATGAGTTCCCAGGGAGATGGGGCTACATATCAGACCGGCCTCATTAACACCTCATCATGCAGATGGGCATAGAAGCTCCACTCCTGTTCTCTTCCTGTCTGGAGGACATCTGCTGGAAGCTGCTCGAGGGCCAGACAGGTGGCATTCCAGGCCCCTGTGACATTTTGTTCACTGACATGTCATTTTGATGATGACACATCATTTCACCCGATCCCTCAGGTCCTCACTTGAAAAATGCAGTCATCAGAAAATGCTCCTTTTCCTTAGCCTTTTCCAGTCTGAGAAACATATAGTCATTACTGTGATGACAGAGAGAGTGCTGTCTGGTGTCTCAGTGTGGTGTACTGAGTTGCTGCTTGTTTATTTAGTAGTTTATTAATGTTCAAAAGCATTGGTTACTGCTCAAAAGCAACTCTTCTTGTTTCCTGTCTTTTCATTCTCAGCATCCTTTTTCTACTCTGACCTCTGTATTACTCTGTATTTTGGTACAAATATAGGCTCTTGTATGATAAATTACTTATGATGTCCTCATTTCTAAATTGCTTCAATAAAAGAGTCTAAAAATGACTAAATATAAAGTACATTTTGTAGACCCTTTTAACCCAAAATCATAAAACCAAAATTAAGCTTATTTACCTTCTTAATGTAAATTCCTGGTCTTAAGGCCCATTCACACCATGAACAAGAACTATAAAGATAACTATAATGATAACTATTTGTCTCCACACCAACAAACGATAACGGTTTATTGTTTACTCTAAGCTCACGTGCTGCGGTTTCAAAGTGAGTACATGTACAAGTGTGTTTTTTGTGGTTCTTGTTGCATTTACATGGCTTTAGTCAGCAGATGTCCTCAGCATGCAATGTTCGAGTGAGTAGCTAGTGTAATCGTGAATTTAGCTGACGAAGTCAATATAGTGGAATAAAAACAACGCCTGCCCTAGATACCCACCATCTTTTCACTGGAAATGTTGTCGAAACTAGTGCTGGGTACCTGAGACAATTTATGTTAATACTTCTCACTATTTATTCAGTGGGATTGACCGATTGTTTTCCATATAACCATTTTCTTTAAAATATCCATGAAAAGGGGGGCTAACTTCCCAAACAGTGGTGGCTTTTTCTGGACCTTGGTGATTAACTTCTTCGCAATGTCGTCTGCCATTTTAAATGCTTGAGCCCTTAAATTTGAATGGATTCTGATTGGCTGCCAGTGTTTTATCGTTCAACAGCTGGAAAAAAATCGTTCTGAATGTGATCCCAACAATACCATTTTTCTATATCGCTATTGTTATAGCTGTGGTGTGGACAGTGCTATTCTTTAATATTTAAAACAATGTATAGAACTACATCTGACGAAATCACATGCAAACAGGAAAAAAACACCAGCAAATTAAGAAGACATCTTCATGAGTTTGCCAACACGTGCTACAAATACTCACAATGCAACCAAATGCGCTGCAAGTACTCTCAACGCATATCAGGACGTTAAAATAAAATCTCACCTTTCAGGTTATTGACTACGCTGACGAGTAGACATTGAACAAAAGTGGTCCCAGCCAGGTTTATCACTTGGGGTTTCCGTTGTGGTCTGTGCTATTTGCAGCACGTTTCTGTATTCGGTTGCATTGTGAATATTTGCAGCACACGTGTTGGCAAACTAATGAAGATGTTTTCTTGATTTGCTGGTGTTTTTTCTAATTGCATATGTTTTCTTCAGTTGCAGAACTTTGAGTTCTCTCGGCCACTTAACTCAACTGTTTTCAACATTGATAATAAAAATAAAGCATCCACTAAAATACTAAAGCATTTTTTTTTTCTTTTTTAGAAAAAATAGATTATGGAACTGAAATATAGGCTGCAAACAACATTTATTTTAACTTTAAATGGCGTAGGGTATGTAGAAAGTGAGAAGAATGAGAATAAATTAGCCATATAAAGCCATGCAAAATAAGTTTAATTTAAAAAGCAGTCAAACAACAGCGATTTTCTTTGGTTTGTTTTATGAGTTTTATCAAGGCTGACTGGGTGCACTCTTGTTCTGTTATGGAAATGTATGCTTTATATTACTTTTAATGACTCTCATAAGATTAGATTGTTTTATTGACAAAAGGCAAATGAGAACTGCAGACACATTTGATCAAACCAGATACAGTAATTGCATACACACTTGGCATCAGCTGAACCATTCACAAAGAGACAGAATTTAACTCCTAGCTTATGTCACAATAATGAACGTGGTCTTATTCAGGAGTGAGCTTTTTAATACTCATTTCTGTAGGGATAGGGAAATTTAATTTCCATTCTTCCCCTCAGTCATTTCCACATCTTTTCAATTTTTTATTATTCTAATTAAAAGCTGAAGTTAAATATAGAGACTGTGAATGTGTGGCTACTGTGAGATACTATTATGTATGAGAGCAGGTCTGAATGAATGTCTTAAAAAACGAAAGAGTCTGAGCAAATTCTTAATCTGAAAAGTGTTGCGTATGTTAGTTGACTTTATTTTGTCAAGTTGTGCAGTCATGTGAAACTGAATTTTATTTAATTCCAATATCTTTCTATTAACCGCTTTATTAATCTTGTGAATGGAAAGCAGTCAAATTAAACTTTTATTCATCACTTTCCAGTTCTCCTCCCATTCTTTCCTCCCATTTACCAATAAAGAATGTTAACTCTGTCATAAGCCTTATTGCTCCTAGTATAAATCAATTTTCATATTCCCCAACTTATTTTGACACCAGTGTACTATCATATTGCTATAAATTTGGAGGCAAAATAACACTTCTGTCTGAACCAATCTCACAGTTTGTATTATCCACTCATATTTCATTCTCATATTTTCATTTTATAACTCATTTAGGGGGCACAGTTGAGGACCTCTTACAATTTGCACAAAATACACAAAACCTTAGTTTGTCAGACAAACTCTGACATGTTCCTTCCACATTTTAAAAATTGCATCTCAAATTTAAATTATAATTATCAATAAATTATTGTCTATTTTAATCTTGTTAATTGATTAAGGCTTACTTCTATCCTATCAGATCGTGCACCTTCTTTTAAAGCTGTCAATTGGGAAAGATTATATTTTTAAGCCAGATATACCTTACTTCCTTCCTTCCTCCCTTCCTTCCCTATTAGTCCTGGCTGATCTTCAACTATATAGATTATACTAAAAGCCTCCCTTTACATTTATGTCTGTTTCTTACGGCACCATATAAAGAGTCAGAGTGAGGCTGCAGTCCAAGCATCAGCTTGGGTGCACGTGGGCAGCACAGTTTCCCTGGGTCTCAAAGCCCTGATGTGTCAGCCTACATAATCAGTATAGGGCTCCACCTGTTCTTAGACAAATGAGCTGACAAACCTCTTGTCGTCCTCATTTTCCGAAAGGAACTTAGAGGGAAATTAAAAAAGTAGGGGAAGAGAAAAGCAGAGGAAAAGAGAACAACCTCTGCAGTTGGGTTTTATATAACCTATATAGAAAGACCTAAATGTGACACATGCTGCTGGAGCACTGTATGGAGATGAGGCTAAGGTTAGGATCTGCAGCTACTGCCAACTTCCTGTTCCTATAATTAACTGGGCAGAGGTAAAGAGAACAAAGAGTTATAAAAAAGTAAAAGCAGTCATACTTGATACTGACAAGCTACTGTCAGAGGACAGCAGTCAAAAAGTTTTTCTTGTATTAAGACAGTGGCCCTCAATAATGCACCGCTGATGCACCATATATTTAGTTGTATTACACAATTAGAAACACAAAGGCTTTTCACTGTGCTTGACCCTGGGTTATTGTCTTTCTAAACCCCACTTTTAACCTGTAACATCTGCATCTGCCATCCATTCCTGTTGCCAGATGCCAGAGGGAGCTATCTCCTGAATACTGAATATCTTCTCGAATAACTTCCTGTTCCTACCTATTATAAGCCATGTTGTTTGTACAACATGTTGCGAAGTATTGCCAGTATTACCCTGTTTTTTGCCACCAAAAATTTTGGATTGCTGATTTGGATTAGTTTGCTGTCTGCACTGCTTTGTTATCGACACTTTGTTTGTTTGTTGACCATGCTTCTTGCCCAGATTCTAGCTTTGTTTGTACTGCTGTGCTGAATAAAACACCACGCACACATTCAAATACTCAACCAAGTCAATCATCGTTATATAACCCCGGGTAGAGGAATGATTCACACTTGTAATTTAGAAGCAGGGTTAGGCCTAGAGGTCTAGGGACGTGTTTTTTTTAAATTAACTTATTTTAACTTGAATGCAGGATGCTGAAAAAGACATGAGACGCTAGTTAAATACATCCGTCTAGTGTGTGTTTACATTGAATGGAAAAACACGTTCTGTTTGAACAAGGCCTTAGAATGTTAGGGCTAGGTGCTTATCAACTAGCAACTAGAAAACATCACAACTGGAGTGAAAAAGAGACAGTTTCATTCTTATCTTTATAGTCTGAAAGTATGATGCACAATGCTAGAGCTTTTATGTAAACATATTGCACGCGGTGTTTGTTCAGTCAGTAACCCTGACACCATAAATATGTCAATAAAAACGTTAATCCAGTGTTTAGTAATGTAGAGTGTGAAACATCAGCTTATGAATACCTAGGATTATTATTAACTCATCATAAATTATGAGCAGTGTGAAATGTGAAACAAGATAACCCAGGATTCCATACCGGCTCCTTATGACCGGGGGAGTGGCACATGCAAATTCCATTCGCCAATTTTTATTGTCCTTTTCTCAAAGTATCAGAGGTGATTAGGGTTCCAAAATATGACCCCTAGTGTCAGTCATCATCACTGTCACGATCCCTGCCTTTGTTCCCTCAGTCTCTCATGGACTCTTATGTGTCTCCATTGTTGTTTGTTCACCAAATGTTTCCCTGCTGCTCTGTTCCCTTGTTTGTTTCCATGGACACTCATTAACCCCACCCACTCATTACCTTATTAAGCTTGTTTCCCTGTGTACAAGTAGTGCTTGTGTCTTACTTGTGCTTGGTCAGCCATTGTATCTTGCTGTAACTTTCTCCTGCTTTGTGTTTCTTGATTTACCCTGTGTATTGTTTCTCTTGTGGGTTTTACCAATAAATCCAGCTCTGCGTGAGTGCCCTGAATGCCCATTTGTTACAGTCACTATGTCTCACCATGCGAGAGCACATCCGCTGCACGATTGAGTTTGCTGGGATGTGAGTGGCCCTAAGTGATTTCAGTGGTTGACTCCAGAGGAAGAGATGGCGGGCAAGTTGGGATATGCATAGCAAGCATAAAATGCCTTGGCAGCTTATAAACACTACTACTGCTGCTGTGTTGTCCATCCGGACCTCCACAGGGCCAGCAATTTTGCCACCAACTCAAGGCAGCTGATGTGCCACTGCAGTCAAGGTCCCATCCAGGAGTCCGATGCTGCGTGCCCATTGCACACGGCACCCCAGCCAGTCTTGGATGCATCTGTTGTGACAACAACATGCCTGGGCACTTGAAGAGTTCATTTGCAAAAAAACGATAAATGCCACTTTTAAAAAAATCAACTGAGTGCTGTGGATTATTCTACACATATAACACGTTCTGAACCCTAAAAACGTTTTGTCAGAAAAGCAGATATTGTCCACTGTCAAGGCATCGCGAGTTCACATTTTACAGCAGAGACCAACGACCGTTCTTGTTATTTGTGTACAGAAACCAATAAGTCCGTTTTAGCGAATCAGCGTGCAGTATTCAGATCAGGCGACAAGTCACTTCAAAAAGACGAGCTAGGTGAGGGGAGTTGCGTCAAAGCTGACTAAAAGTGATCGAGGATTTATCATTTTGATTGAAATGACTTGGAAAGCACAATAAAAAACATGATTTATGAGAATGAATAAAAACAGAGTTATCAGTTTTTGCAAATGAACTCTTCACTTGTTCTAGTGAGACCTCTGCCCATAGAAATGCAAGGTCTGTTCAAGGGCTTAATAAGCAATGTCAAATCGGTGTGATGGCCTTGCGATGTGTGCTACTTCACCATTCCCGACTTGGGACTCGAGTCTGCCAATGCTGAAGCAGTCTCATTGTTACATGTACATGTATGTCCAACTGTGTTGGTATGTCTGTTCTGGACTCTGTTTTGATTCATTCACATACTCTTTGTTTGGTTTTTTTCCCGCCACTCCTTTGTCTCCCTAGTCCCTCATTATTAGTTCATTCCAATCAGCTGTGTGTAATTAATTAGTCGTGTTTGCTCCCCTGTGTTCCTGTTATTTAAGCCCTGTGTTTCATTCAGTCCTTGTCTGGCTTTGTTTGTAGTTTACTGGCTTTTGTGTGTACTCTCTCTTGGATACTCTTGTATTATTAAAAGTTAAGTTATATATGTTAAAAGGACTTCCTTCCCTTGTGCACTTCTTCCCTGGACACAACACGTGACACTCATATGCATCAACCGCCACCAAGGACACCACATGCCCCAGGAGCCTCTGAAATGGTTTCATTGGAACCGCTGAATGTCTTAAGGGAGTTCAGCACCGACTGAGTGCACTCTGTCATAGTGACTGAGTCCAACAACATCTCAAGAAAAGAGATGCTCAACACAGGGAGAGCTTGCTATTTTCTCAGTTGACCTTAAGCCCCAAATGGCTGAGACGTCTGAGCACCAGTTCCCTGTACACACAACAATCTTAAGAGATCAGCCAGTCGTCGAGATAGTTGAGAATGCGAATGTCCTCTTCCCTTAATGGGGCAAGGACAGTCATTTTGACTTTCATGAGGATGCAAGGTGACAGGGAAGCTGCCCGGAAGGGAGGACCTAGTCCTGGTATGCTTGACTCTCAAAAGCAAACTGAAGAAACAATCTGTGCTGAGGCAAAATTGCGACCACATGTTGCACTTCATGTTACGGATTTACTTTATGTTGGAAGAGGCACTGGCGCAATCACTTGCATTTTTTCCTGATAACGACAAACATAACTTTTATTTGTGTACAGTCGCAATAACAACACAACAAACAGTGCTTTCTGTCTCTGTGAACTTCTTTCTGAACCGTGTCATAAAAAGGAATTAAAACCCATTGTATACTTGCCTCACATACATGAAAAGAAATATTCTCTGGTAATGTCATCTGAATGAAACCAGTGAATGGTACAATCTTTCCCGTCATAGCTCATCATTTGTTATATGGTCACACCCACGTGCACCGCAAGCTATTCATTCAGTAATCATTATCATTCATCGCCCCCAACACCTTGATAAACAAAGCATCAAGCCTCATTAGGTTCATCTACTTGTCCAGTCTGGAAGAAGACACGCTGAGAGTAATAAGCCTTGAATTTACCTCAGAAGAATAGGATATGATGTGCGGCTTGATCCACCGGAGGATGTCATTTCTGACGAGTCAGTCATTTATTCTCACTTACCTTAGTCAACGACTTATTGCCCTTCTGAAAAATCCAGCAGTGCTTTTAATTTTAATTGTTTAATAAAGAAAAATGCATGTTGGTTTTTACATGCTTACTGATACACAGTAATATCCTCAATGTTAAAAAAACACTGCTCAGTTTTCTTATGGTCCGAATCTATAGAGATTAAAGTAACATTGAAGCAATGTTGCAGTTAGTGAAATAAAGAAAAAAGAAAATAGACAGCACAACAACTACAACTGACTCACAGCCTTAGATTAAATCAACAGCAAATAAAATCAGGATCTCACCAGAAAATGATTATACAACTCCAAAAACAGCCTTACCATGTTTACCTATTATAAACCAGTTTGTCTTTATTTCTTTTATATGGTACATGTACAAATATGGTTGCTGAGCGAAGTCGGTCACCGAACACAGTTCCTGCATCTATTCCGGCTCCGGACCGACCAGCATGCCAGGTGGAATCAGCCTGTCCAGCGGCACTGTGAGCCTAAATGCACTGATATTGAACTGATTTTTTTTTTTTTTTTTTTTTTTTTTTGTGCAATCCACTAAGTAAAATTCCCTATAAGTGTAACTTACTTTGTCAATGAACCTGAATTAAAGGAATGAAAGTGTTTAGCTGCTCTGCTCTCAGAAAGTAATTACATTCTGATAATCTTCTCTCAGTAGTGGAAATCACATCAAATGTGTTTGTTTTAGAAAGAGCAAATTGAGTTTGGATTAAATGTGTTGTATGTCCTGGCAAAGCATCTTGGTAGCACTGCACACTGACTGATGTCAGCATCTTTTCTTTAGACCTGTGTGGTCTCAGATCTAAGTTTGGATTCCTGTTACAATGTGTCAGCCTGCCAAGCCATTAGTCGTGGTAGTATCAAGCTCTGGTGAATAATGTGATGTTCTGCCCATGCTGTCAGTTAAGAGGACATTTTAATGTAAGCTTTTCGTTCACCACACAAACACAGAAAAACTACCCCTGCATTTAAAAGGTGGTCTCTTTCAGCTTAAATGAAATCGGGGCACTGACGGTGCATTTTGCTTCAAGTTACGCATCAAATGTTTTTAATGCTCTTCTTGTTTTCATGCACATCCTAAAATCTCTATGGGGAAGTGCTTCTTTGGCTTTGCCTTTTACAGCATGTAATTAAACCTGCTGCATCTTTAATTAGAAGTGATTTGTTTCTTCAAGGGGTGCTCGCATGTGTACATGCAGTTAGACAAAGAAATCAGGAGGCTGCCAGTCTTTGATCATATTCTAATCTTAATCTAGTTTAAGCAAAGGCCTGATGCCATTTTTCCATACCAATCCACAGGAAAGGGCCCCCTTACACCAAACCAATGGGGGTTATATAACCAAAGGTTTTTTAAATTCAAAGCATTCAGATTCAATCACAGTTTACCACTATGTTGGGGTTTAGGACCCAACCATATGTCAGTAACCTGTCAGGGTGATGACAAGATTGCACCATTTCTGTCCACTGAGTCGAGATTGCAATCAATATTTTGGAGTACGCTGGGGTCTTTCTATATCATTGCTTTCGGTGAATTGTTCCCTGAATGTTCAATGTCTTTCTTTACAAACAAACTATGGTTTCAATTTCTTTGTTCTAGTGCTTTGCAGAATATATTCTTTGAAAACTGGATTTGCATGATTGTATATTCACAAATGATTAGAGCAGACTTGGTCAAAATGAAGGCACACAGTAAAAATATTCTGAGATCAAGTAAATAATGTTAAAAAAATATCCAAAGATTTACTTTGTTATTATATATATAATTTTTTTAAAATTCTTTGAAACAACATATGGAGAAAAATAGTAAGCTAAACATTTTACTAATTTGTTCCCTCGATTTATAAATCATGCGCACGATTTACTAATTCGAAGGAATTGCTAAATTACTAAATTGAGGGAACGAATTAGTAAATTGTGCGCATGAGCTGGATGCATTTTCTTTTACAGGCCTACTGTATACAAAATTTGTTTTCATTTGGCCTCTTCCCAGCATGCACTAGGGCATGAATTACAGTTACTTTGTTTAACTGCTTGGAAATTTACATTTCTATTGATTTTGTTATCATGTTTTGTCTTGTGATGTCCAAATGTGTTTGTTCCTCTGTTAAAATGATCAGTTAGTTACTTGTCACCCTTGTCACAACTAATGTATCAAGTGTTGAGGTCTAGTGCTTTCAGGTATGTTTTGCTTTTTTTTTTTTTTCATGTGATGCTGTCATTTGTTCTCCATGGCATATTTCTTAGAACCTAAAATTATGTAAAACAAGAGACATGCAAACTGTCACCTTCATTTTTTCTTACCTTTGTTGAACACCTAATTTTAGGTGACAGTGTAGATGTGTTATTTATGATAGAAATTTTAGAATGTTTAGATTGGTTTTACTTCTCTCTCTTGAAAACACAGATGCACGACCATCTGATTAGGACAGACAGCGGTGATGAAGCAATACTGATGTGACGGAATAAAAATCAAGAAATTAGCATTTCATGTCTGTCAGAAACATCTTCATGCATTAACCATCACTCTCCTTTGTTTCTAACCTCACAGTATTATATAAACATTTTAAAATCGCTGTCTTTGAACTTTGGCTTCAAATATTTATTGAAGTGTCCTTTACATTATTGACCATGTGCCTTTTGTAACTTTCTAGATTACTAATGCTCTTTCTATAGCTCATTCTGTTCAAAGTAAGCAATCTCTTCCACTCAATCTCTCCATATTTTTTATTTATTTATTTTTATTTTTTCAGTATTTTTTTTTTTTTCAAAACCACTTGCCAATATACGGTTATCAGGGCAGCCACAGATTGCTTTCATTTACCCTGAATGGACCTTTTTCACCACAGCTGGTGTATCTTTCAAGGATAGCAGCAGTATCGGATGAGATGATGCTGTGTTTGTGAGAACAATATCTGAGATTGTGGGATTCTCGCTCCATCAATCAATGAGGTCACTGAGAAATAAGACTCAGACTTTTCTGAGACCTGGGATGTGGCTATTTGGTGTGATGCCATGGAATATCACAACATTTCTACTGTTTATTTAAGAGAATCCTCGACTTCGAGGAAGCATGAAAATGAACTGACTTTTGGAGAATGACAGATTAATTGAACAGCACGAAAACTCTTAAAATTAAAGAAAAATTCAATTTTTCTGACAATTCAAATCAATGTTTAAGTTGGTGTGTCAGAGTCATGTGTCTGTTTATCTGTTCCCCAGTCCGGTCATTAGTCACGTGTTCCTTGTTTTGAGTTCCAGTCCTGTGTTTGTCACGTGGTCTTTGTTTTGGGTTTCTGTTTGTCATTGTCACCATTAGTTCATTTACGTCAGCTGTGTCTTGTTAGTGATTATGTCTGTCACCTGTGCCCCGCTCATTATCCTCTTGTCTTCATGTGTATTTATACCCTCTATTTCTGTCCAGTCCTTGTTTGCCGTTATCGGTACTTGGAGGGTTCACGTGGTTTCCTGTATCCTGTTTGTATCTGATCCCGTGTGAGATTAAACTACTTTAAGTCAGTCTTCATGCTCTGTGCGTTTCTTCCTGCAACCGCACCCTGTGACATTTTCTATGTTTATACATTTTAATCTTAATGCAACCCATTGCTCAATGCAACAGATTACTTGTTATGTTTTATTGCTAACATTAATACCAGATATTCTGCCATATTCTAAAGGGATTGCCAATTGATATTCTCAATTCAATACAAAATCAACATAAAAAAAATAGGATTTTAACAAAGAGCCTCATGGCCCCTGAGAACAAGAGACTGCAAGAGCCACATGTGGACTCATTCAGCGAAAGCTAGTTAATACTCCTTTAAAGGCCAGACTTCCAATGTTCCTCTTCCCAAAACCCCTATTATCA
Organism: Zacco platypus; assembly: GCA_038088235.1. Lineage (NCBI taxonomy): Eukaryota > Metazoa > Chordata > Actinopteri > Cypriniformes > Xenocyprididae > Zacco > Zacco platypus. The sequence goes on along the minus strand of CM076075.1, from coordinate 20,381,383 downwards.
TCTCACTTTCATTCCCTCGCTGCCAATAGTCAACTGAAAATGCGATTTCAATTAAATCTGTCCTCTCCTCATATTACCACCTCTACTGTGTTGTCTCCCCAGATTAGCGTTTATTTGCATCTTTGTGCATTTTTGTCTTGACTCCAGTGTGTCTAAAATGGAAACCGTGCTGTTGGTTTAACAAATCAGTGTTTTGGAAGCCACATATTATACCTGTTATGATTTATCTGCTCATAAAGGCTTACTACTTGTCAGCTGCAGATTTGTGCAAATTACATGCAGGATATTGCATATGGAGAGAGTAATTTGTTTGTTTAAGTATTTCATTCATTATGTATATTTGCTGTTGATGAGGTTACCAATCTTTGCTTAAAGGATTAGTTCAGCCAAAAAAATGAAAACTCTGTCACTGATTACTCATCCGAATGTCGTTCTAAACCCATAAGACCTTTGTTCATCTTCAGAACAAAAATTAAGATTTTTTAATGAAATCGGAGTCTTCTGGCCTCCAATAGACTGCAACACAATTACCACATTCAAGGCAGAAAGGTTAAAAATAGTCCATGTGACTGCAGTGGTTCAGCCTTAATGATATGGAGCGACGAGAATACTTTAAACAAACTCTAAAACAAAGAAAAATAACAACTTTATTCAACAATTTTTTCACTTCCATTTCAGTCTCCTATACTGATCACATAGTACACAAAGTACACAGTACACCTCCCCCCCCCCCAAAAAAAAAAAACCTTCCAGGTTTTACATCAGAACGTCGGCCAGAAGGGTCATGGATTTCATCAAAGATATCTCAACCTGTGTTCCGAAGATGAACGAAGGGCTTTTGGGTTTGGAACGATATGAGGGTGAGAAATTACTGACAGAATTTTCATTTTTGAGTGAACTAACCATTTAAGGGTAGAAACTCTTTTCGGCCATTTATGAGAAAACAATGGTGGCCGAGAGAGCTCAACACACTTCATCAGTTTGACAACACATGAGCTGTGAATACTCACAATGCAACCAAATTCAGAAATGTGCCACTGATACGATCAGAATGTTAAAATAAACACTGTCATTGACAACGACTGATGTGTATACATTGAACAATAAGTGGTCCCAGCCAGCTTCATCACTTGCTGGGTCTCTCCTTGAAACATTTCTGTCGTGGCCTGTGCTATTTGCAGAACGTTTCTGTATTTGGTTTCGTTGTGAGTATTTGCAGTACGTATCTTGTCAAACGAATGAAGAGGATAATATGCTGGTGTTTTTTTTTTTGTATGTATTTTCTTCAGTTGCATCAAGTTGAGCTCCATAGAAAACAGCCCAGCAGATTTAACAGTTCCTGCATCAATGAGACCTCTATTGACAGCAATATGACAGCAACACTTTCAAACGCCCAGAAAGGTACAAAAGACTTTTAAAACAGTTCGTGTGACTACAGTGGTTCAACCTTAATGTTATGAAGCAACAGAAATACTTTTGTGTGCCAAAAAACAAACAAATGTTAAAATATTTAGTAATGAGCATTTTTAAAACCCTGCTTCATGAAGCTTTGAAACTTTACAAATCTTTTGTTTCAAATCACTGGTTCGGAGCGTGTATCAAACTGCCAAAGTCACGTGAAACATTGAAATTTCGAAATATTTTGAGACACTTATGATGTAACGAAGCCTCGTTAACTGAAATTACGTGACTTTGGCGGTTTGATACACGCTCCGAACCACTGATTCCAAACTTGCAAATTGTATTGACATATCTTAAAATATGTCCGTGCCATTGCTTTGGCTCAAGATATACACCAGTAATGTTTTTTTTATAGTGAACATTTATAAAATACTGTCTTTGGCTAAGCCTTGTCTGTGAAACCGGGCCTAAGCATATAACTACAGCATTTCCGGTATAACTTTTTCCGGTTTAATTTGGTTTAGCTTGAAATTTGAAAAATCACTGAAAAAAAATAAATTATTAAACAATTGTGTATTTTCCATCTAAATTTACAGGAAATGAAAGCTCTAGCTCTAGCGCAAGTTCTGCTAGGAAGACTCAAATGTTACGTCACTATTAGCTTAGATCTAACCAATCAGTATCCAACACTTGGAGTATATAAGATCGGTTCTTACACACGTCTGAGTTCGCAGATGCAGACGTCAACCTCCATCCTCCCCACCCCCACCACCAGGGTTGTCCCTGCCCATACCTCCGCCCCTGCCTTCATCTTCAGGCAGGAAATGCAGAGTCCGCAACCCCCAGGTTCTAAACTACAGAAGGGGCCTACGCCAAAGAATTTTATCTTACCATATTTTGCTCACTAATTGTTAATAAATATCATTGTCACGTTCTCTTGCCTCCCGAGTCATTCTGGTAGAACTGTCTCTCTGGGATACTTCTTGTTCCTGAGGTGGTCTGGAATTAATTTTACAATAAAATCAAATGGACTGATGCAACCATTAAGTTGCTTTTGTTTATGTTTATGATTAATTTCACTCATTGTTATTTAGCTCACCTGAGTCTTTTATACAGACAAATGTGACTGAAAACTATTGAAATGCACACCTCGCCAGCATTTATTAAGTAAGTCAAGCATGTAAACAGCCAGTGTGTTTGTGTTTAGAGAGCAGTTTAGAAGAGGGTTGTATATGTGTACCAGATGAGCGAAGGTTTAATGAGATTGGGCTTTAGCTGAGAATGAATGAGACTCGGGGGACATAACTTAAGCTTTATGCTCGAAGAAGATGAGGCCTGGCTTTTACACTAATATGATGCATACATGCCAGCAATTCTGGCAGCTGAAGCTGTTTAGCATTGATAGGGAACAGGATGTTCTCCTGTTCTTAAGGAAATTCCAGGAAGCAGAAACAGCTTATTTATGTGTTTTGTGCTGAATTTGAATCTTGTTTGCAAATTGCAATATCTGCTGGTCACATACTCTTGAACGAATGCAGTTCTTCGATGTGTAATAATGCAAAGGTTAGGGCTCTGCAACGCTAAACTTGTTTTCGCTTTGATGGATCGTCCTTTTAGAATGAATCTCTTGTGTTGTTGAAGATGCTGTGGATAAAAGTGTCTGCTAAATTAATACATGTAAAAGTAACTTTTCATTGTTGACTGCAGATTTTCTGGTAAGCTGTTTTGACTAGGGTTAACAAACGTCACACTCTCTCTTTAAAACTTGAGGTTATGGCCATTGTGTTCGCTTTCATTGAATTTTTTTTTATTTTTTTTGCTAAAACTAATGGTCGTGAGAAAATATTCCATCATTTTGAGGTTAGTATACCCTGGGAGCCCCTTAGCAGCTCTGAGCAACTGAAATTTTTCATCGACCAGAAACAGCAGAGCAGTGGTCAAAATTGACTGTTCAGGAAATTAAAACCAGGTTCATTTGAGGGCAATGATTTTTCACTGTAACATAAGATTGGTATCCTTAATTTAACTCACTGTCTTATTGTGGTTAAGTAAGCTCCGGTGAATGCTTTGGCTAATTGCTTTGGCTGTGCTGCTGTTTTGAGAACAGCAGAGGATATTCATCACAAGGCTTATCAAATTAAAGTTAAGATAAAGCAAATAACATAAAGCAATTGTAAACACAATGTCCTTAATCAGAGATAGACAAAAGACAGAGAGATAGAGAATACAAAAATTTGCTAATATATGAGTGAAATGGGTGATTCTTCAGGTAGGGCACTTTGATACCAGAAAATTTTAAAATAAAAAACTTCTTGAAATTATGTAATCTTTGTCCAATATATATTCCTATATATATATATATATATATATATATATATATATATATATATATATATATATATATGTGTGTGTGTGTGTGTGTGTGTGTATGTGTATATGTACTGTATGTCAATCTGTCCTTGTGGACAAATGTGGTTCTTTTATTTTCTTTTCTTTATTTTTTAAAAAAACCTTTAAAATAATTCTGTGCTTCTGTGCAAGAGAAAAGTACCTCTAATTGAAGAATCACTTCAAAGTACAATAAAATGTACTTTCAAAATTCAAATTACATCACATCAATGACTATTAAGTAGATCTTAAGTAGAAATAGCAGAATGTTTGATTACAGTAAACTAGCATCAGTGCTCCTTTGAAATTTGAACTTAAAACACCACTTAGGTAATTGGAGACTAGACAGACAGAGGAAATAGAGCTAGATCATAAATGACAAAGGGGTGAAAGTATTGTAGAGGTCTCCAGTACCCCCAGGACCCCCCATCAGTTATAGGCCTGTGGGATGCCTGTCCAGAACTCAAACTAATTTTACCATCCAAAAGTGTAATCCCTCTTCTCCTGCACCCAGTGACACTGGGCTCCTCAGAGGGGAATAGTCTTTCACTATAAAGCAGTATGTTGCCCATTAAATGTGGTTTTTCACAGGGGCTATTTACTTTGATCTCTGGATTCATTAGTATGTGTGTTGGAGTTCATATTGTATGTGTCACTCTGTTTTTCTCAGTCGCTGAGCTGTTGAACAGGGTGCTAAAGTGCTTAAATTAGTGATGTCATGATAATTACACCAGTGTTTTATGTTTTGACTTGTACAGCTATTCTATCTATCTATCTATCTATCTAAAGTGTGGGGTCAGTAAGTTAAAAAAAAAAAAAAAATTATATATATATATATATATATATAAAGTAAATTATAAGTAAAGACACTTATAATGTTACAAGAGCTTTTTCTTGAGCACCAAAGATGCATACTAGAATGATTTCTGAAGGATCATATGACCCTGGAGTGATGGCTGCTGAAAATCCAGCTTTGCCATCTCCGAAATAAATTACATTTTGCTATATATTAAAATAGAAAACACTCATCTTAAATTGTAATAAGACAAATCCTTTTACAGTCCACTCTTTTCTAGGGTCCTTAAGGTCAAAGGGTGATGAAGTCAACAAGTTCTTTGTCAGTCAACACGTGTTTCTTCTTGTTCTTTGTGAGCTTCTGAAACAGACATAAAAGCTTCCTGCTGGGTCACACAAAAACATGCATGTAGCCACATGTGTAAAAAAGTATGACCACAGATGATGCACACATGCTCCAACAATGCAATCTAAACAAATATATAATTTTTGTGTATTTAGATCCACTAACACATATGGATATGTCTATGGACAGTTTTTAGAGGAAGGTAGAGGCAGGCTAGATGCTGTTGGAGTCTTTTGGGACACGTAAGAGTGCAAAAAACTATGAACATGAATGACCTCCTTAGGCCTAATGTGAGTTGGGAAAGAATTGACTGTAATGTATTTTGGGCCTGATTAACAGATGGAAAACAGATGCAAGGCTAAATTAATGACATGCAGAGGCAAAGGACGAGAGCAGACATTATTTGATGTAACCCATCAACCATTTCATCAGAGAGATATTTTTTTATCTTCTGCAGCCAATTCAAGCTTTCAAGTCGAGTCACATTTAAGACTCTTCTCTTTTTCATATATTCATAAATATGTTCTGTCAGTTAAAGCTACATAGCTTTTATTAATGAGCAAGTATATTAAAAATGCATACTCCAAACAGTGTTTTGCCTTACCCCGATTCACTTCGCAAGTCTATAATAATGATATAATTAGAAAAATAAGATATATTTATTATTATTATTCCCTTATTTTATTACGGTATTAACCTTATTCATCTGTGCATGTTTACATCATATCCATAAATAAAAAAAAGATGGTCTGGCTACTACAGCACATGACTTATGTATCTACACTGTTAAAAATTACCTGTAGATTTTACAGTATAATACTGGCAGCAGGGTTGCCAGCCAGTTACTGTAATTTTTAAAGTAGCTATACTGTAATTTAATTTACAGAATTTTACTGTATTCTTTGATCAACTTTTTTTTTTTAAATTTGCTGCATTTTTTAATTAAATAAGTCACTTACCACAGTTGTAGACCACTCTCTCTTGCTGCTACCCGAATCTCAACCGTTGAAAATCCCACAATGCCTCTTTATGTTTGATATTTACAGCAATATCCTGTAATTTTGAGTCAAACCGCCACGCCCCCCAGAATGCATTGCAGTTTACAGAAATATGCTGTATTATTAAGAATACAGCCATCTGCTTTAAATATTTCTGTAATTTTTACAGCAATTCATTACAGTGTGAGCAGTTTTATGCGTCATTCACTAGAGGGTCAAAAGTTATATGGTGTAGCTTTACATTTCACCACTACAACTAAATAATTTTGTCCACTTAACAATGAATGTGACATCACCATAAAGATTGTAAATGCAGCTGTATTTATATTTCTTGATAATTATTACATACTTAGATGTATTCCAGTGATGGTTTTATTTGGTGCACGCATGATTTACAGTAGCTATACAATTATTGTACACAACTGGATAGATGGCAGTGCGATGTGACTGGAGGGAGTCATGAATCAGCCTCTGATCTGAGACGAAAGGCAGAATGCTTGTATTAAATTGTCTTCAAGAAGCTTTCAATTATACAGTGATGAAAATTATAGATTTGCCTTTCAAACCAACTTTAACAAACTGCACTAAAACTACAGTAACATCATAATCTAGTTTGGACCCCCTGTAAAATGCCACTGCGAAGAAATTCACAAATGTCTAGAAGGAACAACCATGAAAGGCTGCTCACATGGTTTCAATAAGATCAGCTCTCCATTGAGATCAGATGAGGACAGCAAATGAAGACCTTTAGATTTTAAACAAATCTTCTGAAACCTAAATAGATTATTACTTTGCATTCTTATCAGAATATCAAACTGAATCTTTTAATGTGTCATCCATCTGTTGCTTCTAGGTATTTTAAAGCACTTCTGCATTTGCAGTTGCTACATTAATATGAGCACAATTTAAGCTTTTTTAAAGACGCTGTTGGTTAATCTTTCATTATTAATTCATATTATAGTAAGTCTTTGTTTTTTAATTCTTTGAAAATCAGTTGGATCCCTGAGATTCTGACTGCATCATTTCTGCTTGAAAACTCTCAATGCAAGTAAAAAAAAAGATCATTATTGTTATTTCCCCAGTGAGCAATTCAGGTTGCTCTGTGTATCACTTACTTAAACCACTATAATGGCTGGGTTGGTTAACTTTCCAAGCAAATCATTGCCATATGACACAGTGGCCATATCGTTGCAAGGTGGGCAGCTTTTGGTGCAGGGTATAAAGTTTCATTGCTGTTATTGAGTATTTAATCTGAAGGTTCACATGTGTGTCTGTTTAAACAATGACCCTGTCATCAAGGGCTGGACGACACGTAACTCTTTCTGTTAGACTGTCTGTGATGATGAGGGTTACTCTCTGGAAAAGGTTTGATTTAGCATGACTTAGAGTAGTGATCTACTGTACACAAGAACAGTTGAGCCCTCTCACAGTGTAATGTAGCATAAAGGGTTAGTTCACCCAAAAATTACATTTCTGTCATTAAGTACTCACCCTCATGTCGTTCAGAACACAAATTAAGATATTTTTGATGAAATCCAAGAGTTTTTTTTTTCTTCTCCCATATAAAGCAACAAAATTACCACATTCAAGGTCCAGAAAAGTAGTAAAGGCATCATTAAAATAGTCAACTTTACTACAGCGCTTCAACCTTAATGTTATGAGGAAAATACTTACGCAACAACGTAAGTATGTGCATACGTGTGCAACAACAAAACAAAAATAATGACTTTATTCAGCAATTTCCTCTCTATCCTGTCATTCACCTACGCAGTTTATGTTGAAGACACATTGCAGAGCTTCTGTGTTCTATATCAGAACACTGAGGTCCTGCGTCAGCATCACAAGCATGTGTCGTGTTGCTCACGTGTACAGCGTCGGCCAATACTGAGCTGGTATTCAGACGTAAACACAGAAACTCTGCATTCACTGCATCAACTGCGTAGACTAACAGGGTAAAGAAGAAATTATTGAATAAAGTTGTTATATTTGTTTTGTTTTTATGCACAAAAATTATTCTCGACAATTCCTAACATTGTGGTTGAACCACTGTAGTCATGTTGACTTCTCTGGACCTTGAATGTGGTCATTTTGTTACTTTTAAGGGAGATAAAAACGTCTTGGATTTCATAAAAAATATCTTAATTTGTGTTTCAAAGATGAACAAAGGTCTTGCGGGTTTGGAATGACATAAGGATGAGTAATTAATGACAGAAATTTCATTTTGGGGTGAACTAACCCTATAATTTTAAGATAAACACAACATCACTGATTTACAAAATGATGTAAATAAAAGATACATTTGCTGAAGAAAATGATTGTTTCTCTCTATTGTAAAACTGTACCACAACTCTAGGGTGATCTGTATGGTTGCTTGGGCCGCCAAGTGAGAATGAGATCCCTTAGAAAACTTTTAATATGAGCAAAAGTAATAGTGACACTTGATTTAACAAAACTCTCCAATACATTAGGATCAGTCTATGCATTTGTATTCTTTAAGAGGTTGAGTATTGTGCAGGAAGTATCTGTGTGTCTCTATTTAAGAATATGAGAAGGTGATTTTGAACAACCACAGCTTCAGGCCGAAAAATAAACAATAGACAAACGATAGCAAGAGACAACTAGAAGCAGAACTAGAAGACGAGTAAAACTCTAGTCTCTCTTTGACTTCATGCTCTATATAAGAGCAGATACTAGTGTTTTCTGATTGCTTCCACATGCTGCTATACACACAGAGATGGGGAGCAGACTTTCAATGTGTGCGTGTTCATACGAATGTGCCTGTTAAGAGAGGTCTCTGAGACTCTATTAGTCTCATGCTATGTCGCAGGCAGCTTGGACGTCTGGTGGCTTCATCTGTTTTGACCTATTGGGATGAAACAATTTGCTTGCTTTATTTGGAGATTTCTCTTATGCAGCTGCCAAGGCATGTGGGAATTGTCTAAATGCGTTAGCCTGCCGTTTGGCACTAGGATTTTGATTGCAGTGTTGAATTGTGACTCATTTTACAGTCAGCATCAGGTTGACAAAAGGGAATAGATATATTTAATAATTGAATATGACTGTATTCCCATTGGCTGCAGTTTAAATGCAAAGAATGTTCTTGTATAGCTAGTGTCATAGCTCTTCAGAGGGATAGGAAGACATTGATCTGTGGGTTCAAATCATACATTCATTTTCCTTCAAATGGAGACAGACTATAGATCTGAAATAAAAGCAGGCAGTAATTTGTAAGCCAATCCAGAGGTCAATTTGACCTCATCATTATTGTGCCCTAAACAGCGCAACATCATTAATAATAATAGATGTTCCAGGCAGTGACTGAATTTTTGAATAATACTTGATGAATAGTTTTTTTTATGTAACTTCTCTTTGCCTTTAATTCAAAGCCATTTTATTTAAATCAAAAACAAGAATGTTCTTTGGAAAATATTGCATTTTATTCTACTTTTTAATGCAGATCTCAAAAAGAGGAATGTATTAGAAATTATGACATTGAAATGACAGACGACGAACAAAGAAGCAAGGTCAATGTCAGACTTTATATGTCTTATGTGGTGTTTTTAATATGCTTTAAGACAAACCATGTGCAAATTCATATGTCAACACCACTGAGTATTTTCTCCTAGAAAATATGTCCCTGCATATTTTTCTGTTGATATGAAAAATCATGTAGTTTTATCAATATGGCGGGTGTATGATGTATATTACGATATTATGATGAACTATATGGCTTTCTCCATTGACGTTCTGAGTTGTTCAAAGCAATTGTAAGGAGATTCATAGCTAGAAGGCAGTTGTCTGACTCTCAGATGAACGGGAACATGGTTTGTGTGACATTTGCAACACATTATTGGCTGTTTGATAACATAGTCAAGCAAAAGGCTAATCATATTAATTACTGTTATGTGTCCGATGTTGTAAAGTCATCTCTGAGCTGTGTGAGCGTGTGGAGATGGGCCTAATTTGCATATTCATCATTGATCCAGGTATAATAAATGAGGCAAGGGTGTAGAGTTACATTCGAGCTATTTTAAGACATGAAGAATTTTTTTCACAGAAAAAAAAAAAATTTAAATATGTCATTTTGGTGATCAAAGATGAGTTGGGGGACTTTAAGGGTGTAATGTTATGTGATTAGACTTTTGGTAGGTTCAAAATATATATATAGCGTTTGAAGTTTGAGGCCAGTAACATTTTGAGATGTTTTTGAAAGAAGTCTCGGTTACACTTTATCTTAAGGTGTCATTGTTATAGTGTATATTTAAGTACTAAGTAATAATAATTAACTACATGTACTTACTATAGGGTTAGGGTTAGGTTGTTTGCGGTTTAGGTTTAGGCTTAATTGCATGTATTATGCATAATTTATAGTTATCACTACAGTAACTACATGAAACATATGTAACAATGACACTGTAAAATAAAATGTTACCAAAGTCTCTTATGCTCATCAAGGCTGCATTTATTAAATGCGATATAATAGTAAATCTTTTGATTAATTCAATGTGCCCTTAATGAAAAAAAAAAAAACTTTTTTACAAAACAAAATCTACTGGTCCCAAACTTTTGGACTACAGTGTATATTTTAAATATATTATTTGTAATTATATATTTTTTGAAAGACATGAAACAAAAAAACAGCTGTCATCCAACAATATGCATGGTGATTTCTAAAATGATTTGTTGTTTTAAAGTTCTTTTCCTTCAACTTTCATGAAGCCGAGAAGCATAACAGATTAGTCTCAGTTTGAACACCAGGACTTTATTTGTCATTAGTATGAAGCTGGAGAGTACATATAGCTTTGAGGAGTTAAGGAGTGTGTTTTGTCCACTTTTTGTGAGTTATTCTTCATTTTCGCAATAGCTGCAGTGAAAAAGAAAGTGGTTTCTGGATAATGATGTTAATTTAAAAAACTGTTGTGATCTGTGTTCATTAGCACCACTGTATATTGCAGTACATATATTGGAGAAACATTCCTGTGACATTTCAATGGGAAAAAGAATGCTGTACTGTAACTAGTTGAGTGTGTTTCTCATAGAGGTCAGACCAAAAAACCATGTGTACTGTGTTATGCATGAGATATTTGAGAAAAATAAATGAGTCTCTCTGCCCTTTGTTCAAAGGACCATTCTTATCTAATGTCTCCTTGTCCTACTGTGTGAGAAATTGCAGCGGATTCATAGTGCAATTACATTTTTCATTCCTCATTCGATGTGTTCCAGCTATCTTGTAAACTCTCTCTATTCTAATGGATTCTTTTTAGGAGGAATTACTGAATACATGGTTAAAATAATTTTGTATGGACCATATGGACCAAAGAACTTTTATTCACTTCACATCTGCGTTTCCAAAACTCATTTCACATTTTGACTGGTTATTTTGGTGGATGATGCTAATGGTTTTCTTTAAAAATCGTATTTATTTTGGGCACTGCAGTTTTATTTTTCTCGAAAACAACCTCAAAAAGATCACAATAACCAACAAATAATGATTAAATGAAACAAAATGAAAAACAACATATTGCTTTGTCCTTGTGACCTTTCCTGTCTGTATCTCAGATGTTAATTCAGAAAACTCATTACACTGGTAACGACAGACCAAATATCCTGTGGTTCTTCATTAAAGAATTGGTACCAACAATATAAAGTCTTGGCTTCAAACAATGTCTCGCGCCAGCCATTTCAAAGCCATATTTTCAATATTAAAATACTTTCTATTCCAGCTTAATATGCAGAGACAACTATAAATACCTAATTTGTATAATGTTCAAGCAGATTATTTTGCATGTGTTAAAAAAAAAAACTTTCCACCATAGTTCTCATTTGTCATTTCTCACCAATATCACATCTCACTAATAAAGAAGATCTCTTCCAAAGTGAGCATGGCTTCAGAACTAATCAATTTTTTCATATTTTTCAAATTTTACAAATAGCAACCAGCTTGACAGCCTCTTTTTGCTCTTTGCACTGTGAACATTCTTTAAACAATTTGCCTTTGTGTTACGAAATTAAGAAAGTCATACAGTGAATGAGTAAATGATGACAAATGTTTTATTGTCAGGTGACCACAATTATACCACAATGGATAATTTAGCTTAAAGTATAGCACATGTTATTTGAACCGATTTCCTTCAGCATAGACTAACTACTCAATTCTTGAATATGAAAAGTTATGCCTTTAATATATTCTACACCATCCCATGAGCATATAAATTATATGTTATAGTTTTCACTCCACTGCAGAACCGTGGTCTTTTCCATTAAGCGTAGGATGAAGTGAACCATTTGGCTGCTTGATGCTTGTGGAGCTAAAAGTAGATTCAAGGCATCATGATCTAACGAAGCCATCTGTAGCGACGAGGCACAGCGCTCATATCTCAGAGCTGTTCTTTGGCTGTCTAACACCGCTCATTATTGTTTGTATATACGCTACTGTATGTTTACGGTCTGTGATTATCCAAGCACAGCTGCCAAGGTACATCAGTGATGTCCAGATGGCTCAGACTCAGATGTTCACTGTCTTGTGCAAGCTGACTGTCATACGCCATGTGTGAAAATGATGGGTTGCTCATTCTTCATTTTCCTCTAGGGAAAAAGGTGATATTTAGATATTTTAACTTTTTCCTCTACAGCAAACAATGATACAATATACACAGAACATAATAACTCAAACGTAGTTTAGCAGGAACATTTAATCTAATCTTTTTTTTTCTGACGTGGCAAAATGGCTTTGTAATAATATTTAAGCCTGTTTATGCAGGACTTCCAAAAATGTTTTTAATTACTTTTCAAATCGGACATGAAAAATGGCTTGTGGCAGTAAGGGAGTAGATTGCGAAACTGAACGATTGAGGCTGATTCAAACCAGTTTGAGGCCGTGTTGTGCACTCTTTGACAGAGTCATTAACAAGAACTACACTGAAAAAAAAAGGAAAAGCAGTTTATTGAATTTACTGAAACGAAACACTTACAGTCTACTTAATAAATTTATGTTTGAGATGCAAACATAATTGTATTGTGTTGAGTCTAAATGAAATTTAACACAGTCATCAAACCATGATGGAATCACTTTGTAAGAAAATGTTCGAATTGAATCAGATTTCCAACAAATGGTGTTCACGTAAAATGTTTTTTTCTGCTGTTTGATTTACACAATAAAATTAGCTCATGTCGGACAATTACTTTGGATTTTCTTCTCAACTTGCTTCCATTGTGTACAATTAATCAAATTCAGTTTTGTGAAGAATGTGAATATTATTTGTAAAGCACTGAAAACTCAGGTATGCAATGAAAAAAAAAAATATACAGAATATTATATTACATATTGTTAAAAAATTTTCCATTTTTGGAAGTGTACCATTTGAAAAGTAATTTGTTTAGTTTGTCTCTCATCCCATTCGATTACATGGAGAGGGTGGGGTTTATGAGCTATGCCACATCCATCAACCTGGTAGCGATCGAAAAGTTTTGGCTTCACTTTTCAGGACTTTTGTGGCACACATGAATCTAACCCTATTTTTTAAAGACGCTATAGTATGCTCGTTTACAAAGTCTTGATTTTGTTTTGGGGGTTTTAATGCTTGAATGTTGATTTTTTATTTTTTTTTCATTAACAATTTAAAATTCTTTTGCAAGCACAAATTAAATAGGACTTTTTACAGTGGTATTGTCACGTAACGTATGGATGAAACTCCCGGAGACAAGGAATACCAGGAAACAGGAACTTTAATGACGACACTCAGATATCAAAAGACACGTACACATTGACGAGATCGGACAAAGGACTGAAAGACAAAGGGAGCATATATACTAGAGCACATGAGGAGTGACTAACAAGGCACAGGTGAATGACATTACTAATAATTAGACAGACTGGGGAGAAACTAGGTTTTGGAACAAACCAAATAACATAATGGGGGGAGACAAGACTATACATGTAACAGGTATGTTATTATTTTGTAATTCTTGTATACATTTAAGATGCAATGTTGTGTGTGATTCTTTCTTACTTTCGCATGTGCCTTGGGTGGGAATTATTTAAATGAGTGTAAATGTTACAGGTGAGGCTCCCTCTTCGCTTCCTCCGGATCATCAGATGTTCTCACTAGAATATTGACTGTTGCTATTTCAGACTCTCTTCCTATAGGCCCTCATACCTGGGACTGATTGCACACACACCTGCCGTTCATTACTCACGCACTATTTAAGCACGCTACACACAAACCACCATTGCAAAGTCTTGATTTGTTACAGTGGTCATTTCTGAGTGTCTCATTTGTGGATGGTTATTCTGTGTTTGATCTTGGACTGTTTCCTTTTGTTTGACACTTTGCTGCCCGCCCCAACCATTGTTCATTAGATTGTGATTGTAAGCTGCCTGCCCAGGCCTTTTGCCTTTCTGGACTGTGTATGTTTTCCTCCTGCCTCGACACAAGCCTGTCCCTGTTTACGATTCTATGTTGCCTTCTCCACTGCCACTGCTGTGCATCGACCCTGTATTATTTCACTCTGACCATGACAAACTGCAGATGAATCCTCACTCGACTGACTCTGCGTTACAGTAATATTGTGATGTGTACAGGAAGAAAACTCAAGACTACAATCGAGGCATATAAGTAATGCTTACTGATAAAGAGAATAACTCCATTTGGAGTGGATTTTTTTGTAACTTTGCAGACATTTTAATGCTTAAACAGTAACATAGTTGCAATAAAGAAAGTTGAAAATGTGAAAAAGCATAATAGATCCTTGTTAAAAAATGAATGTGGTTGGCTGTACATGTTTTTTTTCTCACTGGTACAGCCAAGAGTTTATATAAAAAATGTGACGCATCCATTGTGGGCAGCGTGCCGATATGTAGCATCATTGCGCTTCGGGTGACCTGAGATCCTGTCCCCCTCTCCCACTTCGCTTCCTGTCTGCTTACTGTCCTATCTTAATAAAGGCAAAAGTGGCGGCAAAAAAAAAAAAAAATCTTTAACATCTCAATTGTGATGAATTGAGATGTGATATGAGTTCTGAGAATTAATCCTCATTTCAAATTCTCATCATACAGGTCAAAAATGATGACTGGACATATACCTGCCCTCTAAATAAAGCCTAAAAACCGTGACATTCAGTACAAATCCTCTGCGTTCTATCCTTAAGCCCCTATGAGGAGTGAGTTTACTTCTCTTTTCCTTTTACACTTCATTTGCTGTATTAAACTCATGTACAACATTTCTTTCCCCAGACTTACCAAATTACTACACTAGCACAGAAACAACTCAGTCCCTGTTCCCATGGTAGCCATAACATGCAAGCTTGCAGGTTGTTAACAGCCATTTTAGTGACCAACCCACCTCGTTTTACTGGGTCTCAGATTTTTCACAGCTCTGTGGTGCAGATTATGTTTAACACTGCGCTGCTAATGCGTGCCTGCAGATACAGGCACTAGCTTTTTACTAGCCATTAGATTTTTGTTGTCCAGAACTAGATATTTCTGTTTTACAAAGACAAAGTGACAACCATGCTTTATCCAAATCCATGGACTTGCATGACCTTCTAAATAATACATTTCCAAACAAATGTTCAGATTATGTATATATAAATCTCACATAAGCCCCTTTTTACCACAGGTCCTCAGACCTCAGTCATACACAAACATACACTGTTTAACATTAAAAACCACTTCTAAACACAGCAGACCTTTGACATTTCATTTATTTGATTTCAGTGATAAAGTAGAAGAGGCAAGGTTTGTTTATGTGGAGGACCAGTCATAGTAAGACCATCAAATGTGTTTATTTATTTTTAATCAGCATATGTGTTTACTGTGCCTTTGTGCTGTATTCAGAATGTAATTGATAAAATGTGTACTTGTGCACAGTTCATTATGATTTTTCTTTGATAGAATGGCAATGTGTCCCCACGAGCTTTTTGTTTGTGTTATGTTTCTTTTTTATAAATGACATAAAACTTCAAAAGGAAAGCTTGAGTGGATTTAATCAGTGTAATAAAGTTTTTTATTTTCACCATTAACATAGGGGGGTAAAAACACAAGGGTGGAATTAATTATTGACTGTGAAGGCAGAGAAACTGTAACCCCAGTAAACCGTGAGCTGCACGGGGGCAGAATGGCCATAAATGTGTTTAAGCTTCAAACAGTCGTGGTGCTTTTACTCTGAAGTTTTTTGTTGTGAAAATGTGTACTTAAAGTGTAGGCTTGAGTTTATGTTCAGATAATATCATATTAATCAAAAAAACCCGAGAAACAGTATTACTATGAAATATTATTATAATTTGTTTTCTTTTTCTGTTTGAATATATTTTAAAATATAATTTATTCCTGTGATGGCAAAGCTGAATTTTCAGCATAATTACCCCAGTCTTTGGTTTAACAAAAATCATTCTAATTTACTGATTTGGTGCTCAGAAAAACATGTCTTGTTAATATTAAATGTTTAAAACAGCTGCAGTGCTTTTTTTTTTTGTGGAAACCAGATTCCACAGAAATATGAATTCCAACGAAATATTTTCAGTACTCATTGACAGTTTTAAAAAACAGTATTTATTTGAAATATTTTGTTACTATCACATACAGTATCACATACAAGTCTTTGCAAAATTAAAGGATTCATTTCTGAAACCACAGTCTGTATCAAATTAGAAAAATGCAAAATAGCAAAAAGCCCTCTATACTACTCTAATGATCTGCTATACGATATATCATATACGTATGTACTTAGACATCAAACTTAAATATCTAATAAATGATGCAAATTCTGTTTTGCACTTCATCTTTTTTATTAATTCTTTGTTGGTTTGTGTGTTGTGTCATTTAAATATTTCTGCAATGAGAACATACATTTCAGTCATCTGAACCACAACAATATCAGTCCGAAATAGTAAAACCAGTGATATTTAGTAACCTTAGAGGTAAATGCATTGGTATCTTATGAGGGCATTTGTCATGCTAATGGTCTTCGAGACATTGCTCTCACAGGGTGTGCTTACATATCCAGTCATGAACTATGCCAATAAAGTCAGGTTTTCTGTGAGATAAGCTTGGAATGAGACTATTTTCACACTCCAGGGTCTCTGAAACACCGGTCTGCCCACCTAAAGCAGGTGTGCGAGTGTGACCTCCAGTCCGGATCATTTCCCTCTCCAGAGCAGCTATTGTTCAAACTCACCTCAGAACCCTGTCACCTCATTCAGCCTTAAACCTTCTGCTTGTTGAGCATTAATGATCCACACTGGGGCTCAGTCTCGATTATGACAGGTTTGTAGCTATCCTATGAGCTTTGATTAACGGCATCTTGTGTGATTATATCATGGACTTTGATGACTGATTTGTGCGTTTATCAGCACTAGTGTCCTGCTATGATTTCTTTTGTATGTCATTTTCCTTTTCTGTCAGCGCACCTATTGCCATGCACAATATCAGCAACAGCACCACAAAAACCAGTCAATCGGACGTTAATGTGTGACTTGAGTATTAACCTAATGCTTTTAGCAGCAACGTAACAGCGCAAGCGTCAAATGAACAGGCAGCCGTTGTTCACAAACAGCTCAATGTTAAAACCAGGATAATGAAGCAATCTAACCATGTAATTTAATATGACCGGACTGATTTAAGGAGCTATTTGACCAGCCTGAAATGAATCCCTGCGGGCATCTGAACGGCTGTGAAATCAACAGTTGCTGCTGCAGATTTTAGCACGTCTTAAGTAGGGAGTTAAACCAAGGCCTGGTGTGGAACCACAAGATTATTCCATCTCAAACACACGGTCGAAGTGTGGTCAGAGGATTAGGCAAATGCTTACCAATACCGCTGTAAGAGACACTGAGGGCTTTGACTGTGGTTATAGATGTGATCCAAGTTCAAAATAACAAGTTCGGTTGTATAATTGATTAATGACAAATTTAGCAGCTGGGGTTTGATATGGATATGGATATTTTGTTTTGGATATGGTCACAGATAATAGATTAAATATATTGTGCATGTGATATTTTACTCACTTTTCATGAAGCACTGCAGTATTATATCAAGGTAATATCTCATAACTAAAGAAAAAAAGAAAAAAAGTTTTTATTAAACTCTAAGACCTTAAGCAAATTCTCAATATCCGATATCCTGTTTTCATTACCATAAAGCACACAAACCCTATCCTTATTGTAATCAAAGGATTTTAAAAAAAATATTTTTGCTTTGAAATTATGTTAAAAGCTATATTTTAGATTGTCATTATCTTAATTTATGATCATAATTAATCTATAAAATTATTATATCAAAATTCTTTTGTTTGTACTGGTTCTTATTGCGCATATTCACCATATGCAGAGTTTTGATGCAAATGATAAGTTATATCAAAATAAGTGAGTCAACAAGATTTCACATTTCTTCCAATCTTTTTACCATATAATCCACTATCTAACTTATTTGTTGATTTACTTTCAATGAACTATACACTTTAAAAAATGCCGGGGCCTTTCAATCCAAAATTGGGTCAAATATGAATAAACCCAACCGTTGGGTTCATCCATTTTTGACCCAAACTTGGGTTGAAACAACACAGCATTTTTTTAGAGTGTAAAATTAGCTTATGTTATTTTACAAATACAGTAACAGTCAAAACTTTTTATATTACAGTATCATATGCATCCAAAAATGAGACCCGGTTGTGGCACCCATTCCTGCAAAAATCCTATAGTTTACCTGATTTTAAGTTAATTAAGAGGGCATCTGATGATGGATGAAGTATTAAACATAGCTTAATGAAATTGCCTCCATTCAACAACTCTGCAGCAAGCAAAATAGCATGCGGGTTGCCATGTAGTGGTAATGGTTTAACAGTAGCCAACTGTTTTTCACATTGAAAACTAAAAGCACAACATGTCACATGGTATAGCAATCAGATCAATCACATTTCATGTACCCATAGTAATAAAATACAACATGCATTACATTACATTAAATTGCCCTTGCACAATGATACAATGTATTAATAGGGTGGGATTTAATAAAGGCTAAAAATCTGGCGCCACTGGTATATACCAGCCGGCTCAATATTACAAAAAAATGCATTAACCATCCATTGAGTTTTTCATTTCTCTCAACCCATAGGTTGCATTTAAGGTCTCATGTGCATTTTCTTCAGTTTGGTGAGTTATGGGATGCTAAGTGAATGGAGTTTATATAAGGTCTCCAGTTCTATCTGTTGGCAGACACAAAGACAGAAGACACCTTCCACCTGAGTCGCACCATCTGAAATGGAGGCCCAGCTTCTACAACAACAAACACAGCGCAAATGGATGGCGATGGGATTCAGATTTATGTGCTTTGCCTGATTGTTTCTGATTAAACCAATCACACCCCATCTGATGTTAATGTGTACAGAGTGATAGAGGTGGAGAGACATGCTTTAGATTCTTATGTTTATGCGTTAGACTGTATAGAGAGGGCGTAGATGTCATGGATGCCCTAAGTGTGATACTCTGCTTTGATGATGGATCCAAATACCTGAGCAGACTGAGTGCACCATAAAACACTTTAATTATTACCCATGATCTTAGACCCAAGGGCTCATGTCGTAAGAAATCACATTTTCATTGACCATTTGAAGAGATTTTGATGTACTATGATAACATATTGTACATTTGAGAAAAAAACAATTTCTGGTAAATGAAACTGCAAAAAAAAAAAGAAAAAAAAAAGACCACTGCAACTTTCTGACGACAAGCAGGTGCACATTTACACGTCAGCGATGCCTGTTTGGTGTTAAAAAACTTGATCAATCATGGAAAGGTACTGAAGAAATATGTGCTATATTTCCTGAGCCTGACAATACGAAAAGAGAAAAATGTGGGAAAGTGCTCCGAACCTTTTCTGTTCCTGGATGTGTGTAACACCTGCTGCTCTACATATTTTCTTACATTAAAGAAAATCATTAAAAACTACACTACCATTCCAAAGTTCAGTATAATTTAAAAAAATAAATTAATTAATATTTTCATTAAGCAAGGATGCATTAAAATTGACCAAAAGTGACAAAGGCATTTATAATATTATAAAAGATTCCTATTTTAAATAAATTCTTTTGAACGTTCTATTCATCATGAAATTAATGAGGGAAAATGCATCACAGTTTCCGGAAAATATCAAGCTGCACAATTGTTTTTAACAGTGATAATGGAAAGAAATCATCAAATCATAATGATTTCTGAAGGATCATGTGACACTAAAGACTATAAAACTAAAAGCTGCAAGAAATTGAGTTTGAATTGACAGTCGGCCACTGCTGCTCCTTTCATTTTGTTGTTTATGCATATTTTGTGCTTAAAGTTACATTTAACGCCCGCCTCCTCCTTCGCTGAACTTGAACTTTCATAATCTTTAATGAAAATAACTTGCCTTCCTTCTTGCAGTGACATCTCTTCTCTGATGACATGTTTACTGGCACGAGGGCGGGACAACCTGTCACTCATACGAGATCACAGCAATAGCAAACCACAACAATCCAATCAATTCCCCATAGACAAAACCAAGTTCCGCCGTACATTTCTTCTTGTTTGAAAAGCTCTTTCACTCAGATTTATGTAACAATAGGGAAGAAAATATTTTCGCAACTTCCGTTTCATGCCGACTTTAAGAATATTACTAATATTAATCTAAATTAAACCTGTTTTAGTTTCTCTCTAATAAGACTAGCAGCAAATTCTGTTCATACACACACTCGTATCTGTATAGTCCCATAACAGCTTAGCTCAATTAGCCTGCTCTTGACTAATCTAATGATTGTGCTTATCACTAAATGCCCTGTCCAGTCATTCCTCAGTGGTCCAATAGACTAAGAGGAAAACACTGGCTTTAAATTCACAGAGGTTAAAGCAGTGGGATTCTTTTAGAGGTCAGCACATGTGTTTACAGTAATAGGCCTGAAATGAGGCAGGAAATTGGACTCTGTTTCTAGCCACTCTTCCAGGTGTGAAACCCCTGTGGATGACAATTAAGTAATTAGTTCAACGTACCTGAACAGAGACCACACATTAACTGATTACACCATCGAGCAGGACTCTGTGTTCCAGCAGAGCACGGCACTAGCAACGGCATGGTCATGGGATGGAATCCCAGAAAACACATAGTCTTGAATGCACATCAGTTGCTTTGGATAAAAGTGTCTGCCAAATACTTAAACATAAATAATTGAACGTAAATATATATACTGTTGCAATTATGTACAAAATCAAAATTGGCTACTTTAGAGACATGAACTGATAATTTACTTTTATGTCCCACTACAGTTGTACAGTATTGAATAGGTTTGCCATTATGTTGTTATTGACAATTGAAGAAGAATGTAACATCGGAAATAGTTTGTATGAAATAGTGAAATATTATATTTTCTGAAAAACTACTTTGTGCTCCTCCACTTGTAAATACAAAATAAAGTGTGTGCGTGTGTGTTTATATATACTCTTTATTCTATAATTTATTCACGTAATAGCAAATCTGAATTTTCAGCAGCGATAACTCCATTGGTGCTCACGAAACATTTCATATTCTTATCAATGTTGAAAACACTTATGCTGCTTATTTATTATTTGCATGATTTATGATATATTAAAAGCATTTTTAAGTATAATTTTTTGGTAACACTTTACTTAGAACCTTCATGCATAATGCATTATAAAGGTATTCATAATGCATTAAATATTTTCATAAATAATTGTAACCAAAGTTAAAATGGATTATAATAGTTGTAGATTCCTTGATGGACTTGAAATTGGTTGTTTGTCATGTGTTTTAATGCTGTATACTTTCTAAAGGGGTAACATAATTATTATTAACGTATTATAACTTTGGTTATTATTATTCATGAGACCAAACAATACATTATAAAGTTCATTACAACGCATAATTAATGCAATAATAATGCTTTCACATAAAGGCTTTAAGTAAAGAGTTACCAATATTTGGGAAACAAAAAAAAAATTAATGCATCCTTGCTGAATAAAAGTATACATTTCTTTTAAATGTATAGCCTAGTTTTTGTCTAAATTCACTGTTTAGGGGTGTAACATTAAAACCAAATCTCTTTACCATATGCACTTCTAATGACTGTATTTCGCAAACTCCACCAATGTCCCATGTCTCCTCATGATTAAGGAAAGATAGCTCACCACGATCATTACTGCCACCATCTGCCAGTGCTCTTTTACAGGGTCATTTATAAAGAAAACTAACAGGGATGATTACATTTGGACACTGACTATCAGGCTAATTCAAAGATGAGCGAGTCAGCGGAATCCCACACACATGTGTAAACATTCTGTGGTGATGATTTTAGAGACACTGATGAACACACAAGAGCTGTTTCAGCCATGGACAACAACAATCAGAGTTACTTCCACAAGAAAAGAACAGAGAGATAATGAAAGATGTTTCGGGCAAATATAGTGCAGGAATAAATGTCTTGATGATCCCTGCTGATTGAGTATGCAATACATCACAGCTCTACACTGTGACAAAACTGCCTCCATGAGCAAATTCTTCTTTAATGCTATCTTGGGAAAACAGCATTCAGTGAGAGGATGTAAACAATGCACAGCAGGGAGTGAAACAATTTGTAATGATAATGTTTGAATCGCAAGAATATTTGGTGATTCATTTGCACAAGCTGCTGAACACTAGAGTTTTTCATTGTGCAATTAATATAACAAATGAGCAGCCTTCCAAGACACATTTCTGCATCTGGATGATACCGTGACAGCACATAACACTGATTCAGGTACAGTTATGAGATAAAATATGGCTTAATATCATCTAGTATATGGACAGAGCTTTCACCGACCATAAACTATATCTTTATTTTTGTATGCATCATGCTCTTCTTTACACAAACCCAAACTTTATACGCTTTTAAAAATCCCATAAACAAATCATAAATGAAATCTCAGTTAAGTGTCTTTCTTGAGCAATGAAAGAGCTTTTTTTCCTTGAAAACTCCACATTTTATAGTAAGATAACAGCTCTTTCAATTTATATAAGCTTCAAACGCATGAAACCACCACACATGGCAAGATGTGTTTCATTTCTGTACAGGATATTTAGGGAAAGAAGAGAATTTGACCTTGTTAAACTTCATTCATAAAGGGAGCAGCAGTCACGCCTGTAGGAGTCAGTAAACCTCTTCCAGCCGCTGCGCCGCATTTCCGCTTCCACTGGACTCAAGAGTCCTCAAATCCCCGCAAAGAGCAGTGAGGCATTCAGAAGCACGAAAGGATTCGATATATGTCAGAAAAACATTTATTCCTTACACAAGTCACTCCGAAAGTTTGTGGCAGCGCTCAGGTGGAATTCAGAGTTGAAGTAAACAAGCTTGCGCCGAGGAAAGAGTTTCACCAGCTCCAAACTTTGTTTTGTTTTTTTGAGTGTTTGACAGACGCTTCCAGGATCAAACGCCGGACAGGTAAGAACACGTTAATGTAATGTAAACTTATAAAGAGTCTAGATGAAGGAGCTTTATTATTATGCGCTGCTGATGCTTGAATACTCGTATGTTTGTGGTTTTATCTGCTGAGGAAAAGTTCTTCTACTGATATCTTTCTGCCTGTGATAAATAACCGTTTAACATGTAAGCGTTTGTCAAATAAGTTACATTTTCAACGAATATTACAATGTGTCAGCATCTGTGCTGAAATTCTAAACACTGTAAAACTGTAACAAATATTTCAACAGAAAAAGAGTAAAATGATACTTTGGTTAACTGTTATATATAGTTATAGGTATAATATATATATATATATATATATATATATATATATATATATATATATATATATATATATATATATAGTTACAGATACTATTACATTACATCGTATTAGAATTGTTTGATATATTTGTGATATTTATTCATTTGACTTATTAATGAAAGTTATGTGTCGCAGAAACTGAATTTCATACAATATGTAGCATGTCATAAAATATAAGAGGTGTAAAGACAGTTGTAAGAGTTTGAGCTCTTAGCCGGACATGAGGGAGGAATGTTGGAGTGCAGACGCAGAGGTATTTCAGGAATCAAAGCTTAAATTCAGAGCTCTTTGAGAGACAACAGCTGAGAAGAGATCAATATGCTCTGAAGTGGACAGTGGAGACAACATCTAGTTCGTAGTCTCATGTTTTCAGCTGTCACACACACGGTCAAAACGAGATTTATAACACTCACGAGGATATACAGAATGATTTAGCCTTTAGATTGAGTAATGAATTGTTATATGAAGTGTTATTTGATATATAGTATTATAGGAAATGTTTCTCATTTGGGATAGTTTTCTTTCTACCTCTATGGCCCTGCACACTTAATTGTGAGGAATGCTAAGGTTATCTGATGCCCCTTTCAGAGACGTTCGTCCACAGCAGGGCATATTTGTCTTTGCGTAAACGGTCTCCCCCTTCTTGCTTTGTGTCTCTGTGGTCTCAGACATGGCCGTTGTGTTTACAGACTAGAAGATCAGCATGTATCCCTTTAACCCTGACCCCCGCATTCCAGTTCTGCATCTTGCCCGGAGCAGGCGGTCCTCAGGACCACTGCTCTCCGAGGCCTTCTGCTGAGGGAAAACATGTGGCAATATCCTCTGCACGCATGGTGAGCACGTGGCATGAGTTGTTTGTGGCCGATGAGTCCCCTCCCCATTAGCTTTGTCGTCCTTTCTCCTTTAAAGAGCCCGTGATTAAACTCACCACACCAAGTTCTTTGTCTAATCAAATGCTTCAGCTGGATCTCATTGTTTTTCAGCTTATTGTTGGTGTTCCTGTTGCAAGATTAAAACTTCGATATAACAAGCATCAAAGCTT
Organism: Zacco platypus; assembly: GCA_038088235.1. NCBI lineage: Eukaryota > Metazoa > Chordata > Actinopteri > Cypriniformes > Xenocyprididae > Zacco > Zacco platypus. Next base: position 20,356,614 of record CM076075.1, on the reverse strand, counting down.
TCCATTGCAGATGCTGTGTGCCTTCAGAAATTAACACTTAGCTTGTGATTTACTTTTTGGAGTGAATGTTTTTCAAGTTGCGTTGTTTACATCATCTCTAGCTCGAACTCATCACGCTTAATTGCTCTGTTTTTCCAGCCTGATGTTCATGAACGTTCCTATTATCTCCAGCCGACTAAGTGTCCATGCACTCTCACACCCACAGAGTCCACAGTTGTTAAATCAACAGTTTTGTTCTCCCTTTGACCTCATTGGCTTATTTGACCAGTGCCAGGCTGTTCAGTGCAGAGAGGGATCACTGGCCACGGATGGGAACAAGAGCTGCTCTGTGCCTCTGTGGGTATGGGACAGTATCGGCCTGATGGTTCAAGCTATGACTTAGCAGAAACAGAAGAAAGATCAGCTTGACTCTTCACTTACAGCTGTGTGACATAAACACAGTTAATGACATCTTGAGCGGTTAGCCTACATGACATCATGCTCGTTCATTTGGGCTCTGTGACATCACCACCATGTCATAGTGTTAGAATATGTGGAGCAGACAATGTACACACTTACATTGTCTTCCAAAAGGGTTTTTTGCAATGATTTTTCAATGATTCCATAGAAGAACCATTTTGATTCCTCAAAGAACCATTTTTTCTTAGTGTGCAGAACTTTTTAATAATCTGAAGAATATTTTTCCACTGTAAAGAACCTTTTGTGCAATGGATTTTAGGATGTTCTTAGTGTAACTATCAGTGCCATCAAAAAAAAATTATTTCTGAAAAATTGGTCATTTTTTAAAATGACGTTGAACTGTTTTTGTATTATTGCTGTTAAAATGAAATATAAGTACACTACCATACAAAAGTTTGGCGTCCATAAGTTCAGCTTTGTGATAACTATATGGCAAGTACATTCTTGTCTATATTTTGATGCTGTGACTCAACCACATGCTGTTGTTTACAGTCATTCTATTTTGGAGAGCAGACTGTTTGCTATATCGAAAAACAGAGCAGTCGTTCTGTTTTAAAGATTACACTTTGTGGCTCCACATGAATTCCTGAAGATGTGATGTTGATAGGATTGGAGTTTATGAATGTGTATTTGTGCATGTGTTTTAGGGTAGACAACTCACCGATGCCTTGTGGTTTATGGCATGTTGTTTACTGAGTCCAGCAACACTGTTTCAAGTATGTTATTTGGTCTATGTGTGCCTCTGCCAATTAAACCCTCTTACAGAAGTTGCCCACATGTTTAGCGTTCCCTGTGGAGAAGGCCTTCCAGTTAGTTTTTTGTAAGCAATTGAAAGCAGAGTAGGTTTATCTGTGTTTCGACTTATTTCAAAAGCACCACAGTTGATGAGTTAATGTGTGATTTAAGACTATAATGCTAGGGTGTTCCGATGGTTACCAAAGCTTTGCTGCACCATTGTAAGGTCTGAGTGCTTTAACATGTTATGTAGTTCCTAGGTTGTTGTAGTTGGTTGCTACGGTTCTGCATAATTTCTCGGTTTTTGTTTAATGACCCAAGTCTGGCACAAGTCTTATAGTAGGAATAGTATAAAAAAAGTTTGCGGTTGGTAAGATTTTTAAAAATGTTTTTGAATGAAGTATTTTATGCTCACAGAGGCTAATTTACTTAATCACAAATACAGTAAAAACAGATGAAATAATAAGATGAAATAATTTAAAATGTTAATTTTAAATGTTTAAAATTTAAAAGTTTTTTTTTTTTTAATATGATTTATGACTTTGATGGCAAAGCTACATTTTCAGCAGCCATTACGCCAGTCTTCAGTTTCACAAGATAATTGTGTTTCTTACAATCTTTTTCTATGATGACGTTTTAATTTATTTAGTGAAAGATGTATAATGGTTCATAATGGAACTGATTGAAAAGATGTCTGAAAAGTTCGGCATACTTCTCCTGTACTAGCAGCCAGATAACGTCAACTGACATTTTCAAGTTCTGTGTTTCATAAAAGTTATTACAATTACATTCCATCAGGCTTCTGGTACATCTGACACCTAGAGAACATTGACTTACATTGCTGTAATCCAAAGAATATGGAATCTTCTGATCAGCCTGAAGTGTGACTTTCATAGTCTTTTATTTGGCTTTTGTCCTAATGCACCATCAATGCAATAGCACGTTCTTGATGGGTCATATTTTATTGAGTTGGAAATTAGATCATCGTTAAGGGAAAATGACCAATTAAAACCAAGAGTTGAGATCTTTCAGCCAAGGGTTCCAGTGTTGCCTTCCATCCCTCTGTTTCTACTCTCGATATGGAGGCCAAAGCAGTGCGACAGTTTGTTCAGAGCATGTGTGAGGGCACATATGATGGTGTCATAGACAATACTAGAGTTTGACTAACTGAAGCCAGATGCCTTAGACTTTAGCCTTGGATGTGTCACTCTGCAAATTGAGGGAAACCACACGCACCATTGCAACAGACAGTTTATTGCAAGGTTTTCAAGGAAGTGTTATGAGTCATTCATTTTGGGGGATTTCTTGTATCAATTAGATCTCCATCCATAAAACACTTTTTCAGAGTCTATGTGATGTTCACTCCATTACACAAATATTTTGAAGGTTGTGAATGTTTGTTTCACTTCCATTTTGCACCATTGTCCATTTACCATTTTATTTTGGATGCAGTATGTGTCACTGTCAGTCTTGGAAATCTTTAGTGGTTTACTCTTTACTTTTTTCCACTTTGCCTTGGGGTCCTGAACAACCTGTTGGGTTTAAATTGCGTTAATGATATTGCATTTGTCTGTACTTTTATACCATAAATATCCAGATCGTACGGTAGTTTTATTGCACCACACCGGTCAAAAGTATGAAATGGCTCATAACTCCTGAACCTTTTGGCATAGGCTCAAGTGTCTTATATCATTTGAATCCTCACTGCAAGACCAGCAAATTTGCTGTTTTTTTTTTTTTTTTTTTTTAAATGCTCGGTTTTTCGCCCGATCGGAACCAAAACTTCTCCGGAGTCTGATTGTCAATAATTATCAAAAAAAAAAGTTAATTTCGATTCACGGTCCCCAAGGGCCACCAAAATGTTAGAAGTCGGTGGATCCACTTTTACTAAAATGGCTATAACTTGTGAACAGAATGAGATATTTTCACCAAACATAGCACACCTATGTAAGAGCTTATTCTGTGGTCATGTGAAAAAGTATGCAGCGACTGGCCATTTGGTGGCGCTATAACTACAAAAAACATGAAAACGGCTATAACTTCACCGTTAGTCTGATTGACTTGAAAATTGGCTTGCGATGTCTTTGTCCAAGGTGCCATAGTTGTGTATGAGGACATTGACTTATGTCAAAAAATATGTCCGCCATCGGCAAATGAACTTTGAGCAGTTATAAGACATGGTTAACGGAGGCTGATCGGAAAACAAAACTCACTGGGCATGTTTGACTCATAGAGGCCTGTGAGAAATTGGAAAGAAATTTTTAACGAGCGTAAAGGATTGTGTATCGTACAATTTTTTTTGTACATGCCTACGAAATTCATAACACATGGTACAACTCCTCATTCTGATCGGCCTCTATGACCGACTCTGCCCATCAAATCGTTCATTAAATATTGAAGAGTATTTCCAAAACCAACTTTGGCGAACTAGTCCTAGATTTTTGACTCAACTTCGATAACTGTTAAAAAGCTTTAAAAACTATATATTTCCTATGGTAAATTGCCTGTATTGGCTGTAAATGGTCTTTTCCATTTATGGTTCCAGGTAGGGGTGGGCGATATAGCCTCAATTATATCACGCTATTTCAATATTTGCAATAACGATATTTATGACGATATAGAGAAAAATATATGGAAAACGTTTTATTGGTGATTGGAGGAAGCAGCATTTATTAGTACAAACACAATGAACAGCATTTTCGATCCTTTTCCAATGAGCTAAAGTCATTGATGACAGAATATTAAATGTTTATTAAATATTTTATTTAAATACATAATAATTCAGGTAAGAAATACTACAGAAATTAAAGTAATCAAATGTAAAATAACGCTTTAATTTCTGTAGTCTACATTGTAAAAATTAAATACACATTAATGCTTACCATTAAAGTTTTAAAACGTATTCAGTCAAGAGCAGAAAGTGATTTTCTTTGTCTTTTGTTCTTTGATTAACATGATGGACAGCATCAGGAATATTGGATTACTGTAACTTTATGTATGGACCCAATATACTGTTACAAAACATGGGTTCCAAAACTGATTGTGTTTAACTGGATACTCGCCAAGACATTTTGACATAATTTTGTATGTATTTTAGCATTTTAGCACAGTAAGCCACTCGTTTTAGTGACTCAGAAGTTGTTTGAGACTGAGAAGCAGCTTGTGTGCTCCACTAATATAGATCAGTGGTGGAGCGATTTTGGTGTTAGCGAGAAACCTGGGGGAATGGCTAAAATTATGCACAATACAAGGAAATGAGACGAGTGAGAGAGAGGAAGCTGTGTGTCACTTCGCCATCGGAGAGAAGCGAGCGAGAACGCGCAGCTGATGTTATTGCCTGTGCCTCTGACCTCTTGTAACCAAACCACGTCCATACTATTGAAGTAGCTCCCTGTTTAGGTACTAAATCGTCATCGGAGGCTGATATGCTGCTCATACTCTCAGACCGGTGTTGTTCTTGTCGCATTCCATGGAACGTGAATGCGCCATCGCGTCGCTATATCATTGATATCGCGATGTGACACTTTTTTATCATGCAAAAAATTATACTGGTATTATCGTGGACGGTATGATATGGCACAGCCCTAGTTCCAGGTTTGCTAAATAAAACATAATACCTTTTTGCGAATGTGCTTGAACCCCGATAATTACTGCTCGCAGCTATATTTTTGTATGAATTTCTATGAGCATATTTGTACAAAAACACACTTTTAAAAAATGGTCCACCCCTAAACCTCAACCTCAAACCTCAACAGTTCAACAAAATTGCTTTGAGTGTGTGTTGTTGATATCTGTACCATAACAGTTATTGGCTTGCTATTGGATATTACAGTTTCTTAATTTGTTTCTGCCTTTTTCATGTTTAGAATTAGATTACCTTTGCCATCCTCTAATGCTCGCTTAAAGTTAAATTTTAAAAGCTTTAACACTGTTCACTTGTAGCATTTAAAACCTGTTGATTTTAGTTTGTTAGTGTTGTATTTTGAATTTATTTCAACAAAATAAAATGAAATTTGATGTTAGTCTAACATGAAAAGAAATGTCAGCTTATTAGTATGTCAAAAAATTATTTAGCACATTCCTTTAGTAGTTGTAAACTGTTTTGGTTTCAGATTAGATTACTAGTTAACCGAATCTTGTTCAAATAGCAGAGATGTGTGAAATAGCTAGAAATGTATGTAGAGCTGTGCGTGTGAGCACAGTGGGATGGAGAATGGGGCCCTGGAGAGCCATCCTCCCTACCTGAATGAAACCCAGCTAACTGCACACAAAGGGACCTTATTGGCAAGCCACAACCATCCCTTGCGTCCCTCTCTGCCAGCACTTGGTTCAAAAGCACTTTTGTGAGCCCCTACATAGTTTAGGCCTTTTTGGAATTACTACCTCACTGTCGATTAAAGACATGGGTAACTATTACTTGGCCTGGTCTTCTTCACTGTACTATTATTACTGGGAATTCGATTCTTTATTTTTAACAGGGAGGAAGAGAGTAGTTTGGGAATGTACAGTGTGTGCTGTTGATGTCATGTTCAAGCCTGTTGCTGATGTCTCAGCACACCAGTAACTGATAGTATTTTACTTATCAGATAGGGAGCTTTATATATTCATCTCGTGAATGCATAAATGTGTTTTGCCTGTTTTACCTCAGCTTTACCTCTTAAATTTTAGACCAGTTTTTGGATCCTTTCCTGGTGTTCCAGAAGGCCTGTGAGATCTTAAAAGTGCGACTGAAGGCGATTTGTTTGGCAGCTATGTGGCCACGTCTGTCGACCTGATATAAACCATATTTGACATAGCTTTAATGCAGTCATTAGCGTATCAGAAGGCAGCAGAAAGCTTTTTGATTGCCTCATGTCCCTGCAGAGCCGGTAGTCCCGGGCCATTTATTTCTCAATCACAGTAATTCATTCCTGAGGTTCCTCCTGTTTTACATTACTGGTCATACGGTATTGGCAGATTGAATGCTCGCCAATTATTGCCCTTGTCATTTTGACATTTTTTTTTATTAATGTCATTCTGCATTACAGGAACACATCAGAAAAAGGCAGATTTTTTTTTTTCATATTTAGTCGTCCTCAGGTGAACTCTTTCAGGTAATGTGGAATTAGATGCTATACAGTAGAAGAACCACTTCTTACTAGTGAGTTGTAAAATCAATGCTATAGACCTTATACTTTATCGCCTTGCGGTAAATGGCACTCTACAACGATTTCCTTTTTTTCCTTCCTCCTTCCTCCTTCTTAAGTGTGTTTCTTTTGGCTCAATCTTTGTGTATTTGTAGATTTCTTTGGATTAAAGAAATAAATGATAGCCCATTATTTTTTGATCATGTGCATGCATTTTTTTTAATGCTCCGCAGACTGAAACTTTAGGTTTTTCCATGGCATTTGATTGTGAATTCTGCTTGTCAAGTTTTTAGCTCGGTAAAATGTATATTTATAATAATAATTAATATATATATTTTTACAATATTTATTTAAAGGGCAATATTAAAAATATAACATGTAAAAAATATAAATTATACATTAAAATTAATTCATATTATAAATGAAACTTTATAAACATAAATAATACAATTCATTCATTTCTTTAGTTATTGTGACCAGTTGTATATTGGGAAAAATGTTGGCAGGGCAATTAGAAATTTAAAGTGCTTGCCTGACTTGGAAATCAGAAAAAAATCCTTAATGTTGAGCCCTTATATCTTAAGAAGAGACTGATGCTCATGGCCTCTATTGAGGAGTCTAAAGGCAAGTCTTAACTTAGCATTAACTTTAGCTGCTTAAGTCAGTGTTTAATTAGCTAAAGTGTAGTTTCCTTTAAGATTCATTGGGAATTATTACTTGCACGCTTTAATAACGTCACAATGTTGTATGTTAACATTGAATATTATTTGACATAGTGTTTGTCAGGGTTGTGTGAGCCATTCAGAAAGCCTTTAAAAGTGTTTTTCTTTTTGAATTGAAAGCAAACAGCTTGGAAAAGTGTAATTTTATTTTGAATTCACAGAATTTTTTGTTGAAGCTGAATATTGTATAGCTCTTGGCAAAATAAGGTGGTTGATCAAAGCTCGAGCAATCCGGATTGCTGTTTTTCTCAACTCGTACAAAAGTACATCAGTCAGACCTCAAAATGTAGGATTTACACCAGTGCCTCCCACCAGAACAACCCTTGAAATACGTGGTTTGTGAAATCAACTAGTATGCTCTGAGGTTGTACCACAGAGTTTGATTAGTACACGGGTCATAGTTTTTCTTGGAAGACCTCGAAAAGACTCCCTTCATAACAGATTGCATCAATTCTTTCTGATTGACTGTGGTGACCTGTTGGCTTAGTATATCACCAATGCTACATTAGTCTTACAATCACACTGTAACAATCTGTGTGATTGCTGGAAGAGGATGTGCTTTTCGTAACACACATTGCGATCTATTTCTGTCTCTCCATTGACAGTCCATGCAACGATTGGTTTAACACATGAGAATGAACCTCATTAGTTCTTGCACGTCACGCATGCTTGAGCTTCCTTTTACCATAACAGATGTGTGTATGTTGATGAATATTTAAGCGTGAATAAAAGTCTAAATTCAATCTGTTCATTTTATATATATCAGGGGTGTAACTTACATGTATTAGTCCCCAACCATCACGGTTTAGTGCATACAGTCAGACGATGAAAACAGTCAGTCACAGGAAAACCACACTCCAATTCAGAATGGGGCACGTGCGGTAATGCAATGCTTTTTGCTAACCACCACAACAGGAAAAAGAGCAGAAGAAGGAGAGACAATCTATGCACCAACCCAGCCTATATGCTGAGTTTGGATAAATTTTTGTGATGCACAAACTTCACAGAAAGGAAACTGGGATGCAGAAACATGGTAATCAAACCAATAAGTTTGAAAACAGAGAGCTCTGGTGGAGAGCTCCTGCCTCAAGTGGAGGAGTTCAAGTATCTTGGGGTTTTGTTCACGAGTGAGGGAAGGAAGGAGCGTGAGGTTGACAGACGAATCGGTGCAGCTTCTGCAGTAATGCGGTCGATGTACCAGTTTGTCGTGGTGAAGAAGGAGCTGAGCTGCAAGGCGAACCTCTCGATTTACCGGTCAATCTACGTTCCTTCTCTCACCTATGGTCATGAGCTTTGGGTCATGACCGAAAGAATGAGATCCCGGATACAGGCGGCCGAAATGAGCTTTCTCCGCAGGGTGGCAGGGCGCTCCCTTAGAGATAGGGTGAGGAGCTCGGTCACTCGGGAGGAGCTCAAAGTAGATCCGTTGCTCCTTCACATCGAGAGGAGTCAGCTGAGGTGGCTCGGGCATCTGTTTCGGATGCCTCCTGGACGCCTCCCTAGGGAGGTGTTCCGGGCATGTCCCACCGGGAGAAGGCCCCGGGGAAGACCTAGGACATGCTGGAGAGACTATGTCTCTCGGCTGGCCTGGGAACGCCTCGTTGTCCCCCCGGAAGAGCTGGAGGAAGTGTCTGGGGAGAGGGAAGTCTAGGAGTCTCTGCTCAGACTGCTGCCCCCGCGACCCGGCCCCGGATAAGCGGTGGAAGATGAATGAATGAATGAATGAATGAATGAAGTTTGAAAACAGCCATTGTATTTTACCATGCAGCATTGGTCAATCTATCAATTAGAGTAATAAATCAACAATTTGGATTGGCTAGAGTTAATACACTGAAGGAGGATGTACGGTACCACTACTTGGAATTTGTTTTTTCCTGTTGTGCTGAACTCATATTGAACGGTGATCCCAGAATGGAGGTACACCGAATTATGACTTCTGTGTACTGTTACACATCATATATCATGTCTCTCCAGAATATTTGGACTGACCCACTCAATTCATATGGATTAGTTTTACCATCTCTTTATGAACTTTTTGAATGAACAAAATAGTACTTGCTTGGACTGTCAATGGAGGGACAGAAATTTAGCAGATTTCATTAAAATGTCTTCATTTGTGTTTAAAAGATGAATAAAAGTCTTAAAGGTTTGGAATGAAACAAGGATGAGAAAATGATGTCAGAATTTTCATTTTTGGGTGAAATAACCCTCTAAGTCCAAAAAACATAGCAATACCATAATACATTACCTTCTGTGTGTGATTTGCGACCAATTAATGTGATTGTATTTGGTTTCTGTTAGACTCAGGAAACTACATATTAGAAATACCTTGTTGGTAATGCTTTTTGAAAGGCACTAATTATGTACTATGTAGGGACTCTAAATATAGACTTCATGACTGATATGCATAACAAGGTCTGTCTAATAAGACCCATAATTCTAGTCTAGTTTTTATGTCAATCATTAGCCATTGTTTGAGCAATCCACTTACATTTTTAAATGGCTAATGGCTGGATGTCAATAAAGCCAATAGACAGATTCTATTCTGTACAGTGTGTAAAGAATATTTAGTGCACAACTCAATCATAATAGCTTGACTATAATCAGACAGGTTAAAATTACTATTACTTCAGAAGATATTGTCAGGATAACAAAATGAATAGCAGAAAGGTGAAGGCAAACATATTAAATATGGCATATATTCGACTCTTGTTCAATGCCACTACCATGATTTCTTGTGTTTGTGTCTGTGGTTGTCTCTCAGGTTTTGGGTTGTCCTGTGTTTTGTAAAGCTCTTCATTACTGTTTCTTTGGCTATGCAAGTTCACATTTCTAACAGTACTTTTGTGAAACCTTCCGATGATTCAGATGGCATGGAAATTACATCTTTTCAATAAATAGAGCCATCAAAGAAATGTACTTTAAGCTAAACCACATTATTAGGCACAGTTCCATTATTTAAATCCCTGTAGCCCTTCTTATTGCTTACTAGTAATAATATTGCTGCATTTTATACACTTACAGTGACCATTTTTGTTGAAATTTTCCTTTGGAGTGTGGGGGATCTGGTCAAATGGAAAACAAGTTGGCTTAAATAGGCCACAAGTAATACCCACTAAAATACACAATTTTAGTGTGGTCGTAGTGTGCCATCTGCTACTTGTAGGTTCAGACATTTTTCATGTGGTTCAGGTTTAGCGATGCCTGCTGTTGACGTACTGTTATTTATAATGAAATCATTTAGCTCACACAGTTAACAATGGGGCACAATGCAAATATTGAACTTACTGACAGAGATCAGTGAAATTAATAAAAACAAGTCTTGGCTATCATTTGCTGTTATTTGATGGCTTAAATAAATGTCAATGTGTTTGGCGATCAGGAGTATTTAATCAAGAAGCTAATGTTGAATAACGGTCTGGCTTTCAGTCTCTCCTACATGAAACATTTGTGAACTTGAACTAAAGCCCTGTTTTTACAGCAGCGATGTAACCAGCTCCATATGCAATTCCATAAATCTTATCACCTCTTTTAAAACTTATTCAGAAGCTCTTATGCATAGCCAAGAGCCCCCCTCTATTTCTACTTGGATTTATTAGCTGTGGTGGGGTGTGCAATCAGTTTGCCAGTATGAGAGGAAAACAGCTGGACTAGTTTGAACTTTGCTGTAGATCTATATAAGACAAGGCACTTTTTTCTTTATTTTTTTAAGCTTAAAAAATATGTTGCAAAAATGGCAATATCAAATGATGAATACAGATTTAAAATTGCGTAATTTTTATTTTTGACTTTTGCTACTTGTTTTGATATTTTGTTATCAAATGCAGTGCCATTTGTATGTTAAAGGGGTCCTATTGCGCCTTTTCACATTTTCAGCTTTAGTAGTTAGAGTGTAATGTTGCTGTTTGAGCATAAACAAAGTTCTGCAAGGTTACAAAGCTCAAAATTCCAAAGAGAGATATTTTATTTAACAGGAAACCGTTTTTTATGAACTACAACGATTGACTACAGTACACTTTTTCCGGGTTTTGTGAAGTCACAATATTTCTCATTTAAATAATCCCCAGCCATGGAATATGGGGGGTTTGGGGGAGAGGCCTGGCTGAGCTGCACTAGAGAGGAGCAAGAGTGTTGTCGCTATGTCAAAGAGACTCTGTTTTTTTCCCCAAAAACCTCTTCTTTCTAAGGCAGACAATCTTAGAGTGGTTAAAATTTAATTTTAATCCTGTTCCTGAACCTTACAACCGCAACGTTTATCTGTGTGCTGCACATTTTATAGAGGACAGCTCGGTGGCTCCTTCTGAAAGATGGAGCAGGTCCCACTTTGTTGGGAAAATCAGTTTATTGATATGGAATTATGTAAATATGTTTTATTATTTTCTGTTGTTTTCTATTAGCAGTTCTGTGGTTTTGTGATTTAATTTACTTTTTTTTATTACCATAGTTTTCTGAAAAATTTCATGATTAAACGATGTATAACATTGTATCTAAAATATATATAAGAAAATTACAAAACAAAAAACACACTCTGAAATCTGTTCGGCATGATCCTCTTGTTCATTAAGATTCTCGGGGTCTGTATCGGCCTTGAATTGGTTTGAAATTGATGCCATCCTTAATATTTACACCTGAGCAGATGAAACTCACGGTTATGGTAAAGAGCGGGACATTTTCGCAATTCATTTACATTTACATTTTGTCATTTAGCAGACGCTTTTATCCAAAGCGACTTACAAGTGAGGAATACAAACAAGCGATTCTTCATGAATTGGCATATAGACACAGGAAGTGTTTCAGACAAGTTTCAGACATTGCTCAGTAATATAAGCTAGAGTAGGAAGGGAAAAAGGAAAGGATAGAATTTTTTTTTTTTTTAATGAAGGGGTTCACCAATCACAACAGCTGGCCTAGGAAGAGAGGTACTGTAAAAATGTGAAATATGTGAAAAAGCATGACATTACACTCTCGAAGTGGCTGACCAATCACAACACAAGTTCAAGTCGACCAGTGAGAGCACATTGCACTTTTCAGGAGGAGGGGCTTCACAGAGACAGGAACTAAACAGAGTGTTACTGACAAACTGAGAGGGGAGGTGCTGCAACAATGTAAAATATGTGGTATATATATATTTTTTATTTATTTTATTTTATTTTTTTTTAACATTCAAGCATGAAAACCAATTCTAGTACACCCCGTAAAAACAAAATCAAGATTTTGTAAAAGGACGTAAGGACGCCTTTAAGTGTGGCTTTAGTATGCAAATTAACAGTCCATATGGATTCTGTGCAGAAAGTTCTTCATGCATCACAAAGGTCTTTTGCACTTATTTTTTTTTTATTTTTTTAAAAGAAGCCCTATTATGCCCCTTTTCAAAGCCTTTTTTGTGTGTGTTTTAAATTGTGTTTTATTAACATCTATACCTACCCCAACCCAAAACCAATTAAGTTATTAAATTAAAAAAATATATATATTAAATGACGTAATATTGATGTATGCATGTCAAGTGGCCGTAGCTGTATCATTTCTAGTCTTTACCATCAGTAACACTCTCTATGAAGCCCCTCCTTCCGAAAAAGTGTAATGTGTTCTCATTGGTCGATTTGAAACGTGTGTTGTGATTTGAGAGTGTTATGGAAATGTAATGCCACTTAACATTACTGTGAATTTCAACACATTATTATCTCAACTCAAGCAGGCCTGATCCTTTTTTTTTTTTTTTTTTTTTGCATATGCCTTGGTGGGAATGATTTAAATGAGGAATATTGTGAAGTATACGTTTCCAGAAGAAAACTCAAGGCATATCAAGGAGTTCAGAAACAGTGCTTACTGATTAAGAAAACAACTATGATGAAAAATGTTCATCGACAAGAAACGATGACAGTTTCTTATCAGGTCAAACTGAATCAGTCAATAAAATGACGCTGACATCACTTATTGTATTAAATGGATTTCTTGTTCCATTACTCAGAATCATGATTTATTTCTAACTTTATTTCATCATTTTAAAGTGTAATATATTTAAGATTTAGAACATTTTAATTTCATCCTTGGCAAGCAACATTTAATTATCGTTTGATTGTGTGTAATCTTTATATTTCATCTAATACTTTTGGTATCACACAATTCTAGAATCAGCTTAAAAATGAGCTAAATCCTCTGGCCGAGATCCTGACTGCTTTTGAGAGCGGTAATTTTTTTCTCCACCTGATTTTTGCCATCTGGCCAGACCACCATCCACCACTACTGACTGACCTCCCATGAATGATATCCTCTTAGTGATGACCGTCTTTAGTCCATTCCATCCCTCATTTCTCAGCGTGGTGCATAGCCTGTCTGACTGATTGATGTGGCATATCCTCGGAGAGATTGCACTCAAATAAAATGACACGACATGGCTGTGTATCACCGTTCAGAGTTTGATATTGCTGTCGAAAACCATTTTTGATGTGAGTGTATTTCAGCATGGCTGGCGATTAATCTCTCTTTATATATTATTCTGTGTTTTCTGTCTTACGCTTGGGGAGTTTCTGCTCCAAACAGCTCAAAAATAAATGAATTTAAACTTATGTATTGTATTTACTGTGGATATAAAAAGTCTACATACCCCTGTTCAGTTTTTGTGATGTCAATAAATGTATTTTAGTTTTTAGATTTATTTATTATGTATTTATTTTATTTTTCTTCTTTTAAATAAAACCCATAATTTAGTGATTTAACCCGTAATATAGTAGATTTTAATAGGAGTCAATGGGATCTAACCCATTAGGCTTAGATGTTTCACATATATTTTCTCTGATTACTGACTCAGCATGTCTGTTGTAAAGGCATTTGGAAGTTTTGTTTATCTTCTAGCATTTGTTACATGATATAGGTGGGTGGGGAATCTGTCTCAAATAATCCAATTAAAACATTTATTCAACCTGTCTTTATCCCATAATGATTTGCTGCTTCATATGAGAGATTGAATGTGTCCCAGCTGGCTTTGGCAGGATGTGTTGTGATGCTTCGGCTGCGTTTGGATAAGACTTTAAATTAGGGGTAACTGAATGAGCTCCACACCCATTGTCCAGTGCCCAGCAGCAGACCAATGAACAGAGGGTGTCAAGGAGAGGGCATGCAACCGTGCTGGTGTGTTTACTGAATGTAAGCCAAGTACTGTAAACTCAACGATGGTTGGTCTTGAGAGGGAAGAACAGCAACGTGGAGAGTAGATGAAAATATTTACCCCAATCTAAAAATGCAGGACTGAGATTTACTGAACACGCTGACGCTTGACCTCAGCATTATTGATTTCAACACAACACTGTGGTGTTTTGGATAAAAGTGCTTCCTGCATGCATTGTGCTAGTAATTGCTTTTGGTCAAGGTTAACAGGCATATAGTCACCTGCATAAGAAGTCTATTAGACTATTTATGTTACATGCCCTCTTTATCAACCAGTTAGCCTTGTTTCAAGGTTGTTTTGTCGCATAGAAGGTTAAAATAAATGTAAAAGGGAGATATTTTTAAAGGGGTCATATCAGTACAATACTCTTTTTTTTTTTTTTCTCTAAATTTCAAAATAATAAAGAAGTTAATTTCCCATTAAATATTGTGATCTTTTTTTTTATTATTATTTCTAAATTTATTATTATTTAAAAACAGGTTTTATTATAGTCTGAAATTTGAAATTGTTGTTGTTTTGATACAGTTTACATTCTGTTTTGATCCTGCATGAATCTCTTTTGTTATTTTGAACTGTATTAGATGTAATATACTAATAATAATTATTATGGCAAATTATATATCTTGAATTTTAGGGGCATTTGCATTGGCCTAATTACATTTCTATAGACTCCATCATGTTGTTGATCTGCTTCATCTTCGTCACCAATCAACTGTATGAAATGTATGATGAACAATGTCTGAGGTGGGGTGGGTGCGTTAAATAATATTTAAAGCGTTATTGTTAAAGATGGGCATTTAAATTCAATGGTTTTTTTTGGCCAATATTAAACAAGGATTTGATCATGCTGTAAAGCAATCTTGCACGTTCTTGTTCTTGGAGATCTACCTACAGAGTTCAGATCCAACACAACTATCAAGTGCTTCTGAAGATCTTGGCTGTGTACGAAATTGCTCCCTATACCCTTAAATGGGGCACAGTTTGAGAGGACAGCTATTTGTCACGGTATCCAAAACCATTGTGGACATTAACGAGTACACTCATTCAATCCCACAATGCACCGCAATAACAAGTGTACAACCGACGTATCCTCAATGGTTAGAGAATACCCATAATGCACTGTGAGGGTCATGTTGGATGAATTCTGACCTCAAGATGGCACCAGCATCTGAATCAACCATCCATCGGTTTTATAAACCGTTGGTCCAATGTGGCTACAGTGTAATATCATACAGGTATAAATTCCTTTTTAATTGATTATTAAATTCTTTGTTTTATACATTCTAGCTACCCATTATTAACATTTATAATTTGGTCAGAGGAAAAATACTGACCCCTTTTTAAGTTACCTTTAATGCCTTTTTAATTTTAGGAGGAAATACCAGAGCTAGTCTGCTCTGAAAAAAGAGATTTCCATTGTTGGCTATAATTGTATGTAAACATCAGTTTGTGTGTGTCCATGTCTACAGACACACTTTCAGAATCCTCTCTCCGGGGCAGGAACAGAGTGTGCTTGTGTGTGACACAGCGTTTCCCAAACAGGATCAATACAAACAAGGTTAAACAGAAAAAATGTCCGTCACTTGCCTGTTTCTGTTTTTTAAAACTACGCACAGTGCAGACCTCTATTCCAAGCCACAACAACTACAAAACACAACCAAAAGTCATTAATGATATGGGGGCTCACTGGAAAATTCCAGCATAAAATATAGGAATGGTTGTATTAAAAATGCCACGTATGACGCTGTACTTTTTTTTTTCCCAGAGAGATAAAAAAATAAGAAAGCGAGGGAAACAAGGCAATGCTTTGCGGTTGAGCTGTAAATGAAGTATTTGAACATGTGCTGTGGCTGGGAAAGGCTGTGGGCATGAGAACGTACACCAGGATTCAAGAAAAGAGGTGGAAAAAGGAAATAAAAATGGTCCACCAGAGAGTCAGTGAGCAGCTGCTGAGTGGAGACTCGTGCTTGTCCAGTCATTCAGTACGATCGCATGGAATGCAGCAGGGCTCTGCTTTTGGTCCTGTCTAGTTTAGCAGCAACAAAGACAGGCGCCTACATGATATTGATCACATACCATGTAGTTTGTTTTGGCTCAAATATGCTTCACTGCTGTCTTCACTTTTGTCAACATGAGCTTCACAACATGATGAATGAAAATTTTATTTTCTTTGCCCTTATTTACTTAGGCGAAACTGTATGAGTGAAACTGGATGTTCTAAAATTGTTAGTCATCAAGATTTTCTACAGCTGGAAAAGTTAATGACTGGACTTCTATGTATCTGTGATTGAAAGTTGATTGGGTTGTGAAAAGTGGACATTGCATATCCAAAATTCATCTAGACTAAATGACTTTTCTAACACAGTATTTGTTTAGCTATTTGGCAATGTAGACCTATATATCTAGTTGCATATATCTAAAAGAATAGTGCATTTAGAAACCTTCACTATGCTTGCTGCATTTTGATCAATATTTGGTTCAGTTTGTTGAATACGGAGTATTATAATGCTATGGTTTATTGATTTGTCCCCTCACTTGTAATATGAGCTCATCCTCTCCACATTAGTTTTCATAGTGTGTGACTGAGGAAGGCTTCAGGACAATAAAACATGTGGACCACTGAAAATCATTTTGTTAGGAGCCATGTGGAATTTTTTCAAGCATAATATTTTCAGGGCGTCAAAATTAAATTATTGATGGTATGTCTTAAAATAGAAGCTGTTATTTGACTTTTAACAGTGTGGCCCATGGTCTAGAACATGATTTATGCTTTAAATGCTCTAGTTTTTGGTTCAAAATGGTTCACGGAATTAGTTGCTGCCAACAACAACCTGCACATTTGAACAGTAAAAGTTTCCCCTTCATTCTTTAAAAAAAAAAATAAAATAAAATCCCAGAGGACTAAAAATGAGTCACATTTTTCTTTTTCTTTTTTCAGCATGTTTGATTCCCCGTCCACTCCAGCCTCCATCCGTTTTCCTGTCAAACCTGATGAGAGCCCACAGGATTCTTTTAAAGCAATGGTCAGGAATGACCTTGACTTTTTTGTAATTATTTTTGCACAGTACCTAATTATTAAGAGGCTGGTTCCATTGAACATTTCCTTTGTAAGCCAATTAAGTAAATGGATCAGTATGCCCTATTGAAAAATAATATTCAGTCATCAGGGATTTGTCAAAGTAATTAATTAGGTCAAAATCAATCGGTTTTCATATGTTTCTATATACACATACCTAATTATACATTAATAAAGTAATGTCCATTTTCTGAATGGGATGGTGTGCTGAATTATACCATGGAGTGAGCGATCTGGGCAGCGTTTCTTTCAGTAAGGTAGTCTCTGTGGGCTTGTTTCTTTGGTGAAAGAAAACAGGTTTCTGGTTTTTGGAATTTTTTCTCTTCTGCAAGGAAAGCTTTACCTAGAGCATTATTAAAAATTGAGCAGGACAATATTAAAGTGCATCTTGGTAGTGCGGTACTTAATGTCTTATGTAAGCAGGAGTGTTTGAAAGCATGCAGTACAAATCTCAGTATTAGCAAAGCACTAGAGGCTAAATTCGATATTAGCTTATAAATTACAATAATAAAATGAGGTCAAGTTCAAAGTGAATGTTAATTTGGTGTAATTTAATTTTGCAAGTGCCCTTGAAAAGCATGCAAAGATGGGGAATGTCACTGCATGGATATTTAAAGTGGTAGTTTACCCAAAAATGAAAATTATGCGATCATATACTCATTTTCACGTCATTCTAGACTTTCTTTTTGTTTTTAATGACACAATAGAATATGTTTTGAAGAATGTAGTTGGTTGGTAAACTGTTTGGTTGGCATGTGATTAAGTGATTGAGAACTTGGGCTGTCAAGAATCAAAGGATGCATAAGTGCTATAAAGGCATCATAAATATCTTCTGAATTGTACCTTTTGTGTGAGAAACAGACTGAAATTTAAGTCATTACTCATAACATAAACATAATTATTACAAAATCAATTATCCACCCTTGTTGCTTGATGCCTGATTGGTGATTTGAATCATTCTTTTGAATTGGATCTTTACAATGAATCATTTCATTCCAGTTTTACATAACTAGTCTGAATCATTGGTTCACAAAGAGTATTAGAGAATAAAGACTTACATTTTGGTCAAAGCTATTAGATGACTTGAAATATCACATGCAAGTTGAATGGATGACTTTTATGATGGTTTTGCTTTTTTTCTGAAGCTTTAAGGGTGTTTATCATCCTTCCATGGAAAAGAATGACCAACTACATTCTGCAAAGCGTCTCATTTGTGGTCCATGCAAGAAAAAAAAGTCATTGTGTTTAAAACAACAACAGGATGGGTAAACATGACAGAATTTTGGATTTGAGTGAACCCATTGTTAAAGTTAAAAAGCAGAGTTGAACTCTTTGTGTATTCACATACACATTCACAATGCATTCTCTCAGGACTGAATGCTGATAAAATTGCAGCTAAATAAAGTTCCAAAATTGTGCCATGTTTATCTGCTAAGAGCATATAGATACCCTGTTTGGTATGCTGAAATAGCAGGTTTCAAAAGATCCTGATTGCCCACTGTGACGGTGGTCCCTGAGGCAGGTAACTGGAGTGTTCACTGCCTGGAGCTGAGCCGCATAGCAACATCTGGCTCTCTGAACAGCCGTCTGAATGGGCATTGCCAGGAGAGAGACCTAAACCAGGGTTTATCAGGTGTTTGTACTGAGAAGGAAAGCTAATGAAAGCAGTTTCCGTATGTTCAATTTGATAATACTTCTACAACTGAAAGTTGATGGCATCTTTTTGTAGTTTGCAGTGTGATCAAACACATTGATTGACTCATTAATGTGTGCTTTTTTTCCTCCGATGCTTTGAATTAAGGGTAAAATGTCAGCTTTCATTTGAATCGATTTTCTGATTAAAATAATGAAAGGCAAGAAGGGTTAGTTCTGTCATTAATTACTCACCCTCCTGTCCTTCCAAACCCGTAAGACTTTCGTTCAACTTCGGAATGCAAATGATCTTTTTGATGAAATGAGAGTTTTCTGTCCCTCCATTGACATCTATGCACTTCGACGCTTCGAAAAGTTCATAAAGAGATTGTAAAACTAATGATTTAAGTGGTTTAATCCACATTTTCTGAAGAGACACAATCACTTTATATGATGAACAGATTGAATTTAGACTTTTATTCACATCATAGCCTAAACCTTGATCAGCAAACATGAACAGAAGCTCAACCGAATCTGTCCTCGCACGTCAAGCAAACATGCTTGAGCTTCTGTTTACCACAACTGATGTATGTGTGAGTTGGTGAATGTTTGTATGTGAATAAAAGCCTAAATTCAATCTATTCATCATATAAACCGATCGAGTCTCTTCAGAAAATTTGGACTAAACCTTTCAATTTATATGGATTAGCTTTACAATCTTTTTATGAACTTTTTGAATTGTCAAAGTGTCAGTTGCGTAGCTGTCAATGGAGGGACAGAGAAGCTCTTCATTTGTGTTCCGAAGATCTTGAGGGTGAGTAATTAATTACAGAATTTTAATGTTTTTTGTCAAGTTGAAGGTAAAATAATGAGGAATCAACATTTACTTGATATTTTCTAATGAAAGATCTTAATAAATGCTTCAACACACAACCATCCATATATATACGTCGATGACGCCTGTTGAGTGATCATTAACGTGGCCTAACTAGTCATGGTAAAGTAATAGAGGTAAAGATTTGATGTGCTGTTCCTGACGTTAGAATGAGTGTCTGAGGTTTATTTTTTAACAAGGTCCCTGATCATTTATGTCTGTTATTTTTCTTTAATGACATTTTTGTGTGTCAGTACCAGGGAATAATGACATAGCCTTCCTCTCTTGAGGGATTAAATTATTCAGCACGCAATATAAAACATCTGAAGTTTTTTCTTTCTTTTGACTGTTGTGAGAAAATTAAGTGGAGGAAGTTTTCCAGCTAAGATTTTTGTTGTTGTTGTTGTTGTAAATGCCAAAATATCTGTGATATTTGCACTCAACCTTTTAGCCATTTTGTCTGTGGAGTGCGGCATTTAATGAAACCCAAGTGAAGCACTTCCCGCTGTGGGGGGATGATGTTATCAGAATTGCCAATTCTGTGCATCTTCATATTAAGTCTCAGAATAAATGCAGACTGCCCCTGAGGCACCATATTCATGTAAAATGTTCACCTTTGGGTGCATGCCTTTAAAATGACTTGAGTCAGTGAGTCAAACTCTTTTAACTTTTAATATATATATATATATATATATATATATATATATATATATATATATATATATATATATATATATATATATATTATATACACACACACACACACACACACACACAACGAGTTTAAAAGAGAAAATGTTTTTTTTATATAATATTTTATACAATATATTTTTATTGTATATGTGTGTTTCCAATATTATCTCATCACTCCATTTCTCAACCTCCAGAAGCCTTGCTTTTATTTACGACAATGATAAAGACAAATGAGTCTCTCATTTTAGGTTCTTTTTTTAGATTCATGCAGGTGCTGCTTTGATTGAGGAGCAAATAACCGAATATACAAACTAGGTCAGTCATAGTCTAGTGCCTATTATTTCTAAATGGCATAAGTAATGGGTTTGTACTAACTTTTGGATAATTTATGATCAGACAACACTTTCGTAACAAAGTTGGTGTTTTTGGACACAAATTACAATGCTTTTACCTGCTAAAGAAGTACTAAAGTGGCTTTATCAGCTTTGTGAGGGAAGCATATGACGATCTGTGTCGCACCTTACTTTTCATTCAAAGCAATTTAGTATCCTGATTGGAGGGACCGAACCCTTGGAATAAGTGGCCGAGGACACAGTGTTGATTGCGATGGCAGTAATAGAACCTGCAACCTTTCTGTTAGCAGTCCAAATTATTAACTATAAAGCTACTACCGCCCTTGTGTTTTCTTTTCGCTTTGACCTGATGTGTTTGCTTTCACTGTTGGCCTGTATGTGCCCCCCAAAAGATCATGTTCAGAAATTGGGTTTAACCTACTGACTTCTTTATGTATTCTCTTCATAAAGACCCCCTTTCAGCAAATCTCAACAGTCTGCTCTCATGTTTTCATAGCAATTTTCTGTGAGGGTCAAAGTTGATTTCATGTCATATAGCAAGAAAGCTTTCTACACGATCAGGGTTGCGAGTTTCTCTTGTGTATGAACACACAGGCAGTGTGCTTTTTTCAGTTGTGGTGAACATGAGGACTGCATGAATGGTTTGCCTAGTAGTTTGTCACTTAGGGTGCTTTCTGCCCACTTCATTGGCAATTAAATTTAATTTTCTGGTTGCATTCTGGCAATGACAATATGATTGTGCCATTTCGTGTTTTTGAAAGAAGTGACTGAAAGTCATGAAGAGGGCATTTGTTTGACATATATTTTTTTTCTTCCGTTTTTATAACAATGTAAATGTCTATTACTGTCACTTTAGATCAGTTTTAATGAATGAATATTTAAAGAAACATAATAATTTATATAATAGTTTTATAAGGCACTTTTCAATTAAGTCATATCCCATGCTAATTTGCCTCCCATCATATTTTACCCGGATATTTAGAATAATTTAATAAGAAATTATTACTTAAATGTAAAGTACTTCCATTTTTCCATCTCTGTAACTTCTGCTCATTGATCTTAAGTAGACAGATCCTCCTGGTGCCATAGCCTTTTTTTTCCCAGTAAGATTTCAAACAAATATCAACACTTGCTGTTTCTTTTGGAATATCTCATGAGGAAAAAGAAACAAGAAAGATTTTGGCATTCAGAGAGTAAAAACATGACTATATTAATAAGCCTTGCATCCTCTCCGAAAGGATTTATCTTTGGGTTGTGCCAAAATATGTTTTTATAATTTCTCCAGCACAGATACACCATACCAATCTATAAAACTTATTATCTTGGGGTAATAACTTTTCTAGGAGAAATTACGCTTGCTCCTATTGGTATCAAGTAATTTAAGTTTGTAAACATTCAAAGTCAGTTTATTATCCAGAAGTAGTTGACAAACCTTACTTTGTGCAAACTTTCACTCAAGGACGCCTCTCATCTGTAGCAGAGTTACAAAACTGAATCCAAGTTCTATCAATTCTGTTTTCCATGTCTGGAGCTGCAGGGCCCATTTCTCCTAATCTCAGTTCTAAATTTGGAGAGAGTGCGGGATGGTGTGCCTCTATCAGGGTGAGTCAGAGATGTTTGATAATGAGATATAATGGCATGCATATCATAGTGAGTGCTCTTGAATTGATCAGCAAAAACTCTTTGCTCTGATCATTTGGCTAACTGCGTATGTTGTACACTTCATGCATGTTGCTTAATTTGTAAGTTACGTGAGCCATGTTTCCGATTGCTTTACATTCTTCGCCGCATGTCCTGTCTACAGCATGGGAGTCAGTGTATTGACATGAACCCCCCAGAGCATGTGTCAGATGACCAGGCTTGATTTAGCCAGGGTGTGGAAGTACAACTGGCCGATTCCCTGTTGGTTCCTATGATTCAAGCACTGGCCTCTCAGTGACCCTCTGCATGGATGTATCTTCAAGAGCAGGAACGCTACTCGTGATCTGGGGGTCAGTGTTGACTCAGGCTGGATTGAACCTTTGACCTTAATCATATTTGGCTGTGGGTGCGTTCAACTGTCGGGGATGATAGAGATTCTTAGGACTTTATTCACTAGGGATGATTATGATCATTCGATTGATGACCAACAACTCGGATTTGAAGGCCAATGATGAATAAAGTGCATTTGCATACTCAAGCTTTAGTAAACAAAAAGGTTAAAAGTCTGGTTGGATTTAAGCTCTATAACTTTGCTTTATCCAATGCAAAGTCACTTTGGCTTGTACTCGTAAAAGATGTAACAGATTTTCCAGAGCAGACGCTACAGTGTTTGTAGTTTCCTTGTGGTGAGTGCCATCTAGTGAGGATAAGGTGGCAGTATTTCTCCAGAATCTTAAATACAGTCCCACAAAGAAGCATGTGAGTATTTCAATTGTGGAACCAAAGAAAAAGTATTGAGTTTATTGTATTGTCTTTATTTTTTACATGTTTATATGTGAATTAATTGCTTGTATTGTATATTTACAAATAGTAAACTTCAGCTCATACTGTAACTCGTCATCTGTTTTCAGATCATGCTGCTTTTTAAAGAAAATTATGCTATTACTTTCTGATCAGACTTATAATTTTGCCTGATAAAGCATATAATGGCAGAATAATCCCACAGACTTTAATTGAAGGAGGGATAAAACATATCTAGGGGCCGGAATATCATAAACTTAATCTTGCACCAGAAGGAAACCACAAGAAAACCTTAGCAATGGTGTGACAGCCACTCTAAATGCACAGGTATTGTGGTGGTGAGTTTCGCAAGGGCAAGAATCACTCAGAAAAGATTAATATAATGCACAAAATTTATTTTTTTGAAAAAGTATACATGTCTTTTTTTAAGATGAAAATGTGATCCAGTCTGCTCAAATTCAGAAACATTGAAACTGGTCTTTGGTATGGAAAAAGATTCCGAGGCAATTACAGTTTTCATTACAGTTCTCTGTTGCCTCTGTGACTTTATCGTGAGGCAAGAACCCAACAGGTTGTTGTAAGGAACTGGAAATGCTTTAATTTGCGTTAAATCAAGTCCTTAGGTTTGTGTGATGTTTCTAGTAAAGATATAATATAGCAGAACCTCTGAAGCTTGTGCAAAAATCAATACCTCTCAAATTGAAATCTGTCGGCAGCTCCGCTGTAGTGCTGGAGGAAGCAGTCGAGGTAATTGGAAGCTTCAGAGATAGCAGCACATTTGATATTTGTGCACAGGCAAGGAACTCCCAAGGGCCATTTATTCATATCATATCATAGGCACAGGATGGACAAAAAATCAATGTGATTGTTCGATTACACTGAAGACAAATTATTGTTCTTATTAGATGCTTTTGAGTGATTCTGATTCCAGCCACTAGAGGGCAGCATAGAGTTTGGTTTTGAAAGATGTTCTTCCTTATAATCTACACTAGTATGCACGTGATGTACACCGGCAAGTCACTAATAAATAGGCTAGGACATATACCTATTTGTCCTCCCATCTAACATCTGTTTAACAAGCTGTTTCCACTTTGCCAAGGTCCTTCTTCATTATAGTAAGGAGTCGAATTAGACGAAACCGGTGCTGGGAAAGGCAGATTCATTCCCTGGACTTTGCTAGTGGTCTCAGCATCTGGTCCCCATGTGATAGCAAGATTGAATGTACAGATATTTGAATAAAATGCATGTCTATAGGATTATTCTGCCATTTTAAGGTTCATGAGGCAAAAAGTAATGTCTCACTTTTCTTCAGGCAGCATGATTTGAGATACTCATGTTTGCAGTGGAAACTATTTCTAATAACATGCATGTTATATACTAGGATATATTATAACTTAAACCTCAGCTCATAACTCGTCATCTGTTTGTGTTACAAAGATACATATTATTCAAATCATGCTGCTTAATGAAGAAAAGTGTGATATTACTTTTCTAAGCGATCCTGCATATTTTTGGCAGAATAATCCCATAGACTTTCATTGGAGGAGGAATGAAGCATATCTAGTGACTAGAAAATCACAAACTTAGTATTGTTCCAGTAAGCAACCACAAAGAAAACCTTAACCTCTGTATGTGGCAACCGCTTGCAACACGCTAGCAAAGTCCTTCCCTGGACTTTGCCATTGGCCTCAGCATTGGTCTCCATGTGAGAGCAAGATTGAATGTGTGCGAGTGTAGCTCCCATAGCCAGCAATGTATGCGCATCTGAGTAAGAGTAACAGAATCCCAATGTGATGCGCCGGGATGCTTTAACAGAGTAAATATAGCCACAGCGGGCAGGGCGAGAGGCCCTCATTGCCCCTGACTATCCTTCTCTAAGAGTAGGAGAGGAAATCGCCGCTGTTACAGTATTAATCGCCTATCTCGACATTCTTTAAGGCAGGATGTATCGCGTTACAGAGCATCAATACGATTTCGAGCCTGATTTCCCTTATCATTAATAAATGCATTGGATCAGTGTGGTCATCTCTGCTTTTTAGGGAGGTCCACACATCATCTTGGCAAATCTGGATGCGGCTCTGCCGTTCTGCTTTTTTATGACTTTGCATTGGTTAATTAAATCCGGCTGCTCTTAAATTGACCTGGGATTAAGGCCACCCAGAGTCTCCTGGCTGTGTTACCTCAACCAGCAGGTCAAGGCTCGTGACTGACTGCGTACAGGCTGGAAGGATTGATTGGTGAGCTGCAGGCCATAGCTATGTTGATGATGCCACCATAAGTCTATTATTATCAACACTGGCCAGATCACCGTTCCTTTTATGGGCTCATTAAATGTGTTGAGTCGTTATGGTCGTACATCAAGGTGACTCAAGTGAAGGGTCATATTTTTTCACGTGCAAAGGTTCATAGTCAAATATCTGCTGATGCATGGCAGGATTTTGGTGGCTGTTTTTGTAAGTATGATTGTTGAAGAGTTAGAACACACGTGGATCCATTTATCAAACTCCGCTGGCATCCTCTGTAATTCAAAAAGGCATTAAAATATATTTATTAGCCCATAAAGTTGCACTTGGTTAAGCTGGTTGTCAGACGATCTTCCAGCTCCAAATAACCATTTTGATCGAATGATGGGAAGTTTTTTTGTGTGTTGTAGAAGTCAATGCAGTGAAAAACGTATCCGTAACTCTTAGATTATAGAGTGTGTGTGTATATGTATGTGTGTGTATAAATATATATATGTGCAGCCCCATACCTTTTAAATAATGGCATATAAAGTCTGTTATGGTCACCAAGGCCACATTTGTTTGATCAAAGATAAAGTTAAAAACAGTATAATATTGTGAAATGTTATTACAATTTAAAATAAGTTTTCCATTTTAACGTGTTTTAAAATGTAATTTATTCTTGTGACGCAAAACTGAATTTTCAGCATCATTACTCCAGTCTTCAGTGTCTCATGATCCTTCAGAAATCATTCTTGTTGGTTTCGTGCTCAAGAAACATTTCTTACTATTAATGTTGAAAACAGTTGTTGAAAACTTTTTTTTTTTTAAGCATTCTTTGAATAGAAAGTTCAAAAGATCAGCATTTATTTGAAATGGAAATATTTTGTAACATCATTATTACATATTAAATTATTTAATATTATTAAATGTATTATATTGTAACAGTGTCTTTTACTATCACTTTTGATCAGTTGAATGCGCAGTCGCTGGATTAGTCTGGTAAGGTCAGTTGCATGACTCTTTCCCACATGGAGGTTTTCCCCATGTGTGCCTAATTCTGTGGTAGCATTTCTTCGAGCACAGGGTTTTGGTATGTTCGCAGGAGCAGGCGAATTTGCCTTATCATTTGCTTCCCAGCATGAAGGTAACTGCATGACTGAGATCGAGTTGCATGTAATGCCCGTCTTTGAAATGATGAAAGACACCCATAAAGTTGGAATCTTGTTGCCACAGAAATCCGTCACACATGTTGGCCAGGGCTTGATTAATACCCTTGTGAAAATTCTTCTCAACATGACTGGGGTTCATTTCTGCAAACTGAGCATGCCATTTTAAACCGAATCAAGAATTCCTCTATAAGCGCTGGGGGTGTTTAGCACCTTCCTTGGTTTCCTATGGCGAGTGATACGATGCCTGATTATGATCTACTCCCATTTGAAGCTTTAAGTCCAGCAGCTAGTTGTGTTCTCCATCCAGAATAGTCATAAATATGCAGTCGTAGGGTCTTCTATTCAGAATATCTGTCAGAACTCCATAAGGATGTCCCATGGCCATTTTGAGGCAGTTTTGGACAAGTTGCTTTCATGAAGCTGCCATTTTCACGCATATGTGTCCAGTAATCAGCATGACAACAAGAGAATTTGCTGTCCATTTATTAACTAACAGTGGGATGGATGGATGGATGGATGGAGGGAGGGAGGGAGGGAGGGAGGGAGGGAGGGAGGGAGGGAAGGTCAAATGGAAGTTAATAATAATTGATAATTGTAATAATAAGGAAGTTAAATAATTGTATCATTTATGATTATATTTATATACTGTATATACAATTTTTATATATATATATATATATACATATATATATATATATATATATATATATATATATATATATATATATATATATATATATATATATATATATATATATATAAAATATAGCGTTTTGGGTTTTTAGTTTTTTTAGTTTTTATTTAAATGATAAAACCTATGTACACTATGCAACTTTTTTTTTCTTTTCAAATTCAACAAAATTTAAATGGGTCAATACATAATCAATCCTTCTTCCAAAACGTGCCTATAAGTGTGGTTTTCGCAGGAAGTTGCCTATACTTCACGTGTGTCTCGTCAAATCCGTAAAGAGAGAAAATTTGCTCCAGCTACTTTGACTGGTGTATGGTGTGGGAGTGGCATAGGTTAGTTCTCACAATGAGTGAGAAAAGATTACATGAATCTCGAGCTATCGGGGAATCGCCTGTTTTATTTTTGTTTGTTTGTTTTTCTTTTTTTAAACGCCAAACAGAGGAGAGTCTGCTGGCAAAAAGAGAGGAGAGCACACTAAAGCTCATAATAAAATGAGAATAATCATTGACTTGGCTTTTTCAGAGATGGCAAAAACTGAAGGATAATGGTGTAAAAGTGTGTAAGAAGATGGCATTTTTATTACTCAACAGATAAGTAAGGTATTTTATTGAACAGATAAATTGCCATATGTAGCTCTCTAACAGAGTTCATTGTTAAACATTATCTATTGTGAAGAGTCATATTCATCTGCACAGTCATGCAGATCCGAAGCACAGCCAAAACAATATTCTTTTGCAAAATGCATGCAGTTTTTTAGGTCCAATACAGGGCCAAAGGTTACATAGTGTAGTAAAATAGCAATATTGTTGAGAAGCCTCACTTTCATTGCACTCCATTGAAATGCAATGAAAAGTAGAAATGAAGACTTGTTCTGGTTTTAAAATCACTGGTTTCTAAAGTTGAGGATCTGGGCTAATAGCCCAACTATTGCAGGTATAATCCTTGGGAGGAGAGATCTGTGAACTTAAGAGCTGTCTACATCCTCTATCATGATTGTGCCTTTGAGCGAAGAAGCACTTAAAACCAGGTTTCTTAAGGTGACCTGTCCATGCAATGTACTGTAAGTCACTTTGGATAAAAGCATCTGCAAAGTGACTGGTAACTAGCAGAACATACCCCTTTGCTTCCAATAAAAGAGACAGAAGTCTATTCTCAACTAAGAACACAAATTCAGAGTTTTATAACTTCTATTAAGAAAATTATGAGAATGTCCAGCATACAGTTCAAGGTTTCACAAGTATTTGAGCAGTCCTGGACCTCGCATCTCCAAAAATGTCTAAACAAGTTGCAAAATAGGTGCTATGATTAAATGTCACGTAGTTCAGGTCTAAACAACTACATTCTTTCCTGAAAAAAAAAAAACCTCTTAAAACTGCAGTTCGTAGTACAACAAGTGTAGTTTTTGTAAAAAATACGGTGGATATGCTCGGCCGCCATGACTGTTGCTTCAAACAGAGTGATAACAACATTGAAAAGGCAGGACTGCTGTTATCACTAGAATGTCGTATCGCACTCAGCCAATCAGATTCGACAACAGAAAGACCTGTTGTATAAATAAAAATAAGTTTAGGAAGGTGATTGGTGCATGTTGCGTTCCCAAATGCACAAACTCAGATGCAGTGATAAGTTTGTGTGGAACAGCATATACTGTGAAGCAGGCCACTGCACAGAACACACAGTACTGTGCTTCACAAACACATTTATTTTATTTAATTGACTAGCAGCTTTTGGCATATTAATAATCGCAGAACTTTTTTTTTTCGATTATTTGTGCAGCCCATGTGGTTTGACCGTTTATAAGCGTCCACCTCAGTAGTATGTTGAAGTTTGTTGAGTTGTTGACCTCGGATGACTTTCTCTCTCTGCTAATGCAGCTCTTCCCCTCTATTCTTTTAGCATCTCCATCCATAAGTCTAGACAGGTATTCACTTTCTCTGTGTGAGTCCCAGGCTGAAGGTTTGTGTTGTTTATAGTTGTCTCACTCCCAGACAACAGCACTGTGTTCCTTAAGAGACTCACTGGGTGGCCAGTCTACTTCACCGTACACTTCTCTTCTAATCTACTCAGCAGGGGATGTAAGGGGATGTCAGGAGGCTGTTGTCGTGAATCACTTTGACTTTCTGTGTGCATGTAGAATGATTATGGTCACAACCCGTCGTCCCAGTTTTCCAGCTCTGGTGTAGCTGTTATCCGCCACTTACAATCTCTTCATTATCTAGATTTCATCTCTAGTTCAAGCGTCAATTGAAGAGGTTTTGTATATTTTATGATTATTCAGACATGCGGATTCAATTTGTATTTCCGCTTTCTGCAAGGTGTCGTCTCGCTTCGGGCCTCTTTTGATCAGAGCTCTAGTGATCTCTGCTCTGAAAAGTCCATTACTTGGGGATTTTTCGTAGGATGGTAATATACTGCAAATGCAGCAGAGAAACGTTTCAGCAAGATTGACGGCCGCCTCTACGCATTTTCCTCGTTTCATTCACTCACTCACTTTTCCTTAATGGTGTCCCAGTCTGTCACTATAACACCAGAGAGCTTGCAGGACTTATGGGTAATGCAGACAAGAGTCAATGATGAAAGCATAGTCAAGATTAAGTGTGAATCCTGCAGTTGGAAGATGGGAAAAACATTGAGCCTGGACTTTTTTACCTGCTGTGCTGGATCGGACTACACTAAATGTTTCGCTTTCTCTGCCAGACGTAGTTTCTCATGTTTTCATGGTCATATTGGTCACTAGGACATTTAAAGCACAAGTAGTGGCCAGGTGTGTGAATGAGCATCTGCAAGCATGTGATCGCTGACAGGATGTGAAGTTAGAGCTGTGTTACTGCTAAATATTATGGCATGTTGCTTAGGAAAGGCCAGTCACACCCAACTGTGAAGTTGTGAGAGTTAAAATAGGCACAATGATGCACATCATTAATAGTTGCCAATCAGCCGTTCCACATTTCCACGTGCCTCCCGCCTAGGGTGCTTGATATATTTATATCACATTATTTCTTTTTTTTTTTTTAAATGGTCACGATATGGTTGCTTACAATATACAATACCACTCAATAGTTTGGGGTCAGTAAGATATTTTAGATTTTATATATAATATATATATATATATATATATATATATATATATATATATATATATATATATATATATATATATATAATTTTTTTTTTTTTTTTTTTTTTTTTTTTTAAGAAAAATATCTGATTATCATTAAATTGTTACAACAGACATTATAGACTCTTAAGATGATAAGGCTACAAAAGATTTGGACTTTTCATTCATCAAAGAATTCTGAAAAAAATATGGTTTCCACAGAAAATGTTAAGCAGTACAACAATTTTCAACATTGATAATAATAAGAAAGATTCATGTGATACTGAAAAGAAGACTGGAGTAATAGGTGTTGAAAATTCATCTTTAACATTACAGTATTAGCTAGGTTGTAATATTGTTACACACATTATGTTTTAAAATATATTCAAATTTGTTTTTAATTGTCAAAATGTTCAGTTGCAATAATAATATATATAACAATGTTAATGTTTTCATTTTTTTTTTTATCAAATAAATGCAGCCTTGAAGACTACTTTCAAAAACAACTTTTGAAAAATAATTGTCTCAATATGACATTATACAGGTTTTTAACACAAATGTCATTTAGTTATTTATTATAATTTTATCAGTGGATATATCCTTTATAGGGGGTAGTCGTGGCCTAGTGGTGAGGGAGTCGGGCTTGTAACCTGAAGGTTGCTGGTTCGATTCCCACGCCGGCAGGAATTGAAAGTGGGGACTGTGAATGACCAGCACTCTCTCCATCTTCGATACCATGACTAAAGTGCCCTTGAGCAAGACACCTAACCCCTAATTGCTCCCCTTGTAAGTCGCTTTGGATAAAAGCGTCTGCTAAATGATGAAAAATGTAAATGTATCACCATTTTCATGACCATTTTCATGACCATTTTCACTTGAATTGGTCCTCACTGGATTGACTAGACTTATTTTGCAGTATGTGTTCTTTTTTCTCATCTTATTCAGTTCAGACTGCAAACTAACATTCAGAACACTGGTACAAGATGATTTCTTTTACTGTGCTGGTTGAAAAATTTCTAGTTCAGGCCAAGTGACACCGTCATTGAATTGAGCAAACCCATTCTTGGGGCCTGTCCCCAGTGGCCTGTCCTGCCATAGCCGGAGTATGCGCGCGTGTGTGTGTGTGTGTGTGTGTGTGCGCGTGTGTGTGTGTTTGTGTCAGAGAGAGAGATTTCATGAGATTCCATATGCTGAAGAACCCCACCATGACCTGGTCTACATTTACAGACTGCTATAAAGCCATTTGAGGGATAGAGAGAACAGGAAGTTCGCTGGACTGTATCTGGTATCTGTATGTGAGTGTACAAAATAAAAGGACAGGAAAATGAATACGTTTTAAGTGTGTAGCTTTGCTCCTGCTTGTGAGCAAGGAAAACATAAGTGAGCAGGTTGCATCAATCTCACAGTTCATCAAGTTAGGCTAAGCACCTCTCCTCATCCCACAGAAAGCAACAATTCCTTGATTTCTTGCAGGGCTCCAGACTTTAAAAATGACAAGGGAACAATTGGCTTCTAAAATGAAGCAATTAGGAGGCAAATGACTTATTTAGTTGTCAAATTACAAAACTGCTCGATAAAGATGGATGTTCAGAACCTCTACAGTTCATTGAGTTCAGTGTGTTTACTGATGAACAACAGTCGTTGCTGTATAGTTCAGTCAAAATCTATCTCAATTTACTAAGGTTGGGTTGAAAATATTAATTTCCCAACTTAATCGTAGGAAAGCCATTCAATGCCCATAACCCGTTTGCTAAAAAAATAAATACTACTTGAATGGAGCATTTTGCTAAATATATTATATATTTGTGTTGTATAGTACACTGTAAACCAGAAAATGTTGGCAAAACTCAAACAATATGAGGAAATCAGTTACAATTTTTTTTTTTAAGTTAAGAATTTCAAAGTGTAAGCAGAGCTGGCAGATTTCAATTTTGTACTCATCCATTTTAATTGCGCTTGAACATTTTGTGTAAGATAATTCCTACATTTAACTTAAAATTATCACGTAATCTCAATTTAAGTATTTTAGTAGTGGAAATTTTACTATCTATAACTAGCTAATTCTGCAAATGCTAATTGGTATCACAATGCTTTGATAACATTAGCATAGCAAAACATGAAACTACATCCTCTCCCACTCAACATTTTTCTTGCACAAAAAACGTTAAAGAACACTTAATTTTAGCATTCATTTGCCCTTTTGAGTACCATGGCAAAGCATGCTGGGAAATAGCCCAGTTTCAGATAAATTCAAGTTTGTCTAAATGAAAAGAAGCAAGTTCATAGAACTCAAAACAGTGAAACTATTCAGATTACTTAATGTGTCAGTGTGTGAACTTAAAATAAAAAGAAAGTAAATACTTAGTCAATTTGTTAATTAAGTTAATTTGATTGAACTAATTTGTTTAATTTCAGTTTGCCCTACTCAAACCAATTAATTATTTTGAGGGTTAGGGTTCACAGTGTACCAAGTGAGAGGGTTTACACTACAACATGAGGGTGTTTACAGCATTGGTTTGTTGTGTTTATGCCATTTGTTGAAAGATTGTTTTTCTTAAGAAAAATGGATTAAATCTAAAATATTTCCAAATGAATTAATATCAAATTCAATCAAATCATTAAATGTTTGTATTGCCATAAATGTTTATAGTTGTGCCACATGTACATCCATTTTAGTCGCAGCCCCTTGTTTCTGATATCTAGCTTGTTCTGTCTCTGAATCCATTATGCTTTCTTCGTTTACAGCGCTGGAGGGTTGTTGTATGACACTTCCATGCATCTACCTGGGCTCTATTTAGTGCCTCTGCAGCAATCCCTCAATTCAGTCCACTGCTCAAAAAAAAGCATGGTGCACACAGCCGCTCGGGAGATGCTAACAAACTCCAGCAGAGCTCTGTTCTGGGGGTGTGCCTTTAATTCATCCTGGAAAAGTTCTCCCTTGAGAACAGGTGGCTGTGTCAGCCACATGGAGCTTAAGGTGCCAGAGGTCATTACTAGCTGCTTTATTGTCCACAGCAGTCTGTGAAGGGACTTGTGGCGTGTGCTGCGGAATCAAGGTTATGGCCAGGGGTCAGATGACATGGGCTGCTGCTCTGTAGCTCCACGGGGCAACTAATGAACTGTCTGAGGCAGTGAAATGCCTTCTGGCTTGAGAGAGTGCATTAAATGTCCATCTAATGGTTGTGCTCAGGTTTATTTCTTCCACCTTTACTGGTTTATAAGAATTAGCAATGACCATGAGGAAATCAACAGCAATGATTAATCATGAGTAATGCCAGTTTGCATTAAAAAGCATTTAATTGCTAATTCTCTAATTTAGTTACAGTGGCAGTACCTTGCGGTGACCATGGTCAGTATGTTTACATGCACTTTTAAAAGTTTAATTTCAGCTGGGCTAAACAATAATTTGTTAAAATCTTTAGTTTGACTAAAATTGTTAAAGACTATCAGAGCTAGATAATGTGACTGCAATTTTTAGTTTTTTTTGTTTGTTTGTTTTTTTCTAGTATAACTTATTATATATAATAAGTATGCGTGTGTGTGTGTGAGTGTGTGTGTATATATATATATATATATATATATATATATATATTCAGAGCTAGAGAATCATTGTATAATATATATTATATATATATATTAATATCCATATATGTATATCTTGTCCTCTGCCAATGTCCATGCATTTGTTTCATTTGTTTCTATTCCTCTCCTCCTCTTCCTCCTGCCTTGTTTGTTCATCTCCTTATTTAGCCCTTGTTGCGCTCATGTTGCGCATTTCTGTGGCACTCAACCCTTTAGCGCACAGCTATCAAGCAGCAATGTTGGAATCACACGTAACGAGCAGCCAAAGCTGCTATTTATAGCGCCTGCTCCACAGCCTTGGAGCAGCATGTCAGAGTAATGTAAACCTATTAATCTTTTTTCTTTGCCTGTTTAAGTCGTACTTCTGTACATCCTTGCACAGATTCCTGTGGAATTTTAAATAATCATGAGTATCGATGTGTGTTAGTATTTGTTAGCTGAACACTGTGGAGACAACACTTCAAATCTTTTCTCCGGGCAGTTCCACCATTGGTTGGATAAATTAAATTTTCTCAGCAAACACATCACAATAATCTGTTGCATACATTGACTTTGTTTTCATTTAAACTCTTTTTGTTCATCCTCTGTAATCCTTTCAACCAAGAGTCTATTAGATTTAATGGCACTTGAGAGTTGCAATGGGAAATTTTTTTTATCCCATAATGTGCAAATGCTTGCATCCCAGTGGACACGGAGTAAGGGCCGGTTTGTTTTATCTGAAGAATTGCTCAGAGTAATCGAATCTCACTGAAAATATTTCCCTCAGGTTCACGGAGGAACTCTGGGAGGCTTGTGCGATGATGTCATGCTGCCTTCAGGATGATGGGACGGATCAGGGATCTTGCAAGGCGCTGACAGCTCATCCTGTAGTTATGCCACACTTGCTGCTCGCTCTGCAGTGCCACGGCAAGCGTCTGAGCGGGATCAGAGGGGCTTTTTGGGGGATGGGGAGGGATTCACAGCTGCTGTACACTGCTCATAATTCCGCTCAGAATTCCACCGGCTCCTTAACAATTCACATTTGTTAATATTTGGCCAGCGCTGAGAATTTTAGCTCGTTGCCGTTTCAGGTGCCAGCATTTGCACGGGGATCAAGAAGGAAATTCCTTGTACAAGGGGATGGGTGGTATGGCTGTGGATTGGTGTGCACCATTGTGCGATTTCAGAGTTGAATTTTGAAGTGCCAGACTTGATTATGTATAAAATGAAGTTTTAAAGTCAGTGATACAAACATGTTTTTGATACACTACAGTTTAAAAGTCAATAAGAATTCTTTTTAAAGAGTTTAATAATTTATTAATCATGGGTGCATTATATTGATCAAAAGTGACAGTAAACACATTTATAATGTTGAGAAAAATTATATTTTACATACTTTTTAACTTTATATTCATCAACGAATCCTGAAAAAAAAAAATCCAAATCAGAATATTAGAATGATTTCTGAAGGATGGAGTGACTTATATATATATATATATATATATATATATATATATATATATATATATATATATATATATATATATATATATATATATATATATATATATATATATAAATTCGAGTTTATAAATATATATTCAAGATTTACATTTATATATTCGGGTTTATAACTATATATTCAGATTTACATTCAATTAGTATATATATATATATATATACTAATTGAATGTAAATCTGAATATATAGTTATAAACCCGAATATATAAATGTAAATCTTGAATATATAGTTATAAACTCGAATATATAAATGTAAATCTAAATATATGGTTATAAACCTGAATATATAAATGTAAATCTTGAATATATAGTTATAAACTCGAATATATAAATGTAAATCTAAATATATATTTATAAACCTGAATATATAAATGTAAATCTGAATATTTAGTTATAAACCCGAATATATAAATGTAAATCCTGAATATATAGTTATAAACCTGAATATATAAATGCAAATCTGAATATATAATTATAAACCTGAATATATCAACTTTTGAACAGTCATGTAGAAACTATATAAAAAATAAGAAATACATATAGAATGTAATGCTTCATTTTTCATACACAGATTTTGGGCTTTACCAGAAGCACTCAGAGCCCATGGTAAATCTGTCTGAAAAGGTTTATACAGATTTGTTAAAAATCAATGTCTCTATAGAGAAAATGAATAGAATTTTGACTCCAGGAATCCGACTGTTGCACTCTGTTAGCCCTGTGCAGTTATTTTATTGGCTGAGATTCTAATATATGGAGAGAAATGCATGCTGTTTGTTATTTCCAGGGTCAGATGCTAAGCTGTAAGCTTATTTTGCCAAGGGCTAAATGTAAATTGTTGGACTGTACTGGCATCCTGATGTAAATGATAATAAGATCAGCATTTGTCACTGAGTTTTATAACCCATTATTTTTAAAAATGACACATGGCTATGCATATGCCATGCTATGTGTTAATGAACACATTTTTTCCCTCCAATTTCTGATCTTTCCAGAACCTCTCTCAACATCTCTGCCTGAAACTACATGAGCCCATGCCAAAGGTGACTGGCTGCTTTGTGTCGTAATTATAAAGCAGAAGGTGAAGACAAGGACCGCCTGCCCTCTTACGCCTACCCCGCGTTGCAGGGTTAGTCTTAATAAAGATTACCTTCTGATAAGCCTGCGTTGCCTTGGGTATGCTGAGTGCAGTTTGAGGATGCGATCTCGTCCGCGACAATAAAAAGCTAATCATAGATAATCACCTCGCTGCAGGCAAGCAGTGCCTATATCTCCCCTTTCCCTGAACTATTGAGTTTGCAGTGTACGGGAAAGGCTTTTCAATCAGCACACCATCTGCTGCTCAGGTGCACATGAGCCACACTTTATTTTGACTGTTTGCTGGAAAACAACGCTTTTATAAAGGAGTTGTATGAGTAATCGACAAAAGAGATGGGGCTGTATTTGTGTAAACAAAAAAATTGTTTTGTCTGAGTTTCTTGAAGTGCTGTTTTTTTATGGTGGAGTTCAAAAGCTTACTTTTTTCGACATGTAGCATTGAACGAAATACAAAAAAAAGCATGGAGAGATGGAAAAATCAATGAGCCTTTTGTGAAATAATTTTTTCCAGGGCTTATTCAGCCGTGTAAGTCTTTTCCTCTCATCTTTTGTTCGCTCTCTTGTTTTATTTCTTCGTAGTGTCCTCCATTATGAAAACTGGATGAGCTTGCGGCCACAAATCGTTAATTGCCTCTCATACATAAAGCCTCATTCTCGGTTTAATGTGGCACTGTATCCTCCATACGCATCCTGCCTGTAACGCTAGACAACCCTCTGGTGCTTTTTCTCTTTGCATAATCTTAACGGGCAAAACCCTCGTTGCATCCCTGCAGCTGCGGCAACGCCACTCATAGAGTTCTGAGTTTATTCTCCTTTTCCCTTCTCCACAGCAGTTGGCAAACTTGAGTCCTCACTCCCGAGTCCCCCCATAAACGGCACAGGAGCAGACATTTACATAGCCCATTAGGAGCGGCACTGAATGGCAGAGTCCGTACTGTTTAATGGAAAACACTCCATTGCAAATGAATATTTTATTGAGAGGATGCTGTTGACATGCTGCGGCGATGCTGTGCTACTGTGGCGTGCATTACTCATGTGTGAGACTGTGAAGAGGGCTTTTCTACTGACAGCAGATTAGACAGTGAACTGTCAATGATGTTCGTGTCACACCATAGGACTGTTGCTTCATCCTTTTGATCAAACTTCACTTGTTAAGCTGAAATTTTTTGATTGATCTGGCTTGCGTTAGTATGTTTGAAACCAAATTGCAGATTTCATTGTGCAGTACAAGTCCTTGTCGAACATATACAGTGGCTTTATAAAGCATTTGAACACTTTTTATAAAGTGTGAATGCCATTTTGCCATATTATGTAACAAGATATCAAACCAAAAAGTGGCATCCAGGGTCATTTTATTTTAGTGTTTTGGGGCTACCAAGGTTAATGCACCAACATACAATAATGTAATTGATACTATATATTGTGCCATTTTCATGTTTCATGCAGGTGGTTAGTAAAGGTTTCAAGTTTAATAATGTACCTTATAGAATAACCATGTGTGTGGTCAATACTTTTAGACTTCATTTGGAACATGATCTTTTTTTTATCATTTCTAATCTTTCTAAATGAATAAATGTTTTGCAGGCATTGAGATTGGCCAAAGTTCTTTACTTTTTAACTTTTGGAGCTGCTGTATGTGATCAACAGATTGTAAAGGCATGAAAGAGAGGAAGTACCATAGTTCTTATTTCGAGTCACCCAACGCGACCAAATGGCTGGCTCTAAGCATGTCTTCCATCGCTCAGCACTTCAGAATGTCTGGCCTGTGTCCAGTGCTACAGTAGCCGGCCTGCATTGAACCTATCCCCTTTACTTCACAGATTGTGAAAACATGTAAAATGTAGACTAAAGTAGAGTTTACAGCAACAAAGCTACTGGATTTTTTTTCTGTGAATGCTGATGAATTGTTTGGAAACATGCGGCAGAGTTTACCAGTTTTATGCCAAAGACCAGAGATGTTAAAGGGTTAGTTCATCCAAAAATAAATTCTGTCATTAATTACTCACCCTCATGTCGCTCCACATCTGTAAGACCTTTGTTCATCTTCAGAACACAAATTAAGATATTTTTGATAAAATCTGATGGCTCAGTGAGGCCTCCATTGACAGCAAGATAATTAACACTTTCAAACGCCCAGAAAGGTACCTAAGACATATTTAAAACGGTTCATGTGAGTGTACAGTGGTTCAACCTTAATGTTATGAAGCGACCAGAATTCTTTTTGTGCACCAAAAAAGAATATCTAATGATGGGCCATTTCAAAACACTGCTTCATGAAGCTTTGAAACTTTATGAATCTTTTGTTTCGAATCATTGGTTCGGAGCATGTATCAAACTGCCAAAGTCATGTGATTTCAGTAAACAAGGCTTCATTACGTTATAAGTGTTTCCAAACATTTCGAAATTACAGTGGTTCTCGTGACTTTGGCATTTTGATATTTCTACTTCCCTGGATAGAAGTTTGGCTTTGAATATAAAGGTTATTCTAGACTTTAAACTCTGGAATCATTTTTTTCTTTGTTGCTACTTTCAGACCCAGAAATCTTTGTGTTGCAATCAAATTCCCTATCTAACATTCCTCAGGCATGTCGTCATACTCTGGGGCTGTGTCCTTCATTCGTTTCCTACATAAAGAAAGAGGAGGAGAAAGGCTGTGCATCCTGACCCGAGAGAACGACTGCAGCTGTTTGGGATTTAGGTGTAGTGGCCTTGCCTATGGAGCAGGATTACTAGGAGAAACTACCTCAGAAACCCTACAGTGAGCTAGATCGTAGCATGGCACTGATGGATGAGAGCATGCACACATGAGCGTGTCTGCTTGTTGACTCTGTGTGCTAGTGTGCAAGTGGACAGACTGATGCCAACAGCTGTTGATCCCAGCATTTAGCGCCAGAAAAGTGTGTAGTATGTTCACGATCGGTTGCTTGCATGCGTGCAGACTTGACCCCTGCAAGTCTTATCAAGAGCGGCATTGTTTGCATAGATTCCCTGTAAATCTATGCCTTGCTCAAGGAGCTTTTCACAGCATAATCAATGAGTCTTACTCATTCACATCAATCGAGCGCGGCGCATATCACTTACAGATGTGCTAAGCCGGTCCTTCTCCGGCTCATGTCCGCACTCCGCTGCAGTTTCCACCTGTATCGGATTTGTTTGAAGCAGATGCACGCTCTCTAGAGACCTGTCCTGGAGTGTCCTTCTGTATCCATGTACCTTGACGCACAGCCTCTGTGACAAGGGCAACTGCTGTTGTCCTTTAAGCCCCTCTACCGCCACTAAGACCCAGCATGCACTGCATTACCTCTTTAGCACTGCTTCAGATAAGCTCACAAATCAAAGCCCATACATTCTCTTTCCCTTTTTTTGTCATCTACTTTCCATTTTTTGTTAAAGAATAGACCTCAGTTCATTGTGAAAAGGTCACATCGGTCGCTGTTTCATATTTACCCTTGAGGCTATAATCTTGCAGACGCTCATCTCAGTGATGAGTGGTTTGAGTTAATAGCGAATCGGGCCCTTCTACCCTCACGGAGCTCTTCTGCTAGGCATAATGAGCATGTGCTGTGAATTTTTTAAGATGTCCAGTTGTCATTGGACCGGTGTGAGACAGAAGTCCACTACCAGAGTGCCGCAGACGGTTAGTATAACATCAGAGCTGAGTAATGATGTTTCAGAGTGCACTTCTGTTTATTTTCCTTGGATCAGTGTTGGACTGAGTTGGGTATTACATAGGATGGTACAACAAGGTGAATTTCATTTACGCTAATTGCAGGTTTTTATGTATTATATTTACTTAATTTTGCTTTGAAGCTTTAACCATTACTTTGAAAACCAGTTTTACTGATTGCATGTTGTTCTTTTGCATCTAATTGAGGAAATTTCACTCAACCAAAGCATAAAAGGACTGTTTTTTCATGTGAAATGAAACAGACCTTTCTTTCTCTGTGCAGTTGATAAAGAGGCTGGTGGTTACAGTTTTGCCACCTTGTTCATGTCACATTCTCCTCAGAAGATGAACTCTACTGTATGACTTTAAAAACAAGGGTTTGCAGCTTTTTAATAAGATACAGTTTGCAGAGAGATTCAATGTGGGAGGATGCAGATTTGTTTGTGCAAGTGAATGACTAAATTCGAGGAATCTTCTGCCGCCCCGCTCTGGAATGGATTAGCGATGTGGATCTAGTGCATGGAGAGTCAGAATGATTGGGAAACGTTTGGATCATCTTTAGCAGCCCCACAGCTGCATTTGTGGCTCTCTTGGATGGAGTCATTGTGAGTGAGGGAGGGAAAGCCGATATGCGATTTCTCATCTGAAGGAAATGGTAGGCGGAGGTGGCGCTGTTGTAACTCACGCTCCAAAAGGAGAAGGGTGGCCCAAGCTGTGTGTGCATGTGTGTGTGAGATTGGAGCTTTAAATCTGCTTGTAGACATCTTCTGCGCCCCTCATCTTAGCTGCGTTATAGAGAACTATCATTCACTCAACACTGCCACAGCTGCTTTATTGCTCTCACTGTATCGCGTTGCCTGCAAATGAATCTTCAACTGAACGTGTGTGATTGTTTGCTGTCTGTCTATCTGTCTATCTATCTGTCTGTCCATCTGCCTGTCTGTCCATCTATCTGTCTATCTGCCTGTCTGTCTGTCTGTCTGTCTATCTGTCTGTCTATCTGTTCATCTGTCTGTCTATCTATCTATATGTCTGTCTGTCTGCCTGTCTCTGTCTATCTATCTGTCTGTCTATCTATCTGTCTGTCTATCTATCTATATGTCTGTCTGTCTGTCTATCTGTCTGTCTATCTGTCTATCTGTCTGTCTATCTATCTATATGTCTGTCTGTCTGTCTGTCTATCTGTCTGTCTATCTATCTATATGTCTGTCTATCTGTCTGTCTATCTGTCTATCTGTCTATCTGTCTGTCTATCTATCTATATGTCTGTCTGTCTGTCTGTCTGTCTATCTGTCTGTCTATCTATCTATGTCTCTTTGTCTATCTATCTGTCTGTCTACCTGTCTGTCTGTCTCTCTATCTGTCTATCTGTCTGTCTGTCTATATGTCTGTCTATCTGTCTATGTCTATCTGTCTGTCTGTCTATCTGTCTATCTGTCTGTCTGTCTCTGTCTATCTATCTATCTGTCTATCTATCTATCTGTCTGTCTGTCTCTCTATCTGTCTATCTATCTATCTGTCTATCTATCTATCTGTCTGTCTATCTATCTATCTATCTGTCTATCTATCTATATGTCTGTCTGTCTGTCTGTCTCTGTCTATCTATATATATGTCTGTCTGTCTGTCTCTGTCTATCTATCTATATGTCTGTCTGTCTGTCTCTGTCTATCTATCTGTCTGTCTATCTGTCTGTCTATCTGTCTCTCTGTCTCTCTATCTGTCTCTATCTGTCTGTCTGTCTATCTGTCAATCTGTCTATCTGTCTGTCTGTTTATCTTTCTTTCTATCTATCTGTCTGTCTAGATGTATGTGTATGTATACATTCTGGTTCATCTAGTAAGTTTTGAATGTCCTGAAGGTCATGCACATATGCAAGAAGTTTACACATAAAATATCCATTTACAAATTTGTGTAAAGTAAAGCATTGCTAGAAAGGATATTGCTAGTTTTTCACCATTTTAAGCATACTGTCACTTTGAATAGTTTTTAAAATATAATTTTAATATATTTTTTTATATTTAAATCAAGTAAAACAAAACTATAAACATTTCATATAGTATTTTAATAAACCGTGTTTTGGGTTTTGCGAGTTATGTAATCAGATTACTTTTTTCTGTTACTGTAACTAATGCATTACTTTTAAAATTACAAAGTATCAAAGTTACTTTTTCAAATATGTAACCCAAGTTACTTTGTTTTCCCATTTAATGGCTGACACCCCTACACGGTCTCCATGAAGAGCTGTATGCGCTGTATCGTAGTTCTAGACTCTCACTTGAAAAAAAAATAGATTCCTCAAAATGAATACAAACAGAAAAATGCAAACTCTGAATGTTTTTCAAACCTCCAATAATTAAAGTTAAACAATACAAATATATTTTAATCTCACTTTATTAAACAATGACTTTGCTGCTGACCTTCGAAGATCTAATTCAGCCATACTAATAAGCAAAAAGGACTTTAGATAAACATCACATTTTTGTTTGTTTTTCTTATTGCTGAAGTAATAGTGTTGAACTTTCTTTTCTTGTATTCAATCAATCTGAAATGGCAGCATGGCTAAAAGGTTTGTTTGAGCTGCACCTTCTACTTTACAGGCGTGAATTTGCATTTTCTTCACACTGAGGCTTATTCATTTCACTTTTGGTGTGAAAGGGCCTTTACATTTGCTAAAACGTTTGTTATTACAATACAAACAAGCAAGCCCAGCCCTGGAGAGAAAAAGTAAAATAACATTAATTTCCACAAAATGTAAGTAAGTAATGCAACTAGTTACTTATTTAGTATGTTAATTATAGAAAAAAAATCTGAATTTGATTGGACTGTAATATTGGTTGTTGGCTAATATTCTTTTCCCTCTGCATATGGCCTTGGTTATGTCAGTATAAAAGAAGATATTGAAACGAGTTGTCTTTAGAGTAACATACATCAATGAATCCAGAGACAGGAATCCAGGGTCCTTTTATTAAATAAGCACATAAGAGTAAATCTTATTTTGATTTTAGTTTTGATTAATGTCTTTCACACAGTTATCTATACAATCTAGGACCATTTTTAATGCTCCTTTCTTATCTTGTGTTACTTTCATAATTCATATATAAATGTGGTGTGTGTATGTTTTTCAGGAACCTGCTTTTTGTGAATTGCCTACTTTTTTGGGGGAGATAACAGACA
The DNA here is from genome assembly GCA_038088235.1 of Zacco platypus. Classification (NCBI taxonomy): domain Eukaryota; kingdom Metazoa; phylum Chordata; class Actinopteri; order Cypriniformes; family Xenocyprididae; genus Zacco; species Zacco platypus. The sequence continues at coordinate 20,313,136 of CM076075.1, read as the reverse complement.
TCCTTGAATTGTCGTAACCTGGACGGGTAAGACTATACCAATTCCTGAAGCACAACACTGTCTTCACTCAGTAATGATTCTACGTTATTATGATTAAGAAGGAGACCAGCCACTTTTAGAAACAAATAATGGTAAAAATCATTATACTCGAAATGCTAGCTGTGTAAAAGAAAGTGCCACCTTTCAGTTAAAATCACTTTATTGATAATGCATTGGTCTGGTCTCTTTGCTCTAGAATGTGTATTAGTTGGACCTACAACCTGGACAATGGCATTTCTTTTAACATGATTTATCATACCATTATGTTCAGTTTTTTGTTCATGTTTTGCCTATGGACATTTACAAAGATGGCTGTGAGTGAACTGACTGGCTCCAGTGAGGACTGTAAAGATGCTGGGATGACATTAAAATATTGATATTTTATGGCACGCCTTAAGAGTTTCCTCTAAATTAGAAACATCCATTCAGATTCAAGAGATATAGCAGACTGGCCCCAAAGCATCATAAATCACATTATTCTCTGATTAGCGTTGAAATCTATAAAACGATGTCTTCCCATACTACCACATAATGCTGACATGATTTATAGAGATTCTCAAATATATCTTAAGTCATCTCTTGCTGTCTCTTTGAGCTCTCTGAATATCCTGACCGTCTATAGATAGTCCTGCGTATCTTGATTGGGCCTCATTACGAGGCTCATGCTCTGATATTTGACGACATAGTTGACTCACTCATAGTGCATGTGATCTAACAGGACCTCTCGCTCACAGGCGTTCCTTAAATTCAAAGCAAGTTTGCGTGTGTGTAAAGGTGCTCTAGTTGTTCTCTTAACGACCCGGAGGCCGACACATCAAGGCTAGGGTAGCCAAACAGGTCAGCTAAAATTAGTGTGAGGCCGGATAACCTGCAGCAGTGGATCAAAGTGGCACTGAACTAGCCGGCGTCAGCATGGCTAGGGATACATTCATGTGTCTGTGTGTGTAAATGCTAAGCTTTTGGCATGAATGTGATAACCGTAGTCTCACTTATTTCAGTGATTTTTGTTTAGCAAATATATAATTCCTTCAGATATTTTTATGCTTAATTATGCCAGTTAAAATGTATTGTATAAGCTTCTGTTAATTTCACTGTTCATTCTATTGCTCTATTGTATTTTATCTTTCATTTAATAGCACAGCACATATTTGGAGGAATGCTCACTTTTTTTTCTACTGGCGTGGTTGGGTCAGTGGTTCAAATGATTAGACCAGTGAAATATCACAGTTCTCTATTACAATACTGGAAACACTTTACAATAAGGTTCATTAGTTAAGCATTAGTTAATGTATTAACTAACATGAACAAACCATGAGCAATACATTTGTTACGGTATTTACTAACCTTCGTTAATGCTAGTTAATGAAGATCCACTTGTTTAGTGTTTGTTCATGTTAGTTCACAGTGTATTAACTAATGTTAACAAGATTTTAATAATGTATTAGTAAATGTTGAAATTAACATTAACGAAGATTGATAAATTCTGTATAAGTGCAGTTTATTACTAGTTCATGTTAACTAATGAACCTTATTGTAAAGTTTTACCACAATATTTATATTGTGTAAGTTAGTAGCTACTAGCCTACTAATTAATTTAAATTTAAAACACTATTGAAGACAAGTAATCAGTCAGTAATAAAATAAGAAAAAATAATCCAATTATAAATAGCACAAATAAATACAATAGAACAAAGATGCAAATTAAATAAACTTTTCAGGTTTTCAGTTAGTTCTAGGATTCTCGCAAAGATTGGGCATTTTTACATAATTTTGTGTCATATGAACTGACATAAATTTGTCAGTTCAAGTGCAAGAAGACTCTTTTTACCGTCAGTTAACATTAGTAATATATGCCTCGTTTTACCATCTTTGCTATTGACACATCTGACCGAACTATAAAGTTTCCAGCATCGACTGTGAAAAAGGGACGTGTGCCTGTCAAGCTCACACATCCGTGCCGCTGCGCGCTCTATTCATTCTGCGTTTCACTTATCAGCTCGTGCACAGCAGCTATATAGGTGTAAATATTTATTTTGTTTAACATTCTATTAATTTGATACATTTACTTCATAGACATCCTTCTCTGATATATTCTGCTGTTTCTTTGTCACAAGCACTGTACTGTACATGCTGCATGATATCGTTTCGTCGTATCACGGCATTTTAATGAGTATGAGTACATGAGCGCAGGATCTGGCCCGATACTGGAATCGGTATCAATACATTCCTAATTTATTATTTCATTGATAGTTGTGCTCAAAGGTTTACATACCCCTTGGAGAATATGCAAAAATGTTAATCATTTTAACAAAATCATAAAAGGATCATAAAAAAGCTATTTTTTTTTAAATTTAGTACTGTCCTGAATAAGCTATTTCACATAACTGCTCCACAAGACAAAACAGTAGCTTAAATTATAAAATATGACCCTGTTCAAAAGTTTACATACCCTTCATTTTTAAAACTCTGTGTTGTTATCTGAATGATCCATTGAGGATTTTTTTTTTTTTTTGCTTTGTGATAGTTATTCATGAGTCCCTTGTTTGTCCTGAACAGTTAAACCGCCTAACGTTCTTCAGAAAAATCCTACAGGTCCTGCACATTCTTTGGTTTGCTCTTGATTCTCCCCCTGCTGCCAAAACATTGCCAATCCTATATGGTGGACTCTACAAGACCCCATGTCCTGTGATATCTGCCACAAAGACATTAGCAGATAATCCTTCAAGTCCTGTAAGTTGTGAGGTAGAGCTGCTGTTTATTGAACTTGTTGGTCCAGCACAACCCACAGATGCTCAATTAGATTGAGACCTGGGGAATTTCTGAACACCTTGAACTCTTCATCATGTTCCTCAAACCATTCCTGAACAAGATGTGCAGTGTGGCAGGATGTATGATCCAACTGAAAGAGGCCACTTCCACCAGGGAAAACATTATTGTCCTGTAGGGGTGTAACTGGTCTGCAATGTTTAGGTAGGTAGCACGTGTCAACTTTACATCCTACATGAATTGCCAGACCCAGAGTTTCCCAACAGAACATTGCCCTGAGCATCTACTCCCTCCATCGGCTTGTTGTCATCTCACAGTACATCCTGGTTCGATCACTTCCCCAGGTAAATGCCGTCCGTCCACGTGATGTAATAGAAAACGGGACTCATCAGATCAGGTGATCTTCTTCCACTGCTCCAAGGTCCAGTTCCGACACTCACATGGCCATTGTAGGTGCTATTGATGGTGGACAGAGGTCATGCTTTGACTTTCGTGTACCCATTTTAGGTGATTTTGATGGTCTACTGGGGTCATCATGGCACTCTGATCGGTCTGTGACTACGCAGTCACAAACGCAGCAGTATGATGCACTGTCTGTTGTGACACATTCCTCCCCAAACCGTCATTAAAATTTTGTGTGACTTGTGCCACAGTAGACCTTCTGTTGGCTTGGACCAGATGGGATAGCCTTCGTTTCTCTTGTACATTGGGGGCTCCTAGCATCCTGCCACCAGTTTGTGGTTTGTCGCTCCTAGGACAACTCTTGGTAAATTCCCACCACTGCCGACCAGGAGCAACCCACAAGCCTTACCGTTTCAGAGTAACTCTGACCCAGTCGCCTTGCCATAACAATTTGGCCCATGTCAAAGTAGCTGAGATCTTTATTCCTGCCCATTTCTCCTGCATCCACCACATTGATGACGAGAACTGATAAAAGAGATACAGTGGTACCTCGAGATACGAGTTTAATTCGTTCCAGAACCGAGCTCGTAAGTCAATCGGCTCGTATCTCAAACAAATTTCTCCCATTTAAAATAACTGAATTCGATTTAATCCGTTCCGGACCTATGAAAAATCCCCAAACCATTGTAAATTATGAATAAAGATATGTTTTTAAATAACAAATAAACATGTATAATTAACAAATACATAACAAAATATGAAATAAAGAAATAAAAGAGTTATTTAGCATAATAGTCTTACTTTGGAGACAGACGAGTGCGGCTAACGAAGGTGAACGGCGAGGAGGAGGGAGGGGGGAAGGGATGTAGGCACTCTAGACACGTACGTAAACAGCGCTTTTTTAGAACTTAAAACTATTTTCGTAACTTTATTTCTTGCTTTAGTTCTATCGTCATCATCCTCTTCTTCCTGTCACCATTGTCCTTAGCACTCACTTTCTTCGGCCCCATGATAACACACAAAAAAGTTCAGTAATCACGCAAAAATCAAGCAAAAAAAGAGTACAGCGCACAAGATACACTTTGATTCAAGCGGGTAACACGTGCGAGTGAGCGAGAGATGCTCTCGGATGATGCTCGACCCTGCGCGCCAACTAGCGGGACGCTCCGGAAACCCGGCTCGTATCTCGGATTTGGGCTCGTATCTTGAACGAAAATATGGCCCGAGCTCCGGCTCGTATCTCAAAAAACTCGTATGTTAGGCTGCTCGTATCTCAAGGTACCACTGTAGTTCACCCTAAAATAAAAATGAAGTCATTATTTACTCACCCTGGTGTTGTTCTAATGTAGTATGCACTTTTTTTCTTTTATGGACCTCAAAAGGAGATTTAAAAAAAAAAATGTCATGTTCATGCTCGTCCATATCAAGCTTTTTATAAAAGCAGCAAAAGTATAACGGAATGATCACTTGCCGTATATTCAATGTGTTCTGGGGGTATACGATAGGGTTTAATGAAAAATAAACCAAAATTTAATGTATTATTTAACCATATTGAACGATGTGCCTGATCATGAGACTCAGTTCACTCGTTTTCACCCAGAAAAAGCACACAAGTTGTGAGTAGTGTGTGCATGTGCTTCAATGAAGGCTGCACATTAATATATAACAATGATTAAACTGTGCATTAAATGGTTTGAACGCATATCTTCCAGACGATCCGAATAGAGTATTCTAACAGACCGTTTCACAGATATATCAACATAATTTTCTTGGTAACACTTTATGATAAAGTTCATTAGTTAACATTAGTTGACATGAACTAATACTGAACTGCACTTATACAGCAATTATTAATATTTGTTCATGTGAATTTCAACATTTACTAATACATTACTAAAACCTTGTTAATATTAGTTAATGCACTGTGAACTAACTTTAACAAACACCGAACAACTGTATTTTCATCGTTAACGAAGATTAGCAAATACAGTAATAAATGTATTGCTATGGTTAGTTCATGTTAGTTAATACATTAACTACTGTTTAACTAATGAACCTTATTGTAAAGTGTTATCATTTTCATAAAATTGCACATTTTGTAAAATGACTTGCCTTTTAATAGCACTATTTCCCAATTAAGCAAATATTGCAGTAGCAAGTAGTTTTTTTTTATTTTTTTATTTTTTGTACCCGTTTTACTTTACAATATTGCTTTTTGATTGTTATTAACTAGATAATATTCAGCAGCAGGTCTTGTATGTTCAAATTATGGGGTCAATGCACAAATTCAATATTTTGACAGCTGTTCAATTTTTGTCCTGCCTGTTTACATTCTCTGAACCAACTGAGTTCACATTAACATCTTGACAAGACAGGTGGTTTGACCAAGAAGTGCATTTGACCATTCATGTGTGTTCTGTAGCTGCATTAACGTGAGTGCTTCTTGCAGAGTACGTAATATGGTTTGAAGGGAGCTGAGTGTCAGTCAGACACCACTAGGTTTCTGAATTGAGTTGATACTTGATCAAACAATTTTTGTGTGTGTGTGTGGCCTGCATGTGATTTGTTTATTATTGAATATAGTGAATTTTGTAATACAATTGCTGCTTTGAAGCCTTTTGCAGTGGTGCTTTAAAGAGAATGAATTTGGAGATGCATCTTCTCAGACATGGGTTTTACCATGCTGAGAATGCTACACGCTAAAGCACAGCTTGCTAAAACCCTCTCTGAGAAGTTGTGCCTTCATTCATCTCCTTTAATTCACTACTAATACAAAATATTAAAGCTAGAAACGGATTAAAAAAAAAAAAATCAGAATGTTGGACAAGAAATTAACTGTCCTGCCTATTTCTAGTAATACATAATCTGATACCATCAAAATACAGTGAGGAAAATAAGTATTTGAACAATTGCAAGTTCTCCCAGTTAGAAATCATGGAGGGGTCTGAAATTGTCATCGTAGGTGCATGTCCACTGTGAGAGACATAATATAAAAAAAAATCCAGAAATCACAATGTATGATTTTTTTTAACTATTTATTTGTATGATACAGCTGCAAATAAATATCTGAACACCTGAGAAAATCAATGTTAATATTTGGTACAGTAGCCTTTGTTTGCAATTGCAGAGGTCAAACGTTTCCTGTAGTTTTTCACCAGGTTTGCACACACTGCAGGAGGGATTTTGGCCTACTCCTCCACACAGATCTTTTCTAGATCAGTCAGGTTTCTGGCCTGTCGCTGAGAAACACGGAGTTTGAGCTCCCTCCAAAGATTCTCTATTGGGTTTAGGTCTGGAGACTGGCTAGGCCACGCCAGAACCTTGATATGCTTCTTACAGAGCCACTCCTTGGTTATCCTGGCTGTGTGCTTCGGGTCATTGTCATGTTGGAAGATCCAGCCACGACCCATCTTCAATGCTCTAACTGAGGGAAGGAGGTTGTTCCCCAAAATCTCGCAATACATGTCCCCAGTCATCCTCTCCTTAATACAGTGCAGTCGCCCTGTCCCATATGCAGAAAAACACCCCCAAAGCATGATGATACCACCCCCATGCTTCACAGTAGGGATGGTGTTCTTGGGATGGTACTCATCATTCTTCTTCCTCCAAACACGTTTAGTGGAATTATGACCAAAAAGTTCTATTTTGGTCTCATCTGACCACATGACTTTCTCCCATGACTCCAAATGGTCATTGGCAAACTTAAGACGGGCCTGGATATGTGCTGGTTTAAGCAGGGGAACCTTCTGTGCCATGCATGATTTCAAACCATGACGTCTTAGTGTATTACCAACAGTAACTTTGGAAACGGTGGTCCCAGCTCTTTTCAGGTCATTGACCAGCTCTTCCCGTGTAGTTCTGAGCTGATTTCTCACCTTTCTTAGGATCATTGAGACCCCACGAGGTGAGATCTTGCATGGAGCCCCAGTCCGAGGGAGATTGACAGTCATGTTTAGCTTCTTCCATTTTCTAATGATTGCTCCAACAGTGGACCTTTTTTCACCAAGCTGCTTGGCAATTTCCCCGTAGCCCTTTCCAGCCTTGTGGAGGTGTACAATTTTGTCTCTAGTGTCTTTGGACAGCTCTTTGGTCTTGGACATGTTAGTAGTTGGATTCTTACTGATTGTATGCGGTGGACAGGTGTCTTTATGCAGCTAACGACCTCAAACAGGTGCATCTAATTTAGGATAATAAATGGAGTGGAGGTGGACATTTTAAAGGCAGACTAACAGGTCTTTGAGGGTCAGGATTCTAGCTGATAGACAGGTGTTCACACACTTATTTGCAGCTGTATCATACAAATAAATAGTTAAAAAAATCATACATTGTGATTTCTGGATTTTTTTTTTTTAGATTATGTCTCTCACAGTGGACATGCACCTACAATGACAATTTCAGACCCCTCCATGATTTCTAGGTGGGAGAACTTGCAAAATAGCAGGGCGTTCAAATACTTATTTTCCTCATTGTACATGGTATCGTTATAGTGGTAGCACTTTATTTTACAGTCCTGGGGCTGGATTCACAATATATTAAGAATTAATTTTTTTTTTTGTAAATTTTCTATCTTGGAAAGACGAACTATTCTTATCTTTTTTCTTAACTTTCATCAAGGATGTTCATTTTTCTTAAGATTGTTCTAAAGACATAATTTAAAAAGTATTCATATTCCTGAAAAGAATGTTCTTAAAAATCATCGTAAATAACTTCTTAAAGTTATAGAATAACCTCTAACCTTTCTTAAATCCCCAAAAGTAAGATGTTTAATGAAATTATGGGTTTGTTTCAAATATTAAGGATTACAACATACAGTATTACTAGTACCGTGAATGTGGATGAGTACTCCAATAGATCATTTGCTTGCATACGTGATGCGTTCACTGAGTGATTAACTCTTGTCAAGTCTGTCGCAATGGAAATAATCTGAGCACTAATTATAATAACTATGATAATCTGCAGTCAGTGCTAAAAGGCAGGCTTTGACGGAGTCATGGAATCACTTCTACTAACCATTATGGCAGGTTAAATTTTGTAATATAATGTAGACATTTTTCAACTGAAGTCTTTTAAAAAGTCATCTGAAATAATGAACTAAGTGCAATGCAGTGTCAAAAAGATCATTTTTTCTCTACATATTGATACTGAAATATCTGAAATGCTTCCAATACTCATTTTCTGCAGAATAGATACACAATAGATACCAGCTGCGCTTTCTCACTCTCTCACCTCTCCGACAGTGAGTTGACACAAACCCACCTCCACTCACTCGTTTTTTGCTCCATATGTAGATTTTTGGTGTTACAGGGCTTGAATTTTGGCGTGGTATTGTGCATAATTTTACTCATTCCCGCAGATTTTGTTTTCACACCCAAAGTGCATGCACATAAATCTGCCTCTCAGTACTAAATTGGGTTCATTTTTACTGTTTATTGTGCTTAAACCATATTGCACTTGGTGAGTATTCAGTCAGTTATGATCCGTGCATCCTAAGCAGCCTAATTTACCTGCTGCCAAATTATTAGATAATATTAAAAATATCTATATGGCAGTTTTTCCCCATTGTATCGATGTGAAAATGCTGAGCGCCTAGTAACTTTGGAAAACCATTAGCCACAGTGGCTGATGAGCATAAAAGTTCATAAAATCATATTATCGAGTATTTCACTCATTTTTAGAAACCAATCAAAACGCTGCATGATGTAGCTGAGTATATACTAAGTACTATTGTGTGCGCGTATTCAGAGTGTGATGTTTGACAAGCTTCTTCGCAGTTTCTTCACTCATTTTAACTTCTGTCAAAGTATGGCTCCAAATGCTAATTCCTCTGAAAGCACTGCGAGTTTGAGTCACTTATTATGCACATTTGAAAAAGCAACGCACGTTAAACATCTTTCCAGACCTAAGAAGCATTTATTAACATCTTGTCCAACAAAAGACAACATTTAATAACATGTTTTTATTCCAGACTCACTTCATAACAACAGTTGAGCTTCCTTCTGTGAGAAGATGTAGCTTCTTACAAAGAATAAGGCAGTCATGTGTTTATTAGTCATGTTTAATTAATCAAAGCATTCGAATCTTCTGTTTATTCAGCAACAGCGATATGACTCGTTATCATCTTCTGCTGTAGGTCAGTTTTTGAGTTCCTGCGCAAGAGCGCCCCGTGGCTTTCAGAGGGAGAAGCATTTACTACTGATCACAGAGCAGTACAGCTCTGACAAGCTGCACATTAAATAATCGTAACCTTTGCCCTAATATGAGGATTATGAAAAGCTTCAGGAGTCAGCTGAACACGGCGCGTCTGCAGCAGACAGAACAAAATCAAAAACACACACGCAACAAACATGGGCAAATCGTTTTGCAAGAAAGTTCCCTACGACAGAAAAAGCAACAGATGGAAAGATATAACAAACGCTGTCACCAACTACATTGCCAAATAAAACATTTTTGAATGATGCAAAATATCGTCTGATTATAGTTATCGGAAAAATCGAGATATCATTTTTTGTCAATATCGCACACCCCTAGTCAAGCGCTTTCCACATGTATATACTATGTACTTACTGTAATAATTATTACTTATAACTGTGTAATAACTAGGTACTAACCCTGAACCTATCCCTAACCTTAACCCATGTAGTTACCTTATATTACCCACTACTTTTTTAGGTAAGGACCCTGTAAAACACGTAAGTGTGCGTACTATAAAATAAAGTGCGACCATTATAGTATAGTATACATTCTTAAATATAAAGGCTCCAAAAAGAGGTTTTCGCAGCGATGCCATTTTATTTCCCAAAGAACCATTTAGTGAACAGTTGTTAAAACAACCCTTTTTTTATTGCGTAGAATATTTTAATAACCTAATGAACATTTTTCCTCTATAAAAAACATTTTGTGAAATGGAAAGGTTCCATGGATGTCAATAAAGAACCTTCATTTTTAAGAGCATAGTTTTACCAAGGTAGCTTGATCTACAGAAGTCGCAAGTCATGAAGCGTCACTACTGTGCCCTTGAGCAAAGCGGTCAACCTCAGGTTGCACCAGGAGTACTGTCCCTGTAATAAGTTCTGAAAGTATACTGTAAGTGGTGGCTAAATGACTAATTGCAGTGCATATCCTGAGCGTGCTTTACCACTTAAGGATTCATTTCACATTAGGCTTTTGTATCAGGATGTGGTCTAGTGGTGTGATATGCATGTGTTCGTGCTCATTTATATATACTCTGTTTTCATGTGTATTCAGCTGGTGGATCAGCATATTGACATTGGAGGTCACTTAAATATCACCATCTCTGCGTTGTGCTGGCCGTTCCGCCCTGACCACAGGCATGCGGTACAGCTCCGGCAGCAGTACAGGGAGGTCACACGTAACTCAAGCCCAGAGAGGATAGAACCAAACAAGGCCTTCTAGAGGCAGTGGTATCCTTTTTTAGGGTCCTTTCACACTTGAGCATTTGATTCAGACCACGGCTTGCTTAATGTTGGCATGGAAGTGTTTTTTTTAGCAGAAATTAAAACTTTCTGCTAATATTTGCATTTTTTCCCCCTTCACTTATACATATATTTATAGTTTAGTATTGGCAGTCTTGGAATAGCGTAAAACGGTAAAATCAATACATTTTCTAGACATTTCATGGTGAAAGGTTCCAAATTCAAGAAATATGTCAAAACTGGCATCTTCTCCTCCATTAGTCATTCATTCTCTAGCTCAGTGTTAAACAGCTCCTGCTTGTACTCACGGTCATACTCCCTTTGATGATGCTGGTTTGGACCCAAACAATACAATGTGAAAAGAAACTTGCAGATGGAGGGGGTTCAGATCAAACAATCAAACCAAGTGTGGAAACAGCCTTATACACCATTTGCATTTAAATTTACCTCAAGCACTTTGTCTCATAGAGAGTTGCTCTAGGGAGAACGGCAGACTCGGCTTAATTGGGTATTGATTGACTACGTTTCGGCAGGGGAGACAATGAATTACCCTCTGGAAAAATGGCGGAGAGGCCCTGGACACAAAGACAGGCGGAAATACTCATTCACTCAGCATTTATTTATACAGCTGAGTAATTAATGATGCAGGAGGGGATGCCTGATTAGGCTAAAGATTCTTAAGATTGTGTTTATTTGTGGATGTCATGATGCAAAGACGTGCATGATTGTGGCGTAGATCGGTGATGCTGGAGCTAGAAATGGGACAGAGCACAAAAGAAGACCTAAATTGGTTTTCTGCAATGGTTTTCATTGTCTTGGGAGTAGCGAAGTTTGATGTGCTTGCGTGGTCATGCTCATTTAGGCACAATTTAAGCAGACTTGTTCATTTGCACAGGCAAAACAACTGAATCTATTTAAACACCTTTATAGCCTTTGTCTAAGTAATACATTCATGATGAAAGAACAGAGTGATAATAAATGGCAACACTATAAACTGTCAACTAATTTTCTTTGTCGTGAGTTTAATTGGCGCTCATTGAGTCAGACAGAGTGCAAGAGAGTTGATGTATTTGTCTTGGGATATAGCTTCACAATCCCAGCTTCACTATTTCTCAGTGCCAGTCTATTACCGTTTTAAAAATATGCAGGGGAATTTGACCTGGAACGCAAGGTTCATTTCTTTTGTGTGTCTGTTTGGTAGTACCTTAACTGCATCACCCAAATGCCTTGAATTGAATGTGAAATGTCGCTATTTATTCATTTATTTTTAAACTATGCAGACATTAATTCGCATAACAATTGCTGTCTGGTCTGACAGTCTGTCTTGTGTATGTGCTTTTCCATTGTTATTTATCTTAATCGGATGCTTACAGTAGTTAGGAACAAGGACATGTACTGTACGATCCCTGGAGAAAGATAGCCCTATACATTTTTATTAATTTCAATGGCAGTTGCTTGGCAGTTTCACATGTTTCTTGCCCCCATAATGCTGTAGTTACAAAATCTACCAGCAGGGGCTGCTTTGGTGAAATTCATCATCATCAACAACAACAACAACAACAATAATAAACATTTTTGTAAAGTAGCACTAAATGAATATCCCTTTAACATACTGTTTCTGTGAATTGTGTTTACATTTTGTTTTGTAGATATTTTCAGCCTTTTTTGTATTTGTAAGTTTGATTATTGAAAACCTTTTAATCAGTTCATGCAACCATCATAGTATGTAAACTTCATCGTCACAACAAATCTTTTATTTCATTTAAGATATTTCTCACGTTTTACCATTTTATAAATAAATTGTAGATCTCTTAACCCTACTCCCAAACCCAAACAAAACCATTTTTGTAGAGAATATTAAAGGAATATGTAAAACGTAATGGATATAAATGTGTTGGGAAATGCCCATAAATGTTTTGCCTCTTAACCCATAACCATTTCTTAAAAATATGTACAGAATAAATAAAAAGTAGGTGATGTGTTGCAGTCGCAGTCTTCTCTGGCGGCATATAACAGTTTTGTATGAGGTACAGGGCAGAATTTATTAATTTCTGAAAACCTCATCCTGATACACTCTGTGAAGGTGCATTCACTCTGTGAAGGTGCATTTCTTATTCAAACGCACATCACCAAAAACATAGCTTATGATAATTGATTTTTAACTCTATAAAGAGTGTGGGGTTTGATGTTTACGCTCGCTGGCAAGAATGGAAATTAAGGTCACTAAATAAAGGCTTGAATTTGGGTCTGTTCCTCAGAATCGTATGGATATAAATATTTAGATTGCAGTGGACAGATAAAATTGATTACTTTTGTGAATTTATGTTGTTTTTGATATATTTTATGGTTCTGTTGTTAGTGGCAGCTTAGGTCTATACTGAGAAATCGCTTTTTGTGTCCCACGGCAAATAAAATAAATACTACATGATAAATAATGATTAATCGATTACAGAAATACTATTAATTTTAAGGTTTTAGTCATTTAACATCATGTAATCCTTTGAGCGAAATGTTATCATTTTATATGAAGTATATGAGTAAACGGTTTAATAAATGCAACTGAAACCACACTTTATGTAAAAATACATAGAAATACTAAATCACATTGTCCTTTCGTATATTTAACCTTTATACAGAGGCTATACTTTATTTCTTGTGTGCAAGACTGAAAACAAAAAAAGTGTGATGACAGTGGGAATTAATTTACTAAGAAAATAAACCCTAAAACCTACGTTTACCTGAAATGAACAATTTAACACTTTTTATTTGCTGCAGTTGTTTATATGCAAATCAAGTCCCAGCTACTCAGAAATAAGCATTGCACTCCTTTAATTTTAATTTGGTTGTCTCTAAACATCACTTCAATTTGTCCTTGATCTTGAGACATAATGCCCTGAAAGTATTTGAAATAACTTTTTTTACTATGCACCTTCTTATACAACACTAAATCATTGATTGACTGGGATTGGCAGCTGTCTTCATTTTCAGACATAGGCAGAATGTCATAACAGAGTTTAAATCATTTGATAATGAGAAATGGCCACACACAGTCGCTGACACACACGGCGTCTTTTATTAGAGTTGGCTGGCATTGTGCTGTTTATCTGTTCAATAGTGTCCTTGTTTACCCAGCCTGTTTCTGAGCAACAGCCATCAATATTGTCAGATTATAAATATATGGTTTATATTTTAATAACCATGTGATATTGGCTATTTTGTCACATTGTCCAGGGAATGAAATGCTTGACAAATGAAATGTATCATATCTCATTTGATTTATTTTTTTATTTTAAATGTGGAACTTGATGGAAACAGACTAAAAGAAAACATTATTTTTAGCAAATGATAAGCCTCAGTGCAAAAATAATTTAAAGATTATATAGCGGCTAAAATGGAAAGATAAAAGACTCAGAGCTGCATATAAAGTTTCTCCATATTATTAGTTGTCACATGTAAATGTCTACTAATAGCTGTACACACTGTCTTCTCTGCCCTACAGTCAGTGTGACTGTGCCTTTAAGATGGAATGCTACTTTCTACAGCAATGTCGTTTGAAAGTTTCTGAAACATTCCACCAGTCCTGTATGTACTGTGATAGATAAAAGATTGTATTCTATGTCTCGTTATTTCTTTGTCAGTTCTCCACAGTAGGAGCAATTGCTCCAATCCCCCATATCAAAGGACCACCTCCCCCCTGCAATTGCCAGCGTGTGAGATACAATTTGATTCTACCTCTCTAAGGACTGAATTTGCCTCATATTGATCCATCACAGACTAACATCCATGGCCTTTCTTAGATGTTTTATCTCGTATGTATCGCAGTATAGCTTCTATATCGAATGGGTCCTCAAGATAGACATGACAAGGAAAAAAATATTCCACAGCGAGTTATAACAGGCTGGAATATAGGACCATTTTTTAAAGTTGTCAATTCGATTTATACTTTACTGTATTTTGGAGAATTGGGGGAAAACCTTTTGCGCAGGGAGTCTAATCTATTTTTCAATTTTGCGGTTGTATTAGATTGACTGCTGATAGAATAAGCGTCAACTCTGAAGTTTGTACAAAAACAAATAACGGCTGGCAAACCAACTGGCTAGTTCCTGTCGTGGGTTCTGATTGACTTGTTATAACCTGCAGTGGGGGAAGTTTGTTAAAAGAGATCTTTCTCACTTCACCTTTATTTAACCTCGCTTTCGGACCACCAGTGAGATGAACCCTATCACCCTCTGGCCGAGCTTCAAGACTCATCTCACACCTCTCTGACAGCACAGTTGCACATATCCTGACAGGAAAGACTTTTTTTTTGTGCTGATGATTTGTCAATCAGATCTTTCAGAGATAAGGACATTTTAATATAATGCATCTCTTGAACCTAGGAGTGGGAATCACAGGGTACGATATGACACACGATACATGGCTCACGATACCGATAATGTCACGATACAGCAATTCTGCGATAATCAATACACCGCTAGAGAGTCCTATAATGATACATCTTAATATCGGTCTAATTATCAAAACACAATGCCTGTGAAAATGTTAAGTGCAGGTTTTCTTTCTTTATTCAAGTCTAAACTCAGACTTAAACGTGGCTGGGGCATTATTGTACACTCACTGCTGTCCACCATCCTCTTTTTCTGAGGCTAGTTAACTTATGTTCACATTTCCCTCATTCATGTGTTGTGCACCATCTCGAGGAGCCATGAAGTAGCATCACTGGGAGCAGGGATTGCTATTTAGAGCTCCTTAATAATTAAAATATCGATATTTGACGCCAGCGTATTGATTCTCGTATCGCACAGAGAAGGGCAACTATATTTTGCACTATAGATATTTTTACACAACTATATATTATTTAAACAACTTTTAGACATACAAATGTGTACTAATTCGTATTCATCAATTTTAAAATCATGCCATTGATATTTTGATTCTATTGTATTCAACTGTTATATCAATGACATTGTGCCAGTCAGATTTATTAAACACAGTTTGCCCATCTACTTTAAGAAATGATAACATTTTGCTCTGTTCTGTGACTTTTGCTGCAAACTTGTTTCTAAAGTGTTGTCATATGTTGTCATCATTCGAAACAAGACTACACTTTAAAACTTTCAAATTAATAGCACTTTTGTAATCGTTTAACCATTGTTTATCATGTAATATTTATTTTGTTTGCTGTCGGACACAAAAGGAGATATCTCAGTGTAGTCTTATGCTGTGACTTGACAAAAGAACCATAAAATACACCAAAAACGCAACACAAATTCACAAAAGTCAATTTTATTTGCATTCTGCGATCCACATATTTAGAATCCATACGTTTGCGAGGAACAGACCCAAATTCAAGACTTTTTCTGCGATCTTCATCTCCATTCTCAGCAGCGACGTCAAATCCCGGGCTCGATACAAATTCAAAAATTGTCGCCCAAGGAAGCTTTACAACACCTTTTACTACACCTTTTACTTGGCTCTCACCTGCTTCGGCACAGATTGCCACATGCCGTGTTTTGGATGATGCACGTTTGATTCACATAATCAAATTCTGATTTATACCTTATACAAAACTATTATATACTAGGAGTGTAACGGTACATGTATTCGTCCTGAACCGTCATGATATAGATGTGACGGTTTGGTCCATACAGTCAGGCAACGGTACAGTCAGTCACAGGTGAGCCACGCTCCAATCCAGAAGGAGGAGTGTGCGGTAATGCTATGCTGTTTGCTAACTGCCACTTAAGTTGTTTCCGTTGTTATGAGACAAAATCATTTGTCATTGTGTCATGGACATATCAGACGACATCATCCAGATGTGCCAATCACTAGAGCGAGGCAGAAAAAGGAGTGCAAAATTTTTCACTATTTTAATTATTTTTTACTTTTGTAACAGAAGAGTCTTTTCAGTTTTGTAGCTGATTGTGACCCTACAAAAAATATGACCTATGGTGCATTCTTTTACTGCTTAATACTGCTTAGTCCTTAATACACTAAAGGAGGCTGTACGGTACCAATTAACTCAGGGGGGACTAAATGCTGCTAAGTGGAACTGTAATTTTTGCACTACTTGCTGTTAAAAATAAATGAAAAGAAACCTAGCACTGGGAATTTGTTACATTTTCCTGTTGTACCGAACTCGTATCGTATCGTGACCCCAAAACCAAGGTGCATACCAAATTGTGACTTCTGTGTACTGTTATACCCCTAATGTATACCACCAGAGAGGACTGCGACTGCAACATACCGTCATTTAGACTACTTTTGGTTACGCTTTTGAATAAATAAATTGTGATTCCATTTGTCTGTCTGTTACTTTTTTCTTTATAACTCTACATGTTTTTAAGAAATGGTTATGGGTAGGTTTAGAGGTAGGAGATTAGCAGCTCAAAAAAATGTTAATGCTCTTTTGTTACTAAAAGTATCATTTTCTTACACATTTATATCCATTATGTTTTATACATTCTCTTAATATTTCCTATAAAATGGTTTTGTTTGGGTTTGATGGTATAATGTTGAGGGATCTACAATGTATCTATAAAATGAAAAAAGGCAATTATACAGATATCTTAGTTTATAAAAGATTAGTAAATATTTAGCATTACTTTTAGCTGTAAATACGTAATAATGTTTACGTTTAAATGCTGTCCATATACCCATTTCATATTGTATGTTTCATCATCTATCCTTATATCTATCTACTTAAAAAAATTCATGTTACGTATTGATAACAATGAGACTAGGCTGTTTAGTCAGGTTTTGTTTTATGCTGTATTGGTTTGAAGGGTAATTTTCAAAGGCAATGTTGAAATATTTTCTCATCCAAGTTAACTATGTGCAAGTCATTCTAGATGCCCTGAAACATTAAACAAACAAACAAACAAAAAGCGTTTAGCTGACCAATGGCAGGTGGGAGGAGTGTTTGGGAGAATTGTTTAAAAAATTTTTTGAAATTTAGTGTTGGTGGTGGTGCAAAAATTACACAAACCTGTAATTTAACTGTAACAAGCCTGGAGTCAGAAAGGAGCTTGGAATGAATGTTAAAGCCTTTTTGATGCCGTATTTTAGATTGCATGTCTAATAGACTGGCGCTGGCAGATGGACCGTTGCATTACTAGTGGCAGATGATGGGCGTCGGACATTATTGCATTTTTAATTTGAAAGGAAATGCATTAAAATGTGAGTTAGGTGGACAGTATTGGCTAGAACTCCCTATAGAGGAATGTATTATACAGAACACATCTAAACAGAGGTGGTAACATTATTAAATGAATAATTCAGACAAAAATTAATGTTCTGTCATCGTTATTCCAAACAGATTTTTTTTTCTAAAGAAACTAATAGAGTCTGATCATTGACGTCAAACCTGACGTGACCCAGCACATTTGAATTCATGTACACTACTGTTCATAAGTCTTTTTTGACATCTCTTTTGTGTTCCATGGCTGTATTTATATGATCAAAAATATAGTTAAAATATTATTGTGAAATATTACACTTGTAAATAACTGGTTTCTATTTGAATACATTCTAAAATGCAATTTATTTCAGTGATTGTAAAAGCGAACTTTCAGTAGCCATTATTATAGTCTTCAGTCACATTTTTTTGTGATCAATGATTTTTTTAAACAGTGTTAAGTTTTAACTGTTACTTTTGATCCATTTAATTTATCTTTGTTGTAAAAATATTATTATTTTTTTTTTTCTGACTCATCCCAAACTTTTAAATTGTAATGTAAAATCATCCTTACAAATCAAAATTGTTTTAAGACAACAGTAAGAGCAGTTTCTTAACATACATTTTTTGGACTGAATTGTGACCCTGTACCACAAAACCAGTCTTAAGTTGCACGGGTATATTTATAGCATTTATGACCAAAAAAGAAAAAAATCTTTAGGATAGTAAGTAAAGATCATGTTCCATGAAGAGATTTTTTTTTATTTCCTACCTTAAATATATCAGTAATTTATTTTTTTTGAGTAGATATGCATTGCTAAGGACTTGATTTGCACAACTTTAAAGGTGATTTTCTCAGCCTGTCTCAGTCTGTATCTCGGCCAAATATTGTCCTATCCTAACAATCAATGGAAAGGTTATTTATTCAGCTTTCAGATAATGTATAAATCTCAATTTCAAAATATTGACCCTTACGACTGGTTTTGTGGTCCAGGGCCACAATTGAGCTTTTAATTTATTAGAAAATGGGCGTTGTGTATGCTAATCATTATATAAATGACATAGACTTTTTTCTTTCGTTTCTTTTTAAGCAATTTAGATGCCTACAATGTGGATTAGTGTCATATATACTGCTTATAGCCACAAATCTTTATTGAAAGAGGTTATCTGACAACATGTACTGTACAATGAACTATCACAATTTGTTAGTGTTTTATTAGCGGATAAGCATTCGAGTGGCAATTATCTTGAAATAGGCTGGTGCTGGTAGGGATTAACGGTCTGGACATTGTCTCTATTGATCAGATGCAATGTTAATTGTCCTTTTTGGTATGAATTTTTAATTCAGTGGCTGTTAAAGTTTCTCATTATGATTGTTCAGGTGAAAATTATTGTCTAGATTACCAGAAGTAGCACACAGGCGGTCTGGTTAATAATAGTCTTTTGTGATAATCATTTCATTTTATTGAGTTCACAGAAATGTCCTAAGATTGGAATTACCTAATGAGAGAATCGGTTTTCTGAGGCGATAAGTGGCATTTTTGATGAAGTCCATTTCTGTCTGATAGTAAATGGCTATTAACCAACAACATTTAGTTCTTAATGGTTTTACATGATGTTTAGACTTGGGTAAATCTGAAATCAATATTTCTACAATTATATACTGCTGTTCAACAATTGTGCCTGAGGATATCTTGTTTACTTTCTAGTAACAGGCTCTGATCAGTTTTCAGTGGACTAAAAACATTCTTTTTATTCTTTTGTGTTCTGCAGAATAAAGTCTTTAAAAAAATAAATTAATAATTAAATTACTAAAATAATTAAAATAGAACAATGTCAAACGGTATATTTTAGGGCTAGACCAATACATTGATTTGCAATATAATGAATCTAGATAGAGCCTGATATTTTCTCTGTCGAATTGATTGAGCTTAGTTTTAACAGCAGATGGCGCTCTAGGCTAGTTTTTAACTGCACACTCAAATGCTCATGAAGACGAGTGATAAAGAGCGCTTGTGCGTTCGGCTGAGTCATGTTTGTAAGTGGTTAAATATACTTCCACCTCTGCTCAGAATGTTTTTATGACGCGGAATTAATGTAAACATAGCCCACTGTGAAGACCCTTATAATTTGCTTCAAACCTTTCGAACTTAATGAATTATTATTTTAGGTTTAAGTGGTGCGTTTAAAGGAACTGGACGTGAGCAGAGTACGGGTGTTTCTAAAAAATGCAGTGCTATCTGTTGAAAACTAAGCTCAGAATTGATTTGAAAGAGAATTGCGATACATCGGAAAATATCAGAAACGCTCCAGATTCTTTGTATCGCGAATTGACAATCAATGTTTTGTCCCAGTCCTCATCTTTATTTATATATATATATATATATATATATATATATATATATATATATATATATATATATATAAATTATATTATATTTTTTATATTATATTATATTTTACCGTGTTGATATATCTATATATTTATATATCAACATGGTAAAAGCTGCATGTGCTACATTCTATCCGAGGTATTATGTTTTAAAATGGTATTCATACATGCATAAATCTTATTTGTGTAGAGATTTGTAAAGGAAGTTCTCTCCATTATAACAGAGAATGAACAGCCATTTGACTGTTTATTCTGACACTGACAGTCTCTCATTTAACCTTGATAAGATTCATGAAATTAGTTTGAGCATATTGTCATCTACAGAGATATTTGCACCTTAGAGATGAAAACTAGTAATGCTGAACCACTGAAGAGACATAGTTTAAACTGAAATGTTTTGATATTGTCAATATTTTTAAATTATGAAAGAGGAAACATCTTTGTTTGAGAGGACATCAATGAGACCTAATTGTAAGTCTAATTAACAATTAGAACTATCACTATGCCGGGCACACACTTCAAGATTTTAGCCCCACAGTTTTGTCGTAATTGCAGACAGGTGCCTGAAATCGGAGGCAAATTGGTGGTCATTCATGTGAGAGACAAAATCACTTAGTGTGTGTCATCAAAGACGTGATCTGAGAGAAGCACAAATGTGCTGCAGATGCCCGTGCGATATTTAGCATGGTAAATATCTGGACCTGTCTGCCTACACATGCTATTTGATAATTCACACTTCTGAAGTCGTGATTACGAGCTCATCGCATTCAAGTTTCGAAATGGGAGGGCGTTCCTGTGCAATTTTTACCTAGAAAACTTGTATTTATTATAATTCTGAGAGCACATGAAGGCAGAATTAGAGGCCTGCAGTGTGAATTTTGACTGGAAGTTACATTGGTGATGACCAATAGCCAATGAGAGAGCAAGATACAGGACAAGTCAAAATTTTGGGGAGGAGTCATATACCTGTAGTGAAACATCAGCAAGCATGGCTTCTGCAAGCAACCATTCTCTCTTCCATATTGTTTTTTTTCTTTTCTTTTTTACAACAAATCAGCACACAGACAACTTGGATAACAACCTTTTTGTGGGCTACCATTTTTAACATGAAGGAATCCAGTCTCATGTGAGAACTCCTTGTGTGGTTTGTAGAGCAGAGTTATCTGCGATTCTTCCTTTTGAAATGTTATGTATGACATATGAAATGTTAGTTATGATATATGTGACCCCTGTTGCTGATCTGTAATGTGCTCAAAACAGCATCTATGTGGTACCCAGATGGTCATGTATTGTGAGAAGAAGAGTGATCCAACGACTTTGAAAATCATGTAGTGTGTTCCCGGCATTAATCGTAGGTCTTATTGACAATTATCACATTATGTCTGCATGCACAAGGTGCAGCGTCACTTCCATAACATGCTGCAGTACGATTTACAGATGTTTATAATAAAGCAAGACACAAAAGGGAGAGAAACACTTTAATGCCATAAAGAACGATAAGGCTCTCTGGCTAAAGGAGCATTTTGAAATTCTATGATTAAGGGCTGCAGTGTCTTTGCAGCTCTTGGGAGTGATTTTGTAGCTGCTCAGTTTTACCATCCAATCTCTAAATTGCACGTTTGATCTTGGGCAATAATTGGTTCGGGTTTGACAGTTAGACGTTTATCCCATTGATGTGGGAGTTGAAAAAAAGAAAGAAAGAAAATGGCAATAGTGCAACATAAAGATGAGAAAAGAAAACTGTAATAGAACCAGATCGAGCTTCATAGAGAGAAACCGAGAAATAAGAAAAGCCAGAGAGTCAAAGAGGACATTTGTATTGTTTTGGCAGGCATTTCTGAAGTCTTCTCTAAGTGCAACTAAGAGCTGTGATCAGTGGAGGTTTATGGGAATGGCTTAAGGCGAAATGAGCAGTAATGGCATCTCCTTGTCGATGTGCCCTCTGTGAGTGTATCAGACCAGAACACAGTTCAGACAGCCTGTTTACTGAGTCCTGAGCACAGCACTGCAAAATCTACCTGCATGGGAAAGCGAAGCCTCTGCAGTAACCTTCACAGCGTGCTGATCATTGAACAACACCAGCAGATGTGGGCAAATTGTGCATTTGTATATGGCGATCCGAATGGTAATGTGAAGAATCTTTAGGGACCTGACGATATTTGTCTGTCGATCGATTGTTTTATCTATAATTTGAGCATTTTTATTTTTAAAAAAAAAAAACATTTCATTTATATTTCTTTTCTGTGTTTTTACAGAACTTACCCATCCCCAGCATTCAAACCCCTTTCACAGAAGGGAGAGAATTCAATAAGTAAATAATACATAAAAATAGAAAATATCATCAATACATTCTTTGTGGAGGTGGCATTTGTACAACAAATAACAGGAGCAGGTTACATTTGTCTTCCTATTCTTTATAATCCATCTTAGTTCCCAAATCCGTTCTCATTTGCAAACATGCAGGCATTTTTTCCTTTTGTAAAAACTTGCTCCAGTCTTTGAGTTCTTTCAACCAACTTGGAGGAACTTCTTCCTTCCAGTGCATCATTTTTTTTTTAAGATATTAGTAACAATATCTCTTTTCCTCATTGTACATTCCACTGGATCTAGAGGTATCTCTACCTACTAGTATTTTGTCTTTCTGTTTTTTAACGCTTTCCCAGAATTCTTGAAAATTTGGAAAGCATATTTATTCAATATTAATAAAATATTCTTATAATTTTTTGGGTTTTTCATCACAAGTTCTTTTTGTGATATAGTGTCTTATCTGGAAATACCTATATGTGTCTTTTAGAAAGAATACTAAATTGTTCTTGAAGCTGCGGAAAAGATTTTTCCATTGAATAATTGATTCATTGTACTAAGACCTTTATCTGCCCATGTTCTGAATCCACTGTACCACATGGAAGAAATTCAATATTACCTACAATTGGCATTGCCCTAAAGATTTATTCTGGGCCTCTAAACATTTATTTTTTTTAAATTTTTTGAAGTATTCATTATTAATTCTGCTTTTAAGGCTCTGTTCTGTTTCTACATATCCTGATTCCTTGTTTCTATTTGGGCTGCTCAGGCATCCTTTCATCTTTGATAGAAGTAGAGTTTTACATTTTATCCTAGGTTCTTTTTTTCTCTGCCAAACAAATTTGCTAATTAATTTGTCTAACGCATTGAAAACCAAGATGGTTACACCTTCTAGAAGAGACTCGAACAAAAAGATAAATTTAGGTAGTAAGGTAATTCTTATTGCCTGAATTCTACCCAACAATGAGAGAGTTTAGACCAGTGAAATGAGACGACTTTATTCAATTAGGATGACCAAGTACCAGAAATAATCATTGCTTCAGATTTATTGTCATTAACTTTACATACTGAGACTAGTCCATATTCATACAAACGTTTGGAATGGGGTGGGTTTTCAATGAAAGCATTAGATCACCTGTGAACAATGCTATTTTATGTACTGTCCTCCCCTCATCCTCTATTCCGTGTAAAATTGTTAACTTTGTCCTTCCAATTATTCCTACCAACATTACATATCGACCGTCCTTGTCTTGAAAAGGAGTAATATTACTGAGCCTTGTCAATTTTTAAGCTGTCCAAAATTTATTTCCCATTGGTATTGTGGCAGAGGTGTGACTTGTTCTCTCTGAGGAAAGCATTGCACACAGTGCTATCAAGACCCCTATTACATTATTGTACATGCACCTAAGAGTGATTCAGTGCATTTTACTCATTTAGCCTTCAAATCTAGCATCGGTCTGGTCTTTTTAACATCGAACTTGTATGAACTTATGGCAACATCATATGAAGATACTAATAATATATCAATGATTATATTTTTACATTCTACTGGAAAAAAGGTACCAACCTTCACTAGATAACTTAGAAAACTTTTGGATTTCCCATTTTGAGGTACTTTTAAACTTCTTGAGTCAGAGCCTTAAAGTCACGTATCGACAGTATTGTGTCTCTTTCTCCTCCTGATGGTCTCTGGCCTTCTTCTCAGCTCTTCGTCCATTATCTCTCTCTCTCTCCACAGTGTACCTCAATTTCCAGTTCCTTCAATATTGTTGTTGCATCCGTCAATGTTGCAAAGGTTTTCTCCCTGGTGCTGAGTTTGTTTTAGTTGCGTCTCGTACTTGCATTTTGCCTTTATTCTCTTCTTTTTGTAGCTGTTTGATAACTTAGTAGACTTTTTTACTTCGGAAGGTCAGCAGAATAGTCTTGGTCGAAGAAAATTCCCCTTTCTTGGAAGTGGATCCGACCCTGACTCCATGCTTATCTAATCACTTCGTCTTTCACCTCAGCATCCAAGAATGTTGCCATTATCGATCCAGGGGGGTCTGTTGAATCCACCGGTTTTGATGTTAGTGTTCCCGATGGTAGTTTAACTACATCATTCAGCAACTTCTTCACAAATCCTGCTGTATCGTTTCCTTAACTTCCCTCTGGTGTCTGTAAGATTCTCAAGTTGGTAAGCCTCATTCTATTTTGAAGCTCACCTCACTTTGCGGTAAGATCCACATCACAGTGAAGCAGATACTATTGTATCTTCCACCATGCTTACTCTCTTCTACCTTTTCGATTCTATCCTCAAGTTTGATTAATTGCTCTTTTAAAGGCTTAACTCTTTTCTCCACTCTCTCAAGGGACATCATGCAATAAAATGCAAATAATTTATTTCAAAATCATACAATGGGATTTTCTGGATTCTTGTTTTAGATTCCGTCACTCACAGTTGAAGAGTACCTATGATAAAAATTACAGACTTCTACATGCTTTGTAAGTGGGCAAACTTGCAAAATCGGCAGAGTATCAAATACTTGTTCTCCCTACTGTAAATCCTCTAGCACTTCTTGATCTAGCTGCCCTTCATTGCTTGCATTACCCATTCTAGCTGGACTCGCTATTTTTCTTCTTTTTCCTTCTTATTATCCTGTTTACTGCCTGTTTAGATAATACAATAATACGAGACTAAAAAATGCTAGATTAAACATTTTCAACAATCTACTTTCACAATATAATGTCACACTTACTCTTATCGATTTTTCTTCTTTGAAGATAGGTCTAAGCTCCAACATGAAAAATCATCCAGTTTCAGCAGGGCTCTTTCAAACATTCTCTGAAGAACTGTGTCAGACACATGGTGTGTTGCGCCCGACACATAACAAATGATTTAGTGAATCCTCTTGATCGGTTCATTTTCATGATTTGGTCAAATCTTCCCAGAATGGATTGAAACAGACCAGTGTTTCTGATTCACATGAATGAATGAATGAATGAATGAATGAATGAATGAACTAAAGCCCAATTTTTGGTTTCATTTCATGAAACTGTGCTGATGATTTTAAAATAATTCTCATTTTTAATGTCTCTGTAACTTATTTATATATACTACAGAGAGGAGGATAATTAAAATAATGTTTTCAATATGGGAATAATGAATTTATTAACAAATGTTTTCTTTTTTGTTTTTTTAATTTTCTCAGTTCAAATACTTTGGACAAATTGTATTAACACAGTAAATTAAGTTTAGTTTAGTTTAAGTTTAGTTAGTAAAGCCTGAAAAAATAAACCTAGTGCAGTTATTTAAACCTGTGTTTTTGAGTTGGAACAATTATACTTGTTCATTCAACTTAAATTTTCTTGTTGTCTGGACATTCTATAAAAAAAGAAGTTGAAATGAATAACTAAATCACAAAAGAATTTTTATAGTGTGTCATTCTGTCGTATCATTCTGTTCTTTCAATCTGTCTGTTGTTCTATTCTGTGATTGACGTTTTGTTGTTCTGTTCTTTTATCTATTGATCATTTTGTCATTCTAACCTTTTAATGTTTTTAGAATTCGAGAGAATAATACATAAATGGAATTATATAATGACAGAAGGAGAAAAAGTGATCAGGAGGCAGATAGACAGACTGAACGATGGACTAACAGACAGAATGACTGAAGTATAGAATGACAGAACTACCGACAGATAGAATGACATTACGACCAAAAGATAAAGTGACAGAATGATGGAATGGTACATTGATAGTTCTGTCACTGTATCTATCATTCTATAGTTCTCTCTTTTTGTCTCGCAGTCATTCTCGTTTTGTATTATCAATCGATCATTTGGTCTTTTGACCGTCCTGTCTATCATTCTATCTTTCCATCGATCCATCTATCCATCGATCTATCGCTCTAACTTTTGTTCTGTCTGTCATTCTATCTATCAACGTATTATTCTGTCCGTCCTTGTTGTTCTATCACTCTATCGTTCAATCTAGCTGTCATTTTAGGAATGAACAGATGCAGCGAGAGGTTAAAATCAGATGGGCACTAATGACATCAGCAGTGGATGTGTCAGGGTGGGCGAAGACTTAAGTTGGAGGAAGGGAGAGGAAGGAACAGGAATGGGATAGGCACGCCAGTCCGCCGTGAGCTGCTTTTGTCTGCTGCTGATCTGCGTCAAAGAGGATTAGCCATGTTATGACATTAAAGTTGAAACGACGTTATCATCTGTAGCTGACAGGCAGGATTTGCTCCCTAATCGGACTACTAATGCACAGGGAGGTGAGACATCGTTGCTCTGTGATTGGAGGATTTATTTATTTATTTGTTCTATTTATACTTTAAGACCTGCCTTTTCTATTTACTTAATCCACTCAATGGCCGCCGGCCTCAGAACTTAGACATTTCTACTGCGCTATAATCTCAAAGACCTATTGTGAAGAAACAACAATTACGACATCTGTGAAATGGAAAGGGTAATTGTCCTTCTCAGCCTTTTTATTCAATAGTAAAATTTGAATTTAAATGCATGCACAGTAGCAAACAAAAAAAAGCAAATACTTGGAGTATTTTCTTCAGTTAATCTCACTCTGAAGTTCCTTTCACCTCAGGGGTTACGACATTTAAACGGATGTCCTTTCTTCTCACCTTTTGGAATTCTCCGGCGTGCCGCTGCTGCCTGGCCTGCTGCTGATAAATAGTCTTATATTTTTATAACTAATGTTTTTATGGTGGTAGACCACACAGAGGGCAAAGCAGCACCTTTAAAATTTATCTAGCCTCAAATGGTGAAGGCTTCAGCCGAATGTAAAGCACTGTACCACACGGATATGATTATACAGGCAAGGGTGACACTCTAAATCACACACACCATAACCTTGACGTCTTTGTAAAGGCAATAAAGCTCTTGCTGTTTGTTTGTAGATGTATGGGGGTTTTGCGGTTGTTTTTGGTGCTTCCTTGCATATCCTTGCAAGTGTATATAAGTTAGTGGTGGGGAATTTTGTTTTCAGTTGGATATGGATCGATGCGTGTCCGGTTGTGTAAAGGATGGCAGTGTTGTGATCAAGAGCAAGAGCCACATAAAATGAGGTGTTCTTGGGAAGATAAAGGACTGTAGATGTATTGTGTATTGATACTGTTACAGGCCAATAATACAACACAATGCACCTTGTGAAGCTATAGCTCATTTATTTTTACTACAGATTCAGTGAAATCAATAGGCATTGAGTCGGTACTGAAATTTTAGAAATGTTTATATGCTTATACAGATACACATGGGGACATTTGAAAGCAGCCTGTCCGCTAATAGACGCCTGCTTTAAAAGCTATCAAAACGCTTTCAAATTCAAACTCTTCTGATCAAATCTGATGAGGCCAGTCAGAGGTGTTTATGAATCTGCTCAAAGTATCTCATTTTTAAAATTTCAGTACCGACTTGGTATTGCGGTCTGTACTTTTAACAACACTAGTATCCAGTGCACTTCATGTTGAAGAGCTATGTATTTGTATAAATTTGTACAATCTGACTCATACAAAAATGTGTGATTTCTATGTAAAATTACGCCATGAAAGTCCAGCCCTAAACCTGACCCTCAAGGAAAAACAAAAGAATGGTAAATGGTAAATGGACTGCATTTATATAGCGCTTTCACAGACCTATGGCCACCAAAGCGCTTTACAATTTGCCTCACATTCACCCATTCACACAGTCATTCATACACCGACGGCGGTGTCAGCCGTACAAGGCGCCATCCAGCTCGTCGGGAGCAGTTGGGGTTAGGTGTCTTGCTCATGGACACCTCGACACTTGGTCAGGTGGAACCGGGGATTGAACCACCATTGATTCAACCTACATGAACCACTAAAACACTGCCACCCAGAATAATATTCATACTAATTTGCCAAATTGTAAAATGTGTTCTGGGAACAATGATTATGTGGAGGATTCCAAATGAGTCCCCTATAAGGTTCTAGTAAGGTTGTACTTGCATATAAATAATCAAATAATATTCTAAGTACAGTTTGTTCGTACTTAATTTGGTTTCTTTATAGGAATAAAGCTTTATCTGACCCTTGGGTTTTCGAAAATATGCTGTGTTTATTTGTCACATGAAGTTAACAATATCACCCACCAGGCTTAATAACTGTAAGGTTTAAACTGGAGGATGGGGAGGCTGTAAAACTACAATTTTGAACTGCCACACTGGGTTACTGCAGGGCTATAAAGACACAGCAGCTATAAAGATGTTTCTCTGATTTAGACTTAGACTTACCACAGATTTGTGCAACATTTTAGCAACAAAGTTTGCTAAGTTGCTTTTAAAACACCCAAGTCCTTTCATTAGTATGCTGTTTGCGTCTGACTAACTTTTGACTGAACTAAAGACTGTGATGCAAGCTTAAAAAAGATATGCTTAAAGCTTTTAAAGAAACAAACAAAATTGATTTTTTTTCTTGAGTCATTTAGCCAGGCTGGAACACTAATAGCTTTCCATTAAGTGAGTATGCCCTCTGACTAGAGGCATTGAAGTGCCATTTGGCACATAATTAAATAAATGAAAGTTTGTGTCAACACAAGATTTGATTTATAAACAAGCATCATTTATTCTGAACGTGAGACCATTTGGGCTTTGATTAATTTGAATGCTCAGGTTGCCATTGCTGAACAAATAAGCTGTGTGGCTTTTATGTGTAGGGGATGGTGGGGTAAGATGTGTCTGCGTGTGAGCTGTCTGGGCCCATTAATCTAACTAACATGCCAAAAAATATTGTCACGTGACCATGAATGTAGAAAATATCCATCATTTACAGCTGCCTGTGACTGACTTGTGACTTGTGATATGCTTTATCTCTCAGAGTAAATCAAATCTTTCCTTCTGTACTTTAAACGAATCCTTTTAGAGAGTGAGGATTGTGTCCATCACAGATCACTCACACACTCATCCTCCTGCTCTAGGACCTATAACCCACTACTGATCCTTGGAAGAATCCGTCTTCCCTTTCGATTTAGACCACCAGCTTTTAACATGCACCAGAGAATGTCATTACTTACACATTTCATTATTTCGGAGTGTCCATTAGAGAAAGGCCTCACTCATTAAACTCTGCTATTTTCGGTTTTATTAAGTGAGTTTTAAATGGCTGTTTCATTCACCTGTAGCCTAATCGCTCTTTGAGTGATATAGGATGGATTAATCCACATGAACCTGGAGCGAGGACATTGCTTCATTACACCACAATCTCGCAAATAGCATTCTGTCAAATGTGATATTTTTCCTTGAATCAGTTTTTCGAAGACGGCCACATCGGTTGTCCCAGGTGGTGCGCCTGAGAGTGGGAGATTGTGATTCTGATGTAATAATACTGAAGTCTTAGTAATGGAATTATGTGTGTGCAGTGTGGTGGCTGTTTATCAATTGTGGTTTTCCAGCAATGTTCTCCCTATGAATAGCGGCTGGACTGATAACATTTTACTTTTTTTTAGTCTGCACAGAGAAAAGGACCACAGCAGAGTGACAGGTCCTCAAAAGCAGATATGCATATAAATGCAAAGCAGAAAAAGTTGCAGCAAAATTCCACAGTTTCTGTTTTAAACTTTAGTGAGCTGTCTGAAGTCATCATGCTCTCGACAACAAATGCTGTTGTAGACGTTAGGCAGCAAAATGATCAGAATCTTCTAAGATGCCTAATGTTGACCATATTCAGAGGCAGTGGGGCAATACCACATGTACTGTATGTATATCACATCTATCAGGTTGGAAAATATAAAAATATATATAAAAATACATATTATTCAAGAGCAATAACACTCATTTTTTAAAAATATTATTTTAATTATTTCACACTATTTCTTATGAGTATACCTATTGTGTCTGTTTGTCTGCCTATGAAAAAAGCGACTTTACCAGCTAAAATGTGTCAATTCACATAATTAAATGCACCCCAGCTAAAACTATATGGAAATACATAATGCATCTACCTACAATTTTATTATCTGTTTAAAGATAGGTTTAAGATAGATAAGATCTGTTTATGGATAGATGAATGGACGGATAGATAGATAGGTAGATAGATAGGTAGATAGGTAGGTAGGTAGGTAGTAACCATTAAGGTTTATTGTTTAATTTTATTGTCTGTTCTAACAAAAGTGATAAATTTAATAGCTAAAATAAACATCATGTCTATTAATTTTAGCTATTAATAAATTAATTAATTTTAACCGAAAATTGAACTTGGTTTGAATTACTTTTGCATTGTAATGCGACACTAATACTCGTAGCCCAGGGAGTCATTTATTTCCAGCGTCACCCCTGAATCAACTTGTGCACACTGTAATCAATCTATGAGATATCAATTCAAAATCATTTAGCAGAGCTCCCTCTGATTTTCCCTTCATTGCTTTATTTTTATTTTTTTGTAGGAGCAGCGATTGAATTGAGACCTGCGAATAAAAAGGTGAAGGACCCCTTTGACAGGTAAATTACAGACTCTGGTGTTTGTTTTCTTCCTTAATTAATAAGCAATTTAATGCAAGTTTTAGCCCACCCTGGGATCTCTGCAGACCTGACATCGCAGTTTCCTTCCTCAATTCTTTGGCTCGCATCCCACATCCTCTCTGGAGCCTTAACTTCCCCTCTCTTTGCGTGTGGGGTGAAGTCAGGTTAACACATGAGGTGATCTTGAGATGGATGAATCTGCCGCAGTTTGTTGGCTTTCATTTTTGCCACTGCGGAGGAACAATCTGATCTTCCATCACTCTTTTTTTCCATGTCCCTCTCCTTCACCTCTATTTCCGTCTCTCTGTCAACACAACACACTGTGTCTGTGTATTTGTGTGTTTGTTTTTTTATTACGGAGGAGCCTGTTTGTCGGTTTTTGGTGTATGTGCTTTTTTTTTTTTTTTTTTTTTTTTTTGTCTGGCAAGGTCACTGACAGAACAGATTAAAAGCCTGTTGTTCCTCAGGGAAAGAACAGAAAAACCGTCTGTCTGTCAGAAGGATTGACTCGCTTGTCATACACAGGTATTCTCTCCAGCAGTTCCAGTTCTCTCTTAGTGTATGAATCACAGGCCAAGTGTTATTTTGGGTGATTCATGCCCTTAGTTTAAAGGTGATATGTGATATTTTTCTTTTATGATATGTATAAATTAGCACTTTAATTTATGTTAATTAACTGCTAATTCTTTTTTTTAATGAAGAAGTAATGCAATTCTAACTGTGATCTGAAAGGTGAAAATATAGGTTAAAAACTATTGCAGCACATTACTTGATGACTTCTCCTAATTTGAATTGATTGTAAATAATATTAAAATTCAAAAACAAATTTGGCTTTGACTGGGTCAGATGAGATTATTAAAATGATTTAAGAAACAATAAAAGGAGATTATTATAATAAATGTATACAATGTGCTATAGTGTTAATATTAGTATGATTAATCATGGAATTATTGATAATTAATATTTTAACTATATGATTTATGTATAATGGTTATTAAAATTGGTTATCAGGGACCCTAAGAACAAAGTTAATCTGATGTATCAGAACATGATATAAATATAAATATATAAAATGTAAATTCATATTAAATGCTTGATTATGATTGGTCAGTGTTGGCATTTAGTTGTCAAATTATTTGAAATAATGTCCGTCTTCCAATGACAGACTGGCCTACTTGAAAGTAGCACATGTTATAAACTTTACCTTTACAGAGGCTTTATTTCCATTGCATCAGTCCACAGTGCAGGAAAACATTGCATATAATGTGAATGTTAATTATGCGGTGTGTTTGTACACCAGACGTTGGTTCTTCAGAGAAAAACAGATGATTTATAACTGAAAACCTCAGGACTGCTACACATGGAAGGCTTGGAGAATACATGGCACAAACTCAGTTTTTTTCACTTCAGGTTATTTATTTACAATTTAGAAGTGCAATTTTCTGTCATTTGTCATAATCTGAGAGAGGTTTAAAGTTAAACAAATATTGTGTGCAGTGCTTTCATTGTGCCATTTTAATGTCAGTGATGTGACAAACTACGTAAATTGAGTGCAAAAGTTGGTTGTGAGTCCTGAAATTTGAAGCTGAAAAATTCAATGTCTGCACCACAGCAACATGCATTTGCAGTAATCACATGGCAGTTATGTAAAGGATCTGTTTGAATAATAATATTGTGATTATATTTTGCTATAATAGCATTTCAAGCAATAAGTGTCAGGGACTAAAGTACTATCACCTCTCTAGAGAAAAGAAATATTATAGTTTGGTTTATTCGAGGAAATGGAAAACACAAAGATGAAGGGGGAACATCAAACAGGTATAGAATGAAATCAAAAGATGTTCACCTCACTGAAAAGGGGTTTTGGTGTTGAAATAGTGCACATTAAAGAAAGCGTGTAAAGGCTTGATGTGGGGCAAAAGGCCTGATTGAGTGAACTGCATGTCCAATCACTGCAAACTGTCATTTCAAATCTCCACAGATGACTCACAGCCCTTCTGCCTCAAAATTCAGTTTAAAATCAGTCATTATGGTTTTACCTCAAGTGAACCAGCTGGAGACACTCGCTCCTTCCCTCTGTATGGATAAAGCGATGAGAATTAAATTAAAATTGAATGGGATTTGAAGATGCTGAAGAATCGAGGCTGAATGCTTGGGGAAATGATTTATGTCCCATTGTGCTGCCACTTGAAAAAGATGCCCACATCTTTGAGATCGTCATTCCTCCATCTTTAGCTTGGAGGTTGCAAGTATGCATTCTTTCAGTTTGTATTTTTTGTCTGTCTAGAAAAGTTCAGCATCATTTTTCCACCTTTTGTAAGCTATAGAGACATTGCTAAATGATCTGCTCACAAAGAATAACGCCCACCTCCCCATGTGGACCGTTTTGCCACTAACTGTTAGATAACAGGTCTCTTGAGTCATCTGAAAGCACTGCGCTTGCTTTCACGTCATGTGTTGTAGCCTATTGTTCAGAAAGAGAAAAATAGTAATAATATAATCTGTAATCACGATTAATACATTTTTAATAAATTTGTAAAGATTCCAAACAAACTTATTTCACATTTGCCATTATGGGGTATTGTTTGTAGAATTTTGAGGAAAATAATGAATTAAATCCATTTTAGAATAAGGCTGTAACATAACAAAATGTGGAAAAAGTGAAGTGCTGTGAATACTTTCTGGATGAACTGTTTTTTTGTATTCTTTCTGTGCAAAAGTCATGTGCAAAGTTGAGTCTTGTCACAGACACAACAGTCACAGACACAACATTCACAGACATCTCATTTGTCTTATGGAGCTTAAATGATTTAAAAGCATTTGCATGAATAAGAGTGTGATCAAATAATCTATCGCTTGCCAAATTTTGACGGAAAAAACAGATGTTGTGTAAAATATTCTTAATTGCATAACTTATTCTTATATATATATTATATATTCTTAATGTTTCAAACTGAATACATATATATATATATATATATATATATATATATATATATATATATATATATATATATATACATATGATCTCTGCATTCGGTCCTAAAGTAACAGATAGCCTAATATTCTTGCAGCCGTCAAACAACAAAAGGCAAAGGAAAAAATCTCTCACTGCACTCGGCTGAATAACTTTTGTAACTTTAATAAGGATTCGTCTATATTTAATTTATACAGTGAAGACTATACAGTTTCATTTAACATTTGGTCATTTTATTTAATTCAAAAGCTACCTGAAAACTTCTGTCGTGTCATAAGCAGTCATCAGATTACTGATCTCATGTATTCATTCATTACACACAGACTGATATTTCAAATGTTTATTTCTTTTAATTAGAAGTAGAATATTGTGAAAAGTTTCAATATTGAAGACACCTGGTGCCACCCTCTAATCAGCTAATTAACTCAAAAGCCTTTAAATGGTCTCTCAGTCTAGTTCTGTAGGCTACACAATCATGGGGAAAACTGCTGACTTGGCAATTGTCCAAAAGACGACCACTGACACCTTGCACAAGGAGGGCAAGACAAAAAGGTCATTGCAAAAGAGGATTGCAAAAGAGGCTGGCTGTTCACAGGGAAAGATGTGGTAGAAAAAAGTGTACAAGCAATAGGGATAACCGCACCCTGGAGAAGATTGTGAAACAAAACCCATTTAAAAATGTGGGGGAGATTCACA
The DNA here is from genome assembly GCA_038088235.1 of Zacco platypus. Classification (NCBI taxonomy): domain Eukaryota; kingdom Metazoa; phylum Chordata; class Actinopteri; order Cypriniformes; family Xenocyprididae; genus Zacco; species Zacco platypus. The sequence continues at coordinate 20,278,475 of CM076075.1, read as the reverse complement.
AAGAGTGGATTGCAGCTGGAGTCAGTGCTTCAAGAACCACTACGCACAGACGTATGCAAGCCATGGGTTTCAGCTGTCGCATTCCTTGTGTAAAGCCACTCTTGAACAACAGACAGCATCAGAAGTGTCTCGCCTGGGCTAAAGACAAAAAGGACTGGACTGCTGCTGAGTGGTCCAAAGTTATGTTCTCTGATGAAAGTAAATGTTGCATTTCCTTTGGAAATCAGGGTCCCAGAGTCTGGATGAAGAGAGGAGAGGCACACAATCCACGTTGCTTGAGGTCCAGTGTAAAGTTTCCACAGTCAGTGATGGTTTGGGGTGCCATGGAATCTGCTGGTGTTGGTCCACTGTGTTTTCTGAGGTCCAAGGTCAACGCAGCCACCTGCACACAGTGCCAAAGCAACCAGTACCTGGTTTAAGGACCATGGTATCCCTGGTCTTAATTGGCCAGCAAACTCGCCTGACCTTAACCCCATAGAAAATGCCACGACTCCATGCCACGCCGCACTGCTGCAGTAATTCAGGCAAAAGGATCCCCAACTAAGTATTGAGTGCTGTACATGCTCATTCTTTTCATGTTCATACTTGTCAGTTGGCCAAGATTTCTAAAAATCCTTTCTTTGTATTGGTCTTAAGTAATATTCTAATTTTCTGAGTTACTGAATTTGGGATTTTCCTTAATTGTCAGTTATAATCATCAAAATTTAAAGAATTAAACATTTGAAATATATCAGTCTGTGTGTAATGAATGAATATAATATACAAGTTTCACTTTTTGAATGGAATTGGTGAAATAAATCAACTTTTTGATGATATTCTAATTATATGACCAGCACCTGTATTTTGGTTACATGTGTTACTAAAAATTTAACTGGTTGGTAAGCACATAATATCATATCAATATATTGATCAATATAACCCTGAGTTTAATCATAATCGCTGAATTTTTTGAGGTATCAGCAAATATCGTATCTCTTTCGCGCACACACAATAATTTTCAAATAAAAACATAGTTGGGATGAATGTTGCAGGTGTTTTAGTGGTGCCTCACATTAACCATTTTTATGAGCCCTTTTCTGAATAATTACTTGTTTGTTCATGGAAGCACGTTTGTAAATGCTTCAAGTCACTGCTGTTCTATTTCTGAAGATTTTTCTGCATCTACATCATTTCCATAAACATCTGATTGGATGAGTCTCAGTCAAATGTGTGCCTTAAAGGTTTGGGAAATTGGAGTAGCTCAAACATTACAGTGTGCTAATTGATTTCTGCTGAGTGCTTTTGAACCGCCTTTTAGATTTGCATATGAAGTGCTTTGATGTATTGGGCAATGCAGCGATTCATCAAAATCAGTCGAAGGGCCTTCAAAACATTTGTAACTGACTGGATTTGGTTTATGAGGTCACTAGTTGATGAGCCTTGATTTGGGCTTTTATTGGTCTGGATGTGTCACTCATTGTTTTGATGTATCTTATTAGATTTCTTCTGTCAGCTTTGATATCAAACAGAATGTGGAGTCACTGAGTGAACTGTGGAAATTTGCAGAATGGTTTTATTAAGGCAGCCAGACAATTCGCTGCCTTGCAGTACTGAGAAAATGTGCATGTTTGGGGTTCAAAAGTTTGAGACCTTTTGAAAATACTTCCATTTAAAGTCTTATTATTATTTTTTTTTTCAATGAAAAATTTAATTGCACCAATGTGTGTATGTTTGTGTATGTGTATGTACACTAAAGTTTTGTTTGAAGAGATTACTTTGAAAGAAGTCTCGTGTGTTCAACAAGGCTGCATTTATTTGATCAAAAATACAGTAAAACAGTAAATATATGTAATTATTATTACAATTTACTGTTTGATAGTTTATTCCGGTGGTTTTCAGCAGCCATTACTCCAGTCTTCAATGTCACATGGTCCTTCTCTAGAAACATTTCTTATCAATTATGAAAAAAGCTGATTATTGCTGATTATAATAATTATTATTTTTTTTTTGTGGAAACTGATACATTTTTTCTTTTACAAGATTCTTCAATAAATAGAATATTCAAAAGAACAGAATTTATATGAAATCTAACTCTTTTGCAATAATGTAAGTCTTCCCTGACACTTTTGATCAATTTAAGACATCCTTACTGAATAAAACTTTTAATTTCTTTGATCTTGATTTGAAAGAACATCTGACAGTGTACCGTGTTCACATCATCAACATCACAATTTCACATCATAATTTGCTTTGTTTGTGCCCATGATTAAATGTGGTTTTAAATTCCTGAATTTGAATGTCCCAGACTTTGGACTCTTTGACTACTGTATCTCACCCATAAAGGGAAAGAAACTGGAGCCTCAGCCTCGGTTTGCGTCTATACATACTTATTTTAAACATGATCTCCTGGTTAATAGTTTTGTTTTAACTTGATTAATTCTCCTGTTATTGAATGTGACACCATTTTTTCTTTAATCAATGAAATGACCTCATTGAGAGGTCTGGCAATTAAGCCCTTTCATTAAGGTGCGCGAGATAGAAAAACTCAGTTCATATATGCCCAGAAATGACGTCAGTAATGTCAAGTGATCAAAGCCCCCTTATGAAATTCATCAATTATATCAACTATGTTGGTCAGCTATGACTGCTTTATACCTCCTATTATAGGTTTTCAATTCCCTGCCACCTCCTCCTTGCCGAGGTTAATTTGTTCTTAATAGATTTAATTAGCTTTGGAACATAGTCGGCCAGACCCAACAGAATAATTATGACGTGGATGATTGGTGGTAAAATGAAGCCGATGTGTAGAATTGAGCCTCTCTCACCCTGTAGTGATGGAGATGGAAAAAGTAAAGCACCATATTGTCAGAATTGACTTACTGCTGTACTGATGTTATTTCTCTCTCTCTCTCTCTCTCTCTCTCTCTCTCTCTCTCTCTCTCTCTCTCTCTCTCTCTCTCTCTCTCTCTCTCTCCCTCTCTCTCCCTCTCTCTCCCTCTCTATCTATCTATCCTCCCCTCTCTGTGTTCTCCTTGATTCCATCTTGCCATCTTGTTGGCAACATAGAGAGCCACTGGCCATGTCCAGAGTCATCACCGTCTAAATGTCCTGATATATTCAAACTGATGCACCATCCATTAGAAAATGTTTTAAATTGCTCCTGCCAAGACGGAGATGGACATTCATGTACACTCTAACTTGAATGGTTTCTCTGAGGACATTCTTTGTCCAAAGACTACCTTATGCTAGGGATGAGAACAATCATGTCCCTGCAAACATGATCCACAAACATGATCCACTTTCAGCCAAGTGGATTTTATAGGGATAGTTCATGCAAAAATTTAAATTCTGTCATTAATTACAGTTTTTTTCAGAGTGACACTAAAAAAGTAAAGACTCTAGCAAGGAAAGTCAAAAGGTTGGTATCGTTTGAAAGGAAACTTTTTAAATTTAAATAAATAAATAAATAAATTTGGACATTCTCTTTGGAGAAACTGCAAATAAACGGCAAAAATGTGGAAAATAGAAAAAAAATCATATTTCTAATTTAAAATAGAATTTACAATGAAGGGAATATGGTAGCAAGTGTTTTGTTGTTTGTGATTTTCCTCTATATGTGAACTGTATCCGGATAAAATTTTGTGGTGATCGGATAAAGATTTCAAAAGTTACAGCATTTGGAACACATTTTAAAAATGTTTTATTTTATTTTTGACATACAAAAATGACTCATAACTCCAAATCTAATTAAAGAATAAATAAATAAATAAGAATAAAAAAAATAATTAAATTTGGACATTCTCATGATGAGAAACTGCTGATAAAAGACAAAATAAATAAATAAAAGTTTGCTCAAGGGAAATTTTACATATATTTCATATTTGACATGCGATAACTCAGAAATGAAATGAGGTAGGAGGAAAATTATTTTTTAGTAATGTTCCTCTCTATGTGACCTGTGTCTGGATATCTATTTTGTTGTGATCGCAGGAAGAAATCAAAAGTTACAGCATTTGGAATCAAGGTAGCCTTTTTTGTTTAGCCCTTGTCGCCTCCTGATGATATTTTTAAAATCATTCCTTCACGTGGAGTAACTCGTGATTCACGCATGGGATTTTTTTAATCTTGAACTCATTTCAATCGGGAGCATCCACTATAAGTAATGATGTGCCATTTTCCACAATCTATGCATGTTTCTTGAAGTTAATTGTGTGATCAATATCTTGTGATCGCCTTACTGGATTATGTTGATGTTGGACTGAATTTAACCTTGAGAATCTGTTGTAAATAATGATGTATTTTCAATTCCCCACAATCGGTGCATGTTACATGAAGTTACGAGCCAAAACGTGACACAAATGCTGCATCGTTTCATTATTTACATTTGGGCCTTGTGGGGTTTCACGTACAAAAAAATCTCAACTCAAGTTTAGCTAAAGCCCAAAACAATTATACTCATTGTATTCTTTTCCATGAGACCTTTCAAATGACATATAACACATGAATATCTGAGATATATGTCAAGACAAGATCTTGACCAAAAATTGATGCACCTTTTGATGAAAATAAATGTGATGCTATTTTCATTAAGAGATGCATCAGTTTTTGGTCAAGATGTTAGCACTCTGTAAAGTCTCCTCCAGCACATCCCAAAGACTTTCAATTAATTTTAGTTCTGAACTCAGAGGTGCCAATTCATGTGTCAAAATGATTCTTCATGCTCTCTGAACCATTTTTTCACAATTTTAACCATGATGAATATTGCCATTGTCATCCAGCAATATGGCCATGACACATCTTCCTACATGGTTTTTAAAGACATGAAAAGCTACACATTCATCATTTAGGGTTACAAGAACTGTTTTCAAACAACATGCTAGAAACATAATAATCACTTTAAAAATGTATCACTGTGATCCAGTCATAGACTCTTTAAGTTTTTGCCTATTAAAAGCCAAACAGTGACTTATTTTTTTTGGGTAGGCAGTCAGCCAACTCTAGAGTATTATTAGACTAAGTTTATAGGGTTAGTGGAATAAGTTGATTTGTACTTCGAAAGTTACTTATAGTCAGCCATCAAAATAAATCACAAATATTAAGACTAATACTCACTGTTAGCTGACATGGAGTTTCAAAAACACTTATAGTTCGTAACATGTATGACCGAACTCCCTGCATTCTTGAGTTGATTTATCTTTACTTCTTGAGTTGTCAGAACTGGCAAAATGCTCATCCATAGCTTCTACCATCTGCAGGATTTTAAGTTATCAACAGATTTTAGATTTTCTATTTCATGCTCATGTCACCAGAGACATTCATACTATTCCGTTTTTTGCGTGTGTGTAATTGTCATTCAGGGCAGGCACGAGTACAGACCTGGAATCCATGTAGCATTTCAAGCAGTGGCGAGAACATACAGATCGAGTGATTGATGACTTCCACACTCTGTAAAATGATACCCCCTCCCCACCCCACCATCATACCTGTGATGTTGCATTGCAAATTGTCTCTGCATTGGTAATGGGGTGAATACTGCCATAAATCCCAGATTTCTTTTAGCACATACCATGTTTGTCATAGCTGTTTGGTGAACATGGACATCAGTTTATGCTGTCACGAACTAAGAACTTTTTTTTTTTCAGTGTAGCATGTATTGAAACACAAATTAAATTCAGTGTTGTGCTCTGTTTGCAGTCATGGATGCGTGTCTACGCAATCATTTTCATCAAGGAGAGATCTAGTCATATGCCCGCCGTCTGCTCAACATTCAAGGGACAGATGTTTTAGTTCAGGATAAATGATTTTGAGCAGTTGGATGATCATTTACACCTTTATCTCTTGCATTCATTTTTCCATTTCAATTTAAAACTCTACCTCTTGCATTTATTAGTTCTTTGGTACTGAGAAAAAAAAAAGTACTGTTAGTTCTCTCACTAAATAAGTAATTGAGTTATAAAACAGCATCCAGTCTGATACTCCAAATTAAAAGAAGAAAAAAGCCGTTTTAGTACAATTAATATTTCACGATAACATTTTACAATTGACCCTTCGCAAACAGTTTGATTGACTGGCGATCTGACCGATCATATCGCCGAATCCGCCATTTTGTCTGACAAAAGCAGTCAGGGGACTTAGTAGATTAACGTTGGGGAACTTGAAGTTCAAAAATTGTGTGTGCTCACGTCTTTAAGCACTTGAAACAACTTTCCTTCTGATGTCCATTCATGTTTGTTTGATGCAATAAATGAACTAGTATGAAGAGATGATCGACTCACAAGCCGATTGAAGGAGCCACAGCGGTCTGTCACGACGCATTAAAGAGCCACTATACAGTATTTATTGTTTAAACTTCTTAAAAAAGTCACAATATATTAAATATGGAACTGTTTCATATGTTTGTCAACGTGTTGTCAGTGTCTTCTTTGCTCCATGATGTATCATGTGTATGTGTGTAAATTAAATTGGTTATACATCATGTTAATAATTATTTCCCTATTAAAACACACACAAAACCGCTGAGAATCACCTTTGAAATTAGAATTAAAAGGTGATTCTAAATTCACCTTTAGAATTAAAAGGTGAAAATCATTCTTTATCAGAGCAATACATCTTAATTGATCCTTAAAATATGCTTTGTTTTCTTTATATAAAACTTTTTCGTTTTCGCCCTTCAGACAGTAGGGAGAAATGTGACCTGAGCATGTTTTTGTGAGATGGACCCTTGTAGCATCTGATCTGGTAGTCATGTTAAGTTGTAAAGGAATTCTGTGGACAGTATTGGGAAAGGCTTCAAATACTTCGAAGTTATGATTGGAATACTAATGGTGGCTGAAGATGCAACTGGCTTTGCAGTTCTCTCCCCCGGGGCCAGTGCAGTGAGACTGAAGTGAGAGTACATGGCTGAATTAGAGTGCTGCTACCTCTTGTAACCTTGAGGTTTGTTGGGAACTTGGTGCACAGTTTTGCTGCTGTGTGTTTAGACATAACTATAAATATAAGGCTGATGGCCACCCCAGAGAAAAGTCAGGCTGTGTGGTCAATGAACTTGAGTACTGCATGTTGGTAAATAGACACTCTGCTCAGAGCTACACAATATTCACATGATGTTTCCCCCTCCACAACACAATAGCTGTAAGAGCTTTTTCTGTATTATTTATTTATTTATTTTTGCTTGTACACATTAGTGTTATGCGCACTATCAATCAAATAAGACGAGGGACAAGGACATTTTTTTGTCAGATTAGCTGTTTCAAAACCTGAAGAGATGCCTTTGTATATACAATTATATAGTATTTATATATCATATAATATATAAGACAGCAATCAAACTGTCATGAAACCTCATAAGTGAGTAACTCAGAATGCTCTACAGAACAACTCTGCATGCTACACGAATAATCAGGAGAATTTACTAGGTTGGTTTCAGTATATTTGGTATTAGCATTTTTCCTCAAGGCAAAACTGAATTTTCACCAGTTCTTACTCCAGTCTTCAATGACACACATGGTCCTTCAGAAATCATTCTAATGTGTTAATTTGGTGCTAATTTGTTATTTCTTATCAAAGTTGAAAGATTCTTTGATCACTAGAAAGTTTGAAAGAACAGCATTAATTTGAATTTTTTTTGTTTGAAGCGATATAAAAGTATTTACCCACACTCTTGATCAATTTATACTGAATAATAATACTGAATAAAAGTATTAATTTCTTTGAGGAAAAAAAAAGAATCTTACTGAACTTTTGAAAGGTAGTGTGTAAAACACTTCCACTTTTGCATGGTGTTTGGACATAAATGTGTGTTGGCAGTGTGTGAACACAACCGCCCTATGGTGATCCACATACTCCTTTTTGTAAAATCCCCATTAAACCAAAGTAGTCTCATTAAACATGACATTTTGATTTTCTGAGCAGTGTCACTCTGCTCAAGCCCCGCCCACGGACTCTGACTGACAGTCCTGCGTTACCATAGTGTCCACCCTCAGTGAGTTGTACATGGTCCACCTATTTCTCCTCTATCGAGCAGCTTTACCGTCAACAATTCCTCGTAAGCAATTCTGGTGTTCTGTTGTTGGATGTAAGACTGAACATAGGAGTCTTCATTTTCTCCCAACATCTAAACCACTGGGGATGCCATGGTTTAATTTTTGAAGATAATGAGCCCCAAAATATACCTAAATTTGTTTATGTTTGCGCAAATCATTTCACTCCAGACTGCTTTGGGAATGTCAATGCAAAGGGACAAAACAAAACGGGTTTTGTTAAAAAGTTGGATTGAGCAGTACCAACTGTTCATGATCCAGCTTATAGTCTCTGGAGAAATACTGGTCATGGCAGCGATGAAGATGAGAGCACGCACTTCATTATAGTTCATCTGAGTTGTTTTACAGAATTAAAGTTTACCAGTTTATTAAGCAACCCCATCGAAAAAAAGAACAAGGTCTGTATATATTTGTTTACTGTTAGTTGTAACAATTGTTTTTGTGTAATTTGATCATTATGTATATTAATGCGAGAGAGAGAGTTTTATTCAAATCTTACGGTGATTTTCTGGGGTGAAAACGATCGCTTCATCTTTTGTGTGATGTACAGTAAACCTCATAAAATTCATCAGTAAAGCAGCTCATTTGTAATCAAAGGGACAACAACAACAACAACCGAAGGATTTTTTTTTTTGCTCACCCCCAAAACTGTCTTATTTTAACACTTGTGCATCAAAAAAAAAAAAAAAGTTACACATAGATGCAAAATAGACAAAAATGTCCATAAGGATGCACAAGGGTTAACATGCTATAAAAATGATCTTATGTGCTGGTATTTTGTGCTAAAACTTCAAATACACACCCTTTAAATATCTCACAAAATCTCTCACTTTGACATGGGGTGAAGACTGGGGGTGAAAATCTCCACAGTGACAAGCTGTTATAACCCTAAGGGTATTTTTTTTTTCTCACAATTTATGTAGCCAACTCATGTTTTAGAACAAGAATGTAGGAGTATACAGGAAACACCAGGAAGATTGATCAGAGATGAAGAGAGTTTGAAACAGAGCTCAAGGGAAGAGCATGTTCATTACCCACAGGCCCACAGACAGTTCCCCTGGAGCAGCCTGGGTTCAGACGCTCTGCTCCAGGGTAGTCTCAGCCTCAGGGAGCCATGTCTGCAGGATGTCATGGACAGGACCGACACGTGCCTATAGGCGAACTGCCACCTAGGGTGGCAAGAAAGAGAAAGATTTAATTTTTAGTTTAATTTTTTTGGACATTCATTTGGAATTATTGCACTTATATTAACAAGTTATCACCCCATTAGTTATTTCTAAATATTAATGAAGTTTCCTTCATTCTACCCAGACTCCCGCCCCGCTCTTAGAGCGGCATCAATTATCTACATTATCTATAAATTTATCATCAAAACGAATAAAATTATCCGGATGTGAATACAAAAGAAGATAACTTTTACGACTGTTAATGACTAATGGGTTTTAATGGCCGTCAGGTGCTTCTGAAAGGTTATTGGTTAAAGGTTATGTTGAATGTGTGTGAGAGAGAATGTGGGGGAGAAGTTATATGGCTCACCTTATTCCATGAATAATATTTATATACCCCATATATCAGTGGGAAGCTGTGACTTTTTTTAACCGGGTATGCTGGGTGCCGCGTTATGTCAAAAATGCGCCTGGCACAATACATTGGATGGACGGAGTGTTATCGCAGTTGATTACTCTCATGACACATTGCAACACAGCTGAATATTGTTAATGTTAATCAGTGATTCCACAAATGGCTTGGGTATGCATAGAATTCGCAGCCAAAGTCCCTTTAAGACAAGTCATTTCAGTCGGCGGCCATCTTTGAAACGCTTTATCTCTTTGAATGGGAAAACAACAAATTCAATTAAATTAAACAAGCTTTCGATTAAATTTTATATTTGAAATCACCATTGCAATCTGACAACAACTGTCACTAAACGCTCGAATCATGACAAAAAATGGTATTTTTCAGGCTGGATCAAGCTAATGCGCATGCACAGTGCTAAGAGAGCATCTCTTTAGGAAGTGCACATCTGACTGTTTCTATAGGACCTTCTAACTGCTGCTGCAGTGACATGATGACTTTACCAATCAGTGATTTGCTCTTATTTAGAAGGCGGCGCTTATTCCACCATATTGCTCGTTGCACTCAAAACAATATGAGTGACATGTCTTGTGTTATTCTATAGTCTTTGTCATAGCTTATATGGACCGCACGCCACTGCCATATATTATGCTACTATTTATAACCAATACAAAGAGCTGTTCATGTGTAAGCGACGGGATTTCAGGTGTGTGAGCACCGCATGCACACTGTCACTTTGCCACTATTAGAACCACATCTGAATTTGAATAGAACCATGGATTTTTCATTGAAAATTAACTTAATGACATAATGATTTCTGCGTTGCTTCAACCCAGCAGACTAGAAAACAACCCATGGCAAGTGTAAAAATAACCCAATTCCGCGGGAAAACCACAGACTTGGCAACACTGCACCCGATGGCTATTCCAGGCCTGTGTATATATATCAGTCAAGGGAATTTGAAACATCCAATAGTTTTGAGCTAAATCGTGTAGTTTAAAATTCTGGACATACACTTGTATATAGACTAATAAAATTCCGCATTTGCATTTGCAGCTGTACTAGTGGTTGCATGCTGATTTTTTTTTTTATAACATGCTTAGTTGTTCATGCTTTTATTTTAGTGCAATTTTTTCAAGAAACAAAATCTTCAAGCTTTCACGTGCACCTTAAAGTTCATGTTTAATTGTGAGTGTGAAGTGTGGGCGGCATGACAGTGTTTTGCCTAGAATGGCAGTTGAGCTTGTGCCGGCCCAGGTCATGGACCTGCTGAAATGTAATGCACACAGAAAAATGTCTGAAATTGTAACTTCCAGTGTAATTGCTTGACTATACATAATTGATTCAGGAGTCAAGCAGAGGTTTGTGCTGTTTTATCAGTTTGATTTTGACAAGACTTGTTTAAGGAGTATGAGCTGGTGCAGTAATTGCCTCAAGGGTCTTTTGTTTGAGCTTTAAGCCCAAAGTAATCTCCAGCCGTTTGCGCAACATGATTCTCGTCATGGGTAGGGTCGGTGAATGTCTGTGCACATGCACAGTCTGCGTGCAGCCCAATTTTTGTGACCGTGCTCGAAGGACGACGAATGCGCAGTGTGAATATTGAGACCGACAAGTCCACTAGAAGGTAATAGGCTACTCAGTTGTGATATATTTTGTACTTGAAGAAGAGTGTGTAAAAAGCGAAACAGAACAGCAAACTAAGCAGCATATCCTTCTCCATCGCTTTTGTTTTGGTTCTTGTTCTAAACTTTGCATGCGATGGCGAATCGGCTACTTTTCTTCTTCTTCTTCTTCTATCCTTCCAAGTGAATGGCTTCGTCCGAAACTGCATACTCTCTTGAGTAGGTATTTATTTTGAATAACTGATTACTTCACGACCGCTATAAAGTGACCTAACATCATCAGTTGCATCACGTCACTGCCATTCACAAATCCCGTGGCCTCAATGGATAGTGAAGTGTCCGTTGTATGCACACTTCAGAATCTCGCCGGAACAAGTAGGTCATCCGGGTACTTTTTGCCTATTCTTTTATGAGTACTTTGAATTCACTGAATACTACTTTTGTCACATACTGTTTTTCACGTACAATATAGTAGGAAAGTATGCGATTTTGGATGCAGCCAATGTCCCGTAAATAACACATTTCATTGCTGCCACCTGACATCTGGTAGAGTGTCAAACAAACAAAAAAACAACAAAACCAAAACAATTATACTGTGTATCCGTCGAAAGCACTTACACGCTTAAAATGAACTATACCTTGGCCTTCTTCAGATTTATCAGTAAAAAATGGTATGTGCACATCATATCAGGATCATGTGCACTATTAAAAATTCTGGGGTCAGTAGAGGTTTTTTTTTTTTTTTCTATTTTCTATTTTTTATCCCGTAAGAAACCAGTAAACTGAAAAGTAACAGTAAAGACTTTTGCATTGCTACAAAAAAAAAACAAAACAATAAATGCTGTTCTTTTGAACTTTCTATTAATCAAATCTTGTTAAACGTATCACTGTGTCCACAAATATATGAGGCAGCACAACTGTTTTTAACATTGATGATAATAATAATAAGAAATGTTTCTTGGCCATAACTCTGCATATTAGAATAATTTCTGAAGGATCATGTGACACTGAAGTAATGATGCTGAACAAAAACAGGATAAAAATTATATTTTTTAAATATATTCAAATAGAAAACAGTTCTTTTAAATTGTATATATTATTTTACTATATATTATATACTGTATATATAAAAAGCAGCCTAGATGAGCATAAGTGACTTCTTTATAAACGTTTCAAAAATCTCACTGACATATATACAGTTCTTAGTTCTTTGATATTTTGTAAGATGTAGTGGAGGTGAATTAACAGTCATGACCTTTTTTATTGTAATCAACAACAAAGCTGCTTGTGAGCTTTTTAGCATTACAAGCAATGTCATAGAAATGGCAAATTTCATTTCATAATTATGGTAATTCTGATGAGACTTGCTGCAAAGTTGTCTGCTTCTGTAAGACTAACAGAAGAGTACAGTAGTGATACAGTAGTTCAAGAATACAGGTTGCAACACTAGGGTTACCAGTAATCTTTACCGCTAGTCTACACCACCCCCTCATAATGGAGACTTATCCGCTGTATTGCACATTTAATGAATATTAAGTACAGAACGCTTCAACTCAGCAATCCATATCAGCACATGAATCTGCAGTTACAATCCATGCCATCATTAAACACTCCATCAACCACTCTTTCTCCTTTAATGATCCTTGTCTCCTTTCTTTAACACTCTCCTACCTCCATCTGGTCAAGGGCTTCTTCAGTTCCGTACTGACAACCTCTCTTAACCTTTTTTATGTACACAGGGCTCCTCTGCTATTTTGAAACTTTCAAGAGTTTTCCCTTGAGTAAAGAGTGTCCTTGCTGCTTTCTGTGACACATTTGTGTGCGTATGTGTGAATGGGCCAGAAGACGAAAATAATCTCGAGAAAATTGATGAAGTGGGCGTTCAGTAGGTCCTCTCTGAGGTGACTGATTTTAATGGCAGGACGAGATGGCAAAGCCTGTCGATGGGCATGTATTACACACTCCATCATAGATCATTTAGAAGAAACCAGGAGAAATCGAGAAAGAGGGAGCGGAAATATGCATAGCCGTTGTTCATTAAAATGCAGTTGGGGCTGCGTTTGAACCCCAGGCTGGATGCCAGATTTGCACATCTGAAGCCACTGGCCCAGATTAAACTCCCACCGCTTTACGTTTCTGATTTGCGTTTTGACACAGGCTTCAATTACAAACATTTTCAGGGAGGAATGAATACATCCACCTGTGTGAAAGCTCACACCCTCTGTACATGATTCCCATGCTTGGATTTGTGATGGTACGCAGACGCTGAAGTACAGATTATGTGCCATACACTTCCTCACTTGTGTTTCCAAGCTCTCCTGGAGTACAGTGCATTTAATAATGGTGCTTGTTAAAGGGTTAGTTCACCCAAAAATGAATATTTTGTCATTAATTACTCACCCTCAAGTCGTTCTAAACTTCCGTTCATCTTTGGGACACAAATTAAGATATGTTTGATGAAATCTGACAGCTTTCTGTCCCTCCATAGAATACCTTCACAATTATGTTTGCTGATCCATGTTTATTTGTGAGTAAAAGCCTAAATTAAATCTGTTCATCATATAAAGCTGAAGACATGATGTCTCTTCAGAAAATTTGAACTAAACCACTCAATTCATATAGATTAGTTTTACAATCTCTTCTGAACTTTTTAAACATCAAAGTGTAGTTATGAAGGCAGTCTATAGAGGGACAGAATGCTGTCGGATTTCATCAAAAAGATCTTAATTTGTGTTCCAAAGATGAATGGAAGTTTGGAACGACTTGAGGGTGAGTAATTAATGAGAAGTTTTTCAGCTTTGGTTGAACTAACCCTTGAAGGTGTGCAACTTATTACAAACCATTTGATACATAATTTGTGTTGCTTGTTGTATTCTCTAAGTTTTAAAAGTGATTGCACAAATGATTTTGCCTTACGAACAACTATGGATATTTCATAGAGACCAATTTGCAAGTAATCAGCAACCTGAAAATTTTACTGAAAATATTTTTAGACTTCTCAAAAATAGGTCTTTAATGTTGTTTTATGCCATTGCTTTGGTGAAGTATCTGTCAAACTAACTAAAATCGAAAGCACATTATGGCTTTATGCCTTTATAAAATCACAAAAGACTGCAATTTATTTATTTATTTTATGCTTTTTTTCATAATTTTTAAACATTTTTGTTGGTAGATAATTACAGAATTTCACTAGATTTCACTAAAGAGATATAAACCTGTTTTCACAGAAAGGATAGTTTTCCGCCAAATTAAAAAACTCAGCTTATTATTATTGTTGTTATTATTATTGTTGTTGTTATTATTATCATCATTATCATCTAATTGTTTGGTTTCCTTAAACACTAGTGTGACTGAGACACTATATCACAGCTAAAATGAGGGTTAAATCCTTAAAAGTAAAATAAAACTTCAAGTTGTTCAGTTTGCACAATGAACAAAATGAGTTGGAGCTCTAAATTTTGAACTCTCAAAGTGCAGCAGATTTAACTTCATAAAATTAACGGATTTAACTTTAAAAGTGTTTTCCTGTGGAAACCACTGACCATAATACTTTAGCAACCGCATTGGTCAGAAAGTTGGTAAGATTTTAAAGTATCTCATACACTGCAAGGCTGCATGTATTTGATCAAATACAAATTATTGTGAGAGAGTACAGTTTAAAATAACTGTTTTCTTATTTAATATATTTTAAAATCTTAATTTATTCTTGTGATGGCAAAGCTGAATTTTCAGCTTTACTCCGATTTTTAGTGCCATATGGTCCTTCAGAAATCATTCTAATATGCTGGTTTGCTGCTCAAGAAAAATGTCTTGTTATTATCAATGTTGAAAACAATCGTGCTGCTTAATATTTTTGCGGAAACCATGATACACTTTTTCTTTTATAGATTGAATAGAAAATTTAAAAAGCAGCATTATTTAACAGCATTGATCAATTAAATGCTTTCTTGCTGAATAAAAGTATTGTTTGCTAACATTAGCTGAGTTGTGGTAAAATCAGAACTAAAGAATTGGCTCCTTTTTAACTCACGAGAGTGAATTTGAACTGGCCAAGCCCCACAGGAAGTTCAAATTGGAATTTGTATTAGAATAACAGGAATTCCTGAAAATAGAGTTGCATACAATGCATTCTGGGATATTTTTTTATATCTATCTTTTGCACTAAACAAAATGTCGCTGCTCTAACTCTCTTAATCCTTTTTTCTCCCCGAATTTGTATGCCTTCCTTGTCTCTTTGCTTTGCTGTCTGTAGACATGTTGGTGTCTTCTAGGGCTGAGCATGAAAAATGCTGGGATGTATTTGAATTTAAAGTGGGAAAGACACTGAAGACTGCCATAATTTCTCAGCCACTGTATGTGTGTGTGTCACCACGGGAGCCTCATGAATACTGTAGATGTCAGGCAGAGAAATGACAGCTTGGTTTTCTCAGTGACTTGAAACTATTCGGATGCTCTTTCTCTGGACAGTGTTCTCTCTTCTGCTCAGTGTGACTAAAATCAAGAGTAAGAAAACTTCTCCGTGAGAAAAAGAGCCATTATCCTGTAAGTGGTGCCATGCAGAGACCCTCTTTTGGTCTTGTTTTTGTTGTGTACATGGGGCTTTCTTCAACTGTTGGGTTTGTGGACTTGTAGAAAATAAACTCCCTTTAAATTGTCAAGGCTGTTTTCACAGCTAGTGGTTTTAGAATCATACATTTAAAATCAGGTAATAAAAAACCAAACAAAATCATAACATTTTATTGCAAGCATTACTTAGTTGCTACTAGTTGTCTCTTTAACAAATAAGTACACTGATACTTAAATAAAACCTTTTGGAGTTAAATTGTTTGGCAGCGGCTATTTGCACTAAATGAAAATAGCAGTATTTTCTTAGTGTAAATAGTTGTTACATGCTGTATACTGGAAGATCCTATTTGTACATCTGTGTATTAGTACATTTTAAAACAGTATGCAGTAATAACAACATATTCATTATAAATGATTATATTTATTAAATAATAAATTATTTGTCCCTATCCCTAAAGCCCAATGAGCCTTGGCCGCCCATGACCCTGTCGCCAGTTCACCACTGTTCCTTCCTTGGACCACTTTTGATAGATACTGTCCACTGTAGACCGGGAACACCCCTCAAGAGCTGCAGTTTTGGAGATACTCTGACTCAGTCGTCTAGCCATCATAATTTGGCCCTTGTCAAACTCGCTCAAATTCTTACACTTGCCCATTTTTCCTGCTTCTAACACTAAATTTGAGGACAAAAGGTTCACTGTGTGAACACAGAATGAAGATTACCGGTATGAGCACGTTCAAAGTCAGGACATGTTGACGTAAGAAGTCTGCTTTTGGCCAATCAAAGTTCTTATGGAGTGAAATACACCGCAGTGTTTACACTTAGCTTTTTAATAGTTTAAGTATGTCTCTCAGCTTTTTCAACGTGACGCGAGACCCAGTCTTCTTTGCCATCATCAGCGTTGCAGCTCTGCATACTCTGGATACTGTTATGCACATTTTGTGTATTTAAAAGCAAAATCGTGTTCTGTTTGATCTTCCGTTATGTCTGTCACTCAGACGTCAAAGAAATGTTGTCAAATTGAACAGATGAAACTAAAGTGAAACTAAATTGCTTCTCCTCATTCAGGCGAATGAAGACAATGGCGCAGCATTTAAAGATAATTTTCAATGACTGACATTACAGCATTTACCCCTTATTTTGCTGCTGATGTGTGAATTGTCTCTTACCTGTAAAAAGCCAGAATGGCATTGCTTGTGTGAACAGCATATTTGTGTATTTAAAGGTAAAGACATTATTATGGTAATTTTATGGTAATTTACTGGGATTGCTCTTTGAAAGGGGCTATTGATGGGTGGAGTTAGTGTAAATAGCATCTGCCAACAAGGCTGTAAATAGACACTTAGAAATGATATTTGTGGAAATGACACCACAGACGTTGACAGGCGTAATTAAAAAAAAAAAATCTGTAGCAAATTTATTATTATTATTTTTTAATTTATGTAGCAAATCTGCATAAAGCATTTAAAACCTAGGAAAAATACTGTAAATAATAATAATAAAAAATCATGGAACAAATTTTAAGATTTTAATCTGATCTTCATAGGTTTTCTACAAAAAAAAAAATCTTTAATAAAAATCAATCCCTGGGACATTGAAGTACGCAAGTTTGAAGAAACACCCATATGTACTTTCAAAAAACAATATTTCTTGTAGTAAGTTCAGTCTAGCTAAATTAAGACTACAGTCATCTCTTCCATTCATCTTGGGACCTCTCAGAATGGGGTACCCTTACCAAAGTAAACGCACAGCATACTGCACAGCGCTGTGCCCTGTTTATCCAACAAACAATTAAGCAGTAACATGAGCACTGAGTTTACATCTCTTTGTTTTCCCAGAGGCTCAGCTCTGGTATTATGGCAAAGACTCCAGTGTCTCTCAGCACTTGTATACAGCATCATTGCTGCTGCGGTTGCATCGCCTTGGATGGACTTGCCCTTAACCTACTTACTCATTGTTCTGCTTGCCGTGTGTGTGCATCTGCACCTCCTGCTTCTTAAATCTCAGAGACACCTATAAAAAAAAGATTTCTTTTTTTTTTGCCAAGATAGTCATGTCAAGACTGGCTTTCTGTCACACATTCAGTCTGCCATTCTCATACTTTTCCTCTTTTTCTCACTTTTTTTTTTTCTACCTAGTCCCAGATTGCATGCCCTTGGACCTCCCACAGTCTGTTAACTGACTGTCTGATGTATATTGCAAACAAAATAGGCAATATATGGCTGTAACTGCAATTTCTGAGGGGGCTGGCTTGCTTTATAAAACTTCACATTTACAAGGTTGATAGAGTAAAAGGTTTTAGGGCTGAAACATTCATTGGATTTGCCAATGTTTACTTGTATCAGATGTTTTAAAGATATTTACAGAATATTTTTAGGCACATAGCAGCAGGTAAACTATTGTGCAATATGTCTGTAAAACAATGAGCACTTGTGTTTTCTGCAGGTAAATTATTCGATTTTTTTGGTAACACTTTACAATAAGGTTCATTAATTAAACATTAGTTAATGTTTTAACTAACCATCCACAATACATTTGCTACTGTATTTAATAATCTTTGTTAATGTTAGTTAATTAAAATGCAGTTGTTCATTGTTTGTTCATGTTGGTTCACAGTGCATTAACTAATGTTAACAAGATTTTAAAAATGTATTAGTAAATGTTGAAATTAAGATTAACAAAAATTAATAAATGCTCTGTAAGTGTAGTTAATTATTAGTTCATGATAACTAAGGTAGTGTTACCATTTTTTTTTTCTTAGAGTGTCTATTATTGTAATATCATTATTCAAATAACCCAAACCCTCCCACAGCATGCAAAAACAAAATTGATGGTTGATCTTAGTGATCAGTTCAGTTCCAAAATAAACTGCCAAGTCAAGTTTAGTATTATTTATGCACTGTTATACCACTTTTATTTTAATATTTTGTTTTAGTAATTTTATTATATGCTTTTGCCATTTTTCTTAGTTTTTTTAAAATCTAAAGTTAACAATAACAACTCTGATGTGGGTCAGATTATTTGTTAAAATGTGGCTAACGTCAGGCTATTTTCTCCTGACCATCTTGGACCTTCCTCCAAAGCGTATGGAGGCACACCACATCTGTCCTCTCCCAGAAAAGATGCTGTAGTCTGGGTCAGAGCCCTGAGGTAGAAGGTAGATGGTGTGATCCTTGTCTTATTACATGCTGAGAGCCTCCTTCCTCCAAGTAAGCTCCTGTGAGCCCTATTGTCTCCCTGCAACAGCTGCTCTTGACAAAGCCAATAAATCACTGCCTTAATGTGAGATTCTGAGGGCTGCGGTCGCTCCAGCAGTGTGAGAACTCACCTCATCTCTCTCATCACCTAGAGAGCAGTACGGCATTCCTGACCCCTCCACGTCTCTGCTTATTTCGATGACATAGTGCTTTGTGTCATGTTTTTTTCTTTTCACTGTAAGCTTAGCTTGATGTCACAGTGTATGGTTTTCGGGCTGAATTGCTACACTTGCCTTTCATTTGTCATTTTTTTTGTCAGGTTTAATTGTCGCTGCTTTGGCGAGAAGCTGCATGAAAGATGTCTTGCTCACACGTCAGGGTTTGTTTTAAGATAGGAACCTGTTTTTAGGAATCTAACTGAAATCACAGAGAACTTTTTTTTTTTTCTTGGCACAGTTAAAAGTTGCTCTTTCTCAGGGGATTTTGTGGTGATTCTCTAATGAAAACATGCAAAATAAATGTTTTATGC
This sequence comes from Zacco platypus, assembly GCA_038088235.1. Lineage (NCBI taxonomy): Eukaryota > Metazoa > Chordata > Actinopteri > Cypriniformes > Xenocyprididae > Zacco > Zacco platypus. The sequence goes on along the minus strand of CM076075.1, from coordinate 20,258,967 downwards.
ATATTTTCTAGAAATATTCTTTGTGAAAAGTAAAAAGACATACAAAACTGAGATTTGTGTTTGGTTTTTGTTGTAGTTTTGAATTTTTATTGCTTTTTTATTCTATTTCAAAGCTCATGAAACTTTAACAGTTTTGAGAGACCATTAAGTAAACCCCTTTTCTCATATTTATGTCCAATTTTTAACAAACTTATTTTATCATTTATTTATTTTGGCGGGAAATTCATTGCTTAGAAATTGCACTTTCATAATTTGATCCTCAAAAATGTTCATAGGTATCAGATTTAAGATGGCTCTCTTATAATGTCTTAGGAGAAATTACAATAGACACCCTTTCTTGACATCTAGAGGAAATTATAATTGCTCAGTGGTCATTTTTTATAGTTTGAGAATTATGTGTGGTTCTCATGAATGTAACAATTATCAGGTTTTGTCTCAGATGTCTCTGAATTCTCCCAATAATTTTTTTTAGAACTCAATAGACAAACTAGAAGATTGTTGATGCACAGAGATGTATAGCTATGAAATAAATGTAGATCATAGCACAGAATGATTGCTCTTTGAAGAGAATTTGAGAAATGTTGAAGTTCATGTTGACATGGTGTCTTGGTAAATTCTAGTACAATTTGAGACACTGTTGAGAAACCTTTGGGAAACTGTAGGGCAGGGCTGTGCAACTCTGGCCCTCGAAATTCATTTTTCCGTTAAGCTCCGACCCTGATCAAACTCACCTGTCTGCAGCTTTCTAGTAATCCTGAAGTCCTTGATTAGCTTGTTCAGGTGTGCTTGATTATGGTTGGAGCTAAACTTTGCAGAAAAATATATCTCGCAGGCCAGAGTTGCCCACCCCTGCTCTAGAAGAGACTTGTGAGATTACTGGATTTTAAAGAAATCTGAAAAATCTGAAACGAAGCATTTTCTCTCCAATTAATGTTATTTCTGCCTCGGAGGAAGCAATCAAGATTGAAATTAAACTCTCATTTGTGTTTTTTCTTTCTTTGTGTTTATTCTATTCCTATAGTTTATGTTTATATTAAACAAAATGTCCCAATACCCCTGTGTTGCACACTTCAGAAATGAGAAAACAAATCCATTTAGGGAAAGATATGAGTCATGGAGTTCTACTCGATGTCAGGTTTGCTCATGGGGGAGGGATGATTCATCAATGAGTGCAAATGACTTTTTGTTCTCCTTGTAAATATTTTCAAAACACTTGCTTAAGAATTTCACAGTTTTGAGCGTCTCCCATTGATCTTCAGTTTCAACATGTGTCGTGAAATACAATTTCCTGCTTCACAGATTAAGCAGTATTTCCTTTATTTAGTGTTACTCTTTTTTTCTGAGGATTCTTTCACTTTCATTCTCATCCTCTTTTCCTTGTTCTCTCTCTGCGCTGTCAGCAGACTTTAAAGAGAATTCAATCAAGGTGTGTTCCACACTCCGTGGCCTTGCCAATTTAGTTGGAACACCATGAAATATGACTTGAAGAAGAAAGACATGACAATAAATGGAAATGTTGTGACCAAATACAAAACAAAGCCATGAGTATGAAGGAGTGCAGACGTCGCAGATTTTACAGACGCAGCTTCTTCAACTTGACCTTTAAGTCCTGTTCGCTTTTTACTTTTGTTTTTGTTCCAAAATGCCTGCAGTATTTTATTCACACACAAATACATGTTGAAATCCCTTAACCTTGTGACTCAGTCTTGGGCTTTTTATCATGGGTAATTATGAAGCTCCTTCTGTCATACCATCAGAGTTTGAAATGAGGGAACTTCACCTTGGGCGACACGTCACCTTGAACATTGGAGGTTTTGACGTAATTAGCATCGCAAAATGGCTTAAAAGCTGAATATTATAAAGACAGACCTCTAAAGTCAATGCTGGAACAGACCCTGAATTGGAGAGGCAATTCCATCACATTCTTGTCATTCATTAACTATGCATCAACATATGTATTTTTTCCCCTTGAATTTTTGTTTTATGCTTCTGTCAGTGTTCTAGGGTGCATTTTTAAGGTCGCATGGAAACCAAGGAAACTATAAATCATGAAATTCATGCAGCGCTTTTGTTAAATCACCTCACACCGCTAGGTGTTCTCATAAATAAAAAGGTAATCGAAAAGCTCCTGATCACAGATGCCCAATAGGACACAAGCACACACACACACACACATGCACTCACACACACCTGTGGAGTATCAGGAATAGCAAGGAGTTGCAGACATCCTGGGGCCAAGGGACCCAAAGCAGACATCTAGAACTAGAGTGGAATTACTGAGCTGACAATCCAAGACTACAGATTACACACACAAACACATTTATTTGAAGTTCAGATGCAAAAATCTCTAAATCCGTCTGACGTGTTTTAAATGAGCATTTTTTTTGCTCCTGTGTTTAGGTTCAGTAATTTCACTTTAATGTCAATGAAAAGGTTATTAGTCAGTTATTTAAATGCCTTATTTTCAAAAATGTCACTTTAGTCAATTCATTGGTATTTAACAAATTTGACTGTCTTTGGCTGCAAAACCAGCTAAGTCCATGTATTCTTTTTTTTTTTTTTTTTTTTCCCAAAGTCCACCTCTTTGGACAACAAGACATAGTAAAACGTCAGTTTCTGTCAGTTTTATAGCAGCAAAAGGAACACTGTTGTGTTTACTTGCTGCTCGTGAAGTCCTCTCATTGCCACTGTAACGATGGACAAAACGTGATGATAACTTGGAGCTCAGCAACTGAAAGCCGGCTCATACGCACACCGTCATTCATCTTGTAATCAAATTATTTGATTTGCGTCTTGTGATTGGTTCTTCTGTGGACTCAGAGGTTGACAAAGGGAAGTGGTGTTTAGTGGTTTCTGTCAACAAACTGGTATTTCTGAATGGGCTGATGCTGGGATTTAGCGGATTTTAAGCAAAACTATTTGATGAATGTATTCTATGTGTGGAGAGCGTTCACTCAATATAATTTTCTCATTTTTAATGAAGGTGGCGTTTTGTGGCTTTGACATCTAAACTCTTCATTTACTTGCTTAAGTTAAGTTTGAAAAGTTCTCTTGTACACTGTAAAACTTTTTGCATCTATATTATATAAAAAAGTGTTTTTTTTATTTCACTTAACCTCGGTTATGTAAATAGCTCATACTCTTGATTATCTGTGAGGCATCTTCTAAATTGCCATGGCTGGTGGTGCTCTATAATGCTGCGGTTCTCCATAAAACCAATGATTGTACACTCTTACAGAATATTTACTGCAAATTGTAATATTTAAGGCCCAGAGCAAAGCGTTAAACATGCACTGATGTGTAAACAAGCCCCATGTTTTCTTGATGTGGAGTAGTGGAGATTAGCTGGAGATTTTTTCCTTCTATTGAAGGTCAATGTGGGTAGAGGATCTGGAGGGCATTAAAAATACATCACCTCTGTGGGCAGGTTGAGAGCACAACCCGGTATCTTGTTTCTAATGGTGAGGATGCTGGGTTTGAACCTTTTGCTTTCAGCATCATTTCCACTAAGGCTAAGGCTATGGCTATATTACTATATTGTCATGTGTTTCAGCCTTTTGATAATGTTAATAATATATCTAAATATTTATGTATTTTTGCATTCTACAGTTTCTGCAATCCGAGCAGCCATAATGTAGATTGAACAGCTATTCTTGTAGAGTAGTTTTAGTAAAGAATTTGCATTTAAAGGATTAGTTCACTTCAGAATTAAAAAATCCTGATAATTATACTTATCCCCATGTCAGCCAAGATGTTTACAGTATGTCTTTCTTCATTCGAAAAGAAAGTAACGTTTTTGAGGAAAACATTCCAGGATTTTTCTCCATATAGTGGACTTTACCAGGGTACAACGGGATAAAAGTCCACACTGCAGTTTGAGTACAGCTTCAAAGGGCTCTACGCAATCTCAGACGAGGAATAATGATCTTGTCTAGCAAAACGATTGGCCATGTAAGTATGTACTGTATGTATATGCACACACACACACACACACAGCCTGGCCAAAAAACAGTCACTGTTTCCATATATATATATATATATATATATATATATATATATATATATCTGTCAATATGGGGTGCTGTGTGTACATTAATGAGGGAAAACAATTAACTTAAATGATTTTAGCAAATGGCTGCAATATAACATAGATTGAAAATATATATTTAATTCTTATATAATGCTTAATTCTTGCAATGCACAGTGAGAAGCAATTACGCAACATTATGAGATGATGAGGCGCTCTTTGGTTTCTATCTATGATAACTAATGTGTTCATACACAACACATTTGTTGTCCCATTGGGTCCGGTTCCTTTCTCACCTCAACTGAACTGCTCCAGAGTTCTTTTTCATTCGGGCTGAGACCACCTCATTCAGACAATCGAGTGACTGTTTTGATGCAGATTCGAGTGTGATTACTGTTTTCATATATGCCTAAACGAAACAAACTACTGAAGAAAACGCACCAGGTTCTGAAAGAAACGCTTCAAACGAGCCAGTTGTGAACGCTGTTAATATGTATTTGTGTATGTATGGTTTTTTTAAAAAATTTTTAAAGAACCAATTTATTGAATCGGACAGCGCAAAAGCAGAAATTCAATTTTTGATCATGAGGCTTAAATGAAAAGTTCTATTAAAAATGCTGCATGCTGTCATAAGCATGAATCATAAGACAGGCACAAACCTAGTCAACTATCACATGTTTGGAAGTGTGATGGGCAAATAAAAAATGCGTTAAATTAATTTTCATAAAGTCACAATGTAAATTTTGTATTCATAACAATATAATTTTAAATATTTTATAAATATTCAGTACATCACCCAGCCATCATGTCCAGGAATGACAGACACACACACTCACACTCACACACACACACACACACACACACACAAGCTCATGCAGCAGAGTCAGTGCCTTTTATAAGAGAGCAGTGTGACTCTCAACCTAAAGAAAGCCGATTTTCTGCACACATACTCACATTTAGGATGTTTGCCTGAGAATAAAAAAAGAGAAAATGGCTGATGTCTCTTAACTCGACGGTCTGTTTTTTTCAACCTGTTAGCTAAGCCCCAACTTGAAGTCATTTTTATGGCAAAAGGTCGACCCTGTGAAATTAAACTTCCAGCTATGACTCGAACAATCAAACACAGACGATAGCTTGGCTGAAACACACTTTTTCTTCCTAACTGGCTTAATTTTTCATGACACAGATGATGATTTTTACACATGGGAGGCAGATATTGTGATCCGTAGCCAGTGGGTTGCGGGAATGTTATACTTTGCCTATAAATCATTTTGAGTGAGGATTTGTGCCTCTAGAGAGTGATTTAAAAAAGATGGTATCTGGGCAAAGAAAGCTTGAATATTTTTCCTTGTGCACACATGTCTCTGAAGTTTGCGGTGATCTATCAGACCTCATCTACATCACTGTTGCTCAAGATATAGAATGATGGTGTCAATGTATGCAGAAGATATTATATGTGCTATTGGCTTTTCTAATGTATTTCAGCTGTCAGCAGGTGTCTGCACATTGGTTTGCAGCTGCTTGGTTTTGCTGCAGTCTCTAATGCTGCCTCCAAGTCTCAAGAGTTTGGAAGTTGTAAAGTGCCGTGACGTATGTTGAGATGATTTTAGTCGGAATAGAATGATATTATTATGCCTTTGATGCAACAGAAAAACATTAGTTTCATGTAAGCCTGTCACTTCATAAATTGTCAAAAAAATGATTTAGCCAACGTCATTTAGCCAAACTTTTTAGCTCTTTTTCATGAACTGTATTTAGTTTGTGAATACAAATAACTCATTATAGTTTACTTGAAACAATTGACATGGAAATTCCTGAAACACAGAGAAAAGTAGGATATATTCACACATGATAGTTGTGGCTTGACTCTTATACCTGGTATTTTAATATACCTCAAGTCTCTTTTGTCCGCTTTCAACTACTTCTGTCCTGATTTTTTCAGATCTTTTAATCTAATGGACAAAATAAGCTTGTGAAATTTACATATGAATATATGATGGATAATATACGGAGACCATCAGCCTTTGTTTCGGCACTGACAGCCGCGAGACTATGCCGAACGTGGTGAGTGTGTGTTAGAAATCAAGAATGATCAGAGAACATTGTGCTTGGTACATTTTTTCATCTTCAAACCAAATTTGGTGACAAAGTTTTAATCCTGTCTGGTTAGCACGCTCCCCATACTGTTTACGCGTTAAACATTGGGGCTCTTTTGCAGCTGTTCGAACACATTCAACCACATGGGCATCTACCCTACGAAGCAATCCGGTCGAACGCGTTTTTGACTACTTCTGGAAGTGGTCGAAAATGGGCAACCTCAAAACATTTTAGACCCAGTTTACACCTGTATTTAGCGTCGTCCACTTGTGATCTGATTGACCAAAATGCATCATAATACCAGGTAGAAACAGATGCAGTTAACATGCAGAACATATCACAAAACTAATACTTAGTCTTGCATTTCCATATGCAGCGATCAGTATGCCAGAGATATAAAATCATTTTACATTATGTTGTAGTTGCATAACATCAGTCGTGTTATTAATTATGTTGAGACCAATTTAATACCCTTCAAAATGCAGACAAAGGTATCTGACTACAGGAAAGGCTTTTTCAACAGAGAGCCAAGTAATGTTTCCAAACTCCTTATAGCAATTACTCAAAGTCAATAGACTTGTTAACAATGTCTTCACTTTTGTTTATCTGCTGATGTTGTGCGAACCTTCAGTTTGACATGTTTGTAGAACACGCTCATTAGTATCAGTGACAACTAAATGGTTTATGTGTTAACATATGTACAGACTTGTTGTGGAGGTGGGTGTGAAAAATCTGTTGCAATTTCAATTGAAATGTTTACTGCAGTAAAACATGAAGACATGAAGGCTTTAAGGGGAATTTGTAGTATCTGCTTATCAGTGCTTCAGTACATTAAACCTTTGATAATATTTCCTACTTTCGTAATTGATAAAACCAGATTTTGAGAGCTAGCTGTTCTTCCTAGCTGACTTTGAAAAGCACAAACTTTCAGTTTGTTTCATTGTGGAATGTTTTTGAGTTTATTCAAGGTAATGCCATTTTTATTGTTCAAGCTTGGCTCTATCCCTGGAGAGATTCTCTAATCCTCCATTGGATGGACTCAACGATGCTAATCCAAATTGAAGGTTTCTGGGGCGTGATGTTAGACTCCACTGCCTCTCCTTCTCGCCCCTCCATGCCATCTGCAGTCCTCTTTGGACCCTGTAAAGGACTGAAGGGCCTCAGTAAACAGTGCACGATCCAACATAGGACCTATCCTCTGCCATAGATTGAGTCTCTGGTCTTAAGCCAGCTCAGATCATGGACTACAGGGAGCTGGCCATATTGCGATGCTGGGTAGGCCAGCTGGTGGTTTACGTCCCTGACACCAGTGACTTTTTTGTCTCTTGTGCTCTTCTCAAGCTAATTTCATCCTGGTTAGCATAGCTTAATAATCATTAAAGTGTTCAAAATAATGAGTAATTTAATGTTTCATTAGCTGTGAAGTAGCTCGGAATGAGGTAATTATGTCTGTTAAGTTTGATAACTCTAGTGCTTATAATGGTTTTCTCAGAAGACATTGTGATGATCTTCACTTTAAACCTTATTTATGACTCTTATAGTTTCAAAATGATACCATGAAAGCCCTAGTCATGCCTCTAACTTTATGCACACAAATGTGATTCACATACACACACACACACACACACAGAAATGGATGGCTTAAAGTGAAGACTTCTTATAAACAACGGAAGCATAAAATATAAAGTGCAACCGAGAAAGAAGACAATCTTCTTTAAAATACATGAGGGCCAGTTAGTATCCACATTGCAGTTCTTTCAGGATGGCTCAGCCGCTTAACTGAATATGAACTACATTGACTCAGAGGACTATTTTTTGCTTGTAAAAGACACTTTAGTTATTTTTATTTTTATTTTTATTTTTTTGTTGCACAAGAGTGCTATGTGCATGCTAATGTAATTTTTTTTGTTACTATTTTTCTTTCCATTTTTCATGATTATTTTTATTGTTTGATATTTCTAATTATTGACAACCCTTCATTAGCAAACATTTATTGACATATTATTGACATAAGTGTGACTTTCTGTAAAGCTGTTCTGAAATGATGCATATTGAGAAAAGCACTACAAAAAAGATTAAGATAAATTGACGTGACTTTTGGTTAATTGAATGCATCCTTGCTGAACAAAAGCATTAATTTATTTAAATTCTTTTTACTGACCTCAAACTTTTGAACAGCAGTATATGGATGGTAAAGGCATTTCAAACTTTTTTCTTCGTTTCCAAAAGAAAAAGGAGTTTCTGAGTAGTTTTGATGTGATACATGATGGGACATCTCTATAGGGTAATTCCATGTCAAATCAATCAAATTTCAAAAACTTAATAAATGAAGATAACAAAGGGACAGTTTAAGAAAAAGAATCTAAAAGGATATTAAGATGTCTTTAATACTTCTTGAGTTACAGGCTTGCAAACTCGAGGCAAAAAAACATACAAGTGCTTTTTTTCCATTTTTGAACGGTCACAGTTGGCATATAATGAAACAAAGATTGCTAAGGTAAAAAGATTTTACTTATAGACCTACCAATCGCTGTGTAAAAACAAAATAATTATGCTGTCATCTATCTAAAGTCATTTTTTCACCCCTGTAAATTGGCTCCAAATCTCAGGTGAAAAAATACAATACCTCCACAAAATAGCGGATTACTCAGTAAATATACATATTTAATTCATTGGGTTTCATCATTGGGTTTCATTTATGTGTGTCTTTCTACAGAAAAAAATCAAGTTTGAGTCAGGGACATCTCGTTGAGTTGACACGGAATGATGCTATACCATCTGCCGTCTTGAGTCTGATCTATATTTCCGTTTTACCTAGAAACATGAATCCTTATCCTCACTAATTCTAGCAAGCTTAATGAACGGACACATAAATCCTCCATATAATAGAGCTTTACATAAAAGAGTGGTGAGCCACAAGCCTTCCCTGCGGTGTTGCATCCACAGTTATATAGGCAGTGATGTATTGTTATAACGGTTTTGACCTCAAGGAGCTGTATCAGCAGTTCCGGTTCCGACAGCCCAGCTGTTTCCATTGAACTGTATGTTGAAATGCCCCCGCAAACCTCAAAGATGAAGTTGGAGCTAAAGGGAACTATGCCTCCCTCCAAAGTTTCTAGACTCCACCTTCTGCAGAAGTAAGCAATAACTATAGACAGCTTCTTTTCTTGATAAGCTCGATTTACAAAACCTCCCCAAAGGTTTCCAATTCCTGTGCGGACATTTGTGTGTTTCTATCTCCAGACCTCCTGATGTGTTTTCTATTGCTGTTTCCATGAAACACAGAGGAGGATTAAGTGTGTGTCGAATTGCACGACAGGCGCCACGGGAATACTGCCCCTTATAGGCTTCTGCGATGGCGGAAGGGATCATTGGTATAATCGCATAGCTGCAGAGCTGGAAATAGGCTGTAGTTGTGACCACAGCATCCGCAGGTTCTTCGGAAAAGGTGAAGTGAACCGGCTGGCCGGCGTCACCCTCTCCAGGGATGCACACGTGGTGGGGAGCATTGGCCATAAACCACAACGCTTTTATCCACCTCGCCCCCTCTCAGATTCCGAAAATAAAAGTGACCCGCTCTCTCTTTCTCCTCTAATCTTGGGGGGTAACGGATGACTGACTATGCCTATCTATAGAAGGGGGAAGTGTTTCTCTGGCTGGGGTCCTCCAGTTTGTATTTAACACTGGAGACGACAGGAATATGCAGACAACAACCTTGTGTCCATTCTGGCATTTGATGGATGAATTATAGCTTGACCATAAAATGCCTCAAGCTGAGTGCCATATTCCATGCTGAGCACATTTTAGGCTGCAGGTGCAAATGGGAACCTGTTGTAATTTGATGAGTGAAGGTCATCTAAACCATTTCACAAGGTCTAACTTTTTGACAGTTTGTCAGTTCCATTGCGGATTTTTCACAAATCTGACTTGTCCCAAGATATTGTGTGCTAGAAAAGAATATGTACTGTTTCCATCAGATTTCATCATCTGCACACTTCAAGAAGCCTTCGAATAATCCAATTTTTTTGAAGTATGTCTGAGCTGGTCTGCTCTTTAACAGTAATTACTGAAGCAGTAGATTGAATGTTCTTGGTTATTACTTTCTTCCAAAAGAAAACTTGTGAGATCCCTAAACTGTTAGAAAAAAAATGTTCAAAAATTGTACATTTAGCTTGTTACTGGAGCAGTACCCCCAGAGGTACACTGACCCTAACCGCTATACCTTATCTATCTAATACAAACTAATATACACTCTTTATGGGTTGGTGAGGTACAGAGATAACCCATCCAGTCACAAGCCATCAAACCCATAAAGTATAGCTACATGATTAATCCTCAAATGCAGAAATGTTTCTTCAATCATTATTACATATTCGGGTCTTTAGCGACCCAGATCTATATCTAACACGGATGAATCTATACCTGCCATGATAATATAAAACTCTCCTGATTTTACAGTAACAATTACAGAAGAATAAAGTGAAGCATATTTCATTACCTTTTGGAGCTTGGATGGGTTCATTTTGAGCATATGTTTATACCATCATCACTGTCCTCTTTAGAGCTCATTTCCCCAGTTATTCGGCATCGGGTTCATATTCACAATCTCAACCGTATTCTCAAAACTACCATTTTCAACATCTTCAAAATCAATATTTTGATTGCTGACAGCTTCTTCACCAAATCCTTGACAGTGACACTAATATTTGATTGCATTCAGTACTTGCAGTAAATCTCTGAGCCATTTCAAGTTTCTGTGATGATAATTCCTATTCTTTTGTTTTCTTCCTGCGGTAACTATGAGTGAAGCATCACTCAGACATTGCCACCATGTGGAATAAAGGTGAATTGCACTTATTCAAAGCCATCAGTTATTGTTATGCAAAGAAAATATACTTACACTGTTACACACCTGGGGTCGTTCGCAACCCTATACAATTTTTTACAAAAAATGAATGGAAAACAGACATTCTTTTATAATTTTATATTTTACACAGTAATGAAAGTCTTTGAGTGCGTCATTGAATCATTCATTCAAACAAAGCATTACGCAATCATATGGTTACGGTTTGTGATGCAGCTGCTTCATCTTTCAACATAAGTTTTTTTCCGAATTCTCCAATACACTGTGCCTCACTGACTAAATAAAATGCTCCGAACAAACATATAGTCTTTCAACACAATCTGGGACACCATTAAAATAAACCATCCACTTGTTTTGGATGCTGGGATCATTCTGAAGTCTGTACAGAGATGCAAACAAGCTGTTTAAACAGGCCACGTCAAAGAAAGCATTCTTTCACTCTTCCATTTGTCCTGTTGACAGATTCAAGTGCGTGGTGTGTGTCAGAAACTGAACGCACATCTGTACTGTAGCCAGTGTAGACAGTGTCAGGGATTATAATGGGTTCTATTTGCTTAGACATGACGCTCACATCCAGTGTAGGCAAATATCACTGTTTAAGCTTTTTATCACTTTGCTGCCTCTTTCTTCTTGCTTAATAAAATTATTTCAGCACAAATGAATAATTATCCATACAGTATTTATATGGTAAGCAGTCATGTAATTAGCCAGATAATATATAGTTAGCCGGTCATTATCTCAGAATAACCCCCTTATGGGTGAAACTGGCAGGTTTTATTGTTTTGATAATGACCAGTTGGCTGAAAATTATATTAGCAATGCTGTTTTAATTGGCCGTTTATGTACACGGTTCATATGCCCTGTTCAACATTCACTGTCTCAGTGTCGTAGCACTTTTATCAAAATGTTCAAGCCATTTTTCAGAATCTGCACTGTGAACATCAATTAAACTGATGATGAATGAATAACCAACCTCTTTGACTCAATGGGTTTTTTTTACTCGTGCAATTATTCATTATAGTGAATAATTTGTTCATAGACACTCTTATTATGCATTGACATTCTGATCGGTTGACTTGAAGGGATGAGAAGTCCCTTTTGACCAAAAAGTGGGAAACCATGCTTTTCTCATTAATCTACACATGCTTCAGGCTTTTTCATCTTGTTTATTAGAGAATTCATATACAGTGCTTGAACAAAGTCAACTTCAGTTACGTTCTGCAAACCAGGCGTTTCCTCTGAGGCTGTAAATGCTAATTTCGGGTTGAAGTTTGTTTGCTCTACTTTGTTTAGGTTGTTCTGTCCTCTCGCTCTCTTACATGCTTATCTGCTGTTTCGCTGATGGATGAGGCCGCGGGTTTGCTGTTTAAACTGGAGATTGAGGTGCCGGGTCCATGGTTTCCTCGTTCTTTCATTCACATTCTCTCTCTTTCTCTCTTGCCCTGCCTACCTGTGTGGTCTGCTGCTTTGTCAGTGCAGAGCTGACAGGAGGCCCAGCCCTGTCGTTTGTCTCCCAGCACCGTTCGTGTTTGCTTGAAGCTCTAAGGTCATGGAGTCATGCTGCCTGCCGAGGAGTTTGGAGTAAACTTGATTTCAAACTGTCAATCTGAAGTTTTCTTTTAGATTGTCTGACAAAACTGACAGTATGAAAGGATACTTTTATTATAGTTTCACAGCAGGGCTCAGAAGGGAAAGCCCTTCATGCTGTTTGAGAATATAGGATTTGCATGTTTGATTTCAGCTATGACAGCAAACTTTGACAGCATTTGTGGCGTGAATGTGGATTATCACAGAAAATAATTTACGCTTATCCCTCATTTAAAACAACAATTGTTATAGTAATGCACTTATAGTACACTGGAAATAAAATGTAATTTTTTAAAAAAGATATTTTTTTATATAAAGAAACTAACTAGTTGAACAGTAGTCTCACCATTAAAATGACAATTTATACAACTTTACAGCTCCAATAATAGGCCACATTTATTTATTTATTTTACCATTGATGTCCATTTCCATATAGTATTTACTTTTGAGTTTTATGATGTTTCATATGAAAACATTTTGAAGATAATCAAATATTAGTACAAAAAAGCAGACATTTTCTTAACATTTTTTTTTTTTTTTGTAGAGCCAACATAATATTTAAGTCTTCTTTCTGGTGCCAGTATTTTATTATCCCTCCAAATAGTTTATTTTATAAAACATCATCAGACCAGCATTGCCTGCATCACAAAGAACACATCTTGTTTTCTTTCACTTACTGATTGATTCCCTGGATTAGAGTATTGACTTCATCACATAATAAACCCTTAATATGCCCTCTCTCGCAGACACTTTTACCGATGTGTTCCTTCACATTTGTCCATCTTTTTTCCCTTATTCTGAAGATAATGGGTGAGAACCTTGTTATCGACTCGTCTACTTGGACAAATTATCCAGACGTCACGAAAGGCCAGGCTTATCAGCAAATATCACATGCAATCGACATGTGACTTGAGTGAAGACCTGAAATAGAGTGCCGATTGTTCATTTCTAATTATAGCCTTTGCCGAGACGTTGCTCTGCCGATTGCCAGACTTTTCGGAGACTATCTGTTATTAGGCACACATGTCAATTGTTTGTTCAGAGAAGTTTTTCTCTTCATAGAGGTGTGTGGTCTAGTTTGGTGATCTTGCTGTTTTCACACCTGCATATGTACACAACACACTAGCAACTGTGTCTTGGAACAGCTCGCTGTGCATTTTCAAGGCCTTATTCATGTAATAATTGCACCACTCCATATGTTGCTGTTTAAAATCACGTAGAGGATGTACTGAAAAATAGATATTGATCTTTTTGACCCCTTGGCCTTTGCTTTCAAATGGGTTTTCTGAACAGAATGTGATGACCATGAATGAATTTATCCCTCCGGGTGTTATTTGTTTGCTTACCTCAAATGTAACTGGTTTCTGAATGTTTCTTTCAGCTACTGAGGTCAGTCACTCTTGTGAGAAGTTTTAAATCTTACAGAATCTGTTGTAGGTATGTGAAGTGGAAAATAAACCATGTCAAATTGGTCTGGGTCATATGAAAATCTGTTTTGTGATACCTCTAGGTTTTGTCTGTGCTTGGATTTATATTTATGCCCTACGTATAAAAACCTAGATGAATTGTGTGCCAAGAAATTTGCTTTACCGAATCTCAACAGAGAGAGTCTTTAACAGCTCTATATTCTCAGCAATTCAGAGCTTATTTCTGAACTAAAGCATTCACAGATAACCTGAACACAATTCCATCCTCGTTGCAGCGAAATTAGATTGCTTAATCTCTCATATGATGTCTCGGGAAACGTACCTTAGATCTCTAATGCAGTGCAATTAAAGATATTCAACTTATGAAAGCAACAAATTAAGATTAAGTTAGTAAAGATAAGGTTCTTGCGTGTGCTTCAATCTTTTTTATGTCTTTGTAATCACTCGGCCGTGTAGCTTTACAATAATCCACTTAGGTACTCTTTGAAATTGTTTTTTTTAATGGTTCTCAGTGGGTCTTAGAAGTATCTTCTACCGCCACTTTTTCGTCTGACTGTTTGGCCTTTTGTGGAGTGAATTGTCAAAAAGGGAACTACTGAGGCAGCGATCACTCTGTTTTATCATTTAGGCTCCATTGATTCACACTGGCATGATCGTTTCATAGTGGAACAGCAGTGTAAATTTAGTTTGCATGATTCTCTTTATTTGTCTCTTGATCTCTGAGTCCTTTCCTCTGTGCATGTTTGAAATTTTGTATGTGTTATTTGAAGCGGTCAAAAGACACATGCACAAAAATATCCTGTTAAATTATGCTAAAAATGTAACTGTGGTTGTCAGATTTTTATTGGAAAAAATACCATGATGACAGAATGCCTTTCGGAGTGAAAAACTTTAAATCACTGTGAGTTCTAAGAAACTCTTTGATACTTTTCACTGCATTTTACATGGACTCATTAAAATAATTACTCATTTAAATAAGTAACATTTTTTTTTTTCTTCAACTTCTGCGGTCAGTTGTTCCTCTGAGAAGTTCCGAAAAATATAATCCTTGTGAAACTGCAAATAATGCACCATAAACCATAGCAATTTGATCTGTCATATGAAGTTCAGTTTTGGCAAGTTCTGGGTTAATTTCAATTTATTTCATGCTTTCTGTTTCACCTAGTTTAGTAGTGAAATGACAATTCATTATGGAAGCCTGTTTCTTCCCCTAGTAAATAAATAAAACAGGTGTTGCATATTCAGATATTAATGGAACAATTAATATCCACAAGAACAGAGTTATATATTTTGGTGACTTGTGTACTTGGATTATCCCAGATGTTTCCAAGAATATCTAAATCCAGAGAATTAAGTCAAATTTATATAGGACACAGACCATGTCTGTACATCGCCTATCAATGACATCATACCTGCGTTACTCTCGATTTTTGGTTTTATTTTGTAGAAGCCATGGAAACATCAGAGACGTTTTAATATTTAATATTTTAATTATGTTTTATTAGAAAAGGGAACAACTGTTTGAATACATTTATAGACAGAAAACTAATCATTGTTATCAATCGTTCTTATTGTTTGAATCTTGTTTTCTTGATTTACCGCGAGTACCATGTTTTACCATGACTAATATTGATCCAGCTTACTGCAGTGTGCAGCAAGTTTCCGAATTTAATGGTGTTATAACATCACTTTCAACACACTCAAATGTATCTAATATGATTAAGAACGCTGCTTTACCCCACATATGCTTGAACGGAAGAAGCGGAAGCGGCGACTGTGGCATAATAAAAGTTCTGCTGCTGTCGAGCTGTGTGTCGTGCTCGTCTCTCATTAGCAATCGATCCTGCGGCCTCGTTGCACTCCCACAACACTCGGCCCTGCACTGCTTCATACTACAGTAACGTTAATAACAATCTCATCCATGAACATGATTTCTGCCTGAGTCCCATCCCGATTCTTTTTCACTGGCTGTAAGGTTAAGATGACTTCTCGCAAGAATCCGCACTCAATCTCATCAAGCTACACCTTTGTTTTGAACTAGCGACCTACAGAGGTGAAAACCTACATCGTGTGCCTTTTAAGCTGCATCGTGAGTTGTAAAGTCAAAATTGTGAGAAAAAATGTCAATGAAATCAGTGAAAGTCATCCTGTTTTTTTTTTTCTTCAAATTGAAATGTATATATTCAATTCAATAAATACAACAATGTTGTATAAATACTGTAAGATTCAAATATTGTATAAGTTTTCCATATTACAGTATTGAAAATGAAATGTTTTCACCTGAGATTTCTGTGTAATCGTTATCTATCCTTACAAATGAATGCTTGAAGCTATAAATTGCAGTCCCATCAATCCCTGTGTTACCACCATTCTTCTCAAACTTCAAAGACAACTTTTGTGTGTGTGTGTGTGTGTGTGTGTGTGCGCGCCCACAAGAGAACTCGTGCTTGCTTGTGTGTTTCTTTTTGTCAGTCAGTATGAGCATGGTCTCTTGTGGGTATCGAGTTCGGCGTGTGGTCTTGAGCGTGTTCTCTCTGCACAGGACAGAATCAAGAGTAGATGGCTCAAGAGGTGGCCAAACGAATGCCCGTCAGCCCACGTGCCAGCATTGACGCAGGCGATATTGAATCAGGCATTAGCAGACTGATGACTTCAGCCCGAAGGGCTCTGCACTGTGGAGCTTTCCACTTGGGGTTTCCAGCTCTGAATAAAGCCAGATTCTTCAATCAAGACCTTCCATAGCGCTGTCAATAGCATTGATAGTAGCGGCTGTTTAAAGCTGTGAATCATGCTACTAAATGCAGGGTGCACTGTGGATATCTGCAGGAAAATGGCACAGTGAATTAGAGGCAGTATTGTGATGAAACACAACGATCAATGACAGCTGGCTGATTCGCTGATCTAAGTTGCCAAATTAACCGTTTCACACTTGCTGCTTGAAATGCTTCATTAGTGCCTACTGATCATTTAGTCTCTGAGACATGACTTATCTCTGAGTATTTCTGAGAAAAGTGAACTAGATTTCTGCATTTTCTCTTGAAAACATGCTTGTCACTTACACCTACTTGTTTGTGGCCAACCCCCAAGTTTTATGACTTTCTTGTACGTATATATGTACGTACATGGTTTAAGACGATATTTATATTTTAAGAATTGTCTCCCTTTCAATTTATAAATTTTAATTTATGAATTATACATTTACCACATCCCTGGAATTCGAATTGGAATTGGTTGAATTTATTGAAATTCTATTCTTTCAAAGTCCAATTCTTACAACTTTCAAGCAAGACTCAAGCCTCAACAAACATTCCTTTTTCTTATTAAAATTATTTGTATTTCAATTTATTTTAACTGAAATTTGAATTTCAATTTTAGGTTTTGTCGTTAATTCAAATTTTAAAACATTCTTACATTTTTTTCTGAAAAATAATAAAATATTTGGTTATATGATCCCTTAATCCAGGTATGAAAGAATGGGGTTGAAGAAGAGTCTGATGGGGTCAACCTCAAACATGGGTCCTTGAAATCCTTTTATATTTTAAATCCAATTGCATTTTAATTATTTTACTGTACTATATTTAGCAAAGATGATTGAGCATTCTGTTTTAATTTGCAGGAAAATTTTGCTAAACTTTCGTTTTAACCTGTAAACAATTATTATTTGTAATTGGAAGTGGTAGTTTTATTTTAGTTGTTTTAAGGAAAATGGGTTGGAATCCAGCATGCGTTATGTTCTAGTCCTTTCCCTTTCTCTGTCTCTCTACGTTAGTGTTTGAAGGAATAAAAAGTGGTATTTTTCAACACCCCCTAATCATTTACAAAAGGCAAATAACTAATTTTTATAATTAGTTTTACTTATTTAAATTTTTTAATTAATGTGGACAGAGAGACCATAAAGACTGGTCTGATGGCACAGTTTTAACACTGTCGATGAACCTGATCATGCACACTGTGATACAAACAAATGTGCTAATTGAATTTTTGCTCTCAAATTGCAGACAGCACATCACTTTAGTTTCTCTAACAAGAGCCATATACTGAAATTTAAAAAGTTAAATTGCCTAATTGACCATTCACTTTACTCTTTGAAGGGAAATTGAAACGACACACATTTACAGTCGACAGTATGTACAAAACATGTGTTTGGTGTGAGCGCACAGCAATGCATCAGGTACTTAAGATGTAGCTCTATGTTCCACAGAAAAGCCTGAAGTATCTTCAAGCTACTATCCAGTGTCAATGCTTGAAATGGTGCTATAATTCCTGAGGCTGATATACTGCCAATTTATCCATGCTTCTTACATGGCAATGGGAGTGTATGGATAAAGGATATTAAAGTAGTAAACACCGGTCATACACCAACCTCTGAATATGATCACAGGTTTCATGTCACTGCAAGTTTTTGTAAATATCACAGTTATATTTGATTAGTAAATTGATTACTTCGAAGTGGTTAAATTATTCAAATTTGATCCTTATTTTTGCAACTCAAATCTCCTTTTTTTTGTTAACATATCCACAGTCATGTACTACAGCCAAATGTGCAGCTGCGTGCTTGGTCTCATATTCGTCTCCCTGCCCCATCCAACAACACTTCCAAGCCCCCACCCCCGACCTTCTCCAGTCCCACTCCTCCTCCATAAGCTCATGATTTCATTTAATTCATCGTAGCCCTCCCAGACTCTCCCCTGGCCAGTCAGCACAGCTGACAGCACTGAACTTGTATAGGCATAAAGCACAGTGATGATAAGCACATTAAAGCTGCTGTATTGGCTAAGGGAGGGTCTAGTTCCAGTAGCTGCTGCCTTATTGGTGGTCTGAGTGGCAGGGGAGGGGCTGGGAGGAGTACAGGCAGAGAGAGAGAGAGTGAGGTGAGAGCTTTGCGCTAGGTTGGGAGGGAATGCCCACTAGATGCGGCTGCTGATAATAGCATGTATCAGCACCAGAGCAGTGATTGAGAGCACAGACAGAGAGAGGAGGAGAGAGGAGCAAGGAGCAGCATGTCGTGCCATAGAGTGGTTAAATCAGAGCAGCGTGATTGATTCAGGCAAACAAGGATTAAAAAAAAATAAAGGGAGATCTAGAGAGTCTCTCAGAGCGCAAAATCCCGAGAGGAGAACGGGGGTGGAAGTTAGAAGGCTGTGGGAACTCATCAACTCCTCGTGGAAAGGCACAGCTGAGGTCAGCAGGCAGGAGTGTGGGATCGAGCAGCAGCTGAACGAAGCCGGACATTGCTTGGGCTGGGGGTGGACACTCTTTTAGAGGGGTAAAGAGGGGCAGAGGTTGAAGGAATACTGCCGAAACTTCAGTTACACTCAACGTGCACCTGCCCCTGGGAGTAACGCTTCTGGATATTACAGCAAGGCTACGGGGCAAGCTGCCACATCCACTAGAGTGATTTTAAAGCCACTGTCTGATTAACTTAATCCTGATCTTTTGTGTGAAAAATAAAGACTAGCATTTTTGTGGCACTAGAGCGCAAGTTTAAGGTTCTGCTCAAGGGCTATTCTGAGAGACATGATAGAGAATGAAATAAAGAACGCGCCTTCCGTTCCAGAGAATGGAGAAGTCAAGTAGTGAGGAATCCGCCATCCACCGTAGCCCCTCTGTGGACAGCCGCGACTCAGACTTTGCCCAAGCCTCCACCTCCGGACGGCCGTTCGGAGGACGAGGCTTTACCGCTGGCGCCTTTTACGGGTCCACTGGCCCACGTGCCCAAACTGCTGCTCAGAGTGGGGTGCCCAGCGACGACAAAGGCAGTAATAAGTACAAGTCTCCTAAAGGCAGCAAATACGTGGTCTTTTATCTGGATCTATCCTTTGTGTTCCTTCTAGAGTTCAAGAAGTGCAACATGGCGAGAGGCTGCCTCTGCTGTCTGAAATACATGATGTTTGTCTTCAACCTCATCTTCTGGGTAAGTCACGCTTTGATTTTTCTTTACTTCTGCTCTGATCTTTGTCCACAGGTAATGAGGTACTGGAAATTTGTGGCCGCACAGCCACTTGATGTTCAGAATTCTGTTACTAGCTCTCTGATAGTAGCATATGTACATTGAGATGTCATGGTACACGCTCCACAGAGTGACCCGTGCCGGTACTGGGACTTTCCTGTCATGTGTTTTTCCTATGTTACGTCAGGCTAGCCATGCTCTCATTTACGTACTCGCTACTATTTCTGGCTGCCTTTGAGTCTCCTGGGGCACCCTGGGAAAACTGTGCCACACTCCCGGAATGGGTTTAGCTTGCAACTTGCTTTGATGAGATGCTGTGATGTTTATACAGAGATCGTTAGAAAAGAGGCCATGTTTTCTCTTTAATCACATTCAATTATAACTCTTAACAACTGTGAAGTTTGTTGGGAACTGAAGTTTGAGACTTGTCTTAAACATTCAGTTAAAAGCATTTAGTTTTGTATCGATTCAGCAAACACTCGATTTATGGTGTGTTTGTTTAATTTTGCTCATGCATTTTATTTCTTTTTGGTTTTATATGTGTACTGTTTATTTATGATGCTGGTCAGTCAGTTTGCAAACCTCAAGGCCATATTTTTGTCACTTTCATTTGTTTGTGAAGCAAATCTCAGAAAGATGGAGGTAGTGGATTAAGAGCTGATGGGGGAGAGTGTGTGGAGGACAGGGGGCTGAGTCTTTTGTGCAGAGGCACTCATGCATGAACGTTAATCACATAAGCTAACAAGGTTCGCTTCACACACATACTCTCAGAAAGTAATATCTGGGGTGCGCTATTAGAGGTACAGAGTCTGCCACAGCATAAAATACTTCACTCAACTATCCACCTCTCTGTCAATGACAAAAAAGATATGCGAGTTTATTTACAGGATGAATCCTAGAGCTTCAGTAAAACTCAGCCAAGTTGTGAAATGTAGTGCAGGACGGGTAGCTCATCATGTTACCAGAGTCCTGAGATCTCGACAGAGGTACAAGTCTAAAAGGTGTGTGTTTGCGCAAGGGAGAACAACATGTGGCAGTGTCACTGTAGTTGTTTCCTGCTGGTCATTATGCTTGTGTGATCCTTTTTCACCGGAGATAAACCCAGAGTGACACTCGCACGGGTGCTTTCGCAGTTCAGCAGGGCATTAACCCAATCCGTAGCTGTGAGATTGCGGTCAAGGGTTGTGAGCTTTGATATGACATACTGTCAGCAAGATCTTGAAATCTCTGAATTGGTCTTTAAGAAACAAGGGCTAATATCAAGGGTTAGTTTTGACACAGAGTGTGTGTGCATGAGTAATTGCAGAAAGAACCGCCTTGTCTGCTGGTGATTCAGCTCCTGCTGAGAGGTAATTTAGATGTTCTTGTGGTGATTTTCTGATTTGAGTCCCATAAAGTTATTCCAACACGGGCGGCAGTCAAAGTCCTAGAACTATGCGTGTGCAGTTACACAGCGTGTGTGTGATTTAGGGTTACGACATTCCTCAGAGAGTGATGGCGATCGAAGCTTGGTGATCTTAGGAGAGTGTGACTCTGTATCATGACACCCCTGGGACCACGCTTCTATTGCTTTGGCGCTCCAGGAATTGCAAGGTTACCATTCTGTGGAACGCCTGTCACCCCATCCGCTTTAGAGAGCCAGGTGCTGCCGCCTGCTGCCTCTTCACAGAGCTTACGGTTGTAACTCGAGGCACTAGGTAAATACAAGCGTGAACCTCAGGCATGTCATCAGGCTCCTGTACAGGACTTCAGCATTTGCTTGTGACCATCTGGCTTGTCTTTCTTACGTGGATTAGCTTGGTTTGAGCTGGACAGCTTCAGCACAGATTAGAGCATTTAGTGGTGAGCTTGGTCACACCATGCTGTGTTCCTGATTCTGTAACGGGTCAGCAGTTACTTTTTTTTTTTTATTATTACTGTTTTTATTTATGGGGATTGCACCATAATGGTATATTGGCATAATGGCACCAGTGGCACTAAGTGGAATGTATATATATATGTGTGTGTGTGTGTGTATATATATACACACACACATATATACACACATACATATACACACACACACACATATATATATATATATATATATATATATGTGTGTGTGTTAAGATCAAAACAAGTCTCAGGACTCTGTATATATTATATAATATAATATAATATAAAAAATATAATATAATATAATATAATATAATAAATCTAGCACACGCCCCAAGCATTTAGTCCCGCCATTTATATGGTTGTCTCTGCACATTAACCTTTGATAAAGTATTTTAACAGAAAATTGCATCACCTTTAATTACATCAGTTGTTAATTAATGAATATCAATTGCTAATATTTGATTGGGCTACATTCTCATAATGGCGCCATCAGCCTCTCGTATTCAGATAAGCTCACCAGATTCATTACAACCTCATCTATTTCTGGTGAGCTGATGTAATTTGTCTTTATCATTCGAATTATGCTGAGCCATATTTCACAGGAATATTTCAGTGGCTCTGTGCTTTCTCTTTGTCCTTCTCCTATGCTGTAACCATCTTACGGCAGGCCAAAGCATTACATCAGGATGCCCCACAACATCCTTTCTAAAAGACTGAATGCACAGCCTCATTTCACCACCATTATCATATTACATCAAACGCATTCTTATTCAAACAATACTGCCATCTCAGCAGTTTGCTCCAAAGGTGTGCTGCTCCTTATCAAAGCTGCTGCCTCTTTGTTTGCACCTTCGCATTTATGAATTCTGACTTTCACTCTAGGGATTGCAGGGGATTTATCTGCCATTTGGTCCAGGGTAACAGAAGATTAGGATGTCTGTCGATCCTAATCGCCTGGGTTGACATTTTGGAGTTTGAAATGTTGGTGTCGGTGGGTGCTTCTACAAAGCTCACAAAGTGAGTGGCAGTCTCAGAGTACTTTGGATAGTAAAAGGAGGGGTGTGCTGTCGAACAAATGAGCAGTAGAGTGGAGGTCCACACTGCGGCAGTGGCACTCTCCCTCTACCCGCCTTCCTAGCTGATGTCTGTTTTCCTACAAAGCTTCCATCCAGGGTAGCAAAGCTATTTTTTCTTTGTCACTCATTCTTTTTTTAAGAGTTTAAGAGTTTTAATTACTCTTTCCAGCAGGAAATTTTGCTTTTTAACAAATTTTAACAAGCATGTTCTCACCTTCAACACCTGCTCCTGGCAAGTTTGTTAACCTGCACCTTTTATTCTAAGAGAGAAAAAAAAACACTTGAGGATAAATTGATTTTTTTTTTTATTAATCTAAATTATCTATCTGTCCGTCAATCTATCTATCTATCCATCCATCCATCCACCCATCCAACGAGCTATTGTTTACTAATAGTTTTATTAAAATAAAAAAAAATCAACTGATTGTTAAAAATAACAATACAAAGCTCTGATTTACTCATTTTGTGACCAAATTAAACCACTTACTTTATCTATTTATTTATTAAAACATGAAACTTCACACTGCTTTACACACTTTGTGAAGAAAAAGGCTAAAGGAGTTTTGAGTTCTGCACAAAGATGATTGTATTGCGGCCACCACCACAGCAAGGAGTTCACCATTGAACAACTGATAAACCACTTGTTTTGATTGTTACCACAGTTTTGTCCTTTTAGTTTAGTACCGTTTGCCTATATCTTTTGGTTTTAGTCTGCTCTACGAATTTAATACGAATTGGATGCGACAGATTTGTAATTAGTACCTATTTGAGCATCTGATATAGTTGTTTACCACTTTCTTCCCTTAACATAATTTGCTTAGCTTCTTGGTTTTCTGCGTATCTGGGGAAAATTCTCTCAATAAGTGCATCTAGACCTTCGATTTCCTGTACCATTGTCTCCTGTGTCTCCTGGAAGGGTTCATTAGCTCTGGGATATGGTTGGATCAGTTGGAGATGTTTTTCTTTCCAGGGGGTCATTGACATTGTGGAGTGGTTAAGAATCTTTATATAGAATTAATACTGCACAGTCCTACATTACTTAATTTGTTTTTTTTTTATTTTCCTCTTTCCTGTCTACCCCCATGAGGAAATATTTTTACCTGTACAAAAATAAATCAAAGAGCTGTACAAAGGCAACCATAGAAACACAGACCTATCTATCAAAATCTTAACTGTTCTTGTTTAAGACCTTGATGAATTATGTGTTTTTAGAAATATAGGGCATTCAGCACTTTTTCAGCGTTTTATTAGCTGTTGTAAACCTGCTGAAGTGTCATGTTATACAGGAACTAAGTATGTGCATTCTGGCTGCTACATGGGGCTTTTTTTTTTTTTTTTTCAGTGTCGTGTACCACAAGTATCACATAATTTTAATAATTGTGATATAAAAAACGTGAAAAAGACATTTAAGACCCATATGTCTAAGGCCCCTTTGTCTATTTGTTTTTGAAAGGAAGAAAGTAATGCAGAATGAGTGATGCGTGGTGCTTGGCTCATGAATATTAATTATGCAACATTATGTTAGTTGTTGTGTCCTCTGATTTGGGAAAAAGCACATAATGGTAATTTAACACTTATCCGTAGCTTCTCTTTGGTATTTTGTCATTTTATGCAGCCATCTAAGTCTGAAAGAGGCTGTCAATTTAACATTTTTTTTTTGTATTTCAGAAAATATATAAATATTAGGGATGTCAAAATTATTATAGTTTTTTTTTTCAATATGTAACGCAATTAACGCAGCATCTGTTTTTTGTTGTTGTTGCTGTTGTTGTTGTTTTTGTTTTCTGACATCCTTTGGCTATGCTGTGATCACACTATCACTAGTGCTATTAAACCATTCAAGCATGATAAGATGCAAAAAAAGAACTGAAATCTGTACTGGTGTGCTGTCTGTGAAGCAGCTCTCTTTAATAAGACAGTTCTCTTTCACGCTTTGAAAGGACAAACACACACACATCCCATTTTGTCACCTTTACTCATAAGTGTAAAGTGACAGGAACCTAAAAAAAAAAACCTGCTGCTGTCTGTTACTAATGTTAATAAAAGAACAAAGGACAAAGAGAAACTCGCTCACTGCTCCTGACTTAACTTCTATAGCTTATAGATTAATCTATATTCAATTTATAATTTATTCAGTGAAGACTCATTTTCTGTATATTTACCTGTTAGACCTACCTGAAATCTAAAAGCACTGTTTACAAGGATACATGGGTCAAAAACAAGGAAAACAATAAATTTTTTGTGCGTTTTAGCAGGGCAGGTAAAAATCTGAACTGTCCTGACTGTGCCAGTAGAAATAAACATTGCTGTTTAGCCGTTTATTGAAAGTATTACAATATAAAATATATTAAAGACTTTAATGTTTGGTATGATTAATCACGATTAAATTGATTGACCAATAATAAATACATTTAGGCTGTGATAGTAAAAAAAATGTTTAAAATATAAATGCACACATTTAATCATTCTGTGGCCTGTATGCCAGTGATTGGCAAATGTTAAATGATACTAAAACTAAACAAACAAAGACTACCAAATCACTTGTTGTCTTTGTTATATTCATTTGAAGTGTTTCTGAACTGGAAGAGCATGCAACACCAAGATTTTGGTTGCAAGTCATTTTGGATAAAAGTGTCTGCAAAATGTATGTAAATGTAGGCTTTTCTCAGCAAAAATTATTTTTCAATTAGTTGAACAGCATTTATTTTGTAAGTGATTAATACTTAATTGGCAGCCCTACTTAAAATATCATTAGAGATAATCATTATCTCCCAAAGGATGGAGAAGGTGAGGTTTTTGTGCTGTGACTGTTTGTAATGTGTGAAATGTCTCCGTCAAGTGCAAACATCTCTTTGCGATTATTTGCTGTATTCTAGTCTGTGTATGAAGGACAATATAGCATCTCATTATAAGGACTGGTTTGGCATATCTTTTTATTTGATAAAAAGCCGACACTATCACAATGCTCCTTCAATGTTAGTGCAATTACCTCATGCATGCTCATTGAAAATGAAAATCTCTACGGAGCACCAAATGTGTGTCGGAAGAAGAGCACACTTATTGACTTTTATGCAACGCTAAAAATAGCAGGATAAAATGTGCAGCATAACAGTTTGAAGCTAATATTAATTTAGCCTACTTTTTCTTCCTGGGTACCAGAAGCCCTTCATTTGAAAAAGATGATTTTAACAGTAAAGGCAAAGTCATATGGAAGAAGTCATGGCTCATCAAGAAGCATTTACTGATAATGACATCATAGCGCCTCTGAGGACCACAATCCAGTTGAAATGAAAGGCAAAGATGCAGCCCACTGCTCAGAATGAGGCTCTTTATGTCTTTGTATGTATTCATTTACAATTTATTGAAATTAACAGACCATACTCCATTTTACTGAGAGGTAATATCACATCTCACAGGCTGTTGGCTAAATCTCTGCAGGTTGGTTTTGGAGGTAGCTGAAACTATTGTCATTATGCCATGTGACTATGAAGGGGTTTGAAATGGTTCCTTCAAAGTCATTCTTGATTTAGTCTTTCATAGATCATTCTTGAGTGGGGAAACTTTCAGCATCCCACCCCCAGCTCAACCCCTGGCAGAAGAATCAATGCTAATCTTCACCTAACCTGTGAATTAATGCAGATTGCAAGAGTAGCATGCCCCAGTCAGCACTTTCCCTGTCACCTGCAAGCAAATTATGCAGGAAATCGATGCCAACATGTCAGATCGTGCCCGACTCTCCCAGCTTGCACCATTCACCTGGTGCTGGGATATGACACCAGAGCTTGTCTTGGTTAGCGTTGTGCTGTTTAATTAACAGGAAAAAGGATACTTAATGGGGCATCAGCAACTGGAGAACTGCATTTTTGGCAGGGTTGTGGGGAAATTCAGAATTGGTTAGCCCCCTTTTTAATTGACACAATCAACAGGAAGTGAGTTTGAATTGAAATGGCGGTCTGTCTGTCTATTGTTTTATCATCTAAAGGCCGATTCACACCACACAGACCAACAACAACAAACAAGTTAGCCATTGGAATTGGAATTTTATGAATAATAACTGTCATGTTCATACTGCCCCACCAGACCAACAAACGCTGATTGAACATGTTCACAAACCCTGACCAACGCCAATAGGGGTAACAGACTGATCCAACAAAACCCAACAAACGTGTTTGTTGGCTTTTGTCTGTGCTGTGTGAATTGGCCTTATTTATCATTCTATGGTTCTATATATCTATAAACCTTCAAACTTCAAGGGTTTTTAAACATTTTTTTCCAAACATGTTTTGTCAAACCTGATTTTGTGATGGTCTCAAATGACCCAAAGCAGATGTGTAAAGCCTTCCATTCAATCAGGCAGCAATTTTCTGTTGGGTTTCTGCTGCAGGGTAATGATGAAAGAACCTTGCGTAGAATTATTCTCCAGTATCTCCTCCACCAAAAGGTCCTTCAGAAGGCTCACGCTGTCATTAACAGAATCTTCATTCTCTGTCCCTTGGGCACAAACTTCAATTAGGTCTATAAGCTGTGATTGAATTCCCACCAAAACCTCAAAGACCTGGCTACCATTTTATGTTTGGATCCCCTTATTTTTCATATAAACTCTCATATTCAACCCACGACAGTCCGTTTTGGCTCTCTGGGGCATCATGCATTCAGGAGACAGGTTTTTGCACAGCTTTTTGATAAGGACCACTCTCATTTTGTGTGCAGTCTGGAGTGAGTTGTTGTCACTGTCGGAATGAGAATAGACTCCAAGCTTAGCATGGAAATGGGACCTCTCCAACACCACTGTGAACACCAGACACTGTGGTGTCAGCCTTGAGTAATGAAGACTATATGAATGGCCAAATCATTTTTGTGGTCATTTTGTTTAGTCCTGTAAAGCTTCCATGTTATATTTCACCTCCTGATCAGGGTACGTTGGGAATGATGAAGTAAAATCGAACATGCTCTGGGAGGTTAAAATGTCCTGGCATGAATCATCACTCTATTTTCATGATTATTATAAGTGGGATAATTCTATTCGATGGTAAGCTGCAGTCTTGTTAAATCTTCCCCACTTCACAGCTCACGCCAATCAAAATGACTCCCAGGAAGTCCCAAGGCTGAATCTTCCAGATGTCTAAAATTATTCTATATTTTAATTAAAAGCAGAGTGTTTACACATGCAGTATTGTGCTTGAATAGAGTGCAGCAGCCCCCAAAAATGTTGAAAATCTAAATTCTGCAAAACGACCTGAGCTGTTTTTGTTGTAAACTGACCTTGCACATCCTCATCAAAGCCCAAGCAACCCGCCATCTTGTTATTTCACTCCAAATCGAAATTACGCTTAATCAATAAAGCCTTACATGAAGCGACATTTTGGTTTGTATATCTATATAGCACTTCACAAATGATGGAATTTTGTGTTTTACAGCTGCTGCTCGTTCTAAAGCAGCCCGAGGTCGTCTGCAGCATCTAAAGCAGATGTAGTGAGAGCATATATTGAGATCCCACTTAACAAGTTGTTCATTACTTTGCATCCATATCCAGGGGATTTCTTTACACAAACAATGGATCATATAGTTTTACTGCAAATAAGACAGATGCCACACATTTAACTGCAGAATTAATTGATTGAAAACGCTCTCTTCCGCCAAACAGATGCTGGAATTGCTTGTATTGGGCTTTTAAAAGCGATCAGGTGTGCATAAAGGATGATTCTGCTTGGATTACAAGTACGACCAGACGAGTGCCAAGAAAGAGTGGCATGGATTAGATTGTTTCATCAGTTAATATAAGAACACAAACCCACGAATGAGCTCACACTCATGTTAGTTTGAAACACGATCTCTTCACTTCTTGACACCCACATAATCATGAGTCCTGGAAACATTTTCACACAGTGGAAAAAAATTTGCATGTCATTGCCTGTACACTTAAAAAGATTTCCGCATATTTTTCATGTTGGTCTCTTTAGAACCTTTGACCTCCAACATTATTATGCTATGTCGATAATAATCACATAGCTCACTGAACAGCTCACCGTTCATGATGGTCTTTGGTCAGTATCTTTTTTTCTTTTCTTCTTTTTCTAAGAGGTCTCTTAAAAGACTTCTGTACAGGCTGTAACTTTGGTTTAAAGTCTCAGCTATCTGCACAGCACAACTTTTATGCTGAGAAAAACGCTGGATCTTTTTGTTCACTTTTACTTTATTGTATTCTGCTCAATTGAAATGATACAAGAGGAAAGTACTTTTAAAGGAAACGGGTGGCCATTTGAGCAATTAACTGATCAGAATGACAGAATTCACTTAGTTCTTTTTATCATTTTGTCATAAAGGTGTTTCATACTCCCATAAATCATTCTTTATTAGAAAACAATTTGCTGCAAGCTATAAATGACACGTCCTCACCAAGTGACTTCACTCTTTGATTAGACAGGGAAGGTGTGTTTGTAAGTTGTGCTGGTAGAATGCTCATCCTCCATAAAGATTTAATGATGTAGATAAAAGTATGGAGTAAAAAAGAACTATGTTTTATTAACAGAAGCATCAAATGCTCTTAGAGTGAAGTTTTGAGCAGAACTTTGCTTACTGTTAGACAAATCTTTGATTTAGATAATATTTGATTTTGTGACAAAGTTGTTTTGTCTGTAAGATACAGTTGTACGGATCATAAAATACAAACAATATATATATATATTGTTATATTAATGAAAGTATTGTGAGCTTAATTATTTTGCCTGTTAGACCATCATGCATTTTGACTGTTCGTGTTGCCCTTTGAGCAGCCTTCATGTGATGTTACAGTTCCACAAATTAATAACCAGTGAGTAAAGGTCAGAGAGTACATCAAGCACCAACCTTAACATAGGCAAATGGCCTGGATAATTGGGTCAATAGCAATTTATGATGCCATTCTCCAGAAATATCAGTGGACAGCTGGGCAGGATGTAACTAGAGAGGCTACAGGAAAGGGCGAATGCAATGTAAAGTCATCCTGCTGCCTCACGTGTGCTCAATTGACATATTCATCACTGGCCTTGAAGCATGATAGAAAAGAGCCTCTCCCAGAGTGACCATTGAGCCTCACAGCAACTCTGAATGTGACGAATCCGCTTCACCAGCATGAAAGAGATGTAACAAATACTGGAATCTGACTGACATTCTTACTAGAAATCTGGAGGAAAAATGACAAAAACCTTTTGGAGCTCCCATCAGCCACTGTGTTAATATTTCAGTGCAACAGCACTTTAATAGCATGGCAAAGCTTTTGCACAGCACTACAGGGAATTTCTGGTTAAACAGTCATTTGAAGCCCTCAGAGTGAAATCTCACTTTTCTCCAGTGCTTCTGTCTAATCTGAGGCCACTGGAAGAGGAACACTCAATCGTTTTATTCACTTTTCTTCCACTTAACGGTGCTTAATTTTGGGAGGGAACCCCCTCTGTCAACAGTTCTGAAAGAATCAGTGATTGAATATGAATAAAATTGAAGAAGTGCTGTTCGCTACATGACTGACAGCATGTATTGTAGACACCCCTTATAATCACACTTATAAACTCTGGCCCTCGGTCCACTTTCCTGCAGACTTTTGCTCCGACCCCAACTGAACTAGGTAATCAAGATCTTACTAGACCTTGATTACTAGAAAGTTACAGGTAGGTGAGTTTGATCAAGTTTAGAGATAAAGGCTGTGTCCAAAAGTTTAAGCAGCTGACTTGTTGCCTCGTTACCCTATCAGGCAGTGACTTTGCAAGTAGCGTTTGCAGATAGACTTCTGAGGCAGCATAAGGGTTAAATGAAGTACAACAAAATAGACAGAACTTTGATGACAACTAAGCAAATATTTAAATACTACTATACTTGCTAGATATGAAATCAAAAGTGGAAAACATTGTTAAAAAATTTACCGTTTACACAATCTTAGCAGCCAAATGTTCGTTCAGATGCCATGTTTATTTTTTTTTAGCTCAACAGACACAGAATTGAACACAGGATTGTGGGATATCAAAGGCAGTGAAGGATACATCAATCGATCAGATGAAGGTATCTCTGAAGATAGGAAGTGAAGCTAGCATTGGATTCCGATTCCTACCTTGGAATGCATCCTCCGAAGGCAGCATTTTTAGCTTTTAGACGCATCTAAACTCTACAGAAAAGTGGACCTCCCTGGTCTTAGACACCTTTACTCCAGTAGAGACTAATCTTATTGTCTACTCTACAGCATACAATGGCATCATAGTGAAATGTGCTATTTTGTATAGCTTATATACAAATAATATATATATATATATATAAAAAAAAAGAACAATCTTGTGATTTTGATTTTAATCAAGAATGTGACTTGTCTGTATCTTTTTTTTTTTTTTTTTTTTTTTTGAAAGCTGACTTTATTGACGATATTTGTGGGAACCATATCATTGCATAAATAATACCTAACAGTGCCGGTTATTTCTTAATGCCTTTTTGAACTCTTTTCCTATGCTGTGCAGTTTGCAAATGTTCGGAATGTGCCATTGTTTTTCTATATAAACGTACCAGATGAACGTCTTTAACCATTGCGCTCACAACTTTTGCAGCATTTCGTACATGACATTGCATTCTGGGTAAAAGTTGAGAAAGAAAGGTGTCTTTAGAACTGTCTTGTGTTTTTAACCGCAAAAATGCGTGCTGTGTGAATGGCCCCTATTCTGTTTTGGCACAACAATAGTTTGACAGGTCTTGCAAATTAGCTGGCATGTGATACATCATCTCTCCTGTATCCAGCATATTCCCAAACCACAGATCTTTTTTTTTTTTTTTTTGTCCTTATCCTGCACTGAATTCACCTTCTCTGATTCTGTAGTAACCCATAACCTATATATGCACACCAGTTTTATTATATCCAAAACTCTTTTGAAGTAATCTTATAAAGAACTAGTCATGTTTAGCTGGTCATGTAAAGCTGGAATTGAAAGTGTTTCTGTTCAGGTTTATACACATACTGCCTAGATATGCTGTGGAAATTGAACTGAATACAGTAAATATTTAATATTTTAACTCCCTGGGGTCAGCAGTCTAGTAAAAACAAAATGTTGTGTTTTTTGCAAAAAAAAACATGATGCACAATCTGCCTCCCTCTCTCTCTCTCTCTCTCTCTCTCTCTCTCTCTCTCTCTCTCTCTCTCTCTCTCTCAATGAAGTCCATTCTGATACTCCTCAGAAAATGAAAAATGAACTGTAACTCAGAGAATACTTACCACACAAACATGAGACATATCCAAAGGAACGTTGAAATATCAGGTTTTAAATAATGTAAGTCAAGTCGAAAACAAATGTCTCTTCAAAAGAGAGAGATGTCAGTTGTTTGCGAGTCACCTCATTATGTGCTAATACGGCCATGCCCACGGAGAGCACGCACTATTCAAAGGCAAGTTAATGTAAATACATTTGAATGTTTATAATCGCTTCCCTCCATCACAGTGAAAACATGCTAGTGGATTTAACTTTGGATGTTGTGTTGTATTTCTGTAATATCTTTATATTTTATACACACTTATTTTTTTCTTCATACATAAATATACCATACAACTGACATTATATTAATATTTTGATTATATATATGGGTCCTTGGCAAATTTGATAACCCCTAAAGTAGGTTGAGTGATTTGAATTGGAATGGTTCTGCAATCTACTGTTTCTGTTGTGTTTTGCACAGAAAGAGTGTTGTGCCAATAATTTCGAAATAGCTCAATAAAAAGGGAGAGTAACAGAAAAAAAAACAGCAAGAGCACGTCAATACACCCTTGAAAAAACATATGTAATTCTCACAAGTGAATTGACTGAAGGCTTAAAGAGTCATGAGCAGCATTATAAATTAATTTGGTAGATGCATGTGGTGGCATTTTAAATCCTTGAGCGCATATCCCAGCCTGAAACTGTGGGGCAAGAAAACACAACATATTTATGCATGCACATGGACTGTTCTGAAGGTCAAGTACATGTTCCTACCACCCTTTGCCCTCGACGTCCCTGATATGAGTTAAATCTCTCTGGTCAGTATAGATTTCATGCAGATTTCTGTCACTGTGTACTTTGGCCTTGACTAAGCCAGCAGATCCAGAGATGTTTTTCTTCAAAATGGTCTCTGCAATCCCTCTGATAATATACACTGTCTGGCTCACCATCATTTGTTATCTTAGTGTGGCCGTTTGATCCATTAGTTGAGCAGCATTTGAGCCTTCTGAATGAAAGGTCATGTGACATGAGAGGAAGAAAATAAGGTTTATACAAAGAAAGCTTTTCACAGGCCTTGTTTTTTACAGGTCTTTTTGGGTGACCTATTCTTAAAAAGACCATGTGTATGTCATGTGCCCCATTCTCTGGGAGATGAAGCTATTGCCCTTTTCTTCTATTTTGAGTAGCATGTGACCCAAAAAAGCACTAGCAGACTCTGATAATTGGAGCCTTAGTACATTATTGTGGTATTTGTATCAGGACTACAGATGTTTGCACTACAGTTTCTTATGCTGTTTGTTGAAATACTATAGAACAAAGTGCCATGATGTCCGCCAGCCAGAAAGGAACTATATTAGACTATACTTTATTAAGTCAGCAACATTTATATTAGGGTATAATACCCAAGGCATTGATGTTAGTAGTGGGTAATCTATTTGGTCAGGCTGCGGTTAGCATAAGGTGACTGGCGGCCTTTCAGTTGATCACCTGCTTTGTGTAACCTTCCTTGTCAGCTTGATTAAGAGCTGAAAACCTGTAGAATGGAATCAGCCTCTGCAACTTCATAAAATACTGGTACGAGGTGTATTTTCACCAAGGCTCTCTTGCAGTGGCATGCAATGGGTACCAATGCTAGATGAAGCACAGTAGTACCATTCAATTTTTTTTCTAGTTTCTGAATAAGCTGTGCCTTACTGTGCAAACTTTACCGAAAGGATGTTGGAGCTTGACAAGTTTCCAAGTATTTAGTAAGCCATTGTTCTGTGTGATGTTTTGTGAAGTGTTGATAGTTGGCTGGTTACAAGGAGTTGGATTTGTTTACAGTTTTATTGTTTGGTATTTTCTGGAACGTTTTAAGTTTACTGCTGTTAGTCTCACTTGTGGACTTTCTGCGCAAGAGCGCCTTCTGGCTGCAAGTATGATTGAAATATAAATCACACTTGAGCATTGTGGACCACTAAACGCTCACATCACCCTCTTTATTGGAATATTTATGTCTATGTTTAAGCTTTCACTTTTCAAACACTGCATTCTTTACATATAAACAATAGCATAGCAGGTTTCAGGGACATCTTAAAAACACTAAATAGTCTCATTGGTGTTTATGATAATACATGCTGCTTCACCATTCATAGCAGTGGAATGTTAACCGAGAGACCTGGATCACGGTGCAAAAACAGCACTTTGCATATAGGATGATAGCTGTACGACGCTGAGCTGTAATCCAGGGGGTGTTTGGCGAACGTCTGCATGCGGCCTGATAAGTCAACAGAACATGGATCAGCATGACATAGAGCCAGTAGGGCTTATTGTTTTCACAAGCCAGATTTATATGTGCTGTTATCCAGTAGCGGCCTTTGCTATGTTTCACCCGTTTCACTAGAAATGGTCCTCGCAACAGAAGGAGCACCCGTCTGCTTGCGCTCGAAAAAGAGCCCCATCCCCCGCCATGACAGAAATTTATGGGGGATTGGGGTGAAAATGCCATGAAAATAAATAAAAATGTCTCCCAAAAATCAAGATATTGGACAAAATGTCCCTGTATGAATTCTTGTTTTTAGTATTTATAACAAGATATAAAGTGTAAATGTGATAGCCTAATGATTTCATACAACAGTTCAATGAACAAGAAGTTAATGGTGACTTTCATTTTAGAATGTCCTTGTCTGTTTTTGTTCTATTTCACAAAAAGTCCACAGTATAGCATTTGCGTGTCTCACAGCAACTGAGTTCACATTTGGAAAGAATCCTTCGAATAATTGAGTGACTCACTCCTTATGCCCACCACACACTACAAGATATTTGGGTCGATTTCTCCCCTTCCGACAATCCTAGGTAAAGTCCAGATTGTCTTTATGGTTTTATAGATTATCTTATCAGATTTTCCTGTGGTGTGAGGTGTGTTAAGAATGACTGAATCTGAAGAACGTCGGGGCTGCCCTGATCGTGAATCATAAATATTCAACTTATTGAATATTTATGATCAGAAATCCTGTTGTGTGAGGGGAACCTCAAGGACAAATGTGCACACACTCTGGAGATTATCACGTGAAACAAATCGATAATCAATCAGAATGTGAGCTGCCAGAAGACTCATCTCCATCTCACCCTGAAACATTGTAAAGAAAAAAAATGTTCTTTTTCCGTGAATTTTCTGTAGAAACCAGTTCAAACAGTATTATTGCCATTTCTTATCCGCCATGATTGTTCACTCTAAAATTGCGTTTGACGCAAGAGATTTTACGAGATTTCCCATGTTCACAGTCGAGACTCTGTTATTTGTGAATGGAATCTGTTAGTGTGTGGAGTGCCGTCTTGGTCCACTGTGATCCCTGCCCAGACGTCATTTGAACACAAGGTTATGAGATTATTGGATAAGGATTGTCAGAGCTATAGCAGTGCTCTGTTATCGTAAAGCCAAGTTCTAAGCATCAATGTAACACAGTTCGTTGTTCAGGGAATAAGGTGAAACGTGGCAATCCTTTGCGGACGACTGCTGCACACATATAAACAAAACAACGTAAAATAATCCAGGCCTGGTCCTCTCTCGTCCTTCACTGTCGTCGCTCCTCCCTTTATGCTTCCGGAGCTCCTCCGGGAGTGATACAAGACCATTGCAGTGTGCAGGTGACGCTCCTTAGCCATCATGCCACCGGCCTCGCGCCATTCGCTCATGGCTCTCGCCCGTCCTGTTTGTCACATACCCCCATCCCCCCTTGCAGGCCGGGGGGTACCCACAAGACTGCGCTCTACTCCCCCCTGGGGGCCAGACTTGGCAGCCGCAGCACCTTGTGGTAAGAACGAAACGAGCGAAAAGGAGACGGAATTGGTTCGATTCCCGGACACACTGCCGCTCTGTACTCAGCCAGCCAAGATGCTCTTCCTCACGGTGCCATGCGGATCCTCCTCGACCCCCTGGCAGCCGATGATGGCACTTCCAGCTGAAAGCAACCAGCAGCGAGTCCCCCATTTCCTGCCTCTCCCCATTATGGAGGATTGCAGCAGGCTCTGGCCCATGGCGAACAACGCCGACTCTTCCGCTCCCTCTCAGATAGCAGCCATCCCACCTCGACCCAGTGTGCCAGTGATGCTCCTTAGCAATCATGCCACCAGCCTCGTGCCGTTCTCTCACGGCTCTCGCCCCGTCCTGCTTGTCACAGTTAAAATCAGGGTAAAGGGCTGTTTCCACAACACCATTTTCAACTAATAACTATTTAATTTTTATACGTTTTGGCCATTCATTCGCACAACAATGGGGTTTTGGGAGCCTGAAAACGTAAACTTTTGAAAACGGATTTCGAAGTGCAAGTTTTTTAGAAAAATACCCTTATCTCTGTGTAAACAACAAAAATTTGGATCTGTGAAACCGGTGACAGCATGCACATGCATGTTTAGTGTTTAGTCTACAGGCATGCATGTTTGGCATGAGTGCTCTGTAAAAGAATGTTTTCTTCTGCGTTCTTTGCAAAGTGGCATCGCCAACTACTGGCCTGACATGCATAATACAGTGTTTTAGTAGTTTTCGCTGAATCGTGTGAACGGGGATTGTATTGACAGCATTGTCATCTATACAGAGAAATCCATCATTGTCATATAGCCTAAGTGTCACTTATCTAATTCCTGTTCTCTAGTTCGCCGACCGTTTGTTTGAAACGGGCCTCCGAATTGCAAAAGCTGCCTCTGCTGTTATCAGTGTATCCTGCTCCGTTTGTATTTGTAGGACTATGAATTTATGTGGGCTTCCAATGACATGTGCTCCTCTGGGGCACCTGTGTTCAGTGTGCATAATTACTCAGTGTTCACCTACCCTGCAGTATATCATCTCCGTGACATTAGACAAAAATTAGTTGAACAACCACTACACATTTCCAGACTACTGGAAGTAGTGTTCTGAAATACTTTTTCTGCAAGGTACTATCCACCATTCAAGACAGGCAGGTAAATAAACCAAGTCGACATAACATCCATACAGTCCCAAGCGCTTGTTCTCAGATTAGGTGGAATCCCTCAGAGCATTTCACCCACAACTGCTTGTCTAAACATGAGAGTCGTCCAGTAGAAAGGCTTGGTAAACACTGCTCGCCAGAGAAGCATAACTAGCGGTGTCGAAGGCCAGCCTGTAATGACAGAACATGGTAGGCGCCCTCAGTACCCATCTGTATTGTATATCGATTTACTCTCGAGATGCTCCTTCAGCATGTGAAGTGGCAGCAGATGTCTTACACCATCCAAATAATGTTTTACAGCTTACTGAAGTGCCGCTCTCCTTTCTCCCCGCTCTAATCCCAGACAGAGAGATGTGCACTGGGGAAAGAGAACTATATTCTTGGGACTTCTGTTGGAGATATTCATTCTCAGGAGTTTAGCTAGTCTTTGGGTCAATGATGAGACCCGGTGGACTTCAATATGCCATGGCTGAGTGTTCCTCTATTGTAGTACTCTGTCTGGCCAAAAAAATTGCTTAGATTTAAATAGGCAAATACTTAAGTGTTTAAGAGCTGGGCCTGGGATGTGCTGGACCCTGGAGTAGGGCCGGATTTGATCCATTGGGAATTGATTTAATCATTTTTGTTTGCTAATTGCTGCAATTTCTCTTTTGATTAAAGATGATTAAAGAAAATGATGTGCATGGGTAAAATTTAAAACAAACAAACAAAGAAACAAAAACAAGAATTGGCCATTTCATTTTAGCTGTTATCAGCCATAACATGAAAATAATTTTCTGCTTATCCAGAATGTTAAAATACATGCAATATGATAAAACTTAATTTATGGACCCCAAGTGGCAGCAAATGGAATTGCAGAGTATGTAGTTTTCTGATAAGTTTCACAAAGTACACTTACCACACCTTTAGTCCTGCTTCCAGTGTTGCATTGCTACTTCATTTGACAGCTAAGTTTACACTGGCTTACATACAGCATTTTGTTCAGTGTTTTGGGTGAGGTAAGTAAATGTTAAGTGGTCCATGTGATCTAAATCTGCCTATTTGGCTGAAGCAAGGAAACAAGATGAGGCAAAGCTTAGTGGTTTCAGAATAATCTGACATTTCATATTCATACCCATGTTGGTGCGATGGCCTATTTGTGGTGCTGTCCAGCCTGGTGTCCTGCTTATGGAGCTGATAGTTGGTCGGGTATTAATAGCAGAGGAGCCAGTTGATATATCCTGAATCCTGTGTGGTTTCTGTTGAGCTACAAGGTCCTATATCATCAGTCCTCATGCGGAATATCACGCCCACGTAATGTTGTTCTCATTATACCAAAGGATGACTCATTCAGAACAAGCACTTTGACGACTTATTGATATGGAAATGCTTTGGGATTAGTAATGAAATGAGCTGATTTGTGCTGTTAATTATCTTTTTCTTTCCTTTTTTGTAATACAATAGTGAATTTGGATGTCTCTGTCTCTGGAATCACACTTGCCCATTAGCCTCCAACGCATTAGCTCCTCTCTTGCAATATGGCCCTTTTGTGTAATTGTCGTAATTGACGGAGCGTTTACAGTTGACCAACTCATTATAATATCCCAGCACACCCCGTGGCACTTGGCCTCCTGGGAGCTTTATAACCTCAGGTGATAGCTTGTTGACTCGAAGACAATGGCTTTTCAGGAAACTAGAAAAAAATAATAGGGATGCACCGAGTATGATTTGTCATTTCTGATTCTGATTTTCTTCAAGCAAATGGGCCAATTTCGATACTGGTTGCCAATTTTTTATTTAAGCAAATTTGCTGTTTATTTGCTCTATTACAGGCCAAACTGCACTCTAAAAAATGCTGGTTTAAAAACAATCCAAGTTGGGTTGAAAATGGACAAACCAATGTTTGTATTTAACCCAACTATTGTTTTAAAAGGACTATATGGACGGGTTAAAATGAATCCAAAATAGGTTGGGAATTAAAAATCAGACACATAATTACCAGAGACAACAGTAATAATCAAAAGGTGAATATTTATTAATATGCTATTATATTTTGTTAATTGTTTAATTATTATTCATTAAACCTATTAATAAATGTTAATTTATTAAACATATTACATACATATATTATGAACATTGGGTTCATTTTAAGCAAGCAATACAGTAAATTTAACCCATTTTTGTCCATTTCAAAACACCTTGGGTTGTTTTTAACCCAGCGTTATTTAGAATGTGGCCTTAAAAATCTGTAACCAGTTTGAAATTAGAGGCAAGCACTGCATTTTAATGACGATCCAAACAAAGATGCTACACACATGTAACTTGAACAGTTATTTTTTATTTAAATTAAAGTGTATTTTATATTTTATAAACTTTACAAAACAAAAACAGCAGATGGACTAGAAGAAATTGCAAATTCACTCTTTGACAGTAGAACAGCACTGACAGCACTTATGAAACCACAGTGATATCTCTTGTTCTTGGTTATTTGTGTGCAAGTCCAGAACAGAGATCAGCCAAGTTAAACAAAAACTTTTGTTGTGATTTCTGGCCGGTCATCTGGTGCATCTCTAAAGGGAACACTGAAAAAATGACATAGCATCTGCGGTGGTTTGTATGGTTTCTGTTGCTGCTCAAGTCTCCCTTTCTTCGTTGTTTGGTGTGTATTTTTCTCCCTCATTCTCCTTGAACTTAACATCTCAGTAGACTTCCTCGCAGTTCAGTTTGCTCAGTTCCACTCTTTTGTTGTACGCCTTTGGCACTCTGCAGCATGTGATAGATTGCACTTGTTCCTTGTAGAAATGCCTGGATATGGCTTGTTTTCACTAAGTGGGCGTTAAATAGTAAAACCTACTCAACATACGTTATACATTAGTTTTGGAGTTCTGAATGAGCGAGAAATGATCCCCTGTTGTTTCTGAGTCCCCCCCTCCAGACATCATGATTTCATACCCTAAATCTTGATAGCTTAAAAGTAAACTAGTGTATTCATTTATCCTGTTCCAAAACAACTGCCCTCATTCTCTCAGCTTTCATAGCAGCATATTAACGTGAAATCACTGACTAAATTCAAACGTCCTATAAGCAGCAACTATCATTGAGATGGTATTATACATTTTATTCATATTTTAATTTGTTTTGTCATTTTTATTAGATTTTGCTTTTTTCTAAATATGCTTAAATAGTTTTTTTTAATGTATTTATTTTGTTTCATTTTACTTACTTTAGTACATTTAGTTAAACTAAATGAAAATGAGTGATTGTGCATTGGCAACTATTTTATGTAAGTTTTGTTTTCCTTCATTCAACAAAAATGTGTTTTATAGTTTTAGTTTTACTGAAATATAATAACGCTGACTCAGTTGACTGAAATAGAGCATGAGAGGAATAGTGCAATACTTTAATGTGCCCAAATACAATGGGAAGGACAAATATTTGATACTCTGCCGATTTTGCAGGTTTGCCCACTTACAAAACATGTACAAGTCTGTAATTTTTTGTGAGTGACGGAATCTAAAACAAAAATCCAGAAAATCACATTGTATGATTTTAAAATAAATTATTTGCATTTTATTGCATGACATAAGTATTTGATTACCTATCAACCAGTAAGAATTCCGGCTCTCACAGACCTGTTAGATTTTCTTTAGAAGCCCTCCTGTTCTCCAATTACTTTACATTAATACAAAAACATTACCTGTATTAACTGCACCTGTTTGAACTTGTTACCTGTATAAAAGACCTGCCCACACACTCAATCAAACAGACTCCAACCTCTGCACAATGGCCAAGACCAGAGAGCTGTGTAAGGACATCAGGGATAAAATTGTAGACCTGCACAAGGCTGGGATGGGCTAAAGGACAATAGGCAGCTTGGTGAGAGGGCAACAGCTGTTGGCGCAATTATTAGAAAATGGAAGAAGTTCAAGATGACGGTCAGTCTCCCTCGGTCTGGGGCAACATGTAAGATCTCATCTCGTGGGGCATCAATGATCATGAGGAAGGTGAGGGATCAGCCCAGAACTACACGGCAGGACCTGGTCAATGACCTGAAGAGAGCTGGGACCACAGTCTCAAAGAATTAGTAACACACTTCGCCGATATGGATTAAAATCCTCAACGCACACAAGGTCCCCCTGCTCAAGCCAGCACATGTCCAGGCCCGTCTGAAGTTTGCCAATGACCATCTGGATGATCCAGAGGAGGAATGGGAGAAGATTATGTGGTCTGATGAAACAAAAATAGAGCCTTTTGGTCTAAACTCCACTCACCGTGTTTGGAGGAAGAAGAAGGATGAGTACAACCCCAAGAACACCATCCCAACCGTGAAGCATGGAGGTGGAAACATCATACTTTGGGGATGCTTTTCTGCATAGGGGACAGGACGACTGCACCGTATTGAGGGGAGGATGAATGAGGCCATGTATCGCGAGATCTTGGCCAACAACCTCCTTCCTTCAGTAAGAGCATTGAAGATGGGTCGTGGCTGGATCTTCCAGCATGACGACGACCCGAAACACACAGCCAGGGCATCTAAGGAGTGGCTCTGTAAGAAGAATCTCAAGGTCCTGGAGTGGCCTAGCCAATCTCCAGACCTAAATCCAATAGAAAATCTTTGGAGGGAGCTGAAAGTCCGTATTGCCCAACGACAGCCCTGAAACCAGAAGGATCTGGAGAAGGTCTGTATGGAGGAGTGGGCCAAACAAAGGTTTCTGTACCAAATATTAAGTTCTGCTTTTCTGATGTATCAAATACTTATGTCTTGCAATAAAATGCAAATTAATTACTTAATCATACAGTGTGATTTTCTGGATTTTTATTTTAGATTTCGTCACTCACCGTTGAAGAGTACCTATGACACAAATTACAGACTTCTACATCCTTTGTAAGTGGGCAAACCTGCAAAATCGGCAGTGTATCAAATACTAGTTCCCCCCACTGTATACATAGTACACAAAATTTTGGGTATAGTAGTTTCGAATTTCTCTTTTTCACAATTTA
Organism: Zacco platypus; assembly: GCA_038088235.1. Taxonomy (NCBI): domain Eukaryota; kingdom Metazoa; phylum Chordata; class Actinopteri; order Cypriniformes; family Xenocyprididae; genus Zacco; species Zacco platypus. The sequence continues at coordinate 20,216,935 of CM076075.1, read as the reverse complement.
ATACATTAACTATACCAATAATCAACATTTATCTTGCAATGTATCATGTTGGATATATTTTTTTCACTGAGCTTGTCACATTCATTCATATTCATAGAATTAGTCAAAATTTTGCCAAAAGAATTTATTTTAGGAGGCAGTATAATGCCTCAAATGCAAAAATGCCTACGATGCCTTAACATGCTGCCTAGGGAGATGGCTCACTAGGTTTTGGAAGAGAGCCTAATGACAGTTCTGAGACTTTATCAACGCATGTCTCTTCTGTTAGAATATAAATTCCCACTTTTCCCATCTCTCAAATTCCAAGCACAGCATGATGTCATGTAAAATAAGGTTGTTTTGTGTCTCAGATCAGATCAGAAGACACATTGGGGTATACGACAGCTCCCAGCATCAACCCATGACAGATCTCAGCGCTAAGCAGAAAGCGCAGAACGCAGAACGAGAATTGAGGGAATCTGCAGGAGTACCGAACACCCTTAGGGAAAGCGTGTTTACTCCCCCCATCCTCCCAGATCTATGCCACTTGCTCTCCTCCCGTTCTGTTTATTTTCCTCTTCAGAAGTATAGGCTAAACATTTTCAACCGCACATATGATGAAACTGTTCTCGGAACGGTGGCCAGTAATAATTTGTGAATATAATTACCGTCGCCTTTCTACACCTCCTCGTTGTACAAAAAAGTTTGTCTCCAAACATTAGCTCGGGGCGATGTGGGAGACTTGATGAAAGAAACGGCAGTGACAGAACCCGGCACAAATGAAAAACACCCGCAGAGGTGATGACACGAGCAGATGGTTTGGTACGGTTGGTGTGGACATCAGAATTCATCTTTTGGGCAGCACCCTTGGGCTCTGTAGAGAATCTTCTGCCTACACCTTCTGCGTGAGCCATTAGCCGGTGCCGACCACATCCACCCTTGAGCTCAGATTGCGTTGGCCGCAAGGCAAGAGCTGAATGGAGTCTGTGTTTGTGTTGAGTTTGTGTCAAGATGAAGTGCTTTGCTCAAGGCTACAACATAGTTAACCACAGGAAGAAGAGAAGAATGAAAAGTCACCATTTACTCATCTCGTCTTACCAAACCTAGACGACTTTCTTTGTTCTGAGAAAAAAAAAATAAGATAAATTCTGAAGATTCGTGCAATAGCTTTCAAGATTCATAAATGGAAAAAAACATCCATTTAAGGTATCATAAAATGACTTGTTCGCTATATTTCCAGTCTTCTCAAGCTATATGATAGCTTTGTGTGAGAATCGATCTGTTTTTTAACAGATCTTCCCTTCCATTGAGTTGTTAACCGCTCTGACTGGATCATTGAGTCAGTAACTTGAGAATAAATAAAGAATAAAGTTGAATTTGAATAAATTATCATCTTCCACTGTGCTCACATCAAATTTAAATAACATTTCAAATCAGCAACAAAATCTGACATGAACTGTCCCATTAATGTTGTTTCTTATGCTTGAATATCGATTAAAAACTCATATGTTTTAGATTAGTAAAGCCAATGCACATGTACAGTCCGGAATGTGTGTCTCGGGACACTGACTGTTATTATGGGAACGGCAGCTGCAGTGATACGGTGACCCTACCAATTTTTTGATTGGCCGTTTTATTTAGAAAGCAGGACTTATACCGACATATCATACATGCAATTTCCTTCTATTCATAATAATATAAGTGAACCGTCTTGGGATATATGCATTCATGTTGTAGCATTAGCCACCTTGATTGGTGGTCTCAAAGTCGGGTCTTGCATGAGGGTGACGCCTTTGGTTCTGTCTGTTTTACAGCGGAGGCCTCTATTAACCTTTTACTCCGAATTAGCATTTAGAGCTTCGTTCCTTATCCAGTCCTTGCATTGTTGTGCATTCCTTCTGGCTACTGACCTTTTTGATAGCAACTGAGAATAGCTTTCCGAAGGTCTTGCTCAAATTTGAGATGGCAAATAATTGGCTTGATCAGCTCCTGCATTTATTTCAGAGGATGACAGTTTGTGTCAGATGGGAATATAAAACCCCATACAGTGTAATCATGTTAGAGATTAGTGTCACTTTTAAAGACAGCCTGTATGCATGGAAGGTCCGTATGTTCTCTCTTACCACCAATGCAGTTTTGCGCTAATTAGCTTTTGCACCTTCTGCTGTTGGGCCGGCTACAGATTTATGGAGAGTCCTGGGAGAGAATAGGGAGATTGGGTGATATCGATCCACTCAACAAAGCTTCACACACCACTGGCTTTTCCCAGACTGAGCTCTCCTCAGGGAAACACATACACACTCACTCACTCTTTGACACTTAGATACAGTGTTGTTATCTACCCCCTTCCGTTCCATGTTGGAGGCTTTCTAATAATTGGTGTAAATATAAACTCAGTCACAGCCTTAATAAATGCATATGCGTTTATTCATGATTAATGCAAACAGGCCATGTCTGTACAAACATCTACGGCATTTATATGAAAAATGGATGATAGATGGGTTGTCTTGGTAAACAGCATAGCCGCGTGGCTTGCAAATGGGGTCGTCTTTTGAAGTTGTCCTCGCGGAGGGGTGGGAACTTCTCAAGCTATTCAAAAGAGTCGACGGACGATTATTATTCTCAGGAAAATCTGCACTCTGCGTGCAAGCTAATTGATAAAATTGTAATTAAATCACTTTGTGACCTAATGTACTCTTCTGTGATCTCTGGCCTTTGTGCACTTTAGTTCCTGGGAGAGAGATGAGTGTGACCATCTTATTAATATTTCCCAGTGATCCCGCTGGCTTTCACTTATGCTCTAATCCAAGTCTGTTTGAATTTAAAGTGCATAATTCAAAAAATGTTCTGCAAAAAACTCATTTCAGACTGTTCTAATGGAGTTTTTACAGAATGAACACAAAATGATACATTTAGAAGATTGTTCATGCTACTGTTTTCTATACAATGAATTTTTATTGATGGGGACTTGAGCTGTCAAGCTTCAAAAATGACAAAAAACTTAAAAACTCTATTTCATATGGGTTTGAAATAACATGGGCTGACTAGCTGATGATAGAATTCTCTTTTTAGTGAACTACTTGTGTGAAATCGAAGTTTATTTTCAGTAAAGCTATTAATGGCTTGTTTCTTTTAAGATGGTTAATTAAATGAAAAGGAGGATTTGGTACCGCTGTATATGTCATATAAAAAATACACGTTCGTCTTTAAGAACCGTGTAAATTACTAAATGAAATGAGTAAAATCCAAATAAGCTTTACGGATGGAAGAAAAAAAAACGATGTTTTTCATGCTTTTTCAATGAACCATAAACAATTTGCACGTGCAAAATGCTGTCATCATGTACTCATCCTCAAGTTGTTCCTAACCTGTATAAATTTATTTGCTCTGCTGTATACAAAGGAAGATATTTGGAAGAGTGTTTGTAACTAAGCAGATTTCGCCCCCCATTGACTACAATAGTATTTTTTTCTTACTGTGGTAGTCAATAGGGGTAGTCAAGATCTGCTTGGTTTCAAACATTCTTCCAACAACCCACCTCACCCCAAATAAATTGTGCTAATCAGTGTGCATATCAAGCTTTTGACTGTGTGTGTGACTGATATAGACAGGGAAATAAGCGAGAGAGTTTGATAACATAGTCTAAATTTTGCATTGTTGCAAAGTGAGAAGTTGAGATAAGCAGCAGGGGTGTCTTAAGGGGGTTTGTGTGGTTAACGGTAATTATCTCTTGACTGATAAGTCTGGAAATCTGCCTTTCAATTAATTAGTGGAGAATTGTTCGCCCTCTGCTGTGCTCAGCTGTTTTCCAAGTGACAAACGACTGGGAACTCACACTTTTAAAAAAGATCCCTGACATTATTTTCTCATTACTTGCTTGGAATGAAATACTACTCATGAATTCTGTATAAACTGAATCAGTGTGTATTATGTAGTGAAAAATGTTTGAAGCATTCTATATTGCCATTGTGCATTTTTATGCTACATTACAGTACTTTTAATTCACAGTGTCTGAATTGTCTATTGGGAAACATGCAAAAACGCCACTTTCAGTTGGATTTGGAACCTGGAAATACGCTAGTGTAGGCATAAACATGACAGCAGCAAGTGATGTGTAGCCTACACAATTTATGAAAACCCTTGAAATGCATCAATGAATCAAAATTCCTTCCTGATAAAAAAAACCCAAAACTTGCTCAACAAATGTTTGCAGAGGCAGGTGTGCTAAGCACGGTAAATAATTATATCAGCAAAACAACATTGCATATCATTGTTCATCCTCCGCATATTTGTTTGCAAGGAGACTTTTTTGTTGACAATCACACAGCTGCTAAGTAAATGGTACCCCTGGCATTTTGATATCAAATAGGAATATTTAGGCACTGGACAGAAAGCAGCATTAATGGCATTCAGTTCTTGAAAAGAAGTAGTGTTTGAGTAGAATTGTTTTACATTTTAGTCCAATTAAATAAGTCAAGATAAAGATGTTAATCTTTCTTTTGAAATGATTTGTTCATAACACTGAGCATTAAAATGATCAGTTTTAGTGCATTGCATTGTGGGATTGTTTTGTACATTTTTGACAAATGTAGTAGGTCAAATGAATATTCCCTACAGAAAATGCACACATTGTACACAGTTTACATACTATGTACTGCAGGAATAATGTAGTTGTATTCAAACATATAGACAATGGCAGAATGTGGAATAGCACATTAGGATACTACTCTCTCGCCAACAAAATTATTATTTATATATATATATTAGACACAGTTTGGTATGTGTTAAGTGCTCAAACGTGTTATAAAAGTTGTCTTGCTGCTGTTGCTTAATAGAAACACTGCCATGAATTTAGAATGGTATCAAAATGTCCTGCAAGAGCAACTTCCTCCAATGATTCAGGAGAAATTTGGTAATTATCTATGTTTTTTTTCAGCATGATGGAGCACCAAAGGCAAGAGCGACAATGAAGTGACTCAGAGATCATTAAATTGAAATTTTGGATCTGTGGCCAGGCAACTACCCAGATCTAAATCCCATAGAGAACCTGTAGTCAATCCTCAAACGGAAAGTGGACAAACAGAAGCGCACAAATTGTGATTCAACTCCAAGCACTAATAAGGCAAGAATGGACCGCCATCAGTCAGGATTAGGCCATTGAAACTGATATCCAGCAGGAGAGAACGAACTGCAGAAGTTATGAAGACAATAAAATCCTTTCAAACTTATGAAATGTTTTTCACTGGATGCCACATGTGGAAAAATAATCTTCAAATACTGAAGCAGCTAACTTTGCGAAACACAAAACTTGCATCACTGAAAAAAACATGACTGTCCGCAATCAGTGTGCAGATCACATCAGATAATGGCTAAGACAACCGTCTGACTGTCTGTGTGTGACTGTGTGTAATATAGACGGAGTATGTATATTATATAATAGTAGTATAGTTATATGCAAACATAGGCATAAGCCCTATTCGGACGGGATTAGTTTTACATGGAGAGGTGGGGTAAAGTAATGTGCTGTCCGACTGTGCCATCTCAGTAATCATTACGGACAATGTCAGTATAGATTCAGATATAGATTTAACTTCTGTAAAAGGAAAAATTACCTCAGGTAATGCTAATCCCGTGCGAATTGACCAGCTGTAACGTACGTACATATTCTGTCAAGTATGGAGGCGCTTGAAGAAACATTCAGTTGCGCACTAGGCGGTGGGAAAAGTCAATGACAAAACCAAAAGTGTTTTCCGCACACCATTCAGATCAAAAAGGAGGTCAAAAGCGCTTGTTAGAGGCACAAAACTTCTTTTAGCTTTAGGTAAGTGCCTATTACCAACAGAATCCAATGAGAATTGAATTATTTTAATGAATAAACAGTGGTATTAACAAGTGTACATTTGTGAAGAGAAATGCAATTACACATTACATTTCACATGGCACCTAACTTTTTCAGTAGCAGTTTATTTCTGCTATTAAGAAGTGGTATTGCCATGTAAGGGCATCGAAGGTACTATATTTTCTGCGTTTTGCCTTTACTAAAACTTTTCAACAAGGCTACTTTACATCTATACGAGTGCATTAGCAAATAGTTTCTGAATAGCAGGTGTTTGATTTAGGAGATGAGGTCATGACTGCAACCGGTGATGAGGCCGAAACCTGCACATCCAGTGCAACATTATTGAACATTATTTCATTTATCCGCTATATTGATTAGAACTTTTTTAAGGATATTATTGCCTTTTTGTGCACTGGAGCAAGAGTTTATAGACGTTTAAGAGGCTGTTGTGTCTACCTTGATTTATTGCAATATTGAGGTCTTTAGTTTTATTTTGATTTTAGAAAAAAAACAATTTATTTTCTAAAAACATAATTTAATTTCTGCATTCAGTATGAATACTGTTAAAATCAGATACTCTAAGACTTTTACTCAAGTCGTTTTGGAAATGGTGACTTGTAACTTTTTGCTGTAATAAATTGAGCTACCCCTTCCATTTCTCAGTTTTACTTATTTCTTATCCCGTGTGAATTGGCCATTGATTTGACAGACGTTCTGTGGTAAAATTACATTGCTCCATTTACCCTTGTAAAACGAATCCCATCTGAATAGAGCTACAGACAATGACCGAATTGTAATATTGAAGATATAGAATAGCACATTAGCATACTACTGTTTCTATTTCTGTTATATTTGATATTGTATGAAACTAGAGTAACAAACTTTTCTATCTTATATTCTATAACATATTTTAAATGGCAGACATAGAAAGAATATGCAAGTTCTCCCCATAGTCATTGAATCTGACTCCACCTACTGACACCTGTTCAGTTACGTGTAAATTTGCTTTCACACACTTCTCCTAAGACGCACACGCAAACACGATTTGCCATCATCACAGGGTGAAGGGTCAGTGGGACAGATGGTGGTAAGAAGTATAAGGAACACTGCTGGCCCTCTTCCTATTTACTAATCACAGTTTATTGCAAGTGACTTAACTAAAGAGAGCTGCTGCACCACTTCTGGTGTTACCACCTGCAAGTCTCACTATAGAGGATGAACAAAGGGCAAGTAAAGGGAGGAATAATTTTGCAGCAAATGATCTTGAGAATTCATGGCACCATTAATTTCATTTGGGCTGATCCCAAGCAGCTTCCCTTCAGAGTCATTTTCCTAAACATTAGAGGATGGGTAAACAGGCGATGAATGCACCTCCTGTGACTTCAACAGAGCTCCGCCTTAGTTTCATGTCTTGTGTTTGTGCATAGAGCAAGATCGAATGAGAAAGAGAGAGCAAGAACACCCAGTTCCTTGTCTCTTAGGCAACCCTTGATAGGTGCACTTCATCTTTTATTCATGCCTTTAATGTACTGTTGCTCTGCCTGTGTGCCAGAACATTCTCAGCTTGCTGTTAATTAACATCTATCACATGTACACAGTAATTCTCAAACATTGAGGTGCAAAATGCATATCTTTATTTTGATTTGTGCTGAAGCTTCTTCAACACTAGTAGGGTTGTGGGGTAATTAGGGTCGGGTCACTAGTTATCTGGATTTCTTTTATATATATATATATATATATATATATATATATATATATATATATATTTATATATATTATATATATTTTTTATATTATATATATATATATATATATATATATATATATATATATATATAATTTTATTTTATTTATTTTTTTTATTTTTTTTTAAGCAGCATTAATCAGTGTGCTGACAACATGTTGTACTTCAGTTCTTAGACCGTTTGCTCTGTAAAACTCCCCTAGGAAGAGTGGTCTCATTCATCTTTAAAGGACAAACATCTTTTGCCAAATGAATTGACATTTCAAACTTTAGTGTAGCAGTGTTTAGATTAAAAAAAATATATATATAGTGATTCAACAGTGCAATGAGCAATATTACACTATACTACACTATAATGTCCTTTTTCTAGTATTTTTCAGAAGTTTAATTCATTTTAGTGAGTCGATTGTTTTAACAGTTCAATCAATTTTCACTGATAACATACATACACACATACATATACAGTTTATAATATATTTCAGTAGGTATTAAGAAATATATATATACATAATGTGTGTGTGTGTATATATATATATATATATATATATATATATATATATATATTTCTTAATACCTATTGAAATATATTATAAACTGTATATGTGTATATATATATATGCACCTCAATGTTTGAGAATTACTGTGTACATGTGATAGATGTTAATTAACAGCAAGCTGAGAATGTTCTGGCACACAGGCAGAGCAACAGTACATTAAAGGCATGAATAAAAGATGAAGTGCACCTATCAAGGGTATATATATATATATGTGTGTGTGTGTATATTATACATATATATGTATAATATACACACACACACACACATACTGTATATATGTAAAAAAAAATTGGGAGTGTCAAGTCAAAGTTTGTCGCAAAGCTCTCGCCATCTCGGAAACACCCCGCCGATATTGTTCCTTGTTTTATTTCTACTTTTGTCCCAAAGTTTGCTTGCCATGGTCCATAATGTTTGAACGAAACAACAGCGTCCCGCTAGACGTTACGTAGCTGTCCGTGTCTGTTGCCATGGTTGCTGTGCAGTACAAGGAAACCAGGGATAACGCAGATATTACGTCATTGACAGGCGCAAGTGACGAGAGGGACGGGGCACTATTTAAAATTGCGATTTCTCTGAATTTACAAATTCTTGGAAACATTTAGGATTATGTAAGTACACAGCTGAACGAAATATATAACACTTTGCAAGTGGTTTTTGGATATTTTAATAAAGAATTTTATATATTATACCTTTAATGTAAAAATAGCCCTTTTTTTTCTAACTATTGTTGTCTAACTGTTAAATGTTAGCTTGAACTGTCAACTTGCATTTCTGCAATATTCAAAGTTCTCCAACACTGCTAACACAAAGGTTATAATGTGTGGAGAATATCTATAGTGGCTACTCAAATGTTAGGTAAAAGTGAATAATTAAGTTCATTATTTCATGCATTTATGAAATAATTCAATAGTTTTTTTTTTAAAGGTAAAAAGTTGCATAATGGCTTGAATGCTTGCGAGATTTGTTATTATCTGCCAGTCCTGTATAGAATCTGTGAAATGTCACTAGGTGCGTACAAGAAAATTATTAAAAGGCCCAAGCCTCTCTCATTTGCGAGCAGTGTCACATTCAGAAAAATGACTCTCCCTGTAATTCGTCTTCCTTTAAAGAGTATTAATCGCTGGCCGCTGTTGAGAGGGCAGGGAAGTGTTGTGACTAACAGGAGAGACTGGTAGCCCGGCGCTGTGTCCTAAATTGGATTCGGCTAAATCCAGGGAGAATCCATTGTTTATCTCCTTCAGAACAGCAGAGGAGGATTATCTGCAGGCTTTAGGGGAGGGTACATGCTCCAGGTGTGAACGACCAAATAATTTAATATAATAAAGAGGTTAAGAGAAACCTTGAGGTTGATTCGCCTATAGGGAGCCGAGGCCACTTTATGAGGATGAATATAGTTCATTTATTTCCACTGGAGCGTGAGGTCCATTATACTGTACTGTTTTTTTTTTTTTTTCTTTAGTGGTTTCTAGTTGGCTTCCATAGATCCCCATGTGGCAGGTGATCACAGCGAATATAGACTGGATGGATAGACGTAAGCTGGGATTTAGCACTGGCTTGGTTCTTAATGACCCAAGAGGGCATAAAACTTAAATCTTCCTGAAGATATGGGGACCTGGATGTCTCTGTTACCGAAGGGGTGGAGGGAATTTGCATCTCTGTGCGGATCGACTCTTAATCTTCATTTTCTAATCCCACTTCTCATCATGCAAGACCAAACCCACCTTTTTATGGTTTGATTGCTGTTGGAATGTGAATAAAATTATCATAAATAATTAATGGGATAGAACTTTACTCATTTTACCCTCATGTCATTCCAAACCTGTGTGACTTTCCATATTTTGTGTCCATATATTGAAAGCACAATGTATAATGCAAGTTTTTCAAAACATCTTTTGTGTTCTACAGACAAAAGGAATCTCTACAGGTTTGGAAAGGCATGAAGGTGAGTAATGATGACAGCTGTTGTGTGATGAATCAATTCTGAAAAAAAAAAGGTCAATGCCAAGAAAACATTTGGATATGTGACATAGCTGACAATGGCATTAAATTTAGCAGCCTAACAGGAAGAAGGTTTTGGAATCAGCATTATAATTAAGTCCATTGTGATGAGAAAATAATCAGCATGTAGAGAAACACTTGTTGCATATGTTCTAATTATGTTCAATAATGAGTTGTAGTAATATCAAAATGAACTAGCAATTCCCCTTCCTTTCACTGACAGGAATACATATTAGACTCTTGATTTGACTCTTTATTGCTGTTTGGAAAGCTGTCGTATGGGAATCTGTCTCTTAAAAAAAAGAATTCACCTAATTCTTTCATATTCCTTTTTTAATTCTCTTCCTTTCTCTTTCTGTGATTTTTAATTAAAATTGCATCATGGATCAGAAGGCATATGCAAATGAAAAAGAGTGAGAATGTAAACAGTATTTTCAGATCTAGAGGGATATTCGCCTCTTTGAACACTGGCTATGACACCGTGAGAATGAATGAGCCTATCTCCGCACATTGATGTCCTCAATGTGGAGGCACAAATCCAGGAATTCATAATGTGTACGTACAAGTTGTCATCATTCCAGAGGTTCACAGTAAACATGGATTCATAATTTAGTCTGAAGTTATACACATGGGGTTTATGATGCAGTGGAGCTTCTAGTGATGTTTTATGTACAGGTTGGCTTAGTGATTTCTTAGGTCCTTAAGCTATAAGAGTTTTTTGTTGCAATGTTTTATACTTCCGGTAAGATTTTAAAAATATTTTTGAAAGACGTCTCTTATGCTTACCAAGGCTACATTTATTTGAATACAAAAGCAGTGTAATATTGTAAAATATTACAATTCTTTTGCATTTTAACATATTTAAAACATAATTTATTCCTGTGATGCCAAAGCTGAATTTTCAGCAGATCCTTCAGAAATTATTCTAAAATACTGATTTGCTGCTCTAGAAACATTTTTCCATTAGTATTTTCCAAATTATTTTTTCCATTAATTTTCCCCATAGGGATTGTATTTTATTTAAGTCTTCGTTAAAGAGTTATAAGCCATGAACCAAGCCAGCTACAAGGTGAATCCCAACAACAAAGACAAAGGTACAAGACTATATACCTAACTACAGTTCCATAAAGCATTGCGAACAGCATAATCAAATTAAAAATGATGGAGGAATATAAAATGACTCAATTACAAATGTTGATAATATCAACTAAATATGCATATGTTTACAGACATTTAAGTATGTTGAGAGTTTAGAGAGATCGATTGATTGCCATTTGCAGTGTTTCATGGGAGTGGGCAGATCTAAAGAGCTATTTTGGTGTGTGTTACTTTTTTCGACTGTCTGATTGGTGTAATTTTCTGTACAGCATCATGGGTTATTAGTTTTTCTCCAGGAATTTGCTGTTAAAAAATTATTTTAAAATTAAGCTGACAAATAATGTGGGCTCACGGCTTTAGCAGAAGGAAATACCATGGATTAACAACCTCGTAGCTCACAGTAGGTTTGTCTTTAGAGGTTTAGAAGTTATCATTCAAAATCAGTTTCCCTATCGAGAAAATGAATGAAGTTTATACTTTCGGAACCCAAATTTATAAGTGAATTAATCTATTGCAGATGTACAAACAGTTTAGTGTTCAGTAGCAAATTGATCTAATTTAAATGTGATGTGTCATTGCGTGTCTCTTTTGTTCAGATCTTGTGGTTTAATGGGGTGTGTATGATTGAAATAGGATCAGCCTGTGTAAACTGTGATTTTAGGTCAGAGACCCATAAAAATCAATGTTATAAACATTAGTGTACCCTCTGTGGAGAGCATCGTTGTTAACTGGGCTTGAACACAGCATGGTTCCGCTAATCAGTATTCATGCTTCCATGAGTATTTTGAGTTTATTTCAGGAGATCTTTAGCTTCTTAACGTCTGATTACCTTTCTGAGCTCAACTCCCAAAAGTTACATACCCAAATTTTAAATAAGACTATTTGAGCACCCGTATGAATCCTGAGAGCTTTGAAATGCTATATTACCTGCCAAGATTAAAGTTGGCATGAAACAGAAGTTGCAATAGTCTTCTTCCCTATTGTGAAGTATATTGAAAGTCATGTTCTCGAACATAAAAATGTAAGATTAATTTTGTCCAGATATTGTACAGATATTCATCAGAAAAGGGATGTTGCGATATATATATATATATTAGTTTTTATTATACATAGTAGTTGTTATAGGCTTCAGAGATCATCATAATAAATTAATGTGTCACTATCACAGATTCCTGGAGTGTCTTCAGTCAGGATCCCATCGAGTTTTTCACATGTTTCTGAGGAACTCCTGCCTAGTGCAGACTCAGCAGTAGGCAGCCTCTCCAGAGAAAGAAAGAGTAGTACTAGGTAATTCATGGAAGCGTGCACAGACAAGAGGACTGGGGAGGATGACGTATAATGTCAAATTGCAAATATAGCCTTGAAATCTGACTGGCCGCCTAGAAGTGATACAGCCATGTCAGAGCGAACGTATCGTGTCTGATGGATGAGGCGGTCTGCCCTGTTGATCACAAGAGCTCCCATTTCCCATAATAGATCATAGTTCAGCCCGAGAGGCCTGGGTGCAGTGGGCATCTCTCAGAGCGGCCCATAAGTTCAGGAAACAAGCCTGAGAGGCTGACACATGAAGGGTAGTCTTTCTGCTGAACGTCAGTCTTCCAAAGCCTTTAAAACTTGAAGATAAAAGGTTAGTGAAGGTTAAGCCTCTAAGGTGTTGAGAAGTTGACATCTTACTGAATCAAATAAAAACTAATCATTTTGTAGATAAGACAATATTCTGTTGGAATCTGCTTCGAGCGCAGTAGTTTAGAGATAGCAAAGCCGACAAACCCTTCTGGGGATTACTTCAGGCTTGTAGTCATGTAAAATGATTTACCAATTTTGGAGGTGAACTGTATCAAAACATTCAAGTACAGTAGTAGGGATTTTGGTATTTTGTTTCAGTTCTGATTAAGTTCTTGTTTTTTTTTAGAATGAACTGAATCAAAATATCCACATCTCTAGGATGAATCAAAATGTCTGGCCTCTCTGTGTAACTTCAAAAACATCTACTGTATATTGAACTTGGCCAATCTATAAATGGAAACAGATACTTGCATACTCTGATGAAACTGTGTGGTTTACCATTCTTAATTCTGATAAAAGTGTCCAACATTGGCCACAGATAATGACATCTGACACCCAAAAAGGGTGGGATTTTCTGAGGCTTCTGGAGAAACCTTATAAAAAGTGGTTGTGCTGGTTGAAGAGCTTCACAGCACTCATTCTAATATTCTTGTCAGAAGAAGGCCATCGAGGCGCTCTCTCCTGCTCTTGAGCTAAATTAAGACAAGTGCCTCACCATGTTCTACGTTAGTCACTCCTAAATACTTATTCACTTGTGAAGGGAAGCCTAACCAGACTGCTATTAAAACACAACCTTTCACTCTTTCTTTCTTTCTTTCTTTCTTTCTTTTTTCTTTCTTTCTTTCTTTCTTTCTTTCCTTCTTTCTTTCTTTCCTTCTTTCTTTCTTTCTTTCTTTCTACCTACATTAGGCATTTGAGTACAATTGTCTTCTATTTTGTAGCAATTATAGGACTTACTTCCTCAAGGTTCTCTATCAGGAGGCAGGGTGCAAGGCAACTGTCCAGATTTTAGCCGGTACCAAAATTGCTTTCTACAATAATCATACAGTGATTGGATTTTGGGGTATTATGGGAAGTGCTAGCCATAGAGAACTGTCAATTTAAGTGAACCCTTGGGGCTTTTATGTCTTGTTGTATCTAGAGAAATGTGATTATAATATTGTATTTTTTTTTTTCCTGTCCTACTTCATGGTCATTTAAACTCATTTGCACCAAATGTTACCTGATGTAAAACAGTTTATTGCACCAAGGCTATAAACTGTTTGTAATGTCCAGTTTATTAAAATATTTTGTTGATTAATCAACTGAATACTGGTTCTAAAAAGTGGCTTTATTGAACATATGCCTATAACTGGTGTACAGTCCATCCATAGCAGTCTATTTTACAATTGATTTTATTTCTTTCCATGTTATTTCTGTTTTATTATAATTTAATTTTAATAATTGTAAGTTTAATAATTGTAAGCATTTTTTTTAAATAAACTTTCTTGGCAAATTAACAGCCCTACAATTAACTAAGCTTGCCTTTTTTATAAACTGTGAGGCATGTGGCTGGATTGCAGCTGTTGCGTTGTGAAGTCTGCATCATGGCACAGTCAAGGCAGGCACTGGTGGACGTTTGTACACTGATCCTCGCTCTGGGCAGTGGGCACCACATCACACTGTATGTAATTGCCAATGTTTAGCCAACATCGCCTTTTCCGGATTACACATGACATGCCATGCCAGCAGTCTGGGCAATGCCATGAATTTATCGCCAAGCTGCTCTGCAAGCAACAGCTTCTTGTTGGCCCAGTGGGCTGGTGCTTAACCTTTGAAAGAAGATAAAGGGAATGTTCAGATGAATGGGGTCGAGATCATCTGATGAGGAGTCTGCTGAGGATTTTTTTATTAAATTAATCTATTCTTTCTCTACTTGTCGCTTTATCAAATTAATTATTATTAGTTGATTCTCTCTCCAAAAGCGTGCTTTGCACATTAAGATGGTCTTTAAAATGGTTGCTTGCTGTGCTGCTGATGTATTCAGTGTATTTGTACCAGCGTGTATGACAGTGAATCAAGCTTTTGCTTGGCTTAGCATTTCAGGCTTTGCTTATAGTGCTGCACCCATTATGCACTGCATGAGCGAGGTGAAGACTGGTTGAGATGTGTTCTGTAAACATCATTTTTTCATGTTTCACAATTAGAGAACGGGGACATGGTGCCTTTTGAACACATGAAAACACCCAGCGTGCCAGTGTTTGCGTACATGCTCTAATGAAAGTATGAAAAAAGTATGAAAGTATAAACCCATTCAGCAAATGGGTTTTTGCTGAAGTGGGTACAGATTTGTCAGGGAAACCCTCTACTTAATCCCTATGGCGTATAATCTTAGATGATCAGTGGGTTTAGTTTTAGTCATTACATCATCAAAAACCTACTGTGGGATATTCAGAAACATCATCTTGACACAATTGATTTGTTCCTAACTCTGGGTCCTGTTGTAATCGCATAAAAACAGTTTTTATAGACATTTATGTGAGGTAAGCACAAACGTTTAATAGCCCTAAGGGAATGTATGTACACAGTAAACTCTACTGACCGGCTTAATCGCCTCACCGGCTGCGTCAAACACGAGTGTCAGAAATCCTCCTGAAGTAGCTGCAGCCAGATTAGAACTCTCATCCCACACGGACATGTCTACCTGACAGGTGTGGTGGTATAGATTTTGCAAAGCATTAATGGAGACCATATCTCTCTCTTTCACTCACACACATTGCCGTTAAGGTCAGGAGTGAGCAAAAGCTGAGAATGAACAGAAAATGCTTTTTTGCACAGATAGACAATTAATCCTGACCCATAGAAGCATCTAGAGAACAAAAGCCCATCTGTTGTCAACCGCTTCCATAAGGACTTTCAATTTTTGCTTAAACTTTACTTTTTGTGGATGAGCTCTGTTTTTCTGCCTTTCAGCAGCTTATATTTTTGTTATTCCTAGTTCAAAAGTGAGACTGCAGTAGAAACAAGTTAATGAAAATGTTCATTAGATTCATTTGACTGGAGCCCTATCGATCTTTGAATGCTCTCTGGAAGAAAATGGAAGGGGAGGGGGGGGGGGTGCAATCAAATGCTTTTTCAAACAGAGTATATTTTCCTACTTCCAAAGCATTTGGTTATACAAATAATTTCCCACCTGAAAATCACATGGAGCATGAAGTCAAGTCAAAATTCTGAACACTAGTAATATTTCTCCCAAAGCCCATGATGTATTTTGTTGTCAGATCTGTGCATATGAATTTAATTTAATTTGATGCACCAACAAAGTTTTATTAAAAGCTTTATTTCAAAAAGATCCAGAGTCTCTTACATACTATTTCCAGTCATTTTTCTTAATGCACTTTAGCATTAGTTCAGTTCCTCACACAATCTGATATGGGTAAATTAACGGGGCATTTGTTGGCTATTAATAAAATATTATCTTTTATATTTAAAATATAGAGCGAGCCCTTTTCAACCCCCTGTCAGAGCTAGGATCTAAATTTAACTCCCATCAGCTGAGAATCTGGCTGGACTTTAGATGACCTAACAGTGTGATTTGGGTTAGGGAGGCCTTATGGTCACCAAGACCTTCCCTGTCAAATAGCTGCGGCTTCTGATTCTGCTGAAACCTGTTCATTCATTCCATTTTTACAGGACAACAAGCTTACAAACTCGGACACTGGACAGAAATGCTTTCTGCTGGTCTCAAACGATGATTGAAGAACTTTCCAAAAATAAGCCCACTCAGCAGAATTGTTCAAGGAAAAGTGAGATTGTGATATAGTGAGTTAAAGTGCTTTTTGTGTCTTAGGCAGCATTTTACTTAAAATTGATGCAAAAGAGTCAGTTCAGATCATCAAATAAAGACGAATCATGAATTTTTCGGCCATTCGTCACTTTCCAAGCTAAGTTTGTGTCAGTGGTTTGCCATGTCATGTTCCTCAAATGGTTGACCCAGCTGAGAGAGAGGAGCGAGACCATAAATGGTAGGGTCGGCCAACTGTATACATCCAGGAATTTTTCCCTGGAGGCCCAGTAAGAGGAAGCACAGGTGACTGGCCCCTAACCTCTGAAACATGATCCTGTCATGAATGTGACCTAAGCTGACCCTACTTTTCATGCAGACCATGCCAAACGTGGCTTACATCATATTAGCACCAATCAGTTCCGGGCTGAAGAGAGGAAGCTTCTGTTGTTTATACTGCTTCTGAAATGCTGATATGGTGACTAGGGCAGTTTCTGACTGACGAAGGAGCACATCAGAGCACATAAGCTGCATTGTGATGTGTAACTTTGTTTTTCTAGCCTTGGTAACTGATGCTGATATAACATTCAAGTCATTCTTTCAGAGTCTTAAATCCACATCGTCAGTACAGTTTTGGATTTGGAAGAGGTACATTAGGCATATATATTGATTATGACCATTACTCAGAAAAAGTAATCAAATTGTATTTGCTGCATGCAAAAAATTTAAAGGGGACCCATAATGCCCCTTTTACAAGATGTTATATAAGTCTCTGGTGTCCCCAGAAAAGTTCCAGATCAAAATACCTTACAGAAACCATTTATGTGCATGTCCCTTTAAATGCAAATGAGCTGCTGCTACCAGCACGCTTTCAAAAGAGGGAGGAACTTTAACAGTTAATGCTTTGGTTGCTCGACAACAACAAAGCTGGAGAATCTTACGCAGCCTTACATTGTTCAAACCGGAGTCGCTCACTGACGGAGAGACTCAGGAACAAGTTACAACTTTTAGAATCCAGTTGTCGTTTCTGTGGAGTTGATACAACTCATCGGCTAGCATTTGCATCCACTGTTGAATTGACCCTCGTTTGTGAAGCAGTCTGGCGTAAAATAACAGCATGGCGACAACACTCTACTATAACAACTCTTCTTCTTCTCTAAAGCAGCCCAACATGGCCTCACCCCCTTTGTTGCCTTTTCTCAGGGGTACGGTTTATGTACATTTTAGGGTTATGATGTCACTAACCTGTGAAAAAGCTTGTTGTAGTCCCTACCAGTCCTTAAACAGAGAATTCCTTGAAAGAAAATATCTTCCTTTGCATTGAATTTTGAGCTTCATAATTTTGCAGATGTTGTTTATGCTCTTAACAGCAACATTACAGACTAACTAAAGTTTAAAAAGTGAAATCATAATCAACCACCCCTTTAAACGACAGATGCCTTTTTAGTCATTTTAGATCAGTCAGATCCTGTCACATTCATATGCTGATCTGAGTCAGTATTCCGGCATAAGCGTTTCAGTGGGGCTCTGTGTAATCAATGTGACCTTTGAAGATTCCTCTCCTTGTCACACAAAGTTCCGTTTCTAAGAAGTAGGTTAGCAGGGACTAAAGTTTCTATGTGCAAAAACCCTAGTGAAGGATGCCCGGCGCCAACGACCATGTGCTCGCACAAGCTCAGGAGGTCTTTGAAGATTAGAGTGCCGACAGAGGAGCGTCAGGTCAGGGTTACTTGTGTCCGTGCATTAGATTCACTTCACGTGGGACATCTAGTTGCTGTGCGGTACCCTGGGTTGCTTCTCACACAGTCTGCTGAGATGGAAAGACATGCTGGACATGTGGACGGCATCAGAATAGATCAGTGGTATCAGACGGATATGGAATAGAGGCCAGTCATTCCAGACTCTCTGCTACCTACAGCCAATTACTTCCCTGTGGGCCTCTGTTGGTCACACCAAGGTTGTTTGAATGGGGAAGTATTTTCCATCCTGAGTTTCAACCCCATATACTAGAGGAATAAGGACAGAGCTGTTTGATTTTTGCACTTCCAGAGCATATTGCGATATTGGCAGCACTGTGAAGTCTTTGATTATTACTCTCCACACACACCTTTTCCTGTTGGTGTGTAATGAATATTAATTTCCGTCATATATTGCTCTCTTATCTGGCTGTCACAATGAGTCTATCTGTACTCTGCCTCACGTCTAACCAATCGTCATATGCCAGCTTATCTGCCACAGTCTCAGTAAATAAAGTTACAAACTCATTTCTCTCTGAAAGTCACCCAAATTGTATAATTAACCCTCTTCTGGCCAAAGAAATGCTGAAGTTATGCCCTTTCATGTGGATGTTTTCCTTCCCAGAGATGTTGATTAGTTGGAAATTGGGAGGCTAAGTCTTAGAAGCTGTCAGAATGCCTTACATATTTGATGAGGACTGCTTTTGGTGAAAAATGCCCATGTTCGACTCTAAGCATCTATAAAATCAGTTCGAATCCTATTTTAATGTTCTAAAGTATGTTATTGACATAAATTAATGCAAATCACTGGTTACAGTATATCAAGTGTGAAACAATTGCTTCTTTTTGACAGCAAATGTGACCAACAAAGGCCCACAGGGTACCCCAAAACATTATAATACTTTATATCACTATACTGTAGCTGCATTATGCATACAACATTGATACATTTCAAGATTTGTTCTTGAATGACTCCCTCTCATTTGAGTGAACGATTTAATGACTCATTCATAAAGTCACACTTTTGTTCCTGAATGAATCAACCTTTGACCTAATCATTTAAGTGAATAATTCAAATTACTCAATCATAAATATTGCTTGTAATGTGTTACCACCTACTGGCATAGTAAAGTACTCCTGCACAAAGAGTGAATGATTATGTTATATTATATTATATTATATTATATCATGTTATATTATCCAGTTAATAATTTACATTGCTTACTAATATTTTAACATTTGACTATTTTACAAATGAGAGGTATATCTCGCATGAATATTTGAACAAGATGGGCGCCAACTTAAAGATTACTCATAGTGAATGAATGTCTTTGATCACAGCAAAGGTCTTGCATTATTTCAAACACAGCATCATTTCACATTTTTCAGTAAATCAGCTCCAGTGATTTACGTTTGAAGTCATTATAAAATAGCCAGTATATGCTGCTAAAATGCACGTGTCACATGTATGTAACGATTGAAACATTTCTATCATATCAAAGAACATTGTTTAGTGTATTAAAAATAGATTGTTTCATTTGAGGCCATCATCTGAGGGATTTGCATAATTTATTGTTCCAATGGGACCCCCGACAAGCGTATCATATTTTGTCAGTGGTCTAAGCCTTGGCGAACGCCCATCACCAGCTTCGGTATGAGGGTCAGTCCTTACATATGCACTGCCACAATGCCATATTGAATTAATCTCTCATGCTGTCATTGCCTCTTTGAGCCAAATTCTGTGCAGTGCTGGTGTGTATTAGTGTGTGATACCTCAACTAAAATTGTCTGAGGATGGAGCCTTTCAGCAATTGCAGGTTTGCTGCACTGGTATATTAGATGTCTCTTTGGTATTACCGAACACAAGTGGTTGTGGAGCCTGCTAAAGCATGCGGTTTTCCAGCTGGTGGAACGCTGTTTATTTAGTGTTGACCAATTTCAGCTCCCTTCTACAGTACCCTAGATGCATCCCATTGTGATTCATACGCTTGGCTGCTGAAATGTTAATAAAACAGAGGCAGATGACCTTGATCAGAAGCAGACGAGAGTAGACTGATCAACTGAGAAATCAAATGAAGCTCAAAATATGGCATATTTTAAAATGCTGTTATTCTGCCCACCCTTTGAGTGGAAGTGAATATAATGAGTATTGATTAATTCTGGATCAGTCATACGGGAGAACAGGAAGCTCATAAATTTCTCCCTGCCCCTGACCCTTATGTTAACCTTGCGCAATAAAATGAAATTGTATTATTACAACAAGGCAATCAAAACCTTACGTAGCGCTGTTGCATGCCGTTATCGGCGTGACCAGAAAACCGCAGTGAGACATATACATGGCTTTTCTATTTATGACCAATTTCTCGCACTTCTGCCCAGATGATCCGTATCTGTGAGATATGACCTGGAGGGCCATGAGTGAGTGTTCGATAGGCGCTTCATCATTGTCCCCTTATGTGACTTGACTTGGCCTCCCCGCTGCTTCATGGTGGAGGTCACCCCCCCATATCACATTACTGGATGGGCTTTGGCATGAACAAAACTGCCAGGGCGGATACGCATGAGCTCATTCTCTTTTCTACCTCTTCTTTTCTGATGGCCCTATTATACTTCATGAATAGGCCCGGTGATTCATACAATACCTCTGCTTTATGAAAGCCCTCCAGATATGGAGGAGTCTCTGAGGCGTGAGCGTTGAGTGACAGTTATTCACAGTGATAGACAGGCTCCAAAACTTTTGTATTTTCACCGGATTGCCAGAGTAATTAGCATGTTACCAGTAAGCTGACGGAGTTGTGTTTTGTGAAGTTGCATCAAATAAAAGAGGGATTCTTTCTGCCATTAATCCCAGCTTCTTGCCTGGTCAAAGGTGAGCCATGTGTGTCTGCTGGCAGTGAAGAGTGCATGAGAGTCTGGCCAGGCCTAATGAGAAAACTGTATGCGGAGGCAAATATCTTCAAACACATGCATGCATACACACATTTTGCTTATCCAAGCTATGCCTTGTGGGAATTAATATAGAGTTCAGCCTGAAATGGAGAGCATGAGATAGAGAGAGCGGGATGCTAGCGTAGCAAGATTCACTCAAGGACTTCCTGTTTCTCCTTATCACGTAGAAGGGTAGGGGATATTCTTAAGATAAAATCAAAACATTAAAAACTTTATCTTTTTAGACCACGGCAAAGTTATTTTCTTAAAGATGCATTTTGCTAAAGCTTGTGTTTGTCCTCAGTGGATGAAAGTGTTATTTCTGAAGTGCGTTCTTAGGACCTTGAGGCTGGTTTTCATGGAAAAGTCGGTTTGTGGAGTTCGTATTGTTGCTGTCTCAGCATGCCTAGGCATTCCCTTAGCACCCGCGGCGGCATTAGTGCCTCCTGCATACAGATGGAGCCGCTTTCGCTTGGCCTGTTTATGCTCTGAACTGATTACCTGTAAACTAAAGCTAGTGTTGTGTTCACATAGGCTAAGTAATGATTGTTGAATTTGAATGTTTGCGTACACCATCACGTATGCTTACGTTTCATAGCCATAAGCAATTCTCGTTGCATCTTTTGCTAATGTGAATTTGTATTAAATAATCAAGTGGAACATGTCATGTGAAAAGTAATGACCACTGAGACTAGTTGATTGGCGGAAATTCTGTCACCATTTACTCACTGTAATATTTTTCTAAACCCGTATGTCTTTCTTTCTTCAGTGAAACATAAAGGAGGATATTTAGAAAAAAAAAATTTAAAAAAAAATTTTTCATTCACTGAATGTCAAAGAGGTCTAGAGTTGGTTTGGACTCCATTGACATTCATTGTAAAGAAAAAAAAATCACAGCTGTTTTTTATATAGATAATATATAATTATATAGTTTATATATATATATATATATATTTATTTATTTATTTATTTATTTTTTCAGTATTCTTTGGTGAATAGTAAGTATTTTTTTTTTATTTTATTTTAGAAATCTTGTCACTTTAAAGTGTTTTGTGGTGTTTTTAATGTGTTTTAAGACAAACCATGTGCAAGTTCATAAGTCAACTCCATTGCTGAGTATTTTCTCTTTTTAAAACTGCAGTGGAAACAAGACAGTCTCAAAAACATGGTTTGAAATCACTGGTGTTTCTGATGTCACAGACTACCATGTAACCAATCATGTCAACGTGTGATCGTCAACGAGTGGATCTCTAAGCTGGTGTGAGTGAGTGGAGGCAGGGCTAATTTGCATATTCATAGAACCACATATACTAAAAAAATTCAAGCTATTTTAAGGCATGAAGACATTTTTCTTTCAAGGGAAAAAAAATTTAAATATGCAGTTTTTGTGATCAAAGATTAGTTTTAAGTGATAGCATTTTTGACTACATTATTGATGCACAGATCCATTATACTGTTATGTTACTGTAATGTTTTCTTTTTCAACTGTATACATTAACTTCAAACATAACTGACTGTGTTTACGTAAATACTCACCAAGATTGGCATTTTGACATTATTTTTGTGTGTGTTTGACTGTTTCAGGACAATACATAGCGTAAAAGAACTTTGAATTTAGATTTCAGTACTGAGAGGCGGATTTATGTGAGTGCAATTTGGGTGTGAGCTACAGTATTCATCCAGAAGAAAGGAAAGATGAGATATGAGAACGGAGAGATGAGAGAACGAGGAAGCGCAGCTGGTATCGTGTATCTATTCTGTGGAAAATGGAAGCGATGTTTAAGTATCGATATGTATCGAAAAAGTTACATTTTTGACAACACTACATTGCACTTAGTTTACTATTTCAGATTCCATTTTAAAAGACAACAATTGAAAAATGTATAGGCTATATTATATATAAAATTCAACCTATCAAAGTGGCTAGTAAGAGTGACTGTGTTACACGCCACTGTTGATATCCACCCGCATTTTGCGGGTTGGTGGGTGTTAATGCGAAACCCTGATTATATGCATGCTTGCTGAATAAAAACATTCATTTCTGTAAAAAAAATCTAATCTTACTGACCTCGGATATTGAAAGTCCATGTATAGTATTGTGTGTACCTAGAAATAACAAACACACAATCTAAATCTAGGAAAAGAAAAAAAAAAACAAGTAGCTACAACTTGCTGCATACTTGATTGGACTGACTGAAATCCGTGTTTCCTGCTTAATACAACTGACAAAATGATGGGAAAAAAAAAATAGACAGGGAGGGAATGAGAGAAAGAGGTATGCTGCACGCATGACAAATAGTGTCTGCCAGGACAGCGTTCGCTTGGTGGTGTGAACGATGCAGGAGAGAGACAATTAGTCTGAAAAACATGCTGTGTAATGTTGAAAACAAGCTGAAAAGCAGTCAACAGAGAAGCTGCGGCTTGTCACAATGATGCTGGCAAGAATTTATAGTCAGTGTGCCTCGGAACAAGTGAGCATGTGTCACTCATTTTTTGAGAATAATCTCTCTGTAATGTTATAACTAGCGACAGTGGATGCATTCTCGATTTAAAGACTTAATTGACCTCGCTAAGAGTCCAAGTATCTCAAGAATGGAAGAAAGTTATCTACTTCATGCCGTCATGCAAAGTGACTATTGATTATGCTGTATGTCTTTGATAGCGGATTTCCTCTCATTCCAGGGAAAGAGAGATCATCCTTTAGCACTTAAGCGGATATGCATATTTAGCAGCTCTGGTCCTGCGGGGCTGTATAATGGTATGAAGTATGATGCTTTTTTGTTAGCTGCAGAGACTATGGTGTTGCGTGATAAAAGCCCATAAATGTATTTACATCCTGTTGGCATGCATGTAGAGCATGCAAGACATACAAAGCACATTCATCACAGCATGGATCGTTATTGCACTTCTAACACAGGGAAATCCTGCATGGACATCGGGCTGCTGAGAGGATTAATATAATAGCTGTTTTAGCAATGATTCTGGTTTGAATTGCAGCCACTTAGGCCTCAAATATGTTTGTATTTAACTCGAGTTGCAGGAGCGTAGAGTACTCTCGAGATGAGTGTCAAGATGGAACTTGGGTGGGAAATTGAAGTACTTCAAAATGAATATGTGAGCGGAATATTTCATCACCTCAGCTTCGTAGCACTATAAATCCAAGGTGAGCGAGTACAACGCACCTCTCTACCGCGGAATTTCATCACCGCGTTGGCTTGAGACGGACTTGACAGGTACCAGTCTGCGTCAGTGAATCGACTTTTTTCCAATAACATTTTATTTTCTCTGTGACCTGCTGATTCAAACAATGTTTTTGAATTCAAAATGAACTTTGAAACCAAAAATGCTTGCTTGGCGCTAGAAGGAGGATCTCTGAAACCTCTTCGGTGAGAGCTCTGTCCTTCAAATGAATTAACGTGAAAAAGCTAAGAAGCTTTCCTACTCGTGACTATGTCAGTCAGTCGAGTCAGACATGCTAAGTGAAAGAGAATACAAAATATGCATTGACATCCTGGCTCCTCCAAATCCCAGCCTGCTTCAGTTATCGTGAAGCTAGGTCTTTGTTTGCAGACAGCTAGATGACACACTGTTCTTGAGAGTGAGGTTGGCAGCAGGTCTCAGATTAGAAGATAGATGTGCACATCGTGTTGAATAAGGGAAGAATTCCAATAACAAGAGCCGTTCCTCAAACATAACAGCCTCCGCCACGATAAAACCCGTAATTTATATAAAGTTTAGAATTTATTTTGCTGTTCACAATGAAAGATTGATTTTGTGAGGTTTGGGTTTTTGTGGAGTGGTGAACATGCTTTAAGCGCTAATGGTCAACATCTAAACTCACTAGAAACTTTTACTAGTGCCCTGTTGCTACACACATACAGTCATTATCTCACTGCAAAAATCCAAGAAAACTTTTCACGTTGGACTGTCCATATTATTTAAGAAATAGTTCATCCTGAAATGAAAATCGCTTACTCACCTTCATAACAAACCTATATGACTTAGCTTAGCTTCTTATTTACTCTTCCGTAGAGCACAAAATTAGATGTTTTGCAGAACGTCCTCTCTGCTCTTTTCCTTACAAAGTAGTACATGGGACATAGATTGGCAAGCTCCAAAGATGACAGAAATATCAAATATCATATGACAAACGTGTCAAAGTATATCAAGTGTTACACTAATATAGTTTTTTAGTGCAATTTATAGTTTATCATTTATTCCCATCTGCCATAGCTTTAATGTCTCATTCCAGGGATATTATACTTTTACATTTTTAATTTAGTTTCTGTCAGTATTTATAAGTAATTCTAAAGTGTTATTGCTACCGTATCTAGTTGCATTTTCATTTTTAATGCTGGTGGGTTGTGGAGGGTTTCAGGTTTTATAATATACCATTAAAATAACATTTTTGTAGTCATGAAAATGTATGTGCTGGATATGTCCTCCGTCATTGTTGGTCCTCTGAGTCATGTTCCTAGTTGTCCAGGTCTGTGTCTTTTCCTACGATGAGAGTGCAGGCTTTTCAAGGCTGGACAAACTAGTGTTTGTTGTTTGTTTGCCCAGAGCAGCAGCATCTGTTTGTCTTGGGGAACAGAAAGCTTTATAACTTTCGCACCATTTGGACTGGTGGGTTTATGGCCCAACAGAGCCATATTGATGGTGCGTTCAAAGCTTTTTAAAGTTAAGCACACATACAGACACCTGCAGTCTCTATATGTATTTTATGAGACAGTGAGGGGATAAAGTATATTCCTTGTTTATTGTGCCATTTGTGTATATACATATGCATGCCAGGGAATACTGTTTCCATGTAAATGGTCTGCAACAATGCTTAGGTAGGTGGTACGTAACATCCACATGGATGGCAGGTCCCAAGGTTTCACAGAGGAACATTGCCCAAAGCATCACACTGCTCCGCCATGAGGTAAGCAACGCACACTCACCCGGCCATCCCTGTGATGTAAAAGAAAACGTGATTCATCAGACCAAGCCACTTTCTTCCATTGATCCATGGTCCAGTTCTGATGCTCACTGTTGGCACTTTCGGTGGTGGACAGGGTCAGCATGGGCACCCTGACTGGTCTGCGGCTGTGCAGCCTCATACGCAACAAAATGCGATGCACTGTGTATTCTGACACCTTTCTATCAGAACCAGCATTAACTACTTGAGCAATTTGAGCTACAGCTCGTCTGTTGGATCGGATCACACGGGCCAGCCTTCACTCCCAATATTCACCAGTGAGCCTTGGCCGCCCATGACCCTATCGCCGGTTCACCACCGTTCCTTCCTTGGACCACTTTTTGATAGATACTGACCACTGTGGACCGGGAACACCCCACAAGAGCTGCAGTTTTGGAGATGCTCTGATCCAGTCCTCTAGCCATCACTAGTGCACTCCATCTCCATCTTCTACATTCGTCTCTTCGATCCTAATTTCAATCCATAATTAAAAAGCCTGTAGTCCTCGTAAGTATTCTGTTGAGCTGCCAGAAATCTGTGGAGCAGAGCGGCACAAATTAGCCAAGGGTTTGGAATAGCCCCCCCTCCCCCTGCTCCAATTCCCTTTTTTTCTCATCCTCTACTGTGAGAAAGTGAGTTGTGGTGGCAGGTGTCAGCTGAGAGAGCTGGCTGCTGATTGGCAGAGATGTTCTGATTGATTTTGAGTCATTTAGCCCAATGCCAGATGTAAAATTCAAGATAAATGTCAAAAGCACTTAGCTGCTGCTTCAGTGAAACTGGCGTCGCTACACTCTTTCTCACTAAATATTCTGTTTGTTTCAGAAAAATGTCAAGTTGCCCAAGTTAGATCCATTGCCTATGTCTCTATATATTGATATAGGCAATTATTTTCCCCCATCATCACTGATTTGTGAAAATCATATCCATGTCATTGAATACATACACAAAAGCTCTCAAACTGTTTTTTAATTAGTTTAAAAATGGCATAAAGCAATTTTCTCTCTTAGTGACATGTAATTTCAGTCAGTTCCATCTTCCTGTGTGAAACTTTAAACTGTAAGCATTCCAGTTTAATCTTCTACAGCGCATCTGTCGGCTTTTAAGGCTCACTACTGATTCTCTTCAGCGGTACATTTTTCCCACAGTTCCGCTGCATTATTCACTGTCAAGTTTCTCTTTGAGACACTGCGATGGAAGACCCGACTCTCTTCTTCACCGTGGGGGGACAGACTGTGCTTTGTGAAATCAACGGGGGGTTTAGTCGAAAGCAAAGACAATGTGAATTTATCATGACTGTTTACAGCTGTTTTTTTTTATTAGTTTACTAAAACCACTCGTGTAAGGAGCCATGGGAGACAGATCAAGTTGTCTAGGCTGGAACGTGGAGAACAGTCACAGTTTTCATCTTGACGGAGATGACAGGATGTTGTGGTGCTCATTAATTCTACAATAATTGCCCAAAGAGGCTTCAGGCAACCCTCTGAAGAGCAGCAATTTGGATCCATCATTTTTGGCTTTGCTCTCTGTAGGTTTGGGCTGGCTTGGAGGGCTTCAGTCCATTATATTTTAAATAGAAAGTTTGAAGTTACGATCTATTCTGATTGGCCTCCTGGGAGTTTAACCTTATGGGAACCTTCTTGAAAGGTTTTGATTAGTTCTTGATTTAGAAAACAGCAAATTTTGACCCATTCATATATAGTTTAACATTCTAATAACTACTTACATTTGTGTTTATGCATTTGGCAGACGCTTTTATCTAAAGTGACTTACCTTGAATTGAAGGTATTAGTCCGATTTTCAGGGAATCGAACCCATGATCTTAGTAGTGCTATGCTATGCTGTGTGAGTGAGTGAGTGAGTGAGTGAGTGAGTGAGTGAGTGAGTGAGTGAGTGAGTGAGTGAGTGAGTGAGTGAGTGAGTGAGTGAGTGAGTGAGTGAGTGAGTGAGTGAGTGAGTGAGTGAGTGAGTGAGTGAGTGAGTGAGTGAGTGAGTGAGTGAGTGAGTGAGTGAGTGAGTGAGTGAGTGAGTGAGTGAGTGAGTGAGTAAACAAGCTGGAAAACTCCACAAACACTGCTACATATTCAAACGAATAAGCTAATGCAACATTTTGGCAACTTAATTTGTCCAATTTAATGGTGCACGAACATTTTTATCATCTTTTATTTATAATCTGTTCATATTGTCTAATTTTAACACTCTACTAAATTAAACATTTCTTGTATGCTACAAAATATTAACAGACATTTTTTATGTAAAAACATTTATTTAAACTTGTAATGATGTCATGTTGTAAAACAAGCAGTAATATAGATTTATTATTCATATGATTTAATATTTTTTCTTTTTTTTTGAAAAAGGCTCACTTTCATTTTGTAAAAACTTTTCATCAGTTCAATTAAGCTCATTGAACTTTAATTTCTGTGTGCAAGACCCCTGTGTTTGACTCTAGAAATTTGTGGGAAGCTTTGCTATTGTTGAAGATAAATGGCTGACAGTTGTTTATATCTCATCCTCTCAATCTAAATATGTTTTGTCTATCTGCTCAGATGAGAGATTTGATTATTTAGACTTGGCTTCTTATTAGTATCCATTCCTGACTTATCCTCTAAGATGGATGGCAGTGGCTTAACAAATGAAAGGCAGAGATTGATCGTTCTCTAAGGACGGTTTCATCAGATCACATGCTCCATGTGAGCTTTCGTGGTATCATAGACATGTTTGAATCTCCCAAATCTCTTAAATTGATGTCACATCAAGTTAATTCAATATCACTGGGACATTACAAGACTTGTTTTTTTTCAGTACAAACAGCATACTTACACCCATTAATGTGATTTAAAGCTATATTACCTGATGCAAGGGACTCTCTGCAGTCTATTCCAGCAATAAAGGGCCAGCGGTCATTTGAGCAGGATGGGGCTGCTCAGTAATGGGGTATCATTTCCCTCTTGGTGCTGAGTGCATACCAGCCTTTATGTCTTCATTACAATAGACGGTTTTATTTTAGTGTAAAATCAATGACAGCTAACTGGCTTCTTAAAGAGAGGCCCGCAACCCCTGGGGCGGTGAAACTCTCTTAGTTTTTCTAAAACTCTCTCTATTTCTCTATCTCACCTTCTTTATTTCTTTTTATCACTCTTGCATGAATAAGGTTATTAATGCACCACACCGGAGAAAATAAACACATTTGTTTAAAGCGTAAGAGTGCGTAATGTGTTGAATCAGTATGTGTTTGATTTTTTTTTTTTTTTTGCTGCTGCTAAGTCTTGGTTTCTGTAATCTTCATCAGCATGCCATTCATGGACTCTTAAACTATTTTAAAGCCACCAGCTACTTCAAAATGTTCCGGGTTCAGTACAAGTTAAGCTCTATCAAGAGCCTCTGTGACTAATGTAAGTTGACTTGTCCTGCAGTGTGATATGCTCCAATTTTAAATTGCATTTTGAAAATTATTTTATTATTTTATTATTACACAATTTTATTATCTTATTTTTATATTCTTTATTAGTATTTTAACGTATATATATATATAATTATTTGTTATTACTCATGGAGCTTTTATGACCTCATATATTACATGAAACATTTGTGCTTTCGAAAAATCAGCTGTCAAACCATAGGATTATTTCAGTTGAACTAATGAATGAAAAAGATGTTATGAATTCAAATTCTTTGATAAACAACAGCATGTCAAATTAGGTATAGATAAAGTTTAACTTGTTTTGAGCATTGCTTTAATGTCCTCCAAAAGCGCACATGTGCACCATTTTGAGTTACTCCAGGGCTTCTTTGTCCTAATAAATCGTGAAGCCGAGTGGGTCAGGGTGATATAACCTCTCATTAAGGCTGGTTTGCTGGACACACACTCTTTGACCCCCTTCTGAGGCAGAGCATGAAAAGGTTAATCACTCTCTCTCAGAGGACGCGTACATAGACGACCCGAATTCGGGAGACCGCGTGAGTCACGTCCATCATTGGGCTGCAATAAGATTGCAGCTGCATGACTGCGTGTGAGTGAGCAGGTTTCTGCTGCAGTTGATAAAGTGGTCAGAGTGATGGATAAGTTTCTTGCTCAGCTCCTCAGCTTTCCTGAAGAACCAATTCCATAGTTTCAATTACACTGACCTTGAGTTTAAGCCACGTGCCTCTCTGCAAACCCCATTTATCCAGTCGAATTGAGTCGTCTCTTAAAGCTCCAATCCTTGTGTTCACTGACATAAAGTCCAAGACGCTGTCCTCCTAAACTTTTAGAACTATGTACTTCACCTTTTTTAAATTACACACTCGCTGTTCTGTTTATCCTGTGAGAAATGCGAGGTGAAAGGCAGTGTTTTTAACCATCCAGTGTTTATTCCTCAGGGGCCCTGCTTAAGGCACACCAAGTTAAGGCATTGTGAGACAGGCTTGCCATGATAAATGTCCTTTCGGAGACACTTTGTTTACTGAGGAGTCTGCAAACTGCCATGTCGCCTTTCAACTCCAGCAGCAGCTTAGCGTTAGAGTTGTGCCGCTATAAATATAGCTGTGCTTTTTAAAACAAACACTTGCCATATAGAGCGTCAAACGTGCACATCCACTCGAAGCTTGAAGCGCATTGATATACTTAGTCATATTTTGCATGTTGCTTCTAATCCAGTGAAGCGCATCTGTTGAAAATTTTGCTTTGACAGTGAGATGCAAGGCTTCTCCCACACATATTCAGTAGTCTAAGATGCAGTGAAATACCAGTGCGAAAGCAGTGTGGAAGCGGTGTCTGAGCCTCCAGCTATAGAATTGTGACTGACGCCTCCATCTCCATACAGCAATGTACATATCGCTCATTCTTGTGGAAATTATAATATTCAGTATGCTCATGAATATGCCATATACAATATATTTTCTATGTGAAAAAGAAAGGCATATAATCTACATGTACATACTAAATACACAACCCTCTAAAGTTTGAGTAAATCACTCGCATATGCAACTAAATTTTCATGCTGGGCGACTAAATAATGTCTAACATTAGCCATTGGCTAATCAATTGTTAGATTTCACTTGCCTTCACTTTCAACTTTAGCACATATATATTTTCACTCTCCAAACACTCGGACAGAGTGCTTGAGATTTTCGTAAAATGCTCTTCAATAAATTTCAGTACATCTCAATGGGTGCGCAGCAGTGTATTTGACACGCCGTAAACTCTAGTGTGAAAACGCCCGTTGAGAGCGTTCAGTGTCTCAGACAAGCAAAGAGCAAGAGAGAACAAGAGTTTTACATTCCACGCAGAATTGACGCTACATGTAAATGATTTTCTTTGTTGCATTGTCTTGTCAAAATAACAGAATTCATTTTGAATTATTCAGCCTTTAAGGACAAGCAGAATCCACTGCCGGTTTCTCTGGTAGTGGACGGAACTAATGTGCGAATGGCAATCTCATTGGCTAGAGCTCACCTATTTTGTCCCTGTTTTGACTTCCTCAAATCAGTTTGAGCGAACACAGACAACGTGATTAAAGGATTAGTTCACTTCAGAATTAAAATTTCCTGATAATTTACTCACCCCCCATGTCATTCAAGATGTTTGTCTTTCTTTCTTCGGTCAAAAATAAATTAAAGTTTTTGAGGAAAACATTCCAGGATTTTTCTCCATATAGTAGACCTCAACAGTTACCAATGGTTTGAAGGTCCAAATTGAAGTTTAAATGCAGCTTCAAAGGGCTCTAGCCAAGGAATAAGGGTCTTATCTAGCAAACAAAATAACTTTAGCTGTTTGAAGCAGATCAGGAGGTTAAGAGAATCTACATTTTCTTGACATTATGTGATCATGAATATTGCTCTGAATGCAGTAGTCTGAGAGTCGGTGTTTGAAGTATTTTTGTCAAGAGTTCAGGTAATTTTCCCTTAATATCTTGTTAAAACGAAGTGAAATGCACAGTTGAAGATGTTCTCTCCCTGTCTTTCTTTTTGTTTTGTTTTCTTGCCCCGGTAACCTCTTTGTGCTACCAGCCACATCAGCAGTGCTTCCTTTCCACTTAATTTCAACGCAAGATATTTGACATCTTTAAAATGCACAGTCATTGATTTTCTGATGTCTTCCTCTGTGTTTTTTTTTTAAAGAGAGCTTAAAAATACTACAAACAGAAGAGCTAAGAAAGGATTCTTGGAGCGCTGAGCTCAGTTGGGTGTTAAATTATTAAGTCTGTCCAGTGAGTTTGTATAAAACAAGATAGAACTGAAGGCCAGAATCTCCCAGTCTCTTTTTCTCTCATCTTTTTTTTTTCATCTAAGACTCATTTGAGAAGAACAAAGCCTCCATTTATGTCCCCCGTTGAGGCACATACTGCTAATGCACCATTATGAGGCACTCACCTTACCCCACTCACGTCCTTTCCCTGGGCTTTCAGGACATTGCCATAGCGCAAAGGACACTTTTTTTACTGTCTTTCCCTCCACACTGCACCCCGACCCCTGTCTTTTTTCCCGCCTCTAATGTGTTCTCTCACATTCTGCCCCTGTGTTTCACCTCTGCTTCTTTCTTGATTTTTTGATGTGGTGGCACAGGTTCCCATTTCAATCACTAGAGAGGTTTTACAAATAAGGTAAATGAGTTAAAATTGCACACAGCCTGAAGCATGGTCGGATGGGCCGCTAAGCAGCATGGTCGATGTTTCCAGGCGTGCTCTGACTCCATAAGCGTTTCAGGATGTTTTAAGCGGTGCTGAGGCTGTAGGACCATGCCAATGCTAATGACCTTCAGTCACTGTTGCACATATAAATTCTGCATGATGGATGGACACGAAATGGCTTAGTGATTTGAAAAACGGTGTTGTTAAATGTAGATTAGTTTGTTAGCTTAACCCTCAATTGTGCATTCCGATACAGAAACATAGTGCTCCGGCAAACTTCTAGTGATAAATTTGCTCATATTTCAAATGCAAATGAGCTTTGTGGTATATTGTTGGAACATAATGTAACAAGTGAAAAAGAATATTTAACTGGATGTTGTAAATTGTGTTGTAAAGCAACCTTGAGCCTAGAAAGCTGCTATATAAATTAAAAACATTATTATTTATTATAGTCCTTTTAATTAATTTTATTTTATTTATATCCTAAGAAATATACTATATATTTGTATTATATATATATATATTATAACACATTAAATTGATCAAAAGTGACAGACATGTTAAAAATTTCAATTTCTTTATATTCACAAAGAATCATGAAAAAAAAGAGAAAAATTTAAGCAGAACAACTTTTTAACATTGATGATAAATGCACGTTTTATTACAAATACAATAATGTTTCATAAACACCAAATCAGCATACTGATAATGATGGGTAATGATGCTGAAAATTCAGCTCTGCCATTACAGGAATAAATTATATTTTTCAAACATATTAAAATAGAGAACAGTTATTTTAAATTGTAATACTATTTCACAATATTACTGTTTTTAACTGTGTTTTTTGTTCAGATAAATGCAGCGTTGGTGAACTTAAAAGACTTATTTTAAAAACATTTTTAAAAAATCTTATCGACCCCAAACTTGTAATTAGTAGTGTGTAATAAAAAATAAAAATAATAAATAAGGTAAATAGAATTATTTTTAAAGGGCTGTTCTGATACAATCACATAATATATCTTGATTCTTTGCATTAAGGACTTGTACGGTCTATTATTTTCATTTTTTTTTTTTGTTTCACATATATCTTGCAGCGTAGTCTGGACAAAAGTGATGCAAAGTGCACAAGAGAGATTGAAACTAACAACACAGATTTGCTCTCATTTTTGCCCAATTATGATATCATGATCCATCTCTTTGTATTGAATTGAATTATAACATGTATCATGATGTGGATTGATATCCTCACAATCTCACTTTCATTTGCATCAAAATAAATGAATCTATTGTAAAGGTTTATAGAGGACCATGACATGGACATTGATGCATTTCGTTCTCCATGTAACATTAGCGCAGAGCCGTTTCTCACCACCCAGGGCATTAAAAATGGCCCTCACCCTCAGGCTAAAGTGCTCCCTCACCAAACAGAGCATCAACATCCACTTTTAACCTGCCAAGTGTGAGATACACACAGACTCTGTCTCTCATAGTGTTCTTTATCTCACCCGTGGTGGGAAAGGTTCTCGCCAGAAGAGCATGCTGATAATTTCAACCACCATGACTGATGGAATTTGTCTTAGTTTCGTACCTAAATCCTTTCCTGTCCTCAAGTTTGCTGCTTAAATCTGAAAAACATTGTCAGGCAGTTCAGTTAACCACCCCGTTTATGCTTGAAAGCAAATGAGAGTGTGTGTAAAAGCGATTAATTATTTACTTCATCTAAAAAAATCAAGGATGTAACTGTCAGGTTTGCTTTCATCTCTGTTGCGCCGCTGGTCTGTTGTCGAACATGCCAACACTTCAGCGACAAACGCGTTCACACTGGGAAGAACCTCTTGATGCTTTTTGATTTGCGTGTGGCGCCTGCCAATTTATCAGTGCTAAGCGCGATTCCTTATTCACGAGGAGATTGCTTTGAATATTTCAATAACAGCGGAGGAAATGTCAGCCGTTCCTTCCTCCTCATCTCTGCAGGCATCACTTTGTGCCCTTATCTCAGATTGATGGGGAAAACAGACTCTCCTCTCAGCGTTGTCAATCAGAAGCCCCTATAAACACTACAAATACGCCACTGCAGTCACACAGCTGGACAAATGTCAATGGACAGTCTGTGTCTCATCAAAATGATGGTGTGGCCCTCAAGGGACAAAGTTTGCATAGTGTGTGTGCCCCCTAGAGGAATCTATCGGCATTGAAATTTGTTGCGAATTGCAGTTTCAAAATCCACTGTACTATTCTGCGGATTCTTTTTTCCATTGGACCTGTTTAGACTTCATGAAATGCTTCGGACTCAAACTTTCTTTTATGTCTGGATGGGATGGAAAGCTACATTTCAGTTAGATTTTGTGGTGCATAATGAATGTTGTTTGTTCAGAACAATCTCTGAATCGATGTTCCAGAATGCATCAATATCTCATAATCTGCTGTTTCTCTCTGCAGTTGTGTGGCTGTGGGCTGCTGGGAGTTGGAATCTGGCTGTCTGTGTCTCAAGGCAGCTTCGCCACCTTCTCCCCCTCCTTCCCCTCCCTCTCTGCTGCCAACATGGTCATCGCCATAGGCGCCATCGTCATGGTGACGGGCTTCCTCGGTTGCCTGGGCGCCATTAAGGAAAACAAGTGCCTGCTTCTGAGCGTGAGTTATGTCACACCTACACAATGTTACATTCTCGAAGTGTAAAATCACTCTACTATACATGTTGGAAGTAGAAAAAGTGTTATGTATTTAAGGTATTCTCAATGGTTTTAAAATATTATACTTTATAATCGGTTGTGTGCTCTTGTGAATAATTTTAACCACAATATATGTATTATAATATCACTTTATTGTTGTAGTGTGTGATGCATAAGAAATTGCATTGAAGCACATTAAGTAGATATGAAGTATGAATAAAATGTAAAAAAAATTCTTTTATTTTCTGCCATATAGAAATATTTTTGCAAAATGCACACTAAACTGTATAATCGAAAGTTTTCCCAGTCAATTTACAATTTCCTAGCTAATTCATGTCTCTTGTGTTGGTCTGCAGTCTCTTTCTTCTCACATAAAACAATAATTTCAGCCAAATCAACATTTCATGTCTTCATATTTATTTATTCAGTGAGTAGCCGTGTAAAGTGGGATAATGTACAGGCGACCTGTCATCTAAAAATAAGCCCTGTCAGGATGTGAAGTGGACTATATTATTTCTTATGAATACTTTTTACAATGCATTATACTTAGGCTTAAAGTAAACTGTTACGAGACAGGTTTGTTAATTATCTTCATTGCCAAATAAATCTCCTCGTAGCACCGAAGGCTTTTGGTTCTGAACTAGAGTTAAACCACATGCCTCTTTATTTTCCCCACTTCACTGCCTTTGTTCTTTAATTTTTTTGTTTTTTTGACTTTACTCTCATTCTCATTTTGTCTCTTCCCAGCACCACCAATCATTCTGCTAATGGTCTTACACAGTCTAATTGAAAAAGTTTATCGCTCGCTGTGTTTTTCTGTCATTTACAGCAGTGTTTCCCAACCCTGTGTCTGGAAGCACACCAGCACTACACATTTTCGAACTCTTCCTAATCAAACACACCTGATTCAGCTCATCAGCTCGTTAATAGAGACTTCAAGACCAGAAATATATGGGTCAGATAAAGGAGACATCCAAAATGTTGGTTGCACTGTTAGTGTCCCTCTAGGAACAGGGTTTTACAGGAATAAATAATGTATCCATCCATATTTTGGGACATTGAATACTGTTTCCAACATTAAAATCCAGAGAAATTCACAATTTTAACCAGTGTAATGTCCCTCCTCATTGCATCACCTGTCAATGGTGTCATGTCTGCGTTATCCTCGGTTTCTAACTTTACTGTCGTAGAAACCATGGAAACACAGTCTCATAAAAAAAATGCTGAAGTAGTAGTTGTAGAGTCTAGCACACCACTCCAGGGTTTAAGAATGTACAATGTGAAACGTCAGCTTATGAATACCCAGGATTAATTCTTAACCCTGGGTAAATTATGAGCAGAGTAAAACATGAAGCGTGATAACCCAGGATTCCATTTACCCAGGGTTTAGACTGACCCAGGGTTAACTATTTCAAGTTTGAAAAGACCTTATGTGTTATACATGAATAGTCGACAGCCTTTTTGCAAATGCTGTGGGTACGTTCAAATGTACTTTAAGCTTTAAACACGTAAAACTGCGCTACGTTGCCTACCATTTAATTCAACAAATAAAGGGACATGTATGTGTAGTAATTTAATGAAATAAAATCATGTGATCAAATGTAACAGTTATAAAACTTTATTTCATTACCTCATCCACAAACATGATTTGTGATTCGGATTGATTTTCATCAGCAGTGGAGGTGAAGATGACCATTATACCACATTCGCAGCGTCTTCAAGCTATACATTTGTTGTGGTTTTGTATATGCGACCATCCATTGGTAAAAATCACATACTGTGCCTTTAACTGTAATTTAAAAAATTTACATTTCATTCAGTTCAAGTTAAGGAAGAGATGCTTAGAGAATTCATAGCTTAGTCAAACCTAGAATCATCATCACCATTCCCCTTTATCATTACTTTTTTAATGTCAATCTCCAGTTCCAACGTTTCCCTAAATGCCTATTAGATAGGACTGGTGTAATTTCGAATGGCCTGACCTTTAGATTTTGCTATCTGTGCTGTGTACATACGCTGTGCCCTGAGCTCTGAGGGAGACTGAGACATCAGAGAAGGATTTCCATGTTTTTGGTTTTGAGATTTAAGCAGCCGGCCCCATGTTCCTGGATGTGGTGTAGCGCTCTCTTCCCCCAGAGGTCTAGGAAGGAAGAACCTTCAAAGCTTTTGCAGTCTTCACATCCATTCCTTCAACTTTGCCCTATTTACGTATACCCCATATGGCCTGGACCAGCGAGTAAAGTCGTGGTAGAACAGACATATACACAGATTGTCATTCAGCGGTTGGCGAGGCCACACGAAGACAACACAATTGCTCTCGTCATCCTCTAATGGAGGAAGGAAACTTATTTTGTAGACCTGTCAATGTCGAGGTTCAATAAACAAGTGTCTTAAAGGCTTTCAGATGGCCCAAATCTGCGTTTCAGATGGACTTTGACAGGAACGGTCATCAAGAGATGACTGGAAAGTGTATCAAGCACTCAGCGAAATAATGTTTACTGGCTGACAAGCACATGCTGTATGAAAGGCTGTGTAAATATTTAGCTGAAGAAGTGAAATAGAATGAGAGGGAGAGAGCGAGTATAGAAAGCCAAGATGATTCATTCAGACAGGTCTTTCCCTGTGCGTCTCTCTCTGAATCGTATCACTCACTTCCTATTTTTGTGTATTTTCTTCCTGCAGTTCTTCATTGTCTTGCTGATTATTCTGCTGGCTGAGCTGATTTTGCTCATTCTTTTCTTCGTCTACTCTGATAAGGTAAGCCTGTTCACCAATTATATATTCTGCAAATGATTTTACAGTATTTCCTCACATATCTGCTCTGTAATTAGTGGCGATTTCTTAGGCTTTGATTTTGCATGGCAGACAAATCTGCCTTTTTGTCCTAAGCGAATGAGTAGCAGAACATGTTGGGTTGTGCTGAGTAGCCACACCAACCTGAAATCTTATTGGTCCAGAATCCCTTCCACTTAGATGCATATTTAACGTCAATTATTGATTCAGTAAATGTGTTTTCATTGTAGTTTATGCACATGTCTCTTACATAACAAAAAATGATCCACCTCGAGTGAGCGTATACAATTTTAATGTTTTTTAATGTAATTTGGTTGCTTCCGTCAAGCATTTTTGTGTAATATCCCCATAAAATTAGTGAAAAATACATGCATGGAAACTCATTATCAAGTAAAATGTTGCATACCTGTCCCATTTCCCAGCTAAATAAGGTCAGTGGGCTCTTTAAAGAACAGGTTTCTTGTCTTTGGTAGTGCAGGTTAAGAGTTTTCATCACCAAGCGAGCTCTCAAAGGTCAGAGGTGACCCTGCATAACAAGGCCTAATCCCGGCCAGTTGTCACCAAGTAATTGGCGCTGAGCTTTTTCTCGGTCAATCCTTCCACCTGCCGCGGTGGTCAGGCTCTTTCTCATGGCCTTCAGGGCACCACACAGGCACACAACTGGAAGCGATACTGTGCCAACTGGAATGTCTATAACAGGGCAATCTGACCTTTTGACACCGTGCAGATCCTGGCGGATTGCTACCCACCCAGAGCACGCAGAGGTCCTGTTTCCTCTTTGATGAAGTCACAAGTGTCACCAAACATATGCTTCAGATGGTGCACTGCACGGTCTCATTTTCAAGGACGCTTCCCAAAAGTGTGGCAGGATGCTAGGTGTTAAATCCCATCAAGGATTTCTGGGTGGTTCATTATTCACTCCGTTTGCCACGCTCTCTGTGGAAGCTAAAGTAATTCACTTACCCACAATCCATTTAGAGATTAGGATCTGCCTATCTCTAAGGTACGAGAACTGCCTGGTTGTCTTATCGGAGCGTGTAACTCACACTCAACCGTAGACCGCAAACCAAGGCCGCGTTTTGGTGGCAAAATGAACGCCACTTTTTTTTTTTCAAGCATAAGACTTCTTTCTCTGCCTACTTCTGTCTGTATATAAGTTTGTTCTGCAAGGACACATCTTTTCTATCTCTATATTGTGTGCAGAAAATTGTACCTTCATATGAAGAAAGTTAAACTGAAAGCAATGTACCCAACATGTATTAGTCTTTAAAGACCTCTCTGAGACCCCTAGCCATGTATTGATGTTGTTCGCACTACCGATATAAGATACTACTATGACCTTTAACACACCGTGATGAAGGAGATACTTCAGAGAGAAGAGAGGGGAGATGAGATATAGAGACGTGTATCAACTGCACAGGGCTGTGAGCACGTCTCTTTCATTTCTCCACCACATGAACTGGGCAGCAGGAGTACTACCGTCACTCAAAACCTGCAACTCTGTTCGCACAGAATGGCGCGAGCGATCAGAGGAATGTTTAATTGACTCCATTGTTTGATCTCCAAATCACAAGGCAGTCATTATCACATCTAAGCAAAAAAGTCATGCTGGCAATTTATGAAAGCATGCTTACTCTGTACAAACCACAAATTTAAAGTCAAACATTTTGCTCAGGTAGTTTTATGCAAGGAATTATAGAGCTAGAAAATGTGGAGATAGATTTTAGATGTGAAATTTAAGAAAATGTCATATGGAATAACTTGAAGCTGTAATTTTATAATTGAAATATATAATATTTTATTATTTAATATAATTTTATATATATATATATATATATATATATATATATATATATATATATATATATATATATATATATATATATGTATATAAATAAATCTGAGATTAGGGCCGCAACCACCATAGGCATTTAGTGGGACAATAATTATAAATATTTAATATTTCTTAATGCTGCTCCATTACGCCCTAAATTTCTCTATGTTGAATTGAAAATATGCTGTCATTTAAATGTGATGAGACTTTTTTTCACATATTAGACATATAAACAAGAGTAAATGTGTGTATATTTTTAAATAAAATATTATTTGCAAAGAGTTTAAATGGACTACCTCACAACTATAGGCTATAATTAGACCTAGAGCTTCTTTTTCTTATGTCTTTTTATTCCCTTAAATCCCTCTCATCCTATATTTAATTTATTTAAATAAAACTATCAACCCCTCAAAAAAAATAAAATGGTCGCCAGAAGTTTATATAAAAAAAACAAAAAACAAATAAATGCTGTTCTTTTGACCTTTATATTCAGAGAATCCCAAAAGAAAATCATTTCCACGTACTGTAAATATATATATATATATATATATATATATATGTGTGTGTGTGTGTGTGTGTATGCATAAATATAAAAAAAAATACTTTATTAAATGTAAAATTTACAAAATTTCAATTTATCTGTAATTTTTCTAGCTTCATAATTTGCGAGCTGTAAAGTTTCAGTAGTGATGTTTTTTGCCATCCTCGATCTTTAACTCAGCAAGATGCTTCCCCCCTGCAGGTATGTTGGTGAAACAAAGCTATAGTAGGTCTTCACCTCACTGAGCGTACATGAACGCTGTGGATTAAAGCACACACGTGGGCCCTCCAATGACCCACCATCTGACTGCAGCAGATGGCGAAGGCTAGGCACCAGATTAGAGCATCCTTCTTTACACTCATGACCTCATTCCAGAGCGTGTGGCGCAGGACAGCGGCCAAATGAAGCCATATTAGCTGGTTTGAAAAGGGGGAAGCACAGTAGCGTGATTTTTCGGATAGGCTTACAGAGACAGATGAAGAGCATTACTGCGCACTTTCGCCTCCTCAGCTGTGGTTACGGTTTAATCCATAGATGACTAACAATTTTTAGCCTCTAATGTTGTGCCATTACATGAGTAAACCCGACACAATTAGGGATGCTCTAAAAATGAATAGCAACCCACATGTGCAGGGGATGGGTTGAGTGTTTTTGACAGGACGTAAAACTCCAGATACCTTTTTAAAGGTCCCCAAACTAGTATCATATCAAAACACTGGTCTTCATTGTGTTTCTTGTTATTTTTAAGATGATTCTGGGAGTGTAAAGCTTGTGATCTTCATGTGGTAGCATTATTGTGGTTGCTAGTTTACTTGGTGATGTTCGCTCTGAATTATACCAATTTACTTGCGTTAAACAAATCAACAAAGAATGTGCCAGTGTTAAAATGATTTGCATCAGGCTTCACTATATAAACAGTCATTTTCCACTTCACGAGCTTAAAGTAGCAAATGTGTCTTTTAAAGTGCCTGATCAGGTGGGGCGG
Source organism: Zacco platypus (assembly GCA_038088235.1). Lineage (NCBI taxonomy): Eukaryota > Metazoa > Chordata > Actinopteri > Cypriniformes > Xenocyprididae > Zacco > Zacco platypus. Next base: position 20,175,337 of record CM076075.1, on the reverse strand, counting down.
TCAGCCAGAATTTCTAAGGACTCCAGGCCAGGTTTCAAAGCACCTGATGGCGTGACAGTAGGTCCCATGCTGCGTGTATCTTGCCAGCTCACAGCATGGCCAGACTTTACCTTGCTGATAAAGAGTCTGGCCCATCATCTGGGCTGGAAATTACCATCCTATGACAGACACTTACCATCCCATGACAGGCACTTAGATCGGGAAGCTCTTATTTGTGTTAATGGAACATTATTTCCAAAGTGCAAATGGTTGTTAATGGAATAGTTCATCGTAGAATGAAAATTCAGTTACTATTATCTAGTGCTGGGCACCGGGATGAACCAGTATACTACTTTAAATTCCATGTACAATAAGTATCTTTCAAATACCGCCATACCAGTGCGTAGCTGAAACAATTGCTGCATCTATTCAATGGCCACGAAAAGAGCTATGTAGAATGTATTGAGAGAAGACCTCTGTTAACTGCATACCCTTCGTACTAATGGTTATAACTTTATAATACAAAAATAAAGAAGCCACACAACTAACTCTCTTTAAGATGGCAAATGTCATGAGAGCCCTATGATTTATGTGATGGAGAAAATGCAGAATCCAGTCTCAAATGGAATTTCATGTATAAAACTGAATGTCACAGAATTTTTGGATGAATAAATCAAAAGACAGGGCTGTGCAATGAATCAAATCGTGATATGGACTAGATTCTGAAGTCTGGATGTCCTACGTGTCTTTGTCATAAGATCTGCATTTAAATCACCTCCCTAGTTCAATAGTCAAGGCACTGATCAGGGAGTCTGCCATTTTAAGGCCTCAATCACAAAATCCTTCCAGTGGACTGAATTATTCGCTCCCTAAAAAGTCTCACAATGCACTGTGAGAACCAGGGAGCATCGATGCTCACTATGTTCCCTTAACAGAAATTCTGAAGCATGAAATAACCAACTGAATACACATCATGACACGTGAAAGATTCTTTAAAGAACAAACCGTTATTTAATGATATTTTAGCAGTAACATACATAGCTAGACATGTAATGAACATAATCTAATATTTATGATAAATTTATGGATGAATTTTGCAGGGATGTGTAACAATCAAAGTAGTGATGCTCGTGGCATTTTCAGCATCTGTTGTCTTACTATTTGTGGACATGAACACTTGAATGTCATCTGCAGACCTGCTGTGAGAGTTAACTTCACGATCATATCACCATTTCATTTTGATAAAACTATTGTCATATAATATACACACAAAATAAAAATTTGGTCTAACTTGAAGAAATTATGAAGAAATATACACCGATCAGGCATAACATGAATCAAGTTTTCTTTTGCATCACGTGGATGGCCGGGTGAGTGTGCGTCGCTTACCAGGGGAACACATGGCACCAGGATGCACTATGGGAAGTAGGCAAGCCAGCAGAGGCAGTGTTTTGGGCAATGTTCTGCTGGGAAACCTTGGGTCCTGCCATCCATGTGGATGTTACTTTGACACGTACCACCTACCTAAGCATTGTTGAAGACCATTTACACCCTTTCATGGAAACTGTATTCCCTGGGGGCTGTGGCCTCTTTCAGCAGAATAATGTACCCTGACACAAAGCCAAAATGCCATCGATTGAGGAGCACGAGTTTGAGGTGTTGCCTTGGCCTCCAAATTCTCCTGATCTCAATCCACACATGCTATATACCAAGTCATAAGACTTTTTGGTGAGGAGCACTGATGTTATTACTGATATAATCTTCACACACTCTAACTGCTACTACAAAAGATTCATTAAGTCAGTGAGAACCAACTTGGAAAGCCAAGCAAAGAATCACGCCAACCTATTGTATAATTTCAGATAACTTGGAATATAGTGTCATAAGAGTCATATGGACCAATTTTATGGTAACAATTTCCTTTTTTGGTTGAACTATCCCTTTTGGTTAGGATTTAAAGGTGTTTTTGCGTTCTGTAAATTTCTCGAAACTTTTTTGTTGGCATAGGAAGAGGTGATAGACAGTGAAGAATCTGCTGTCTGACCTCATCTTCCGCTATTTTTTAGTAAACAGCAGGCTTTCCTCAACACACACACATTGTGCTGACACTTCTCCACAAACCCAAGCCCCCAGGGCAACAATATGACAAACCTGTCCAAACCTATCCACACTCTGGAGACTCAAACACACACGAGACCAAAACAAAAGCACACAGTTTTCTCTCTGTATAACCATTCGCTCTGGTTTCCGTTCCCAGTTCACCCCAAGAATTGTTGGTGTAGAAGATAATGATGTCATCTATTAGCTACATCTGACCCTCTGGTCAAACCCTCCACATTCCCAAACAAACACTAACATCTTTACATTAACAAGTTGCCTGAGAACATAGAAAACCAACTAGAGGAATGATTACAAATCAAACACCAAGATCCGCTAGGTCATTCACACGATCCAGATGCTTGCTCTGGCTGAAATGGCTTTGGACTGTGCGTTCTGAGACTGTGTCCAACTAGACAGACGTTATTTAAACAGAACCCAAGGCCAGGTATACAAACTCCTAATGAGCTATGTATTAGCTACAAGCAGCCACAGGCCATGGGAAACATATGCTCCATTCACTTTTTGAGCACTAGTATAGTAATAGTGGATTTAAAGGCTCTTAGTAATGATATGAGATGCTAATTGAGACGTTGTAAGTTTCAAATCCTTGAGCTCGTTAATAATACAAATTTGGCCAGAGTTGTCTAGCAGATTATTAAATTTTTTGTCCCAAATCAGATAAAATATTGATAAACAATTGGACTGCAGTTCATCTGTCTAAATAGTTTTTGGTTCTTCCCGTTTAGTGTAGATTTAGATTGACAGTCTGATCGTACAGCAACCTTTCGTTTACACTGGCGCTCTTCTCATGAACTCAGTGTCTGAGAAAATTACTAATTAACTTTCTGCATAATATGATGCTTCTAACAGTATGTTGCATTAGCATAGCTCATCCCTTTGGGATTGCAAGATGGCGATTGGAGCCAGAATATGATCAGAGCACCACCTCACCAGTACTTTTCATTTCAGTGACTGGATATTTATCATTGTGGATGGCCCTTGTCTGCGAGGATTGGACAACATCCTTTTGTTGTCAAAAAAGAGAGTCCTTCACTCTTTGTGGGTTTTTAGATGAGAAGAAAGATTACTCGATTATTTGACAAGACTGCTACCTTTCAATGATGATGTGCTTTATAATAGCATGAAACCTTTCATGAAATACATTCTCAGACCTTTTGACTGATGAATTTACATGACTTTCAGTAACTTTTCCAGAGATTTGTGTACTTGATACATATTTGCTGTTCCCAGGCTACTGCTGAGGTATTTAGTGTGTCTTTCTGATCAAAAGTATAGTAATATTGTGAAATATTATTACAATTTAAAAGAACTTTAATGTAAAAATGTAATTTATTCCTTTGTAATTTAATATTTATAATTTTTTTCTTTGTAATTTATTATTTATTTTTGTAATTTATTCCATTGCTTAATTTTCAGCACCATTACTCCAGTCTTGAATGTCACATGGTCCTTCAGAAATCATTCTAATATGTTGAGCTGGTGAATGTATGCTGAATTCATGATAGTTTTTTTTTTTTCAGGATTCTTTGATGAATGGAAAGAACAACATTTTTTCGAAATATAAATCGTTTGTGAAGTTAAACGTCTTTTCAGTCACTTTTGATCATTTGAATGCGTCCTTGCTGAAGAAAGGTCATTTCTTTCCAAAAAAAATCTTACTGATCACAAACCTTTGAAGTATTTTAACTACAACTTTGTCTTTATTATGTGCCGTTTCATTGCTCTGTCAGAAAATTAAATAAAATAATAATTTTCTAGGAACCCTATTGCAGCTCATGGCATTAGGGAGGCTTAGTCGGACATGTAACATCCTTCCATTAGACATGCTATTTTGCAGTTTGAACTGGATGAACATAATTGTGTGACTTTTTCAGGCACAAGCTGATTAAGAATTTATTATAAGTCTAAGCCTTATTGTAATTGACCATGTGGAATATGGTAGTCTTGTGTGCTGGATAATTGGGACTCTTATCTTTAGGTATGAAAGAACAGCCATTACCAAACAGTTGTGATCATCATGTGTTCCAAACAGGATGCGAAAGGAGTGATGTCACCATGTTCTCTGATGGAGTTGAGTGTGCTTTGATGTATTCTTGTATAATGAGACTCCTCGGTCTCAAGATTTTCCATAGAGGAGAATGATGGTGCTTATTCACCTTTCGCTTTATTCTCCATTCTGAAACGTGGCTACTCAGACAGTGTTACCCACAAGGAAAAATCTCTGGCACTAATGAGTGTACACTCCAGTGAGAGACATATGCCTTCTACCAGCTTTTTAATATCGTGCCTTGACTTAGTGCTGTTGCTGCCGTTACGCATCATTTGCTGAATTTATTTCATCAGGGTATCACTGGAATGAAAGAAAGAAAAAAAAAAAAAAATTCACATGACAGGGTCTCCAGAGAACATTTTAATAAAATTTTTCTACATTTATTTGAAAGATTATCAGAATTAAAATTTCATACTCTTCATTAATTAATTTCCCTCAGCATTTAAAGATGTTTCACAGCATGAATATTTCAGTTTGCTTTATTATTACTGCTATTTTCTAAGGAAAGCATTACTATTACTTATCCTTCTACTCCACCCCACACCTTTACATGTAAATTATATTTATGCATTTAGCAGACACTTTTATCCAAAATGTGCTTTTCAAATTATTTATATATTTATTATTATTATTATTATTATTATTATTTATTTATTTAATTGTTTTAACCATGTGTGTTCCCTGAGACAATAATGATCTCTTAAGGGATAGTTCACCCAAAAATGAAAATTCTGTCATCATTTACTCACCCTCAAATTGTTCCTGACCTACAGTATATTTGTTTCTTCTGCTGAACATGAAAAAAAATATTTTGAAGAATATGGGGAACCAGTCGGTTGTGGCATTCTTCAGAATATCTTCTTTTGTGTTCAGCAGAACAAAGAAATTCATACAGGTTTGGAGGGCGAGTAAATGATGACAGAATTTTCATTTTTTGGTGAACTATCCCTTTAAATTGTGTGGCTTATTGGGTAGAGCTGTGATGTTACTGTTCTAATTGATTTAAAAATGATTTCTGCTTGGTAGATAATAAAATGGGCCAAAAAAATCCAATAGATGTGCATCAATGGAGGGTCTCAAATCAAATCTAGGATTACTTTGGAATCTACAAAATGATAGAATTTTTTTTTGGGGGGGGGATAGTAAGCAACCACGTAGAAATGGTCTGGCAACCACCCACAACATCCTAGCATCGTGCAGAGCCACCGGTCACATTTACTTCAGAAGTTCAGAGTCTTGAGCAGAACAGAGAGTGTTGTGATAATAAATACAACAGCAATATAAACTGTGACAATAAATCATGTTAAAGCTGTAAGTGCAGATATTATCTCTATATATCTTATTTATAGCGCTGTGTGAGAGACTATCTTTCACTGAAATATGCCTGAAATTCCAGAATATGGCGTTTTCTTTTTTTTTTCTCTTGGGTGAAACGATGTTAATCTGGCTTGTGTCTATATCAGGACCACCGCTCTGTCAAACTGTAATCACCCCGCACTTCCGTCGCTCTGGGCCAGAGTGCACTGAACCACTAATGTGAGATCGTACACCTCATTAAAACTGCCAGCGAAATATTTATCTACCACCGCCGAGGGGGAAATGATAGTGATTCCAGAGTGGCGTATATAAGTATGTTGTTCTCCAGTGTCAGTGATGGCATGCTTTTTTACGCTCTATTTACTATGCCATTCAATTAATGACGCTAATTACATTAATTTGACATATAGTCAAGAACTCGATGGAAGGTATTGACTAAATAGAGGCTCCTTATTAGGGTAGACAAGAAGATAATATTTCTCTTAGGACTTGCATATTGTTCCTTCATTATTTGCAGTCTGTTCCTCACATTGCTGATATTTATATATGTTTACATTTATTCATCCAAAGCATCCAAAGCACTTGAATGAATACACATTCAAGCTTTCAAGCTGGACATTTATTGAATTTATAATCTTTGTTTAATTACAAAAATTAGGAAAAATTAGACATAAAAGATACTATACATTATTCATGATTAATACAAATTGTGATAGCATACATTTGTGTGTGTGTGTATATATACGAGTGTGTGTGTGTGTATATATATATATATATATATATATATATATACTGTATAATTAATAAAAATGTATAATTAATCATATCATGTTCATTAATATAATATAATACTATAATAATACATATGAATGACTTCATACAATAATTATGATTAATACAATTATAACATTAACTATGATTCTAATATAATTAATGGCGGCATATTATTTTATTTATTTATTTTTTAACTGTCAAATCTATTTGGTAAATGAACAACTATAATTTAAGTAGCCTTGCTGTATTAAAATATTGGTGCTTTCAAGATGAGGCTTGTGTTTTGCTATAACTGAACTTTTCCTTCTGTCGTTCTGTTCTCAGGTCAGTGAGAACGCAAAGCAGGACCTGAAAGATGGTCTTGCGCTCTACAACACAGACAACAACATTGGGCTGAGAAACGCCTGGAATATCATCCAAGCTGAGGTATTATTTGTGAAATTATGATTATGTTAAGAATCTTGAAAATATTCTCTAATGTAAACAGCAATATCTGGAACTTAATCTAGCCTGGTTATTAATAAAATCTATTGTTGTCCCCCTTTACTGGCTGACAGTGGAAGTGTTGTGGAGTAACCGGGTACACAGATTGGCACGAGGCTCTGAAAGAAAAGGTGGTGCCTGACCGCTGCTGTCAAGAGCATTATCAGGAGTGTGGCCGCAACTCCACCAACATGTTCTGGACACGGGTGAGTGGACACCTGCACCATTGAAAAATGTTGCCATAATTCTTCAGACCTTTAGTTGCCTTGACATGTGAAGTGAACTATACTTATACTGCATTTCAAATGCATGACTTTCAATTTTAATCATCCTCATTTTGAATACATTTGAGTTTTTAATCTTATATTCATTAAAGAACATTTCTGAATCAAGACAGGATAAAAGAAAGACTGGAAGTAATTATTGAGAGGATTTCATTTTTTCTTTCTCTTTTCTGTTCTTGAAAAGAGTTATTATTAATAAATGAAAGGCTGTAAAAGCCATAGATTTAAGACATCTCTGTTGGTTGGAGCTCTAAGTGTGTCTGTAAAGTACTAGAGTGATGTATCTTTATGCATTTCTTCTCAATTTTGGACACTAGATGTGTTTGTCTTCCCCTATGGGAGTTGATCTAACTCACAAAAACTGATTTTAATGTTTAAATGAGATTGTAAAGGGGGCAATGGTTTCTTGAGGGAATATTTTTGTGCCATTGACAGAGTGTACATCAGAAGCTGATTTTACATGTCAAACTGCCACGCTTTCTTATTTCCAGCTTTTAATTACTACAGAGGTACTAATGGAATGTGTGCTGGAGACGAGACAATTCCAGTTAGTGAATTCCCACAAAAGAACATTTTGAATGTCACTATTTCCAGTCCATTGCCTTTAGGGAGCGAATTCGCACATTTGTAGTCAAGTTAGCCTAAAACCACAAGCTGTTTAATTGCTAAATTTATCTTCACCCACAGAAGTTAAACAGCTAGCCAACATAAATTGTTTTAAATTCATAGAGCAAGAGGAATTAGTGAAAAGAATTGTGACATGAGGCTGTTTGCACAGGAATCCAAGAGTTTTGCCATATTTGAAGGTATTATATTGTATTACCGCCACAGTTTTTTGGTTGTGCTGGAAATGGATTTCCTTTTCAGTTCCTTAGTATGACACGCAGCCCACAACACCGCCAACTCAAATCTGTTTTGTCTTTTTTCGCATAGCCACCCTACAGTATATCGCTGAATGTGCTTTTTTTTTTTAGTCTCTGCGCGGTGAAAATGCAGTCACAGCAGTCGCTCGCTCGCTCGCTCATGCATGCGCTCAAACGAATTCCACTGCTGCTGGAGTTCAGCTCATTTTCTCTGGATCAGAATTAACAACTAGCAAATTAGAGAGTGAAACATACACAATCTGTTTGTATTAGTGCTTTCGTGCAGAGGAAAAATCACATCTCATGACTTTTCCTGTCTTCCAGGGCTGCTACGAGAAAGTTGAAGAGTGGCTTGAAGATAATAAGCACCTTCTCGGAACCATCGGCATGTGTATCTTGGTAGTTCAGGTAAGATTGTGAGTGGTGGTGTGTTTTTCGCCATCACTCTGTGTGTCAAACGCAGTGGTGATAATGAGCGTGCCTGTCTCGTCTGGCTCTGCTGAAACGGTGAAGCACATGTATGGAGCACCACAGTCAGCACAGGAGAGAATAGGTGAATCGCTCATTAGGGTTTGCTGATACGTGAATATACAGAAAGTGAAAGCCTGTCGGTCCCACATGATGTCTTGCATTTTTTCGTTATAACCCAAGAAAGTACATAAGTATTTGATTGCCAATGCAGCCAGGTCTAATGTGTACATTTTGCAAAATTGCTGTGCATTAATGTCAGACTGAAGATTTTTCTTGGAACTAGGCCGAGACATATTAAGTATAGTTCAAACCCCTGCTTCGACAGTTTTTGCCTGACTTCATATTTTGGCATCTCTGTCACTTTTAAAGTTAGCAAACTGAATGCGAGAGTATCTCTTCACCATGATCGTCAAAAGTTTAAACCGGGTTTACTGTCATTTATTGCAAGGCAGAAATACGAAACGATGGATTAGACAACATGGTCTCTCGGTTAATCCATGAGTTCTCATAAACCCATGGTCTGTAATTACCTGCGGTTTATTGAGGATAATAGTGCACAGGGGTCTTTACTAAGAGTTGACCTCAGGCTTGTAAGCAAACACTTGCCACCTAATCCTCCTCACGGGATGAGCTGGGGCGAAAGTCACAAGTGATTTACTTGGATCTCATCCAGCAAAAGTCCATTTTTAGTTCTGTAAGTGCTTTGTCGTTTTAAATTATTAGTGGGCCTTCTAATGTAATACTTGGGGTTAGGCATTTGAACAAACCTCAAGGAACCGTGGCATTTAGATATATTTCATTGCACTCTTAGATTACTACTCATTAAATTTGATAAAAAGACATTTATTATGTATTATGATTTATATTATAAATATTATATATTTATAAAAAATTCAGATTTTTTTTTTATACACTTTCTATTCATCAAAGAATCCTGGGGGGAAATGTATCACGGTTTCCAAGAAAATATTATGCTGCACAACTGTTTTCAACATTGATAATAAAAGTTTTAAAAGTTTTTTTCTTGATTCAGTCTTACACAAATGAAGGCCTCAAAAAGGTCTTAAATCGGAGCAGAACACTAAATTACATTCAAAGTTTTATACATCTTCCTCAGTGATTTTTTCCTGTGCAATGCAAATATCTAAACAACTTTAAATCAATTTACATTTACTTGAGATGCAAATTTAAGTCTTAAAAAAGTCTTAAAGTCTTAAAAAATAAAACAAGAACAAATATCTATCAATAAGTTATGAAAACATCCCTTTGAATTAAGTTAATTTTTCTGAGCCCATAAACAGATATCTGTTCTTTTTTTTAATAATAAACTCACTTAATTTCAGCTTCACAGAAAACAAGACTTCATATTTTGTCAATTTGTATCTCCAGTAAATGCGTCTTGATTTAAGAATCTTTAGACATTTGCACTGGAAAACAAACTGGAAGACAAAAAAAAACACATTTCAAATGCTATTTCCATATTCTAGTGGTTGGAATCTAAACTACTTTTTTATAAAAAAAAAATAATTAGCAAGTTGTATTTTCAAACACCAAAGTGTTGCTAATACAGCTCATTGTGTTTCTCCCTAAACATTTACATTTAGAGAACATTTGACGTATTGTGTTCCCTTCATTATTCTTTAAATTTTCTTTACTTGGTCTTAAAAAGGTCTTTAATTTACCCTCATAAAACATGCAAAACCCTGAAAATGAAATATATCAACATATATTGATTGTGATAATATTAAATTTCATAATATTATAATTTTTGATCAAATGAATGCAGTGCAAACCCCAAACCAAGTTAGAATACAATACCATGGTAGCACCATGTTACACTGTCCAGAAATCTTTATAATACCATGGCTCTCCATTAGTGCACTGTAGTTCTTTCTCATAAAAACACATGGGTTCTGAAAGGAATCATTTCCCTCGAGTTTCGATCACAGTGCATCTCTGGTTCTCAGACGTTGCTGGGACCTAGACTTCTCCACCAGCCTCACAATGAAGTCTGTGTGAGAGTCTGCCAAGATTTGCAGTTCGGTGTCTGTGGGAATTCGTAGTGTAAAGAAGAAGCGATGTGATACCTTTTAAAGTTCAAAGACGTGAGAGAATCAGATTTAATCCACACTCCGAGTCTGTTGGCGCTTCCTGCTAGTGATAAAAATTCTGCAGCTTTAAGATACTGATTGTAGGATGTCGACCACCACTGTGCGTTTGATGTATCAGGATAGATCTAAAAATGAACTTCAAAGAGTCAGTATATTTGCAACACATTTCCATTTACCTCCATGACGTTATGCGTCTTCATCACTTTTTTTTTCTTTCCTGCAAAATGACATACATTTTTGCAAAAAGGTCTGTAAACAGCAATCCATTGGCATTCACTTTCATCTAAATGGCAGGTGCTTGGTTGTTTGCAGTTGCCAAATGGCTAAAATATCAATTATAACATAAAGAAATAACAAATAAAATAAAACCAAAACAATCAATCAATGGCTAATTGTCTCTAAACAAATTAAAAATAAACAAGTGGCAAGTCACAAAACATCTACTCTAATGAAATAAAAAAGTAAAACAGAAATCGCTTTCTGTTGCTGGCAAGAATACCAGTTTACAATAAGATTAACATTAGTTAAAGGATTAGTTCACTTTTAAATGAAAATTATCCCAATCTTTACTTACCCTCAAGACATTTTAGGTGTATATGACTTCCTTCTTTCTGATGCACACAATTGTAGATGTATAAATAAATATCCTGATGCATCTAAGCTTTATAATGGCAGTAAATGGGATCAATGTATATGAAGCTCAAGAAAGTGCATGCATCCATTATAAACATACTCCACACAGCTTCAGGGGGTTAATAAAGGCCTTCTAAAGTGAAACAATGCGTTTGTTTAAGAAAAATATCCATATTTAAAAAGTTATAAAGTAAAATATCTAGCTTCCGCCAGACACCTTCCGTATTCAACTAATGTCAGTTCACGTCAGTTAAGCTTTTTCGTAAGTTGAATACGGAAGGTGTAGGACATAGCGTGAGCATTTTGAACTGTGAGAGGCATTATTCTTTCTTCGTAAATTCAATATATTTTACTATTTTTTTTATGTTTCACAAACGCATCACTTTGCTTCAGAAGGCCTTTATTATCCCCTCTCGTTCCTCGTTGGTCTTGTTCACTGCCATTATAAAGCTTAGATGCATCAGGATATTTATTAATTTAACTTTGATTGTGGAAATTCATATACACTTAGGATGGCTTGAGGGTGAGTAAAGCTTGAAGCAATTTCCATTTTACAGTGAACTAATCCTTTAATGCATTATGTAACATGATGACCAATATGTACAGCATTTATTAATCTTGTTTTTTACTCATTTTTAACAAGGTGTATAAATTCATTCATAAATTAATGTATTATGAACAAACATAAATTTTAAAAAAATTTAATTAACCATTATAATTTATAAATACATTTATTTATTATTTTATGCATTAGATATTGACTCTTTGGTTTTTCTAGTGTTTGATAAGGCGCACATCCAGTGTTTTGTCTCCATTCAACCAAGCCATCTGTATTGCTGACATCTAGCTCATGTGTGTCATTAACCTTTACATTTGGATTTTTGTCATTTCAGCTCTTGGGAATGGCCTTTTCCATGACACTGTTCCATCAGATCCACAGAAGCGGGAAGAAGTATGACGCCTAACGAGGCCGTTTCTCAAGGGAGGAACCCTGGTGCTTTATGGGACAGACTCTGGAGGACAGCTCCTCCTCTTGTATCTAACTTCCACCACTGGCCAGCCCCTCTTCCCATTATTCCCCACCTTACACCTTACCATCCTGTATAGACTTCAGTCATGGTTTGTCTCTTTTCCACTCTTTCTCCCCCATCTGCTCATCTGCCAAAGAGACCCAGGGACAGAGAGGAATGAGAGGACCAACTCTTGGCCAGCATCCTCCCCATGAGGCCTCTGACTTTCTCCAGCTCCTCTAGAACCTTTATTTTACGATTGAACTAACGTTTCCAGGGAGGAGAATAATGATCACAAACTGCGTGGCTTCACTAATACGTAAAATCTTCTGCCCAACATACAGAGCGATGAGAAGACATCAGACTGGAAACCTTTGGGGTGGGATGAATTTGAAAAGCATCGCTCGTTATCACCTCCATCTACAATGTAAATGACAAACAGCTCCATTTTAGCATGATGCTGTTTTGTACGAGACAAAAGACTTTGTCATTTCGGCTCAAGACTTTTTTGTTCGTTTTATATATATATGCCCCAACCCCATAAATGTCATTTTTTTGCACCTAATGATCGGAAGAAGGCGGTACAAGTATTCTGACTTCAGCGAGGTATGACCAGGAATCTGAGTTTGTCTGTGTGTGTTGCTACACAAGCTTGTTCTTGTGTTTAAAGGTTTGTGATTTGAGGATGCATCGAAGCATGTCGAAAGTTTCACCCCGAGGAGAACCATTACAACCTAATCTCAGTATAATACATCAAATAGGGACTGTTTTACCATATACAGGCTGTGTGATTACCCAGCCGCCCACATACAAGCAAAAACATCCTCTTTGTTAACCACTAAAGGGTCATTTTAACTGAACTGCTACTAAAACTCGATGCATTGACAATGAAGTGCAGTTATTATAGAAGAAATGGTGGACGTAACAAGTAAGTAGACCAAGGTAAAAGGCAGAGCTTTGTGAGTTTGACCATTTCCCCATGTTTTGCTCAATGAATCCAAGTCTGTACTCCAAAGAACGTTGAGACAGAGCCTAATAGCGCAGATTCCACCTTGTTCATGTTTGCACAATTCTCTAAGACAGCAACATTTACGGTTTTGGCAGACTCAAAGAGTTAGCTCAACCAAAAATGAAAATCAGTCATTTACTCACCTTCATGTTTTCCAAACCTGAAGGAGTTTTTTTCCATGGAACACAAAAGGAAACAGTTTGAAGAACGTTTTGCAGCTCTTTCCTATACAATGAAAGCAGAACTCTAAAAATAAGAGGGGGAAATATGATAAAGTAGTGCATATGACTAGTGCTTGTGCTCTTTTCCTCAACAGGCAGATTCAGAAAACTTGAAATATACGGTAAGACTTATTTTACAAGTGTCATTGTTACATATTTTATATGTAGTTACTATTGTAATAACTATAAATCATGCATAATTACATGCAAGTAACCCTAAACCAATAATAAGTATACTTAATATTACTCAGTACTTAAAATGTATACTTCCAGTGTAACAAAGACACCTTAAAATAAAGTGTAACCGAATATACTGTATATTCCAGGTTTTTTGAATCCAGCTGTTGAGAAACAAACAGCCCTCCACCAGATCTCATTTGTGTATAAACGAATCCAAAAGTGGTGTATAAAGATACATTCTATCAGGTTTCATGTAATTGATATTTCTTGAGTGTCTCAACTGAGTGTAACACAAAAACTTTTAAAATGTTAATGCGATGCTGCGGAGGGCAAACTGCATTTAAATGTGGTAATTTATAGAACTTTGTGATTGATGGACATTCTAATTCTGCAGAAATCTTCCGACCTTTCTGACGAGTTCTGTTGGCACATAATACATGTGAGCCAGATAATGACTTAAATTGGTGGTCTGTTCTCCTTTTGTGTCCCAAGGAAGAAAATCGCAGGGTACAGAATGACATGAGCTGACAAATTTCCTTTTTGAGTAAAGTATTTCTTTCGGTTAGGAAGCTTCAAGTCTACTACCAATGCTAACCCAACAAAACTATGAACGTATTGTTAATGCTTATTCCTTACAACATATTAGTCAAGTATTAAAGTTAAAACATACAGTATGGAGCCAAAAAAAAAAGAACCAAATACAAGTTGAAGTGGTAGTTAGAGCGTTATTCTCCAAACTATAATTCATCTTAAGGAAGAGCGTCTGCAGTTTTTCTGTTTCCGCATACTTCAGCTTTATGCCCTGTGCTATTTTCTGTCTCTATCTGTCTTTTAGTTTCAAAAATCAGGCTGGAATGGGAATGGTTACATTCCCGCTGAATGAAGTGATAATGCTTCTGCATCACATAGCCTAAAGGGACTTGGTTCAAAGGAAATGCATCTTGACAATGAAGTTTTGAAGTGAAAGTGTGTTTACCAGCGGACCGTTTTTAGGGGTTTAAAAATCACTGAGCAATAGTTCGGGCGTGAAACTCTGCGAGACAACCAGAGTGGGGACACTGTCAGTCTGTTACTGAGACTACATGGGACTACACGGCCTCCCTTAAGAGCTTGACCACATCGTCTGTGTGACTGAGAGGGACGTAATAGAGCACTCGAGATGGAGAGAAAAATAATAACACCCCTTATCCCATCAAACGCTCACTGACACACAATCTTTGTTTACTGTATTTTAGAAAGATTGCTTTCCGTGAAACGGTTGGGACCAGAAGCGACAGCTACTTCTAACGTTCATCCTCTGTTGAAATGGAGGGGAAAGAGTGCTTCTGCTCTGGATGAGTGTAGAAACTCTGTCACTGTACACTGCTGCTATAAGAGCCATCTGTGCTTATTACGATAGCGGAGAAGGTGAAAGACTGAAAAACTGCAGACTCAACCTCATTCACTTCTCTGCCTGGAAGCATTTAAAGACAACATGAAACTAAAATTGACCCCAATTCTTTGTTTTTTGTTTTTTTTTCTTCTTTTTTTGTTAAAAAAATGATCCAACATCAAGTACATAACCAGCCTGTTCAAAACTATCTCCTCACTATAGCCCGATTCAAAACGGTAAGCTTCTAATAATGTTTTCTAATTCGACTGGTACTGGTAGGTTTCCACAGGAAATTTGAGCATGCAGCCATTCGTCTTTGCATCATTACATCTCCTCTGTTTACATAAAGGAGTCCCAGCTAGTAGCAGCTGGAATAATCACTTATCATTTTGATGACGGATTGTATGGTATGACAAATTAACGTTTGAGATTAGACAGTACAGAAATTGAAATCTACAGATAACGCTAATAACACTAAATACACATAGTCACGCAATGCTGATGTTGTTACATTAACAATTTAAGAACAAAATAGCAATAATTATTTGCTGTGATGTGAGCTAAGCGATCGTTAGATTTAATCACCATTTGCTGCGCGATTTATTGTAATGCTTAATTTTCTCAGTAGGTCAGAACAAAAGTAGCAGACATGTTACTCACTTATTAATGACATTTTTATTTTGCGCATACATCCAACACTACAATCTGATTCCATAGTATATGTACAGTATCCACTATTCTCCTCAAAACATTAGATTCTTCTGCGCTGAGGAGCCAATGCACAACCCATGTAAAGATAATTCCGCAAATAAATGCAATTGCAAGTTTCAAACAGAGGTGGCGACAAAGAGGCAAAACTTACAGCTTCAGCTAATACAGGTTACAAATATTGATATGTTTTCATTATTGTTGGAATACATCAAGGTTTAGCTCCATCCCGGTATGCAAAGATACAGTCAATTCCATATGAGTACAGTATTAGTCTCAATGTACATTAATTTTAATCAAAGAACGTACTGTTTTACTTGTAGACGTGTGACATTACAGATGTAAAATGGGTTATCAAGAGTGTTTCATGTTGGCTTTAAGGGATGTGTGTTATTTATGAAGCATTTGTATCTGGAGGATTCAAATCTACAGCATTTTTCAATCAGTACCACATGTTCACCATCACTAGCAAATAGAAACGATACAAGCAAATTCTCTAATATGCAAGTTTGGCTCCAGTGAACACAGTCAACATTATCACCATCATAAATGAAAATGTTTTTGTGTTATGCCTGGTGGTCTGGCTTCAACCCCATTTTTTGCTTCAAGAACACCGTGCTGTTAGTCAATACTAGCTCTGATTAGGTCTGCTCTGATGCGCTCCATCTGCTCAGCGTACTGATCTCTAACCCCACCACGCTAAACTTCATGACGTGTTCCAACCCTCTTATCTGACTGATTTACAAACTTTGGCCACAAAATCGCATCCTGTGAACCAATCCCATATGTAAGCTTTCCAAGGTTAGGAATTGTTTAAGAGTTCGGAAAGATATTTTGGTCCTTGTTTCAGCGTTTTTAATTTTTGAAAGATGTCTTTAAACCCATCGCTCTTCTTTCACAAAAAAAAAGAAGTATATACCCACGTATATACAATACCCATGTTTTCCTTTATATTTTTCCACTGTTATAGGCGACATTGTGTATTTAAATCTGAAATTGTCAGACGATGAGTGAGATGTTATTAGTGTTGAATGACAACCAACTGCAGTTTGGCATTAGCAATTTTTACTTTTACTTTTTCTCTCTCTCTCTGTTTTGAAATGCATTTGTGTCAAGCTTAATGTGTGTAAACATTTCAGTACAGATCATCTCATAAACCGTTGCAAATGTGTTTGACATCTGGGGCATATCTGTTTAATATGCAATGAAAATATTGCTATTTGCTAACTGTCTAAATGTGTCTGTCAAATATCTAAAGGTGCAAGAGAATCTCAGTGCTTGATACTCCAACACAAGGGTTTCAATGTCATTTTTAGTTGTTCTTTTTTTGTACATTGTTCATTGTTTTATGTTGTCGTTGTTTTTGTATCATATTTTCGTCACTTATCAAGTTTAAGGGTGTGCTAAGCATTAATTAATAACATTTTTGCATTATATATAAACCTTAAGTTTTTCCTAAATGTTTTTTTCTTTGCCTCTCCTATTGCCACATTACAATTAATTTATGTTGGGTTTTCATAAGAAGACGTATGTGGATACTATCATACAGCACATACAAATTCACATATAGTTTCTAGCCATTGTAAAGCAGAACTTTTCATTGCTGCTAATGAAGTTCATTAACTGTTCATTTTCCCAAATACTAAAGAATTATCTGCAAGGCATGGTCTCTCTCTATCATATCATATTGAAGTTTGCAAAATTCATACCTCCAGAACATCTTAGAACATTCTTGCACACCCGTGCCATCTGATTGTATATTTTGGGATATTTTTTCAACAGTCGTTGAAACTAATTTTGAACCCATTCAATGTGTTTTAATTTTTCTTTAGTTTTTGTACCTATTAATTCAAGAACCTAAGTTGTAGATCTGAATTACATGTTGGCATTCATTGGTATACTGAATTGTGATATTTTAATCGACGTTGTTGCAGGGAAAGGGACGCCTTTTATTGGTGATCTAAATGACCACAGTACAACTAAAATAATTATTGAATTTTTTCTCCCATTAACAGACACTGCCATAAAATGATCTAATAATCTGGTGTGCTTAGGGGGATCTAAAAAGTCATTCAGTTCTATAATCACTGTCATATCTGTATTTTTGTACTGCCATCCTAACCACCACCAGTAAGCTGCACATACAAGCTGTAGAAACGTATGCTCTTGAGTGACGTGTTTAATGTAGTCCTGGTGAGTGGCAGTTATCAGATATCTTGTGAACCCAGATTTGTCCTGTGGAGTATTTTGCTACATGTAAAGCACTATAAATATATTAGGTGGTGCACTAAATTGCATTCTTTAAATCCTACTATTTTTTAAATAAAGGAAAGTGTGTTGCCAAACCCTTGTGAGAATGTTGTTTATTGCCTCTTTTAGAGGCTTGAATTTTTTGGCAGAATTTGAGACGTTTTACAAAGAAGATTGCATCTACGTTCTCCTTTAATTCAAGGTCACACTATGGCTGCATCCAAAATCGCATACTTCCCTATAATATACAGTAGTCGAAAAATATTATGTGACAAAAGAAGTATGTCTGAATTCACAGTACTCATAAAAAAGGTAAAAAGTGACCTACTACTTCCAGTAAGATGGTTGGGTTAAATGTTTTCGCTGTATATGCAACTTTATTTAACCCAATTTATTTAAAAATGACCATATGTCTGGCTTAAAATGAACCCAAAATAGTTTGGGAATTAAAAATCAGACACATAATTACTATAGAGGCGAAAAATAATAATCAAACATTTAAAAAAACTAAATTTTTATTAATTCTCAGAATTTTTTTTTTGTACATTCCAAGTAATATCAATCAAACTGCAGTTGGGTTATGTAGAGTTATTATTATATAATCAAAATTCAGGTAATTTACAAAATTAAAGTTCAGTGAAAGTATGTTAAGCATGACCATGACCAAACGTTACCATATCTTTCTGAAGACAAAGAAGAAGCACAAACAATTTGCATTGATTTAAAAAACAATGATTATCCAATGTGAAAATTTCAAAACCTAAATGATCTGGATGCGCGCGCGTGTGTTTGTTTTTTTTTCTCATTAAATACGGAACACATTTAGTCTACGTTAGGTTAAAATAACCCAATCGCTGGGTTTAACCCAGCATTTTCTACAGTGTATAAATAGTATAAACCTATATAATGCATATCCTAATGCTATTAATCATATATTTTTGATCCGTCATTCTGTTATTAGCCATTATGCAAATAACTTTATGGTCAAAACAATGAGTGCCTTTTAAAAGTCGACTTTGCAAAGCACTTCTTTAATCCAGAAAGTTTTGTATCAGTCCTATAAAAAAGTCATTAGACATCATAGATCAATGCTGTTCTCTATTCTTGGTTGGATCAATACTCTTATAGCTACAGTATATTTTAAAAGCTACTGAGTAGCGTCTAAATGTGGTAATACGAGTATTATGATAGGCTATATCCATATCGCATACAAAGGATGTGATTTTTGTGGACGTAGGGCGGAAACAAACAAATCAATGTCTTGGATATCATGAAGTGCTGGTCCATCTCCAAACTTTCAAAGAAAAAAACCTTTCAGGGCCTACAGCAATAAACCTGTGAGAAAGACTCTCTACAACCCGATTGATTGTCCTTCGCCTCCCGTGAATAAAGGATTCAATGAGCTTTACAGATGCAGTCCAGAGAAACAGCAGAGCTCCCAGTGGGAAAAGGCAGTCAGACAACCAGCAGAGTCCAAACTACTCCTGAAACTGCAGTTTCATGATGGGTCATTTATATTTAGAAAGGCTTTCCAGCCGTGGAGTTTCTTGTGCTGCCTGCCCTGGTTTCCCAGTCCTTGATCTACCAAGAGTCTCGCAGCAGCCCTGCTAATCAAGTCATCACTTTGAACCAGGTGACACTTAGTCTCAAGGTCTCCTTTTCTTCACAAATTGTCTATTATCACTCACCGCTGTGTCTTCTCATACTGAGATACTGTAGACAGAGAATATTGTCAAAACTAGAACACCAAAAAAGCCCTGTCTGTTTTGCCTGACTGCAAATTCTTGTCCACACTGGCTGTACTGGTGATGGGAAAACAATGGGACGGAGCTTTCAAAGCATCCAAAGGCAGCTTTTATGTAACGTGGCGCTCTGGCCATTTCCACAGACACTAATGTACGCGGCGTGTCAGTTCATTTCAGGCTACAGCTGCGGACTGAAACATACATGGTGGATGGCATATCTTTTATGGTATCGCTGATTTTTTTTAATCATCTTCAGCCTCTAAAAACTGTTAGAATGGACAGGCAGGCGAGCCTTACCAGGACCGAAATGTTCTCTTTCGTCAACCCTTGGATTCGGTACTTCCTGTTCTTCTTCAGCTTTTTATTCTGGGTAAGTAAGGCCTGTGACACCAGCTCCAATTTGATTTTGTTGAGGGAAAGGACGTTTCCAGGCTGCAGAACATAAGCTCTTTGGCCAGCTTTGAAATGAATAAAACATCAGGGGGTGTAATTTAGTCTTTTCAACTGACTTGCTGTTGCAATTGTAACACGACTCGTTTCAGAACACTCTATTTGCATACAATTGTAAGGACTAAGGAAAAGAGTAAAAATGCCACTCTCTAGAATGTAATCTCAGAATACGATGCAGCGGAAGGCTCGAATCCCCCAAAGAAACGTGCAATCAAAACAAAAGCATCTGTTCTCATGCTCCTCTTCTGTTTGTAGTGTTTGTGTTGTGTTTTAGCAGCGCATTGACTGTGATACAGACTGCCCGGATTTTCCAGTCAAAATCAAGTATTGCTTGCACTGCAGACATTGCCTCGCATTACGCTTTTTTTCTGGACTCTCAAGCTTCCCGTAAACTTCCCACTGGATGTACTACAGGTTTAAAACATAAAATGTACCACAAAATGTAATTTTTTTTTTTCCCTTATCTGTATTGATCTTGGGGTAATATTTTTTTAAAGAAGTTAAAACTTTTATACAGTAAGGATGCATTAAACTGATCAAAAGGGACAGTAAAGACATTTATAATCCAAGTAATAATATTGTAATAATATAACTGGTAAAATACATTTAGCCTCGGTGAGCATGAAACAAGCAGTGTATTTGAATACATTTAACATTTAGCTTAAAAATGCACTCTTTCCCTAAGTTTTTCTCTCTTTTTTTTTGCCAACCACTGCCAGCATTTGATCATTTTCACTTTCATGGCCCCCAGAATATTTTGTTGTATGAATATCTGAACATGCAGTACATCAAAGAAAGAACAGACCCTCTGCTTTTAAACAAAAACAACAACAACAAAACTCTTGTATTCTGGCTTCATGCATTCTTTTTCAACACTTGAATGTGGGTAAGTTTCATTAAAAAAAGCAATTTTTGAACAAAAAGCTGAGAAAAGCGCATTTTTGTCAAAGATGTGCATTAGCAATGCTTTTATTTAACGGGGAAATAATTAAACGATTATAACTCAACTCTAACTTATGCTTATAGTATCGTAGTTTCAGCCAAAAGTCATCTGTTAGCCATCCAGATGACTTAGAGACATTTAGTGTCACATTTAGTGACATAGATTCATCATTAAAAATGGAAATGGACTAAAAGCAGCATACTGCACATTTGCATAATTTGCTCAATTTTGTCACATTATCAGCAGTCACTGTCACTCGTATTGCCTCAAACTGCCAACTCTCACTGAAAACAAATAATCTGTGGACTGTGACTGGCATTAATTGTCTTTTGTGAGTGAGTGTTCTGCTGGGAATGTGAACGCTCTGCCAATTCACACTTTTCACACTAAACCAATGTTTGTGCACAACAGACGGACCTCTGGATGGCATAATCCATTAGTCTTTTGTTCCAGCCACACTGGCTGGCTGGGTTTTTCAGAAAAGCACAAAACCATGTATATGGAGTGGCTGTTTCTCCACTGCACCAAAAAGCTTCTGAGTAGCTCTTTAACCAGATTCCTTATGTTTCCTATGCAAGCCAACTGTGTAGATGCTCTTAAAGTGTAGTTGTCAACTGTTAAGGAGTGAGCTGATAGGATTCAACTGTTTTTTATAAAACTCAGGTGGAAGACTCTTCAATTTCATAATGGAACTGCAGTGGGACTCACACACACACACACACACACTTAAACCACAGGTTGAGAGCAGCAATATTACCAGCGATGCCAACAGGGTCTCAGGACCAGACTGTTATATTTCATCTCCAGGAATGTAGTCTTTGTTTAAAATAAAAATAATAAAAGTAATAATGTATGTATGTGGAGAAACCAATTGTGGTCAGAATTATTGGCACCCTTGGTAAACATGATCAAAGAGGGCTGTGAAAATAAATCTATTGTTAATCCTTTTGATCTTTTATATCTTTATTTATTTATTTATTTTCATTGAAGTAAAACTAATGAATGTGGTTGGGGGGGGGGGGTATTAAATATATATATCTTTTTTCTAATACAAGTTGGCCGCAATTATTGGTACCCCTAATAATTCTTATAGAGAGTAAAATATCTTTGAAGTATTTTCCCATTTATATTTACAACTTTTAGCACACAAGGGTGGCTGGGAACATGAAATTGTTTGGCCATGACTTCCTGTTTCACTGAAGTACAAATATAAGGCAACACAGAGTCCACATTCCCTTGATCATCCATCATAATTAGGTAAAATCAAAGAATATAGTTCTGATGTGCAGCCAAAGATTGTTGAGCTTCACAAAATAGAATTGGGTGAAGGAAAATATCTATCTTCCCCATTTCCATCATCAGGGCAGTAATTAAGAAGTTCCAATCAACAGGAAACGTTATGAATCTGCCTGGAAGAGGACGTGGTGTATCTGTGTCTTAATGCACAGCGAGGAGGAGAGCTTGAGTGGCCAAAGACTCTGAGGATCACAGCTGTAGAATTGCAGAAAACAGTTGAGTCTTACGATGAGAAAGGCAAAAAAAATATATATCACACAGCACCTACATCACCACAAGTTGTTTGGGAGGGTTTAAATTAAAATCCTCTGTTCTCATCCAAAAACAAACTTCAGCATGTTCAGTTGTCAGACAAGACTGGAACTTCAAACAGAATGGGTTCTATGGTCAGATGAAACTTAAAAAAAAACTGATTAAAAAATGAATCAGTTGATAGCCTCTGCTAGAAATCTTATAATGGGCCATGGTTGGATCGTCCATCAGGACAATGATCCAAAACTATTAAAATCAACATAAAAATGAGTCACTGAGCACAAAATGAAGCTTCTGCCATGGCCGTCCCAGTCGTCTAACCTGAACACTATAGAAAATGAGTTGGGTGAACTGAAGACGAGGTGCACCAATATGGATCTGGGAATCTGAAGCGTCTGGAGAGATTCTGTATGGAGGAATGGTCTCTGATCTCTTGTCAGGTGTTCTCCAAACTCATCAGGAATTATGTAGGAGAATATCCAGGGCTGTTATCTAAAGGAGGTTGCAAAAAGTATTGAAAAGAAGGTGCCATTAATTGACCCTTGAGTCGACAGACAAGACAGAACAGGTTACTTTTGATATGAAACAGTTTCATATTTAAAATATTGTAATTTTTTAAAGAAGTTTAAACAATAAATACTGTATAGTGGCTCTTTAATGTGTCGTGACAGATTGCTGTAGCTCCTTCAATCGGCTTGTGAACCAATCATCTCTTCATATTAGTTCATTTATAGCATCAAATAAACATGAATGGACAGCAGAAGGAAAGTTGTCTCAAGCGCGGAAAGACGTGAGTACACACAGTTCAAGTTCACCAATGTTAATCTACTAACTCCCCTGACTGCTTTGTCGGATAAAATGGAGGATTCAGGGATAAGATTGGTTATATCGCCTGTCAATCAAACTGTTTGTGAAGGGTCAATTGTGGCCAATATTACAAAACATTGTTTCATAATGAGATTTTCCCCTTAAGTGTATATGATGTTTATTTATTTTTTTTATATTTTTCTTTTTAATTTTTGTTTATTGTTTTTATATTTTTTAGGTGTTTTCTCTTCTTATTGTAGCAATAGGGGTTTACGCCAATGTTGAAAAAGCGACAGGTAGGACAAGTATCTTGTGTGTGTTCCTCACCTTACCTGCAGATGTACATAGATTTGTTAAGAGGTTTGCTGTGTTCTTTTTTCTTTCCCCCCCCATAGACACAGTGCGTGACACATTCTTCATTGATCCTGCTGTGATTCTCATTCTTGTGGGGGTGGTCATGTTCTTCATCACCTTCTGTGGATGCATCGGTGCGCTGCGGGAAAATATACGGCTCCTTAAAATTGTAAGTAGAAACTGAATTATTATCTACATCTTATTACATCCTTAATGTTTAATTAAAGTCACTTACAAATAAGGATTACACTTTATCCTTTTCAGTAGTTAAAACTCCTTTCCTATATACACTCACCTAAAGGATTATTAGGAACACCTGTTCAATTTCTCATTAATGCAATTATCTAATCAACCAATCACATGGCAGTTGCTTCAATGCATTTAGGGGTGTGGTCCTGGTCAAGACAATCTACTGAACTCCAAACTGAATGTCAGAATGGGAAAGAAAGGTGATTTAAGCAATTTTGAGCGTGGCATGGTTGCTGGTGCCAGACGGGCCGGTCTGAGTATTTCACAATCTGCTCAGTTACTGAGATTTTCATGCACAACCATTTCTAGGGTTTACAAAGAATGGTGTGAAAAGGGAAAAACATCCAGTATGCGGCAAAATGGCAAAATATCCTGTGGGCCAAAATGCCTTGTTGATGCTAGAGGTCAGAGGAGAATGGGCTGACTGATTCAAGCTGATAGAAGAGCAACTTTGACTGAAATAACCACTCGTTACAACCGAGGTATGCAGCAAAGCATTTGTGAAGCCACAACACGCACAACCTTGAGGCGGATGGGCTACAACAGCAGAAGACCCCACCGGGTACCACTCATCTCCACTACAAATAGGAAAAAGAGGCTACAATTTGCACGAGTTCTCCAAAATTGGACAGTTGAAGACTGGAAAAGTGTTGCCTGGTCTGATGAGTCTCGATTTCTGTTGAGACATTCAGATGGTAGAGTCAGAATTTGGCGTAAACAGAATGAGAACATGGATCAATCATGCCTTGTTACCACTGTGCAGGCTGGTGGTGGTGGTGTAATGGTGTGGGGGTTGTTTTCTTGGCGCACTTTAGGCCCCTTAGTGCCAATTGGGCATTGTTTAAATGCCATGGCCTACCTGAGCATTGATTCTGACCATGTCCATCCCTTTATGACCACCATGTACCCATCCTCTGATGGCTACTTCCAGCAGGATAATGCACCATGTCACAAAGCTCGAATCATTTCAAATTGGTTTCTTGAACATGACAATGAGTTCACTGCACTAAAATGGCCCCCACAGTCACCAGATCTCAACCCAACAGAGCATCTTTGGGATGTGGTGGAACGGGAGCTACGTGCCCTGGATGTGCATCCCACAAATCTCCATCAACTGCAAGATGCTATCCTATCAATATGGGCCAACATTTCTAAAGAATGCTTTCAGCACCTTGTTGAATCAATGCCACGTAGAATTAAGGCAGTTCTGAAGGCGAAAGGTCGTCAAACACAGTATTAGTATGGTGTTCCTAATAATCCTTTAGGTGAGTGTATATGTATAAGGAAGACCAGGGCTAGTTGTCACATAAGGTGTATCTTAGTAATTATAAAGGTTATGATATGATATTATAATATATGTTTCATATGTCAGGATTATTATCAATACCAAAACTTTTTTTTAATTTTGTTTAGTGAAATAAAGCTGAAATACAATAAAAAATAAATATAGGTAATTAGATGACAAACAATATTTAGAAAAAATGGCACGTTCAAGTCCTCCTGGGAAGTTCGTATTTAATAGTCAGGAAGTCATGTGTTTAGGACATCATGTGCTTTCAAGTCTCTTTCGTCAGTGTACCTTCTCTTAATTTAATACGCAAAAATTCAGCAAGGTTTACTGCAAGAAAACGACCAACAAATAATGTACATCAGTTGTGTTTTGCCTTATTTTTTAATTCATTTATGAAGTCACTGTAACTTGTAAATACAACAATGCAACTTTATTGTTACATATTAAATTGTTATATTACAATGCTATCATATTTTGTGCATACAATTAGCTTATTTTGAAGTAAATAAAAAAGCCTGACAATGTCACTGCGAAATACCTATAAGTATTGTAGTATTTCTCCATATTTTCTATCTAACACGCCCCCAGATGATAAACTCTGGGCTTAAAGAAAATCCTGAGCTTCTTACTGGTATATATACAACTTTGTGGTGACGTTCATGTGTGTTCAACTCGTAAATACGAACTTTCCGACATGACTTGAATGCACCACAATTTTAATGTTCATCACTAAAAGCACCTAAATAAAATGACTAAAATTTAAATTAAAATATAAAAAAACTCATTTGAAATATTGTTAAAAACTACATGAGTATATAAATAATATACTAAAAAAAAGACTGCATTTAGTGCACATGTCTCGCATTTGTATAATTTTTCTCCCTGGGAATTATGGTGGAAATGTTAAATACCTTCAATAGCAAAGATATTTGAAGTGTCAAAAATAAAACCTACACAGCGGAGTACAAACAGTAGAGAGTGTGGTAACTAGCCCAAGTCTTCTCTGTACATATATCTGTTACTTATCAGTTAAATTTGATCATTTAGCAGTTAAAGACAAGTAAGAGAATCTTCTTTCCTGTTCCTCTCTAGTTCTCTTTTAGTCTTACCCTGGTCTTTCTTACCCAAATGGCCATTGCAATCCTTGGCTTCTTCTACTCTGACCAGGTGGGCTTTCACTTGAAATTATAGTTTATAAACTAGACGCAGCACTGATGCGGTATACAGGCAATCACATGAAGTGTATTTCATTGTTACGACTTTCAGGTCTGTTAAAGATTAATTGTAACATTAGGCTTTGGCTTGGTTGAGGAGGGTTAACCTCTTTTAGCAGTCATCTCTCAGTCTCTAAGTTCATCTCATGGGATAGCAAGTCAATTTAAAAGCAATTCACCATTCACTTCCATTGTTCATCTTACCCGTAACGTCAGTTCTTGCTATAGAGTTTCTTTTCGGTCTAGTATTACCTCATCCTAGGAGTGGAATCTTGAAGTTCTACAGTCCAGGAGAAGGTTGAGAGTATTCCATCACACTATACCTCACAGCACACGCGGTTAAACAGGGAGGGCAGTTTAACGACGCTGCTTCAAGCATCTTCGCCGCTTAATGATTAAAGAGCTTTGCCACATCAAAGTGGGACCAAATGTTCCGTTTCGATGGAGGCTTCCTGTTAATGACATTCAGAGGTGCTTGAACATGCCAGCGTTAGAGGAACTGACAGGGGAGAAGGAGAGAACTCAGGGGGGCCCCAAGAGTTAATTACCACACTAAAGCATATGCTATTAGAGCCGCCAAGGTGAATTAGCGCTGTCGACCTGTCTCCCGTACCACAATTACATATGCATATACAACCCAGATGTAAGTGTTTGATTTTAGGTACGTATGGAAATATACTTGTTGGCTAGACCGTATGAAGTGTCATGTTCACAGACACGCGAAGCTCTGGGGAAATTTGTGAAAAAAGCCATTGTGCATTATCGAGATGACCTGGACCTTCAAAACCTAATGGACTACATCCAAAAAGAGGTAGGGGTGTTATTTTGTTCAGACTGTGTAGATTTATAATGAAACTGGCCTCATGCCAAAAAAAAAAACCTGTTTTACTGTCAAAATTTATATATATATATATATATATATATATATATATATATATATATATATATATACATATAGTGTCAAATATACATGGATTTTTATATATTTATGGATAAATGTTTTTGAAATCTTTTATGCTCACTAAGACTTTATTTATTTGATCAAAAATACAGTAAAATCTCTAATATGGTGAAATATATATACATATATATATATATATATATATATATATATATATACACTACCGTTCAAAAGTTGGGGATTAAGTTTTTTAATGTTTTTAAACGAAGTTTTGTCTGCTCACCAAGGCTGCATTTATTTAATTAAAATACAGTAAAAAGAGCAATATTGTGAAATATTATTACAATTTAAATTGTATGCTATATATATTTTACAATGTAATTTATTCCTGTGATGGCAAAGCTGAATTTTCAACATCTTTAGTCCAGTCTTCACTGTTACATGATCTTTTTGTCATTTATGTAGCTTGTCTCAGCTTGGACATTCTGCAATATAATTCATTTTATATTAATTTTAAGCAACATGAAGGTTACACAATGACAAAATCTTATTTTTTGGTGAACTATCCCAATTTTATCCCTAACTACAGTGCAGAGTTTGGTAAATATGGCAATGTGAACTTAGCACATGCACGGCTCTCTAAATAAGCAAATGTTCTTTTCTACAATACAGTACAATATGTTCTCATGTCTCTTTGTCCTCCTCACAATGAAAATTTTCATGGGTCCAGCAGATAAGAGGTGAATATGTGGTCTGAGAGACAGTGTCTAAAAATACCTTCTCCCCCTTCATTCCTCGTTGCTCCTTTCAGTTCAAATGCTGTGGCTGGAACAACTACACCGACTGGTCCTGGAACCTCTACTTCAACTGCACCCCATCAAACCCCAGCAATGAGAGGTGTGCAGTTCCCTTCTCATGCTGCACTCCTCTACCAGGAGAGGTGAGAGTAAATGAAAATGGACATAGAAATCAGATAATACAAGCAGATATTAGATCTGTGTGTGAAGCGAGGATTCATATGCCGCTTTATGAGTTTTAAATCATTGTAATTACATTTTAACTTCACAGTATTGTTTTATATTACCCCGGGTTCACCCTTTTAAATTTGAAAACATTCTCTCAAATGTTCATGGCTGCAACAAATGTGCAGTAATAGTATAATCACCTTGGAAAACCATATATTGGGAAAATAAAAACTAACTACTGTATATCATTCAAAAGTTTGAATATTTTAATGTTTTTGAAAGATGTCTCTTGTGCCCGAAGCCTCTGTTTTTCTCATTCAATATTCAATTTCACTCAGAAAATATGTCACAATACTGAATAAAAGTCAGTCATAACTTCAGATTCACATTGACATTAAATAAACAGAGTGAAGTAATTAACAGAACTAAGAACAAGTGATGAACTAATAGTGGTGGGAAAATGGGAACAAAGGAAACAGGTTCAAGAACTAGAAATAAACCAAAACAGAACGAACATGAGGGATAAACTTTTTTTCAGGATTATCTGATGAAAAGAAACTTCAAAAGAACTGCATTTATTTGAAATGTAAATTTTGAAATAGAAATATATAGTCACTTTTGATCAATTTAATGCATCATTCTTGCTGAATATATATATATATATATATATATATATATATATATATATCCTTTTGAAATGAATGACTTGTATTATTAACTATGTAACTTGTTTATTTTAATTTAGACAAGCTTAAATTTAACTGAAACTGGGCTGAGATTTCTATTTCCCAGCATGCTTTTCCATGATACTCGAAAGGAAGAGTAAATGCTAAAATTAAGTGTTATATACTATATAGGTTTGGTATTGTTTAATTGCTATGCTAATTTAGAAGAGTTCCTGTTGTGTGGGATTTTAGGAGGTTGCCATCATGGTGACCAGTGGAGCATTAGCTTGCTTTGAGAACATATATAAGTTTAATGTTCTCTATTGCCATATTCATTCCGCAATTGCTATGCTATGCTGATACTATCAAAACATTATGCTACCAATTAGCAAGTTAGCATTTACTAAATTAGCTAGTTAAAGCTAGCCAAATTTCCACTACTAAAAATATTTAAGTTGAGATTGCATGATATTTCAAGTTAAATGTATGAATTAGCGATTAGCGATTAAAATGTGTGAGTAAAAAACTAAAATTTACTTTATACTTAAATTTTGAATTTCTGAATTTTTTCTTTTTTTTAAATTTTTGCCATCTTATTCAGGTAATTTAAATTCAAAAGTTTAAAAAATATTCTAAGAGATCAAAATCAAATTTCACCTAGTAGATGATAAAATGGGTGGGGAAAAAATCGAATATGGACCCAAGCCATAAAAGCTTATGCCAAAAACATCAAAGATTTACTGGTCCATGTTTAAAGAGCCCACCTTCAATGACCCTGAATATATCCTAGCCTAGTAACAGCAACATGCTAACAACCACTCAGAACACTTTAGCCACTGCAAAACATTGGCAAATATCTAAAACACTCTAGCATCAAGGTGGCGAGCTTTGCACACGCAGGCAAAAACCACTCACATTTTCAGAAAATGTCAAATTTGAGTTCAGTTATACAGCAATCCTTCATTTTTGAACCTTTATTTCAACACAATCCCACCCCTTTTGTTCTCAGTCTTTGTAGTGTAGCATTAGTGCAAAGGCAAAGTTGTATTTTTCATCTCATCAGCTCAGCAAAACTGTATGTGGACATTGGTTTATTGCACTCGGCAACAAAGTGCCTTGAGACGGATTCAAAGTGTCCTTTGCGCCTTCATCTCTAACGATGATGGCCTGCACCGCTAATTACTACCCCTGTTATAATCACATCAGTAAAAGCTTTGTGAAGTTAAACAGATTGGGTTTACCAAATGTATCAGTAATTCAAAGTTTCAAGTTCTACACAGTTGTCATAGCAGCAATTTGAGAAGAACTGATGTGTTCTGAATGACTTTCTTGCCTCTCAAAGCGGCAAATGACAGAGCGGTGCCATTTTAGCATGACGTCCAAAGCAGCTGCTTGGCTGAAATGCTAAATGTGTGCTTCAATTCAATCCGTGAGACGCGTCTAAATGCTGATAAGATACTCTAACAGAAGATAGATCAGCGATATAGAGCGACTCATTGGCAGACCTAAATATTATGGTCTCTGTTCCCTTGGCAAATGTCTACGGTGATTGCTGGATAAACACTCTCTAAACAGGTCAGAGTGGATGAAATGCAATTCTTTCAAACAAAAACAGAAGGAAATGGAGGAACTATGCCACATTTATGATGCTGAGGGAGAAAAGCTGTGTGGTTTATGGGTTTAATTGTCTTCCACTATTCAAACATGTTGTTTGAAGCAAAAGGAATGGCAGAAAATTCAGTGATTCATCCAAACAGCTGTTCACATGGAGACAATGGCACTTCTCTGTGGCAGCATCTGGGGAGGCAATATGAAAAAGATTCATTGCATTATATAACGGTGACCTGTTCAGGGATCACATGCGTTTGGTTTGTTTAACCGTCAACACACAATATACTTGGAAATGCTGAAGTGATATTTTAACCCCTTTCAGACATTAAAATGATCTTGATGGTCTTTCATGTGAAGGTTTCCTGTCAGTTATCAGTGATGAATACTGAAAGCTGTGTAAAATCTCTGTAGAAAAAGGTGATTGAAGTTTATGATTAGACCACGCAATGATAAAGGGATTGTTCACCCAAAAATTGAAATTCTGTCATCATTTACACGGCCCTCAAGCTGTTCCAAACCTGTATCAATTTATTTGTTCTGCTGTACATGAAGGAATATATTTGGAAGAATGTTTGTAACCGAGCAGATCCAAAAACACTCTTCCAAATATCTTCCTTTGGGTACAGCAAAACAAAGAAATTTATACAGGTTTGGAGCAGCTTGAGGGGGAGACAGAATTTTCATTTTAAGGTGAACTATCCCTTTAAGTAAATAACTGGTGCACACATTCAATTGAAACCTGCATGTCTGCAGATATGACCTTGACCTGCATTCTACATCAGTAACCCACAAAACAAAAGGGAATTCAACATCCTCAGGTTGTCAGAAAGCATGGTGAAATGCTCACACTAAAGTTGTAAAAACCTGAAGGTGAAATGACTGGCCCTGATCCATTAGATAACGTAGGACACTGTCGAGTCGGATAGGTGTCAAAAACTGCCTAGTAACACTAAACATGCAAAAAACAGTGTAAAGGAACAAGAAAAAGCACCAAGAACCTTTGCAATATTACTTCATTTACATGTGTACTTCTAGTCAGGACACTTTTATGAAGTTGCTAATGTGTGCAGGTATTTTTACTGAGTTATGCAGACGCTAAAGTATTTTGGGTGGTTGTTTACTTGCCCAAAATGTCCCCAGATAATATTCTGGTCCTGAGATATACGGCAAAATATGCGTAGTACTAATAGTGCTGCTTATTTTAGTAAACCTCTAATTTAATCACGTTTGTATTTCTATAGACCATGGATTTAAAATAAGATGCATTAAGCAAACATGACATGACATGAGGCTAAAACATTACTGCCCCCTGCCGGTTAAAGACTTATAACATCTGAAGTGACAGCGCAGTAAAGACAGAAACATCTTCTCTTTCACCCTTTCAGACTGTGATCAACACCATGTGTGGCTTTGGGGTTCAGACACAGAACTATCTGGACGCCACTAAATTCATCTATCCGGTGGGCTGTGCAGACAGAGCTGTAATATGGATAGAATCTCACCTGCTGTTTGTGGGGGCGCTGACCCTGGCTCTCGCTTTACCTCAGGTAACATTCCGCTGAATGTATCAGTTTCTCAAACAGATTGGGGTGTTCCGAATACGATTGTGGGTGCTGGTTGGTCTGTAAGCTACAGCAGAAGAGTTCTGCAGCTGGGGGGTTTCAATCTATGAGTAATATAAGGTCTGTGGAAAACACACGTTGACGATACTTGGACGTTTTGTTCTAAATTAACACAAACACACGCACGTACCAAACGTACTTAAAGTTACTTATTAGTATCATACATTTTTTTTTTAAATATGTAATTTACCCCATTATAAAAACTCCTAGGAAAATATTGAGGAAACCACTGGCAAATGAGTACAATTTGTTAATCAATATCAACCATTAAAGGGTTAGTCCATCCCAAAATGAAATTTCTGTCATTAAGTACTCACCCTTGTGTCGTTCCAATCCCTAATTTTTGAGGAAATTAAGTTTTTTTTAATCCCCCATAGAAAGCAATGCAATTACCGTCATTCAAGGTCTAGAAAAGTAGTATAGATATTGTTAAAATAGTCAATGTGACTACAGTGGTTCAACCTTAATCTTATGAAGCGACGAGAATACTGTTTGTACGCAAAAACAAAACAAAAATAACTTTATTCAACAACTTTTTTAGCCTCATTCTCCTGCTGTTAACATTGCATAGACAGAGCAGCGCTTCCAGGTTCTATGTCGGAACACCGACTCAGTTTTTGGGTACAAAAAGTATTCTCGTCACTTCATAACATTACGGTTGAACCACTGTAGTCACATTGACCATTTTAACGATGTCCTTACTACTTTTATGGGCCTTGAAGGATAGTAATTACGTTGCTTTCTATGGGGGATAATAATAAAAAAACCTCTTTCATTATCCTTTATTTATTTAATTTTTGTGTGTGTGTAATTGAATCATTCAACCAATTCACTCAAAACAAGCTGATTCATTCAGGAACAAAACAAAAGACTGTCTTATATTTTTTTGATTGATTTTTTTCATGATTTTTTTTATCTGATCAGATTAAGCAAGTGTGAACGGTGATTTTTTACAAATTATACAAATAGCTACATTCATATTTGAAATCCTATTCAAATATAATTTCTGGAAATCCGTTTGTCTGACTGCTCTGATCTACGACACATAAAACGTAAACATGGATGTTGTTAAAGGAAACATGCTGAAAGTCGCTTTCGTTCTTGCAAATTGCTGGACGGGCAGAAAATGACAATGGAGGCGTGTTTTGAGAGCGGCAGAGATGACAGCAAGGAATAAAGCCACGCATACCAGCCTTTTTTCTGCCGCTGCTTTATCAGACACAGTAGTCTAGCTACACATTGTCATGTTGTGAATCGGATTGTGATACACAGTGTGAACAATCAATTTTTGATCAGATTCCAGGCGGATACACAAGTAATCGGATTTGGACTCAACACAGCGTTTTTCAATCATTCAGAAACAGTGATTCATACAGGAAAAAAACCTCACTTCCCACACCATTAGTTCAGACCCTGTTCATTCCGCTGTGGCTTTGTTTTGAAATTATTGTCAATGGCGGAGCAGAAACAGACCACGCAACTGGCAGTGTCTGTTCATTATGGATCAGTGATGCCTATGTGTGTGTGTTTTTAATTATTTATATAATTAAGGATAAGCCTATATATACAGACAACCTGAATTACACAAATATATCCCCTTTGAAGATTGTGCTCCTTTTGAAATGAACATTGTGTATTCTTCTCCCATATCACCATATGCACTGCATTTCCATTCATAAATGTTTCAGTGAGTGTTGGGCAGAAGCTGAAATTACGATGATCTCTTCATGCACACTGCTGTCCTGACACAGTTCTTTTGTTTGATCTATAGATCGCAGGCATCGTTCTGTCTCTGATCCTCATTTCTGAGATCCAGAAAGAGATACGGATCGTCTTGTAGAGGCAGCAGACAGTCACCTGCAGTGCCTCCAAACTCTCACTGACTGGAGTGATGCTTTCATTCTGCACCGACCGCCTTCACACTTCCAGCACATTTTCATCTCAGTTTCATTTCACTCTGCCTCGGAGCCAGTTCTTACTTATTTTCTATTTTAGTTTACATTTTTGTAGTGTTATTTGATATAAAAAAATTTGTTTGTAAAGCTTCTGGGATTGTTTGTTATTTCTTCATTACAAATTCAAAAAGTCTGGAGGCATATTTGTAAGTTCATTTTTAATGCACACAGCATTGAATAATCTTGGTCATTTGTTGCATGCCTAGAGAGAAAATGCTGCTCGGACTTGAATAACATGTAATGCAAAATATATTTGCAAGGCATTTCTTGCTCACTTCCATTTAATTTATGTCTTGCAATGTAGGAGGAAGGAAGAGACTAGACTAACAGACATTGTTGGAGGAGTGGACACATTAAAAAGAAGACAAACTCTTGGGCTGTACGCAGGGCTCTCTGATCTGATATCTGTAGTTAATTGAGTTAGGAAAGCGGCCTGTGATTAAACCAACAGAGGACCGGTTGTTAGCCATGTAGGGAATGAGGTCTGAATTTAAACATGTAAGGAGTGGGCTCTCTGGATCAGACGGTCTGTGAGCAGGGAGTTTGGCCGCACTGCGTCTCTCTCGGTCAGCATGCATCTAGGGAGAAAAACACACAACACCTGCTTCCTTAGAAAAAGTCCAAGAAAATCCCTGCAGGACAACACTGCTGTCTAAATGAGGCATTTTAAAAATATTCACATGCACTTCATTTTATGTGCAACCTGTGTAGAACAGGTGGGAGTTTGAAATTTGGAAGAAATTCGATTTATGAGCATTGCATACTAATGAAATGCAATATGTAAATTTCTGTTTGAAATTTGAAATACCTGGCATCTGCGTATGGTTTGGTTATAATTAGCACATCAATTGATGTGACAGATCATCTTTAATGGGAACCCTGTGGCCTTGTGTAGCAGTATAACTGATTTCTATATGAAAATGTGCTGCCAACTGTGCACTTCGATCTGTTGTGATCCTTTATTCACAACCAGCTCACTGAATGCTTAAATTTTTTTTAAAGCTATTTGGCCATGGGTTTTGATGTATTTACTTTTATTCAGTTAACAAAAGTTGTTTATTAGCTTGGAAAGACATCTATGTTTATAACATTTTAGTTAATAGTGACTAGAAGACAAAACATTAATCAGTAAAATCTAAAAAGCCTCTAAAAGAATTCTGGCAACCCCCGGGGTCAGTTAAGTGAGAAATCTGGGCTTAAAGGAACATTCCCAATTAAATACTTAAAAAGTTAAATTCTATCGAGTGCAGCTACAGCTGTAGCCACAGAAAATTATGTTTGTCCCACAGAACCACCCATGCATCCACCCACCCACCATCCACTCATCCATCCATCCATCTAGAATATATGAACACAATTGTTAAATCAAATAGCATTATCAGGGTCATTCTAATTATCGCAAATCGTAAAGATTTCACCTCTTTTATTTCAAAATGCTAAACATCTAGTGCCAGGGGTATGAAAACTTAACAGGGCAAATTATGATAATGTGGTAATTGTCAGCATGCATCCTGCACTGTCTAACAAGACATTCAAAGTGCAGCAGAAAAGCACAAAAGACAACAAATGAGCTATTTGAAAACCATTTTCCACTTAAAAGGTTATAACACAACGTTTACCTGGCAAATCGTTGATGTTCTTTGT
The DNA here is from genome assembly GCA_038088235.1 of Zacco platypus. Classification (NCBI taxonomy): domain Eukaryota; kingdom Metazoa; phylum Chordata; class Actinopteri; order Cypriniformes; family Xenocyprididae; genus Zacco; species Zacco platypus. The sequence continues at coordinate 20,139,537 of CM076075.1, read as the reverse complement.
CTCCTGACTTCATGGCAGAATGAATAAGGAGCTGATTGAAAACATCTCTCTGCAGAAGAAGAAAAAAGGAGGTTGTTTAGAGTGGAAACACTGCTTATCTAATACATACTGCAGTGAAGCGGTGAAAGACCTGTGCGTCACTGCCCCCTATCTCTACAAATCGGTCTCTGATGGGTTTAAGCAGCTCCACGGCCTGGCTGTAGTTTCCCTGGTCATACTCCAGCAGAGCCCGACACATGGGCAGCCCCACATGCTCAGCTATCTGGAACTGATGGTTTTCTCCAGGGTCCCTGGAGGAGGAAAAGAGGCATATCACTAATGCTAATTTATTTATTCTTATGTCACTCCATATACAACAAATATGACTTTCTTTAGAAGTTTACCAGTCCATTGTCACTATACGTTTTACTAGATAAGGAAAACAGCAGCATGAACATTTTTCAAAAGATCTTATTTTGTTACATAAATTAAGAAAATTATATAGTTTCACATCAAATGTTTAGAAACTTTTTTTCCTTTTACCTGCAGTTCTCCAAAATACCTGCAGTTTCCAAATACCTGCAGTTCTCTAACTCTCTGTGACAAGGAAAAGTGTGTATAGTGCTCCGGGGGTCACATGACCCATTCGTTAATGCCTCCATGCTGGCAGGCAGAAACAGCCGGGAGCGACAACAGAGTTCACTGCACACTTTAATTCAAAAACACAGACCTGTACATAGCAAAACTTAAAGTTTAAACATAGATTTAGATATAGATATAGAAACACCGATCCCTATAATACCTCCGGGGTGCTTTCAATGTGTATCAATAAAAGGAACGGATAGCTTTCTGACCTGCAGAATCCTGATATCTACAACCACCACATCATCTTTCCCTCGTCCTATAAGCCTGGAGGGGTACAAATGGACACAATCTAATTTTGTGATGAATATTAAACTTTGTAGTCTTCCGGCTAAAACCTGCTTCGTCGTCATTGGAAGGGTAAGTCAGCTGTGTTGTTAGGTAACGTAATCGAGCCTAGCTGTCCTTATTTGTAGGTAGCCAGCATAGCTATATCACTGTGAGTTCAGCAGACATCATAAATGTCATGAAATCTTAACCCGTTTAATCCCAAATTTTTCTGACATGAAAGTATCCAAATGAGCTGTCAATAGTTGCCCCTTGAAATAAATTTTTTTTTTTTGCATTTTTATGGAAAAGTGTCTGGAAAAAATGTGTTTTATGTTCGGTCACAATCGTGACCGGTGATATAATGTGTATAATGAACATTTTTATATAGCCTATATCTGCCAAGTTATTTAACACATTTTAAACTCTTTCATGTCATTTTAGGGTAATTAAATATATAGGATTACTGAGAAAAAAGACAAAAGTAATAAAAATACAGCCATCTGTTGTTTTCTTGTGTTGGTTAGCACGTTTTATTGCAGTGAACCATTTCAGTCTTCTATCGGGATCCTTAGGAATACAATAAAATTATTTCTCCTTTGCTTTCCCCCGCCTGTTCTGGCATCCTGGCGCACAGCAGCTGTCCACCATGTTGAAATAGTAAGGTTTGTAAGGTCTAAACAGTCTGGTTTTAAATTAAATTTAAATCGACAGTCGGACCACTATTGATACCAATGCTACAGCCGCTCTAGCGCTCTCCTGATGGCCTGCCAAAATGGAGGAGTTTAGATTGCGTGACGTCAACCTCCGGAGCTCTATACCTGCTTAGAACCTGGCATAGCACTAAGCTTTTTCAATGTCAAAGACCATTTTAATAAATATGAACATTGGTGTGGATTTTAGCGTATGCACAGATTTTATCTTAGAGTATGTGAATGCTAAAATCCACGTCAACGTTCATATTTATAAAAACAGTCAGTCTTTGACGTGGAAAAGTGCTTAGAGCCAAGTCAGGTTCAAAGCCGGCACGTTTCATAAATTAGGCCCCAGGGGTTTTCAAACTGGGGGACCACAAGAAAAGGTTAAATATAAGAATTTTTTTTTTAATATATTTATTTAGAAATTGTATACAGATTAATCAAAAAGTGGATTTAAAAACTTTAGACAACCAATTTAGCTAAGTTTTTTCTTTTTCTTTTTTGTGGAAAATAGTTACTAAAAGCCTAAAGTGGATAACAAAATGAGTGGATAATGAAAAACATTCTGCTCTTTGAGAAAATACTGCTTTCTTTGAACAGATGTTGTGCTGAAAATACAACTCCCAGTGGATTTGTTTCCATCATGCTATCTTATAAAACACAGCATGCTGACAAGAAATATATTTTTGTGCTAGGATATACTTTCAATACACTTTGTTCCTTCTGTAGAACCTTTACCAGACGCTTGTTTTGGCCGTAATGACAATTTGGAATAAATATGCATGCAGCGCACCAGCCGTGAGGATGCCAGTCTTCCCCAGAGCAGGGAAATTTCTAAGAAATCTCATACAGAGCCTGAAGACACGCTACATTTGTCCACAACTCAGCCTCCACAAACTCCCACCCGTGAGCAGAACCTGGCTGTAATGTAATCTCTTGAGTGGGTTATGTAATGCGTGCGGCTCACTTAGCTAGTTCCTGCAGACTCTCCAACAGGCGCTGAGTGGTGGCGGTCTCCTTGCTACCCAGGGAAACCATGAGGAAGTGCAGGTCATTGAAAAGTAATGTGTGGTCCTCTGTATGTGGCTGGGTCACCTGCAGCAGCTCTCGGTAGCGGTCCTTCACGTTCACACCTGCCGAGAAAACATATATTACACACGCAAACACACAGTGGCACTACATTTCAGCACAAAAACATGCATCTTTATTCATTAACTAAACATATCCAGTTTCGCATGCCGCTATCACTGCTCATCTGTGTTTCTGCACCATACCTACCAGCATTGACACCAGCCAGACAGCAAGGGACGCTTCACTGGCCGCAGCTAGCATCCCTCAAGCCGGTCCGTTCCGGTCATACTAGACTTCACAATCCGTGAATTTTCATTCATACGCATGCGAATATGGGAGAGCAAAAGTTCATGTTTGCATACCACAACTCTTACCATTAACTCTGTCATGTGAATTAGAATAGTGCAAAAACATTTGAGCTCATAAAATTAATTCATGGAAGACAAATTTAAAATCTCCATGATTTGTAGGGTCAAGTTCAAGTCATTTTGTAAGCTTGCATGCTTTACAATAGACTTCAGAGGCTACTATATTAATAACAAATTATTTTAATACTTTTTCTAAACAAACATTACTACCTACTATAATCATGTTTGTCTTCCAGAAAGGGCAAATTAGCATGAGACTGTTATCCCATAAAAGCAAAAATGGGAGTGGAAAGTTATGCAGACGATCTACTGACAATTTGAAAATTAAAGAACAAAGACACAACATTGTGTGCAAATTTGGTTAGAACATGCTTTTATGGATTGTTAAATAATGGTGTAAATTGATTTCCGAAAACCTTGTTAAATCATGCTGCATAATTTATAAAATAATAATTTTTTTAAATATTCTCCTCCCATAAATTGTGTGTCTCAAAGGAAAACTGCAAATGCATAATGCAACAAGGTCACCCGCAAAAATAAATGTCCACTAATTTTTAACATTAATTTTTCAGTAAATGTCTTTAGCAAACCCCGACAGTAGTTTTATAATGCCAAAAAGGGTTTTCGCTGGAGCAAGCTGGCCCTGTGTGACTACTTAATATCTCTATAAAGCTGTTTTAAAATAATATAAATTGTGAAAAGCATTGTAAAAGCTGACTAAAGTTTTCAGCAAAGACTATAAACATATCCTTGAAAATAGATCAAGATGCCTTCATCTATGCCCATACATATGCTAAATGAAATGGAGCAGGAGCAGGTTTTTTGTAACATTAGTAATTTCTCAAACCCGCTCACCCTAAAATCAAACCCGGAACGGTTGAACTCCTCTACATCTTCCATTTATCTTCTCTGTGGAATGTCACAAGTCCTCGTGTCCCAGAGGATAAAATATCTCCCTGATAACCAACTCAACGTCATAGATTGCACTGTAAACATCTCTTGATACTACATGTTCCACAAGGACACATGAAGAGAAAAATGTTTTGTCAAAACTTAACAAGGTGCTTGACTGCAAAACTAATCAGTACCTTTGTCTTGTTTCCCTATAAACTTGACACAAAATTGTGTAATATAACTTTTAAGTTTTCAGAGAATAATTTTTTTCCCTTGAAAGAGTAATTGTTATATTTTCTACTTGTTTTAAGCATATAAATAATCATTTAGGACAAATTATTTTTAAAAAAATATATAAATTATATACAGATTGTTATCTCTATATTATTTATTTACATTTATAATTTATTATTTTATAATATCTGATTTGATTTGAAAATTCTGTTTAGCAGTTCTGTTACATACAGTACCATGACCAAATTTGGTAACACTTTATTTTACAGCGTCCTTGTAACATTTCATTACATATTCATGTAGTTAATTATTATTACTCAGTATTTAACTACACTGACACCTTAAAATAAAGCAACCCTGCTAATCTGCTGTTTTCACCTTTAAAGTTCTCAACCCAAAATACACTCGTTTTCGAGGTTCAGAAACTTGCCTAACACCAGTCAGATGATCTTCACACCAAATCAGGGCTTTTCAACAAAGCAAATTCACATGTTATATTTCAGCACTGTCACATGTTATATTTTCCGACTTGCCTTGATTAAACTGTCAAAAGCAAATGTGTTCAGCACGCACAAGCTTTTTTTGATGAAAAGCAGAAATGGACCCAACAGAAACATTTCTCTGCCCTTGCTCAGAGATGGTGAGGTTTTATTGTTTTCAAACTCTATTTTAAGACTGAATGATATCTCACCCTCCATTTCTAGTCTGTAAAGCAATGAACAGGCATCAACGGTGTCCAGCATGGCCCCAGACTTCACACAGCGCCGAAAAATCTGGAGAAAGGTTGTAAATGTCACATCACCAGTAATTTCAATTCCACGTCTAGGTAACAATTCATCATAACTTTCATTAACATTGTTACATTATATAATGAGTTTTATATGTCATGAAACTAATTCATATATACCACATGACCAAAAAAGCATATAGATGCTCCTTTCTAATCAGCTGGTTTGACCATTTCAGCTACGTACATTAAAATTAAGCATATGGCTTTATGCAATCATCAACATTTGAAGTAAAAGAGAGATCCAAAACTAAATGTTTTACTAGAAGAACTTGACCAACATGCACAAAGCCCAGACCTGAACACCACTGGGATGAATTTAAAGGAGTCATGACATTTTTTCATTATTTTAATTTGTTCCATGAGGTTCACTTGTATTGTTAATAAAGTTTTTTTTGCACAAACAAACAAATATATATGCAGAAAAATATGTTATGTTCTACCTTCATTCTGACCCTCTCTGAAATGACTGTTTTTAAGAGTCAGCGCCTTTGAGGCTTGTCAGTAAACGGCCACTGTTATGATTAGCTAATGTTTGTTTTGAAAAGATGTTCCACATAAAACCGTCATTTACAGACAAAGCCTTAAGAAATCGTTTGCTCACAGTTTGTCATGCAGGTGCTGTCAGATCCACGTGCCTCGCTGACTAAACAAACTGCTCCGGAAAAACATATAATCTTTCAACGCAATTCTTTTGAAGAATCCTTTTGAAATACTTCTGAAGTATGTACCGAGATGCAAATGAGCTGTTTAAACTGGAAGCGTCAAAGCGGACATTCTTTCACTCTTCCATTTGTCCTGTCAACAAACTCAAATGCGTGGGTATGTCAGACCTGAACGCACATCTGCATACTGTATCCAGTGTAGACAGTGTCAGTGATTATAATGGGTTCTATTTGCTTTTGATGCGATGTGACACTCACATCCAGTGTAGGGCAAATGTCAGCCATTAAGTGATTGAATGCCAGTGGGCGGGGCCTATGGTGCAATGATGTATAACTATTAATCGATGTCTTGCTCTGGAGGTAGGCATATGCAAATGTGTTTGCCCGTGTGACGTCATTGGTCACCCAATATCAGCACAAGCGTTTTTTGGAGCTTGATTAAATAAATGCTTTGTTTATAACTAGGAGGACGTTTTAGCAATGAAACTTGCAGTATATTTCAATGGTACAAAGACCTCTTATATGTCAAAAGATCAAAGCAAATTTGATTTCTCATGCCATGACCCCATTAAATGCCCAATGCCCATTGTCACTACCTAACATCCAAGCTTGTGCCTGAATGGAAGTGAATCTTGGCCTCCAAATTCCAGCTTCAAACAGAAAACCTTTCCAGAATTGTGAAAGATGATTTAAAAGCAAAGGAAGTCCCATCTCCATATTAATATTAAACTTTCATCAAGCACAGATACATTCTGGCGTCCACAAACCTCTAGCCATGTTGATTCATAATGTGAATATACTCTACATTAACTGCTGGGCTTTATGTAACTGAGCTTTTAAGTTATGTAATCTTTGTTAATGGCTTTGAAAGTTATTCATTACTTTACAGTTATCCATGGCTTTTGACTTTCCAAATATAAAACATTTTACTTAAGAGTGTCTTCAGTGTGAATAAAGGAACCTGCTGAGATGAAATATTAATATATATATAAATATATTTTTTATAAAGATATAAAAATATTCTATTTTCACTTCAACCTTTCTATTCAAGATAAAGATTTTACAATACAAGTTATTAAATTAAGGCATATAATTCTAACTTTACTTTGACAACTTTCAATATTCTAATATCTACAGTGGTGTGAAAAACCAGTTTGTCACACTTAAAAGTTTCATATCAAACAAATTTAAATATTAGTCAATTAGTCAATAACACAAATCAAAACAAAATGCAGTTTTATTATTAAGAGAAAACAAAATCCAAACTTACATGGCCCTGTGTGAAAAAGCGTTTGCTCCACCTGTTAAAACATTACTTAACTGTGGTTTATCACACCTGAGTTTAATTTCTCTAGCCACACCCAGACCTGAGTACAGCCACACCTGTTCTCAATCAAGAAATCACTTAATTAGGACCTGTCTGACAAAGTGAAATAGACCAAAAGATCTTCAAAAGCTAGACATCATGTCGAGATCCAAAGAAATTCAGGAACAAATGAGAAAGAAAGCAATTGAGATCTATCTTATAAAGCCATTTCTAAAGCTTTAGGACTCCAGCAAATCACAGTGAGAGCCATTATCCACAAATGGAACAGTGGTGAACTTTCTCAGGAGTGACAGGCCAACCAAAATTACCCCAAGAGTGCAGTGACGACTCATCTAAAAAGTCACAAAAGACCCCACAACAACATCCAAAGAACTGCAGGGCCCACTGCTGAGCAAAAAGAACATTAAGGCTTGTCTCATTTTTGCCAGAAAACATCTTGATGATCACCAAGACTTTTGGGAAAATACTCTGTGGATGTAGGTGTGTGTCCCATTACACTTGGCGTAAAAGTAACACCGCATTTCAGAAAAAGAACATCATACCAACAGTAAAATATGTTAGTGGTAGTGTGATGCTCTGGGGCTGTTTTGCCGCTTTAGGACCTGGAAGACTTGCTGTGATAAATGGAACCATGAATTCTGCTGTATACCAAAAAATCCTGAAAGAGAATGTCCGGCCATCTGTTCGTGACCTCAAGCTGAAGCGAACTTGGGTTCTACAGCAGGACAATAATCCAAAGCACACCAGCAAGCACACATTACAACAATTCTGCAAAGATCAGTTGGCCAAAACTCCTCCACAGCGCTGTAAAAGACTCATCGCAAGTTATCGGAAGCGCTTGACTGCAGTTGTTGCTGATAAGGGTGGCCCAACCAGTTATTAGTTTAGGGGGCAAATACTTTTTCACACAGGGCCATGTAGGTTTGGATTTTGTTTTCCCTTAATAATAACAACCTTCTTTTAAAAACTGCATTTTGTGTTTATTGTGTTATTTTTGATTAATATTTTAATTTGTTTGATGATCTGAAACATTTAAGTGTGACAAACTTGCAAAATAAAATAAGAAATCAGGAAGGGGGCAAACACTTTTTCACACCACTGTATATACTGATGATCTGTTGACAGGGTGTACCAGCAGTAAAATTAATGAATAATTCATATAAATTCAAGAGAGTGTAGTTTAAAGATTTTGCCCTGGAAACATCTTGGGCTTGACACCCATATGCTCCTGTCAAAATCAATTCAACTTTCAACAGCCTGAATCTGTCGCATTCCATATGGAACACGAGACAGGATTTACATTTCTCCCCTGGTGTGACAAATCACATTCACCACACATCTAAAACATTTAAGTACTGTGGCAGTACCACCGGTGGTATCAGATGGCAATATCTTGGATATACACTGACTATTTTACCATATTCACGCACTATGATATTTACATGGTACTCCAAATCACTTTTAAAGAATACCATGATACATAGAAAAAAAACATGGTATTACAATGCAAACCACAGTAGTACCATGCCACTTTGTTAATGTCAGACAGTGTCATAAGCACAGTAGTGCACTGACCTGCTCATCAAAAACCTCCAAAGCTGCTTCATAATTCCCCTATGGAAGAAAGAAAAAAGAATTCCATGAAAAAAATGGATAAAAGTAACGTGTGTTCTTGATGTAACTATGTTGCCTCTCTTTACCTTCTCAATGTGATATAGAGCACAGTGCCAGTAATTATGGCACGCCAACATGTCGCACACCTTTAGGGGAGAAATAAGACATCATGTGACCTAAATATTTTACAATACACAATGTGCTACACATGTTCTATCAATCATTCTGAGACTGACCACCCAATCTTTCTCTGTAGAGGCCATAAACTTTAGCCCCTTTTCCACCTCTGCCTTCATCTCATGGACATGAGCCACAGAATGGACACTCCAACCATCCTGAGGGGTCAGAGCCAGGCCCTGCAGGAATAATGCATTATAATAACGGTGTTTTCAGTTAATAAGGAATTATAATTAAAAACAGCATTTTATATAGCAGAAAAATAGCTCAATACTTAATTTCTTAATTTTACATAACATTTTTATAAAATTTCTGTATGTGTGTGTATGGAGAGGGGGGCGTGTGGACTTTTTGCATTTATGAAATCTGATATCGTTCTGTTTATTTTCACCAGTTTTGCAAGACAAATACATTTACCGTGCCTGCTGCATTAAAACAGGTTTATCACATAAAATATAAATACAATTATAATTAATAATGCAAATTTAATAGACTAATTAGTCATTTTTTTACATTATAGTGCCATAAATTTGGAAAGTAGTGAGCAGTACTAATGAATAACATGAATTAAATATGCAATTAAACACTACCTCTTTTGCCATTTTTTCAGCTTCATCATAGAAATGAGTCTCAAGAAGCCCAAAGGAATACATTCCTTTAAGATAACTGGAAAATACATCCAAGGAAGACATTTTACTTAGAATAAATATATGAAAATAAAATAAGTGTCTAAGTAAAAATGAGAAATAAAATAAAAAAAATTAATTCTTTAAAATAATTCATTTGAAAAATTATTTAAGCCAGCAGTCAGTTTGGCACCGGTGGCGCACGAGCACCTGCCTGTAGAACGGCATATCCGGTTTCCAATGGGACAGCACTCTGGCCACCGAGTCCCTCATCAGAATCTGTTCACCCAGGTAGAAGAACCCATCATGGGCAAACTTCAGTGCCAGCAAGTCTGTGGGGTGTTCTGCCAGAATACCCTCCCAAACTTCACAGGCCTTGTGCAGGGCTCTGAAACACACCAGTCAAAGTGTGTTCATTCATAACAAATGTATTTCACATTTACATATTACAATTACAGAAGACAATACTAGTTTTAGCTAATGATAACAACACTGTATTACAGTCATGGGTACTCTGAGAAGACATTTTCAGATCAGAAAAGTGTTGTTTTACCATCTAAAGTTTGCCAAATATCAATCACCCCTGAAACCTCTTTTAAAAGTGATTTTTTTTTTCTTCACAGAATTCTACTGGTTTTACGAAAACAAATTCTTTAGAGCCGAGAATACAAATGATTAGAACACTTCTTTAGAAAGGCTGCTTTATTCAAGAACTTTAATCAAGCTAAAACTTAGTTTCATATGACAGTCACACTCTTTACAGCCCCAGGATACATTAGAGGGAACATGAATCTTAAAAGAACCAATTCACAGCTGCTTTGTTGGCCGAAGGCAACCTTGCTTAAAATGAATCAGGGAATGTTTTCATCAGTTGAATGTTTTCCATTCATGTGAACTCACCCTTTAGAGAAGAGCTCCATGGCTTTCACATGGTTTCTTTCTCTGGACGTCAGCTCCTGAGAGTTAGCCAGCTCCACAGTCTTCCTCACAGCGCTGGCCAATCTCTCATCCCGCAGGACTGAACTTCCTGTGCCCACCAACTCCAGCCCAGTAGAGATCACATGACCCATAACTGCAGCACAGTGGAGACACTAATGAGGACTTAAGGCCATGTATAAAGCTGAAAGGGTTTATCTTGTGATTATGACCAGCTGATTGCACATTATCACACTTATTACACAGCTATTTTCCAAATAAACAAATGGACATGATTGATTTTCATATATAATTATGTACTGTGAAAAGACATAGAGCTTGTTTCCACCACAGAATAAAAAAAAGGAACTTTTTCTCACAGTTATGACTTTTTTTCCCTTTTTTTACGAGATTGTATTTCTCGTAAATACAACTTTATAACTTAACTTTTATAACTTAAATGTAATTCGTACTTTTTCCCCCTCAGAATTAATAAGGTTTTTAAAGGTGTAAAAAAACATAATGGAGATATAATTAATTTTGAAGTTTTATTTAGTGTTAATAGTGAGATTAAGTGGTTTTTATAATCGAATACCGAATGATGATACTTTCAAACAATAGCTAGCTAGCAAAAGGACAAACAAACATTTGATATTTAGTACAAGTTTTTAAAATTTTACAACATGTTTTCCATGTTTTATAGCAGTTGTAGCGAATGACCTGATGTTTCGGAACATGCGTATGAGCAAGCGAAAACATGAATTTTTCAAATAGTTAAGAGAGTTAGTTGCTTCGCTTCATGACCATGTGGTCCCTTTGCAGGTGTCTGAATGATGTCTCATCCTGTCACATGATGACTTGATCCAAAATGGTCCTTTTATATTCACTCCGAACGACGTCAATGAAATTCATTTTTCCAGACATTCTTTCTCATAACAAAGCAACGACTTCTACACATAATTTTAATACCATTTTGCACTATGTTGATATTTGACGTCATAAAATTTTTCCAGAATAAAAAAATACATACATTTATAACATTTTAAGATATTTTGATCACCAATGAAACGGCTCTATTGGCCTTTGGATGGTTAAACCGAATGACCTTTTGACACTTCGAAATCTTTAGAATACCTTTATATGTACCAAAATATAATTAAAACCTTTTGGATTCAATAAAAGAGATCTAGTTGTACTATCTTACATAATTTGGATGTCATATCTTTGATTATTATTATTATTATTATTATTAATACCTTTGGACAGAAAAATTACCTGCTATGTCACTGACCCGTTTATATCTCGTAACTTGGACTTTATAACTCTGTGTCTTGAGTTGAAAGTTTATATGAGTCAGACTTTATTTCTCGCAATTACAAGATTACAAGTCTTTTTTTTTATCGTTTTTTCCTCACAATTTTGAATTTTGGGGGATTGTGAGATAAAAAGATTCATTTATCTTTTTATATTTTTATTCCATGGCAGAAAGCTTCCATAGAAGACAGAAACTGTGGAGTGATATTTTAAAAAGTTATGTCGCAGCAGAATACAAGAATTTACCAATAATAAAAAAAAAAGACATTTACTTACAACTTTTTTATAGTGACTTTTAGCAGGACAGACTACAATGTTGTGTTGCAATCACGTACCAAAGTCCGGGTCTGCAGATTTGACAGCTGTAATACAGCCTTCAACTCCTCCCAGTGTCTCATCATTACGCCAGGTCACATACTGAATACCAGAGACAGTGACATTCAGATTAGTTATATGCAGAAGAAAAAGCACATTTATCAAAATCAGTATATTTATGTATGTACCTGAGACAATAGAGCATCATATAGTTTACAGGCCTCATTACTGCTGGTGGACAGTGGCAGACCCTCTGATTTCCATGCCTAACACAAACACAACAGAGATGATATTAGGAGTTTAATTGAAATTTGTTGGCCAAATAAGATTGCTTGAATTAGTTTTGTGCCACTAATGTAATATTCAATACAATGTCCAATGCAATATACTGTGCATTACAAGGAGAAATTAATCTGTTATTATATAGAAACTGCTGACAAATTGCAAACTGAAACCTATTTTCATGATCAACGGATCAGTCAACGCAATTTTTTAAAAAGTTCTGTTGTGTTGCAAAGATTGTGTCCTGCCTGTAACATTCACTGCAGGGAGGTGAAGAAACATTTCTACTGTGGAGTTGTTCAGGGAAGCAAAGTAAAAACAACTCAGCCATTATCCCCAGGTCAATAGGTTTAAACTTCTATAGTGCGATTTCTCAAGAGATTTACAGTTCGCTACTGCGTTTTTTTCTCGATAAACCTATAAAAAGTTACTCATAATAACTCCAGAAATTGCTACATGCACTATATTTAAAAACAAGTTCCCAACTTACCTTGCAATCTTTGAAACTAGCGGCGTTCATTCTCACAGACTGACAAGCGATGGCCGATTCGTGAGGAACCTAAGAGTCGGATCTTACGATGTATCGGTTGAACCGGTTCAAAAAACCGGTCTGAATGATTCGTGAACTGAATCAGTCCGAGCGTTTCTTGGTTAACTGAATTATTTAATAAAGAGACCTCTCTTTAAAACACGTCCGACTCACAATGTTAATAATATTTACAGCCAAGTTACACAAATGAAAATGTCTATAAGTTTTTCTTCATATGTAAAATCTTTCTAAAATGTTCTAAATCGCATTATGACAACAACAAACTGAACTGGGACATATTCAACAACAAAAACCCTCACTAATTAAACAATCGGCTTTTCTGGAACATTTTGAACGTTCATATGCCGCGATGCCAGGAAACAAGTGATGACGTACAGGAATCAATGAATCATTTTTGTTAACCAGTTATTTGGAACGAAATGTTCAAATGAACCGATTCACATGAACGAGTCCTTCCCACCACCATTGTGTCTGAGGCTGGAAGCAGCGCCTCGGGGTTATGTTTACATAGCGGTGGCACGGCAGTTTGTAAATCAGCAGTGGGTTGTTGTACAGCATATTAATCCAAAGGTCAATACTTACCCCATTTACGGTGAGTTACACTTTTATATGCATTTCGTGTCGTATATAAACTCTGAAGATAATTGCTTAATGCATTTTAAATGATCTGCAATAGAGGATTTGCTTATCTTGAAGCAAACTTCAGTACTTAAAGTAGCAAATAAATAAAGGTAAAGTTTAGTAAAAACGATACAGGCACATTAACTATGCACATATATGCAAGAAAGAAGTATAAATCGAACTTCATAATGTTACATAATGTTCATGTTACTTCATAATGTAAATGTGTGTGTGTACTTGTATTCCTTACATTGTGGGGACCAAATGTCCTCATAACGCAAGTAAAACCAGTAAATCTTGACATTGTGGGGACCTTTTGTTGTTAAATCATACAGAATTATCTTTTTTGAAAATCTAAAACAGCAGAACATTTTCTGTGATGGGTAGGTTTAGGGGTGGGGGTAATGTAGGGGGACAGAATATACAGTTTGTACAGTATAAAAACCATTACGCCTATGGAATGTCCCCATAAAACACAAAAACACAACGTGTGTGTGGGTGTGTGGGGGGGGGGATTTATCAGAAATAATATCCAAACATCACAATCTTAATGGGTTAGATTTTGAAAGCTGACCAACATACCAAAATTTTAGACATTTAATATTAAATCTTAAATAAATCTTAAAGCCTGAATGAATTTGAAGTTGAATTAATTTCAAAAGAGTGAAAAATTGTAAAACAAAACATTGCAAGCATTGTAATAAATGAAAAAAATGAAATGAATGTCTTCATTTGTAACAACTGCATTGTTTATTGCCTCCGCATACATCCAACACTCTATATGCAAATTAGCAACATAAAGCATTTAAGACCAAACATTTTTTTAAAAATTAGGATTGATTTACTTTACATATAATACATTTTTCACACGTTAATAAATACCATAAAATCTGTCAAACATTTTACAGTCTAAATAACTATCGTTGACCAAGTGTTGTCATTCACAGTTATCTGTACTTACAAGTCAAAAAAACAAAAAGAAAAAAAATCTGTGCCCATCTATACAGCTTAACAGTGACTAAAATGAAATGTACACTTAGGAAAAAGGCATGTTCATTTGCAATATCGATGTTTCCTGTTCCAAATCGAGCATGACTACTATGAGCTCCTGCTGTTAATCAGCACTGGTGTCAGTCGACAGTGCCGGAACGTTTTCATGTGATATAAAAATTTACAAAGACAATTATAAATAACACACTCTGCAAACACAAGTTAACTCCGTGGTTGTGAAGAGCCGTTGCATGAAAAGTTAAAAAAGGCATGTAGCTCCAAACCTGGAGAAAGTGGAAAAAAATAACACCAAACCTTGGTGGCAAATAATTAAATGTGAAAATGGGCACCATCTGATACTAAATAATGTCAGAAAAGCTGTGGGTGCCTAAACTGTTTTTGAAACCACTGACAAACCAACAAAATGCATTATGCATTGATTGTATATATTGTGTGTATACATATTCTTTTGAACTATCTGCATTGAGGAAGTTTATATACCCAATATATTCTCCACTGCTTTATGTAAACTATAATACAAGTATCAGATATTCATGGATGATAAATGATTGTAAACTGTTTTTAGGATATATGTGTGGTAACTCCACTCAAATGGACAAATGGAAACCAACATCAGTGAAGCACGTAACATTGAGAACTTTCCGCTCCCAGTGTACACCAATATCTGTAATAACAGGTGGCTACTGACGAATTCGAAGATTTCACAATTGTCAATGCTACAAACACAACATGTGGCGGTTGCTGAGGGTGTTCTGTGACAACTATAGAAGTCCATCACATGCTTATATGTGAACCACACCTAAAGACTTCATTCATCTGTTGCATGGAGGACTGATGATTATAGTGCGTTATATTAAACGGGAGGGGAGTGCGATTGGAACGAAACAGCTGAAGTTTTTCAGTCAGTAGTCAAGGTAGAAAATGTATTATAGGAAATCGACTCCAAATGCCTGTCGTCACTGAAAACGTAACAGTTGATTGACCAGACATTCTCTGAAAGACAAGACTGGCTTTATGTAGGATCATTAGTCTCAGACTTCCTCAACGTCAGCAGGATTGATATGTCCCTTTTCAAGACCAGAATAAAAATTCCCCAAATTGATGCATTCTCTCATTCTGACAGAGAAAACGTCTTGGATGGAACCGATGCCTTGGCTGCCGAGGGACAAAACGCCCCGAGTCTTGCCAGGAGAAGTCGTAAACATCACCGTACTCATGAGTGGATTTGTAAACGTCGTTGACATGCCCAAAAAAACGAAGGTGGAGACAGACGGATTCTTTCTGCAATTTTTTACATTCCCTGCGGTGGAACTGGGAAACACTGGCGGTCAGAACCATGTCACCGTTGTTATGTTAAGCCCAGTTGAGGCTGAATCCTTTGGAGAGCATCACTGCCTCCAGGTCTTTATCCTCCTCTTTCTCCCTGAGTCTCTGCTCCTCCAGAAGGGCCACCAGAGAATCTCTTTGCTCAACTACTTCTAACATCTCATTCAGAATCTGTTTCTCCTCCGCCAGCTCTTCCTCTGTCTTCAGATGGTCTGTAGAGGGTGAAACATTGATTTAAGTTAATTTTAAGAAAACACCCCACATCACATTTGCTAAATGAAATTCAATACTTGTTTCTTACTAATTTTAATGTGCTGATTCCAAAAATACTGTCTGTTTTGCTCTAGTACATCAAACATTCTTACAAAATATGTGCATCGCTGTTTTCAACAATCTTTTGTAAGGTGAAGATGTCTTGTATCATCCCTTAATCACCAGAAAAACTGCCACAAAGTCATGATTCCTGTCTTCTTCTAAGCCAGGTTACAACTATTTGTTGAATTCTCAGTTGATGTGCACACATATGGACATTTTATTCCAAATCGGGATTTCAAGATTAGAATTCTTGCCAGTGACAGCTGAAAATGCAAACATGACTAGGGTTGGGTTAAATAGACGATGTCGTGAATCACTCACCTGTAAGGTTTTTGGGATGGATATATTTTAAAGAAAACCAATCAAATCGTTCACTTTAAGGGGTTTGGGAGGGGTATATTTTAAAGAAAACCAATCAAATCATTCACTTTAAGGGTTTTGGGAGGGGTATATTTTAAAGAAAACCAATCAAATCGTTCACTTTAAGGGGTTTGGGAGGGGTATATTTTAAAGAAAACCAATCAAATCATTCACTTTAAGGGGTTTGGGAGGGGTATATTTTAAAGAAAACCAATCAAATCATTCACTTTAAGGGTTTTGGGAGGGGTATATTTTAAAGAAAACCAATCAAATCGTTCACTTTAAGGGTTTTGGGAGGGGTATATTTTAAAGAAAACCAATCAAATCGTTCACTTTAAGGGTTTTGGGAGGGGTATATTTTAAAGAAAACCAATCAAATCGTTCACTTTAAGGGTTTTGGGAGGGGTATATTTTAAAGAAAACCAATCAAATCGTTCACTTTAAGGGTTTTGGGAGGGGTATATTTTAAATAAAACAAATCAAATCGTTCACTTTAAGGGGTTTGGGAGGGGTATATTTTAAATGTAACCAATGAAGTCACTTTGTTGTAAGGGTTTTGGGTGGAATAAATTTCAAGTTGACCAATGAAATGACTTTTGAGGAAAGTCTGTGTGCTCAGTGGCACAACAGCTGTCTGGTTTAGGTGTGAAAATGTCCCCTGACAAAATCCTTCATGGGATTAATAGCCATGGCAACAAATGGCTGCAACATGGTAGAATTCCTCAGCAATATACGTCCGAATTGCTATCATCACGGAAGTATCCGGACTGGTCAGGAGTACTTGGGCATACTTCCAGAAATCAGTGGTGTATACAGGAGTTTACTACTCCAGATATACCTCTTTTCATGCAGTGTAAACATGACCAGATGTTTTCTGCTATCTCTGTTCCAAACAGCAACATAATATTAAAGATTCTGTGAACAAAGCTTATTGTAAGCTTGTGTTCTTTGACATTAAATGGAGTATTTGAACTCATCATCGTCAAATTAGGTACTATTAGGCCTTTTTTGCAAATAATCAGAAATATTTCTTCAAGATGCAGGGCTGTGTAATGCATATCATTTGTTGTTGTTACAATATGATCAGGCCTATACTGTAGAGCTAAGTACCATCTACTGCCATGCGTTCTCGTAGTTCCTGTTGCAGTCGACTCTGTCTGTCCTCCAACTCCAGCTCACGAGCACTGCAGAGAGAAAGGATGAAGTTAAGTTAAATTAAATTGCAAAAGAGGACAAATGACTGTAGAGTTTGTTTAAGGTTCTTTAAACAATCCTTGATGTTCAAAGATATTGGATTCTTTGATGCCCCACATGGACATCAACAAACCATCTGCCATTAAAGCACCATGATGTCCACAAACACAAGGTAGTGGATGAGCAGATGCGCCTTTAAGCAGAGTACTTTGAGAGGAACTAATGCGAATGTTAAAATCTTTTGTCTGGATGATGAGTTGTTTCAGTTATTTAATTTCTTGCACTGTTAAGAAAATACTGGCCGGTAATTATATTCATATTATGATGAATATGATGAAACTGTTCCTTTGTAATTTGGGTTTTGTTGATGAAACTGTTCTTTTGCCTGAATGTATGGGTCATTTGGTGCTCATCTTTAGAAACAGATGCGCAGTTGATTGCATCTGAGGCACTCTCACCAAGTAATTGCACCTCGTATTCACACAAATGTAAATAGAACAAAACAGAATCTAATAAATGCATTTTGGAAAATCTTTCAGCACCATGCCATTGCCTACAGCAAATGTGCCTGTTACGGATCATCAGTTGTTCTTGTTTAGAAAGACTAGGTATTTGTTCCTTTTGATCAATGAATAAAAACATCCAGACTCCAGACAATACACTGGAGTATGCTCATTTCAAATTTGAAAATAATAAATAAAGATTTGCATACATTAACAAGCAAATTTTTTTTATATTATATAAAAACAGAAGCTCTAATTTATTTTAAACAGTTCAAAAATACATTTTCATGAAATTATTGCTAATGTAAAAGTTAAAACACCCTAACCTTAAATTTGTTTGTTGCTTCTAGCTGGATCAGAAAAGATTTCTTTCCACTCTCAGAAGTCGTTTTGCAGAATAGTGCAATGGAAAATGACTCGCCATATATACGCCTTCTTATTTTATAAGGCTTTATGTGGCTCGACTGCACTTGAGCATTAACAGGTGCCATCTACAGAGGTTTGCATGAAGCAAAAGCAATGGGACTGAAGCTTAATATGCGTGTCTACTCACAATATCATCAGCTCCGATTCATAGCGCACCAAGGCATTCTTTTCCTGGACCAGTTTAAACCATTCCTGCATCAGCTTTGGATCGTCCTTTTTACCCATTCCTGCAAGAATCACATTGGAGAAGCATGAGAAACCTTGCTGTGAACTACCCACTGACACACAGACCTGACAGACACCCACACAGCAAATGCGATGACAGCCAAGCCAGGATGTCTTTGTCAGGGCAAGAGTAGGGTGGGAATATGGAAGACCGTGATGAGGTCGAGCCTGCCGGGTTCACAGAGGATGGCGTGGGGGTGCGACTTCTGATTGGACAGCATGTCATATCAATGCTGATCAGACTGGACTTCTGAGGCATTTGGTCTTTTTCAAGGCAGTGGATATTGCTTTAAACTCTAAAACCTTTTTTTTTTTCCCCAGGACTATCTTGTAAAAGCTACCCAATAATACCATGAAAGGCAATGTCACAGGTATGAGTCAAAAAGAGTGAACATCTAAATTAATCTAAACATTACCTTTGTGGGTCCACAGCTTGCTCCAAGGAGGTTTCCTCCAAAAATTATGCAAGTTACACAATTTTACAGCATTTTAGCCCAATATTATGGCATATCATAAAGAAATGTTCCAGTTTTAATAAAATTTCAGCTCTGCTGACAGCATTGGTGGCAAAGTGTTCATTACCACAATAAATAATTTTGACTCTTCTTTCAAATTTCACACTATTCGACAGTAAAACAAGGCATGTGTCTACAACTGTAGATACATGCATTTACATGTATGTTTTTCAATATAGCATGTATTTACCACTATTCAAAAAATCTTTCTCTACATACAAACTCATAATATACTAATATATATATATATATATATATTCTACACAAATATGTTTAGCATCACACTTATGGCTTTGAAACGGTGTGCATTTCAATAGTAATTTCCATAACCTTACCATAACCACAATTTTTGCATTTTATAAAAACAAAAAAGACAAGTCAAAATCATTTTCTGTGGCTGTCATTTAAGCTTGTATCAAACCTGGAACATTACTTTAAAAATTGCTCTGGGTCAGGCTCATGACTCAATATTCTTTACCCAGTTAGACATTCCTCTTATGTACTGCATGAGGTAAAAAAAAAAAAAAAAAAAAGCCTCATGGCATGCGCTGAAGTCCATGATCAATGCAGAATACTGTCACTGACTGAATATGGGAACAACTGTGCATGTCAGCCCATGCTAGTACAGTCCCAGATGTCTATGAAAATCCCGTCTCCCATCCCTACACACACATACATTAACACAGAAGTGAAGCCAAGCGCTGAGATGAGCCATCGCATGGCAAACCTGGATGCAGCATGACGTACTTAGCTGACAGAGAGGCGGCTCTTGCAACAAAAAAGGAAAATAGACAGTACACACATAAATCGAACGGCTGTGTTCGCGGTTGCTGGCCTTGACTGTTATAAACACAGAGGCAAAGTAGAGGTCCTCAGACACAAAAACAGTAAGAGACAGAGACAGAGGACAGGGAGGCTAAACTTATCCAGTGGGACGCACTGTGAGTGGCCTCCCCCACACTCAGCCCCATGCTTTCCCAAGAGGAACAGAGAAAGAAGAACCACAGTTAGAACAGTCGTAGAACAACCACGCTAACGTCGTGCCAGAAGGGCACTGTTATACACAGGCATAGTTACACACACCAGATTACAAACCAACAGAAACAACACAATGTTGCCGAACATTTGTGTTTTTTGCTACTGCATTTAAAGTCAACATGAAATCTCAATCGCAACTATTGTAATATTTACATTCCAAGCAGAAACAAAATATTTATTGACAAAACTGAATTGCATATTCATCAGATCTAAATCATATCATTTTAAGAACATAATATAAATTAAATATACAATATATTATTATTACTACTACAATTACTACTAAGTTTACCAGCAATAAAATTAACACTAAAAATTAAGTTGATTAAAGCATTAACTGATGTCACTTTTTTGCATTAAATAATTAAATGGCTAAAAACCAACATTATTATCCCAACACAGTGGCCTTGTTCATGTTATCCAAAAAAGAAAAAGCAAGTTACAATTTGATAAAAGACTACTAAGGTAGGGCTGCTACACATTTCTTAAAATCAAAATACTTAAAGATATTAAAATTAATAGTGTGCGAACATAAAGGACAAACTTACCATTCTCAAAATATACTGTACTTTAAATATTTGTATTATATGTAAACACTACTCAGCTCAGTACTCCATACTAAAAATATAATAATAGGAAGCGCATGACAACATGTAACATCTTAAAACATCTAACAGTGCTTAGTAAAAGTTCAAATCTAACATGCATTACTGGATGCAATGTGATTGATCAAATGACGTCAAATGACTGAATGGCTGTTTGAAACATTTAAATAGCCTACTATTCAGAAATAGAAGGTAGCACAGCCTGCTTTATTTAGCAGGTTAAGGCTAGATTCTTTTTGTCAGAGTGAATGTGCTTTTTCATTCTGTGCGTCTCGCTTGTTCATGCTTCGCATCCATGTTGGTGTTGTTTACATCCTCTCTAAAGCGGCACGCATGCAAAGTTGTAAATTTTAACCGGCTGATTGAAAAGTATTCTAAAAATCTAAATTTACCTTCATTTCCATAGTACTTTCATTTAAACGTCTTGTGACATAAATTGCTTGGTTTTATTGCTGTCATTAGCCGTAGCCAACCATCTCTGAGTGAATTCAAGCAAAATGAGAACAAATTTAACTCTCAGTTGCTCGAAGAGGACCCATTTCTCTCTATTTGTCCAAGTGACTCACCCTCCCTGACTCATCTCTGGTGAAGCGCACACTGTGACGTACTACGTAAAAAAAAAGAAAACGAAGAGGTACGTAAACATAAGTCAAGTTGCGAACTGGGTAGGCCATTACCAAAGACATAAAAGCATATATATATATTTTTTTTTTTTCGATCAGATTGCCTTACATTCTAATGCCTAACAGAGAAAATACAAATATTTTTAATGTCTTTAAAATCAGGAGATTCTAATTTCAGACATTTAAGACTTTTTAATGCCCCATGGGAACCCCGAAAGGCAAACTAGGAGACTAAAAGACTAGGAGTCTGTAATAAAAATCAATAAATAAATAGAGAAATTTTGATTTCATGTTGACTTTAAATTTGAATGTAATGGTATGACAAAGACATCAAAAAAACTACCCAAGTTTGGAGACCTCACTTTCCTGTTGTGTTCCCCTCACACATGCTATCCTTCACAGCAAATCATCAGTGTTATGGAAACGCATGAACACACAGTGAATACAGTCTATGGGTTACAATTATACAGCTCTGTCAAGCAGCTGTGAGGTTGGGACACATATAACTTTGACAGCTTTAGAACTCGGCAAGAGCAAATGAAAATCATGCTGTTATTTAAATTCACACTTATAGAGAGCAGAGCAGTTTCCCCCAAAATTTTCACTAACGATCTGTCATTGTATCAGGTCAGCTCTAATGTACCAATTAAAAACATATTTCATGCTGCTACTCATCTCTAAAGTAAGGTGTTAAAAAAAAAAAAGAAAGTAGAATCTTGAATAATAAGGGAACCAAAATGTGGCTTTAAAATTCTGTTGCTGATGCTGAGGGCTGGGCGATATTTACCATATATTCAATATTTTCTTTGCAAATACACAATTTTAATAGCAACTAAACCTCTATAACAAAAATGCAGATTGTGTGGGCAAGTTGATTCATTCACCTGAATCAGTTCTTTCAAATTGCCCGATTCAAATAGTGATTCAACAGTTTATTTGTATTAGCTGTTCACAGCAATCCTTGCATGGTACATTACAAGTTTAAAAATGTAATGCATAATATTCCAGGGTAGGGTTGACCAGCCATTCGTAAATTATTTATTAAATTACAACGTAAAATCCAGACTAAAGGCTTAGTAACTACTAGCTAATTTGTAACCAACTCTCTCAACTGTACTTTATTCAGTTACACCAGTTGTTCTTAAGGCAGAACGTAGCTAGCAGGTTGTAAGCTTTCCGTAAAGTAATGCATAATCTTATAATATGTCATTTAACTATCATAACTATAATGATCCAATAGCAGCCTATAAATACTTGAGCAGAAGTTGTTGTGATGAAAAAATGTTGTGAATTTCATCTTTCAATCTAACTTCTTTTGCCTCACGTAACTAACGGTAAAAATAAGTTTCCATTAAATACGATACTAGTTAATCATGAAAAACATAAGTGTGTTTATATGTAAATAACATCCACAAACTGAATTTGCACAAAGTGGCATGCCGTTTAGGACAGGTTCGTGTAGAAGAGAGAGCCGCCCGCAAAGTAATCTTTTCACATAATGTACTGCACATAAAATGTCAAAGAATTGAAGTCTGTCAGGTAAAACAAGAGCTTATTGATGCACTTCAGTCAGTCTGATATTTTAATCCAACCGTTACTCCTGATAGGAGATTTCCGTAAATAATTAGTTTATATGCACATACGCTTGAACTAAGTTTTATGGTACAAAACAAAAACATTTAGTAGTGCGCAAATAACTTCAAATTATGAAATTATGAAATTTGACGTGCCCATTCACGTCAAAACTAGGCTAAGTTGTAACTTACGCACAGCTGGTGCAACCGGCCCCTGTTTATTTGTTTTGTTTTATTACAAAGAATTATGTTGGTGCATATAAATAAAATGAAAATTTTATTTCTTGTTTAAAATATTTTGAATCTATTTGCCAACTATGGCTATTTGGTAAAAGGCTGAAAAATATCATCCAGCCCCACTAGCGTTACAAATTTGTACATCAGAAATTTGTGCATCATTGACGCAATCTGCTGGGGGAAATCCACTAAGCCTGGACACACATGGGCAGAGGAGAGGAGTAGACTTTGTAGTTGGGGCAAAACCAATACTCCACAGGTCCAGTGGGTTGTCAAAGTAACGCCGCTGGCCATGTTGTTATGAAAACACAGCTGGCTGGCGGGAAACATGACTGGGTTTACGTTACCTTTAGGGGCACAGCAGGGGCAGAGGTACAGGGCTCTTCGGCGAGGGGTCCCGACATAGGGCTCAACTTCCACAACACAGGAAAGGAATATGAGAGAGAGAGAGAGAGAGAGAGAGAGAGAGAGAGAGAGAGAGAAAGAAAGAGAGAGAGAGAGAAAGAGAGAGAGAGAGAGAAAGAGAGAGAGAAAGAGAGAGAAAGAGAGAGAAAGAGAGAGAGAGAGAGAGAGCGAGAGAGAGAGAGAGAGAAAGAGCGAGAGAAAGAGCGAGAAAGAGAGAGAAAGAGAGAGAAAGAGAAAGAGAGAAAGAGAGAAAGAGAGAGAGAAAGAGAGAGAGAGAGAAAGAGAGAGAGAGAAAAAGAAAGAGAAAGAATGAGAGAGAGAAAAAGAAAGAGAAAGAATGAGAGAGAGAAAAAGAAAGAGAAAGAATGAGAGAGAGAAAAAGAAAGAGAAAGAATGAGAGAGAGAAAAAGAAAGAGAAAGAATGAGAGAGAGAAAGAATGAGAGAGAAAGAGAGAGAAAGGGAGAGAGAGAAAGAGAGGTGGAGGTGACCAGAAGATTGCAATAGAGAAAGAGGAGAGAAAGAAAGATGTGGAAGAGGAAAAAAAAAAAAGTGAGGAGCAAAATCAAAAAGAGAAAGAACTCTGGGGAGAAACTAAAAGCAGCAGTGTGATGCGACAGTGGGAGGAAATGACGGAACAGAGAGCAAACATGAATGAACCAAAAAGAGGTGAAATATCACTCTACTCTTTGAACTTTTCCTTTTGTGCACTGCTAGGGGCAAGTAAGTAGCAACTCAAGAGTAAACCTAATGTCTGCACAGGCTACATCAAAGTAGTACAGTATGCAGCTGTTGGTCTCCTGAAAGTAGGGTCTATCCATACAAAAAAAAAAAAAATGGATTTTAAAACCTAAGGTGAAATTATTATATCATCTTGGGGATGTTCCCATTCTGTCTGGGTGCAAAATATATTTCTCAATCCTCACACTACGTCTGATGTGGAAATCAGCAATCTATACAGCAGGTGTCAATCCAGCCACAAGAGGAAAAAGAGATCTACACACACACACACACAAAAAAAGCATCAAATGAACTTGAGAAGAATGATTGGCACCAGAGTAAAGGATTTTGTCAATGATGCATGGGAGGAAATTAAAAGGCAGATCCTTGTACAATTCTTTGTGCTGTCATGCTGTGCTGACAGAATGGTTTTTAAAAAGCTGAAACAACTGGATGAGATGTCAGGTAGTTCACAACAAGGGACTATCTCAGAGGAGTTTCTCAGCGCAATCCTTCAAAGCCAGACTGCGACCTTATCTGCATTCAGAAGTGGTTAAAACTAATCAGCACTAATACAACCTTGTCTTTTGTGAAGGCTGAAAAGATATTTTTTTCCCTTAGTTGCCTACTCTAGATAATTAGCTATGTTTTCATCCAAAGTAGTGAATTTAACTTGTTTGCAAAATGGGAATGTTGCATAAAACATTTGCGAATAAAGCAGCTTTCCATCCAGAGTCGAACAGAACAAAATAGTCAATTCCTGATAAACTGGAGCTAAATATCACTAAAAAAAAAAGTAGGAGAAGCCACTGTATATAATAATTTTGATAATAAATTACTTGCGTCTCAGATCGCGCAGACAAAACGTAATAAACACATTTCGGAGGAAGATGCCTGCTGTTTAGGAATGCAGTCATGTAAGACAATTCTAGAAGGTAATAATACCCAACCACTTTGACGGCAGATTTTGCTCAGGCAATTCAGAATGACCAAAACAGCATTTTAGACGCTGTTCAAGAAGGTCGGTCTACTGGTTAGGTCAGTTATGCCGTCCTCTTGCGCAAAGTCACATGATTTTTTTCGATGCGCATTGAAGAACTTATTTGGTAAATGTGTTCACGTCATAATTTATGCGCATGTTTTCTTATCCAACAAAAAAAATGTATCCAACTCAAACAAGAATTTTTAGAATTGAAGTGCACTTTTCCATTTCCATCCAGCAGTTTTTAATGCGATATCACAAAATGTGCATAAAAATAAGTGGATGGAAACATAGCTATTGACCCCATTCCAACCTCATCACCACTTTGCGTAAATAAATAGAAAATAAAGGGGGGGGTTTCATCGAAAGGACTACTCTTAAACCTCATCTCATATCGCTGGCTCATCCTCTGCAGTTATTGGAAGAATTGGAGAACTAATTATCCATGAAAAGCAACAAGCTTGCATTTTTATGCAGACATGCATGGAAACGACCCACAGGAACCAGGACATAAACAAACGCACACTGATGCAAAGTCACACAGAAATCCAAAACAGCTTTCTGACGTTTTTTAATTGGTTATATTGTTTTGGATACGACAACCAAGTTTTCCAGCCAAGAGATGCCTTAAGCCTCAGAACACTGACAGTAATTATGCAAAGTGTTTTTGAGCTAGGATTACAAGAAATCCACCAACTGTTAGCAGGTCTCCCAACAACTAGATTGTGATGAGTAAAGCTCACTTTTACGGGAAAATCGATCCAAGTGCACAGCTCACATGTTAGCCACTTAATCTCTGTGCAACTGTTAATAAAATAATTATGGGGTTGCAGCATTACAATGCCAAAACAAATCTAACAAACTTTAGCAAGTGTAACTCATTTTTGGATTTCAAATGCTTTTTCCATCATCTTGAGCCAGTTTACCTGAACATTTATTAAATGTGAATATGTTGTACTTACCTTAGTTTCATAATTAATTGTTGATAAATGCTCTTAGTATATATAAAAACCCATAACCCAACACTTAAAATAACCCTTGTTACCTTCCAAGAACCTTTTGGCATGTTATGTTTAAGAAACATCTTGTTGCATTGAAAAAGATTCATAAGATGGTTTAAACAATGCCTCAATGTCCTTTGAAAACAATGGGTAATTTTTTCACCATCACCACGCTATCTCCTGCCTGCGTGTATGATTTCGGCATGGCTTGCCTGTAACTTCACAGCATGATCAACGAAACGCAAGACAATACACTCATTCAAACGAGCACTCAACAGATCCATAGTGCGAGATGGGAATGCAGTGAAGACGTACCACACATGATGGAATCAATCACAATGAGGAACAAACACTGGGATCTCTCGGGGTCCGGGGTCCCTTATGCAACTGAGCAGGTATGGGAGGAAAATATGAAAGCTAAAATGCTGGCGAGTAAAGCAGACGGGCATTGGCTCTACAAAAGGCTAGAGGGGAGGGGCTTAACCAGGATTTCAAGCTAGCTACATCTGTTTGCTTAAGCATTTTGGATTTGTTCTGCTACATATTAATGGAAATTTTTTAGTTTGCAAACAAAGATCAAAACTGAAAGCAAATTTAATGCCAGGTCTATTTGAAAGCAATAATTTGGCAAAAAAAAAATTGTATTTGGTTTGGTTCAGATTTGAATAATACTCAAATATAACAATATAAATATAAAATATAATATAATAATAATTCTACATATAAATTACGCATAATTATATTACATACAAGCATAGAAATTTCATAAAATGTTTAAGTTATATATAATTAACATTAGATGTCAAGGGGCAAATGTGAGAGCATTTAGGCAGAAGGGGGTAAATAAGGGAAGAAAGCCTTTAGTAAATACAGGGGGAAAAGAGAGGGCGTTAGTTGTTAGTCCATTTCAAGCAACAGATTTGAAATACATACCGCCCAGATGCAAATCCAGGATCTCACTGTAATTAGACTCTCCCCAATAGTCTACAATAAGGATATATTAGAAACATGTTACTGCACACACAGGCACAGCCAGTAGCTTCAAGTCATGCATATACTGCACACGAACACACACGCTCATGAAGTAAGGTATGCCGAATATACATTTATCACAACTTGTTATCTGGCATGAAAACAAATGTTGTTAATTGCATTTATATTGCATGTCCCTTAATGGTAGATGGGCACATAGATTTGTTGCACTGCTGCGCTCATGTTTTCAATCTAAAACGGCGTTTTTAAAAAAATAAAAATAAAATTCCTGTCAGTCATTGGTTACACTGTATTTCGGTGTTCCACTTTAGATATTCCACTAACTATTAGTAACTTTGCAAATACATGGCAACTTATTCTGCTAACCTGAACCCAACATCTAACCCTAACCTACTACTAATACTCTAATGAGAGTTAGTTGATATGCAGTGACTTATAGTTAGTAGAATGCCAAAAGTGGATCATCGAAATAAAGTGTAACCAACTCCTCTGTATCATAGGGAGAAAAACTTGTTATTCAATTTATCTCAAGCACTTTAACCCTTTATACTACAGATAATCTTTACAGCTTGTGAAAATGTTACTCTGAACAACAAAACAGGAATATAAAGCATTTAGCAGAAAACTTACAAGAAAAGGTGTTTTAAGAAAAAAAAATTAGAACAAAATAGATTCAAAGGAAATATCCTATAATGCTGTTACATCCTCCGTCATTTACAGTGGACCACATCCAGTGAGGCGGCACACAAATCTATGTTTGGCGTGATCGGACTGACGGGGCATGCAGTTGACACACATGAGGAGAGACCAGGAGAGACTATGCTCGGCATGAGGATGGCACGATGCGCTGGGACGACTACAACACCTACTAGTTATCACCATGGATACCTGAGCGTCTCTTACGCTGTTTTGGACTAACACTAGAACCTTTATACAACCCTTAGAGAGAGTAAAGGATAAAAAGAGATTAAGAAACACTAGATTTAAAACATGGGTTGGAGGGGAGAGGGGCAGGAGACAGAGGAAACAATTGTAAAAGCATAAACTTGTTCTACTGCCTATGACTACCTTTCTGTGAAAATCAACTTCATACATTTCATACAATTGAATGTTACAATATTTCTTCACATTTTGCAAAAGGAAACAATTATCTTTGAATTCAAAAATGAAAAGAAGATTCTAGAAATTCTCTTAGCTGTTACAGATTGAATGGATCGTTTTTGATAGCCCCTTGTCATGTGCAATTCAATGCAAAAAACATAAAATAATGATCATGGGACTGACAAAACATTAATTCTGCAATATATTTTATATGTTAGAAGCAATTTAAGAATTTTCTAGAGATTGCTGGGGAAGATTTCCATTTGCATTTCAGGTACAAATCCTTGGAATTAATAGATTTAATTATTATAATTTTTTGATGTAAAAAGGTGTCCAAGAAGACAAAAAAAAAAAAAATGCTTGCAGCTGGAGAGCTCAAAAAGTAACCTTGGCCAATAAATAATTTAGAGCTGAGAATAACTAGGGAAAAATTAATGATATTCACTACAAAAATGTCTAATGACTTTCACAACTTTCAAGATTTAATTAATTATCATTTCCTATTACTAGCCTGGAAATCACAATTGTAACATTCCCTGATATTTCGAAGTTTTCCATAATTATGGGAACCCTGAGAGTAATGCTAATGTTATATCTTGAGCCTGACAGTGAAATAAATTTAGTAATGAGATACAAGCAAGCTTCTAGCAAGGTTTGTATAATTGAAAAAAACGCATCACATTACTATGCATTAGAATACTAACCCAAGTTAACGTAATAGCTTTTAATCATGAGGCAAAGGATGCATAAACTTCATTTTACTTTAAAGTAAAACTGTAGTTTGAAGCTTGAAGCTAGAAACAACAGCAAACAGTACTTTGACGTAAAGGTCAAAGTATAACTACATAGAAAAGCATGAGGAATGAAGATCTGCTCTGAGGTTTTACCCTTAAGCAGCACATCTGAGGAACCGTTTGGATCAAAAAAGTGAGACAAAGAGAGAAATACCTGCTTCCCCTCGCAGTGCCTTCTCCACCGCTACACCTCTCTCCTCTAACTGCCTCTGTTTCTCTTCCACCTGCTCCAGTTGCCTCTGAATGATCTGAGGAATTAAAATGCAGCTTCTGGTTGAGTTCACTCTATTATTCTGCATGATAATGGCTGAAATTCAACTTTCTGACAAATTCATGCAAAAAAGTCATTAGTATGCTTCCACCTGGGCTCTGTGGAGTCTCTTGAGTTCCTCTTGCTTGGCCTGTCTCCTTGCAGCTTTTTGCACTCTTCTTGTCAGCTTGGCATTGAGTTCCTCCTCCGTGTAGGTCTTCTGCAATAGAAAATTAAAAGTCTGAACCAGCACTCCTGTTACCTGTATCCGGGTCCGTTAAAGGCGGATCCTGGTCTGGTGTCTCATGGACGTCTACGGTAGGGGTTTGCGTAATATATGACTAAAGCAGAGGCTAAAACCGACCCTAATGTCAAATCTAGTCCAGTACTACAACAGACTGAAATACTTCTGAAACAATTCTAAAGCACCTCTATATGCGATTTTGGCAGTATAATCAAACGTTTATCACAGGAATGGTACTGTACCTATCTCAATATATATTTTTACTGCAAATAACAATAAATGACATATACATATATGCATGTATGTATGTATGTATACTCCTGAACAAAATCTTAAGACCGGGGGAAATATTACAAGTATTCGTATTTCATGCTGCTGTTTAGTAACCTGGTTGTAGGTACTTCTTCAAAATGCCAAAAGAAGAAACAGGAGCAATAGACACAAAATAGAGAGTAGGCAATTTACTGAAAACTGCATTTAAATTGAACAGGCTGTTCATCAGCTGATCAAAAGTTTAAGACCATAGCCCCCAAAAAAACCCAAAACAGAACTAAAAGTGTCAAAAAGCTCCACCGTTCTTGTTGATCACTTCAAACACTCATTTCGGCATGCTTGATGTGACTGTTTCCAAGAGGCTGGTGGGAACGTTGCTCCATGCGGTGAAGATGGCTTCACGAAGGGCATCCACGGTCTGAAACTGATGTCTTTTTAAGTAAACTTCCCTTGCCATCCATCCCCCAAATGGTCTCAATGGGATTTAGATCAGTGGAACACGCAGGATGTTCGAAAAGAGTGACATTAGTCTCCTGGAAGAAGTCCTTCATCAGGCGGGCATTGTGAACTGCAGCGTTGTCCTGTTGAAACACCCAGTCATTACCGCACAGACGAGGGCCCTCAGTCAAGAGGAATGCCCGATGCAACATGTCCACATAGCCAGCCGCCGTTTGATGCCCCTGCACAACCTGAAGCTCCATTTTCCCATCGAAGGAAAAAGCACCCCAGATCATGATGGAGCCTCCTGCTCTGTCCTGTGTAGAAAACATCTCCAGTGGGATCTCCAACGGTCTTACTGTGTCCAGCCTCGGCAGCGATGGCGCATTGCAAGAGCCCTTGCTTGTGCAGCTCAACAATCCTGCCACGCTCAAAGATGGAAACCCTTTTTCCTTTACCATCAGGAGATCATGACAGTGTTACTGCCTGAAGAATAATGACAGGAAAGCCATTTTTTACGCAGATTTTAACTTAACTTTTTAAGGCTATGGCCTTAAACTTTTGATCAGCTGATGAACAGCCTGTTCAGTTTAAATGTAGTTTTCAATAAATTGCCTACTCTCTATTTTGTGTCTATTGCTCCTGTTTCATCTTTTGGCATTTTGAAGAAATACTTACAACCAGGTTACTATCCAGCAGCATGAAATACGAATACTTGTAATATTTCCCCCGGTCTTAAGATTTTGTTTAGGAGTGTATATAATGCCTATTTTTGGAAAATCCAGTGAAGCAAATAATACATAATATACATGGAATCAGCACAAAATGGTATCAAATTCTGGGTAAAAAAAAAAAAGAAAAAAAAGAAAAAAAAACTCAAAACAGTACAAACAAAAAATAGAGAGTTTTAAATTTGCGAGAGAGAGATAGATAGATAGATAAGATAGATAGATAGAGGCTAATGTCATAAGCGCTTGTTGTCTGTGCATTTCATCACAATTGCACAGAAATAATAAACAGTGTAAAATGGAAAGAGAAAGAAAAAAAAGCATTGACTCTGGAGATGCTTCACGAAAGTATAGTAAAAGCTATGAAATGAGAAAAATGAGTTGCACGTAAACCAGTGAGGTACACCGTATAGAAAATGGTATGCAGGTAAACAGACAGAAAGCCTTTTAAGAATGTCATGTGATGTAGTTACATCCTCCAGCAGAAAGGGGCCGCTTTAGCCTTCACCATGCTGTAGTAAAATTGTTAGTAATAAAATAAAGCAATCTTTGGACCCACATTAACAAACAGGGGTTAGGCATGACGGTGCGACACGACATGCGTAAAATTGGTAGACCAATGGGAATGGATGAACACACTACCTTTGTGGCATACGATCTCTTGAACGCCAATGCATGAGGTACATAAACAGACTTAGAAAAATAAATTGGAAAAAACAAACAAAACAAAATGTATGCGATTAGATGGGTTAATGTACAATTAAATCAAATCAGGATTCTACGACAACACACAAACACTAGACTAAACATTTAAAGACATTGGGATGAGTACACAAGTACAAATTAATGTGATCACGTTTTGTGCAACACAATTATACTCAGGGTCCAAAATTAACACCTGCCAACCAAAGTTTTTCTCCACAACATCATGTGGCAATAGACAGTATGTAAAATATATATATATATATATATATATATGGCCGAAAAGTTTTACATTCGTACATTGGGAGGTGTGGCAAAAAGTTAATTTTGGACCTTTTGGAGTAAATGATTTCTCTAAAAGACTCGCTAGAGAGTAAAAGTACATCAGCTATTAAACCAAAAACTTTTTTTTCTTTAAAAATAAATAAATAAATAAATAAAACAATGAAATGAAAATAATTTAAAGATAATAATAATTTGGACAAACAGAATAAAAAATGAAATAAAAAAAAAACTCACGAAACAGCTTCATATCCACAACTAGACTAGTTAAGGAAGACAGATGAACATTGCACTCTAAATGTGCCTACTAAAACACAGCACTCTAAAAGTACCTTTTTTATTCTATGAATTCTGGTGAACACTATGACTTTTTATTCTCTCTCTATTCACCCTCACACAAACGCACAAGAATGCTCGATTTCTTACAGGTTTCAAATTAAACAATGCTGAATATATATATACACACATATTTTAAGTTTTAAAAACTATGTTTCAAATTAAACAATGCTGAATATATATATATATATATATACACATATTTTAAGTTTTAAAAACTATCTTTACTGTTTTTTTTTTGTTGGCATAGTGTTGCATTCATGTTCTATATGAAACCTGGTAGCTTCGAGCTGTTGTGCAATACATCACTGAAATACCTCTTCCTCTTTTCCTTTCTCCTGTTCCATATCCTTCATTTTCACCCTCTTTTCTTTGACTCTTCGTTCATTCTCTCTCTCTTTTGACCTTTCCTTGCCCTTTCCTGTAACTTTTCCTTTTTCCATAGCCCTGTCCTTAACCTTCTCTTTGGATTTTTCATCTTTAATAGTCTCTTTTTTCAAATCTGACACCAAGTCAAACAGGTCCACATGGCGCTGAGAACAGTAAAAGATTATATTAAAATTCAAGAAGCTTTAGAAAGAAAACATTTGATTCAAATGAGAAAAAAGAAGCTCTTTAAATATTATAAGGACTTACATCACCCTTGGACTTCTGAGAGGATCTTTCCAGAACATCGTCACAGGAAAGATCAGAGTCCTCAGAAAAGCTGAGATTTCTCCTCAGATGCAAATCTACACCAGTAAATTAAAAGTTTGCATTAGAAAATCACCAGTTGAAAGAGACTGAGAAAACATGTTTAAGTTAAACGTAACTGAGCAAAATTCAGTAAGATTTCAACATAACCCAAGAGGAACTCCAGTAAATCGTCTCACTATGCGCGTTTGTGTCACAAGCTTTAAACTGGATTTAATCTTTTTACATGTGCACATTACATGAATATACAGAGTTTCCCGCTGTTGTCGAATACTAACCATCCTCCTTTTCTTTGTTTTAAAAAAACTCACTTAATATTTATCTATTGTGGGTCCTAATTAGGGGACGACAAACACAGAAAAATTTGTGCCACAATGCTTACATTAATCAAGCAGTAAAAACGCCCATTCTCATGCCCAAAACAAGGTATCTGCAGATGAGAGCCCGAAGCAAACACTTGTGGGACTGTGAAGTGGTGCCTATGGTAGTAATCTACCATATCATCATATATATTTTAAAATATTTGAGAATGCAAGACGCACACAAACACACACACCTATCTTCATAATTCTATTTGACTGTTCAAGTTTCAAAAATTACAAAATTTCACTTACATTGTACTGGGCTATATTATAATATCAATAAACAATTTTTCAACGCTCAAAACCTTTTTTTTTCAATACATGATTAATATTGCATTGCATAGTGTGCGCTTATACAAACTGACAACCACAAGTGAATCGCATTCAATTATTTAATATAAATGATAATTTTTTGTTTCCAATTTCAAATGTTAATAATAGGGATGTGCACTATGACTAACCTGACAGTTGTTTAAATGGAGGTTTTGTAATAACTAGTCTATAGTCTAAAATTAAGAAACCCTTAGAAAACAGTAAAAAAAAAAACATTGTGTGTACATGTGATTCATTTAAAATACTTAATTTATTATTCCAAGATGCAAATATGATGCTAAATCCCACAGAAAAAAACAGTTTATATTTGTGACGTGGTTGTGACCTCTCTCTGTGTGCGCGCACAATGATACTTTTAAATCCATGCAATAACGTGCTAGTTTTCATACAAAATATGTAACATAATTAGGTAGTTATTATTAATACAACACTGAGAATGAATAAATCTGTTCCTCCAGACTCATGCTCAAAATCACAGCACACTCCATCACTAGCCACTAGAGAGTTCAATTTTAGTTAGATTTATTGTTCAGCCTTACTAAAGCACTTTATACCCATTTGGAATTAGAAGTATCGTGACTACTATACTGTCCTCGCTTGAGAAATCATTCAGAAGGCGGGAGTGGAAGGGAGATGGAGCGGAATTGTGTAGCTATCGATTTGCAGTCTCTTTTTAATCCCCGCTTACTATTTGGGGAATGAACCCAGCGTTAAGATTGGTCGAACTCTTCTTCTTTTGCTGTTGCTTAATTCGAGTACTGCGTGTGCACAGAAAAGTGACCAGGTTTTTCCGTAATTAGAGAGGCAAATCGTACCAGCATACTTTGAGGTCAAAACGCATACCCGCTACGCAAAATGCATACAGGTTGACAAGTCTGAGTATTCCAGATTGGTCACTTATGAGCTTTGATGACAGTTAGGATGCTGGCTTAGAAAGGAGCTGCCTATGTAGAGGTAGGATAGACAATAATGAATTTAGACAAAAGAATGAAACAATCTGAATGAAAAAATTCAGCTGACCTGAGGACCTGTCCAGAGGTGATTCTTTCTTCTTCCCCGAGTCTACAGTTGTAGAGCTTGAGGGTGTGCTTGGACATGACTTGTCGTCTTTCTTCTTTTTGTCCTTCTTGTAGCCAGAGAATACAGCTTTCCACAGGGACTTGTGCTTGGGTGGCGTTTCTTCTGTGCCAGAAAGTCTTTCATTTTTGGCTTTCTTTTCCTTTTTGTTCTTGCGTGGAGAAAACAGTGAGCTGCGTTTCTTGCTTTTGCCTCCTGTGGAGCTCTCTGAAGATGTAACAGAACTATCCAAGGTCTTATTGGCTGGTGTAGTTAAGAAACGGTCAGAGTGTATGTCTGTCTGCTTTTTGGACTCCAAGGCCTTCACCGCAGAGTCCTTGGGGGAGTTTAATTGCTTTTTGTTTTTTCCTGTTGTCTCTGGAACATTCCAGGCTACTTTTGCCACAGCACCCTTGGCAGCCTCTGATTCTTTCATCTTACTAAGCTGCTTGGCCATGGCATCTTTCAGAGCTTGGCTTTTCACAGACTTCTCCCGTGCCCTCATTCGCTCTTCTGCGATCTCCTTGGCTTCAGGAGAAAATTGTTGGGGATTCTTTCCTGTCCGAGAAACTCCTCCAGAAATGTTGGTCTTGCCATTTTCCATTGCCAGTGCCAGGTGAAAAGGAGGCTTATCCCTGTTGACTTTGCTGGTTGGCGGGGTGTAAAATTTTTCCAGACCACTTGTGTCTGGAGTACGGTCATCGTACGTGTCTTCAACGTCGTCAGCAAATGGTATCTCATCTACGCATTCCACAAAAGATTTCCTCACTTCTTCGCGCCGTGGTTTATTTGGTTCCTTTACCCTCATCACAACAGGTGGGTTAGTTCTAGGGGTCGGCACTGGAGCCATAACTGGTTTTGGTTGAGGGGGACTAACCGGAGTCTTAGGTTTGGGAGGCATAGTTTTGGGTTCCTCTGTGCCTTCAAGGAGGTTGTCCCAGGAAGCCTGAGGCCTTTTGTTTTGGAGAGCAGCTGGCTCTTCATTAGGTGGAGGTGGTGGGGGACTGGAAGGAGGTGTGAGCATGGTAGAATCAGAGTTGTTGTAGCTGTCACTAGTTGCTGTCTGACTAGTTGTCACGCTTCCATTAAGACCCAACCCTGAGCTGCTACTCAAGTCCTTCTTATCAGAACCATTACTCTTCGGTTCCACCGGAGATATAACCTGACCCTCCAAGGTAATGTTGATCCTGCGTATGATAGAACGGCCCGTGAAAGAAGGCTTCTGCTCTTCAGACAAGTCCTCTGGGGTGTAAGACCTGGGAGATGATGATTCAGGTGTTGGAGCTTTCACAATGCTCTTATCCACCATTGTTTTGCTTCGATCCAGAGGTGTGAGTCCTAAACTTTTTCTTATCTCTGCGCTCTTCAACCAGAACTCCTCAATAAGGTCTGTTTTCTTGACGGTGGTTTCCTCGGGTGCTGGATCATTCAAGGATTCATCGGTTCGGTTATCAGAAGCAGGTTTAGCCAAAGGAGTGGAAGTGACTGCTGGGACTGGCTGAGTTCTGACAGGGGAGCTTGTGGTGAGGGGTGAGGGTGGCTCATGGCAGGGTTGTGACTGGGTACATATTGGAGACAATGGATTACCTGTTGGAGAACAAGCACAAGGCTGGGGCTGGACAGGTGATTTGGGAGAATCTGGTTGTGGAACAGGTTGGGAGCAGATGGGCGATAGTGCAACAATTTGAACAACAGGAGAATGAGGTCTTTTAGCATCAGGACTCTGATGTGGGAGAATGTCCAGTTTTGCATTATCAGGTAGATGGGGCTCAGGGAAGAAACGTGCACCAGGAGATTTAACTAGTAATACAGGAGAAACTTCTTTCACCTGAATAAAGAAAAAAAGTATGGCAGAATTTTGTAGTATGCAGTGGCTTTTGTTGTCACTTTAAATAGAACAAACAAGCGAGCCCAAGACATTTAGATCTCGCAACTCTGTATTACCTCCTCAATGGGTAAAGCAGGTTTTTGGATTGGAGACAGCACAACGTCCACAATCAATTCCCTTGGATTTGCAGATGTTTTCTCTGGAAGGAAAAAGAAAACTGGCTCAAATATTGATGGACATCGAAAATTCCCTTGCGTTGAGATTTTAATCATCAAAGTCTGAATAATTATGAAGCAAGACATTGATGCAATGTGTTCAGAGGCGGAAGTTATGCAAGGACATGAACATTTGCAATCATTGGTCTCAAACAAAAATGGAAAAGGAATGAAATTATATGATTATGATTAGGTTATGATTACCAGTGTTGAAAACATGTTCCTGGCTCTCTGGTTTGCCATTATCTACTGGAAGCGTCACCACTTCATCTATGCAATGTGAACGAGCTTCAGCCTCCGCATCTGAGGGAATGTCCTCTGTGACATTAGAAATTAAAACAGTGTGAAAGCCTGTTCAAAATATATGGACATAAACTTTAAAAAGCAAGCAAATTCTTGCTTTTATAAATTTCTGTTGACAATGTATTATTCCAAAGACTTTATGTTGTCAACTCTGTTACCATCATATTTTGTCATATTATAACGTCAAGTCTGTTAACCTAATTTAATTTTCTAAAATAGTGAAAGGTGTTTTTAGTTAATTAAATTCTAAGAAGTACTTTTCACTACCTCGAGGCACAAGGCCTGGTACTGCCAATTAAACTCTGTAATCTTTACACCTTTACAGTGGTAACACTAACCTTTCTAAAGGCGTAATGAAATCACAACATAAAATGGCACATGAATTTGACAAACCTTGATCTATTTCAGTGCCAGGCTCAAAGTCAGGACTGCCCGCTTCTGCATCATCATCATCCTCTTCACAGGGCTCTGGGATCACAGAAGAATAAGATGATGAATAAGTACTTAGGAATATTCGAAGATCTTCCATGTACAGTAAAGCAGCACAAAACAGTTTTATGGCTAAATTATAGAATGTGTGTGCAGAAAAACAAGCAAAGAAAGAAAGAATCAATCATGTAGCTAATAAATGATGGTCTTTAGGGAACTTTAACTTAAACATACAATGAGTGCACATGACAAAATGTAGAAATAAACAAATGGTATTAGTAGTTAAACACATGCAAGTTTACACACAATCAAATGGATTGGGCTCAAAATCAGCAGCTGTTGAGAAGGTTTGGGATGTAGGTGAGTAAAGAGTTGTGAATAAAAAGAAATGACAAATGACACCAAACTGAACATTGTAAACATGAATATGAAGACTTAGCCGAGACACCCTCTTCCACACACCACCATTTTTTGTTGGCAAATTAAATTCATGAATGTTAATATTCAGACAAAAGTTCTGCTTATTACCAGCAAAACTTTGCACTATAGCTGAGGTTTTTTGTTTTGTTTTGTTACAAGCTCCAGAATCGTATACAACCCTTTTCAGTCTTTTTCTGTTCTGCATGACTGTTATATGCTCAAGGTTGTCATATTTGAGTTTTATTTACTTATTTATTTGTACGTCCGCTCTCTGAACCACGAAAATACCTAGAAATGCTTTTTATTTATTTTTGGCCTTGACCTCTCCGTGGCATAGTGCTGTGGAGACAAAGTATTTTACAATCATGTTACAACAAGCTCCTTGTGCTCTTTTCAGATGCACCACAGACATCCTGGGACAATAAATTTAGCGTATACAAATTCTTTTAAAATTCTGTACACTGCTTTTTTTTTTTTTTTAAGGACATTTAAATTCATAATTTGTCTTTCAGAAGAATGCTTAAGGAAACATGTCGGATCCATGCTGTAGTAAGTGCGTCTTTGGATCTAGCTGAATGATAAAAATCACCAGTTTTGAAAGCATGCAGTATTGTCGACTTGTAATTGCATGTTACGTTTTAACATGCAATCCGTGTTCAACATGATTGCAGCAGTGTTAAGTGTTCAAAAGTCCGGCCATGCACTTATGTGTGTTGGTGTTAGCACTAATATAAGTTTCTGGACTTGTTTTTCTTCTCTACCTTCAGACATCGAGTCCAACCAGGCTCTGACAGCCTCATGACACATGGATTTGTGGGAGGGGGCTACAATTTAAAAAAAAAAAAAAAAAAAGAAGAAAAACAATGGAAAATGGGAATGGGAACAGGTACATGCTATGCATAGTCACACAACAGTTTGAAAAAAAAAAAAAAGAAAAAATTTTTTCAAACAGATCAACAGAAAAAAGGGACAATATCCACAATGATGATAAAGACACAAGGACATAAATAAAAAATATAGGAGAACAAATAACACAACTTGAGAAAGGTCAATGTAATGTCAACAATAACAAACCATGATATATAAAAAGAATCAAAGCAAGATAAAAGAATGCAGAGGGTATAAG
Source organism: Zacco platypus (assembly GCA_038088235.1). Classification (NCBI taxonomy): domain Eukaryota; kingdom Metazoa; phylum Chordata; class Actinopteri; order Cypriniformes; family Xenocyprididae; genus Zacco; species Zacco platypus. The sequence continues at coordinate 20,100,227 of CM076075.1, read as the reverse complement.
AAGCAAGCAAAACACTGTTGTTGATGAAAGTAAAAGGACAGAAGTCGTCCAACTGACCAGAGAAATTCACATCAAAAGCGATCACGCATACAAATCACACACACATCCCACAACACCTGGTAATATTCGTCTAGAGTTCACCACTATTAAAATTCTGTCTGATGCCAAAATTATTTTCACGCAATTAAAAAAAAAAAAAAAAAAATCTACAAGTGAATTTGGGCATCACAGCATTAATAATAATACACAATATGAAAAAAAGGATATTCATTCTGAGATTAGCAAAAGATTACATTTAATCAGTGTTTTTAAAGATTAACTTTAAGCAAGTTAAATGATGGCACAGGGAAATAAGCTTGCAAATTTTTTTTTTTTTTTTTTTTTTTTTTTTTAAATCCAATCACAAGGAAAAACATTTGAGATGTAGGTTAATACCAGGTGTAAATAGGACCATCTGCCACCCTCAAAAAGCCACAGGGCCCAAGTATGACTCCTCCACATGGGGTTACCTGTGGAAGAGGTGGGCTGTGTGACCTGGGTGTTCAGCGAGGGCTGAGAGCCTAAGGGTGACAATGAGGGGCCCTCCACCACCCCTCCAGCCTGTTTGGATGTCCAGTGTTTATCCATCTGGATTTCCACAGGGTCTACTGGATGAATAGCTTGCTGGATGTGCAGGTTTCTAGCTGCATGGTGGCATTACGGAAAGCCATTTAGGTGACAAGACCATTTTGTAGGATTAATTGGTGAGTCCATTGGCCCATCAGGAACAGAAAATCCAATTTATTTGAAAAGTAAAAAGGTCCAGGTCACAAAAAGTCCCCATAGGCAGCAATGTGAGCAGAGAGTGAGAATCAGCAGCAATAAATGGACAGACAGGAACAGTAAAGACAAAAAAGAGATAGAACATTATAGTTTAGAATAGACTGTGAAGTGCAAAGTTAGTACATACTTTAGAAAAGTAGCATGCAAAGTCTCTTCCACATATGACAGCAATTTATATATATAAAAAAAAAAAAGAAGCACCAACTCCAAGGATGCTTTCACACTTGAGCGTTTGGTGTGAAGTTAAGAACCCTTGAGGTCAGTACTCATTTTATTTAGTTTGCATGAAATCGCATCCAAGTCAGCTTGAAACTGTAGTCTGGTTTATGGTTCATGTATGGACCAAATTCAGGCCAAATTAGCAGTAGTGAACTGCTAATGATGACATAATTGCAGTAGATCTATAATGCATTCTCATACCCTGTTGCAGAAAATTCAGGCATTCTTGCGTACATTCTTTGCATCTCTTGCATTATATTTGAGGCAGACGCAAATGCTTTCCATGTCTGTTAATGGGAAAATTCTGTCATCACCCCCATGTCATTCCAAACCTGTATGACTTTCTGTATTCTTTATTTTTAGAAATGACTGTGTTGTGTCCTCACAATGGAAGTCAATGGTGACCAAAATATTGTGGTTACCCACATTCTTTATCCTCGAGGTGCACTGTCCCGACTTCGAGCTTGACGTCACTTAGCTCATCATGGTATACCATTTACTGTATAGAACACAGTCTAAAAATAGCGAGAATAATAAATTATATATAATTTAAGAGTTCTAAGGGTAAATCTACCGTGTCTGATTTATAAGATAGATACTCCAGCAACAGTAATATTTTAATTTGTCTCAGGAGTGCAAATGACAACATGCAAAATCAAAACAAGACTTCATACCTTTGTTGTGAAACAGTGGTCGCGAGACCACGAATTTCTCACACTTGGGTAAAATGTCCATAAGCGTCCATTGAAAAACATCCAACACCACGTTTTGCCCACAAAAACATTAAATCGATAGAATATTGATATATTGTCCATTATTTACATCATATTTCTCCTGAACAATCTGCTCTCCATCATTGTTCTTCAATCTGAGCATGTTGTTTATGTTATAAAACTGTAAACTATCATATACATTAGACTCTCACAAACAAATGACCCCACCTCCAAAGTATATATTTGTTTTCAAAACACTGCAGCAGTTATGCTTATAATATCCAAGCAATACTGTCAGATTTTGTGGTGTCTTGAGAGGTATATTCACCAGCCATTGTCATTAGTAAATCTAAAGGACAAAACTTTTAGCCAATACCAAGACGATTCCAACAAAGTGTATTCTGTTTATCTTCCGTATGTGTGCACAGTAGTACAGACGTACATCTGTCTCAACCATTCAGAAATCAGAGCTCATATGACAGGTGTACCTGTTACTGTCAGGTGTTCCACAAAAGAAAGCAAGTCATGTAGGTTTGAAACAACATGAGGATAAGCAAACAATCAAACTTTAATTTTTGGGTGAAGTCTCTTTGAGGTTTGGTAAAACTAAAACATTAAAACAAGGAAGTTGGCATCTTCTCTCCCCGTTTCCCAGATAGCGCATTAAACAGATGCCGCTGGTATTAACAGTGGTTCTGACATTAATGACAGAAGCACAGTTTCAAACTGTTCATCTGTTCAAACAGTTTCCAAGTGTGAAAACACCCTGAAAAATCTCATTCACAACACCTCAGTGGTGTGAATGCACGCCATTTCAACCCAAAATAACATTTTTATAGAAAAAAGTAGTAATTAACAATTCATGGTAAAAGCTCCATAGCCTTATATAATTTAGAAAAATCAAGAGCTAATTTAAAAAAAAGGAGGAAAGCAGGAAAAACAGCCAAATTTTGTTAGTTCAATTACGGATGAAATTACGAAGTTTCAGTATGTGCTAAAGCCAAACGCATCCACAGGCATCACTACCTTTAAATTTACCCGTATCCTCTTCATTTGCGAGACTCTCCAACCAAAGACCTGACTGAAGCTCCCTCTCCCAGGGCAAATACTCTCCCGCTGTCATCCCATACATAACCCCAGCACACATACGTACACACAGACACACAACGATGGAAAGACGGAGCAGAGGATAAGGAGACAAGTGACGAGTAAAGGTGGAAAAAATAATATTTTCACAGAACAGGATGACACAGAAGGAACCTCCAATAACATTCAGAGGGAGGAGTACAGAGGACTTCAACAGTGGTATCAGCTACAGTACCATCAAACTAGTGAATCTATAACGCCATGGTAAAATAATTTGTTACTCGAAAGATTTTAGGTCAGAATTATAATGTTTTAAGATAAAAACACCGAGGGACAATATACATATTTTCATATGTTCGGATTGATGAACAAGTGATTCTTATGAGATAAGTAAAAAGTGATAACGATAACCGTGTGTACTTTAGATTTGTGAGTCATGGTTGTTAATTTAACAGTTTAGTTTATAGTTTGTCTTACCCTAACACTTTATCGATTGATTGTTTGATATTGTTGAATTATTTATTTAATAAGTAATTAACTTACAAAATGTGGCAAATTTTTGGACTGATGTAATATGACAGTATAATACATGCACCAAAAAGTACTACATATTGATGTCTAATATTATTATACAATGGCAATATACAATCCTCGATTCTGATTGGTTGACAGATGTTCCTGGGTTTCAATAATTCAAAGGTTCTTTGTCAAATATTCCTCACCTGTTTGTTAGCGTTCACGATGTAAAATAGTTTTCAAAAGTTTGTGTCGAAGAAAGTTATAAAAGGATCATTTTATAAAAGAAAACACAGTTGGAAGGGGAAAACTAGTTAATCTGCCAGAGATGCCATAAACATAAGAAAACACAGAAGGTTGAAAAAGCGAATAACAGGAACACATTAGTATAAACAAGTTTAGAATCTCTGAATGATTCAGCATCTCACTGATGAGATATATCGGTGTAAAAAAAAAAAATTATATATCAGGGGCTGAAGCTCTGGGGTTAGAGCAATCTCTTGGGAAATCTTTTGTCTTACATTTTTCATCAGAAAAAGTCTTACTCAAAGAGAAAATGTAATTTCAGAAGTTCTCTGTGAATATGAGACAGCAGACAACCCTGGTGAACATATAATATCTAATCAGGGGAGCTAGACGCCACATACATAAAGATGATATGAAGTGAAAAAAGGAAATGAGACTCAGCAGAGCAAACACATTACAGTCTTTCTAGTCCTTTAAAATTATCTACTAAAAAGAAAAAGAAAATAAGCTACCTCAAGATTGCCTTCTAAAATCAAATGAACCGCCTTCAAACAGGCCTCTCTGTCCAGGACATCTATCTGTGGTCATTATTCATTGTGTAGAGACACTTTGATCATCTTCACAAGCACAATGAAGCCAACAGCACTAACACGATGCTTACCATCACTCGATTCCTCCTCTTCCTCCTCCTCCTCATCATCTTCCTCATCATATTCCTCTTCTTCATACTCGTCCATCTCTCCATGAAGGCCATCATCATCTTCAGCTGCACCAGGGTCGCTTTCTCCCTTTAGTTTAGAGTGGAGCTCTACCGCTTCTTTCCAGGGCACCCCACCCAGATCGGACGGGCCGGCAGCTTCCGGTTCTTCGTCCTCTTCCTCCATATCGGACTCTGAGCTGCTGTAGGTATGGATAACGGTGTTAAAATCACCAAATGATGCCTGGCTGCTCTTTTTACTCACAAATGACTGAGTTACCTACACTACCATTTAAAAGATTGGTACAGGTAAGATTTAAAAAAAAAAAAAAAAAAAAAAAAAAAAGTCTCTTATGCTCACCAAAAAAAAAAGTTTTTATTTGTTCAAAAATGCAGTAAAAACAATAATATTGAGAAATATTATCATTTAAAATACGTTTTCTATTTTAATATATTTTAAAATGTAATTTATTCCTTTGATGGCAAAGCTAAAATTTCAGCAGCCATTACTCATTTTCAGTGGCACATGATACTTCAGAAATAATTCTTATATGCTGATTTGGTGCTCAAGAAACATTTTTTATCATCAATGTTGAAAACGTCTCATGTTACAGCTGTAACCATGGTTCCCTAAGAAGGGGAAGGAGACACTGCATTAGGGACGATTATTTTGATAATTCATTAGTTGGTTGATAATTTTGTTAATTAAATCGGATATAAAACCTAATTTTCTTACTTTATTGACAAAAAAGCACACTATTGCACATCCTGCTCAATGTCCTTAAAACAAATGTGCCAACTGAATGCTATGAAAATATACAGTGCTTAATTTTCTACCTGTCATAGAAAAGAGAGAACACAAATATTTTAGGGATCTGTCAAAAGCTGTCATTATTCACAAGTAATGTCCAAAAAGACTTAATATTTTGTATGGACTCCTTTGGTTTTGATAACAGCTTGAATTCTTGCTGGCATTGTTTATGTACTTTTCCACAGTTTTTGTTATTATTGACTGCAAATTGGGCATCTGGAAGAAAAAAAACCCAAAAACAAACAACTATAAAGTGCTTTACTATTTTTCTGCCTTCCTTGTGAGACAGTTAATTCGAAAATTCATGACAACAACAATTATATTTTAGCAATAGAAATACTAATGAGACTAAAGAGTTTACACATACTAGTAGATTAACCATTACAGAAACTTTTTTTTAAAAAAAATGATTTTTGCAATCACCAGTACCGTTAGTTTAGGGCAGCTGTGGCACAAACCTTACATTGGGTGGCAGTGGTCTAATAAATTTAAGCACAGTATATAGTGTAGTTTAAATCTCTACAATAAAAATTAAGATAATAATAAAGATCGTAAAGAAAAACAAAAACACTAACTCGGTGTTAACCAACTGGCAAGAGAAATGTTCAGCAGGAACACACACACATAACCTCTTACTGTCATTCTTTATCCTCTTTATCATTCTTTATCTTTTTCTTTATCCTCTGTAAATATTAGAAACGTCTTACATTTATACAATTACATGCTGTTATATTTTACAGTTACTACTCCCATAAAATATTTTGAACTTTCAACAACATATTTCAGCAAAATTATTATTTTTAAAATAAACTGCGTTCCGTCTTGTCTGTCGCAGGTGCGCACGCCAGCACTCATTCAGTAATGTAAAGTTTGAATTTTAACGCAGACTGACAGGACAAACCTTTATGCAAAATGGTAATGCTCACATGAATTTCTAACATTTACAGATAAGGATATAGTCTGAACGTTTTGCGCTAAGGACCCCAATAAACGCGCACATGTCTGTCTAGCGCCTGACAGGGCAAGCCATTGCACTAATGAATTAGCTTGAAGCTTAAAATAAAGTGTTCTCATTTTTTGGGCAGTTTGGATCACGTACCTTCCCGCAGCTGCTCACTCCGTTTCCTTCTCTATTTTTAAATGCATTTTGTCCATAGAATTGCATTATCCAGTACTGTAATTTTATGCAATTGGCGGAAGTTTTCCGTGCATGGTGGGACTAATCGATAATGACAATCGTTGATGATTTTCATTATCGATTGGTTGTTGCAGCCCTACTTTGCATGTTGGATCAACACTATGGGGAAGGCCATCAGTGTGACTGCGTGTCGCCAGCCAATGAAATTGGAGTGTGTTCACATGTGCTTCAAACACCAGTCATACTGATGGTGTTCCCCATACCGTCAATCCAAGACGCAGCGTTTAGTTCCACTTTAAAACTAAAACAGTTGTGTAGGTTAATAATTCTAGTGGAAACAGCATAATGTTATGACATGTAAATATCTACTGTTACATTTGGTCTATTTAATGCATACTTAAACTGAAAATATACCTTAATTGCCCCCTAACATTTGAAAGGTAGTGTACACTAGTTCTCTAATAAAAAGATTGGTGAGGACAATTATAATATGGGCATGATGAATATTGCACTTTACTTGATTTTACTCATAAGGGATTGATTGCATCATGAAAATGGTCTCTAAATAAGGTCTCTATATCTCACTATATTGAATTCAGGACACATGCCTGCATATTTAAAAAAGTTCTGATTCCAAGCCAGAATATTTAAAATTCATCAAAGGTAACACAATGTCCTTAAATTATAGTTTATGGAGCCTGTCCTTGTCACTTTCCTTGAACAAACTACCGTATGCCAAATTGAATGCCAACTCATATCTATCATGTAGACAGGAAGTAAAGAACATGGAGAATTTTAATTAAAAAAATAATACACTTTGGCCACAAATTTTAATTACAGCCAAATTATAGTAGTAAAGTACTACAGAAAGTACTAATGAACAAGCTCCATTTTCATTTGTGTTATGTAATGGCCAATAATTATTTTCTTTAGTATTGGTGCTCACATTATTAGCACTGAGAGTAACTGCACACCAAAACCCTAGCACAGTGTAACCAGCATGATGTAAAGATGAGAGAGATACCTGGATCCCTCCTCAATGTCAGTGGCTTTGTCCAGCACACTGCTGAGGTTGTGCTCGGCCTGGGTTTCCTCGGGCACCTCCTCCAGCTCCTCCTCTCTCATCATAGATAGACGGTAGTTCTCCAGCTCGATTCTTTCCGGAGTCCCTTTGAGACGTTTGGCCACACTGGGCTCCGTAACCCCGTTAACCTCCGTCACTGTGATGGACAGAAAATGAGGGAGGAGGAGAAAGAGAAAATGTCATTAATGAAAACAGTTAATATGTAACATATAGAGGGAGAGGCACAGGGCTGGAATTTAGGGGTGCCATTGTAGTAATTATAATATTTGCATAATAATTTTAATAATAGTTATAAATTCTTGATTATGTTAGCGCTAAAAGCATTAGGTGGAAGTACATAAATATATAAATCCATTTTTAGTTTATCATCTCCCATTTTAGCAATTCATATCTAGTACTGTCCATCCACTCCACCTCCTTTTAATGTTGTTTTGAAGCTAACAAATTACTGCATTTAGATGTTCATTTGCATTCAGACAAATAAAACAAACCCAGTCAAAGTTCTCTTTAATTTTTATTTACACAAACAATAATTGATCTTCATTATCTCACATATATACTATATTTAAATATCATGTCAGTGAAATACCCTTAAATACATCCTTAAATAAATACAAGTTATGGTTACCTTGCCTTTTTCCCTTCCTATAAAGCATCTGAAGATTTTTTTTGTTTTTTTATATAAATGAACTTTGTTTTAACACTAATGAACAAGTGGGCATGTGTATAACTAATATGTCTATCCCGTTAAGCAAATCCCAAAACTCAAATCAAGCCAGTGAGAACATTTTGTGCATGTAATTAAACACAAATCATGACTGTGGTGGAAGTGGTTACAAGGATAAAGCATGCAATCCAAAATGAATCGATTGGGGAGAAAAAAAAAAAAATAACTGAATTATGAGCAATGTAATCTGAACCCAGTGAATAATGAATATCCCTCAATACATAGATTATATAGTGACAGACCCCATGAATAAAATAGTGTCATGATCAGTTGATGAATGCATATCTATATTCCAGGCTAATCTGATCCTTTAACTCAACTGCTAAAAGGAATAATAAAGCCTTCATTTTTTGGCCATATTTCACCAACAAATACAGAAGTATAAAAGAAATTGTATTTTGCCGGAAAAAAATGTCTATTTTAGATCTATTATATCTGTTTTTAGATCAATTATATTCAGTACTGCAATGAAAATAATATTATTAATGCATTAATAATGACCAAATTATTAAAATATTTTGTGTTGTTTTTAGCTTTTTTTGCATTAAATGAAAGAGAAATGAGCTCAACTGTGATGGAAATAATGTCTCAATGCAAAAATAAGCTTACGTTTTCTTTATGCAAAAAATTATTTCTATTTTCTTTTTTTATTTGAAATATAACAAGGAATATGAGATTTAACTTCTAAAATTTCTGATTAATACGTTAAGATGTCGCTAAAACCCTCTTAAAACACTATAATATAACAATTTCCGCATTACATATTTCACCCTAAGTAGCACAAACTCACTAGAAGGTTTGTATTGTAAATCATTCTCAGTGATGCACACATAATGGATGCCACGAGCAGCAGTGTTAGTATGCAGAGGAGAATTAGGACATGAACAAACACTGAGACAGAGATGCAAGGATTGAAGGGAGAGTAGACCAATCACAGGCACAGATGCAGGCACTAGCTCAGCAACAAGCTGCTCTTATAGGAAAGGGGAAAGGTAAAGCTTACAGAGTCCACCAATCACAAGCACTGATACGAGCACGACATTACAAAAGGTGCACACATCAGAAATTACAATCACAAACTTAAAGGCACTAATCACAGATCTACACAGTGGAAGGACAGAAAAGAGAGCAACAAAAACAGGCAATAAATAAACATTTTTTATAACACATGCAGGCAAAAAAGGGTTAATTATCATTGCACTTATGTCATTTAATAAATATCACTTATGTTATTTCTAAATCACCAGCTTCACAGAGCTCTAAACTATTTATTTAATTAACAGTGCACATTAACACAATAAATTGATAGACTTCTTTGCCTGAATGGTTTACTCATACCCAAAAGAGGAAATCTGATTAGGCACTATCTAGAATAAAATACATACTATACATCCAAGCAGTTTACAAAGAGTTAATAATTTGTGACATAATCAAGGACACAAAACAAGCAAAAAAAAAAAATCACTTCAGTCACAGCATGTGCGGGCAGGAAATGCCCAGATTAGCTCAGAGGCTGGAAGGGGGTCATGCTAGAGAATATTGAGCAGGATGTTGAGCGTAAAGCAGGAGAGCAGATATACGCAGTAGGCGAGGATGAAAGGAGAATCTAAAGGATTGTGCGCCACCTGGTGGCGGGTCCAAGACATTGCTCGTCGCAACGAGCGCAGGGTGCCCCCTACTCCTCGAGAGAGGCACAGGACGGGGCCTAAAGAAGAAATGCGGGTACCTGAGGGCCGGCGTTCCGCAGGTGCCTGAGAAGTTATGGCTTGGCCTGGGGCGTCCACTGTGTTGGGGTTTACCGCCAACACCTGGGGCTCCTAAGACAACAATAAAAACATGAATATATAATAGATTACATCAAAAATTATATTAAAATAGACCATGGAGGCTGGGAATACAGTGTCAGAAAAATCTGATACAAAACAGATTTTACCCAAATACAGAAATAAAAAGCCTTCAGTACCTTGGGGTTTGAGGGAGCAGCGGCGGGCGCAGGCCGTTTTCTCTGTGCCAGACCAGAAAGTCTGTAGCAGTAGTGTGGTTTACAGTAAAACTTCCCTACAAGAACACAAAAAAACAAAAAACAAATTCACAGCATCAGCATCTGATTTGGGACGTAAATCTGAGAAAACCTCAAATGAAGTGATGCAAAATGAAGCAAGTGTTTGACTTTGTTAATTTCCTCCTAACGTGCTTATCTGTAACTACGCCATGTGGGAGGTTATGAAACGGCTCATAATTAATAAAGAGTCGTTGACCATGCAGAGAAACGGTCCCTCTGTCTCAAACAACAATCTCCCACTGTGTTGGTCACAAAGCGCATCTCACGACAGCAAACTATGAGCAAGCATTTATTACAGGAAATTAAAGAGACTGCTTACATTTATCAAAAAAGCTTTATTATATTAAATTAAATATAATAAATTTATATTAAATTTAAGTTGCAGCATGTCCCATACATTGATTTATTTGTAGTAGCCCACCACAAATCAACACTGAGCACCACAAACAGATTTCAGCGCTTCCCATTCATTAACTAGACTGTGGCGGCCCGAAAAAATATTCAACTTCTCATAATATCATAAAAATCTTTAATGTCGTATTTTGCGCAACTGCTGTCAAACCAACTAAAATTGAAAGCGAGAAAAAAAAAATTAGAACGTGATAAGACTTTGTGTCCTAATCAAATAGCAAAAGACTGTCTGTTTGCACTGATAAAAAAGAAGAGCGCACTTCGCTCACACGATCAGCTCTGTCTCAGTTCACAGAGGATGAATGCAGTGAACTCCCATCTCTGCATGTGCTCAGTTTAGCGTGCATTTGGGAATGTAGCAGGCACCCGTTACGCATTATTTTCACATTTGCATTGTTGACGATTACAGCATGTTACTAGATTTGTAATGAGCCATGTTTAGTTTGTAAGCTTGTTTTCTGCCAAAATAAAGCCCGACCGCAGTTTCCATCAAAATAAAAGCTTAGAAATTAGGACAAAACTAATTATGAATGATTCATTTATTTTTCAGTGCATTTGTTTTACAATATTTGGCTATTACTGTCATAGGAATAATATTATTATTATTATTATTATTATTAAGATGTGATGTAGTGTCTCAGTCTACATTACACAACAACTAAAACAGGGTTGAGTCCCCATTAAAGTTCTGGTACAGGCAAAGTCAATGCACAGAATCTTTTCTTTGTTTAATTTGCACACTGAATATGGTTTGGAGCTCTAACTTTTGAACTCTCAAAGCACTCCAGATTCATGAATTTAACTTTAAAATGTAAAAACTTTTCTCCGCTGGAGGGGCCAAGGTCCACTCACCAGTGTTACATAAAAATCCTGTGTGAAACACTGTAGTTTTAGATGCAAAAATGATGGTAACTAATAAGTAGCTATGAATAACAATCAGGAGAGATATTCAATAAGTCAGTTTTTATTTTGCATTGTTTTCATACCATCCTCAACATCGAAGGCGTACGAGGACAGGCGGAGGGTCGTGCCGCAGTAGTCGCACTTGAAGCAGCTGCGATGGAAAAACTTTCCTTCCGCGCTGAGACGCTCCATCACATAGACGCGCTTCCGACAGAAGAAACACACATCACTGCCTCCGATGTTTTGAGGGAACTCCTTTCGCAAGGAACCCTGCAGAGAGAAATGTGAGACATGCTGTTTCAGGTCTTTTTAAGTGAGAGCAAGGAGCGGCACATAAAATCCATAGAAATCTACCAGGAGAGACAGCCATGCAGCAAAACACTGCATGATTTTTTTTGTGCTTCGAGGAGCTGAAGATCTATGGTCTATGGAGTCAATAGCTTGTACCAAAGATACTAAAATAAAAATGACCTACTCTGTGCAAATAAACAAAACTGGGTGTTCTGATTTCACAACATTGACATAAATAAATTCTAAAAAGCATTTAGAAATTTTAAAAATGAAATAAATATTTTAGAAATTACAAGAGATTTAGAAATGATAAAATAAATGTACAAAATATATTTAAAAAAATTCACAAATGATAAATTTAATAAATGAAACGACTACAACATGCTATAGTAGTTTGCAGACAAGAGAAGCTTAACACCGATAGTTTCTCACAGATCCTTTTTCTTGAAACAAAAACGGTTGCAGTAGGAGGACATGGATTTATATACCTGAAACAACTTTTTTTGCCTTATGAAACGTTAAATCATCTTTGTTCTTGTAGGTGTTATTCATGTAAAGTCGCTGTAGATGCAGTGTCTCGATCCAATTATCAGTGCACTGAATCATGATATATGCATCTTGATCACAAGTAGTTGGTCATACCCAGTCCTACAAGTAAGCCATGTACCAGGGCAAAATGTGCTATGTAGTCTCAGTGATGTACACCAATACTACAACACCCAGAATTCTTACCAAATCACTTTTCTCAAGCAAGGGCCTGGGGTCGTCCTTTGCCTGAAGTTGATTGGCTATTTGCTCAGCCAGTGAGCTCACACCCCCTGTGTACATCTTAACATAGTGCTACATGTAGTGAACAGAACAAAAAAAGAAATTGAAAGGGATGGGGGGAAAAAAAATGTTTTTGATAAGCATAGCTGAAAGTTAAGTGAGATACTAAAAGGAATTTTATGCGTTTCAATACAGTGAAGAATTAGAAAAACAAAAACAAAGCGTTAAACTCAAATGTTTTTGCATGGTTATTTGTGTAGATGAGAGAAGGCACATGGTGTAATTCAGCAATTTAAAGTGCTAAAGCGGGGTGAGGAAGTCAAGCTGTAAGAAAATGGTAACAAGAAAAACTGTTAATTGAAATAAAAACCTTTAAACTAAAATTACACTTTCACACCACAACATACTAGATGCAAATATACACTGCCTTTCAGAAGTTTCAGAGAGCCAGTAAGATTTTATTAATGAAATTAATGCTTTTATTTAAATTATCAAATGTGACAGGAAAGATATCTATAATATTACAAAATATTTATAATAGTAATAAAAATAAATGCTTCTTGAACAGCATATCAGCATGTTAGAATGATTTCTGAATGATCATGTGACACTGATGGTAAAGCTGAATTTTCAGCATCATTACTCCAGTCTTCTCAGGAATACATTACATGTCAAAAGATAGCAAAGCAAAAAACAGTTGATATAAATTGTAATATTTCACAATATTACGGACTTATTTCAGAAAAACATTTTAAAAAAAAATCTGACCAACCCCAAACTTTTGAATGGTAGTGCTTCAGGACAATGAAGAGTTCATAATAAATAAATAAGTTAAATTCAGATATTCTTGCATTGTTATTTATACACATGAGAGAAGGCACAAGGTGTAATTCAGCAAAGCAATTCAGAATGAGGCAGACAAAGGTTAACACAGTTTTCCTTCGGCCTAAAATGATGCTTTTACACAACATACTTGAAGATGCAAACTTAATTTATCAGTATTTCCTGAAATACTCAGCCTGTGTTGTAAGTGCTTTATAATCATCTTGTATGAAGCATTAACATCAAGGGCTATGTTTCCCAAAAGCATCACAAGCCATGTTGATCGTAAAGAACAATAGTGTCAATGGTCTCCACAATCAACTTGGGCTCACAATGCTTTTGGGAAACACAGCCCAGATTAGTTTCCTTTAATAGCTTTCATGCAGCTCTTGATAAATATAGGTCACATCCAGCTTATAGCAGTGCTAATATGTATGGCAACATACAGCACTTCATTTTTTGCAGCATTTCAATATTCTCTGCTTCACATACTGATGCACACATCTGGTTATATACAGGTGAAGACTGGAGTGAGATGGCTTTAGGCAAAAGGTTCAAAAGTGGTAGCTCTTGACTATGACAGGGTGTGTTTGAAAGTGTTATAGAAACGCATCCATGCACACACAAATGACTCCAGAACACAGCAGTCATTCGATGCATCATTGCTACCTGCCGGAAAGAGCCGGGGGAAAGCAGAGGGCTATCAGAGCTCACTTCACGCGCTCTGTACCACTGCTCTGTGAAGAAGTGTGATGACTTTTTCTTAGACTTTGAAAGACGCCGAGACAGAAAGAGAGAGAGAGGTATGAGAGGGAAAAGTAAAGGCAAGATGACTACAAATCGACAGTCTTAAAGGAATATTTCAGGTTCAATACAAGATAACCTCCATTAACAGCATCTGTGACTTGATTGAAAATAACAGTAATTATAATAACAGCACTTGCAATGGAAGTCTAAGGGGCAAAGAGAAAAACTACTATTAGTGTATTTGTTTTTCGGTTTAACAGTTATTTTCCATATAAATCAACACCATCTGTGCATAAAGCTTAACTCCCAGTATAAAACTAACATTTATGATGAAGTCTGGCTAAACGAGCCGCATTCAAAATCAATGTCAAATGCAGAATCTGTCACTGCGTGCAGTAAGGCTAATGAATTATATTACTTGGTGGAGGAACTGTATATTGGGATTATTATTAATAAAAATACTGAAAAGTTTTATGAAACATTGCTGCAATTTATAAAACACTACAGTTTAAAATATTGGGGTCAGTGAGATATTTTGAAGACATTGATACTTATAATCAGCAAGGATTCATCAAACATACAAAGATTTGCAAAAGATTTCAAAACTATTTAAAGATTGCTGAAAAAATGTTTTTCACAAAAATGGTGAATAAGAAATGGCAATGGTAATAGGAAACGTTTATTGAGCACTAAACCAGCATATTAGAATGATTTCTGAAGGATCATGTGACAGTAATGGCTGCTGAAAATCCTAGGAATAAATTACATTTTAAAATAGAAAACTTGTTATAATTGTAATGATATTTAACACTATTAAGAGACTTCTTTCAAAAACAACTGACCATGAAAAATGTACTAACCCCAAACTTCGGAACAGTAGTTTATATTGCTGCTGCCACCATTTATAAAAGCAACAAGAAGTCATGTTACAGTGATTTTACCACACTTAAGGAGTGCATTACCTGTGAACATGACATGAATAGGAGCTTTTTTAACCCAGAACTTTACTTGAAAATAATTACGACTCCATATTTGTTAAATCGTTGATAACGCTGAAAGAGTGCTTAACTGATAAAATGCTAAGTTTAGAGGTGTATATGAAAGAATTGTGTTAATAAAATAAAAAAAAAAAAAAAAAGGTGTGTTTACAAGGACACCCAGTGCTGAGAGATCACCTTTGGCTTTGCTGGTTTGTCTTTAAAGTGAGAGGCTAACCTCTCAGCTCGCTCCTGAATGCTGGGAATGCGTAAAGGCACGTGATCATCAGAACGTAAAATCTGCCTCTGCTGTGAGAGAGATGCAGTCTTAAAGTCATGGAGTTAGGACAAGGAGTATCACCGTTTTCAGCGATACTATGAAACAAATTCATTAAGAAAGACCTTTTGACTTGTGTAGAGTTACGTATAAAGCATTCGAACCACCATACTGTGGGTTAGAAGAACTTTTTTTTTAAGGTGCAGATGAGATGTCCATGCATGTCTCTCCATGCTCAGGCAGGGCTACCTGATGCTGGGGGTCAGAAGGATAAAGCGGTTGCTCAGGACTGGGGCCGTGGGTCAAAAGCCACTGCTCAATAAAGAACCGTGATGGCTTTTTCATAACCTTCACAAAGGAAGATGTAAGGAAAAAATAACTATTAACTTCAATACGCATGTAAAAAAGAAGAGTGCAAATATTCAAAATAACTCAAGGCCACAACTCAAGAAGAAAGCTTTCAAAACAGGGTGTTATTATTGTCTTTAACCTGGCGGTGCTCTTGGCCAAAGCTTTCTGATTTTGTCCATCATCATCCATTAGTTAAAAGCATGCTGTTGTTTTCTCTTGAATTGCTCTACCTGAGGCTTGTCCTTCCTGTCAGGCTTGCCTTTAAACCTAGAGACTAAAGTCTCCGCTCGCTCTTGAATGCTAGGGATATATATGGGCTCTGGCTTGTCCACATTAGGCAGGTTCTCTTCCTGTAAACGCAGAGGCTGATAAAAGTGCAAACTAAATTGCTTTGTACATCTTTGTAGTTTTAAATATGAACGCTAACAGATTAATCTATTAAAAATAATATATTGTAAAAATATAGGTTATTCATTCCACAAAATTAGTGAAGTGTAGTTCTCTGCACACAAATGCATGCAAGTTAACATAGTTGTAACAGAGGTTCAAAATTTTCAAGACTTTGACGTTTTTAGAAAAGCTCCATGCAGTTGTCATGGTTACCCTGTAATAGACTGAAAGGTCCTGGATCGCATTCTCTTCATCACTACCACCATTACACTTGTTTATCTCTGAATGGTTAACATTATGCTGTAGAGAACAAACAGAAATCAGTTAAACCTCCACCCTATCATCAGCTAGGATATCTCAGACTAAACTATCAAAACTAGAAGGGTATATTTCTAAAACAAAAATTAAACTAAAGCATGGTGGTCCGTTCCAATATTTTCATTAAAATGATGCCAACCAAAATGCATTTTCAACAAACACCATAAAAAAACTGACCATATTTTACAGTGCTGAATGAAATATTCAATTTCAGTTTCGGGTAAATTGTTCACACGTAGGGATAAGCAAATTTGAAAACATCTAGATAAACTACAACTACAGTCACAATTTTTTTTTTTATTTATTAGCAGTTATATATTATATTACATTGTATTCGATTATATTGTCTTTTTATTTTATTTTATTTTTTATTTATTTAGGTAATAGCTCCAACATGAGAAACAAGTAGCAAAAAAAGTAATGTATTAAATAAGTAATTATTATTATTAAATATTAATAATAAAAAAAATGTTGAAAGAGTCTGCATTTATTTCCAGTGTCCCGATTTACATTGCCATTTGCATGAACATGCCTCAAGGACTGATTAATTCAAGACCTATTAATATTCCTATTATATACCTAACATATCATATACCTACAAAAAGCTCATCTCAAGAGACTGCAATAGAAGAAACCCTGTTAGAGATGCTGAGGTTAGTACTGGATGACAGGAGTGTGTCACCTGTGTGTGTGGAAGAAACGATGAAGAGAATGAGGAAGATGAGGGTGAGGAAGAAGAAAGGAGAATGGTTTTCTTAGGGCAGCTCCTTAAGACCTCAGTCCCGCTGCTGGCCTTCAGAGAGACAAGAGAGGAGAAACCCGTTCACATAATATTACACAAATGCAAAACCTCACACACATTCCTCAGACAAAACCCCCTGAAAATACCATCTAAACATCCAATCACCTACTACACACAAACACAACCACAGTGTTGAGTGACAGGAACGTTGTGTTAGAGAACAAACAGTGACCCATTAAGCAGAAAAACACAGCTGATAATCAAACCAGAGACTTTAGTAACACTTAACACACAGACCTCCCATGCACATGGAATGTCTAAGGAAGCTATCAAAACCACATCTAAACCTTTACAATCTGAGAACGAGGAATATCAAAGCACCAGAACAATAAGCAAAGCGTATGGCTCATTCGTCTAAATCAAACTGGAAACGCAAACAAAGAACACCAAAGTACAGTGTGGAAAGATAGGCCTCTAGGTCTCAAATACATGAGCATACCTAGTAAAACAGGAAACTAACAACAGACATGTACACTGGGGAATAAATGATCACCTCATGGGTCTATCATCTTGGTTACTACATTTGGAGACGCAAGGAAAGACAATCTTAAAAGCAGGGTGTCTTTTCTACAGCCTTGTACCTGCTCCTGTTTGATGGGGAGAGTTTGACACTTCAGTCTTTCCTTATAGCGGAAACTCATTTGCTCCTGTAACTGTGTGCGCCTCTGAATACATACATAAAACAGGAATTCAAGGTACATATCATGCTTTTCTCTCTCACACACACAAGCTTTCAGTTCAAGAACAGTTCTCTCACTAAAACAAATGAAAAAAAAAACAAACAAAGGTAGCTTGCCGATTGATAAATAAGCCAGAAATGGACTCAAAGAAGAATAAAAGCTACATAATTTCAAAAGTTCGGGGTCAATAAGTTTTTTTTTTGTTTGCTTGTTTTAAATTACTTTTATTTAGCAAGGAGGATGCATTCAATTGATCAAAAATGAGAGTAAAGACATGTTTAATGTTTCAAAAGTATTCTATTTCAAACAAATGCAGTTCTTTTGAACTTTCTATTCATAAAATAATCCTAAAAAATGCATCATGGTTTCTACAAAAATATTAACCAGCACAATTGGATGGACAGCTTTGATCAGCATTGGAGAGAAAAAAAAAAGAAAAAGAAAAAATTTAAAATCTTACTGACCCCACACTTTTGAATGGTGGTGTAAATATATTTTAATGCAAATGAAAAAAGTTATGAGGGAAGGCTACTTCTACAGACAAGAAACTTGATTTTGAAAAAAACATTAAGATTAAAAAAAAGAATAATGGACATGCAAGACACACTAAAAGAGAAAAAAAATGGCTAACAATGAGCATTGTTAAAAAAAGTCAATTTAGTCACAAAACAATGACAAATATAGATGAGTAGAGAGGTGAGTAGGTACTTGGAGTGTTAATGGTTGATGGGAATCTGGGAACATGGGAATGTAGTACACTCTTTACCTTCCTCCATGCAGGGACAGAAGCCAGTCGCACTGACTCTTTCAGAGAGGGAGTGGGTGGAGAAGGGGTCAATAGGAGCCCCAGATTGGGCATAGATTCCCCCTGTTACCAGTGGCACGTACGTGATGGGTGAAGTGATCAATGAAAAGTGGGGATGTGCCAAAGCCATTAACATCCATAGGAGTGAGGAAAGAGAACAGAAATGAGAAATAAGGCATGCACATAGAAACTGAAAGTAAATGAAGTAAATTTACTGCAGAAAAACCCCCAGTAAAGTACCATGCATGAATAAAATCTAAAGAAAACAACTACTGAAAACATGCGACCAGGGTTGTGTTTCAAACTAACAGTTTTCATGCAGGAAGTAGAAGGAAACAGATGAATGAGCAGACATACAAATGAGCCAGTCCATGCATGAGACCATGGACACCTGAGTAAAACAATGCTGTTTAAAAGTTTGCGATCAGTACGATTTTTTTTCTCTGCTCACTAAGACTGCATTTATTTAATCAGAAAAACTAACTATATTGTGAAATATAATTTAAATACAATTTAAAATAATTTAAAATATAATAATTTTTCCATGATTTTTTTTTTAAAAAAATTATGAATTGACAGTTCAAAAGAACATTTTATTTTGTATTTTTATTCAGTATTTATTAGTTGGGAAAAAAAAAAAACTTACAAACTAACTTTTGAACAGTAGTGTACAGATTATCCCCTTATCTTGTAGATATCCAGTAGATAAGAGAGTTCTCAACCCCACACTAATGCAGAGCACAAAGGGTTTATCTTCCTATAAAAAGCTCCCAAATCCTCTCTCATGCCAGTCATTCTTGCTGGTTACTCCATCAGAATGAACCAGAGCATGAATTCTATCAATTTTAGTCTATAAACCTGGTCATTTCAAACAATCCCAGCATGCTGAGCATTTCTAACAACAGTTCAGGACAATATTCTTCCCATCTGTTTAAAACAAACCTCATAAAAACATGTTTTTTTAAAAGTGTCATGCTTCCCACAAAAATAAATCACTCAAATAGCACCGCAATAGCAATGCTGATCTACAATACGATATTCTTGCACTTTTACCTATACACTGCTGTATATAAATGAAGCGAAGTATATAAAGTGAAGGTTAATTTTTAAATGAAAATACACACTGTAGAAACAATGTACCATCCAGTATTGTTATTGTTAAAATCTTATAAAAATTATTTTGTGAAGTGAAATAAAGCTGAATAATATAAATATTAGATGGAAAAACCTCAAAAATGAGAAATGTTGCCTTGACAACTAACTCAAATAAGCAAACAATTGCTAAAATTACTAAGACAAAATTAAAAATATGTTAAAGAAAATTAAACTACATATGCATAAAAATGACAAAAGCTCATCAAAAAATAAATATAATATAATTATGCAACAAAAGCTTACTCTATGTATTAATAAATATAATATAAAATAATATAATATATAATTCAATATAATTATATATAGATAATTAAACAGGGTTTCTACACATTTTCCATTTCAAAATTCCATACTTTTCTAGACCCAAACTTTTCTGTAGACTTTTCAAATAAATATATATTTTTTTTATTAATATTTTTTACATAACATTTTCTGTTTTTTTTCCATTGGCTTTCTCAAAGTGACATCTACTTAAATGATGATAAGAAACCTTAAACACTTAAAAACATGCGTATATTGCAATGGTGGTTTGATGTTGCATCACTTGCATGAATGATCACCAAACCTCAAAGCGCAGTCTGAGATGATCATCTGCTCCTTTATTTTTTGCTGGTTTGAGTGGCACATACACATTTGTTTAAAAGAGACTCGCTTATAGTAAAGACTAACAGTTTTGCATAATGAAATCACTAGTGACAATCACTAAAGGATCACTAAATATTAAATGAAAACACTCTGCTTTTATCAAATATTTATCTTTAGAAATTCATAATTTTATATTTGAAAAAAATTGAATAAGGCCAATAGTGTGGAAACAAATATTTTTCCATACATATCCAGACATAGAAATGACTCAAATCAAATTACTTTTCCAAACTGTGCAGGGAACCTGATAAAATAACTGGTTCAATCAACCAGGCATTATTGCAGAATTATGCGTACAAAATTTTACACATATTCCAAAAAATCTTTTCCCCTGTTGAAACTGAGGATGCTTTAAATCACACTTGTTATTTTATGAATTCACAAATATTTAAAAACTTTCCATAGTCATTTAAGGCAGCAACCCACCTGTCGCTTGAGTCCGGTAGACTGCGTCGGAGCGTTCTCCTCAAACTTCGCTAGCAGCTGTGTGGCCATTGACTTTACTTTGTTGTTTGCTGCTGCAGCCGTGTCAATTTTACGTTCTGCCAGAGCTGTAGCTATAGAGGGCCTTTCGTCACGATTAACCCTCTGCAGCTCTTCCTGAGATGTTGGAGAACAGGAATGAAAAGATTTAGATAAGTACACACAAAGAAATATGTTGCAAATCCATTGATACAGCAAGATATAACCTTACATCCTCTGACTGTCCAGTCTGGCTGGTCTTTCGTCTTTTCCCGAGTACATCCAGTTCCTTTTCTTTTTTATCCTATGTGAGTTTTCAGAGTAAACGTTGAAAATGAAGGAAATGCTGAGATTACAATAATCAAGCAATTCTGCAGAATCAAAAAGAAGCTTGACTACCTTGGGGTTTCGTTTGCGGGAGATGGCAATGCTTTGACCCAGTTTACTGAAGAATGAGATGGGTGATTTAGTGCTGGCAATCAACGCAGCTTTCTCCTCAGGGCTCAGATTGTGGTTTTCTAAAACACAAAAATATGAATAATAAAATACTACAATCTATCAAGGAATTGGAAGTTAGCGAGTAGCATCATTATTTGCATAATGGCTCAACATTTATTTTTGGTTTTACAATTTTCTCTGGATGAATTATTGTAGAGCTACAACTCACCACCAGGTGGCACAGTGTCCTTGAACATTTCATAGAACTGGCTGAGGTACATCACCATGGAGAGCTTGTCAGGCTCCACCACACCAGACATCTCCTTCCCGGTCATGATGGGAGAAATTCCAAACTCTTTTTCGGCCACGTCAAAAGCCAACTGGTTGTTTTTCTCCACGTCTTTCTCATCCAGTGAGTCAAAGTCACTATAATTGTAAAACATTGTGACATAAGAAACATCTCCATATACCATCATGTTCATAAGCAAGTTAGAAAACTGTAGACAAGAGCTAAAAAGTGATTTAAAACCAATGAAACCAGGTAACACACATACATTGATGAGACTGAATCAGAAAGTGGATTTACACATTTTTTAAGATCATAAAGCTCACAAGAACATCTACTAAATGTAATTTTCAAGGGCTGTTCACACTGACAGTCAATAAGTCTGCGAAGGTTGTTGTTTACTCGGTTGCTGCTTCCAAAATATGACTCCAACTGCTGTCGACAGCATTGTGTTAAACCAAAGACTTTAGATATACCAAGATGGTACACTTATATTACTATGAATGGGAGAATATAAAATGTGCAACATGGTGGAATAAAACTCGCCTTATAAATAAAAGTGCCAACTGGTAAAGTCATTGCGTCTGCCTCCGGTTGTTATAGAAAAAGTCAAAGACGTTCTGAGACGTGCTGTTATGACTGTATGCGGATATGTATTTGGAAGTTTCCCAATTCAAAGAAAAAGAAGCTATTCTTGCATGAATGAAATAGACGCCCGAGAGGAGTTTCAAAGATGGCCAGCGAGAGAAATGACTTTCCTTAAACTGCTTAAAAGGGACTTTGGTTAAACTCTGAAGATGAATCTGCATTTTCAGCATTCCCAACAGTCTGCATTGCTCATATTGCATCAATATTGTCATTGAAAATAACTTGAAGTCGCTTTATTAATGCAAATCTGTTAGCATGAAGCCCCGTTCAGCATAAAAGATTTCCATTTCAAATAAATGTGGTTGAATATACTATAAACGGAAAAAAAAAAAATTGTGGTTTTCACAAAATATTAAGCACAACTGTTTTCAAGATCTGATGTGATGCTAAAGAAACGTTTCTTATCATCATATAAGAATGATTTCTTATAAGTCTGTGATCATGTGACACTGAAAGCTTCTGAAAATTTTGCTTTACCAGCTTTTATCTATTTTATCTTAGTTTTCATCCATTTTTAAATAAAACATTTAAATTGTAATATTTACAGTATTTTACTGTATTTTGAGTATTCTGAGCAGCCTTGGTGAGCATAAAATACTTCTTTCAAAAACATAAAATCTTACCAACCTCAAACTTTTGAACAGTAGTATATGTTTGAATCAAAATTCACAGTCTATTTTATTTGTATTATTAGAGATATACTTCCATAAGTACATCAAAACTGAACTAATACACTGCAGAAGTGTCTGGATATCGCAAGTGAGGAAAGGCAACTGTCGGCGTACAGTACATTCCTCAGAGAATTCCACTAATGCTGCCTAAAAACACAAATGCCGACTAGTTTAGCTGACCATAACAAACAGCTCATAAGCAAAAGCTTTTAAAGGTTACTCAGCATCTGCTCTAATGGAGAGTTTTGATAATGCTAATGTACGTTTCTAAGGCTAATGAGGCTTTCAGCTGTTCTACGTAACAGATCCCAGCGAAAGAATAACTACAGTTCCTGCCCTTCTTCAAAAGAGCAATTTACCCAACTGTACTTTTATTACAGTGTGCTGTACTCAAAAGATGAGCATGCCAAGTGAATAAATACTACATGGTATAAAAAAAAGCTATAAATAGCTCATTAAAAGAAATGAGGCGAAGACAAATGAATGGCCACAGGTGAAGAAATTGAGTGATATTAGCAATGACATTATCACTTAAAGATACACTCTATAAGCTTTTTGTGGACTCATATTCTGCAGCTTAATAACAAAGCTGTTGAATCCATGCGTCTAGTTTTTGACTCATGTTTCTCCTCAGTCTCCTATTATAAAACAGAGATTGGTATACTGATACAGATTTCTAGAATGATTAGATTCTGATTCACATCTGATTCTCGATTTCATTCAATTCAAATTTTGATTCTATTTAATTTGAAATGGTCATTATAACTGAGGTATAGCCACTTACATATGGAAAAAATAGGACAGGGTTTCAGATTTTTTTGTGTTTTCAGTTACAGCCTTCACCAAGGCTGGATTTAAATATTAAATAACAATAAATAATAATAATAATAATAAATTCTGTTTTTATTTTAATATATCTTAAAATGTCATTTATTTCTGTGATGGTAAAACTGAATTTTCAGCAGCCATTACTCCAGTCTTCAGTGTCAGATGATAGAAAATTTTTGTAACATTATAAATGTATTACTGTCGCTTGTTCGATTTAATGCAGCCATGCTGAATAAAAGTAGCAATCATTCAAATCATTTTAAACATCTGTCACAGCCACAGGTATTATTCTTTTCTTTGTCAAATAGCTTTTAATAAAGAAAAAAACCACAGTAGAGAATGCTTCTTTTCATGATGATTGTCCAAAGCTCAATTATGCAACAAAACCTCAAAACTCTAAAAATTTCAAACATTTTTCTTTTTAACTTTGCCTTGATCTCCTGTCTTCTCACACTGCGGGGGCAAATGACTTCCAAGTCCTCTCAAAAACAAGTTATGGAATTCTTTGTATGAACTGAATCTCTGCTGCAGTGCTTTTCCTCTAGTCCCGCATCTCTAAATATAGAACCATAATAACACAGGGCTTTTGTTGGGATCAGCATGTGGCATACTACACTTACATGAGGTCTGGTCTGTATCGGTGGATGAGCGCGCACAGCGCCAAGCCACTCTTCCAGGACATGGTGAGATCAGACACACTGACACCTCGGTATCCCTCCGTCTGCCTCTGACACCAGTTCAGCAGCTTACTGGAGCGCACAATGGACTCTGATGGGCAGGAAGCAAAGTCAGTAGATGCCTCTGAAGCAAAAATATACATATTCAATAATGGAATGCGCCGGCATCCAATGGGATCGGAGTTAGTCACATGACCAATGCAGGGTCTGAAGAACTTTCATGATGCATTTCATTCCTTTTTCAGAGGTTATAAAACATTCAAAGCATCGACGACACTGGTAATAGCTCTCGGTTTGTGAAAATACACAAATATGTTAGTGCAAAGTTGTTTAATTCTAAAGCATTCAAAAGACACCTTTCCATTCCATGTCAGAGTTACTCTTTTCATACACTAAACTGCACAAAGCTTTTTGAAAAGCCTGTAGAATGTCATGCATTCGGATCAGAGTCACCCGCAAAATTACCTTGCAATTGCTTCTCAAGCAGAATTTCTAGGATGAGAATAAATTAAGTTATACACCTTTACATTTGACACTATCCAAAATAAATAAGGGTGAATAGGCTAAATAAATACAAGGAAATACCCACCATTTCTTGTGAGCTTAGGAGTTGAAGAGTTGACCACATTCTCCAAGTCAACGTGCAAATCCCTGGTTTCTCCAGTGTCCAACAGATGTCGTACCTGTGGAAAATTACATTGTAATGGTATTAGAGCTCATGTTTATTCCTTCATTATTTAAATTATCCAACATATTTAATAATGATAAATAGCGGTCACCCATTTTTTTGCAATGGCTGATACCAAAATCTGAGAGCAGGATGGCACATAGCTGACATAATGCCAGTGGTGTAACGATACCCTGTCACGATTCGATAATGAACTTACAATACGATATTATTGTGATACTCCAAGACATGGTAAATGGTTAACAAAAAAATGTACTGTTGATTAAAATGCTAAATTTGGTATTACATTTGTGGTGGAAACGAATTGTCTTGGACTTGCTGGTCCTGTGCATTGGCTTACAATGTTAATAACAGAAAAATATTCATGATTCTGAGGCTGAAAATACAGAATTATTTTAAACAAATATGCTTGGACTCTGTCACCGACTAGATATATTAAAATAATGTAAGCCACTTTTTATTGGTAAAAGACATTTGGCATTATCAGGACTCAAAAATATTCCCCCATTTCATTATTATACATTATATTCAACATTATATATAGTAGTTTGATGTAGATGTCATACTAAAACTCTGTAAACTTGAATTTTTTTCTTCGCACAGTAATTTTCATTTTGGATGAACTACTCGCAATACATATGGTCACCATGCACGATACATATTGTGAATTGTGATATATTGTTACAACCTCTATATATTTTTATTTATTTATTTATTTATTTATTTATTTACAAGCCAGTAAAAAGAATTTGGGATAAAAAGTTATTTTATGAGATGCATCAAATCTGGCCAATGCAAATAAGCATATATTTGTTTTTATGTTACAGCCAATAACTAATAAACAGCAAATATTAAAATTCAATACTTCTTTTTTTTTTCGAAACATCTAACTTTAAATATACAAATCAATCATTATAAATACAAGTAAATTTATAATGCAATCATTATTTTGAGATTTGCTAAAGATTAAGAGAGTAACAAAGACCTAAATGTGAAAATAGGGGAAATTAGCATTCATAATTAAATAACCAAAACCAATGATATTTATCCAATATTAACTGACACTAATCAATTAAAAAAAAAAATCTAATACTGGCAATAGCCATCATGGTACCAATATATCAAACATCTCTATTAATTATCCAATGCCAAAGCTGTCAGCACATTTTTGAAACTGACAAAAAGGGGATGCATGTCATCTTTGGATGATGCCGATAATCTTAAAAATGGCCAAATATCAACTAGTACAGCATATCGATTTAAAACTAGACTGATGAGTCAACAATGTAAAAACCTACCTGGTTTGGTCTCACTTGGTGAAGGCTGATGTTGGGGTACCGTGTAGATGGGTCAACGCTGTACTGACTAAAGTTCTTACTCACATTCTCTGGTGTCGTCTGTGGCAGCAGTCGATAGATACTTTCCCTGAAACCCAAGGGAGCCGTGGTCATGATTACTACACACCATGATATCAGACCCAAATTCCCTTCATCTTGGCATTAGTCCCAATAGTGATGATGTATCAAGAGGAGACCCAAGAGACATCATGCAGGCTACTCCCTTATAAAACACTTTTGCTTCCCTAAAAACATGCTGCTTATTGCATACAAGTTGAAAAGTGCTTTACCACCGTGACTTACCCTGCAGTATGCAGCAAAATAACAGTGCAAGAAGAAAACAAGTAACACAGTAAATGACAGCCTGTGGGGATTTGAGTTGTTTACTGCTCAGTTTGAAGAAGCAATCACTGTTAACCTTAACATAAGTGCTCTACAGCGGTATATCACTCTGGATGTTTTACTCATTTTTACAGTATGCAGTATTTTTGATATTCAGCATCTCTTGATATTTGTGTACACACTCTATGCTTTCCATATATAGGGCTGGAAAAATAAGCATATTAACACATAATTATGACCAGAGCACACTGCACAAGATTACAATACATGATTTCCAACAATGCAATAAACTTGACTATTCCCACAGTGACAAATGTAGCTATATCAACAGCAATTTTTAATATATTCTCATTATTTGCACAGACTGTCACAACATAAATTCGGACACATTCAAACGAAAGAAAAAATAGCATTTATTCCCATTATCATAACTTGATGCCATTTGTTGAATAAAACAAGCAACATAGTAAGGTCATGTGACAACAACCAAAGAATATGATCATGATCACATGAAGATTCAAATTAGTCCTCGCCTCCACTCAATAACACCAGCTTGGACTACCTGACCCACTCTGTTAACTCTAGTAAATGCTACAAAATCCCAAGTAGAAATATTGGTTAAATCCATATTAGTTTGAACCAGAAAATGATTCAGAAGAAGAAGAAGAAGAAGAAGAGTGAATTATACAGGGTCGTCGACAAGTCGATGTATCAGAATGGTAATGCATTTTATGTATCGCTCTCTAGAACATTGGACACACAATGGTAATTGATATGATTAGCCTCTGGCTTGACTATGTTATCAAACAGCTAACAGTGTTGCTAATGTTACACAAACCATATTCCCATTGGTCATCTCGGAGTCAGACAGCTGCCTTCTAAATATAAGCATCCTTAGAAACACTTTAAACTTCATTGAAAGTCAAGTGGAGAAAGGCATACACATCATAATGTCGTAATTTACATCATATACATAAATAACATACTATTTTGATATATATACCCGATTTTTAGAGTGCCTTCTTAAAGGTTTTCTTGTGCTCACTGTGGAAAAGACCCACCCAGCGAGTTGACCGGGGCAGTTTCAAACCACGTTTTTGAGACCGTCTTTAATACACTGGAGTTTTGAGGAGAAAATATTCAGCAATGGTTTTTTTTGTTTTTTGACTGATGAATTTCCACATGGTTTGTTTTAAAGCATTTAAAAAAAAAAAACACCATACAGACACATAACAATGTTTAAAACTTGATTTTCATGAAAGGGGGTCTTTAATTTGTTGGAGTATATACGGCACAGCATGCTGTAAACAGCACACTAGCATTCCATTCTGAACATAAAATCTGTCTTACCGTTCAGCCAGGACCTCCAGAGGGGAGCTTCCATGAGCCCAACTTCGCACCATCCATGCTGAATCCATGGCTGCCAAAAAACCTCTTGCTATTCCAGTGCCCATTGGCCAAAATGGCTATACACAAAAAAACAGCACATTTTCAGTCAGTCAACTTTTTCCTCATACATTAAGATTGATATATGAGTGGCTGTAAAATTCATATTAGAAATCAGTCAACTTCTGTTTGGAATATGATGGAAAAAATACCCTCACAGCTGCAGTCTAGATAGTGTAACTGTGTGTGGTGTTTTAACATAATACTTTCATTACCAGATTCTAAAGTGGTGGTTTCAGATTTATGTGAGAAAATGTATTTTCAGAAGTCGAAATTTGTCCAAGGAAGCCATTGGAGAAGAGCAAAAGCCAATTTTGTGGTACTTCATGGAAAAACACCATCTGGTTCTATTAAAGTAGGTTATAACATAAACTCCCCTACAAGAACATAGTCCTATTTCTATTTTCCACATGGGATTTCTTCTCACCTCTAGAAGGCTGTCCCCCACAAGGGCTACTAGCAACTTATGGCCGTTGCGCTGGCGGACAAGTGCTGCGTTTTCTGAAGCATACATGCAGGTGAAGTCAAACATGGCGACATCAGGTTGGCCGTAGTGGTTGATGGCAAAGTCCAGCTTAGGAAGCTGATGATTGGTAGAGAAATCTGCTGCCTCTCTAGCATAGGAGAGCAGAGCTTTCTGGTCAACATTGGCCCTGGAGAGCAGAATCTCTGTGTCGGCATAGTCCTGTAGTAGAGTAGAGAAAAAACAAAATAAATATACATTTTTATGTAATAAAAAAACTATAATAATATTACTATAAAATGCTATGGCCAGGGTGATTTTTTGTGTGTGTGTGGGGGTGGGGCAGTCAGGTAAACCCTACATTATGGGGGGGTCCCCATAAAAATGGCAATATAGTTTTCTGAACATGTGAAAATGTAGAAAGTTTTCTGTGATGGGGAGGGTTTAGGGTTAGGGGATAGAACAAAGATTGTGCAGTATAAAAATCATTATGACTAAAGAAAGTCCCCATAAAAACACAAAAGAGTCAAACAATTTTCAGCACCGAGGACAATGTAATCACAAAAATAATCTTATAAAAGGTAGATTTGATCTTTCAAAACTACGCTCGGCTGTCTGCAACTGGAGAGCACCACGAGGCATATTAATTCAGTCATGAGTGGCTGTGGGTGTGGTAATGGGATATTTGAGAGGTCTTTTCCTCTCGGATTCATGTTGCTACGAGAGAGCAGTGTTTGTTTCTGCTAACAGTCAGGCTTTTTAAAACAGATGAGGACTCTCAGCGCTGACACTCATTTAAATTGGCTTTATTTTGAGCTTCATTACTGTTAAGGCATAATCCTGACACATTAAATATAAGTGTTTTGTCCAGTGGGATTCTGTAATTTATCCTGAAAAATGCAAAGCAAGCAGGCCTCTCTGGCAACCTATCGGGCTACATTAATTGGTGTCATTACTGTGCATCGTTATATCAGTGGCATTGTGCAAGAGTTTGTGTATGAGTGTGAGAGAGAAGGCTGGGATTGAGGTTCCTTGTTAATGATTCAACAAACTTGGCAGTACAGGGAACAGAGCAGAAGAGCTCATTGTGAATAAATGGGAACAGACTGTCTGCTCAAAGTAATGATTATTTACACTCGTATGGACAAAAAGCCTTCTAAAGACAGAATTAAACACCTAAAACTTTAGTATAATACGTACACTAACATTCAAACCTTGACATTTTTCTAATATTTCATATTTAAAAAGTCTCTTATATTACAATTTAAAATAACCGTTTTCAATTTTAATATATTTTATTTTAAAATGCAATTCATTCGTTTGATGGAATGCTGAATTTTCAGCAGCCATTAGTCTTCAGAGTCACATGATCCTTCAGAAATCATTCTAATATGCCGATTTGGTGCTCGAGAAACATTTATTATTACCAATGGTTAAAATAGTAAAAATAGTTGTGCCGCTTTTTTGTGTGTGTGGAAAATGTGATAAATTTTGTTTCTTTGATGAAAGTTAAAAAAAATAAATAAAAAAAACAGCATTTATTTTAAACCTTATTGAAATCTTATGTAACAAACACCTTTGCTGTCACTTTCGATAAATTTCATGTGTCCTTGCTGAACAAAACTTAATTTAATGACTTTTTTTTTTAAGTCGTACTCACCCTAAACTTTTGTATGATAGTGTATTCATTAATGGTTCTGGTTAAAGCACTAAAGCTCATACTTTGGCATTCAACACCCATAAAATATCTTTAACTAGATGCTGGTCTTAGATGGTTTAAGCCGCACCAAGCTAATGTGTGTCTGGTTTAGCTGATCAATCAGCTGGTTTACCTGCCAAACCAGCTGAAAGGTGTGAAAACCCCTCTAAGACAGGCAAACCAGACCAGCTAAAACCAGCTTAAGCTGTTCAAGGTTGTTTTTTTACAAAAGAGTCTTAATGTGCATTGACTTAAGGTGTTCTAATACTTTTCTGAGGGACACAGAAAGGCAAAAAGGAAGAGACAGAGATAAACAGAGAAGTGGGAATAAAAGAGTGGATATTAGTTAGAAAACTTGCAATAGTCAAACTTTTTGATCACTCACATGTAGAATGACACCCTTCTCCAGCAGGCTCTGCTTTTTGGCAGTCATTACAAAGTAGTGTGTGTCATCCTTATAGTAGACAATGTTTTCCAGGTCAATTCCTGTGGAAGCAAACCAACAGAGAAAAGGACAAAATGAGCGAGAGGGAGGGGAAGATTAAAGTGGAGATGTGACAGACAGCATGTCAATGGGGGGGAAAAAAAAGGGACAGAGAGAGAAAGAGGAAGTTGTTTGCATCCGTTCGCTGATGTAATTAAGTTCCATCTGTACAGCAGATAATGCGCCCACTCCCTCAATCAACAGAAGAAAGAGAGAGAGGGGGATAACAGTGATTATACAACTCAGAAAACAACAACAAAACACAGGGACAGATCATCAATAAAATGTGTTCCATGCATTTATTTCCTACACTGCTGGAACTTCAAGAAGTACCCAAAAAGAGATTCGTGAAAAGTATAACAAGAGTTCTTCTGTTAACTATGAGCTGTAGCTGCTCTTCTTACAAAGACATCTCTCTCTCTCATGCACACATAATTTTATATAATTTTTATATTTATACATTTATTTATATATATTTAATAAGAGTGCTTGTTTCACCTGTGGCTTCTCTAAGGTCCTGGAAAAACTTCTGGTTGAAGATGAAGGCTACTCCACTGATCTCCTCCACCTTTGCTTCTGCAGTCGTGTTGCGGTTAATGAAGTTTGCTGTGATAGCGATGGCCAGTTTGCCCCTGAACTCCTTCCTCCTGAACCCTGGAGAGACAGGATAAACATTTTCAAGAATTCACTTTTATTGTCAGATTGTATACGTATTTGAATGCATCATTCATGCCTGCAGGATAAAAGGAGTGGGACGAGTTACACACCAAAGTTTGTTCAAGTCACTTAGCACATACCACTAATTATTTTTTTTCCTGTCTAGACAAGAACCAAAGATTTAGAGAGAACATGCTCAATTTTCATTTTATAGGAAGTGCCATTTTCTTACCTGACAGCGTGTTTCTCCTCCCATCAGCCCCAATTATAACATCAAACTCTAGCTCATTGACTGGATGTGTTCTGGGGTGGACCTCAGCTCTCCACCCAATTCCTGGAAAAATCAACAGCATGCTCAGTGATGACAGACAAGTCCTTTCTCCACAGGACTTAATATACATTCAGGATATGCCTAGGCTCTTAAGAACGACCGGTATTTTTGTGGAAATGGAAACAAATGAATGAAACAACTAAATTTCACTGTGGGAAGGACATGAGAAAGTGATCTTACTCTCATTCTCTTGGTCTTCTGGTGGCTCAATGAGGCCTTTGAACTCCACATTTACGTGGATCTCAATGCCAAGGAGAAGAGCTACCTTCAAGAGCATCAGCTGCAATTGACGAATACCTGGAAAACACAAACCATCTTAGACTCCATTTATCATCTGACTCAACCCGAGAACCAGACATTCTAGGAGTTTCTCTGATTGGATGCATTACTTCCGCGAGACAATCCAACAACACACACATCCAAGTTATTTTTCTTCTTGGCCAAAACCGTTATATCTTATTGGCAAGGTTTAAAGCCTTTGTTTTGGCAGGTTTTCCCCAACACATCCCACAATGACTACATGAGTAGGCGGCCATTCAATGTCTATGATGCATCAGTGCACATTAGCATTAACCATACACTTGCTAGCAGTCCCTGAAGAAATCTGAAGGTGATTTGAGTCACTGAACGTCTCCAAGGTGCATCGTAACACATTTATGTCTTCATTTAGTGCTATAATAGGATCAACTGTAATAGATGTCTTTACTGTAAAGGTTCATTTATCTCTAAAAGAAAAACTGTTTGATAGACTACTCACTGATATGGTCGATGGCTCCAGCACAAAACTTGCCATAGAACTTCTTGGCTCCAAGACCCCTCAGATCCTGAATTGTGAAGGGCCAAAGATGGAGCACATTATTTCGGGAGAATGCATCCCTCTTCTCCAACAAAACCACCTTGGCTCCAAGGAAGCCCAGCTCTATGGCTGTACGTAAACCACATGGTCCAGCTCCAATGATCAGACACTGAGAAACACAAAAACCAAATCATCAAGCCACATAAAAACTCAAAATCTATTTTGAACAAAATTACAACATTGAAAGTTTTATAACTTGTAACCAAAACACTTTCCTTCGCCCCAGGGAAACTTTCATACCTTAGCATTGGCACAGGCCCTTCCTTTTTTGTATTCTTTGTGGCTGGCGCGCTTGTCTAACTTAGCCCAGAGAGCTTTGGCTTTCCAGTAGTTGAGCCTGGACTTGAGTTTGTGGTAGAACACACGGTATTCATTGGGCTTGAGTTCCAGGAAGTCACAAAGCTCTTGAAAAGCCTTGAGAGTGCCTTTGCAGGTGGTGGCCTGGACGAAGCGGTCAAAGAGCACATGGGACTGATTCACCCCTTCTCCCACCACATTGGCGCCTCCATCTCCCATGGTCCCTTGACCCGATAAGCAGGGATTATGGGGCAAGCCCTGTCCAACTCACTCAGAGTCTGTCTGTTTTCAATTCAACTTCCGCCATAGGCCATTTTCACCCTGAAAGAAGAAAAGATGTCAAAAGAGCACTGCTTTATGATCAAGTTGTATAAGAGTAAGCTTATGTCATTAAGATATACATTTTTCTACAGAGCTAGAACATTATGTATTGCAGTTATGCAAAACATACTGTGTAAAACAAGTCTATAAAACAAGTTTTAAAAGTTAACACCTTTTACCTGAGTGGGCTACCAAAAACCCTGTCTGGAAAATTTCACATAGCCTAAAGGACCTAGAAGCTCTAATAAAGACTTAGCATTATAAAGAGCTGAAAATGCCCCATGCCCTTATCTGAGAGTCAGTGACCACAGGAAATCTGATGACAGCACAGAAATCCAAACAGGAAATGCTGAAATATTGGAAGTCTGTGCATTCTACTGTGAAAAAGACACTGCAGATATAATAAATAAACACAAACCACATTGCTGCATGATTAACAAAAACTATTGCTGACACTTTGGCCTACCCAGGTGTGAAATAGTCTTGCATAGCCAAACTTTTGTCAGTCTGTTCCTCTTTAAGCCTTATTCTGGTCAAGATTTGAGCATTCAGATGGGATGGAGACCCCCTGACTGACTGTAAAGCAACCAACTAAAGTTTATTTTGCACTTGAAAAGTGAGAAAGAGTCTCTCAAATTTATCTCTATAGAATGCCACATTCTTCTATCCAGACTGACAAAGACCAGATCATTGACATTTGCCAACAAAGAGAAGAAGAAAAAAAAAAAAAGCCCAGAAATGCTGATAACAGATTTCGGCAATGTGCTAGTGAGCAGGAAAGTTTTCTAAAAGAAGAATGAGGGGGAAAAACTATCTTAAAGCAAAAATTTTCCTAGATGCTCT
The DNA here is from genome assembly GCA_038088235.1 of Zacco platypus. NCBI lineage: Eukaryota > Metazoa > Chordata > Actinopteri > Cypriniformes > Xenocyprididae > Zacco > Zacco platypus. Next base: position 20,065,990 of record CM076075.1, on the reverse strand, counting down.
AAAGACATGGAGAGAAAAGAATGCTGAGCAATCAAAACTCTGAGATACATAATCCAGACCCATCACAGGAATCACATTCAGACTGTATTTCAACTGGGCAACTGAAAGTGACCACACAGTTAGCTGTCAGCAACTGAAATAGAACATCTAAAATATCACAAATTAGCAGTTTATCATGGCCAAGGACATGTACATGCACACAGTCCCATTTAAACAAATTCAGATTCACAGGCAGCTAAGGTGTGGTCTGGACGAAGGAAATCTCCACCTCACAGAAACATGATGAAAGGGAAGGTAGGTGAAGGGTTAGTGTGAGGGCCCTTTCACTCGGTTCCAGCTCTAGTCTGCTGTGAAAACACGCTCCTGACCTCAATGCTCTGAAACTGCTGTGCCAGCAGTCAGCTCAACACCACGGCCAACCATTTAAAGCCTCGGTGTCACAAAGCCGTGAGACATGATGTAATGACATCAGCCTTACATGCTTTCATAATCATGACATTTTACCTGTTAATTCATTGTAATACAAATAATTGCAAATAAAAATTAAAAAGCACTTGCAGTGTAAGCAGTGTAGTGTAAAAAAAAAAAAAAAAAAAAAAGTAATTTACTGACGAAATAATATAATATATTATAATATAATATAATAGAATAGAATATAGACAGGCCTACTTCCATATAAAAGTGCAAAAAGACTTCATATTAATCAAATTGATTTTAGTCATGAAGAATTTTGTCTTATTGCTACACGTAAGGCTGCCGCATTGGCCTTGAATATTGGAAAGGCGTGTGAATGCACTACTGAGGCAGATGGATCTGGTTACCCATTTCCTCTCTCCATAACCCTCTGACATGACACTAATGCTTGAAAGCACTAAACTTTTTTGCACAGCAGTCGGATAAACAAATACGATGCCAAAATATATTGACATTTCTTTTGCAGGTGAGCAGAAATTGACCCTCATAGGACAAATATAGATTTTTTTCTGGTTGACCTCATGCGGCTTTACTTCTGTCGGCCCCTGAAAGCCGAGAACGTCGGCACGTATATGATATCAGAGAACCTAAGTGACGACGCTTGGGTAACACTGAATATCATGTGAACCCAGCTGTGATATGTATCAGGGAAGACTAACCTGTTTAAAGCCCTCAAGTAGTTACAATTGAGGAGACTGACTCCTCAAGACCATGGGAAAGAAGCTGGTTTCACATATACACGTCACACCATGTGGTGAGCCATAAGACCCACAGAAACTACAACCATCCAAGTATTGTATTTAAAAAAAAAAAAAAAGGGGGATCTATGGAGATTATTTTGTAGAGGCTGCATTTTTTGGCACTAGCCTAATGTGGAAGTACTTTTAATACCAATACATTTAAATAAGTCAACTATGATTTAAAATAAAATAAAAATAACTAATGAAATATTTTACAGTTGGTCATATTTATAAATGTTAACAAGAATTTTCCAGGTCTAGAAAAAAAATCTATATTTACCATTTAAGTTTTCCATGACCGTGAAAACTAATGAATGTTTCCCCTCGAATCTTTATGTAGTCCAACTTGGTGACGAATCTCAGAACCTGAATGAATTCCTAAAAATGAATTTCTAAAAACTAAATGCTTATAAAAAGTGAGACTTTGATCATTGCAACTAACCAACACTAAAAAGCAGTCAAAAACTGCAAATGTATAATCAAACTGAAATGTAAAATGCAAATGTATAAGTGTTGCTTCTCACACTGACTCATGGGAGGATGTGAAGAGCTCGGTTACGCAACTCTGCAAGGCAATATAGCCACGTTAAAGCTACAGCATAACATAATTTGAACTCCCAGCATGCCTGAACACTTCCAAAACAGGGCCTGCTATAACTGAACGTAGGTCTAAATCCGGCATCTCTCATTCACACAGGAAACGCTGCACATTTCTGCCATGGTGTGAGCTGTCACTAAAGGTATATTAAATTTCAGACAGTTATCTGGCCTTTGTCACACAGCAATGTGGTGTTAACGATATAGCTGCTATGAATACTCATTGAACTTTGTATGACATGAGAGAAACAGAAGACAATCATTACAGACATGCTGATAAACAGCGTTACAGACACGCAAGATATACGGAAACAAACCACAATCTGTTCATCACAGCAGAAAGAAGACTGACTAAATGACAAAAATAACAAATAACATCAGATAAATACACAACCCGCCTTCACTCGCCTGAGACTGTACAGTAGAGGGTATCAAAAAAACTGCTGATTCAAAGCAGCCGTTCTAAAACAAACACATATGCAGTTGCAACATGCATTTTTTAACTTTATGGTGAGGTTGTGACACACTCTGGGCTAAAAATAGACCACATTACATGTCTGAATGGACTGTACAAAAAGATCTCTCCACACTTCTCTTCCTTTCGGAACCCCATTCATTTCCATTATGCTTCCTGTATAGACATGTGGATGGGAGACATGTCAGTTTTAGCTTAAAAAGGAAGGACTTCATACACTGAGGACTCACTCTGATGACAATTAACTTCAGACAGTGATTTCCAGCCAACTGATCCTTCGCAAAGACGCGGCCCCTTTAGTTACTGTTGCTTTGTCCGACAAGCCATGCGCTCTCACGCTCAACACATCATGTTCTCACGCAGTGAAAAACACAGCCGGAGCAAAGAGGACACTGACAACGCGTGGACAGACATATGAAACAGTTTCATATTTAATATATCGTAATTTTTGGAAGAAGTTTAAACAAATACCGTATTGTGGCTCTTAATGTGTCGTGACAGATTGCTGTAGCTCCTTCAATAAGCTTGTGAAACAACCTTTCATACAACAAACAATCTTCACATACTAGTTTATTTATAGCATCAAATAAACATGAATGAACATCAGAGAGAATGTTGTTTGAAGCACGGAAAGACGTGATTACACACAATTTTTGAAGTTCAAGTTCACCAACATTAATCTACTAACTCCCCTGACTGCTTTGTCAGACAAATGGCGGATTCGGGGTTATGATTGGTCAGATCGCCTGCCAATCAAACTGTTTGCGAAAGGTCAATTACACACAAAGCAGTTTCTAGCCAATACAGATTCAACACGTAGTGCGTATATGACAAATGATGTCAGAGAAACGTCAGAAGGCTACAATCGATTAAGATTTATTACTGCATCGAAGCAGAATCGTCCACGTCTGCATCTCGATGCAACATAGAAAGGACTCATTTTAACACCCCTAATATCTAGACTACAAGGGTAAATCAATGTATTCATACATTTTTTTTTCTTATTCTTCTTCTTTATTATTATTATTATTATTATTATTTAAATATTCCATTTTTCAGCAACCTGCCTTGTCTGCTTATTTTTTTCTTTCATGTTTTATTGAACATTCACAGTATGGGTGGAAAAATTACAGAACAGTCCCCTACAACAATAACCTGCACCCATTTAATCAGCAATGCAGGCACAATTATCGGCCAGTTCTGATCATCTCAATATGGCCAAATATCTGGTGATTACGGCTGCTGATATCAGAACTAAAACTCAAGTCATGATGAGGCTGTGGATGTTTAACCAGAGACAATTTAGATAAACGATTTCTGAGTAAATTCAGTAGGATGATATCAAGTACTTTATATCTCACTTGATAATAAAAGAGTTCAATTGCATTGCTGCCGGTTGCAAAGAATTCAGCAGATCACACGCAACATTTAAAAAAAACAAAATCACTTTCACATGACGTACTGAGGGGCAAGATCAAATATATTTTAAGACTACATGCATGATGCGTAACAAATCTCTAGATTTGAACAAACACAGAGAAATAAAATCACAATCTCCTTGTGCTGGAGGACAACTAATAATATATTTTCTATTAATTTATCTCACACACAAAGACTGCACATTTATCTCCAAGTCTCTTTGTTTGGGTGTGATTTTCCTTGTCTATAAACTCCCATGGGAGCAAAGGGGCTTTCTTTACCATCGCATAAAACATTAGGCTCCACCACTGTGCCGTCTATCAAACAGCTGTGATGTCTCCTCCTTCTACTGTGTCTTTCCCTCCAGACAATCAGGTGAGACGAAGTCCTGTCTCTATGGTAACATCACCAAAGGAGCATGACATCATTATACACATGCTGTAATGATGGAGGAGGGGAGCTAAGCCAACAGAGCTGCATGTGGGCAGGTAAACAAAGCAAACTGACGTGGGTGAGGCAAACTAGGCCATTATCCACCTGAAATTAGCTGTTTCTTTCTTTCTTTCAAAAGAATGGCAACTATAGTGAAAAAGTAGGTGATCCTTTCAAATTGAGTAACAGAAATGCCTGTGTTAATATTACCCATAATTACTGTCTGAACACTATCCACCACACCTCAGTGATTGTGTGTATTAGTTTGATTAACTCTTGGAGTATGTTTGAATCCTTAAGGGTCAGTTAACCCAAAAATGAAAATTCTGTCATCATTTACTCACCCTTGTGTTGTTCCAAACCTGAAAGTCTTTTGTTCCTCTTCAGAACACAAATGAAGGTATTTTTAATGAAATTTGAGACTGTCTCTCCACCGACAGTCCACACAACTAACACTTTGACGCTTCAAAAAGTTTATAAATAGATTGCAAAAGTAATCCAATATGAATGGAACAGTTTAGTCTAAATTTTTTGAACATACTAGATCGCATTATATGATGAACAGATAAAATTTAGGTGTAAAGTAATTTAAACAGTACTTGCTTGATATGTATGAACAAATCTCATTGGTTCTTGCAAAAGAGCAAACGTGCTGCGTAACGTGAGAATGAACCTCATTGGTTCTCGCACGTCAAGGAAGCATGAAAAAAAATATCTTTTTGGAACTTGACAGTTGTGGTCAAAAACTGTCATTGTATGGAAAAGAAAGAAAATCTTTTTTTATGTTTGACAAAAAAAAAAAAAAAAAAAAAAACAGCAGGAACTGGAACATGACAGAATGTCTATGTTTGGGTGAATTACTCCTTTAAATAAATCAGTCACCACAGAACATGGTGAACACATATAGTTAAGTTCTGTCATCAATCAGCTTTCCATAGCTTACCATTTTCCACACCAAGATTAAAAGACACGGCCTACAAATAGTCTAAACGAAAGCTCCAAAATACAGACTGTCCCAACATACTTCATTATGAAAATATGCCAAAACAGAAAGGCTGTGCCAAGAAAACAAATTATGTATTTTACATGCTAATAAACAATAGATTTAAGTTTATTCTCTATTGTTAATATTTTTGGGATAAATGTGTGCATATTTTGACCCATTTATTTGTGACTCACGCAAATTGCCTATACAGTGAATCACAGTATACAAGCAAGGAGTGCCCTGTAAAAACACACATTTTAAGGTTGTAGAGAGACTGTTTTTCCACCAGTTTCATTAAATTAAATAAGATTTGTGTGATATTTGAAACTAAACATGCCTATATTTCTATATTGCTCTAAAAAAAAAATAAAAAAAAAGAGTTGAGACATATTGAGAGTTAATAATTAATAAAAAAAAATACTTTATAAGGGAATTCCAAATGTACTTCTATTTTTATATGTTTTTCATGAAGCAACAGTCCATACACAATGTCCCTTATGACCTTTTGTAGCCTCAACATTCACTTAAATATTTGGCTTCCTGAATTTATCTGGACATGTGTTCATATTTGCATAGCTATCCAAATGTGTGGTTGATAACAGACATTGGCAAACAGAATTACACCAATAATCAAAACACCAGGATTTATTCATCAAAACTTTGTTTGAAAAATTGGCTTTAAGTTTTAGCTTGTACAAATACTTTAAGCACCTTATTCGAATTAACTCCCTAATGTGAAATAGCAAAAACTGTAAACTTGAACAGCTATGACCCATACGGAGAGTGCATCCAACAAAAATACTGCAATATAACTGCACAAAAAAAAAATTACATAAACTTTTACTTGAACAAAAAATAATAAAATTTTGCCACACTGATTACTACAGTAATTAAATATCAAAGATTGCTAAACTGGTGGAAGAATTCCAGATCATTTGGATGGTTGTGATCGCAAATTATGCAATGTAGGCCTATTTTCTAGGCGAAGGAAACGGTAAGTATTATATCCCCACCTTTCCAATCCATGTTGTCATGGGCTTTTAGGTTTCATTATGATTTAGGGATGCTCAAAATTCCTGCTGCAGCAGTTATTTTAGTACACCAATAGTTTGGAAAGAAGCATGATATCCAAATTCAGAAGTTCTGAGATAGAAACCACCACAGCCCTGGAAGAGTTTGTCATGCTCAGCCAGGTGCAAAGACTTTTCATGCCCTAATAAAACTCTGAAATTGATGATTCAGTGTGGGTCATAACCAAGGAATCTCGTTCATGAAATCCAGATACCAAAATGGAAAACATTTGCATAATGCAGAAAGAGCCACAGAACTTCTGTTCTGTTCAGGACTGAAATGTATGAAAGCCTGTTTCCATCACAGAGTATAAAATAAAAAAGGTAATTGCAAGATATTCTAACTTTTTATCCCCTCGCAACTCTGAGTTTGCATCTCACAATTCTCCAGAATTGTAAGAAATAAACTTGCAATTGTGAGGGAAAAAAAAGTCAGAATTGGAAGATAGTCACAATTACCCTTTTATTTTATAATGTGAAAAAACCTCAATTGTGTGATGTAAACTCAGAACTCCAAGAAAAAAAAAATTCAGAATTGAGAGGGAAAATAATTGTGATATAAACACCATTGAGAGAAGAAAAAGTTGAAACTACCTTTTTTATTTTTTATTCAGTGGCGGAAACAACCTTCCATAGCAATGTCATCCAACCTCAACAATAAACATATTTACTCTGTCTGTTTCATTAGAAATGTAAATTACACCAGACACACCTTTCAGACTGAAACTGGCCGAGGACACAACCACGTGTCATCTTACATATCATCTCTGACATAAGCAGAGTAAACAGAAGCGGGAGTTACTACGTGACTGCGCACAGTTGCCTGGTCTCAGAAAGACAAAAAGGCTGTAATCCCGTGAATACGGCATGCTGATCTAATCCCACGCGTTGTGGGTGGGGTTAACCCTGACTCGCAGGGTAAACAAGACGCCAGACAGCAAAGAGGCAGGACCATCACTGACCCCGACCTGCCAGAGTCGTGGCTTTACCCATGTTAATAAATGACAACACGCATACAGCAGCAACCCAGTTGAATCAGTGAACATTATGTACATACAAGTTGGCAGATGAGGAAGTTAGTCTACTTAAAAGAATAGTTCATCTAAAATTGAAAATTATGTCATGATTTACTCAATCTCATGTGGTTTCAAACCCGCATCACATTCTGTTGTGCAATACTAAAGGAAAAGGTTTGTTTTTATTTGTTAACTACAAAGAATAGGGGTTGGAGCTCTCAAAAGGACTTTTTTTTTTTTAATGAAGAATTCATTTGCAAAAACTGAAACTTCGAAAATATGCTCTAGCTGAGGGGTTTAGTCAAAGCTGACTAAAAGTGATTGAGGATTTATAATTTCGACTCCTGCAACTCCTTGTACACCATACATGTCTTACATGCTGAAACCTTGTTTGTACTTTTGCGTGTGTGTACGCATGTGTGCGTTCCCATTTGTTAGTGTGTGAGTGGCATACGTGTGATTGAATGTGTTTTACATGCAATTACTTTGTTTCGTTTAACTCTAAAACATGGACTTATCTGCATTTGCCAAAAAATTACTGTTGGATATATCTAATTTAGCTAAAAAAAAAAAAAAAAACATACGTTAAAAAAATAATAATAATAATAATAATAAAATATTATATATATATATATATATATATATATATATATATATATATATATATATATATAAACCATACGTTCAATGAACTTTAATTTTGTAAGTTACCTGTATTTTTTTTTAGTTATTATTACTTAATCAAAACAACCCAATTATCATAACCAGTGTAACCAGGTGCACATTAAAAAAAAAAGACAATCAGAGATTAATTTGTGTAGTGATAAAGTATTTATCTGTCACTTCCAACAAATCCACATATGAAAGGGCTGTTTGCACTTCCATAGAGACCAATCATTTCAAAAGGACTTTAACAGCACTGAGTAAGATGGAAACTCTGTTTAACAATAAAGTTACGCATAAATAATTATTGTAATTGCAACATGACATTAATGCATCATGACATACCTGAGATAAACACCTTCATTTCACACTCAATGTGTACCCAAACAGAAAAGCAGGAGTTCATGAGAAGAAACTGTCGTACTGGTTTGACAGCTCATCTTCTGCAAACAAACAGTTAACATATAGGCAGAAAGCTCCACACAATTCCAAATCAAATCGAATTTGATTACACATTTTGCGACCAATAAGAATGTAGTACCCTCTAATAAAACATATCATGTGAGCCTACATGTAGACAATAAGAGCATTAGTTGTCGTTAAGTTCTCGAGAATAACAATATGTAATGTAACTGCAATAAATATGAGCAGCTGAGAAACTTTTGAGAAATTTTATTTTTGGCCAAGCTTCTGCAGTCTGAAAACTTTGCTGCTTTAACGTAAATGTTACTCCAACGTCTGTGATCTTTCCCCACCTTAAACTATGCTGAGGGGCCGAGGACAGATTTCTCCTGGTTCAGGACCAACCTCCATGGTCCAAAACCTAACCTCAAACAGTGTAACGAAGGAAAAATTGCCAAAGTGGCCTCAAGTCAGCAGTTTGCGCCAGCCGTGCAGAGGAAAAGGGTGGACTCCAAGTGTGAATGGAATACAAAATGGTCTTCAATAGGCCTGTAACCCAAAACTCTCAGACAGATGCTAAGCACTTCAATGGACTTTCATTAGAAGAAAAATAGACACATACTGGATTACATTATAATCCAACAGCAATTTCACAAACTATAGGTGATGGGTGGAATAAAAGCTTATTTTGTGGAGTCAACGAGAGGGCAACTGCAAAAATAATGGAAACTGATCTTAGAAAAAGGAAGAATGGCTCACTACTACTATCCCCAAAGCACTCATGAAAACAAAACAAAGGTGAAAAGTACAGTGACTCACACAGTCAAAACAGGAATGTTTTAAATCACCCAAAGGATGAAGGTTCATTTCGAGAAAATAAGTATCTTATCTCAGAGGATGTTAAAAGGGTGTATTTAAGTTATTTCATTAAATGACTCATTAAGATTAGGCTAATGCAATGCCAAAAGTAACTCTAAATATATAAATAGAATAGAAAAATTAGAATTGGGGGTGTTTAAAGGGGTCATATTATAATAATTTAAAAAAGAAAAAAATACTATGATACTACTGATACTATGAAAACACACAGTGATTTTGAGAACTCATACTAAAAAAAACTATTTACTGAAACTAAGCTGCAAATATGGCTCGTGCAGAATTTCCACAACTTTATATTGTCATACAGGTGAATTCAGCAAATGACAGTTTAAGTTATTAAAACACTATAGTATTTTGTCTAAATTTTAAAAAAAAATAATAAAAATCAACTGAATCATCACAGAATTATAACGTATAATATGAAAAAAGGGCGTTCATTTTTAAATTTGCAAACAATTACATTGACCTTATTATTAAATTATCAGTGTTTTTAAAGATTAACTTAACTGGGTGTTAGATGAGGACACTGCTAATCAAAAAAAAAAAAAAAAAAAAAAAAGGTAATTTAGCATACACTATTAGATATCGATTATGGTGTCAATATTAAATTTGGTATAATATATATATATATATATATATATATATATATATATATATATATATATATATAAATAAGAGACCACTGCAAAATTATCAGTTTCTCTGGGTTTACTATTTATAGGTATGTGTTTGGGTAAAATTAACATTTTTGTTTTATTCTATAAACTACTGACATTTTTCCCAAATTCCAAATAAAAATATTGTAATTTAGAGCATTTATTTGCCAAAAGCAACAACTGGTCAAAATAACAAAAAACATGCAGTGGTCTCTTAATTTTTTCCAGAGCTGTATATATATATATATAAAAAACATGATCCCATTTGCTGACTCAACAAATCCAGCAAATCAAAATAATCTCCAAGCAAGAGTTACAAAGCAAAAGTAGTGGCAAAGAAAGCAACACTTGCAGCCAAAACTAACAGAACGATGACTGTATCACTGGGTCCTGAAGGAAATCACCATTGTGTCTCTCTGGATTCTCCTAAATAAACAGCATGTGTGGAGACGGTCGCTTAGGAGGTGTAGATGAGGCGGCAGTGAGAGGAAGGAAGAATCACTTTGAAGTGAAATGTGGGCAGAGCGTGGCAGCACCCTGGCACCATAACATCTTATCAGAGTAAGACACACAGACATGCTGGGGAATAAACTGGCCTGATCAGTCACGGCATGGTCAAGGAAAGTTTTTACACCTCTTCTAAGCTATTATGATAAGAGAACAAAACAGGGTCAGTGGAAAGGTCAGCCTTTAAAGGTTGGTTTACCCAAAACTGAATGTCAAAACTTATGTCATTGTTTTCGCACCCTAATGTCATTTTAAACCAATATGATCTTCTTTCTCCCATGGAACACAAAAGCAGTCATCCAGAAAAATGTCAGTTTTGCAGTGTAGCAAAGAGCCAGCAAGGCATGTATTACTCTTACTTTGTGTACCACCATGTAAGTAAAAGTCATATGGGTTTTGAACAACATGAGTGTAGGTAAATGATGTAGAGATGCAGCGATTGCAATTTTCTTGAGTGTGAAACCTGCGGGAAACAATATTTAACCGGAGCAAACGAGACAAGGGAGAGAAGAGAGCGCGGCTGATGTTACTGCCTGTGCCGCGACTGGTGACATAACCTATTGGCTCGGAATCGGAAAGACTGACCGATCATGAGGAAAATCGTCCAATTCCGATCCCTGACCGATTGATCGGTGCATCTCTAAAATGATGTCAGTTTAAACATTTGGGTGAACTATCCCTTTAAAGACAAACAATAAGCCTGCAAAGGAAATAAAAAAACAGTAAAATGCCATTCGGTCAAATGAAATTGATGTCTGAGGTAGTTGCTAAACAAGCAAAATTGTTAGTATCTGAGCTCTAACATGTGAGTATAAGACAATGAAAAGCATAAAGAGCTAATGTCCTGGATTGATCTGTGCATGCATGCCAGTTCACACAGAATGCGTTTTCTCATTCCACACTGCACGACTTTTCCATTGATTTTCTATGTAAACACACGCTAGATGGACATGTTTGACTTTGACCATTGCGCTTGCATCTCTTGCAGAATCTTGGACATGCCGAGGCATTCTAAAAACGTGCCGCTCAAGTTAAAAGATTTAAAAAGGTGTTTTGTGGGAATGGCCCCTTACGTCACTGAATGTCTTTTTTAAACTTGTCTAAACTCTGACGCTAACTGCATCAAAAGTCCAATCTAATCTCAAACACCTCTTGTTGGAATTTATGCAGGCTACAGAGTCCTGCGGATTGAGGAAGAGTGCTTATGCAAAGGCTTTTGGGAGTAATCACATCCTAATTGAAATAAGCTGACACACTTTGCCAGAATTTAATTGATTGGATCTAGATAGGCGTTCCATTCAGTTCACTGTCAAAGCTTGCAGCAGACCAGGGCTACGTTTAAGTCCAATTTTTTATGCCCTTCCCTTTCTAATTTCCCTCCATCTTGTTCACTCAGATGTACGTCATTGCTTGCGTTGCACATGTGCCCACCACTGGTGGAACCCTTGCAATGAGTTTAAATGGAACGCCCTAAGCCCTTGATCACTTGGAATCCAAAATGGAGACGATTAGTTATTTAAGTTTTTTTTATTCTTTTTACACACACCATTCTATAGGCCTGTATGCATCCTTGGGCTTTTAAAAAAAATAATAATAACAAAATATTAATAATTATATATTTATACTAAATATAAAATATTTAAAAAAAAATACAAAAATTAAAATTATATTATATCTGTAAAACAAAGAAAAAACTAACTGTGTAAAAAACTGTCAGCTTAAGGTAGCTACAAGTAATAAATGCAATTAAATGTCAAAATGTTTTGCACCAAAACTCATCCCACTTAGAATAACTGAACTGAGAATAATTGTCTGGATAGTTACACTAAAAAAAAAAAAAAAGTTAAAGAAAAAAAAAAAAAAAGGTTCCTTAAAAGCCAAAAAGACTTCTGTGACACTGATTGATCATCTTTGGTTCAGGGGTCCTTCGAAAAACATACAAAACATCTCTCATTCCTATACAAACATCCTTTTCACATCAATCTTATAAAATCACAAAGACATTTCAGTAGGAATTTTGCCCATAACACAAATGTTAGGTTAGAATATCTGTCATAAAGCAAAAAGCTGCCATGTTTCCCATGATTCCAGAATACAGGCAAAGAGTTTCAAACTGAACTTAAACAGTCACAGGAAAGCATGCCGGACTAACGTCTCTGGCATCTTATGTGACTCATTAGATTCTAGAGATGTTCAAAAGTCAACAGACCCAATGGCAGTGAGCTAGAGGAAGTGGAAAAAAATCTCCTAATTTAAAACAAGTTTAATCAAATAAGACACTGCAAAGCAGCTGCAGTGGCTGTTCTTTCCATTAAAGGTCCAAGAGTCCTCTGCATTCATATAAAATTTACAACAACACATTAGTCCATGTACATGACGTGTTTAAAAAAAAAAAAGCATGAGTGCATCATTTGCATCCATAAAAAGCATCAGCCAAACGATGAAAGTTGCACTAAGCTAGATATCAATTCTCATCTCTGATAGCACACACAGATCAAAAAAAAAAAAAACTCACTGATCAGTCTAATGATTTTTCTACTTTCCAAAACAATTCGCCACAGCAAATTCACAACATAAGATTGGGAATCTTTTAAAGAACACACAGCTTGGAGATCAAACAAACTATATTGTTTTTTTGTTTTTTGAGTAATGATTCAGATATACAAATAATATCAATTATTTTATTTACATAAGTAAAAAGAATTTTAAGAGATTACATAATTTTCATGAAGAATTTAAATTAATAGAACACACTCAAATCTAAGACATGAACAGAGTTCCTTGCGTTCTACATTCACAAGTGTGCTTCCCTAGGAGTAAACTGATCCATTTAATTCCACTTCCGTGACATTTCCGTTACAACCTCTGGCAAAGCCAGTGCAGAATTTGAAAATCAGAAATGTTGGCAATAAATCCCTGCAGCACCGCGACCTAAACAATACAGCCAAAAGTTGCAGACATCTCCTTTTATGGCCAAGCCAGTGCCCACAGCATGATATTTCACCGTTCGCCAGTTCAGAAAGGAGAACTCTGTATTAAATACATCACAGTGGACCTCCAAAAAGTTCCTTAACTTTCGTTTAACTTGTCACAGTTGAGTAGATCTACCAATTCACAGTCCTTTCATGCCTGGCTCCCAAGTCAAAAAAACAAACAGCCTCTCTCTCCCACTGATGGCTGCTGTTAGAAAGTCAAACATCTAATCTAAGCCTGGCCTACTCGCCAAAATAATCAGCTGGGTTTGAGCTGAATCAGCAAAAGAGTCTTTCTCTCTCTGGTTTTTTGCACTGACCTGAATATGAACAGAGACACAAGGTTGATTTAAGGTACAAACAGGATTCATCAGGATAATATGTTCCTTTATAATCTTCTCAACATGCACAACATTAATATAACGTTAACATACGACAATCCATGTTAAAATACTAGTCTGTAAATAAACTACCCTTAAACCTTCAATAATTGCATGTAAACAGCATGCCTGCAATGCATCAGTGTTATCAAGATCAAATCAATAAAAAACATTAGTGCCACATTCAGATCCAGGATCTTTATGGGATGGGAAAAAAGGCTTTTGTCCAAAATGGAAATATGGGTCAGCAAGACACAGGTCACATTATTAGAGTCAAAGGCAAGTTGTACATTATCTAATGACTGGTCATGGCAAACATCACAGCAGTAGGAGATCATCAGAAGCACATGTGATGACGTAACAGTAACCATCACTAACAGGTTAGTTCAGAGTGGACATAACATATTTCTCCATAAAGGAATCCTGCATGGAATGCAAAAGTCTAAATAAGCACATGCCACATTCTGTACATGAGCAGTGTGTTGTTAATGTACATCTTTTGGTAACACTAACAAACATTACACAGATTAGTTATTGTACATTCAAAAATAGTTAGTCCACGTGTCAATGTACACTGACTAATGAGTTATTTAAAAATGTGGATTCAAGCTGTGAAACAATTTTGAGCTCAGGCATTTTGACAGGCTCTAGTCACCATTCGCTTTCATTGTATGGAAAAGAAGCGATGTATGGGAATGGTGACTCAGGCTGTCATTCAGACTCCTCTTGTTGTGTTCCACACAATAAATATAGGTTAGGTAACAACATGAAGGGGATTAAACCATTTTAATTATGGGCGAACTATTCCTTCGATATGAATGTTATAATGAAATGTAAACAAACAGACGTTCGTTTCGTTGGAATTTATACACGACGGACCGCTTCGAATTTCGTTATGAAACGAAACGCTAATGAGTCGTTGGAACTTAAATAATAAATGATAAGAGGTTTTTCCATCTTATTCTAATGTTGGTCAGTGTGTCAAAAGACTTAACTATTTATCTCCCTAAGAGAGTTTGATGCATTACACGATGTGAACAGAACCGAGCGGTTCTCCAGTCAACAACTCACTGATTCACTGAACCGAGAACAGTTCCTTTCAAACATGTCCGATTCGTAATGAACCGACAACTGATGACTGATGATACTAACAGCATGTGGAGTGAACCGATGATTTGACAGATTAGAGGAAATGTAAGACACTTTAACCGTAGAATTGTTCCAAATAAAACGTTCTGGGAACTTGTTTATGGTAAGTTTTATCAACACATAAACGAAACAGTTGCTCTTAGTAAATAAAAGTTAAATAAACCGTGCATAAACTTCATTTTCAGCCAAGACATGAATTAAGTACTGTTTAATGCAAATTACTTTGTTATTCTGAGCTAAACCATGAATGAATCCCCAGCAAAAAACTGTACTGGGACATATATAAATAAACGACCTTAATAATAAAGAAAATTAAAAAAATAAATAAATAAACAGCAATAGATGGAACGTTTCAAAGCATACTGACATAAAGCCATTCATTCGTTTTCTGACCCGGTTCTTCAAAAAGAACTGTTCAAAAGAACCGGTTCGGTGAAATGAGTCGGACTTCCCACCACCAGTCAGTAAAGTATCCCTTTCTAAACAACAATCACCGCAGTCGGTGCTTACCTTTATTTCATGGATCCTACAACAATCGAGGAAACGCGTTTGTCTGTGCACTTCCCCAGAACTAATTTCAAAACGATGACATATTTATTATTCCACGTGTCCGTCTTGAAGTCGTGTCCAAAATCCTGCACCAGCGTAAAACATTTTACCCGAAATACGCAGATACTAGTTCAATCCGCCTGGCTGTGTGTCCGACTCTGTTCATACTGCAGCACCAGAAAGGCGCTAATGCGAGAGAAAAGGAGGATCCCACACTATTGAGCAGAGGGGGGAAGAAAACAAATCCTACGTGAATCTTTTCTAACGAGTAAAAAGGAACGTATAAGATGATAATAGTCCGCACGGTAATGAACTACTACTTTACTTTTACGTTTAATTTATTCGTCTGTATTTCACTGAAAGAGCACGGCGGTTAAGAAGGAACAACACTTGGCTCCACTCTCCCTACTTTTGGCAGCAATGGGCGGCACACCACCACGCTTTAATCTGATTGGCTTGCTCATATTGACGTCACCAGGCAAGGTCGTTCACAAGTTTAAAAATGTTTTGGGACTCCTCATTTTATTCTCCACATATCTGTTTAGTTTTAAGACTACATCTACTTCTCTATTTCTGTCGTTATGGTAAATAAATAATTAAGATGTTTCATTGATAAATGAATGCTGAAATGATAAAAGGGTTATTAATTAATTAATTTAAGTAAGGTAATTATATACATAACTATAGATTATAGTACATTTTTACTAAATGTATTACCATATTTACCGTTTATTAATCACAGTACATCACGACAATTCTTTTGTATTGCACATTTGTATTGCAGAAATGTTATATTTAAATATGCAAATGAGGCATTATGAATTTAAATAGGCACTAATTTGCATATATTCCAGAACAGACATTTGAACATAAAGACAGGTTCAAACTTTTTTGACATATTAGAGCTAAAGGTTTTACAGAGGGGATTTTGGATATCTCATGTGTTGTAATTGAAATCTGCAGACAAAATAGGTCATGACTATCATAAAGTGTAATAAATTAGTTAAATGTGTACTTTTGGACACTTCAAAATTGACCAGTGCAAGGAAAAAACATTTTTGTGTGTGTGTAGTGATTACTAAATCCCAACTTTCATTTTTTTTTTCAAGAATTTTAGTTTTAATGTTAATTTCAATACACCAGTGCTTTAGTGCTTTTCAGTAAGTATAAAACACCTCAGTGCTGCATGCATAGGCCTTAATGTGTCATTCAGCAAAGCTCTGGACAGGGAGCAGTCACTGTCGTCTGTGGCAATTTAAACAGCTGTGGTTAGGGTACACTGAACCACTATGACCTCTATGATTTTACCCAGTCTTACGGAGTTATAAATGCAAGCAGTCTGTGAAAATTCAGTGTCCCTTCATTCAACCAGTGTGGTTGAAAAAAAAGCCTTGGTTCCTTGATCATTCTGTATGGTTTTCTAAACCAAAAACAGGCCCAGAAAAGGCGAGGACATCTTATAAAAGTTGTATTTATTTTTCTGACAGACTTAAAGCAAGTTGGTTTCATTGTGTTGACAGGCTTCAAGCTATCTGGAGCTCAAAAAAATAAACATTACTGCAGTAGGACTTGTTAGTCTTTCACAGAGCCAAAGAAATGCCATTTTAGAAAAAGACAGGGAAAGAGTGTTGGGAAATCAGGATGCAACTGAAGCTTACAAATGAACTTATTTTGCTCCGAAAGAAGCAATTGGTATCTAAAACAAAAAACAAAACTTTTATGTAACCATTCTAATGAGGTGAGAGGAACAATAACTGCTCTTGAACATGATGCAAAGGGACAAACACAAGATAGCAATGTAAAAATATCCACTTATCTGTTGATGTACAAACTGTTTAAAGGTGTTTGTGGGCACATGATTGTATACCTTTAAATGTAGAGCACTGTTCCTGTCTTTGAGTGTTCCTATAATACTGTCACTCACTGAACAACACCCACTCAAAGTGTGATTGTGGAACCTTAAAGGTGAAATATGTAACTTATAAAATGTGTAATTTAAATTATACCTTTATTCTGCCACTATGAATTGATAGATTCAGAATATATAGGATTCAGGTTTCTATGCTAAAAAAATCAGTAACATCTTGTGTTAAAATTATTAACACAACAGTAACAGAGCGTGCATTTGAGCCAAAAGTTCTCCCCAAGGGTATGCGCCATATTGTGACTTTCTTTAGATTTTTATGAAGTACATAGATTCCAGTGCAGATGGTTTCAGTTTATCTTTCTATGTTGAGCAAGAGCATCAGCCACAGCTTTAGTCTGCCTCTGTGTTATGCCACACTAAATCTGCCGCCCATCAACACAAGCTGTTGTGGGAACCTTTCTTCACTCCATAAGTGAAGATAAAAACTTTTGGTTGCACTGTATTTCACAGTACATGTACTTACAGGTACTTACTGCATGGGTGAAGGTTTAGGGGTAGGTTGAGGGTTAGTACCCAGTTATAATAACTACAATAAGTACATAGTATGTTCATGGGGAACAGGACTGTAAAATAAAATCATACAAAAAAAAAATTCTTAAATGAATGCACGCGGTTTAATTCGGGTTAAAAAGAAGAAAAAGAACCTTTGAACAGTAGTTCAGAAGTATAGATAGATTTAACATCTCCATAAACAATTAGTTCATCTGAAGCCCTTCACCTTCTAATTCAACAGCATATTAACACATTCTTCCAGCTCCACAGTATACTGTAAGAGATTTATAATCCCACTTATGTTGTCACACTTAAATTTAAGCATTTTTTCCCAGATTGATTTACAGAGTGCTCACAGATCCTGGCCAGATAGCAGATTTCACACTGCTTAGCTTATGTGCTGGTCCAGAAAATGTGAAAAGAGCATTCTTTAGTAGTGAAGTCATTTAGAAAGATAGCAGCAAATACTCTAGAATCTTTCGAGTCCTGTGGTTCATGCAGGCTTTAAAAAGTTACATCTAGATTTTTGAATATGACGCTTGCTCATACAAAACTTAGGACGTTGCTATGTGGTTACTAGGGTGTTCTTAGTGATTGCTTATTTATATGTCTCTCATCCCTCCATCAGTTTAAATCTATAAAATTTTGCTACTTTTTTTTTTTGACAACCAAGAAATTCACATATACCAAAAAAACAAAAACAAAAAACAATGCAGGGATGAGTTTCCAAAATATAATAAATGAGGTTAGTGGTTTGTTCAAATCCTAAACCGAATGAATACTAGCAGTACTGATACTTTTGTCAGCACCAATTAGGTCATTATTGAACATAGAAGGATAATTTGAGGCTTTCAACCTAAAAACTAAATACGAGCAAGTTAAAGGCTAGGCTTCTCAGACTAGACATATAATTCATGTGATGACTCGATGACAGTCTACATCTGTTTGGTATTACGACACAAAGAAAATAATTCAGAAGAGAATCTAAACATGGCATTCCACAAAGAAATGACTTAATCTACAGTTCAGAGTAAGAGAAATGCCTGTGTTCCTGGAAAACAAAGAAGCCCAACATAACCCAAAACAAAGGCTCTGTCATTTTATGATGAAAACATGGACCAACAGATGCTTCAAGATATAGAGATGTAATAGCGCTACTCTTTTATGTGATAAAGGTGACTTTACTGAGGACTACAAAAAATAACACATCTAAAGGTTACTGTTATCAATCATATCACATTATGTTACAACGATAAAATGGCACTTGGAATCATTTAAACCAGCATCAAGTGGTATCAAGACACAAGCGAACATCTGATAACAATATTGCAATCTTAAGAGGCAACAATAACTCTTTTTAATTATATTTATTCATTTATTTTTTTGACCTGGACATGCATATGCTTATTATATATTTTTAGGACTAAGATTGTTTGACATTATTTTCTTAAAATCTAAGCACAATTTCACAAAATAAATTCACATAAATGTTACAAAAAAAACTCCATTGTTTAATAACAAAAAAAACAATATCAACATTAATAAATTTGTATCATTAAATATTATGATATATATTATTAAATTATTTAAAAATGATATGAAATGAAAATAATGTTTAAGTTCTATACAGAAGCTTGTTTTAGTAAAGATTGTTGTATTTTTAAAGTGTATTTAAAAAAAATAAATGTGTTAAAAATAATATGAATTTATAAAAATATCTTGAATAAACATAGTAAAAAGCAAGAAAAAATAGTTTTAAATAGTAATTTTTGTGCCTTGACCTTGCGTTTCCAGCTCTAGCAAGAGTTAGAAGAAATTATTTTATAGAAAACCTTTCTCAACATCACTGTTACTTTTCGTAAGATAACATCAGTTGTCTGTCAATATCAGGCACAAATTCAAAAAGTCTTTTTAATATCAAATGCAAATGATTTAATATAAGTTGTAATATTAATTATTAACCATGCACTGATCACACAAACATTCATTTGTTGTAATATACCTTACGTTCTTATTGGATTGTACACTGTATCCCATGTATCGTGCATGCATGTTAACTGCAATCTTTTTTCTCTCTTGCTTTTTTCTCTTAAGATCTTTTTTATTATTATTAACTGTACATTCTTTCAAATGATCAATCAAATCTTACAAAACTCTCATACAGTCTGCTGATTCTCCATCATCAAATGATAACACGTTCAGCTCTCTCTCCAATATAACAACACTGTATCTCTCCTCCACCATCACAAGGACATTCCACATATGGATGTTCCACAGCAGAACATAGTGACCCAGAATTGAGCTTGCAGTCGGCACAGTAGGTTCTCTAACTAAATGGAGCACACAAGGCCCAATTCCTCCATCACAACTGAAGAAACCGTGCAGGCAGAGACTCATTATGAAAAACTAATGAAACCCGGGAAGCACGCATCCCACTGAGACCTCATCCCAGGTTATGAAAACGAATTCGCAGGGAACCGCGCATAATATTTCAGCTAAGGATTCTAATATCTCTCTGATGATTTTTTGCATTTGCAGCCCTGTTTTGATGTCTACTAACTAGCAGCGCACACTAGCACACACAGCATCTCATATTTAAATGAATATGTAATGATGTCATCCATCACAACAAAGCAGCCAGTAAGGATGCCTCTTATTTATTCTACAGCATGCACAGTAAGCAGTGAGTCAAAGCAAAGAAGCCAAGTGAACGACACTTACTGCGATCTCTGACAGCTGCTGGGAAGAGTATGTTTATTTTTGGGCTTTCTCTCCTCTCTTTTTCCTTTCTCTCTTCCTCCCCTTCTCACAACAGCAAGATACAGGCTGGACCAGTGCTGGTTGCCATGGTTACTGGAAGGGGAATGCGTCACATGACCAGGAGGGAAAGCAAAAGCAGGCGGTGGCCCCTCCTCCCTGCAATGTCACTGGTTTACAAAGAAAATCCTCCCTGCGAGGACACAATGGGCATCTTGAGGAGGTGGGTGTGGCGATCTGAGGTTAAGTTTGACTGACTCTAGTGTGTGCACACGCCTTACGTGTACAAAATGTACCAGCAGCAGGCTGCCAGGATACAAAAATAACACACCAACAAGATGGCCAGGCATTCCTGCACCCTCCCAAGTGTGGACGCTTGACCCGCTGGCCATGAGCAGGCACTCCTGCTGAGAGGGGTTATTTTAAATCACTCCAGACACTGGACAGATGCAGCGCTGTTATTCACTCGGCTAGTGGCCGAGTGTGACATTTGTAAGATACTATATGATGCGTGCTAATGAAGGCAGCACTGTTATGAAAATCAACATATTGTAAACTGCATAGCTGTGTTCAGTGTTGGGGGTAATGCATTACAAGTAACTTGAGATATGTAATCAGATTACTTTTCCAAGTAACTAGTTAAGTAACACATTACTTTTTCAATTACAACAAGATATCTAAGTTACTTTTCCACATTTACTGATTGACTGCTCTCTTGTCCCCATGTTGAGAGAAGTAAAGTAAAGAGGTGTTGTGTGCGCTGTGTGTAAACATGATGTTATTGTAGTTCTAGTCTAAAATGCATTTACTCATCTCACTTGCACGAAAATATTCAGTATTCCTCAAAATGAATAAAAACAGTGAAATGCAATATCAGATTTTTTTTGTAACCCGTAATAATTAACTATATTAAATTACACAAATAAACTTTATGTATTTAATCTCATTTTATTTATGATTTTGCTGCTGACCTTCAAAGATCTTATTCAACCATATAATAAGCAAAAATTACTTTAGATTAAATTTAGAAATAAGAGCGTTGAACTTCCCTATCCTGTGTCCTATTCTTCTGTTATCCAGAATGGCAGAACATCTGAAAGGTTTGTTTGAGCTGCACCCTCTTCTGTACAGGCGTAAATATGCATTTCCTTCTGCCTGAGACTTATTCATTTCACTTTTGGTGTGAAAGGGATTTAACATTAACAAAAAATAAAACTTTTTTTGTCCTTATTAAACAACAAACAAGCAAGCCTAGCCCAGGTGAGAAAAATTGACGCAAATGTAATGTAACACATATCATTTAATAAAAAGTAACTAACGCAATTAGTTACTTTCTTAGGGAGTAACACAATATTGTTGTCACACTTATGATGAATAAGACAGATGAAGGTGAATTCCAAACTATAAACAAGGTTTATAGGTTATGCACCAAGCAGGAGATCGAGAATGTAACAGCGTGTGAACACAGGTACGGGTAAACACGAACAATAATCGACCAGGGACTGAACTGAACAGGGAGAATATAAACAGAGTGAGTGAGGGAACTAAACAGGTACAGGTGGAGGAGATTAACTAATCAGGGACTAACGAGGACAGGAGCAAACATGACAGAACTGAACTAAACAGGACGTACACGTGACAATTGTAATGCATGTAAATACTTTTAAAAGAAACTTTCCCCAAAACTGGCTGTTTCATATGTGGTATGTGAAGATTGAGTTACATATGGGTTAATCTTACAAAACCTGTCAAGAACATGCATTTAACCTTAAAAAAAAGTATTATTCTTGATTTTAGGCCCAATAAGATTGTTTGATATTATTTTGATATTAACTTCACCAAAAATTACTGTTACAGAAAACTCTGCAGTCTTATTTTTAATGTTATTTATTTATATTTAATATATTAGATATATTAAATATATGTAATATATTTTAATATTGTTTATTTAACTTATATTTGTAATAGATTTATGTAATATTTGTTATTATTAAAATGATTTAACAATCATATAATATTCAAATTCTTTTAAGCAGTTTGGTGTTATATTGAACTGCAGTATATTTTTTAATAAATAATTCTTTAAAATTAATTTCTATCAAAAAAATTACAAATATATTGTAATACAGTGACTTTTTGAAATGAACTGACAAATTAAAAAGCAGAACTTTTTATAATAATTTAAATAGTGTCTCAATAGTGCCTCATTGTTTACATAAATGCAATAATTAATAATTAACAATGAGAATAACCACAAATTAATATATGAGAATGATAATGACAATGACAATCACACTGTCCTGTGCTCAAGATGGTTTGGGAAATGAAACCCACATACTCAAAACAGCTAAAGGTACAAAAGAGTGTCTGGTTTAGTCTGCAAGGTTTGAGTCTGGTCTTTGTTTGTATAGTCTGTAAGACAGCATGGCAACTGAAAGAATAACAGTTACAAGGAACAGTAATGACTTGGGACCTCTGAGCTTCTGGCACTGTTGGCATGCAGTTATCTGGTGAAATGGCAGTTTTTTGTTGAGCAGTTTGTGATACCATGTACCTGCGTGACCTAGTAAAGGGCCTGTAACAATAAATCAGTGATTATTCTTTTATCAGATGATGGTGAGGAGTTGTTGGCAGAATTACCTGTTACAAGAGTCCTTCTAAATGAATGTTGCCTTTTCTGTCCTA
This sequence comes from Zacco platypus, assembly GCA_038088235.1. Taxonomy (NCBI): domain Eukaryota; kingdom Metazoa; phylum Chordata; class Actinopteri; order Cypriniformes; family Xenocyprididae; genus Zacco; species Zacco platypus. Next base: position 20,042,764 of record CM076075.1, on the reverse strand, counting down.
AAATAACGGCAAAAGTTTCTTGCCACTGTTTGAGTGAAGATAAGAAAAATTCGACACAGGACAAACGGCCAAACAAGGTATGTTGATGAAGTTAAAGTGCTCCAATTATATGATAAGAAACAGCCACAGATTTGTGGTACTTTTACAGGCAGGAAAATTGAACTGTGGTCAGAATGCAGAGCTGTTAAAGTCATTTAAATGCCTCAGCGAAAACAGAAACAAGACATAACACACAGTGGAACTGTTCGCTTCACACTTGGTTTGAAAAAGCTCGAGTGTTTGTAGGAAGTGGCTTTTTGACTACACAAAGTCATAAAAGATGTGGCTGTGGTATTCACATTGTAGTGGGACATTGTGGGTTCTGATCAGTCCAAGGTTGTGAAACAGTAAGGAAATGAGCAACTGCTTTTAAGTTTTTTGTTTTCCAAAAATAGTGAGAAATCCAGATCACCCAGCCTGTCTGGTTTTATTTGTTCAATGTTGATTTATATGACTTATTTCCTGACTACTTACCACATAAATAAATAAATGGATACAAAGTAAGATTTATTTGAGTTTAAATCATTTATAATATGAGGAAAAAATGTAAGAAGAGACCATAGAGTGATATAAGAGACATGAAACTTGCACATTTATTGTAGTTGTTTGGGACCGTGGTCAATAAAGTTTGGTCATTATATAAAAATATTTGATCTCAGAATGCCAAAATTGGCCAATCAGAATCAAATATTCTAGAGCGCTGTAATAAGATAAAGCTGCTGAAGTCAACCTAAGTTTGTTTTCACATGGTACACTTCATTAAAGAGTGCTTGGCATGCAGGTACATTAATGGAACCAATTGCCCTTAAATGCATTTTAATAGAAGTAAATGAGGCCATTAACTTTTTGCGTGTGGTTAAGATAATTATCATTCCAACATTCCTGTACATTTCACACTTCATAAAATACAGTGGACGTTTTACCACTAACTCACCACCCAAACCAGACCAAAAACACTCTTTGTCAGTAACCAGTCAAGATTTGATGGGGTTCCCAGCTTTTCAAGAGTAGTTAACATGAAATGACAAGCAGGGACTGCAGTTGTCCAGCAGTTTGACATAATATACTTCATTGAAAACTATTTCAAATGGCATTTTTCTAAAATAGTTATACATACATGAATTTATACATCTAATTGTATTAGTTTTGCAGTTTTTATGAGATCCTGTTAATAAAATGTTACATTTCATGTGGCTGGAGAAGCACCAAGACGTAGGTGTAATGGGAACCAAGTTTCTTTAATGACGATGAAGGGTAACATACAACAAAACACGTCTATGCATGAATGAGAACGGACTAGGACTGAGGGATAACACAGGGAATATATACAGGTGGAAAACAAAGGGAGCAACAAGGTAATTAACAAGACACAGCTGAACTAAATGAACTCATAATGACGAAACGCAGATGACTAAAGCATGACGGAAAAAAAACAAAAAAAACAAAGAGCATGTGTGAAAAAGTGATAACAAACAGAGTCCAGACTCGACAAACATGTAACATTAAGAGAGTAAATGAAATATAGTTTGATGTAAACAAAATGTATTTTAATGTAACTATTTAGGTAAACTGCAAGGGGCTAAAGTAGGAGCAAGAGCTATAAGGTAAAATATGATTCATAATGGTGAAAAACAATTTAATCCAATAAAAGCAACTTAACTATATTGAAAAATAAGGTAGATTCGTAGGTCTACTCCCTGTTTTGTTTTAAGTGTTATATGTTTTTTTTTTGTGCAAGATTAATGTTGGGATTTTATAGTGTTTAGAGTTTTGTTACCAAATTTAGAAGAGTTTCTGTTATGTATTAAAGTTATTTAAGTTGAGATTACATGAAAATTTTAAGTTAAATGTTTTAATTTATTCCAATATTTCAAGTTGAGAGCAATTCAAATGTATGAGTACAAAAACTCAAATTCTTTTGAGCTTTGTCAGCTTTTTCAGGTTTACGGTGTACATGTATTTACATCTGTAATTAATTTCAGTACATCTATAATTACACTGTTCTTCTCCTACCTCTTAACCCACACTTAAACCTACCCATACAAGCAAACCTGTCCCTAACCTTGTACCCGTATCCCACCTTAGTAGCAGCAAAAGTGTTTTGCAATACAACATGAACACAACAAGTACATTGTACTTATTTTTTGATGCAAGTACATAGTAGTTAAAGACACCTAATATAAAGTTTGACGTATTTCAATTGTTTTACTTTGTGAAAAGAAAAAGACAACAGTGGTTTGTGTTTTTAGCAAAGTACCATCACTGATGTCCGTCTTTCGGTTCCCACTAAACTGCTGTCCAACAGAATCAGAGAGGATGTCCAAACCAGTGTCTGCTGTTTCATGCATTATGTATTGAATTCTCTCCCACTACTCTACAGCCACTGGCCAGGTTTGTCTCAGGCATGAATAAAAAATACAGAACCTGTCAACACCATCAGGCTTCTATTTCTCTCTGGCAGACAGCAATGGGCATAAGGTTAAGAAAACTATGCATTAAAATATTACTGCCTTCAGATTATTGTTTGTTATCTGTGATTAATAAAGATTTAACAAAGTTCAGTAAAGACCCTCATTATTGATCGATTTTAATGAGAAAAGAGTGAGACAGAAATTAAATTTTGGGTGAACGAACCCTTTAAAAAGGGGTCTATTCAAGGGCACAGCCATTTGTAGTGGTGTCCAAAACCATAGTGGACATTATCAAGTGTACTCATTAAATCCCATAATGCATTGCAATAACGAGTGTACAACTGATGTACACTCAACGGCTGGAGATTGCCCATAATGTACTGTGAGAGTCACAAGCCAAATGAATTCCCACATGAAGGAAAGTATAGGGGGATTTTGAACACAGCTTAGGTCAACTAAGGTTAATAGGAAATAAACACAAAAAACAGAACTAAGCTAGAATCAAAACAAGAGCACCAACACAGAACATGAACCCGACAGAATCTGGATTGTTGTTCTCTGTATCAATAAATGGGACAAAATACCAAATGTTGTACATATGTAAACTACCGTTCAAAAGTTAGAGATCAGTAAAAAAAAAAGCAAAAAAACAACAACATTGTTTTCAACATTGTTATTATAATATTTCTTGAGCATCAAATCAGGATAATCATTCTGAAGGATCAAAAGAAATATGTCCATTTAAACTCATCTTATTGGACATCATTTGGCATTAGCATTAATAATGATTAGAGACACTTTTAAACAAATAAGATTGATAATAGCGATGAACAACAGACTGCTGAAGCATCACATAAACATTTTGCCAAGCGTCATCCATATAAATCTATAAAGCTTGCACACATTAAAAGCCTATATTTTGCTTTTGAAATACATTGATGCTTGCCCTAGAAAGCTCCAATAACTAAATATAACCACAAGAAAACCTCTCATGCTGAGACGGCACAATATGTTGCAGTGGATCTGCTTAACCTTTGTCTTAACTCTCTCTGTCCTCCACACATGCATCACTCTTCATTAGACTAAATCTGCTGCATTAAAAAATCACATTTGAGATGACCTTGCACTTGCTCTGATTTAGAGCATACTTTACTGCAATGCACACTTTTTGTCCTCCTTGAAGGAAGTAGTGCATTTGGTCTGAGTGTGTGTGGGTGTAAGTGCCTTTCTCTGCCGGTTCTTCACACTCAAGGCTCTCTGCATTATGCTTAACAGTCCGTGACTCATGATGGTGCATGTTAAAGTCACCGCACTCATTATCATGGCTCCCATTTACAAGACTTTTTATTGACCAGTGGGTGGGGCTGGATACATATATCAAACTAACAGAGCAGGAAGCTGAACTCCATCAGGCCTCAGCTGATGGTCTTTGAGAGAGAAGGTGAGATCTCTCATATTCATATCTACCAACATCTATTCAAACAATTGAAGCCACAATTGAAGTTGGCATGAACTGGAAGTTGCGAATTGGAAGTCTTTTAACCCGTATTAACCCATATATCCGATTAAAATGAATTGAAATTCTTCTAGAAATATGTATGGCAGGAAACGATGTTGTCCATGGGAAATTGATTGAATCATTGTATTGTGGTTTGTTATTGCTGTGATCTCAGAGTGACAGGTTGACACCAGTCATCAGAGTAGAGAAGAGAAGAGAAGAGAAGAGAAGAGAAGAGAAGAGAAGAGAAGAGAAGAGAAGAGAAGAGAAGAGAAGAGAAGAGATATTGCTGCAAGAGGGAGGGAAAGTTATTTTGATTAAAGGTTAAGAGGGCACAAACAAAAAAAAGATGTGCACAGATAAATTGTTTAAAGTAAAGTAAAACTTCTAGGGTCATTAAAAACAGACACAGCAACAGTAACTAAAGGGAGCGGGTCTTCTCGAGGGGTCAATTGGTTAAAAATAATTTTACAAAATGTCTCATGTTAGTTCTGGTTAAAGCTCTAGCATCATTTATTTGATATTTTGGGTTTTCAAAACTGAGGTTCAGCAGGGAACTGCAGGGGCTCTGCTAAATCATACACATGTAAAAGTAAAATACATTGGGCCAGATTTACCAACAGCTTGTGCCAGCGCAAACCCTCTTTTGGCATTAAAAAACTAGTGGCGGGATTTACTATGACACGCAGTGCAAAATTTGTTTTTGCGGCTAAACTTATTGTATATTAATTTGAAGGAGTTTCCCTTTCAGACACAAAATTTATGCGAGTAGAGTATTTAAATGAATCACGCATCACGGTTTACTAATGTTTCAGCTAGTCAATTTTTCTGGTATTGGTGCCATTATTTAAAGCCCAAAAAACAACAACAACAAAAAGCATGTCTTAACTGATTTCACAAAATGGCTGCAATTGTAGCTGCTAGGAGGAGACACCGCAGAGAATAGAGAGTGCGTGGTAGAAGGGAGAAAAGATTTTACACTCGTATTAATTTCTTTGGAATGGCAGAGGAAGATGTACTCTATATAATCTTTAATTTGCGCGTCAGCTGTAGATCAAAACTTGCCATTCCCATCGGTGCATTTGTGAAATTGTGCCCTCTCTCTAATTTGCCCCGTTTAGTAAATTTGGTCCATAATTCTCAAATTTTTCAAAAAAGGTTTTATTTGTTAATGTAATGGATTCGCTTTGTCTTCCATCCTCTTGCCTCTAGAGGTCGCCCTCCCATTTCAAGGACTCCATCATCCACACTACATTTCCCATAAGTCCCTTACCCTCATGTTAATTACTGCCCAGCTGTAGCCAATCTATGTCACTATTTAAGTTTACTCTGTAGCCCAGGTTATTTGGGAAGTCTTGTTAATCCTGTAACATTTCTGAGCGCTATCCTTGTCCTGTTTTGCCTGTTTTCGGATCCTGCCTGTGTCATCGTCCTGTTGTTTATCTGCCTGCCTTTTTGACCTTTGCCTGGATTATTTACTACGAGCTTGCCTTTTCCATGTTATTACTGTTTGCTGTTGAGTTGACCATTGCCTGTATGACTACGTTTTGGAAACAAAGCTGCACTTGGATTTCAACCCACTGACTCCTTGTTACAGTTAACTTACATGTCATGTGACCATTAACTAACACCAGAGACCAATGGACTTGCAAAGGTGTTGTTAAATTACTAACTTAAATTCTTAGGGCGTCTTTCATAAAAAAAAAAAAAATGTTAGGTGAAGGGGATCGACTGAAAAAAAGTGGCAGTCAAAGGAAGAAGTTTAAAGAGTACATAGCTACACATATAGTAGGAGGAAAATAAAAACAATGAAACGTCCTAAAACATCAAAAGGCTCACTCAGGTAAGATTCAGTGTGTATATCACATGTAATACCAGTCAAAAGATCCAACAGGTCTTTTATAAGCAACACAAATCTGAGTAAACCTACAACATGAAAATTTAATTTCCTCCGATGAAATCCACCAAAGAACCTGTGCAGATACCTCCTAATCAGGTCCAGAACTGTACAGACAGCTCATCTCCTGCCCTGCTTGTGGTAGTCATTACATGTCGGACTACTGCGTACTGGATATCTCAGGGTATGTGTTCCTGAACTTTTCCAGAGTTCATTGAAAATGAACATGATCATTCATTTGACCATATTTTTCTAGGGCAGAGCAGTTCCTATACTATTCTAGAGGAGATTTTAACATATGTTCTAGAGGTTCACAGGGGTGGAAAGCAGTCCCTAACTGAGCTGTGCACGGGTCAAAATGTTTGCCCTACATCACAGTCATAGAGTATAAATAGTAACACTGAAGCTGAAAGTCTCCAAGTCCTTCTCTTATGTTTATTGTAACAACAAATGAGCCATTTCATTTGGACCACATGCTGACATCTCGCTCTCTAAGACATGAGGGATTAGTATTGATCAGGGTGAGTCAGTCTATAAGACTGCTAGGACAGGAATTGATTTAAAGACAGTTGCATCATGGTTGCAGTTCAGTATCAGACTACCAGAACTGTCCTGCTAAAAGCTGGGCTCACAAGGATTTACAGTCAATCAAGTCATCAACCTGTAAATTAAAGTGATATTTCAAAAAATTCTGTCATAATTTACTCACCCTCAAGTTGTTCCAAACCATGAATTTCTTTCTTCTGCTCAAATGATAAAAGAAAAAAGGAAGAATACTATGGAAGTCAATGGGGTCCATCAACTGTTTGGTTATTCATGTTCTTCAAAATATCTTATTTTGTGTTCAGCAGAAGACAGAAATTCATACAGGTTTGGAACAAGGGTGAGTAAATGATGACAGATTTTTAGGTCAACTATCAATTTAAGCAGCACAATTGATTTTCTTTTTCTTTTTCAAAACTGATAATAACAAGAAATGTTTTTTTAAAGCAACAAATCAGCATATTAGAATGATTTCTGAAGGATCATGTGACACTGATGACTGGAGTAAAGAATGCTAAAAATTACATTTTGCCATCACAGAAATAAATCACATTTGAAAATATATTAAAATATAAAACCGTTCCTTTAAATTGATTCTTGATTCGTGTATATATATCATATATTCAGACAGTCAAACAAGCATTTCATTTTATTTTATTTAAATTTTCTACATACCTTGAAATGTTATACAACATGCTAAACAACTGTTCATGTAGAAAACATATTGCTTATAAAATGTATTGCATAACACATGCTGTCACTTTAAATTATGGTCTGTCATAACGCATGATATAATTGGATGGATTGTTCTGTGTGGCCAACCGAAATGATGTTTTATGTCATGCATATTCAAGCGCAAACAGTCACGCAAACAAATACATAAAGTATTTGTATCCTGATTCAAACTGCATCTTTTAAAGAATGGCCCTCTTGAGACTCCGATCTTTATTTGATCATTCACAGCATTTTAATTGCACTTCAATTCAGTGTTGAATGAGCTGAGGCTCTCTCAACCGCTTATTCACACTCCCAGCAGCCAACATTCCCCTCTGTCTCTTAATTCACACTTTTATAAGCAGTACAAACTCCAGTGTCACTCCTTTTCAATACAAGCAGTATTTATAAGAGCCCTAATTGCTACTGAGCCATAAACAATAACAAAGTGACCCTAAATCAAAGTCTATATGACAGGTTCAACTAGCTCACATTATTATATACAATAATTCTAAGTATTGATGAATAGAACCGGAGTGCATTGCAACATTTGGGTGAGTCCTCTTTCCCTGCTCTCAGTGGACTGATGTCATATTGTAAATATGTTCTGCCTAAAATGATCTCAAGCCTCCATGACAGATGAGTCAAATGCAACAAAAGCACAAAGTCTGAACAGCTAAGAAACACTTTTCATGTTGTGCCAGTGAGGTTTCTTTCATAAGCATGCCACAAAATGAGTCTTTTAGGCAGGAGGAAAGCTAGACAGAAATAATGATTTAAACATTGATCATTTACTCACTCAAAGTTCCAAAAGCCTCAAAAACTACCAAAAGTTTTCTATTTAAACTTTCTATATAACAATAGAGCCATATGGACTACTTTTACAGTGCTTTTTCATCATTTTGTAGGCTGAGAGTTGCTGCTATCATTCTTTTTATGAAAAAAAAAGCTTCTGAACAGGATGTCAGTTTCATAAATTGTATGAACATTATGGAAATAAATGGTTCAGGTCACTCAAACCATAGGCTATATGGAAATGGAAGAGTCCTGATGCAGTCACCAATGGACCCTGGATGGTATAGTGGAAAAGTTTGGTACTGCGCCCAAACAAAATCTTACTGAAAGCTCAATTTTTGAGATATCAACCTAAAATTTGAAACACAACTTGGTTAGATTTTAGATTTTGGCTTTGATCTTCTTGCATTTCTAGAGTAAAACAGTTTTGTAAAAATTTTTTTTTTTAATGTAAATTATAACAAATCATATTTTTACATTTTACATTTTCCTAAACTAAAACTTCACAAACATTTTTTTTTTTTTATTTCACTTTAATATTTTTTCTTTCACTTCTAAAATGATCTGCCAAGTGTCCCCTGTGAGACCAAACTTAAGTCTGTGCTCAAACATTTTCAGGATTTAAAACAATTTAAGTGTGGGTCTGTTCCCCAAAATTGGGAGTGACAGTTAAGGGGCTAGTGATACGTTTTTTAAAAGCTGAACTTACAGCTTTTTAACTAAAGAGCTGCAGTTTTAGAATGCCATGTCATGCCTAAGACGCTGTAAAAGAAGTAAGACATCTGTGTTGACATTGAAAAATGGTGGAAAAGTAGTGCAGTGGATGCAAAATGCATTTTGTGTGAACCAACCTTAGTGGTCAGATTTTAAACTCAAAGAAATGAATAAAGCCTGAAAAAAAGCTAACAAGAATGAGAAATTTGGGACCAAATTTGTAAATCACACAGTCATACATGCAGTGTTCTACTGTACAACCACTGTATCACACCCACAAACATACACTGCAGCTGTTCAAATATTGTGACATGTGATCTCAACTGGACACAAAGGGCCTTTTTAACCAAGAATTGAGGGACAAAGGGGAGAGAGGAGAGGACAAGTCCACCATCAGACTGTCCTCTATCTTGGCAGAGAATAGAAAGCATTGTGCAGCGTGCAGCACAGCAGTACACTAGAGTTACTACACCACAGACTGACCTCCACCAGACACACAAACAAACTGCTCTCCATACAGTACAGGATTACACACACAGCATGACATCAGTGCATCGGACAGAGGGAATGCTTGGTCACACCCTTTGTCTCAGATGTTCAGCTGTTTTTTTGATAAAGGAACAGAGATATTTTCAGATTAAATCAATCCCTACCAATGACAATTATAATAAAATGTATTGCTTGCAATAATCTTTTACAGCCAAGAATGTCTTTGCATAAATTATTACAGTTTTTTGTTTTGTTTTAAATAATACATTTATTTATTTTATTTTATTTTCAATAATAATTTAATCCAATTTTGTCTAAAAATGTCTCTTTTTGGCAGTTCAGTCAAATAATGAGCCAAGAAAAGGATTCCTTCTGTTTAATTAATCACACTGCTCAAGGTCAATTCAAGTGCACTGCATTGTGGGATACAGCATTTTGTGCAGTGCACTCTGTTGTATATTTTATATATAATTAAATAGCTTTGTTAGGCCATGACATAACTGCAGGCTGATGAGTGCACATGTTCTAAAATATGTAAATAACCATGACACACCACTACCAGGTCAACAGAGGAGTGTGCCAGTTGTCTAAAGCTATGACACACCACCTCAAAATATTAAGCTGACATGTTAATGAAAACAATAAATCTACATGCATGCAACTGGTTTTAATGAAGCAACTAGCTCTCAAACATCCTTCTTGACCTTGAATACAGTATGTACTTCCAACTGGATTAAATTTGGAAAATTGAAAGCAGATTTGGGATATATACACACGTTATGGTACAGTAACACGAAAACAGATGATGTCATGATCTAAATATGAAGATTAACAGATATGAGTCATGACAGCCAGCTGAGGAGACCTTAAAATGCCAATCCTGCTTTGAGTCTTTTGAGATTTTACAGAGCGCAGATCTCTCGTTATAGGATTATAATATTATTCGAACGCTGTTTGATGTCTCAAGTACTGTAAAAAGTCACTTGGAGCAATATGTGCAAACAGTGTTCTAATGCATTTAAGAAACTGACATTTCTATAAAAAAAAAACAAAAAAAAAAAACAGGTGTTCGTTTGCTATAAAAGACAATTCTTTTCACAGTATGTTACAACAATATATATATTAGGCTTTTTATCATCAGAAAATGTCAAATTAATTAATTAACATACTGTGAAAAGAATTGTATTCGCCTTTTGTGTTCCAAAGGAAAAACAATTTGGTATGAGTTTGAAAATACACAAGGGTAAACTAACAAAATAACAGAATTTTCATTTCTGTGTGAGCTATTTTCTATTTTCTCACATGATTTCAGTGGTTTGGTTTTTATGAGGTGACTAGATCATTCTGTATGAATCATTCTTGGCGCTCACCGCTGTATATGAGATCAGTCAAACATGCTGTGCTCAATGCCCTGTTCCAAGAAACATTCATCCCTGCCCTCCTCATAATCATTTAAAAAAAGAGAAAAGTAGAAAAGAGATGTTTCCTCTTTCAAACAAAGATATCTGTCTTAAGATGGGACAGTGTTAACAGTTCACAGGAATCATTTCTTTTCCTAAAACAAAGGTAACTTTCTCTCACACAAAGAAGTATAAACTTATGACAATCAAATTTATCACATCACTTGGAAACAAAACTAAACAAATTTAAGAAAAAAAAAAATCCTAACACATAATGTTGTAAAATTGCAAGGTGAATATCAACTGCATGAAAACAAATCTGGCTTGTTTCCAAATTATTATCAATCTTAATAATCTGAGTCGCACATGCAGTCTGCAAAATAAAACTTCTTAATCTTAACCCAGAGCACCCACAGAGAGAGCAGATATCCCAGCTAAAACAGCTCACCAAATGATACCGCACACATAAGAGGATCTTCCTTATGTGAACAATCATGGATTAAAGATGGGAATGTTTAGTTCACTTGTTTTACTGTAATCCAATTAGAATCTTTTTGTAAGGATGCCCAGACACAGACTCACTGTACGGCAGGCTCAGTGTTGAATCGGTGTTAAGTGCACTTTTCATGTAGGTATATTTTCTGAAGTAAATGAGAGGACACTTTTCATTTTCTTCATTTGTACTGTATAATAGTAGGGTTTTTCATTTTCTTAAGGTCAACATAAATTGTGCTTTCAAGTTTGCAACCCCTTTTACTTTTCCTGATATATATCTGAGGGAAACAGGATTGAACTAGAAAAAAAAAAAGTAAGGCCGGACCTTATTTTATTAATCAGGAATTTGTTGGATGATGAAAAATGAGCATTTCATACCAGAATGTGAGTTTGCTAAAAAAAAAAAAAAAAAAAACAGTAAAAAAAATAAAATAAAATAATAATAAAAAAACCTATTCAAGTTAATGGTTGACTTTAATCAGTAGCTCAAAAGGTTGATTAGATAAGCAATATATATAAACAGTATATATACATAAACAGTTGTTGTTCATATAATGAGAGTCATTGTTCTAAAACAACATTTGACTTCCCTGATTTTCATTGATTTTCAAAAAACAAAACAAAAACAGACACTTTCATAATATCTTATTTTGTGTTCCAATGAAGAAAGAAAAAGTAAAGTATAGTATTTTTTCATGTTGACATGAATCAAATTTAAAGCAACTTGCGACATACATAAGTACATAAGGTTTGACTGAAATATAATTTTAGACTACTGGTACATCGCTGGATTTCGCCATCATCTGATCTTATTGAATCTTATGACACAGAAGCTGATACTTAGCAGGATACAGTATGTAAAGATGGATGCGTGGAGTGGCTTTGGTGTCCCGACATGTATGTGGGTGAAAATTGGAGATTGTATATTTGTTCGAGTGTGGACCCTTCTTTGTCATCTATGTTAGAACTCCACCAAGGAATGTTTTGCATATAGAGTATGACCCGTCATGAACAAGTGCATACATGCATACATAAAAGTAGGATTGGTTTGATAACGCAGAGAACACACACACACACATGAAATGTGATCTTGGTGGGTTTGTAGGAGAACAACTGTTGAACAAATCGGGTGACTGTAGCTCCAGCCCTGCCTTTTCTGTTATATCAATTACAAACACTTACTAGTTGTTTTTAGATACCTTTTAGTATGTACTCAGGCGCTTAGTTTAATGATTCATGAGTTAATGGCCACGCATTAAGTAGAATAGTGATTAGCTTGTAAAGATTACAAGCTAAGAGTGTCAGACTTTGGTCTGGCCAGCACTGACATATATATGCTTAAAAAAACATAACAAATTATTAATGCAGGTCATTTAGCAAGTGTTAGGTGTAAACTCTAAGCAAGCCTATAAACCTATTCATTTCATTTTTCAAACTCACACATGTGCATTGAGCAAAACCACAGTACGCTCTAAAAAAAGACGGTTCTTTGAAGGTTCTTTTAAGAAAGTAGTAACAGAACCCTTTATATGCTGAAATGGACCTTTGTGTAAGAGTTAAGGTTCTTTACACCTGTCTTTTTCTTTTTCTAATCTGTAACTGTCAAAGCCAGCTCTTTACTAATTTTCTGGAGCTCAGCCATTCAGTTACACAGACTGTTAACACACTCTCAACAGGTAAATGATTTCTTTCTTAAAATGTCTATAAATTTGAACTTTAAAAACTGCCAAAGAAAAATAAACACATAATGATGTTCACTGGAACTTGGTCTTCATTACATTTAATGTTCAATGTCATTTGTTATTTATTAATGTATTCAGCTAATAATTGCTGTTAGAGGATTTTGTTGCATTTTTGCTACAATTTTCCATGTCAATAAAAAAATTAAAGTGTACCTAATTGACACAACATGCTGTTTTTTATGTAAAATGCAAATAGAAGCAACAATCATTTTATAACACCAGACAGATGAAAAAAACACACAAAAAATGATAAATAATATAAACAAATGATTGTTAAAGTTAATAATGTTAAAAAGGTTTATAACACCATTAAGGTCCTATATAGCACTTTTAAAGCATGGTTCTTTATGAAAATTATTTTGCACCAAAAAGGGTTCTGCCATTGTTACAAGCCGAAGAACCCCAATTTGTGAGGAAAAAAAGAGACAGGGAAATTCCACTGGTACTGCATACTTAGGCCATGCTCAAGTTCAAACAGAGGCACAAACTCCTGAGAATCATTTTACAGAGACATAAAAGCACAGGCATTTAGTATCTTATAACACTATGGGCTCATGTATGCCGTGCACACAGAATGAGCGCTGCTTTGTCCTTCCAGTGATGGAGGCTGACAGTCCCCAACACTGGGTCTGGAGTTGTCTTTGGCTGAGAAAATGCCCCCTGTTAAAGGCTTTCAATGGTGGAAATAAGTGTCTGGCCCAGACTCACCACAGCTATCCAATGGCACTTGACTGCGCACCGACAGAATACACAATTTAGTCTGTCTCAGTTTTCTTATTTTCTTCATGTAATCACAGACAGACTTGATACAGACTTGAGATCAGATCGCAGTGAGGAGCATACTGTTCATACAAAAATTTCACTGGATGTAAATGTAAACTGATATTTCCTACTGACACACTACAGCAAAAGACCATTTGTGTGTGTGTGTGTGTGTGTGTGTGTGTGTGTGTGTGAAGATATTTTGTAAAAGATTTTGTGAAAATACTAACATGCCTAAGACTTTTGTGCTGTATAGTTCCAATTTTTATATAGAGTATACAGTGGGGAGAACAAGTATTTGATACACTGCCGATTTTGCAGATTTGCCCAATTAAAAAGCATGTAGAAGTCTATAATTTTTATCATAGGTACTCTTCAACTGTGAGTGACGGAATCTGAAACAAAAATCCAGAAAATCACATTGTATGATTTTTAAATAATTAATTTGTATTTTATGGCATGACATAAGTATTTGATCACCTACTAACCAGTAAGAATTCCGGCTCTCACAGTCCTGTTAGTTTTTCTTTAAGAAGCCCTCCTGTTCTCCACTCTTTACCTGTATTAACTCCACCTGTTTGAACTTGTTACCTGTATAAAAGACACCTGTCCACACACTCAATCAAACAGGCTCCAACCTCTCCACAATGGCCAAGACCAGAGAGCTGTGTAAGGACACCAGGGATAAAATTGTAGACCTGCACAAGGCTGGGATGGGCTAAAGGACAATAGGCAAGCAGCTTGGTGAGAAGGCAGCAACTGTTGGCGCAATTATTAGAAAATGGAAGAAGTTCAAGATGACGGTCAGTCTCCCTCGGTCTGGGGCAACATGCAAGATCTCACCCCGTGGGGCATCAATGATCATGAGGAAGGTGAGGGATCAGCCCAGAACTACAAGGCAGGACCTGGTCAATGACCTGAAGAGAGCTGGGACCACAGTCTCAAAGAAAACTATTAGTAACATACTACGCCATCATGGATTAAAATCCTGCAGTGCAAGCAAGGTCCCCCTGCTCAAGCCAGCACATGTCCAGACCCGTCTGAAATTTACCAATGACCATCTGGATGATCCAGAGGAGGAATGGGAGAAGATCATGTGGTCTGATGAGACAAACATAGAACTTTTTGGTCTAAACTCCACTCGCCGTGTTTGGAGGAAGAAGAAGGAATGAGTACAACCCCAAGAACACCATCCCAACCGTGAAGCATGGAGATGGAAACATCATTCTTTGGGGATACTTTTCTGCAAAGGGGATAGGGCGACTGCACCGTATTGAGGGGAGGATGAATAGGGCCATGTATCGTGAGATCTTGGCCAACAACCTCCTTCCCTCAGTAAGAGCATTGAAGATGGGTCGTGGCTGGGTCTTCCAGCATGACAACGACCTGAAACACACAGCCAGGGCATCTAAGGAGTGGCTCCATAAGAAGCATCTGAAGGTCCTGGAGTGGCCTAGCCAATCTCCAGATCTGAACCCAATAGAAAATCTTTGGAGGGAGCTGAAAGCCCGTATTGCCCAGCGACAGCCCCGAAACCTGAAGGATCTGGAGAAGGTCTGTATGGTGGAGTGGGCCAAAATCCCTGCTGCAGTGTGTGCTAACCTGGTCAAGAACTACCGGAAATGTTTAATTACTTAAAAATCATACAATGTGATTTTCTGAATTTTTGTTTTAGATTCCGTCACTCACAGTTGAAGAGTACCTATGATACAAATTACAGACTTCTGCATGCTTTGTAAGTGGGCAAATCTGCAAAATCGGCAGTGTATCGTTCTCCCTACTGTATATGTACACAGTATATATATATATATATATATATATATATATATATATATATATATATATATATCAAATGTATTAGTGTTTATGAAAAGTCTTATGCTCACTAAGGCTGCATTTATTTGATCAAAATTACATTTAAACAGTAATATTGTGAAATGTTATTAAAATTTAAAATAATATATTTTGAAAATGTATTCCTGTGATAGCAATACTGAATTATCAGCAACCATTACTGCAGTCTTTAGTGCCACATGAATCTTCAGAGATCATTCTAATATGCTGATGTAGTGCTGAAAACACATTTCTTATTATCATCAATGTTGAAAACAGCTGTGCTGCTTAATTATTTTGTGAAAATCGTGATTTTTTATTTTTATTTTTTTTAGGTTTCTTTAATGAATGGAAGTTCACAAAGAACTTTGATGGTCTTCTCAACAAGTGAACATGTCAAATAAAGCACGTTCATGTTTACACTGATTTGCAGCAACAAAGCAAGTGCAAGTCATTCTTTTTTATTGAGAATTCACATTACCGAGTGCAAAAACAAATATTATTTATTTGGAAGCAGGAACCAGGTTTATTCTGGGTTGCATAAAACCACAGCAAGCAAGCCTTTCTAAACCGTTTCAGCACATGATCTGCTTACAACACTTTTTGATTCTCCAGACAACATCATGACCATAACCAGACAAAACCTATCCAACCCACTCTGCGCTCTATGAGACTGGAAGAATTGGACCACATGAACCTTCCCTCTCCAAATCTGTCTGATTCAATTTCCTCAGAAACTTTGCTATTTAATCGGGGTGAATCAAACTTTGAGAAATCATTTAGAGTGTGAGTTAGACCTCAAGTCTGGATCCAACCTGAAACCTGAGCATGCCCACAATTCATCATGTTTATAATTTAATCCCTTGATTATGGACTTGTAATATGATAATATCCCCCATCTGCTGCTTTATTCATAACGTTAAGCTATAAGAGATGGCTTTGGTTTCTATCAAGCTCCTCCAAGCTGCTTTTAGAAAGTACATTGCTACAGCTCTGGATAAGTGGCCTTAGCCACAGAGTCACATCCAAGCCAGTGATTCACAATCATTCACTACAGACAAAAAAACAAAAAAACAAAACCCTGATTTGGGCCCATGTGGACTATATGGCTTTGCATTGGCATCTGAAGCTGACCCACAGACAAAAGAATCGGTCTCATGGAATGATTAATGCTTCTGGGTTGTAGAGGATTCGGCCACAGACAGGGTTACAGCAGGGTAATTGGGAGGTCTTGAGAATGGGTATTGACGTAAAGAAAGGCCTGTAGGCAGGGAAAGAATACCTCTGTCTGGTTTGTGTAGAGATGAAAATAAAATATGAATTGCCCACGTCAGCACTGCTCAGTAGACATTCTGAAAAAGCAGTCTAACAATGTCCGATGCCGTCAGTGTTGACAATCAAAACAGTAATCTAAAAACTGCATAGTGTCACACACAGCTCAGTAGAAACAAATAGGAGGTAATTGTTCTCTTTTATGGGATAAAACTTATAGCTTTGATACACATTGACCTTCACAAAGAACTATTACTATTAACGTTAATTATTTACTCTAACGCTGTCACATTTAATACATTACATAAATTATGAAGTAAGTGATTAATTAGAAGAAAGTGGAAATAAAAAAAATGCTAATAAATATTCAGACTACACAGAGTACTGCTCCATTTTTTAATTCACTAAAAAATACCAGCTCAGATGAATCATTCACTCCTGAATCAGACTACACTGGTCGCATTGTATATTATTTGTACGTGAAGTCCACTTGGACAGTACTATGTACGGAGCCCCGCACATGACATGCAGGAAAAAATAGTAGGATAAATCGTGCGCATGATTTGTTAATTTGTTCCCTTGATTTACTAAATCGTGTGCACGATTTACTATTTCATTCCCTTGATTCATTTCTATTTGATTTGCGCACGACTTACAAAATAGAAAGAAGTTTATTGCCATTATTTAGCAGAGTGGGGTAAGATGAGCCAGTGGGTAATTTGACCTACACCCTGTATTTTGGCAACCATACCCTTTTATTGTCATGTGACCATACATTTGAAAATCACCTATCATTTCTGCCAGACTGTGAAAAGGAACACATGGAGTGAGCGGAAATGATCCATTTACTTTAAAATTTTTGGCTTGTCAAAGTAAAATTTTAGCATAACAGATACAATGGTTGTTACATCAAAGCAAATTTGTCCAGGTCTAAAAATATTTATGATGCATATTTTGGTGATTAAGTAATATATAAAATCATGCAAATCATTTAGCTAAATATTAGCCTGAATTGGTAAGCTACCTTTTTTTTTTTTTTTGAAATGGGGCAAAGTGAGCCAAATGCTGTGGGGTAAATTGAGCCAGTGTTTTAACTTACCCCACCATAAGACATTGAAATTAAGTTAAATCTCTGAAGTATAAACTGGTATGATTTCAATGTAATATTCCGCAACTGGTTAGTTTATCTTTTTCCCCTCAAGTTTATTTGATAGGAACCAAATCCTTATCTGATATGAACCAGAAGATGGCTCATCTTACCCCATTCTGTCCCTACCTGGTGTTTTATAGTATCATATTCAACACAGACAACAAACTCACATTCACAACTCAGGTAAATTACAATTTCTTTTGCTGTGGCGCTGAAAATTCAAGCGAATTGAACATGTAAAATAGATTTATTCTCTGAATATCATGCATTTGACGTTTTTGACAAACAATTAGATAGTTCTTTATACTCAACTGAACAGTCGCTCTTCCACCTTGTTTTGATTTTGCCTACCACACACACATAATGAAACATCATTCAAACCATCATATTAAATAATTGAGCATGTGGCTTTTGGGAGTGTGAAGGTCATACAGTTTAGGATCAGATTCTTTTGTCTCACCGAATCAACAGCAAATTTTCATTAGTCATTACAATAGCGAGCTGTTAATGATGCTAGCATATGCAGATTTATGTCGGATGACCTATAAGACGCCTGTATAAACACCCACCCTCCCCCCAGTGTCTCACACCCCCCACTGAGACCTTCCATATGGTCTTTGTCCCAGGAAACGCCCACACAATAATAAACAATGATGAAGATGTTATGGGCCTAATGTGGCTAATTTGTATGTCTCAAATGTTTTCTTTGGTATAAATGCTTGGCAGCAGCAAATCTTATACATATACAAAAAATGCCATACATGAATACTCTGATTTTATGGATTTGAAAACAACTGCCTGACGCATGTGTCCCTGCGTCAGAACGATCAAATGTGTCCATTATGCAATGCTGTAGTCATGATTGTTCTTCTGCCCCATAGAGCATTACACCATTCAAGACCCATTTTTCTTCTGAAACGTGAAGCATAAACATGAACAAAAATGCACTACAAAATTCACTTTTATATTGTACTGTTTCAGCAAGTAGCCAACCTATTATATACAACATTAGCATTATGTATGCCTTCATCCACCCGGTTTTCTGCATATCGGAACAGATACACAGATAAAGTAAATAGGGCAGCTAAACAAAGTTTCTGTCTACCAACAGTAGCAGTAAAAATGCTCTGCTGTTTGTAGTGGTGGGTTGATTCAGTCAGTGAAAAGGAATTATTTGTATTCATCAGTCCCTCATCACATGAGTCTGAACTCTCCCACACACACACTGCCAGCGTGGGTTCATACAATATCCCACTGTCCCGCTCTGCTGTACTCTGACTAGATCATTCAGTGACACTGCCTTAATCAGACAGACAGACAGACAGACAGACAGATATAGATAGATAGATAGATAGATAGATAGATAGATAGATAGATAGATAGATAGATGTGTTCCTCTTGTCTTTTTTCTTTGTTTAGCGTTGTTGTGTTTGGCTCTGCAATGCACCGTCCTGTCATTCAAATCAGAGCAAGAAAAATATCTTTCATAACTTCCTCCTACAGCCTTATCCTAAAACACCAGAGAGAAATGTATGACCCATTTACAGGACACAGAGAATCTGCGTCAACACCAGGAGCAGTGTAAGTATCAAATCGCTACTCACTATGACATGAATCTATAGTCAAATAAAACAAATGAATGTATGCATGAACATGCCTTACCCAAAGTCACATTGTCTGGTATTCTGAATTTGTGTATTGAATTGTGTAGGTATTGAATTTTCATCAAAATCGGAATGTTCTTAATTTTGCGCAGAACACCAGTGCTGTTTTTTTTACTGTGCACTAGTCATTAGGGCCTGAGCACCAAGGTGCGAGGACTCTCTTGGAATTGCTCTGTTTATTATAATCCATATGCATTTATAGACCATTTACACGTTGTTGCTCTAAAACAAGGTGACATGGCTAAGAACATTTTCTTGTTAATATTTGGCTATTGTTTAAAATGATTATTATTATTATTATTATTATTATATGTCCATTAATTATTTTATTATTATGAGTATTTTTATGAATCATCATAAGGTCAGGAATTCAATAAATTAAAGTAAAAAAAAAGAAAGAAAGAAGATGATTTAATGCATCACGTCAAGTTTTGTTAACTTGTTTGTTAACTGGCAAATATTTTCATATCTTGCAGAAATTGTTCTAAGTAAGTTCTAACTTGTTTGACATTAAAAAATACAGTTTTCTGATTGGTTGAGCCATGTTTAAAGTCATTTGTCATGTTTTTTGGGGGGGAATGTTACCTTTGAATGTCCTCTGAATGTTCTGAAACAAGCATTAAGAATTAACGTTTAAAAAACATTAGGAAAAAAAAAGTTTCAGAAAAGAAACAAAAAACTTTCCATGAGGAATAATATTTTTGCGCTAACCTTTGGAGAACAACATTAAACATCAGATAACACTGAATAAACGTTCTATTAACGTTACTGGAAGAATGTTTATGCATGAAAATCTTGCCAGAACATTAACCAAAGTTCTGAGAACATCTGGGACTCCATGCATTCAAAGCATTGCCACTGTCCCCTTCAAGCATCAGTTGTGACCTTATAGATCTCCAATTAATTAAAAACTTCATGATAAGAAAGATGTGCTGATACTCACGGGGGGGGGGGGGGGGGGGGGGGGGGTCCAGTGTGCTGCAGCAAAGAAAACACACAAACACACTGCCGTGCTGTTAGATCCTTTCTCTTGGGCGCTTGTGTAACTGGGCCTGGAGCCAGTCTCTGCTATGCCACTGTTGTCTCTCACTCTCTCTAATTCTCTTTTGCCTGTATGCGACAGAAGAATGTTTGCTCTGCTGGTGAATTCTCTCTCTTTTCTATTGCTTTCTGTTCTCCAAGGTCAGATAAAAGACAAGCGCCTTCTCCATCATTCTGACACTGTGTTATGCGCATGCATTTGTCACCCCCTTATCGGAGATGATAAAATCCTTGGGAGTCTTTGTATGAACACACAACACACGTCTTGGTAATTGTCCTTCAAAGGTAGATTAACCCACACTTTGGGCTAAGACACTTACCAGACAGGATTACCGGAAAGGGTGACAAAGGAGAGCGAGAGGACAAAACATGATGTCAGTCTGATCAGTTAAACCAACAAAAGCAAAATCAAGACAATTAACCCGGCTGAAAATCAATCTCTTTTATGTTGAGCTAAATAAAAGCACATTTGCATTAAGCAAAAACTTTTGACTAGGTTGCATCTGCAAACATTAAGCACTGTGCTGTAGATTTGCCGTACTAAAATTTCTATTTCAGAGCATTGATTTCACTGTCATGTTGTAAAACTTGAAAGAAATAAAATGTCAGCCAAATTCATGTTTGAAAACGTGGAAAGTGTGTATATATCTGTACAATGCAAGTTTATTAATAAATTTTGATTCAGTATTTTTGTTTACCATTACGGTTGGTTAAAAAACAATTGTTTAATGCATTATGAACAGTGTGTAAAACAATTCCAATAGGACATTGCACGAATTAGTGGATGATGTCGCCCTCTGGTGACCAAGAACAGAGAGACATTTTCAGATATTCAAAGCAGTCGTAGTGATTTTTTTTTACTAAATTGATTTTTTTTTAAAATTTTTAAAGTACCGTGAGCAGGTGCAAATTAAACCTCATTTCCTTGATTTTAAAAGCTCTTTTCAATTCTAATATCTTCATAAAAAACATCACATTTTGATCATCAAACGAAATTAAAGAAAATGCCACTCATTCTATCACTATATGTTAAAAGAGACAATTAAATATTATACAACATAGTTCACCCAAAAAAGTTCTATCATGCTTTGTTGGTTCATAACAAACTTCAACTTGGCTTTATTGATTTGAAATAAATGGTATATTATGGCAAGCCGTTTTGACTTCTATTCATTTTCAGGATAGGAACTTGTGATATCAACTATTACATTTTCACTAGTTAAAATGTTAATTCTTGATATCAAGAATTAGATTTCCACTAGTAACAATGTTAATTCTTGATATCAACAATTCAATTTCCACTAGTATAAACTATAATTGTTGATATCAAGAATTGTATTTTTACTAGTGAAATCTCACCATGGGCTGCCATTCAAATTCAACTGTTGATATCAAGAATTAATTTCTTACTAGTTTAAATTCCAGTTTCACATATCAGGAATACAATTCTTACTAGTAAAAATGCTGTAAAAACTGCTGTAAAACAATTACATTGTTACTAGTGCAAATGTCTATTCTTGATATCAACAATTGAATTTGAATGGCAGCCTATGATTCAAAACCACCCCGAGATTTCACTAGTTAAAATACAATATCAGATATCAAGAATTATAGTTTTTACTAGTGGAAATGTATGGAAGCCCGTTCCCGCCACTGTTGAGAAAAAAAAATATTCCGTAAGTCATAATAATGAGAAACTTTCTCATAATAATGACTTAGCATCTCATAATAATGATTTAGTATCTCATAATAATGACTTAGTATCTCATAATAATGACTTAACATCTCATAATAATGACTTAGTATCTCATAATAATGACTTAGCATCTCATAATAATGACTTAACATCTTTAACTTAATCAAAAAAAAATTTTTTTTTTTTTTTAGAAACTTTCTCATAATAATGACTTAACATCTCATAATAATGACTTAGTATCTCATAATAATGACTTAACATCTCATAATAATGACTTAACATCTCATAATAATGACTTAACATCTCATAATAATGACTTAACGTCTTTAACTTAATCAAAAAAAAAAAATTTTTTAATTTTTTTTAGAAACTTTCTCATAATAATGACTTAGTATCTCATAATAATGACTTAGCATCTTTAACTTAATCAAAAAAAAAATTTTTTTTTATTTTTTTTAGAAACTTTCTCATAATAATGACTTAGTATCTCATAATAATGACTTAGCAACTTAATAAAAAAAATAAAAAAATTAAAAAAGTTTTTTTATTAAGTTAAAGATACTAAGTCATTATTATGAGATGTTAAGTCATTATTATGAGAAAGTTTCTTAAAAAAAATAAAAAAATTTTTTTTGATTAAGTTAAAAATGCTAATTCATTATTTTTATGAGATACTAAGTCATTATTATGAGATGCTAAGTCGTTATTATGAGATACTAAGTCATTATTATGAGAAAAGTTTCTCATTATTATGAGATACTAAGTCATTATTATGAGAAAGTTTCTCATTATTATGACTTACGGAATTTTTTTTTTTCTCAACAGTGGCGGAAACGGGCTTCCATAGAAATGTAATTCTTGATATCTAGAATTTAATTATTGATGTCAAGAATTGAATTGTTGATATCAGAAATTAACACTGTTACCAGTGGAAATGTAATTCCTGATATCAAAAATTTGCATTTTAACTAGTGAAAACTGATTTGTTGATATCAAGAATTCATATCCTGAGAATGAATAAAAGTCAAAATGGCTTGCCATAGATGTCAACCTCAAAAGTGACGCAAAACCTCCATAAAAAACGGCTGAATGAAAATGTTTTCAGTCAGCTGATGCATTCACAAAACTGATTTGCACGATTTGTTCACGACTCGGAGTGTGGTCCGGTTCTCTGACTACTATCGTGATTAACGATTTGTTCCTCACACAAAGCTATCATATAAGAGCACGAGCGTTTGGACTACGTTAAATGGTGATTTTGTGCTCTGTTTGGGCTTGACATCTTAGCATCGTCGCGGACATTCTTCTCCAGACCAGCAGGGGTCAATATTGCTCATCATCGCACAGTTCCACCTTGACGACGTCCAAACCAAACGAAGGATTTCCATCTTGACAACTTCCTGTACAGCAGAAGCATGTGAGAAAACGTGCATTATTATTAGTGCACTGTTTGCAGTCAGTCATTTATACGACAAGATCCTTAATGTCATCGCTACTTGTATGTAACAGTATTTGTCATACTCAGTAATCAACATTGTTGTTTTCAGAGACGTTTTCTGGCTGTGAAGAACAGCCGAGCTGAACTCGTGGTAAAAATGCCTGCAGTCACTTTATTTGTCAGGAGATTACCTGAAACAGCCACCAATGAGCATCTGGCAGAAGTATTCTCTGAAATAGGACCACTGAAGAATTGTTTCGTTGTCAGAGATAGAGGTAAGCTTTATCTCATTAAATACCTGTATTTGCCAGCTAAGTGAGCTCTTGTGTAAACAATTCATTTATGAAATGGGAACCTTTTTTATCATTATAAATGCCTTTATGCTTAGAAAAATGCGTCCTTGCTGGAGAAAATTTTCTTTCAACGAAAAAAAGAGGGACCCTAAATGTATAAATCTGAGTCTACTGAGGTTGTGCTGTGTTTACAGAGACTGAAAAATGTCGTGGCTTTGGATATGTGACATTCTCTATGGAAGAAGATGCACAACGGGCCATAAAAGAAGTCAAAGAGTATGGCAAGCAGAAGATATTTGTGACTGTGGCCAAGAAAAAACCAGATAAGAAAAAGAAGAAAGGGAAAACAGAAGAAGGTTAGATCCCCACGCATTTACTTTAATCATTGATTGTTATTACTTTCTTTCTTGATTTGGAAGAAATGAGTCTCAACTGTTCATGCAGTTTCAGATTCAGGAGATACAGAGAAACCTGAGAAACCAACAAAAACCAAAAGTCCTGAAAAGTTTACTGGCATAAAAAAGAAAATATTAAAAGCCCGGCTGATCATCAGAAATCTCAGTTTTAAGGTAAGTTGACTAAATTCTGATGTATAAAGGAACTATGCATACTTTGACTTTTGACGTTTCATATTGGCTCTTACACTTTTGCGTTTATGTGCAGTGTGAAGAAGATGATTTGAAGCAGACCTTCTCCAAGTTTGGAACCGTGCTTGAGGCAAACATCCCCTTAAAACCAGGTACAACTGATCAGCAAGTGCATCTGACTGTTTAAAAGCATCTCTTAAATTCTCTGATTTATTCTTCATACAAACAACCACCTTGGTAAGCTTTAATGGCATCATGTTTGTGCAGATGGAAAGAAGCGAGGTTTTGCATTTGTGCAGTTTAAATGTATGTCAGAAGCTGGAAAAGCTCTCGCTGCGATGAACCTGAAGGAGATCAAAGGTGAGTCTTTCTCAACACTGAACACTTTTGCAGTGCTTCTCGACCTGGGGGCGTAAAATTATTTGTTTTCATTAAAGAACATATAGGTTTTGAAACTTCTGGAATCACAAAATGAATTCTGGCTATATCAGTGCAACCAGATTTTGTTATTAATAAAATGTTTTATTCGTCGCTCACAGGCAGACAGGTGGCTGTGGACTGGGCTATTGCAAAGGACAAGTATCAAGCTACCCAATCAGCTTTAGCGGCTGGTAATTTGATTTATTTACACTGCATTATTATTTATTTATGTTGGCGTGATTTGTAAAAAGCTTTGAAAGTGCCTCTACCGTCTAGATTTTTGTAGTTAAGTGTATCTGGATATCTTGCAGGAACTGTCAAAGAAGAAAATGTGAATTCTAAAGGTGCAGGAGATGATGGGAATGAAGGTGCCAAGAAAAAGTAAGTGCTGGAAATGCAACAGATCTCATGATGTGTGTTTAGGTGAATTCCTTGTTTAAAATGAGGTCTCTCGTCCTAAGGTCCATATCGCAGGAAGACAAGGATGACTCCGAGTCAGAGGAAGAGGACGCTTCAGAGGATGACAACGAAAGTGCAGAAAATGAATCTCAGCAGACAGATAGTGATGCCAGCGACCCTGAAGACGACGATGATGATGATGATGATGATGACGACGACGACGACGACGACGATGATGATGACGACGACGATGACAATAAAGGAAAAAGTGACTGTATGATTCATTTATTGATAAACAACCATAAACCCGCTCCACACTTGATCCATTTGCAGTGCATGTGCAGTACCAATTTTTCCCGTGCCCATGTTTAACCGGTTAGAGCATTCACGTTGCAGATGTACATGGTCCAGCATTACGTTCCAGGATCTATGTGTATGGAGCAGTGCAGCGATCGTTTCCGTAACCACATTTTTCGTGGTCAAAATGAACATGGAATGACAAGAAAATGTAGTAATGTCACCATAAATGCATCTAATTAAATTTCATAGTCAACTCATGGCTTTTTACCCAGTGTAAAGCATAGTATATCTTTACCTTACATTTAGATAAACAAGGTGACATAATGGAGTGCACTCATCTCTTCGTGGAGGTGGAAAAACAAAGTTCTTTATGGCCTGCTGGATTTCTTGTGTAATGATTTATATGCTAAAAAAAAACATGAGTTGGCTGATTTTGTCAATTGTAAGCTTTAATATAAAATGTTATGATACTACTTTTTATCATAAAGTATGTTTAAATGTTTTGCAACTTTATTCATAAATATTTATCGATGTAATAAATTAATCAATATGAAACCGTTGTATGACCTATCATGCACATAATGTGTCTGTCAACATTTTGACCCTGTAAATCTGTCCACAGCTCTTCCAAAGAAGAAGAGAGACCCTCTTCCTTCAGATGTGAATCAAGGAAGAACGATCTTCATCAGGTGAGAATTATATAAGGAAGCCAAGCAATCATGTCTATAAACGGTTGTTTTAAACAGGATTTCATGTTTGTACTGTCATATTTTCATTTCTTTCTGGGTTCTGTCAGAAATCTGTCTTTTGACACAGATGAAGAGGGTTTGGAGGAAGTTTTGTTGCAGTTTGGCGAGCTAAAATACATACGTGTGGTGATGAATGGAGACACAGGATATTCAAAAGGTATTTTTAGTTACCAAAACCCTGGCCTGTATGGAATTAAAGTACTTCATTCATAGAAATTCTCTCTCTTTACATCTCTGTCTATTTAGGTTGTGCTTTTGCTCAGTTCATAACTAAAGAAGCAGCAGAGAAATGTATTGCTGCTGCTGCTCAAGATGAAAAAGAGGTGAGCTAACTGTCCTGCAGCTCTAGGGAGAGTTGCCGTTCTTAGATCTTCAACATATTATACCGGTAAACTGTGGATCGTTGTGCTGATGCATATTTGTATTTCAGGTTGGTGGTATTAAGGTTGATGGCAGGAGATTGTATATTTTGCCAGCTGTAAACAGAGAAGATGCTGCAAAATTAAAGGACAAGAAAGTGAAAACTCACACGGGCACCAGGAACCTTTACCTCGCCAGAGAGGGCTGTAAGTGAAGCCAGTCACAAAATGCTACCAGACAACTGACCAATAACTGCTTCGTTTTAGGTCGCCAATAGCAGTAACAGCTCTGTTTATACCTTGTATTAAAGGGTTAGTTCACCCCAAAATGAAAATTATCCCGTAATTTACCTAAACCATCCCAGGTGTATATGACTTTCTTCTTTCAGTCAAACATCAGTCAGTTACATTATAAAATATCCTGGCTCTTCCAAGCTTTATAATGGGAGTAAATGTTACCCTTGATTTTGATGCCCAAAAAAGGGCTTCATCCATCATAAGAGTAGTCCATACGTCTCCACAGGGTTAATAAAGGCCTTCTGAAGCGAAGCGATGCAAATATGCAATTTTTAGATAACTTTATAAACTGTAATCACTTCCTTTTGGTATGGCCGAACGCAAGTCGAGTTCTGGAGGGAAGAGTGAACTCTGACCCGACGTAGGATGTAACAATAGCCTAAGCTTAGGTGAGAATAGACTTCTCACGCAGCAACAAATAGGACTGGACAACAAACTCAAGCTCCTCTTATATTAAAATCCCTCAACATTTCTCTTTAAATATTCTCATTTTAGACTAATTTGTTACCGGTGTTTTGATTTTTCTGTCCTCTGCGCTTTTGTGTTCGTCAATACGTCAGGCATCTGGTCAGATGCTGGCCAGGATATTTTTTTTAATATAACTCTGATTGTGCTTGGCTGAAAGTTGAAAGTCATATACACCTAGGATGGCCTGAGGATGAGTAAATTATGGCATGATTTTAATTTTTGGGTGAACTAACCCTTTAAGAAGCGTTTTCGTCAATCTGATCACAAGTGGACAACAACAAATTCAGGTGTAAACGTGGTCTAAAACATTTTGAGTGTTTGAGCTTGTCTGCTTTCTACCACTTTTAGAGGTAGTCGAACGCATTTGACTGGATTACTTTCGTTGCGTAGATACTCGTGTGGTCGAATAGCCACAAAAGGCTGCCTACTGATCTAATCCGTAAACATTATGGGAAGCGCGCTAGCCAGACGGGATTTAAACTTTGTCAGCTGATGACCTAAGTTTGTGCTTGGTACGTTTTTCATCTTCAAACCAGCGTTAACCACGAAAGCTGTGGCTTTCTGTATGTTTGCCGTCGTCTCCTTTCGCATTCATGTAAATTGCACAAGCTTATTTTGTCCATTAGATCGAGAAACCTGAAAAAGCCCATACATTTACCCACCCATAGACCCTCCCCTAAAAATGATAACAGGACAGAAGTGGCCGAAATATGGACAAAAGAGAATAAAATACGTCTCCCTCATCTACTTGAAAACATATATCTACCAAAACATATCTTAAAACCAGGTGTAAACCATGTCAAGGACTAAAGTGCACCTTGGATTAACTTGTTACCTCTTGAACTTTCTCTAGTGATTCGTCCTGGATCCAAGGCTGCAGAGGGCGTTTCAGAAACTGACATGGCCAAGAGAATAAGAGTGAGTACAGAGAATATAGCTTTTGCTTCAAGAATTTTTTTATATAGCTTTAATTGTTTTCATTTCATTTTAATAGTAATTTTAGTATTTCATCTTAAATATTTAGGTTTAGGGTTTACAAGTTATTTAGTTGACAAGTGCAACATTCCTAACTTTTTGTAACATTTTTTTTAAAGTTTGTCATCTAATATTTTTATTTTATTTTATTTCAGCTTTATATAACCAACAATTATTTTATTAGTTTTAGTTGACAGTAACGACACTGATACATTCTCGAATTTGATACATTTAAATCAATACTGCAGTTGTTTCTTTCAAATTTACAGTCACGAGTTATTAATCTGGCGTTAACATTCACTTTGTTTTTAGGTGGTGTCTATATATGTTTTATTTATTATTTAGATATCTGATTGCATTTTCTCACAGAAAATGGTAAATGGCACTTACATGAGAAACTCTCAGTGGAATGTTAAGTTGCAATAACAATTTTGCTGTCAAAAAAAAAATAGAAAATAAAATAAAAGCTTTGATTTCAAGATGCTTTCTGTTCACGGAACAAATAAGGTTGCTGCTAAATGATGCCTGCTTTCTGATTAACTTTTTGTGTGTTTGTATGTGTTGTCAGTTTGAGGAGCTGAAAAGAGCAAAGTTAAAGGACGTTAATGTGTTTGTGTCTACAACACGGCTGTGTGTGCATAACCTGCCTAAGAGTGTCCATCAGCCTAAGTTTCGCAAGCTCTGCCTCTCCGCCGCCGGTGGTAGTGGTGTCCGCATCACTGAGGTAATGCACTCATACACGAATATAGTGTAGTTCAAAATGCTGTTAAACAAACCAAAATTCAAAATAAAGAAGTTTTCTCACAGTTCTTCCTAGTAACACTAGAGGGCAGGACTATGTTATTTGGGAATGATCAGGAGGTTTCACTGTCTAATTTGTTAGTAGTGATTTAGCCGACTTTTCAGGAACAGTCCTCCTGAAAAGTCTTATTTAAGGGAACAATGGTTCATGGAGCAGTTTTTGGGATTCTAACCTATAACCTCTTTGTTGCCCCTAGGTTTAAGGGGCTGTTTATTTACTTCGAGGAATGCCACACACAAAATATCATTACAACCTGACAGATATCACTGAAATTAAAGGGGACCTATTATGCAAAGTTCACTTTTACAAGGTGTTTGAACACAGATGTGTTCAGTGTGTGTAAACAATCAACCACTTTTTTTATATAATCCCCAAAAATTCATAATCTTTATTCTAGTATTCATTCAGTATTATTTTTAAAGATATTGAGGTTATTTAATCAAGAGCAGTGAGTGAATTTTTTTTCCTTTTGTTGTTTGGTTCATAGGAACAGCATATACAGCAGTAGGTTGCCTACTGTATATTACACTGCTGTCACTTTAATACACCTAATTTATAAATGCGACTTCTTTCCCTGCTGTTTAAGTTCATACACATAACCATCTGTCTGTGTTTTTGACATTGCAATAAAACGTGCAATAAGACGTGTAAGAGAAATCGGTTTAATAATCACAGGAGTTGTCTGACAGCCAGCTTTCTGTGAGCGTGCTTCGGATGTGTGCTCAGAAAAACATATATCAGAGGTTTAAACTGATATGGTTTTAAAACGCGTGCAAATAATTAACCCTCATAATGACGAAGAACCTCAATGTCACTTAAGCTTGGCCGTGATAGAGATGATAATCAAATCCAAACAGATGTTTTGTTAGTTTTTCGCAGAATGTCGGAGGAGTGAGCCGTACAGGCCCCGCCCTCTTCTGATAAGCGGGGTGGGGTGCAGCAGCTCATTTGCATTTAAAGACACATGCATAAAAACATCATGTTTTTCCTTGTATTTATAAATGGGCATTTATAACATAGTATAATTATCTCTGGGGTATTTGTAGCTGAAACTTCAGATACATTCTGGGGGACACCTGAAACTTACATATTGTAAAAAATGGCCTAATAGGTCCCCTTCAAGTCTTTGACAACCCTAAGCTAAGCCAGATAGAACCCCTCCCTCTACCTATCAATCATTTTATCAATCAGTTTTTAGTTGTAAAGAAAGGCTGGTATGGTTAAAGTGATAGTTCACTTAAAAATGAAAATTCTGTCATCATCTACTCACCCTCAAGTTGTTCCAAAACTGTATGAATTTCTTTCTACTGCTGAACACAAGATATTTTGAAGAATGTTGGTAATCAAACCGTTGATGGGCCATTGACTTCCATAGTATTGTTTTTTTCCAAACAATGGAAGTCCGTGGACCCCATCAACTGTTTGATTACCAACATGAAATCGCCAACCGGCACCTCTAACAGCTAACTTACACCAGAAGTTTTTTTTTTTTTAAATAAGCTAATTATGGCATAACTTTTTCATATATCAAATTTCTGTTTCTTATTTTCTCTTCCTCTGTATATATGCACCTATAGTGTCGTGTGATGTATGACAAGAAACCTATTCGGGGTCAGGTGGTTGGTCAATCTCTAGGATATGGCTTTGTGGAGTTTAAAGAGCATGAACAGGCTCTACAAGCACTACGTCACCTCAACAACAACCCAGACATCTTTGGACCTCAAAAGGTAGACCACCACAAATTTTTGTTATCATTCAAATACCAACAAAAAGACAAGGACAAAAAAAATTATATTTTATAACCTGTTTGTTATTCTATCAAGTTGAAATATTCCTAGAAATAGAAGTACGCCACTGCAGTGACTGTCTTAATTCCTAGAAGTATTTCAGAAATGTTCAGGGTCATTGCATTAGGGGACGATATTAGATGATGTTAGCTATAGCTTCCTGGTGTGTAAACACGCATTGAGGGCCTGTTTTTATGGGCTTCATTGCCAGGTTCACAGCAGTGGCCCTTCTGTGTTTTGCAAAGGACGACAAAGTAACGCACTCAAGAACAAATCAAACCACGTGTCTCTCTGTCAATCTGTCTACACGTCCTATAAACGCATTCCTCTGACGCTCAGTGGAATGTGTTTTGGTCTGTATTGAATGTAATTTCTCAAAAATAAGATGAGTCGTTCCATTCACCCGCTCTTGTGGCTAAAACTCAAGACTATTTCACCTAATGTAAATTGGAAAAAGCTTTAGCATTGAGCAATAACTGAAGATTGAGCAAGTACAGTGTTGAAGTATGATTGTTTAAAAGTAATTTCCTGTGTCATTCCTGTCAGAGACCCATAGTGGAGTTCTCTCTGGAGGATGGCAGGAAGCTGAAACTTAAAGCCATTCGAATGGAAAACATCAAGGTGAGGCTTGATTGCATCTTAATAAAAGAGTTCCCCAAATTCAAATAAAAAAATTCATTTGAGTCCTTTATGTGCTTTTCCATAGAAGCGACTCAAACAAGACAATAGCAAAACAGGAGGGCAGCCGCAACCAGCTTCAGGAAAAATGAAAGGTTCCTTGCAGAAAGGAAATGCAGCTAATGTTGATAAACAGGAGAAAGCACAAGGAAACCAGTTCTCCGGGTTTATGACCAAACCAGAGGTGGAGCACGTAGAACTGAAGGATGGCAAAAAACGGCAGAAGGTTCTGCACATGCCTTCACATAGAGGCCCAAAGAACAGGTATAACTCACTGCACATGTGAAACTGAACCAGTACTGTTTAATTAATCATGAAAAGACCATTACGTACAATGACCCTCACACTGTTCCTCAGGCAACGAGATAAAGGTAAACAACCCATAATGCAACCCAAGAAACCGAAGGAAGGGCCCAGCCGGAAAGACAGAAATATGTCTACTTTCATTGAAAAACGCAGCATGAACAGTAAACAGGCAAGTCGAAAAGTTTAAAAGAGAATATATATATATATATATATATATATATATGAAAATTGTTACTGAATTTAATAAAAAATGAAAATATTATTACAATTTAAAAAACTTTTCTATCTTACTATACATTTTAAAATGTAATTTATACTTGTGATAGCAGTTTATCAGCCATTATTCCAGTGTTGTCACATGATCCTTCAGAAATCATTATAATATGCTGATTTGGTGTTCAACAAACGTTTTCAATACATTTCAACAAACATTAATCTGTTTTCAACATTTCAAAATGCAGTGTTGCAAATGGAATAATATATATATATATATATATATATATATATATATATATATATATTATACCATTTACACCAAATTTTTTTTTTTTTTTTTTTTTTTGAAAACCCTGATATTCTTTGATGCTTTGAAGGTAGGGTTTGTGGTTTTGGAGTCATGGTTCAATACAAGTTCGGTACAACAAGAAAAATCAACAAATAGCGGCATTTAGTCCCCCCTGAAGTAGTTGGTACAGTACAGCCTTCTTTAGTGTGTTATAAAGCATCCCTTGTGTTATAAAAGTAAAAAATAATTATGGCTAGTGAAAAATAAAACTTACCAGAAGATTAGTTTTCTTTGCTTGTTGAAGTTCATTTAACATGTGGTAACAATTACGGATGCACAAAGTTCAATATTACGTGTTTTCAAGAAATAACAAAGATGAGAGAGGAGAAAAAGAGCCTACCTCAGTTTGAAAATGCAAAACGCAGCGTCTCTTCTTCTGCTCTTTTTCCTGTTGTGGCGGTCAGAAAATAGCATTGCATTACTGTGCGTACCCTTCTGGATTGGAGTGTGGATGAATACATGTACGGTTACAGCCTTAGTGTATACAGTTATTTGAAAAAGAAAGGTTTTGTGGTTTTACATATCAGAACATAAAAAAATTAGGTAAATACAACCTCAGATGAACAACAAGTGAAATATGTGTCATTGTTTAATTAACAAAAATAAAGCCAAAATGGTAAAGCCGTGGATGACAAACTAAGTCCTGTGATTTAATTTATAGAAACCAATTTATAGAAACTTATAGAGCCACTTTTTGCAGCAATACCTGGAAGGAATCGTTTTCTGAATGATATTATCAGTCTCTCGCATCGATCTGGGGGAATTTTGGCCCCGCTCTTCTTTACAACGTTGTTTCAGTTCATTTTGGGGTATTTGTTTATGCACAGCTTTCTTAAGGTCGTGCCTCAGATTCAGAATTTCAATTGGGTTGAGGTCTGGACTTTGACTGGGCCAGTGCAACACCTTGATTCTTTTCTTTTTCGGCCATTCTGGTGTAGATCTGCTGGTCTGCTTGTGATCATTGTCCTGACTCTTGCTACATGGCCCAATATTGGCCAAGCATTAGTTGCTGGATCGATGGCCTCACATTTGATTCTAGAATACTTTCATGGTCGACTCAATGACTGCAAGGTGCTCAGGTCCTGTGGCTGTAAAACAAGCCAAAAATCATCAACCCCGATGGACAGTTGGTATGAGGTGTTTGTGCTGTTAAGCTGTGTTGTTTTCACTTAACTTGGTGTTGTGTATTATGGCCAAACATTTCCACTTTGGTCTCGTCTGTCCAAAGGACATTGTTCCTGAAGTCTTATGGTTTGTTCAGATGAACCACACATTCTTTTTAGAGAGAAGCTTTCTCTTGGCAACTCTTTCAAACATGCCATAGTTGTCCCATATTTTTCTAATTGCACTGCCATGAACTTTTACATTTAACATGTTAACTGAGGCCTGTAGAGTCTGAGAGTTCTTGGGTGTTTTGCGATTGCATTGTGCGGTCTAACCTTGGGCTGAATTTGCTGGGACGTCCACTCCTGGGAAGATTGGCAACGGTCTTGAATGTTTTCCAATTGTGAATAATCTTTCTCACTATAGAATAATGGACTACAAATTGTTTGGCAATGGCCGTATAACTCTTCCCTAATTGATGGCAGCAACAACTGCTTCTATAAATCATTGCTGATGTCTTTCCTCCTTGGCATTGTGTTAACACACCTAAAGCCCAAGACCAGCAAACTGCCAAACTTTTTTAGTTTCTGGTTCTTTATCTTGGCAATAACGTTTATCGAGGTGATCACACTTGCTAATAGTCAATTAATCAAAGACATTTGATTAGCAGTGCCTGACTGCTACTTACCCTTAATTCCTATGGAAGCAGTAAGGGTGTACTTAGTTTGTCACAAATGGCTTTTCCATGTAGGCCTTGTTTTTGGTAAATAAATAATGACACTGTGTAATGTGTCATGTAGTGTTGTTCATCTGAGGTTGTATTTACCTAATTTTAAGACCTGCCAAGGAGTAGATGATTTGTATTATGTCCTGATACATAAAACCATAGAATTCAACCATAGAAGTCCTTTCTTTTTCACATGACTGTGTATATATATATATATATATATATATATTAGGGCTGTCAATAATCATGATTAATCACACACTTATCACGGAATTCGGTGGACAATATTTATTTTGTTCTACACATTCATTTTGTCATCATTTGCTATATCCAGCAAAGTAAACAGATTGTAGGGTGATTCGCAAACAATTTTCTGCAAGCTTTTTTCAAGGTAAATTTAGGTGTTTCCAAAAAAAAAAGGACACTTGGATACTCCAAAAGGACACCAAATGATATAAGGAGTCCTTTTAATTCATAAATTGTTTTATTTTGTTTCTTTTGTCTTTTTGACTTATGTCTTTTTATGTTGTTTCAGAATGGCAAACCTGCAAAGAGAAAGTTCCAGAACAGAGAGGATGCTCGCTTTGACAGTTTGGTGGACCAGTACAAAAAGAAACTAATGGGCAAATCAAGCAATAAGACTGTAGTCAAGAAGAGCAAGTGGTTCAGCTGAATATGTGAGAGAGAAAGAACATGTACAATGTTGAAAACTTTTCAGAAGAGGACTGAATTTAATACTTTGGCTGCATTTCAGTTTTTAAAACTGGGGGGAAAAAGTTTTTCATCATAATATCAGAACACGATTTCTGTTAAATATGTAAAATAATTCAGAGATGGTTCCAAATTTTAAGACTATTTTTGTTGACGTATCTAAAACTAGATGTTTATCAAGAGAGTTCCATGCCAAGTTTCATGTTTCCTGCTGATTTTGGCAGAGTTTTTTTAAACATTACAGAGATGTTGTCAATATGGACTTTGCCAACATTCAGTTTAGCTGTCATTATTTAACTGCTCTCCTCAAACTTTGAAAACAGGTGTACTTGATGTAAATGCCAGCAGGCAATTCCTGTTGTCCCGTCTTATGCAAGTTGTCTAATGGTTTTTTAACAATGTTTGAAAAAAATGAATTTGCTTGTGAGTTTATTGCTTTATAAAAATTAAATGAAACCAGCATTTGTGGTTGATTCAATAACAAATGTCTAGAGCAGGTTTGTTCAGGTCCAGAAGACAATACGATATCAGCACATGAGATGTGCACAAAATTGAACTCTTATTTGATGCATCATTTAAAATGCACCAAAAATGTTTTCCATTGAACAAACAAAGCTATAGATTTTGAACATTACAAAAGGGGCCAGCCAAATAGACATGATATTTGACTGATAACATCAAAATTTGTAGTTATGTGTTGATTTAAATTGACTAGAAGGTATTTATATGTTGTGATCAAAAAAGCCTGCTGTTTACAGTTATCTGAACAACCATTCCAATGCTGCATTTTATATTTTGGGTTTAATTGGAAAACATAATATGATGACTCTCCCCAACAAAAGTCTCTATAGCCATCTCATGTAGATAAACGCACATCTAATATGTAGTCACACCATAAACATGCAAACTGCATAGGCATAAACAGAGCTACAATATATAACAAAAACATACAATAAATTTATTTTATTGGTTTATTTTTATGGAAAAATGCATCATTACACAAAATACAAAACTATTTACAATCACAGGATATTCAAAGTGCATAGTGTAGGAAAATACATATTTTTGGTGTGTGTCGTACATTGCTGGTGTTGCAGCAAGAAGTGATATGGGAACATAATTCCAGCTTTCCAGAAGAGTCTGACCTCGCTTCTTCTGGTAAACAATGACATCATTGAGCAAGCTCAGCAAGTGCTGATGTCATCCTGCAAACAGCATGAAGTACAACATAGCTATTTGTGCAGGTTTCATATTGCTAGTGTTTGTTTACGTCGGAAGGACAGATTGTTTGGCGCACTATGATGTCGCAAGCAAAGTTTCTGGCTTTGTTTAGGAGCAGGGAATATTTAAATCTACATTAAAAATGCTGCTTTGGTCTATAAATAAACATGGTTTTAAATAAATATAATAAATAGTATACTATAATGCTATAATAGTGGTAGATCAGCAGCTCTTCAACTGGTCCAGATTAACTTTCAACTTTTGCATGAACTGTTTCAGTCTGTCTAAAGCCATGTACCCAAAAGTAATGTGGTGGGAGGCGTACTTCTCGGTAAAAGTGTTCACTGGGCTCCCATTAGCTGTCTCCTTTGGTGCGCAATGCATAAGTGTCATCCTTTCTTTAAAGTAACCCAAAAGGGTGGACACCTCAGTGCGTAACTGGGTCACATGCCCCCTGGGCAGTGTGTGAAGAGACTTCTGGAAGTTAGTTAGGGTGTCCACGATGGACCCCAGCCCTTGGATAGGTTTATCTGCAGGATCCTCAGGGTAAAGCTCTGGACCCACAATGTGGATCCTTGGAGACAGTTTTAGCTGTGAGAGAAGACACAAATGAGCATGACCAGATCTCAATAAGGTTAACCTTTAACAGAACAGAAGCCATGCAACTAGTTGACTGAGTTCTAACCAATTACCTTCTCATTGTGTTGCTTAATTCTGTGGATGATGGTGTCTGCCTGCAGTTTGACCAAGTTTTTTAGGCTATCCTGGGATGGCATAACAGGGATGGCATCAGTCAGAACAAGCATGCTCAAAATGCAGGTGTAGAGAAGAACTGGAAAATACATGGTTCCTTTATGTGGTGGTCTTTATCTCAGCAATAGTGCAATACCTGCTGAAAGAAAATAAACATTATTCTGAATGTCAACTAAAAATCTTTTAAATGTAATCGTTTAAATAGCTAATGCTAATAAAGACTCCATTTATTTGATTAGAAATAATCAATTTATTCCTGTTATGGCAAAACTGAATCTTCAGAAATCCTTCCATACACTGATTTGGTGCTCAAGAAACTATCTAGCCCCTACAGTGCAATTTAGATTATATCTGCATTCCTGAGTGTAATTTATTGGCAAAAAGCTTCATTCTTCCACATTCACATTCTCCCAAACTGCATTAAGCAATCGCTTGCAGTAAATTCATTCAACAAAGTGTATTTTTTATGTAAAAACTGTAAATCTCTGGAGCTTGTGTCTAATCATAGCACAATATTGCAATCCAGGCTTGATATTTTTGCTGATAGTACATGACATTTAATCTCCAATATCAAGTCATAATTCAAATGAAAAAGAATAGTGTGTCCAACAAAATACAACATTTAAAAAAGGGTCCCTTGCACATGGAAATACATCAGAGGGAACTCTAATGTGATGGAGCCTGTAGTCTTCACAATGAGCATGTCAGTAAAGCCCAGGCCTCTCCAGTCAAGCAATTAAGAGTTCTGCTATGCGCAATCTAACTTATAAATGAACAAAACGACAGCCTCAGTGCCTACATTTGGATTTCAATATCTGATAAATTCCCCAAAGAACATGTTGCCCTTGTATAAACAATGATTGCTTCATTCCAAAAGCACTCTAATCTTTGTTTTTTTTTTTTAAATTCCCTGTGTGGAATATAAAACTTATCTACTCCGTAATATAAATAATAAAAAATACCCTTTTAAAAGGCTATAAAAATTAGATGACAAAATCACACATTATTAGCGAGAGTGCCTGATAGTGTGAGTAGTGATGAGAGAGAGAGAGCGAAGGGGACTTACCTTTGAGATCTGAGGGTTGTATGATGCCCGGGCTCCATGAGTGGTCGGGCTTATATAGCTGATAGCTGTTGACTCATGTGTGAATCACCTCAGCTTTTTCTTCCCTGATTCTACCAGTGCAGCAAAGCATGAGGGGGGACACAACACAAACCTCGAGCGCAACACAAACCCATCACATACACATGTATACACACACGTACTACAAATATTTGTCATTGTAATGCATCCCACCACATTCACCATGTGATCAGTGTGGATTCACTATGGATTACGCGTTTTACAAGAAGCTGTCCTCAAGGGATGAACTTTGTTGAGGAACTCGCCAAACTAAGTAAAACAATTTCACACCCACTTATTGACCAGATCCCGATCAATTACTGTGGGTGTCAGAATGCACAGAGCGTCGAGTAATATTTGTAATATTAATTGTTTAATCAATGCAATAAAAGAAATAACTTCTCTGTTAAAATTACCAGCATGTTGTTTTTATGCTGGTTAGTGATAGTTTGCTACCTGGATGAAAACACACTCTAAAGCTAGTCGATGAAGAAAATTGTACTGGATATGTTTTATGTATTACGAATCCTGTAGGGGGATCCTTGGTTTAAGTGCATTATGGGCATTTTTGCTTGGAATCAAATGTTGTAATGTTATGATTCAAATTGGTTTGGTTTAAAACTCTTGCCCCACAGACAAGGTTTAAGCTAGTCCTAGACTAAAATGCATGTTTGAGCTGTTTTAACTAAAAGTAACATGCACTGACATATCTTAAAATATGTAACTGCCATTGTTTTGTCTCAAGATGCACACCAGAAATGTTTTTTAGGGTTACATTTATAAAAGCTGTACTTATTTGTCCTAATCGAAGGCCTAATCCTGGCTTAGTCCAAGCCCTGTCTGTGAAACTGGGCCTTAAATGAAAATGTTTTTTCTTATGTCTATTGAAAAATCAATCTGTTGGACATTTGAGTGGTTATTTCATTTTGCTAGCTATGAGATTTTTGTCTGCAGCATTGATCAAAACCTTTCTACAGACCCTCAAGCTATTTCAGATGGACGTCCAGGTGTCTGTAGACCCCATTTAAAAAAAAAAAAAAAATGCTGTTTCTGCTCCTACATTGTTGTTCACAGTGCTGCTGTTGTCTAGCGCAGTGCTTTTCAAACATGTTCCTTAGAAGCATTTTGGATTCTGTTGTTTGATATTCTAATATTTCACACAGACAATTCACCTTTAAAGGATAGGTTAACCAAAAATGAAAATTTCTTCATTTACTCACCTTCATGTATTTCCAAACCTGTATGAATTTCTTTGTTCTGCTGAACACAAACTGAAGATATGTCAGTGGACTATGTCAGTAACCAAACAGATCTCACTCTCCATTGAGTTCCATAGTAGGAAAAATAAATACTATGAAAGTCAATGGGGGGTGAGATCTGTTTGGTTACAGACATTCTACCAAATATCTTCCTTTATGTTCATCAGAAGAAAGACATTCATACAGGTTAGGAACTACTTCAGGGTGAGTAAATGATGACAATTTAAATTTTTGGGCGAACTATCCCTTTAATGTAGATTCAGGTGCGTCAAAAAAGGGAAACTTCCGAGAGATGCAGCATTAGTTCCTACAGGAACAGGGTTCAGAAACATTGATCTAGAGAATTGAGCAGTCAGGTGTTGGTGTTGTGAGTCACAGCACGGCCCAACTGTGGGTGGTCAGGTTGCTGTAATGGACAGATCTTGCGGTCTCTCCAGCAAGAGAGTTCTTCCATGCTGAACACGCTGTGACTGAGCTTTGTAGTACATGCAATGAAAATTTTAATTGGATAAAAAAGTAATATAAGTATTTATGTTTTGCTTGAAACTTATTTAATCTCTCTTTGAAATCTGATCTATCAAATGAACAATATAAGAACAGAAAATGTTATTGAGTCAGGGTCAACCACTAGCTTTAGTGTAGCAATGGACGCTGGACAGCTGGAAAGGAGAATATATATGGCAAAAAAAATCTAAATATTGCTGTTTGAACTCACAAGATCATTCTATCATTTCTTCAGAAATTGGTTATCTGGATTCCCATAACTGAGACGGAGTAACTTTCTCTTTCAACAGAAAAACATGGAAAATTGCTTGAATGTGAATGCTCCAGTGGAAAATGCCTTCACTCAGTATGTATTATTCAATGCTACATCCATTAGAACATGATAAATCACTGGAGGTTCAGCCAAAATGTATAGCATGTGTTAGCATTTCAGACTCTCTTTTAGCATTAGCATTACAGTTCAGAGCATTACATTCCAGTTGTTGCGCCACATCTGTTTTGTGTTGCATTAATTATATTAACCTGTCACCTGGTTTCCGCCATTCGCAATATTTTTCACGCACAGCCAAAGTTACGGGAATCCAGCGAATAAGGCCACAGAGGAAATGTGTCTGTTCCTGTAGTGTGTGCTATTTTTGTAGTTTTGGGAGTATGTGCATGTTTCTATTTCTGGAGCTGGAATTTTCTCCAGAGACTGAGAGTGAGAGGAACACAGACTGTTCAGGAATGCTGCCATGTTTCCTTCTGTCATTCAAACTTCACACAAAACATTATTGTATGTGTTTTACATTCTGACAATGGGAAGCAGAAAGAAGTGTACATTACCTGTAGTTCTGTACCTTACCATGGTGCAGTCATGGTTATACTATAGTAATGAATGATTACTATATTAATAAACTTTAGTATTTCTTATTGTATTCTAAGATGCTATGATATAATATACATATACATATATATATATATATATATATATATATATATATATATACACACACACATACAAACTACTGAGATTAACAATTAAAAATACTACGTTTGTGAAACTTTAGACTCAACTTGAAAACAATGCAATGCTGTGTGAAATTATGAAAAACAAACATATTTGCATTTTTATTTTTTTTTATACAACAGGCACTAAAATGTTGACATTCATAATGAAGAGATTAAGAATTTTATAACAGAATATATGAAAAAATATAACAGAACAGCCCCTGCAATAAAGACACATCCAAAATATGAACGGCACCACGTTTCTGTGCTGGTATCATGATACTTTAACCAGTGTAGTACATGATTAAGGTATCGTGACAACCCTATTACAAGATACTTGAAAGAATAAAATTGTACCCCTATGGTCCAAAAACAATTTGTTTATTTTTATTGTTTTTTTGTTAGCCTATTTGTAAATATAAAAATACAGAAATTGAAAGCATTCCATTTTGCTTGGATTCGCAAGTCAAGTCAAGTCAAGTCATCTTTATTTATATAGCGCTTTTTACAATGCAAATTGTGGCAAAGCAGCTTTACATTAATAAGAAAATGGTGTCATTGTGCAGCTTATTCTATATATTATTGATTCATTCCGTTGCAAAGATCAATAGTTATTAGTCTAGGTAATTTAGGTATAGCAGCACTGGAGAAAACAGTGATGTAATCGTCCGGCTCAGATCAGTTCACATACAACGGCGCCAATACAGGCATATCAAAAACACTCCTGAATATCAAGCAAGTGTCCCCAACTTAAGCAAGCCAAAGGCAACAGCGGCAAGGAACCAAAACTCCAACAAATGGAGAAAAAAACCTTGGGAGAAACCAGGCTTAGTTGGGGGGCCAGTTCTCCTCTGGCCAACAGTGAACACTTGTCCGATACTCAGGCAGAGTTACAGGTCATTAAACTGATTTGGAATCGCAACAGTCAAAATATTTAATCTAGTTCCATCTAATTTAAGATCTTTTTGATCACGCCGATATGGGACGGTTTGTTGGGATATGTGCCGCTGGCTGATGAGTCGGTAGGGTCTTCACAAAGGATTCGCAGAAAACATCTCTGTACCAATATTTAAATTAGGCTATATTGAAACAAGCCAGTTGCAGAACGTGGTACAGCTGTGCAAATGAAAGCTGTTTTCAGCCTCCTACACACACACACATACACACACACACTGAATTGATTAGACCAGGACAATTGTTAATATATTACTAATGAGTGTCCTGTTTTAATCAGTTCAGTGTGTCCAAGCACCAGCTAAAAATTCCAGAGACAATTTGGCTTTGAGTTCAGGTCTAGTGTTGATTCTGGAGCATAAGATATTTTTTGGATTGGTCAAGCATTTCTCAGAACTGCTCACGAGATATTCATAAAGTAGAGTTACAAGAAAGAGAGAGAGTGCAGAAAGTGTGACAAAAGGAAAAACAAAGTTGAGCCATGAGACCTATTACATAGGCCAGGGAATGGGCAACGATTTCTGCTCTCTGCATCATTGCCGAGCTCTACTCGGTCTTTTTACGTCACAGGAAATTGTGTTTTAGTCATCTTTTCACTTTCCCATGAACATGTCAGTATTTCAAGCTAATTACTTTATAGAACAAACAATAATCCACAAAGTGACCAATGATGAAGAAGCATTGGCTGATTCTTTCTTTTACAGTAAGCAGTAGTCACTTCCAATATATTTCTTTCCAGAGTGACTGTTCTTTATGCAACGATGCTGGAAAAAAGTGAAACATAAACCATGAGTTAATCAAAAGCATAAAACACAAAACAAACATGAACTAGAAACCATAATCCTGGAACATGGAACAGCATGCAAACTTCAATACATGACAAAGTAACATGGCAAACATGAGGGCTTAAATACACAAGAGGGCTTTCACACTTGAAATGGTTAACCCTGGGTCATTCTAAACCCCGGGTAAACGAAATCCTGGGTTATCGCTTCACATTACACACAGCTCATAATTTACCCAGTGTTAACAATTAATCCTGGGTATTAATAAACTGTCGTTTCACATTGTACAATCCTAAACCCTGGGTTACCGTTCGTATTTGCATATTTGTGGTGTCAGTGCGATTGATTGGATAAAGGCAGCATGTAACCTGTTTACATTGCTCTAGCATTGCGCATCCTCGTATTGCCGACTGTACTACCGAGTTTATACTGAATGGACATTCCGGACTAGAAAGGTAAAAATGAAACGGCCCCTTCTTCACTCAAATTGTCATGTTTTCTGTCAGCATTTGACATTTTTCCTCTTACTCACTGAATTTACTGTTTATACACAATGCGAAGTGTTTTCGTGACTGTCCAAAGCAGGCAAATATGAGTACATGATAGGCTGTCGTTACAGCATTTAGCTGTAACATTCTAATACTGCATCGTTTCGCATTGTACAAATTTGGAACTGCAGTATGGGGTTAGCAAGGCAAAAGCGGAGCTAACCCTGCTCCGAAGCTGGGATTCATAACCCCAGGTAAAAAGCAGTGTTAACTCCGCTTCTAAATTACAAGTGTGAAACGTTCCTTTACTCTGGGTTAAAAAGGGTGTTTAGAATGAAGATAACCCCTGGTTGAGCGCAGTGTGAAAAGCCCTACACTATGTAACTTAAAAACAAATCTGCATGCATTTTGCGGAAGAACATTGCTGAATTGTTGAGTAAAGACTAATGACAACAAGGAACACCTGTGAACAATCAAACAATGAACCAATCAGAAAGTACTACAGGGGAAGCACAAAACATGATCACATGATGGCAAGGGAAATACATAACAAAAAGGAAATATGACTGTGAGAATTACAAAATAAAAGACATGGAAACAAACCAAAACCCAAAACAGACGTGACACTTTGGTACATGATAGAGGTTTATTCATAAAGGATTAGTTCACCCAAAAATGAAATTTTTTCCATTAATTACTCAACCTCATGTCGTTCCACACCTGTGAGTCGTCTTTGGAACACAAATTAATATATTTTTGATGAAATTCAAGGGTTTCATAGGCGGCAACGTCATTGCACTCATTGAGGTCCAGAACAGTAGTAAAGACATACTTAACGTAGTCCATGTGACTACAGTGGTTCAACCTTAATGTTATGAAGTGGCGGTAATCATTTTTGTACGCAAAAACAGAACACAAATATTGACTTAATTCAACAAATTCTTCTCTTCTGTGTCAGTCTCCAATGCTTTAGACATAGTGAATGCAATTCAGAGCTTCTGTTTTCCACGACAGAAAGCCAACTCAATTATTGGCCGGCTCCTGCGTCAGCATCACTTGCATGTTTCGCTCACGTGAACAGCGTCGG
This sequence comes from Zacco platypus, assembly GCA_038088235.1. Lineage (NCBI taxonomy): Eukaryota > Metazoa > Chordata > Actinopteri > Cypriniformes > Xenocyprididae > Zacco > Zacco platypus. The sequence continues at coordinate 19,998,480 of CM076075.1, read as the reverse complement.
TCAATACTAAGCCGGCGTTCGGACATAAACACTGAAACGCTGCACTGTATTCACTATGTCAACAGCGTAGGCCTTTATTTATACCATACTGCCGGTGCATTTTACTACTAATGACAGGGAAGAGAAACAAATGTTGAATAAAGTTGTTATTTTTGTTTTGATTTTGCGCACAAAAAGTATTCTCGTCGCTTCATAACATTAAGGTTGAACCACTGAAGTCACGTGGACTATTTTAATTATATCTTTAATAACTTTCTAGACCTCAAAATATGCAATGACATTGCTGCCTATGTGTAGTTCAAAAATATCTTAATGTGTGTTCCAAAGAAGGTCTAATGAGTTTGGGACGACATGAGGTTGAATACTTAATGACATAAATTTCATTTTTGGGTGAACCAACCCTTTATCAAGTATTTAGTCTTATTGTTCAGTTAATTAAAAAAGGTAAACTATGTAACTTAAAAACAAAACTGCATTTATTTTGTGGAAGAACATTTTTTGGTTGTGCTTGGGCTCTGCGTGACTGTGCAGATGAATATGGTTTTCCTACTGCTCCTAAAACATTCACTATTAGGCTTAACGTAGATGAAAGGACCTCAAGCTGACTAACTGAAGACGTTGCTGTATCTATATACATTAATAGATATGGTACTTCCTTGAAAAGAAATTCCAGCACAGCGCTAAAAACAACAACCATAATGAATATGAGCCTTCACAATAGATAATGCTTTACAATGAACTCTGTTAAATAGCTACAAATGACAATTTATCTGATCAATAAAACACCTTACTCACCTGTTGAGCAATAAAAACACTATCTCTGCATCCCTCAGTTTGGGCAGTCTCCGAAAAGCCAAGTCAGTGTTGATTCTTGTTTTATTGCTAGCTCTGTCGCATTCAAATGTTCTGTGTGTTTGTGTTTTTTTAAACAGGTTATTCCCGGAGGCTCAAGATCTATGTCAACTTTTCTCGCTCGTTGTGACATCTATATGCCACTCCCACACCAAACATGCATCAAACTAGCCGTATCAACTTTTCTCTGTTTACGAATATGACGAGACACACATGAGCAAGTGACATATGCAATTTCCTGTGAAAACCATTCTGGTCAGTTCAAAAAATATACACTTATAACCTTACTATATAGTGAATCATGGCAAGGCAAAAAGTGTTACAGATTAAGAGAATTAATACATGTCTTACTGCATGGGCAGACTTATGCAAAGTTGCTTTTCAAGTAAATTTATGTGAGATTTTTAGATATTTTACTGACAAAAAAGTAAAAAAAAAAAAAAAAGACTCAAACAATTTAATTAAATTTGTATTTATACAAATTTATACATTTTATACATTTATACAATTTAATTGCATGTATTTAAGAGATCATCCAAAGCAAGTTTGGTAAGGTTAGGAGAACTCTATCACAGAGCCAACAATATTCATAGTGTACAATGCCTGATTTATAAGAAAGCTAGGAAATATATAGGAATATATAGGAAACTAATATATATATATATATATATATATATATATATATATATATATACTGTTATATAGTGCTTTAGTTAGGTTTGTGTAGTTGTGGCGTTTATTGTCAGGGGTCAACTGGGTCAACCAAACCCTAACCCCTTGGAATGCATCAGCTTTTATCTTGCTTGTCTAGGCCACTGAATGACAGAGGACAATAAATGAAGTCTTAGTCAGTGTTATAAAGACATGCAAGGCTGAGTGTTCCAGTAACCACTAACATTATTCCAGTTGAGCCGTGTGAGCATTCCATAATCCATAACATCATGTCAACAGAATGTTTATACAATTTCTTTAAAAATGTCATAAACATTTTTACCAAATTTGGTATCATGCTTATTTTGTGTTTTATCATTATTATATTATTAGGTTAACAAGGTCAAAATTATACCATACTAACAGTGCATTTTACTATTAATGTTAAACACATGCTGAGGAAGTTCTCGGCATGTAGTTAGCTTAAACTGGTTTACTGGAAATTCCTTATAACTGTTGTGAAATGTTGACCGTAAGAGAGAGTGAGAGAGAGAGACAGAGAGAGAGACAGAGAGAGAGAGACAGAGAGAGAGAGAGAGAGCGCATACATAAAAACTAGACAGTTCTGACTAGTTTAATTTCATAACTCCTTTGCCTCTTTTATCAATGTGGTTTTAGTCTATTTATTTAACCCATAAAATAATAATATACAAAATAAACATGAATATCATTCAGACAGAACAGTTTGAGGCATAAGCTTTCTACTAAATGAAGCAGATTTTTTAATGCAATACACTTCCACAGACATACACATAAAACCACTATACGCGGTGTCAAAAGCTGCACGACACCATGTGGTCTAATTTCCCAAATAAGAAAATATCCCAAATTTTCATTACAACAGATCAATGACAACAGCACCACCATGTGGCTGATTTTGTCATGACATACAGAGGCTTGCTTTAAGCGAGTAGAGGCAACAGTTAGTTTTCATGTTGGAGATGTCCATAAGTATACATGCAAGTGTCTTATATGATAAACAAACAAACAAACGTAAATATATATATTTTTTTACATTAGCAGTATTCGGCTGTTAGTCACAATCAGGCTATTTTTGGAGTTAGGAAATCATCTAAAGAAGTTAACTTTGCCCTTTATCCTTAATTATAGCAAATTTAGATGCCATAACATTATGGTTTATTGAATTAACTTTATATTATTTATTCAAATGTCCAGAGTAGAGACAAAGACAAATGTGTGAAAGTGCAGACCCTCAGTCCTGAGAGAAAGAAGTCATGAAATCCCATCCTCAGCTGTCAGGATCCCCCACAGATACTTTTTGGGGTAAGGGCTTCCTGACTAGTGACTTATGGAACAGCAAGCCCAGACCGCAAAAAGACCCGTGAAGGACAAGTGAGAGAGGAAGAGGAAGAGAGGGAAAGAAGCAGGCAACAAATGTGTGCTGTAAGTAGTCTTCACACAATCTGAAACACATTATGCACAAACCTGGTTAGTACAGTGTTTTCACTCTCTCTATACACTAGAATACATCTTTAAAAGACACTTTACAATCAGACACATAGAATAAAAACCAGCCATGAGTTAAAATTCTTGAATCTCAAATGTCATTCGTGCAAAACTGACCACGCTATATTTATAAGTTTGTAATGATACAAAGTAACATTTACATGACTCTTTTTTTACATTGACATGTATTACCTTTTGACTTAACTGGTTGTATTAAAAATACTGGCTAATACTAATAATTTGTGGAATTAGTAGCCTGATTCAAACTATCGTTGTAAGATAGTCAAATAAAGTAGTGTTGTGTGTTAGTAAATGTGTGGTGAATGCAGCATAGTATGGAAGCCCGTTTTCGCCACTGGAAAAAAAGATTATTACGACTTTTTATCTCACAATTCTGACTTTTTTTCACAGAATTGTGAGATACAAACTCGCAACTGTGGGTTATAAAGTCACAATTGTGAGATATAAATTTAGAATTGCGAGATATAAAAAAAGTCAGAATTCTGACTTTATAACTCGCAATTGTGAGCTTATATCTCACAATTCTGTGAAAAAAGTCGCAATAATTTTCTTTTTATTTTTCAGTGGCGGGAACGGGCTTCCATAGCATCCGAGTCAAAGCCCATATGAATTTAATGACAAGTTAAAGAGTTGAAATTACGTGTGTACATTTACTTATTGTGTTTCAAAACACTTACGCTGTTGTTGAGGTGGGATACGGGTGAGGCTACGAACAGGTTTGGTGGTATGGGTAGGTCAACAGTGTCATAATAGATGTAGTTGCACAAATTAATTACAGCTTTAATTACATACAGGTTTTTTTTTTGTTTTTGTTTTTTTTTAAAAAAAACATACGTACAATGTAAAAACATTTATGTACACAATAAGTGAAGACACTTAATATTAAGAGGGACAATGTGTGCAATAATTAAACTAAGCATAAGCTATGCCAATGGAAGAATATGCAGTGTTTGTGTGTAATAGAGAGAAAATCATAACTGGTTGGATGCTTATGAAAAGTGGTTTAGACTTTGCCAATCAAGAACATGGTTTAACACCACAGACACAAAGAACATGAAAAACTGACAATATTCTTCCGAGTTCTTCGAGGTATTTATGAAGAAGGTGCAAAAACGCAATCTGAATTATGAGTAAATTAAAAACAACAGGCTGTTGTGATTCTAAACATGTTTCTGACAAGATTAAAAATAGAAATAGTTGGTATTTACCATTTAAACACAGAACATGTGTGAATGAGGGGCTTCTCCAAATGATTCACAAAATATTTACCGTAATGAATCAGGATTTCACAAAATTTGTATCTGATCACTGCCTGTAATAAAGGAATAACAGCATGACCTGGTTAGGCCAATCACACCAAAGCAAACTGTTCACCCTTCCATTACTTTTGATTTTACATTTACATTATCTACATTTATGTAAAACATATGTAAATCATGTACGTCTAATATATGTTAAAGCTTATGACATTTCATTGTCTGTCTTGCTTGTTTCTTTCTGTAATCACTGTATGGACCAACGAATGGACCAAACCACATCTGACCTCAAAAATTAGCTGCTTTTATTAATTATGTATCATTCCTTTCACCTTTTATTAACAATGTTATCCCAAAATAATGAGAAATTGCAATGTTACTTTATAATACAGTATGATGGAATGTTTATATATTTATATACATTTACAGTACAGTCCTTTTCAGCTGTTTTATAGCCAACACTTTGCACTCTATCTCTGTTTTCCAGCATTAAAAAAGCTTCCAAATTCAAACCCGAGTCTCCAAATAGTAATGACCCTCAGGAACAACTAACAGAAGCTCAGAGGTACTAATTTAAGACATCTATGAGTTACACCAGTAAACACTGAGACAGATCTGGCCATACTGTATGAACAGCCGTGATCTGATTTTAGATCGAATATAGAGACATAGAGAGTGTTCTCCCTTCATTTATTTCATATGATGGACACAGTAAATAGTGATGTAGATTCAGTAGTGTATGTGAAATGTGGGAACTTGTTGACCTGTAGAGCATCCAAAGATATCTTCTCCATTTAAATCACATCTTTCTTTATTTTTTAATTAGATTTTTTTTTTTAAATGCCTATAAAGACGAAAATAAAACAGACTGTTAGCTGATTTTACAGAAGTGGTGTACACTAATAGACGTGTGTGATTCTAGCTCTGCTGAGAAATACTACTAGATCAGGCCTTAATAGTAGGAGAGGCTGTATTTTAATGTTAAAAATCATTTTGTCCTTTTGCATCAATGACTTTGATAGCACAGTAAAGTGTGTTTGTGCATATTCTCTCCTTTTTTTTTATAATCACGTTATAGTATTACTTTAATATGAATACATTAGCTATATAGTGTACATGTTACGTTATAATAGGCAATTAATTATCACTTTAAAATGAAAACGACCCCAAGCTTTACTCACCCTCAAGCCATCCTAGGTGTATATGACTTTCTTTTTCCTGATGAACACCTTCCGTATTCAGCTTACAAAAAAACAAAACTGATGCGACTCTTATGGGAGGTGGTCTGCCGGAAGCTAGATATTTTACTTTAGAACTTGTTAAATATGGATATTTTTCTCACACAAATGCATTTCTTCACTTCAGAAGGCCTTTATTAATTATTATTATGGAGTACGTTTATGATGAATGGATGCACTTTCTTCAGCTTATACTCGGTCCCGTTCCTTGCCATTATAAAGCTTGGATGCGTCAGATTATTAATATAACTCCAATCGTGTTCATCAGAAAGAAGAAAGTCTATGATAGCTTGAGGGTGAGTAAATCTTAGGGTAATTTTCATTTTAAAGTGAACTAATCCTTTCAGACTTTCAACTAAATTTTTGTTCTTCAGTAATTCAACAGTCAAGAGCCAAAAACATGGATTTTGCCACTGCTTTTATACCTATAGCTGCAGTTAAGCAGGTTTTCAATTGAATTGGTCACACTTTATTACATTGTAAATGGTGAAATGTCAGACTTGATGATCATTTTGACAGCATTGCTAAAAAATGGACTACTGTAATGATGGATCCTTACACTTTGCATGCATTACATTCTTCCTCCAAGATATACATATGTTAATTATATAAATATACATACATACAAATTGTCTATCATAACTGTACATACAATTGTCTATATTGTATATTCGTATATTCTTCTTTTATTCTTTTTATTATCTGTGTCTTGTCTTGTCGCTGTCACTCTGTTGCACTGTGGAGCTTCTGTCACTAAAATAAATTTCTAGTATGTGTAAACATACCTGGCAATAAAGCTCTTTCTGATTCTGATCTCAAGTCTGTTTATGTTTGGTAGCTATTATTGGGAAGCTGCTTGACTTTGCCTTTAGTCTAGTATAGTATGCATATGAACAGGCAAATCAAAGCAATATCTTTTCATGATCATTTAAATGAACAATGTCATGTTATATGATGAGAATTACTCACCCTGTCTCCTGTGTGTGACTGATGGAGTGTCTGCATGTGCGCGTGTGCCCGGAGTGTCAGGGAACTGTCCGTGGTGCTGAACCCGTCGGTAACGCCCTACATATGAGAACGAACGAGGAAAAAATAATGCAAAAGCCCTGTTTTCCAGCACCCGCTTCTGAATGACAGCAACACATAGTATTACACGCCTCCAACACGTATGTAAAGCCACGCACGCGATCTGTTCACCATAGTGCCCAATTTTTCCAAACAAAATGTCTCGTGCGTGCACAAGCATCTGTTGGCTGCTCCTTCAGGGTCAGATGATTCTTCTACTTCATCACAGAACGAGTAAAATATTACTAAGCTGTAGATGACTTAAATGTGCATTTATTTATTTTTAATCATGCATGCATGCTTAACGCACAAAAGAAACTTGAACAAAACATCATATTCTTATATATCACTATTCATATACCTGTCTCATCATTCGCATCACGTGCACTCATAGTCCAGTTTGAGCAACTAACTCGTATGCATTGAGTAATCTTACATTATGAATTTGAATATGGTATGACACTACTATGAAGGAAAAAAAAAAATGAAATGTGATGTATGAAAAATTAAAATACCTTTTTTCCCCCCCGATCGTAGACGCTTTCTTGTTGTTCTAAAAAAAACACATGATGTTTTGCACTGATGGCTTTCCATCAGAACAGAGTAAATCTCACCCAGTCCCATCAGTATGTGAGCTTTCAGGTGGAGAAAAAGAAAAAGCTGCCTGATCTTCCTCCTATAGACACCATTACTCCACATTACAGTCCAGCAGAAGGAAAAACACACACACACACACACACATACTCACACTCCTAGCGCGCGCGCATTACTACAGCCGTAGTGACGATGCCGTGCATTATGCGTTTAAGCTTTATGATGTCGACGTGTATAATGTATGAAAAATCCCTCTGTTTCAGAAGATACTGCAAAATCTAACGGAAGCGCTCAATTCCTCCAGTCAGCTATTGACCTGCATTGACGTCATTGCGTCATTAGGTTTCCCCTGGAAACACTGGCGTTCTAAAAATAGTAACACATTAATTCAGCGCGCGCGACTATTTGTATCAATCCATAATGCCTTATCTGATGTGTTTTCATTTTTTGAACGCATCGGCCTGAGTAATACAGAGCTCATGCGATGATTAAGAGATTCCCCCTTCATAATTCAAGTCTCCCATTCACGCGTTTGTCATTAAAACAGATATGTCTACGAGCAGTATCTGCATTATAAAAATACATCCTGGGTGGAGAGCATGGAAATCCATAAATGCAAAAACGACTTCAAATATATATAGTGGACAATGGAAATCTGGGATACGAAAAATCGAATTGGATATTGGAGAGGGTGGGGGGAGTGTTTTAAAACTTTCAACACAAGAGTCTGACATCTTCATTCATTTCAATTATTAATGGTCAATACATATACATATTTGCTATATAAGATCATGCTCTAATAAAATCAATTATAAAGATAATAATGATATAATTCACATAAAATCATGAGATTTTTTAATGGTTTGATGGTGAACACTAACATGTCTTTTCGATCTGACACGTTTACATTGAGATAACATAATTACACATTATATCAGATCTTAATCCTTCATCTCCAGACCAGAATTCACATTCAGAGTAAAAATATGAGCCCTATTGGCCCAAGAAACCCCAAATGGCATTGAGATACATGGGTTCATGACAAATAAGGATGATTAAAAAGAAGAAATCAGGTAAACAAAAACAAAACAAGTATTTTCCTTAATGGCTCCTCCATGCCTACCAAGAAAAAATAAAATAAAATAAACACTGACCTTTGCACAAAACTCAAGAAACAGGGGTCCTCTCAGTGATTTCATATCCTGTTCTTGTCCATGACTATAAAATGGCTCCCTACATGTTAATTACACCTAAATGACTGATTTTGGCAGACAAAGGTCTTGTAAGTAATATTTTAAAATCAAATTGCTTCACTGATTGTTTTTCTAAAGAAATACAACAATCATTTTTCACAAATATCTCTCCTTTTAATGATAATTCTTTATTTATTATAATTTAACTGACCCATTTCTCATATTCAGCATGCAGAGACATCCATGCAGCTATAGTAAAAATATATGAATCATTTTGATTTTTCTACTTTTATTTACTTTCATCTAATTTCATATTAATTTAGTGCTTTGAACCTCTTATTAAACCATTGATTTTACTGACAGATGCGACTCCCGTGTGATGATGATGATGATAATGATGACTGTCACACAGGAGGCTGAAGTCACGACTTAACTTCTGCTGCCATCTGCTGGCTGTCTGATGCAACTACACATTGGCTTAGTGACTATATTTTTATAATAACTATTCAATCATCAATTGGCTTCATCTTTTAGCTATCAATTAAAGTGTAACGCTTGTTTATTTGTGATATAGAACTATCTGTTTAAGATCAAGCAGAGTGCCACGCACATTACTGTACAGGTGGGAAATTAGGCCATTTATACAGGCATTTTATATGAAATATGTATTATATGAAGTATTTATCTTCTTATAAGTAACACTTGAAATGAATGCAAAATGTATGATTGGAATAAAAATATTTTATTACACAATTATATGGTTCAAATAAACAAGGATGGAAAATCTGGATCTGGATAAGTGGGAATGCTTCATGTAGAGAATTGAGGAGCTTGGCAACTGATTGTGGCCGATCGTAGCCGCCTGGCAGGGCGAGTGTGGTTTGATGAGGGAAGTAGAAGTCCAGCACTGTATGCCAAGAACGAGTGTGTCTTGAATTTTATTCAGTTATTGGCAGCCACTGTAGAGACCCAAGCCGTAGTGCATCATGAGGGAATTCAGGAGGTCAAAAAAAAGTCAAGCAGCAGTATTTGGATGTGCTTGAGGCGAATTATGACAGATGCAGGTGGACCGAGGTGGAAGTTACAGTAACCTAGGCGTGAAATAACTACAGTCCGGATGAGAAGCTGCTCAGGAAAGGCCTAATTTCCTTCTGGTGGAGAATGAAGCTGCAGAACAGGGCAGTTGTTCAATTTGTGGTCCAAAAATTGATTTTTTTGCTATATTTTACAGCATTTAGAGAACGTCCTAAGAGTCCTCGTAACTCTTGAGTTGCTCATAGGCTGATTTCAGTGTCTGAGAGTCGAGCGTAGTGCTGCCTGGGCGTCTGCAGTGTGGCAAGAGCTCAACTGGATAAACAATATTGCAGTAATGGATCAGCTCGGTGAGTAAAGAAACAGAGATGCTGGATGAGCTGGCACAGACACTTTCAAAGAGAAATTGAAAATTGCACAGTTTATCTACAGGTCCACCGGGAGCTCGCAATCTACACACACTGAAAATTGTAGAACATTTCAGAAAAAAGACACCATGTTTTTTCCACCTAGTTAGAGGACTGTAGAGCTATAGACTATTGAGAAACACTCGTTAGGTCTTGCGAGAGCAGCAATCAGGGGCAATGACCATCAAGATAATGGAATTCAAATGAAGAGAAAAAGCAGGACTGCAAGAAAAGTTTTTTTTTTAAAGTTTAAGTTTGTAATTCGGAGAGAAGTTGTAACGTGCTGGGGGCTGAGAGAAGAGCATGATGAAGGAGTAGAGGGAAAAACAGACTTTAATATAATCCACAACAGTGTACAGTTGGTCAAACAACCGAGGGTATGAACACACAGGGAATGTAATCGAGGATAGAACAGAAGAGGTAGGCAGGACTAATTAATATACATGGAAACTAACAAGGAGATCAGGCAGGAAAAACAGGAACAAAACACAGAGAAAACAAAACAAAAAAGGATACCATTTATTATTTTTATTAATTTGCACTATTTGCAACTGATGTCATACAGATTTCATGCATTAAGAACAAGAATTTCTATCAAAAATTTAAGATGATGAGAAACAAAATTACTCCAGAGTCACATGATCCTTCATAAATCATTCTAATATGCTGATTTGCCGCTCAAGAAACATTTCTTCTTACTATTAATGCTGAAAACAGTTGTGCTGCTTAATATTTTTGCAAAAACCACAATAATTTTTTTTGATGAATAGAACATTAGAAAACAGCATTTACTTGAAAGAGAAATTATTTTAAAATATTACAAGTCTTTACTGTAAAGTTTGATTGATTTAATGCGTCCTTGTTGAATAAAGGTATTAAACACACACACACACAGGTTTGTTTTGCTATCAAAGTGAGGATATTCCATAGGTGTAATGATTTTTATACTGTACAAACTTCTCTCCCCCTACACTACCCCTAACCCCTAAACCTACCCATCACAGAAAACATTCTGCATTTTTACATTTTTAATAAAACATTGTTTAGTATGTTTTTAATTATGAGGACTCATGAAATGTCCTCATAAAACATGTATACGTCGTAATACCAGTGTAATACCCATGTCATTGTACAAATGTGTCCTCATAAATCATGAAAACACACACACACACAGATTTGTATTTAAAAAATATTGCAAAATCCAAATTATAAATATTATGCATATATTTATTTATTTATTTTTGTTTTTGCAATATCCACTCTCACATTCACATAAAAAAGGATGCGTCATCTCCTGCAGTAGAAACCGGCATCCACTCCTGAAAGGTAAATCACACATACTGCAGGCAGTAGGTTGAGATGTTCTCATATACAGTTCTATCTAAAGGAGATATATATATATATATATATATATATATATACATTCACGAAAAGTGTATCACACGCATGCTACTGTGGTAAATTTCCTCATATTTTGATGCTGTAATCAAATTTGTATGGGCATTAAAAAAAAATTTGGCCCCTAATGTGTCTGTATAAATAATACCACACTACTCTGTTTCTTCAACTTTCTGTTGTGCTTTACAATACATACACACATTCTGTAATAAATGGTTGTTGGTTTAACTTTAAAAAGTAAGTAACCTGTTAGCTTAAAGTTTTTAGTTCATTGAAATGTAAAATTTGAGTTAATGCAAAGAAAGAGATTAATTTATACATCAGAAACTCAAATTATTATGTTATCTGAACAATATTAGTGAATCTAAGTTGATTTGACAAAAGAAAAAATTGTGATAAATCATTTTTTACATTCTGTGTGACATTGCACTAATAATGTATCGAAATTAATGAAATACAAGAGCTTATACCCTCTTAAAATCCTCTTAAGATCCATTTAAAGTGCAACCTTAAACAAAGTACAGTGCAAGTCAATGTCAGTACTATCCGTTTCATTGTGGCTGTTTAACACAAAGTGCTGAATCTGTATGATAGCAGCCTACTGCACTTCATTAGGTGTGAGACAGACTCTAATGGCCGTCTAATGGAGGAGCTGCACTGTAACGGCCTCTGTTCACCTGCACCGGGCTCTTTGAAAGGATGCTTCATAAATCTGCTGTTTAGCCAAGCATAGAGATCTTTCCCCTCTGCCGGCCTGGAGGGCCCATCACCACACACCTAATCATAATGTGTCCACCTCTCTGCTTCTCAGAAATATGACAACCATTTGCGAAATCAAAGCGGGCTCCGCAGAGCACAAAGACACTTCATGCTGTCTGAAATAAAACAGCAAAGTTTACGACACACACTGACGTTTTAGGTTAAAAGAAGTCATTCCTGACCATTTAATGATCTAAATTAGATTATTCTAAGGATTTTAGTTTCAATTCCTGTTATGTACACCTTCTGCAGTCCGTAGTAAATAAATATTCTTGAGATTTCTATTAAAACGTATATCATGTTTTGAGAACTTTTCTCTGGTCAAGCTTAGACACTAACTTAATTATAATTGATTATTTCATTATTCCCATTTCAAAAGGGGGTTTTCACAGTTTTTTGCAGAAGATGAAGCATTTTTGGTTCCTCAAATAACTTTTGAATGAACAGTTCTTGAAAAAAAAATTGGGAATAACATTTTAATGACCTAAATAACATTTTCCCACTTTTTTGTGCAATGAAAAGTTTCAATGGTGTTTAAAGTTCTTTGTGGAACCATGATTACTGAAACCTTTATTTTTAAGTGTGTAATGTCAAATTAACAGAATGATACTGAAGGTAATCGTTGCCTATCGAGTGAAAGAATTTTAATGTGTTTTTTTAACATTTTTTAAAAATTTTTATAATACAATTTTTTGTAATTTTATCCAACACAATGAAATATTTCAGATTGAGACAAACCAAATAATCCCACAAAACATCACAGAATTCTTAAAACCCATTAGTGTAAACAAAATGATGTCACTAATATAATATATTATATTATACAATATTAGATTAATTACAAAATATTATGCATTAATTTTTTATTTTATTTCTAAAAATATTCCTACCAAAAACTTACTTTGTTCAAAACATGCTGATTAGAGAAAAAAACTAAAATAACAAAGTTATATTGTGATAAAATAAAACATATTCCATCTTTAAAACTTGCCAATATCTACATAAACACAAAAATTACTTACATAAATGTACTTTTAGCAAAAATGACCCTTTAAGTTGTTATTTAAAACAATTTGTAGGCACATATGCTCTCATAATACTCTCCATATGTTTCAAAAACAGTAGACGCTTATATATTAGTCCATATTATCACACAGCTGGGAATAATGCAATATCCTGTAAGTTCAATCCAATTTAAGTGCAAGTTGCAACACAATCTGTTTTGTGGCCTATTAATTGGTGTTGTTTAATTTTCTCAGGTTAGCTAATAAGCAACATGCCTGATCTGTTTCTTTTCCAATCAGGCATAATTACACCGTAGAGTAAAGCGGTGCTTCATTCTCAATTAATGACCGGCCTTACATTAAGAAAGGGAAGGGAAAAGGTGGGAAATTGAACTCCCAAAGCTAGCCGGCTGTGAACCACAGATGTTGAATCAGCAAAAATCAACAGAAGCTGACCCACCGAAACACTTTCCCTGATCAGCGATTGTAAAACCTTTAGAGGGGAAAGGAACATATAGATTAGGGGAAATTAAAGTGAGAAAGATAGAGAGGGCAAAAAATATGAAGAATTGACTTTATTGAGTTTATGATGTCAAACTCTTGTGGCTGCTATATTTATAAAGTTCTGCTATTAGCCATTAGATTGGTCTGTATGTGTATGAATGGAAATTAATTAGCAAAATATCAGATTTGGCTTTAAAGCATTGCAGGCATTTGTACTGCAAGAGCGTCACCATCACAGATAAGACATAAAAGAGATATATATAGAGTCTCAAATATGCTTAGAATCCAACTATTTATTAAAAACCGCAAAGTGTACATTGTATAAATTATTTCATTATAAACATTTCAAACAATAGTGAACTATATTGTCAAAAGACCTCTTCATCAGTTACGATTTTGGAAATTAATTTGTGTAAAAATGTATTTAAAATCTGTGTTGTTTTTCCTTTGAAAAAGTAAAGTAAGGGATTACTCTTTTTTTCATAATTTAATCACTTTTAGACTGAAGAACAATTCTATAGCTACAAAATTGTTCGGTAGATGTGGGGTTTAGAAAATAGATAGCAATAAGTAACCTAACACTGTTGAAAATATAATTAGTAATTAATTACTTTTTTTAGAGTAACTCACTGTGCAAAACATCATATAATTCGTAAAATCCATGATACTTGCTTATGTACGTTGCTTTGGTTTTCCCACCAAAATGATGTCACTTCCTTGAAGATGATGTAACTGGTTTAAAATATTATATTTGCTCAGTCTTGCAAACAGTGGTGTTTATACAGAGGAGAATATTCAATACACAGTGGACTTCGACTTTTTCCATTTCTTTAAGTGAAATTCGACGCTGAACGTTTCCTGTGTGCATTTGTGTTTGATCTCTGCCTGCTGTGATTTGGTAAGCTTACAAACACACACACACATGCACATGGCTATATGTGGTCAACTAATGCGGGTTCATACGAGAACCTCCTGCTTACGCATTCATGTGACTTCAGAGCGTATCCAGAGGGTATTTGAGAGGTTTGGCATGTCATTAGGATTCATGCAGCCTGTTTGTGAGGGAATGTGCAGTAGATAGTGTGAAACTGTCAGCAAAATCATTTCAATGTTAATTCCCCCCAACATTCCAGATCACTCGGAGCAAACTTCCCGTCAGAGAAGAGCAGCGGGAGCCGCATTTTTGCTGCTGCATCAGAATCATAGAGAGCAGCCTGACACACACTTGATTTATAATCACACATAGTGTGTGTCTGTCTAATCCGTTGCCTCTTCTCTAGCTCACTTGTTTTTTTTTTCTCCTCTCTCTCTTAAGCTACAAAAACACACAAATGAATAAATTTGACCCTCTCTTTTTACTCTCCCCTACAGGCAATGCCGAACGATATTTCTTTCTGTTTGCTAGTGTTTTCATCTGCACATTTGATCCCTGGATGTTTAGCACATATTGGAGTTATCCATCAAAATGTGCTTCCCTCATTTCTTTTTCAGAAGTCAGAGCTCCTTCAGCTCTCTTCTTCAAAACTTTTTATCAAAGCCGGTGGGGTTTATATGACTTTTAGGACAAAAATACTGATATGATACAAAAAAAAAAAAAAAGGCATTCTGAGGGAATCCGTAATCAGCTTGCTTTAGCTATTTCTGTTTACTCTGCGACTGCCTTACTCGAACTTATAAATACATAGATTTTTCCATTTTAAATAGATTTTTGCTCACTTATGTCCTATTAAGTTAGTAATATACATTATTAATAATACACAAAATATTAAAATAATACTTTCACCTGTTGGATGACAAAATGATGATATCTACATATATAAGAATATCATAAAACACCTTAGCAACCACATAGCAATGCCCTGGTAACCACCCACATTAGCATAAAAACCCTTTACTTCGTACATTTTTCAAGTATCATATTATTTTCATTATTTTGGTAATGTTTTATTTCACTATTAAGCTCCAAGGTTTAATAATTGAATTTTATTCCAATATGTTCCAGAAAAACGAATGAGGAACAGAATCGAGGCCCTCTCCATGTTATCTGATTCCTGAACGAATCATTCAGTCGATTCTGTTCAGTTCACAAATCGATTCATAAATCACATTAAATGAATTTGACTGCTCCGATTGCAATACTCACCGATTCATTGATTGACTCCGAGTGAAGGCAGCAAATCAATGCATTTCTCCAGCTGAAAATAAGAACATGTTACTTTTGATTTATGATACTTTGGTGCTTACCCAGCTCGAAAAATTATACTTAATCTGGAGTAACACTTTATCATGATAACTGTACTAAAAATTAACTGCTGCATCTGAAATCGCACACTGTATAGTAGGTGCTACATTTGGTTTGAAACTACTTTTTGCCCATTGAAAAAGTCTGCTCTATATTGTATGAATGTGTGTAGTATGAATGAAATACGGACTTACTGCATCCGCCATTTTGTCATTGTCATGTGACACATGTTGCGTAGCTTCACCTCCATTCACAAATCCTCTCCCGTTGCCTCATGGGATATAAAGTGTCCATCGAATAAGTGTCTTAATCAGCTGGGTCATAAATTGTGTACACGAATTTGGGAAACACATTGGGACGCTGATGATGAAGTGACAACGTCCTCATTGTACAACATCACTAAGATAAATACTTTGAATGTCGGATACTGCAATCTTTCAGCCATAAATTATTTATAAATACTAGCTAGATCGATGTGTTAATTCCGAAATAATATAAAATAACAGTTTGTTTATTCAAAACATCTATCCCTTGTGTGAGTTGGCTCACGTGATTTATGTTTCGCGCTTCAGAATATCGTTAAGGGAAGCTTGATGCTCCCTGGTTTTCACGGTGCATTGTGGAACTTTCGCCAACTATATTGTATGGAAGTAGGCATATTCGGACAGACTGAATGATTTATGTATTTCATCCACCACTAATGAAATCAATACAGTACAAATCAGCCGTGTACAATCTAACATGAATCGATAGTTCAAACTTACCTAAACTAATACAAGTTTAAGGCAAGCTTTAAGATTTCATTGCGATTGGCTGTTTGCCCCTCTGGGTCCATAAGTGGATTTGTCCGTGCAAGTTTATAGGTTAATATAGCATGTGCGTGTTTGTTTGTGTGTGTGCGTAATGGGAATGATCCTCACAAGAGTACTACAGTCTGATATAACCCACTTACTCTGAACAGACAGACATGATTTACTGACCATAAAGAGACATGCTGAGTCATATTCTGAACATACCCACACACACAAATGAGAGAGGGAGAAAGAAGACGGTAGAGCGGGGAAAAAAACATGCAGTTGCATCTTCTGTCCTGTGAGGGGCAGCAGAGATACAGAAGCGCAAACAATCACCTCTCTGTATTAATAGTCCCCAGTCAAAAGCACTGCACAGAAACATACATGAAGTGTTAAAACAAAACAAGACACTAGAAAGAAAATAACGATGGAAAATCCCTCATGGAGGTCGAGAGAAGGTCATAGAAACTTCTTCGACTTCAGACAGAATGCCCTGAGGCCCATTTGCCTTAAGTCTTGATGAAAAATTCTCACTGTGAAGCCCTTATCGCTCTCACGTTAATAAA
Organism: Zacco platypus; assembly: GCA_038088235.1. Taxonomy (NCBI): domain Eukaryota; kingdom Metazoa; phylum Chordata; class Actinopteri; order Cypriniformes; family Xenocyprididae; genus Zacco; species Zacco platypus. The sequence continues at coordinate 19,981,377 of CM076075.1, read as the reverse complement.
TATCCAACTGAAATGAAAGTTAATGGAATAATGTAAAGAGATAATGTTGAATTCTTCTGCCCTGTGACCCCTCGGCATTTCATCAAAGAACTCAGGCGAAAGTGCTTCTTTCATCCCGAGCTTTAATAAAACGGAACGCCTGGGAAAAAGCCTCACAGACGTGCGTGTAACTGATTAATAGCCAGTTTGGTGTTAGCCTGGGGAATCTGAACAGGTTCATATCAAAGAAACCTATTTTATTGCTGGATGGGATAAAAATAGAGGTACATTCTGATCCCAGATACTTTGAGCATTTTATTTCAAAAGGATTTCAGCAGGATTTTAGCATAAAGGGAGAAGATATCATTTCAGAGGGTGTTAAACAATAGCTGAATGTGGATTTTATTACATTACAAATGTATTTTACAGTCCTTGTTTACGATGACTGACAACCCATCATTCAAGCGGTTGGCGAACAATATAATTAGACTATTCGTGAGTAAAGTACAATCTGTGTCTTTCAAACCCAGTCTAATTTGAGCTTGGCTCTAAGACCCTGGCCATGGTGCTGAACTACACAAAGGCTGGAGGCTGATTAATGGACTATCAGCCTCAGCCACAGACAGTGGAGGCATTTATATAAATATTTCCTTTACCTTAATTCCCTTAATTAATGATATGGGGAAATGTGTTGGTTGAGCCTAGCTTTGGTCATATATTAGAAAGGATTGGTTGGTTTTTGACAGTCTTGTTGCCCAGGCGTTTATGGGCCAGTTCTCTCTCAGCTGCAGGTGACTCATCTTGCACATTATTAATGACTGACCCAGAGGGACGAACCACTGTCCATGATATGAGAGGGAGAGGATCGCACCATTTGCTTCTAGTAAAGGGGCGTAAATGAGATCAGTCCAACCTACAGGGACCGTGGAATCAAGTATAGCAGGGGGCTGAAAGTGGTAAACAATCTACCCCCCAAAAAACAATTGGTACAGTTCAAATATATGCATTTATTTTAATTCTGACATTCAACAAAACCAAAAATAAGAAACACTTTCAAGAGTACATCTAAAAGGCTCCATGCTGGACAACCCAGAGACAATATTTTATTGCTCAGTGTTGCTCTTTCTTAGGGGGCTTATTTGTGTTCTTGGTTATGTTTTATTTAGGTATTAAGCATTAGATCTCAGATGTTTCTAAAATCACTTCAATGATTCTGAAATTCCTTAAAAAGAAGCCACAAAGTGTGACAAATGTTTACAAACTGTAATAATATTGTTAGTTTTAATTTCATTGTTGCGCAGGAGCAGATGAATTAATAAAGTATTATTATTGTTGATATAAACACTTTTAATTATTCAAATTAATATTAATATTTATTATTGTAGTTATAATACTAATACTAGTTTGTACGATTTTTACAGGATCTTAGTCATGAATAAAGACATTAGTTACATGAATTAGTGACTTTTGTTATTATTATTATTATTAATACCATAATTACCAAAACACCATAATAATAATAATAATAATAATAATAATAATAAATAATATCAATAAATAGCCATAAATGAATATTTTAGTTACATTAATGAATGAAAATTAAATTTTGAATTGAGTTTTATTGCTTGTATCAACACCATTGTTAATAATTAACTAAATGTTAATAATAATAATAATTTAATAATAATTAAAGATGTCAGTTTAAATGATTTTAAAAAGTTGTATACTTGTTTTCTACATTATTATTATTATTATTAATAATAAACATCTCATCTTTGATTTTTTTTTTTGTCCAGGATTTCAGTCATTAATGAATATGTCAATTACATTTAGGAACTAAAACACAGTTTTAAAGTAACAGTGGCTATAGAATCTCCCTATTTTAACCAACAGATCCATTACTTCCTTTTTTAAACCAACAGAGACATCATGAAAAAAAGTACTAAAATCTAATTCACATGTGAATAATAGAAAGACAACACGGAAGAAATGAATTATGCAGTTATAATATCTCAAGCAAGGTGAATGGGAGATGTAATCAGAAGACACCATAATTAAAAGCATTTCATTCTCTGAGGGAACGCTGTTGCTCTCCACCCACCAGTTGAGCTAAATCAGGTTTTCCTCTGCTGTGAATGTAATAAAACATCCTCACGGGGAGCGGCGCGGCGGCCATGTTCAGGTGGGCTCTCCGCAGGGATATGGGCCAGAGTTTAGCAGCTTGTTAGAGGCTTGAGGGAGCCAGGGTGGTTGACAACGCAGCGGAAAAGTTATGCTGGGAGGCGGCGCTAAATAGTGACTGGCTGAGCTGTTTTCCCATCATCCACCACTGCATCCCACCCTGAGCATGTCTCAGGAGAGGACGGAATGAGACACCAAGACAGAAGTGGAATTAGATGAAACGACGGATGGGAAGGAGAGTTTCCCAGCTGGAGTGTTAATTGTAAGGCTGGCAGATGGAATTAAGGTGTTGCTGATTGAGTCTTGGGGATTTTACAGTCCCTCTGAAATTCTTTGTTCCAGGATGCCTGAAATACTCCCCTTCTGTTATCTCTTACTAACCATAATGCATCACAAGGAATCTGCAATGTCAAACAGAATACATTAAAACAGAGGTTGATCTATTGAAAGATTAGTGACCTTGATACATGCGGAAAAAAATCAAGAATATTACAGTAGCAGAAATGTCTATAAACAGGTTCTCAAGGTCATACAAAGTTTCACATATAGGTAACAAATAAATAAACAATGTTGCCCCTTAGTGTTTGATTAAAATGTCAGACTTTTATGAATCGCTAACATCACTGCTTCCCTTGAGGTTTGTGGCTCTAAATGAATTTGTGTGTGTGTATGTGTGTGTGGGGTGGGGGTATATTACATAACCGGGTGTGATGGAGAGGAATATTAGCTTCATTTTTTCTCGCCGTTTTCCCGTTTCGCAGGTCATAAGCAGCTTATGTCACTCTCACGTCATTTGAGGCCACATGCAGTCAATATAAATACAGCTAATATTCAGCATCTGAGAATATTGCAGCCCATGGGAGTCCAAAGCCTTGAACACAGCGAGAGGCGACACGCACTTCATCTATCACATCTTATTTTTAGGTGTCAGTCATGCTGCTCTCTTAAAAAATCAGCAATTTAATATGTTTCCATTTTAATTTTAGCACATAAACCTTGGTGATCTCAGATGTTTTCATTTAGACATAATTTTCAACATTTGGATAGACACTGAAACAAACAATATCAACATACTGACAGCATTTAAATGTAAAGCCTTCAAATGTATTTCTGAAGGATCATGTGACACTGAAGACTGAAGTAATGATGCAGAAAATTCAGACTTGCCATCACAGGAACAAATTACATTTTAAATTATATTCAAATATATACAATTGTTTTTTAAAATTGTAATAATATTTCATAATATTACTGTTTTTTTTTTTTTTTGCATTTTTAAGCAAATGAATGTATCTTTTGTGAGCATATGATACTTCTTTCAAAAACATAAAAAAATGACATTTTATTTCAATAGTCCACTTTATTTATCGTGATTATTTACTGCGCAGCTTGTCAGAGCTGTACAGCTGTGATCAATAGTACATTTTTCTCCATCTGAAAGCCAGAGGGCGCTCTTATGCAGAAACTCAAAATATGCCCTGCCGTAGAAGAAGATAACTCGTCATATTGCTGTAGCTGAATAAACAGAAGATTGAAATGCTTTGATTGATTAAACATGACTAATAAACACACGACTGCCTTATTCTGTGTAAGAAATCACATCATCTCACAGAAGGATGATCAGCTGTTGTTATGAAGCAAGTTTGGAGTAAAAACTTATTAATAAATGTTGTCTTTTGTTGGACAAGATGTTAATAAATGCTTCTCATGTCTGGAAAAATGTTTGACGTGTGTTGATTTTTCAAATGTACATTATAAGCGACTCAAACTCGCAGTGCTTTCAGATGGATTGGCATTTGGAGCCATACTACATTGACAAGCTGCGCATTAAAAAAAAAAAGCAATAATCGCGTTCAAGTTCACTGTTATTTTTCATATTGTGAGATAAATCATGCAGCCCTACCTTCTACTAACTATAAGTAACTGCATTAAAGTGTTAGTAGGTGGAGTGTTTCTGCAAGCATGCTGCAGACTGTCAACAGCAACGCACTGGTATTTGTTTGAATGTTGAGCCGCAGCTCATTGGCCACTGATGCAACAGCAACCAATCACCTATGTAGATAATGATGTGATCGTTACCAGTGTGTTAGAGAACTATCAGCCTGTGCCATCTAGAGTTTCGTGGCAGAACTAAGTAATAAGTAGAATATCAAAAGTTGACCATGAAGTGTTATCAAAAAATCTTTCCAATCTAATCTTTTGAAAGACAGCGTACATGTGCTAGAACCAGATTTTACATACAAATAGCTATGAAGACGAATGAGATCACTTTGCAGCAATGGCAAAATCAATCCCTAACTCATACATGCTGTTTAATTGCAAAGCTAATGCATATATATAATAATTCAGTCCAGAACTTGTTTTCCCAAAGAAAATCTCCTCAGCAGGGGCACATTTCTCTGAGCTGGGCTAGGCCTCTGAAAAATGTTGTTTTCCCGAAGGCCACTCAATAAAGCTTCCTGAACTCTTCCCCAGGATGTGAGGCGCACGGCAGCAGACCTTCGTGAGTTTCTCACATCAAAGACACAGTGAACCACAGTCGAGCTCTAGCTTATGAGGGATCATCCAATTCCTCTAACCCTGCTCTCTGAGGCTCCATGTGCATCAGGCATAGAACAGCGGGGGATGTGTCCCCTTCACTTTAAAGGTGAGTGTGTGAATGTTTATTAATGCAGATGCTTAAAGCCACCATGAAATCAAAATGGACAATTCTTGTTTTATTGTTTGTTTGTTTTTTTATGTAATTTTGCAGTATTCATTATAAATTATTTATGCACATCATTATTTTTAATAATCTTTAATAAAAATTCCCCTCCTTCTTGCAGCAACATCTCTTATCTTCTTCAATGACGTTTACTGGCACGAGGATGGGACAAACTTTCACACACATAAGATCTCACAAAAGCAAAGCACAATAATCCAACAATCCAATCAATTCCCTATAGACAAAATCAAGTTCAGCCCCACATTTTTTATTGTCCAAGAAGCCATTTTACTCGGATAGATATCACAATAGGGAAGAAAAAATTATCACAACGTTAGTTTCATGCCAACTGTAAAGGAATAGTTCACCCAAAAATGATAATTCAGTCATTATCAGGTTGCTCCAAACCCAAATGATGTTCTTTCTTCCGTATAGCACAAATATACACCGATCAGGCTTAACATTATCATCTTCCTAATATTGTGTTGGTCCTCCTTTTGCTGCCAAAACAGCCCTGACCCACTGAGTCATGGACTCCACTAGACCCTGAAGGTGTGCTGTGCTATCTGGCACCAAGATGTTAGCTGCAGATCCTTTAAGTCCTGTAAGTCTTGATGTGGGGCCTCCGTGGATCTGACTTGTTTGTTCAGCACATCCCAGAGATGCTCAATTAGATTGAGATCTAGGGAATTTGGAGGCCAAGTAAACACCTCAAACTCGTTGTTGTGCTCCTAAAACCATTCCTTAACCATTTTGGCTTTGTGTCAGGGCACATTATCCTACTGAAAGAGGCTACAGCCACCAGGGAATACTGTTTCCATGAAAAGGTGTATATGGTCTACAACAATGCTTAGGTAGGTGGTACATGTCAAAGTAACATCCACATGGATGGCAGGACCCAAGGTTTCCCAGCGGAACATTGCCCAAAATGCTGCCTCTGCTGGCTTGCCTTCTTCCCATAGTGAATTCTAGTGCCATGTGTTCCACGGGTAAGCGATGCACACTCACCCGGCCATCCACGTGATGCAAACGAAAACGTGATTCATCAGACCAGGCCACCTTCTTCCATTGATCCAGGTTCCAGTTCTGATGCTCACTGTTGGTGCTTTTGGTGGTGGACAGTGTCAGCATGGGCACCCTGACTGGTCTGCAGCTGTGCAGCTCCATACGCAACAAACTACCAGACACCTTTCTACCAGAACCAGTATTAACTTCTGGAGCAATTTGAGCTATAGTAGTCTGTTGGATCGGATCACACGGGCCAGCCTTCACATCAATGAACCTTGGCAGCCCATGACCCTGTCGCCGGTTCACCACTGTTCCTTCCTTGGACCACTTTTGATAGATACTGACCACTGCAGACCAGGAACACCCCACAAGAGCTGCAGTTTGCTCTGACCCAGTCGTCTACCCATCACAATTTAGCCCTTGTCAAACTCGCTCAAATCCTTACACTTGCCCATTTTTCCTACTTCTAACACATCAAATTTGAGGACAAAATGTTCACTTGCTGCCTAATATATCCCACCCACTAACAGGTGCCGTGATGAAGAGATAATCAGTGTTATTCAGTTCACCTGTCAGTCGTCATAATGGTATGCCTGATCAGTGTATATTTTTGAAGAATATCATAGCCATTCTTTTCAATATAATGTAGGCACATGAAAACTAGGGCTGTTCAGCTAAAAAAAAATTAATAAAAAATAATAAAAAAATAAAATCACCATAACTATAAAAGTCATGCACTATATTTCAAGTTTTTTATTCACTGAAAATGTGTTGCTGTGGAACTCGCATGAAGCCTGATGTGCATTTTTTTTCTCCAAATAAGCGAATGCTTAAAAGATTGTGTTGAGAGAGGTTTACAGAGCATTTTATCCAAGTACAGTTACACTATAAATACAATTAAGACCATATAAGAGAATAACTAAATACACTGTAAAACAATATTTTTCAATGTTGCAAATAAAACAAAGGTTATTGGAAAATACTGAAATTTACACATTTAATGTATTGTCTTACTTGCCATTTCTTTGTAATTATTTGTCAAATTAAATTGCATAAGAGAACATTAGAAGTGTTCACTTGATCAGTGGTCAGAAAAAATGGTCTAATGCTTAATATATCGTCTGCTTTACTTCTGAAATTACTGCTATGCGTTTGTGTACTGTATGCTTTAAGAGTACAAAGAAGAAAGAGTGAGGAAAAGTAAAAGAGAAGAGAGAGAGTAGATAAAGAAAGAGCTAGAGGTCCTCAGAGCATGAGATTTGTTCATGCAACGCGGGCATTTTTTGTAGCAGAGTGCATACGTTGCGCTTGTTTATTTAATAGTTGATTTATCTATCTCCGAGGTCCAGTGATGCACTGCTGCTCTTGCATTTTAATGCAGCTGATGGTGAACTCAGCAGCCCTGCAGTGTTTCCTGCCTCGCTGCCCGTCGCAGACTGTTAATGCAGTTTAGGGTGTTTCTGTCTCAGGAGAAAAATAATAAACAGCTTCAGGTCACCTTTCGTCTCTACTGACGGATCACTGCCAAAGCACTTGCATTAAACACTAACATCTAAAATGTTTCTCAATGAAACAGCTGTATTAGTGAGATTTATTTTATGTTTCAGCGATTACTTTGTATCCGACAGGGTTTAGCCACATGAATAAGATATTTTAGTTAGAAATGTTTCATGCTTCATTGTTTTATTGCAGATCGATCTGATGTAATAGGAACATTTAACTGTCTCACCTTGTAGAGTTGTAAGCAGTAAATCCTGTCACGTTCTTCAACGAGTGCTGTAATGAAATGACATTAGATGCACAGTTTCCTGTGTTTTATGTTCCATAAGCTTTTAAAAATCAATAAAAGTTCATGTGGATGTGTGTGTGTGTGTGTGTGTGTTTCAAGTAAAGATAAGGACAGGAATTTACTCGACTTTTACACACAATATATTTTACTCAGTTAATTATGGCAAAATATTTTCATGTAATATGATTGGAATGAGAGAGTTGTTAAACCTCAAACCTTGCATACTAAAAAGGAATGCAATTATATATTTTTATTATAATAAAAAAAAAATTAAAAATAGAAAAATATCATTTGATAAATTAAATAATAATGACAATGAAAATTCTCATATTGTTCCAAAAAATAAAATATGTTTTTGTTGACCAGTATTTGGAACTAGTTTGAATCAGAATTTCAGTGATTTACAAAGCAAGGAAATCTCTCTGCAAGCAGTCTTTGGCTTCTGTTATATTTTTTTCTTTTCAACAACAGTATTCAGATCCACATAGTGGGCAGGAAGTACTGCTTTCCAATTCCTTTGTAATCTCCTTGGAGCCAAGTTATTTTCTTATGCAAATGCACTATCATAGACACTATCAGTATGGACAGTCTGCCCTGTATTAAAGCTGACTATTGCAAGTCGGGCCAGGGAGATAAAAATGGAGTTTTGACATCAGCACAGAAAATCAATCAGAAACTCCGACATAAAGACACCGATCATACCGATATCCATTTCCACCTCCTGTCACACTAGTCAGCTCCTCTATAGAATATCACAAAACAAAGCAAATAAAAATTCAATGATGGAGAATGATGGTTCCAGTGAGTAAACAATATATTACTCTCAGTTCTGGAGCTTTGGCTGTCTAGTTGCTCAGCGCTTTCTAAAACTCAACCCTTATGAACCCACTTGTGTTGTGTTGACACATTTGGTCAGCCTGGTCCCATAAGAGACACATACTATCTAAGACAGAGTGCCCAAAGCATCCTGACTCACACATTTTTATGATCTAACAATATCAAAACATTTCTTCTACACAGTGAAATCGCCCATTATAGCTGATCAGTTGTTCTTAATTAGAATAATAATAATAAAAAAAAGAGAGTCAGATACATACAGACTAGATACTTCCGGCATATAATACCCAGCTAACAGGGAATATTCTCAAAACTTTCTCAAAGTTAACTGGTTTGAGTACGGCAAACTCAAATTAAGCAAATTAGTTTAATAAAATTAACTGTTATGAGTATATAGAACTTTCTTTTTTGACTTCATGAAACTGACACATTTTAAGTAATCTGAATTGCTTAAATGTTTTGAGTTTTATTGTTTTGAGTTTGTTTTGAGAAGCTTAGTGAAGCTTAGTTTGAGAACAGGTGTGATAAATCTTCTAAGTTGCTGTACTTTCTCTAAAATTGCTATGCAATGCTAATGTTATCAAAGCATTGTGTTACCAATTAGCATTTGCTAAATTAGCTAGTTATAGCTAGCTAAATTTCCACTTCTAAAACATAAGTTTGAGATAAATGATAATTTTAAGTTAAATGTATGAATTAATTTGCTCAAAAATTTCAAGTTAAGAGCAATCTGCCAGTTTTGCTTGCTTAAATTTTGAATTTCTTAACTTAATAATGTTGATGTAACTGATTCTATGAATTAATTATTAAATATAACCTACATGAATTATGATAATTTTGAAACTACATTAATAAAACACCAGCAAATACATGCCACTGGGAGTCTTCTGCCCCAATTCTGAGGGGAGCATCTTATCCCAATGGTCTAACATTAACTTTTTACTTTTCAAACAATTTGTAACTGTTCAAGTCTAAATGAATGAATGTGTCCACAATCCTCCATTAAACAGAAAAAAGTTCTGTAAATTAAAAAAAATGTTCAGATGGAATAAATCTCACAAATTACTATCATTTGAAACATCATATTTAGTAGGAGCAGTAATTCAATAAATGTGTTGAGAAGTAATAGCTGAAGCACAAACTCACATTAACACAGAAATTTAGATGTTAGCGGCGCTAATGTCCACTTTCCTGTCTTCTCACTGGTCGAATGTCACATTGCCTCATTAATATTCATGAGTCAAGCTGATGAGGTTTATGATGTAACCTGACCAACACAAGAAGTTCAAAGTTTGACTAATTAACCCTTCGCAAAACCCGCCCCGTGCTGCAATGCCCGACAACCCATGCTCTCTCACACCACACATCATGTTCTCCCGCTGTGAAAAATATATCGCAGAGCAAACAGGACACTGACAACGTATGAAACAGTTTCCGTATTTAAAATATTGTAATTTTTTTAAAGCATTTTAAACACTAAATACTATACAGTAGCTCCTTAATGTGTCGTGACAGATCATCTCTTCATAGTTCATTTATAGCATCAAATAAACATGAATAGACATCAGAAGGAAAGTTGTTTCAACCGCGGAAAGACGTGAGTTCACAAAATTTTTCAAGTTTACCAACTTTAATCTAGTTTAGGCTACTCCCTGACTGCTTTGTCGGATAAGATGGCGGATTCAGCACTGTCATTGGTTAGATGGCCAGTCAATCAAACTGTTTGCAAAGGGTCAATTAGCACCCAGAGTGGTTCTCCTCTGTTTTTGTGATATGACATGTACAACTAGGCAGAACAGCTCTCTTTTTAGCTATAGTTGTGCTTTGAGGTTGAACTTTCCGACAGCTAATCCAAATCTAACATTATGACAGGCAGTCGAGGAGGATAAGGGGTTAAACAAAAGCTAACACCATGGCAAATGTTGACTGAAAGCCATGCAGAATCTCGCCTGTGAACGTCAGGCTAATCAGCACTGCACAAGCTAGTTTCCTCCAACAGTCAATTTGTTTTGACAATGTGCAGAGAGAACACACACTTCAGCTAACACTTTGAAGTTTCAGACATACGGCCTCATCCATTGATCACTTGCCCTGTTGGCTCCTTTAGATCAACCGGCATCATTTTATTTCCCGGTTAAAGGGAGTGAGCTCAGTGTTGTGGTCTAACGAAGATTTCTGTTTGACTGGTGAGCTGCTCCACATGACATCTTGGTACAAACGTTTCAAGTACTGAATGTGAGTACAATAATAATTGGCTTAAAATTAATTAGTCATGTTCTTTAAACAGTAATCTCACATAATTCATCAGATCCATTGTTAAAACTTACAGATGTTTGTGCTGCTGTTTTCCCACCATATATTGTAACTTCCTAGAGAATGATGTCATTAAATACTTATTTTTTTTAAAGGTATATTACAAAACACTGACAAAAGTAAAGTAATATGATGACACAGGAAAAACTAATTACCAATTAAAGTAATTTTTTAAATCAATGGCCATCAGCATAACTGTGTTTAACATTGATAATAATAAGAAATGTTACGTGAGCAACAAATCAGCATATTAGAATTTCTAAAGGATCATGAAGACTGCTGAAAATTCAGTTTTGCCATAACATTAAAACAGATAACAGTAATTTTTAATTGTAATTATTTTTATGAATGTTTTACTGTATTTTAGATTAAGTAAATGGAACCTTGGTGAGCATAAGAGGTTTTTTTTTTTTTTTTTTTAAATGTATAATGACCTTTTGAACAGGAATGTATATGAGTAAATGAGAATGTATATCAAGAATGACCCAGTGATTGTCATTCTTGTCTGAGACAAGTTAAGTTATATCAACTTTTGAACGTGTGTTGACAATTTAAATCAGCTTTAACAAAATAATATCTGATAACCATCCGAGTCACACTCAATTAGGTCTTTCACGGGGAAGAGCGTTACAATAACACGCTAAAGCTATTCTCAGCATCCTATTAACTAGCCTGCTCGCACTGTTTCTATAATTCTTTGCAAAGGTCAAACCAATGAATGTTTTATTTCCTGTCAATTAAATGATGGTTTATGGGTGAAAGAGAGGAAAAGAACACGAAAATAAAGAAAAGAGGACTTCGACTAATCCCCTGTTCTGCAGACGTATTTAAACCAGCGTTGTCAGCTCATATTTATTCATGTCATTGTGTTGTACAATTACACTGACAAATGCTTGACTGATTTTCTGCCGCACTTTCATTAAAATAAACCTCCTAAAGAGAGGACGAAGATAAAGTAGTAGAATAAATCGTCGTTCTATATCTCAGCCTGTACTCATAAATATTGTAATTGTCCACTGACGGAGAGAGTGAGAGAAATGGTAGATTACCCAAATTGATAACTTTCAGCACAGCTTGGAGGTTTTGTATTGCCAAGCATGTAGCCCTCCACACAAAATGTGCTTGAGGATGTTTGTGTCAACACCTGTGGTGCATGATGGACTATATATGAGGTTTTCTCAGTTGGAATAGCTAAAAGTAATGTGGTAGACCAAGGTAAAGTGATGGTGTAAGGCAGTAAAACCTGTATAACGAATACTCTTCAAGGCCGACTCAGATATTAAGCAATTGACCCTGCGCAAACAGTTTGATTGGCAGGCGGTCTGACCAATAACCCTGAATCCGCTATTTTGTCTGACAAAGCAGTCAGGGACTTAGTAGATTAACGTTGGTGAACTTGAACTTGAAAAATTGTGCGTACTCACGTCTTTCCGTGCTTGAAACAACTTTCCTTCTGGTGTCCATTCATGTTTATTTGATGCTATAAATGAACTAGTATGAAGAGATGATCGGTTCACGAGCCGATTGAAGGAGTTACAGCGATCTGTCACGACACATTGAAGAGCCACTATATGCTATTTATTGATTAAACTTTCTTTAAAAAATTACAATATATTAAATATAAAACGGTTTCAAATGTCTGTCCACGCGTTGTCAGTGTCCTCTTTGCTCTGCGATGTATTTTTCACTGCGTGAGAACATGATGTGTGGCTTGAGAGCGCATGGCTTGTCGGACACTGTCAGTCTTTGCGAAGGGTCAATTGTAGGAAACATTACAACATAGGCACATAGAGTGCTATGAAAGAGGCCAATTATTGTAATACCAATATCGCTGCATTGTTAACAAAGAGTGAAACACAAAGAACTAAATGTTCACACATAAATTCAATCTAAAATACAGACCTTCTGATTTCCTCAGGCTGCTTTCATTGATTCGCAACCAAGATAAATAGAACCGGTATAGTTGAGAAATTTGGCCTCCCAATAGCCTTAATTCATCAATGACTGATCTTCGCTAATTCAACAAAACAAGGCATCATTACCAGCACAGAATACAAAACAATGATTTTCAGAGCTACATCTTGTTTTGCAAGCTAAGTGTTTCGGTCATTCACAAGATGAATGTGTCTGGTGGAAATGGAAATGTGTTAAAATACCCACAGCAGTTTGTCAATGCTGTTTTGACAGATGATTTGTTAATCTGACTCGTGACTGCCCACAAAATTGTTTGCTTGTACTATTTAAGCATTTTGCACTATTTGTCAGGAATATTATGAATAGGGGAAACTCTTATTCAATTATGATTTTATTTGTGCCTTGGAAAATGACAGTTATAACATTGTGACCACTGACAGGTGAAGTGAATAACACTGATTATCTCTTCATCAAGGCACCTGTTAGTGGGTGGGATATATTAGGCAGCAAGTGAACATTTTGTTCTCAAAGTTGATGTGTTAGAAGCAGGAAAAATGGGCAAGTGTAAGGATTTGAGCGAGTTTGACAAGGGCCAAACTGTGATGGCTAGACAACTGGGTCAGAGCATCTCCAAAACTGCAGTGGTCAGTATCTATGAAAAGTGGTCCAAGGAAGGAACAGTGGTGAACTGGCAACAGGGTCATGTGCGGCCAAGGAACAAAGAAAAAAGCGGTAGTGTAACGTCTAAGTTCTGTTTTAATATCATTGAGTATTGGTTTTCCCTGTCCGCCTGCCCATCTGTGTTTCTAGTTAGTCTCCTTGGTTGTTAATTAGCTCTACACCTGTACTGTTTTACCTTCATTTCTCTTGAGTATTTAAGTCCTTAGTTTCCTCAGTTCTGTATTCCATGTTGTTAACGTCATTTTGTTGAGTTATACCCTGGTTATCTCCTATATGTTCCATTTGTTTAAAGACAGTATTCGTTCCATTCCTCGTGATCATGCGCTTCATCACAGCAACATGTAACAACAATACACACCGTTTTAAACATTCTCTGAGAATTGAATCTACTGAGCTACACAAACACTACATCATGGACATACATGTGTAGGGCACATGTGGACAAGGCCAATTTTCTCTCTATCTTCTTAGATCTAACAGGTCAAATTCACAAGCTTACCCTGTTTCACCTGTGTTTATCTTTCTCTGATTTAGATTACACCTCCTTATGTTCCAGCACTGGGTCATATTTCCCTCCGAGTACACATTCAGAGCAGTTGCAGGCTGTATGTGGATAGCACAGATAGTGACCTAATTAAGAGAAGACACCACTGAAATACTGCAGACATGGCAGAGATACCTTATCAGAAGATGGTCAACGGGGCAGCGCGAGGAATTCTCATCACCCGAGCATAATGCTTTATGGATTTCCGGGCAAAGAACCTTTATCAGGAGGTACTGAAGCCGCTAAACATCAGAAAGACAGATTGAAGATCTCTTTCGGGAGCTGGATCTCAAGCATCAAAGGCTTCTGTGTACCACCTCAAAGCTCTAGAGGCTAACAGCTAACCAACACACGGAATAAAGAATCTTCCTTACATATGAAATAATCCTCATCCTGCTGATCCGGACTTTACATCAGAGACTTGCAAAATTAAGGCCCGTTTCATTGCGTTCATAATATTTATTTCGTAACACTTTACAATAAGGTTTGCTCGGTTTAATTTAATTTTTATATATTATTGTTCTTCTGATTATTTTAAATGTATTATTCCTGATTTTGCAATAAATATAGCCTTCAATGCATTTATAGTGTTAAATTAATAAATAACTTTACAGCAAGGTTCCATTTGTTAACATTGAGTTAACTACATTAGTTAATCTAACAGCGAAAAATATTTATAAAGCATTTATTAATCCTAGTTCATTTTAATTCCAACATTTACTAAAATCAAAAATTGTTCAAATCTGTTAATATTATTGAATATACCCGCGCAAACATGAACGAACAATGAACAGTAGTAACTGACACTAAAGGGTTAGTTGACAGAACATTCTGTCATCTTTTGGTTACCAGTCTGAACTTCAAATTGTTCCATTCCCATAAGACTTTCGGGTCCCACTTTATATTAGGTGTCTTTAACTGCTATGTACTTACATTAAAAAAAAAGTTCATGTTGTATTGCAAAATGCATTGCTGCCATTGGTTAGGGACAGGTTTGGTGGTGTGGGTAGGTTAAAGGGTGGGTTAAGATGTAAGTAACGGGTAAACAGTGTAATTATAAGTGTAATTAATTATAGATGTAATTACATGCAGGTATTTTTAAACTGTAAATACAATGTAAGAGCCTATATGCACACAATAGTGCATTGTATCAAATGATTAATTTAAATGTAAGTACATAGTAGTTAAGGACACCTAATATAAAAAGTAGGACAAACTTTCAATCATCTTCGAAACAAAAATCAAGATATTTTAATGATTATAATAATTCTGAGAGATTTTTGTTCCTTCATTCCCAATCCAACTACAACTTTGACGCTTCAAAAATTTCATAAAGAGGTCGTAAAAGTAACCCAGATGAATTGAGAGGTTTATTCAAAATTTTCTAAAGACACGATTGCGTTAGATGATGAACAGATTGACTTTAGGCTTTTATTCCCGTATAAACATTCATCAACACACACACATGTTGTTTATCCTCATGTGTTACGCAGCATGTTTAGGCTTTCGAAAGATCCAATGAAGTTTGTTCTTGTGCATCAAGGAGGTTTGGTTGAGCTTCTATGTTTGCTGATCAACGTTTATATATGACTAAAAGCAATTCAGTTTGTTCATCATACAAAGCGATTGAGTCTCTTCAGAAAATTTGGACAAAACCACTTGACTCATATGTATTAGTTTTGAACTTGTTGAAGCGTTAAAGTGGTAGTTAGTGGTCAGTGGAGGGACAGAAAGCTCTCAGATCTTGATTTGTGTTTTGAAGATGAACGTAAGTCTTACAGGTTTGGAATGACATGAGGGTGAGTAAATGATGACAATATTTGGGTGAACTAACCCTTTAAAAAAGATGACTAAATACTGTAACAACTGTATTGCTCATTGCTAGTTAATGTTAGTTAATGCATTAATTAACTTTAACTAGTGGGGCCTCATTGTAAAGTGTCACCATTTATATTGATGCCAGGGATTTGAATCTTTGTGGTAAATTTGCCAGTCATTATATCCCTAAACAATTACTGTTGCCTCATACAATTTTCTGATTTGAAAAATCATGCAGTCAAAAATGAGCCAGTAAATGATGTCAGTATCATCATTTTTTATGTGAAAACTTCATTTAAGAGCTTTTTAACTTTCTCACCAGGTTTGTTTTAGTGAATATTTAGATGTTACAGTAGACACCTGTCACGAATTGAAGCCACTTGTGCATCATTGCAGAACACCTGTCCTTTTAGAGCTGATCAGCTATGTTTTCTCTCTTGTGTGTGTGTTCTCTGAATAAAGTGGGCTATGTCACAGCGTCAAGTCCCTGTTCCTGTTAGACATGCTTGAGTGCTGTTTGCAGCACAGGCAGCGGGATCCAGAGAACGCCGCTCTCTCGCGGGACCGCTTCAGCATCTGCACGTGCCTCTCGTGACCTTCTCCTGCGCCCAAGAACAGTGAGCCAGGAAAAAGGATGTGACAGAAGCAACTGTTGCAATGCCAATATGGAATTTTGTGGAAAAAATAATAATTTAAACTAGCACAATGCAAATAAATAATGTAACTTACATGTACAACTTTCTCCTCATGTAATAACAAATAACAGAAATCAAACAAGCTCCTTTAAACGGTTCACTCTCTCATATAAAATGTTGGCACTGTAAGTCAGATTCATTCTGGTGAATCAGTTTGTTTGGACTGATGAAATGAACCATTTCATATGAAGATTCCCAGATTCAATTTGAGTCCTTACAGAGTATTTCCCATTTTGTTTGCAGCAAAATATTTTGTAAATGACTGCTGTTCATCATGTTTTTGACAAGATGAATATTTAATGAAAATTTCTAGTTTAATTAGTATTAACAGATACATTTATCTGGCACAAAAATTAAGGTCTTGTGCACTTCAAATTATGTAACCCTTACATTATTTTAGGTCAATTTGGCAAATTTCATGGTTAAATGCAGCTGCACAGACCCCAAATGAAAACATTTTTGATGTATTGTTTATGTCAGTTTTTCCCCTCACGGGTTTTTACATTCATATTTATGCAAAGTCAGAGGCTTTCTTCCAAAGAAATGCACATTTGAAGTTGAAGGCACACAATTTTCATACTTCATGCATGTTATTTATCTGATAATCGTTGAGAGCGTCATGCTCTTCTGTATGCTTTCTTGAAGCTCAAACATAACAGGTGTTTTCCCACACTTCTAATTAAAATGTTAAAATGTTTTAAAAATGTAAAAATGGTTACAATACTGGGTTGCACTTTAATTTATAGTACGTGCACTTACATGTACTTACGTAAGAAATTACTGGGTAGTATAAGGTAACTACATTGGTTAGGTTTAGGTTTAGGGGTAGGTTCAGGGTTACTACATAGTTATTACATAGTTATTGCAATTAGTAATAAGTACAAAGTATGTACATGGGGAACAGGAATGTAAAATAAAGTGCTACCCAATACTGTTTATAATACTAATTATTTGTGAAAACAATATAGTATTTAAAAAGTTTTTAATACAGTTTAAAAATAATGTTTTCATGCTTTTTTGAGAGAAGTATTAATGTTAAGACTTTACAGTTTTTTTTTCTTAGTGTTATTTTTGATGAATTGTATTGAATCAAATCAGGGTCAATTTGATCCCCTCTATAAAAATTGTACCAAGAATTTGAACCTAATACAAAGATTTTAAGTCTATTTAAAACAGTCTTTTAAGATTGAAGTGGCTTAGCTGTAGTTTAACTACAATTCATTAAAATTGGTTTCAAAGTTTAAAAACGCAAATCTAAACCCGGCATGATCTATCTATCCTACAAATGCTTTCATCGACATTCCTGATTATGCTGAGACAACATGAGTTTAAAAAAAAGTTGCTCGTAAGCACATGAAAACCATAAACTGCTGACATTCTGAGGTCATTAAGGGCCGCAAAGCTGCTCTTGTTTGTGGGATGTAAAAGCTGCTCGCCAAGAGGCTTCAGGCTGTTATTGATGCGCGTGGCTCGCGCCAGTTTTCTTGAAATAAAAGGCTCAAGTCAATTTTCTCTACCTGCTCTGAAAGCCCAGAGGAACTCCAAGCTGAATTACTCACTTAATTAACCTAGCTGGTAACAGAGAGAGGGGTAGAGACAACGAGAGAGAACGAGCTATTATACAGGGGCTGAGAGGTAGAAGAGTTTAATAACGACTTAAGAACAGGATCAGCAGGAATCAAGTGCAACATACTACAGCACTTCAAATCATTTACACCCTCCTGATGGGGTTTAAGAAAAGAGCAGAGGCGGCCTAAAGCACATCAAACAACCAGACTGGAGGCCGCCACTGCTATACAGCTGTCCAGCTCTTTTATGAGCTCCATTTGTTCCAGGAAATGTGCTCATTAAGTAGATTCTCATAAAATGAGCTCGTAATTTCCATTAATTCAGATCCAAAAGTCTTCCTGGGCCCAATGAAGTAAAACCATTTAGTTACCAACCAAATAAGCAAAAATTGCAAGCATTCAATTTTTAAAACACTTGTGGGTGTTTACACTAGATATCAAAGATGAAGTATTTTTAATTTTTCAATATTAAAAACTTGTTCGTGTCCCAGTTCTGCAGAAACAACAAGCCATTTGTAAGTTGATTACCAAAAAGGGGTAAATAAGTGGCTCTATAATGCTTTCAAAACAACAGTTTTTTTTTTTTTTTTTTAAACATCCCAACCTGACCGGAACCTGAACAAATAGGCTCAAAGTCATTTCTATGGGGGAGTGTTTGGGAAACCTGTTTTAAAACAGTCATTA
Organism: Zacco platypus; assembly: GCA_038088235.1. Taxonomy (NCBI): domain Eukaryota; kingdom Metazoa; phylum Chordata; class Actinopteri; order Cypriniformes; family Xenocyprididae; genus Zacco; species Zacco platypus. The sequence continues at coordinate 19,962,662 of CM076075.1, read as the reverse complement.
CTCCCATTTGAACATCAATTCCATTTGTTGGTGCTAGCTACATAACAATTACTAATTTAAGTATACACTCAACATTTTTTCTTTGCTCGAACTTAATAAAATTACACCACACATTTTTCATCAACACATCAAACTTCACTAGAAAAACAAAATAACTAATTAATTTGAAAAGTTTTAAAACATAGCTAACACAGTGCATGTTTGCTTGCTAAATATAGTTACAAAATGTAATAAGAAGCAAGAAATGAATGGACACTAGTCAGTCAATAATTAATCGATACTGCAATAGTATAAATATAAATTCAATACATTGAGGGTGCAATTTATTTCTCCTTTACAAATTCAGTATTTAGTGAGTTGTGTAATAGATTTTAGTATGAAAGAAAGATTTTCACACTTAACTCTGGGTCATTCTAAACGGAATCCTGGGTTATCTTGCTTCATATTCGTATTGCCGTATTACCATTGAGTTGACTGGACATTTCAGACTATAAAGGTAAGAATAAAACTCTTCTCACTCAAATGTTGCATTTTTTGTCAGAATTTGACATTTTCCCTCTCAAACGCTGAGTTTACTGTTTATATACAATGCGCCATGTTTCCATGTCTATCCAAAACAGGCAAAGTATACGTGATTGGTTGTCTGTTGCTAAGCGTCTAACTGTAACATAACACTACATCATTTCACTGTACAAGTTTGGCACCGCAATGAGTGGTTAACACCACAGAAACAGTGCAAACTCTGGTCCGGAACAGTGTTTCATAACCCCGGGTAAAAAGCAGTGCTAACCCCGTTTCAAAATTAGAAGCATTCCTTTACCCGGGGTTAAAAGCGGTGTTTAAAATGAAGATATCCCGGGGTTAAGAGCAGTGTGAAAAGAAAGAAAGAAAAAGTCATTTCTTATTTACATTTGAGCTTATAATTCTTTTGCAGGAAAAAGTAATTGAAAATAAACTTGGAGGACTCCTGTACAGTAAAATACAATGAAATCACTGTGGTCTCACATGGCACTGGAAAGGTTAGATACATGTATTTGTTAAACATGAATGTTGGTGTTTCCACTAAGACACTGTTCACTGAGCTTTATCTGTGTGACATTGTCTGTGAAAAATTCAGGATTGCCCCATCGGTCAGATAGTTGTTTCTTCACTGTAAGCACTTTTGGACAGACACCAATCCCCAGTTATGTCTGTGTTCAGTGGGTCTGTCCTCCCCAGAGAGTAGCAGAAACTAGGACATGTGAAAAATTAAAGCTCCTCTCATACCAACATATGTTTCTCCCAGGCAACAGAATTCCTGCCCAAAACTGAAGGACACAAAATGTTTTCTTGAAAGCCAGTGTGAGTTGGCGTGTTTTTTCTTCTCCACGCTCCCTTCATTGGCGTGTATTTTGCTTCTTGTAATTACTTGGACTGGCCCTTTCTAGTGACCCGCATCAATTAATACGCTTGTTCGGTTTATAATTAGCTGCCTAATTCAAGACAAAAGGGACGTCTGAATGAACCGCAGTCGCTTTTTGTGTTGAGCTGGTCAGTGGATAATTGCACAGCCGGTGAACACCTTTCAACAAAGTTTGATGGAAAAAAAGAACAAACAGGAAGAAGTTTATACTGTGGCATTCTCTCAGATGCACTGCCAAGTTTGTGCATCAAAGCAAAGCACCTGCACGATTCCAGCCCACTCTACCTAAAGAGACTTTTCCTAACTACAATTCCAAGCAGGGTCACATGGGGGTTAACTGCGATGTTTCTGTCAAAAACAAACGCAAGGGCCTGATGTAGAATGGCTGCTGGGCATTCAATCCATTATGTGGCATCTTAAACCGCAGGAAGACATTGACTTTTGTCTGCTCTGACTTCTTAGGAGTTTTAGTTGACATCAAGCATTGTTTATTTGACAGAGACTGATAGAGACACCATTATCTCCTCTGGCACCTGCTAGGAGAGCATCAGCTGCATGAGAAAAATAAGCCTAATGCAAATAGGACATTAGCTGTCCAAATGAGCTAATGAGAGGAAATCTAGCCTGTGAACTGACGACTAATGATATTTTTAGTCTCTATGTTCATGAGAACATTTCCTCAAACCCAAATTACCACAGCGTAGAAACTTAAGCCAAGGTGTTAATAAAAGCACTTTCCATTTAAACTGACTTTTGAGGGCCAGAAATGTGAGTACAAAAGGGGGGACTGTAAAAAACAGAATGTGCATGGTCCCGTGAAACATGACCCAAATTTCCTGGCTCTGCGCTGCTCTCTTGATATGCTAATTTGGTTGAGTTATTGTTTCGGGGTGGCATGCAGGACTGAGGAATGTGTGCTGATGTAAGGTGCAAACCATCCCTGAGGAGATTCCTGGAAAACAATAAAAGAGAGAGATAGACCATTAATGCCATTTGAGAGATAGGCTGGGAGAGGCGCCAGCTCTTTTTAAATCGATGTTTAGTGGAAAACAGCAGCACAAGCGCTCTCCCCCCCTCTTTTCTCTCTGACCTGTGGGCTTTGATTGGAAGAATATGACATGCACAAACTTTAGCTGTGGATTTTATCTGTTTGCCGCTAACTGATTTGTAGATGGCAGGTTGTTTGCGAAATGTTTATGGCATGAGCTGTCAAGCCGTTGGAAAAATAGCTCTGCCTGCGTGTGTGAAAGTTCCTTGCTCCTTGCCATTGACAATTTCAAAGAGCACAGCCTGTATTCTAGTTTTATGCTCACTGAAGTTATTATCAAACAGGAAAACCTCAACTTTTTTGCATTAAGACTTCATTTGGAGAAACCCTATTAGCTCTTCTGGCTTCTCACTGCAAAGTCAGTGATGTTACCCATCCTTAGAGAAGACAAATCTCCCATCTCTTTTTCTATTACTGCTTTTTGTCATCTTGCATATTGAATATGTTGAAGCGTAAACAATAAACATGGACTATGAAAAAGATGTTGTTTTTCCCTCCCAGCAGGCTCATAGCAGCAGGAAAGCTGGCCAGAACACACAGTCCAAATCCTCTAGAGAAAACAGGCCATCTATCTTTAAGTCCTCCAGCTCAGCTCCAAGAGAGGCCCTCATCTCACCACAGCATGCTAGCCTTGGAGCTTGTTTTCCCTTCCTGTATGTACAGACATTGTCTAACTAACCATGTCCTGTCTGACAGTCATGCTTTCTTCCTCTGCACCTCATTCCTCCTTCCCTTCACACTCTATTTGGCCTTCACTCCCCTGTGAAGGCTAGGCTGTGCTCTGAGGCAGCCAGTGTACTTCCAGGCTAACTAGCCTCTTTGCTACAATTGCTTCAGGTACACTTGTAACCCTCTTTTCTGGCCATTTAGATCAAAAATAAGGGCCTTGTTAGACCTTTGCATCCTTAAGACCCATGAAATGGCTTGACAGACACAGTTTTCATTGCTGTATTGATGCAAAAGTAAATTTCACTGTAGAAAAAGTTTGGATATGCCCAAGTGCAAAATGAGTCATCGATATTCTTGTTTTTCTACAAATGAAAGACTATAATGCATATACAAATGTTCAAAAGTTTAAGGGTCAGTAAGATTTTTTTGTTTGTTTTTAAATGAATGAATACTTTTATTCAACCAGGATGCATTAAATTGATCAAAAGTGACAGAAAAGACATTTATAATCTTAGAAAAGATTCTATCGGTTTTAAATAAAGGCTAGCTAGCACTTTATTTTAATGGTCCACTTTAGACATTCTATTTGAGTAACTTTATAACTGCATGTCAACTAACTCCCATTAGAGTGTTAGTTGACTGTCTGTTTAAAGGCACAATATATAAGATTTTTGGATTAAAATATCCAAACATCTCAGAGAAAAATACTATTTTGTCAAGTGGCTTACATAGCATAATTGCATACCATTTATCATCACAAGCCATCCAGCATTTATTAATATGAGATTCTAATATCGATCTAGCTTACTGCAGTGTGCAACAAGTGTCTCATAGCAGCCGGTGAGCAAACACTAAGAGTAACGCAATAACGTCATTTTTAACGCACTCAAATGTTTCAAATATGTTAAGACAACGCTGTGTTACCCCACATATGCTTGATCAGAAGAAGCGGAAGCGGCGAATCTTCCGCTGTTCTCGAGGAGTGTTTCGTGATCGTCTTTCATTTAGCAATCACTCCAGCGGCCTCTTTCAGCTCTAACATCACTCGGCTCTGCTCTGTTTCATACTATTTTAATAATCTCATTCATGAACATGATTTCTGCCTGAATCCCATCCCATTTCTTTTCCACCGGATGTGAGGTGAAGACGACAACTCCAAGAATCCACGCTCAATCTCTGCATCATCAAGTTTCGTCTTTGTTTTGAATAGGTGACCTCTAGCGGCGAAAAATTACGATGTGTGCCTTTAATATCTGCGAATGCTTTAGTTTGATGGCCCAGCAACAGAGATTCTACTGACTATAAGTAACTTTGCAACTACACGTCAACTTATTCTACAATGTCAACAGTCTAGGTGTAATGACGAGTCAGCGGGTTGAAATCCAAAAGCAGCTTTATTAATAAACGTAGTCAGACAGGCAATGGTCAACTCAACAGAAAACAGTATTAGTAGGCAACAGGCAGGCTCAAGGTCAAAAGGTCAAAAGGCAGGCAGATAAACATCAAACAACAAAGGAAAAGGCAGGATCAGGAAACAGGTAAACAAGACAGGGATATAACTCTTGGAATGGCAATACAGGTATTAACAACACTTCGCAGTGAGTGTAAGTGAGAGTGGTGCTTAAATAGTGATGGGATGTGAGTGTAATCAGATGTGATTGTAATGTGTTACAGCTGGCAGGGTGATCAGTGACTGGATGAGGGGCTTATGGGAAATGTAGTCTGTGTGATAGGGTCCATATAGTGAGAGGGCGACATTTGGTGGTAAGTGGACGAAAGGCAGGGCGGATTCATTACACTAGGACAGGCTACTAATACTCTAATTAGAGTTAGTTAACGTGTATTTATTTCTAGTTAGTAGAATGTCAAAAGTGTAAAAAAAAACCGTTACTTTCAAAAACGTTACTTGAGCGCATATTAGAATGATTTCTGAAGGATCTTGACTGGAATAAATTCAGCTTTGCATCACAGTAATAAATTACATTTTAATTAAAAAAATTGTAAAAATATTTCACAATATTTACTGTTTTTACTGTGTGTTTGATCAAATTAATGCAGCCTTGATAAGCATTAGATACTTCTTTCAAAAATATTAACATCTTATTGAACATTTACTGCTAAACCACAAAACAGATCTTTCATATTATTTTTGAGAACACTGTCTTTGTTTTGAAAATTGGTTTAATTGAATGAGTTAACTTTTTGTGCTGAAGACTATCAAAAAAGGTATTTTAGAAGATATTTTAGAATACTATAAATGTCACGGTACATAAATTTGGTCATTCAGTACCTTGCTATATACATTAAAGCACCATACCATCTATAAACCAAGGTACTAAAGAGCTAATTTAGCATGCTGTTCAATGGTGTGTATCATACGTGAAGGATCTGAACCAGAACTAAACTTCTTTTGTATAACATAAGTCATTCCTGCTCATGTGAATTGGGATGAAATGAAAGGGAATATTTGCTAATAATGTTGAAGATCTAGGTTGGGGCCAACACAAATCCCTTTAATGCTGGTGACAGGTTGATTTACAACCTTTCTGCCACTGGAACAATTTCTCTCATTAGTCACAGTCATTGCTAAATGTCAGGCCTCTCCTAGCCTGTCTAATGTTATGCTATGAAACCCTCTGCTAAAACAATAGCACACGGCTGCTTCGAATTCTCTACTGGGATGCAGTAGCATGAACATGCATGGGGTTCTGACATAGCGGTTGCTCCAATCAACTGGATGCGGACTGAGCAGTGCTGCTGACCCATGCTAGCCTAGAGTTTCCTACAAATGTAAGAGGAAGCATAGCCATAACTATTTATTTTAATTAGGTAGTCTATTCGGAGCTGTGGTCTCGCAGTTAGTGGTGATGTGTGCAATGAAATTTCATTTACATCCATTTATCTCGACAGTACCTTTGAAAATAAGTAGCAAAAATGCCAAAAATACATCAATTCAGTTAGTAAAAACTAGGGATGCACAATATTTTTTGCACCATGTTTATTATCAGCCAATATTAGATGTTTTTAATTTTAATGTCATCATTTGATGATTGAATTTAGCATGCATAATTTAGCATCTCCTTAAAACACTAATAATTTAATAACACAAATGTAATATTTAACAAATCTCAAAATTAAGATCCATTTTTATGGAAAAGTAGATTATAATGCTGTGATGCCTATATTCACATGTACAGTAGTGTTTTAAAAAAAATGTTATTTTAATCTTTTTATTTATTTATTTAAACAAAATTGGGTAATTCTTTACAATACAGTTTCATTTGTTAACATTAGTGATCTATATTTTAGTTAACATGAACTAATAATGAACAACACTTCTACAGCGTTTATTAAAGGATTAGTTCACTTTCAAATGAAAATTACCCCAAGCCACCCTAGGGGTATTTAACTTTCTTCTTTCTGATGAACACAATCAGAGTTATATCAATAGATATCCTGAAGCATCTGAGCTTTATAAATGGCAGTGAATAGGGGTCATGAGTATGAGCTGAAAAAAAGTGCTTCCATCCACATCCATCCATCATAAATGTACTCCACACAGCTGTGGGGGGTTAATAAAGGCCTTCTGAAGTGAAGTGATGTGTTTGTGTAAAACAAATATCCATATTTAACAAGTTATGAAGTAAAATATCTAGCTTCCGCCAGAATTTTATTATAAATTCATCCCTATAGTCATATCAAATATGGTCATATGATATTCATCAATGTTTGTGAAGAACTGCAAAAACATATCATGTGAAGCATAGTTTTCAGACAAAATACTAGTTAGAGTTAAAATACAATTCTATACCAGCTGAGCTAGCCTGCAAGCTTGTTATGTCAGTAAACCTGAACATCTGCAGTGATATGTACGTATTGGTACGTATGTTGCGTTTTGCAAAAAAGTTGACAGGTACGTTTTTTTCCAATGAACCTGTGTTGTCTATACAGGTGGAGCTGGGGAAAGTGGAGGTGTTTCTGAAAGCATGCTGCAAACTGCGACAGTAAATGCTGACCAAGTATTTGAAAGTTGAGCAGTGAGCTCATTGGCTACTGATGCAGCAGGAACCAATCAGCTGTGCCCTATAGAGGACGATGTGATTGCAAGCAGATTGCCAGGGAACATTGAAAAGACAACCATTGCTTTAAGCAGCAACACTGCAGACAAGCTAACCAGCAACTAAACAAAACAGTTAAACACATAAAAACTTTACTCCGGGCCAGTGTTGACACTGCAGTTCAGACAATTATGTGAAATTGAAAACAAGGCCCTGTGGCACTCGAAGTGGCAGCCACTGGAGAGGCCACACTGTTTCAATAAGAGTTTCTGGGACTCTGACTCAAAGTTTAGATTTCCCTAAAGTGCAAGTTGGCAGCATGAAGCAGAGAAAGCTGACTGTGGGTACTGAGTTTGCGCTGAGAGTTTTAGGCTCAGAGGATCAGACGTTGGCTCCTTATGACACCACAAACCAGCACAGACGCACACATGCTCCATCCGACCCCCCACTGCAGAACAGCATCCTGGGAGGGCAGCTGCAGTCTGCTGCTGTCAGCCTAGTGGAAGGCTGACAGAACTGGGGTGGCATCCATCACCCAGTGACACACACAAACACGAGTGCATAGATGCACACACTCGTCTGTCCCTGAAAAGCGTTCCGCCACCATCGCTCATAGGGTGGGACATATGGACAATGCGGTCAGGATGGGGTTGGTTCTTCAGCTGAAATGAGCAATTGGAAATGAATGCAAAGATTAACAGCCAAACAACAAAATACATAAACATAAATTTAATGGGTTAGTTTAAGTTTATGTTTGAATATTCTGTCATCAGTTACTCACCCTCATGTTGTTCCAAATCCAAAAGACATTTGTTCATCTTTTAAACAAGTCAAGCTCAACCAATTCAACCATTACCCAAATTAACCCTCTGGGGTTGACAAACACGGTGGTGTCACATGTATGTTCTGTTTAATTCACCTTCTGTCTCGTCTGTATTAGTTCTCATTAATCACATTGGTTTCTAATTATTTAAGTCTTGTCAGCTGTTCCCGTTTAGTAATCATCATCTGTGTATTTAAGTTCCTGCCTGTTCTCTGTTCATTGTCAGTCATCATTTATGTAACCTGTTTCCTATGTGGATCACCAGTAAACACCATTGCTATTGCATCCTGTGTTCATCATCTTCCTTCATGGACTACATGTTACAGAATGACTGACCCTCAAATTGAGTAAAAGGAGAAACAAGAAAAGAATTAAAAATGGACTGACAAGTGCTGCGTCTCCTTCTCCTCTCAGAAACCTGGTGTACCTGGCCAGGATGCTCCGGAACGGTGGCCTCTTTCCCTCAGCCAGCCAGCCCGAGGTGCCCACTAAGGTCGTTCCAGGACTGGTAAACATCAAAGCCCCAGAGTCAACACAAGTGGGTCAGTCCACCTCAGAACCAGGAGCAGATCTAGACCTGATAGATCTATGGTCCACGGATCCTATTCCCACCAAAGTTCCCACCCTCGAGTCTTCATCTTCTTCGCCGGTCCTGTCCGGATATGTGGATTCTCCGGTCCCATCCTGAGATCTTCTGCCTATATCCCATCTCCATCACTGGTCACGATCAGCCTCCTGGATCCGTTGGTACCACTGGTGTCGTCAAGCTCCTCGGTTCTGCCCCTGCCACTCACTTCATGCGGCTCATCTTCCTCACCTCTGGCTTTACCTCCACCAACTCAGCTTGAGGCCGAGTCCCTGCCTCCACTTTGGGCCTCCAGACCCACATCTCCACCTCGATCTGACTCCCCATCACCATTGTCTTGGCCAACTGGTCCCTCATCGCTTCCTTGGCCCATCTGTCTGCAGACTCCGCTGGGCTCCCCCATTACTCCAGGTCGGCCTCTGGCGGTCGACGCCCAGCTTCCGTCACAGACTTCTGGGGTATCAGCTACACCTGCACCCTACACCCCTACGACCTCCCTGTTGTCCTTGCTCAACAGAGCGTTGCCTCAGTCCCACGAGCCAGCAGCTCAGCGCCAGACTTCCAGGCCTGCGATGTCGCCCAGGTCCATCGCCCAGGTCCATCAGTTGCAATGTTCTGCAGGTTCCTCCACTCACCATGGTTCCGCCTCTGCCAATCGGTACAAGGGTTCCGCCCCTGTATTCAGGACTCCACCCTGGCTCCTCCCACAGTCGACACCACCATGGTGCCTGTGGCCAACTACTGTCACCAGCTCCACACCCTCCAATGAATCCTTAGCTCTCTTTCCTCATGTACAGTTTCTGTCAAGGCGCGAGAATGCGCCTTTCCGAGGGGGGCAATACGTCACGTGTATGTTCTGTTTAGTTCACCTGCTGCCTTGTCTGTATTAGTTCTCATTAATCACCATGGTTTCTAATTAGCAAAGTCTTGTCAGCTGTTCCTGTTTAGTAATCATCATCTGTGTATTTAAGTTCCTGCCTGTTCTCTGTTCATTGTCAGTCATCATTTATGTAACCCGTTTCCTATGTGTATTACCAGTAAAAGCTATTGCTATCGTATCCTGTGTTCATCACGGACTATGCGTTATACAGCTGACAACCTTTTCAGGATTTTCTTCACATAGCAGCAAAATCAACTTTAAACACTCCATCATTTGTGGTCATACAGATAAAATACAACATTTGAATCTACTTGAAAGTGAAAAGAAATCATCAAACATATAAGGGAAACAATTACAATCTACAACTACAACTACAAACTTCCATGGTATCACAGTTTAGACTCTATTGAGAAACAGCTCAGTTGAAACCCTAAATATGTCTGTTTTTTCCTAAAATACTATATAATGCTTATATAAAACTGCTCATAAAATATTTACTGTGATCTCCTGAGGTGGATGATCAACAGTTTCTTAAGTTGAAGCAACTCAATTAACTGACCATTTGTTGAAAAAAAAAGCATTTTAAAGCATTTTCAGGCCCTATTTTGTACTCTTTGTGTGGAAAGTGCTGTGTTATAATTAATTATAATAGCATGCAATATATGTGAAATGGAAACTGTAATGTACTACTAACATTAGGCTCTGACACAGGTTGTAATTTTCCTGAAACTCTAATTTTATATAAATGATTTTCCCACCAGCATCTGCTTATTAATGAATGAATGTTAGAGGAAGTTGTTCCCTAATGAGCAGGGCGTCACTGTTAACATTTCGGTAATTATGGGTACGACTTGAGTGGGACCCATCAGCATAGGTGAGATTGATGCCCTGCGTGCCTCTCCTGATCAGAGATCAGTCTTTAGTGGTCTTTCATGAAAGAAGCCAGCAGACTACAAATTCATCACAACTACTCACAACATGCAGGAGCTTGAGAGAGCAAAACAGCAGATATAGGAGTGCACACACCTCTCTCACACAACCATTTACGCCAAAATACATATAAATAATAACACAAATAAACTGAATTTACACTCACACAGAGGCACAAATCCCAAACCATGCACACATTTACAGTGTCTCCAAAAAAACCATAAAAAAAATCCAAAATCTCTTTTGCTCACCAATGCTGCATATGTTTGATAACAAATATAGTAAAAAAAAAAAAAAAATAGCAATAATGTGAAATATTTGAATTTATAATAGTTATCTATTTAATTTATTGGTAACACTTTACAATAAGGTTCATTAGATAACATTATATATTCTTTGTTAAAGTTAATTACAACATTTACTAATACATTATTAAACTCATGTTAACATAAGTTAATGCACTGTGAACTAACATGAACAAACAATGAAAACTGTTAAAATAAAACAAGAAAATAAAAGGGTTTAAGTAAAAGCCACTTTGTTATTGTTTAGGGGGCATTCACTTTTTGACACAGGGCCATGTAGGTTTGGATTTTGTTTTCCCTTAATAATAACAACCTTCATTTAAAAACTGCATTTTGTGTTTACTTGCGTTATCTTTGACGAATATTTAAATTAGTTCCTAATTCCTATCCCTTGGTAACACTTCATTAGTTAAACATTATTTAATGTATTAACTAACATGACCTAACCAGAAATACATTTTTGTACTGTATTTACTAATCTTCGTTAACGTTAGTTAATGAAAATACAGTTGTTATTTTTTTTATTCATTTAATGTTAACTAGATTTTAATAATGTTTTATTAAATGTTGAAATTAACATTAACAAAGATTAATAATTGCTGTATAAGTGCAATTCATTATTAGCTCATGTTAACTAATGTTAACTAATGAACCTTATTGTAAAGTGTCACCTATACTTAACGTGGATACAAACGAAAAATAAAAGCAAATACAAACAAGCTATTGAACCGTGGCTCTATACTATTCCTCTGATTGTTTTTGCATTGAGATATCAATATTAGCTCAACCAATGGCATGAATTCGTGATCAACGGCAATCAAGCAAGAATATCATGCATACATTTTCTCTAAAAGACCACTCATTGAGCAAAAGGACACTATATTGTATATATGGTTATATGCAATATTGTCTTATATATATATATATATATATATATCATGTCTCTCTCTCTGTCACTGCACCTTCCCAAAAGGACATCAGCACAGGACACAAGCATTGCAATATCACTGAGGCCAAACAAAGTGCTGAGTATTTCTGTGTATGTGTCCAGGTTTGCAAAGACAAAAATAATCTCTTAGACTTAGGTTCTAAAAAAATAAATGCTGACACAGTCTTAGTAGGTACAACATTTGTTGCCTTTTTAAATTAGCCCCTGATGTGGGACTACACAGTCACATTCAGTCCATTTTCATAGAGAGTCAAGAAAAGTCTTTTCGGGAATCATGAAGTTTCTGCACTACAAAACATCTGTCAGACTATTTTTTTTTCCCCGTTTTGCTTGTCTTGATTGCTTTATTTCTCATTATATATTTCCCTCCTCATTTCTATCTAGGCCAGCCTTCACTCTGCGAAACAAACACTCGAAGGCAGCTAAATATATCTTGGCATCCTTTAAACTTGTCCTCTGTAAAACTTAGAGTTTAGCGGAGTTGCACAGTGATATTTATCTCCTTCGGTGTCAAATGCTTACACATTTTTTTACAAGGCAAAGCGCTGCTCATGTTTCACAAAGTGTAACGTCAAACGCATTTGTCTGATTCACCCATTCATGCTAGCATGTGTGTATAAGACAAACTGACAGTTTCCAAACACGCACTGCCATTCAATGTCAAACAATGAAAATCAGAGAGGAAGTGAAACAGTTCACTGACCCAAAACAACCCTTGCATCATCATGCATGTGACAGGATGTGTATATAAAACTTGGAAATAAAAAATCTATTTTGAGTGAGAGACAGGTATTCAGGTGGCTCCTATTTCGTTTCTAAATCAGGAATATGACTCCTCTCTGAATAAATAATGCAATCTATGTGTGTATGTGTGCTGCTGCTAAAAATGATTAGGATGACACCTGTGGCCCTGTTGCAGTGGAGACGTGAGGATGCCATCCGCACACACACACACACACACACACACACACACAATTCAGTTATAAAGTTTAAGCTTGAAGCCCTGGTCTTCTGCTTTCCATCAGCCCTGACATTTTGACAACATGTGGTTTGAGAACTGTTTATTTACTGGGTTCTGGGAGTGAATCTCAAGGTCTTAAAACGGGCTTTTGTTTCTAGCCTTGAGTTTTTACGCAGCGCATTGGGATTTGCCTTTGTAATTGTAAAGAATTGACCCTTCGCAAAGACCCGCCCTCTTTAGTTACTGTTGCTATGTCCGTCATGCCATGCGCTCTCGTGCCACACATCATGTTCTCACACAGTGAAAAATACATTGCGGAGCAAAGAGGACACTGACAACACATCGACAGACAAGACAGAGCAGGTTACTTTTGATATGAAACAGTTTCATATTTAAAATATTGTAATTTTTTAAAAACGTTTTGCTGGAATCCACTGCCGCTTCAATAAATATATTTTGAGCGATTTATCACAAAATTATCTTTCTAAATATTGAATTATTTAGAATGACTTACTTCAACTTATGTTAAAGCCTTTAATTTCCTTTTCATTTTCAAACACTAGAATATTGTCTGTATCTCTGACTGAGAGAAAAGTGCAACTTATCAGTATGTTTTGGTAAAGTTTCCTGTTCAGTGCAGAGTTCAGATCAACTTCAGCCTTGAAGAAACTGTGAATCATGTGTATCTATGTATGTGCGCTAAGTGTTCTGTACAGGTCTGTTATGGGCACTGGTGGACCGTTGTCATCTGGACTGGAGACCTGAAGGCGCCTAGGCCTGACCTAGAGGGAGATTCTGTGCCTAACTTCAGGGTCTGATCGTCAGCATCATAATGGATAAAATATGCTTCTGACTATCTGTCCATGTGTGGAAAATTACCAGTTTTGTCTAGTGTTCTTAACCAATCAGTATCTTAGTAATGACATTGTCATTAGTTAGTGGACTCTGTTAGAGTATAATTGTTCTGGAAATGTGAATGTACGGAAAGAGAGGGAGAGAGAGAGAGCGGCCTATGAACTCCTTGTGAGACTTGAAGCTGTTTCTGCTGATGAAACTGCAAACTATTCTTTATTAAAATTTTCTTCAATTTATTTTTTTAAATTCTGACTCCGGGTCTTCATTTATCACATCTGGTCTTTTGGGTCTTTAACTGTAAAATCCCCTACAGTTTGAACAATAAATACCATATAGTGGCTCTTCAATGTGTCGTGACAGATCGCTGTAACTCCTTCAATCGGCTCGTGAACCGATCATCTCTTCATACTAGTTCATTTATAGCATCAAATAAACATGAATGAACGTCAGAAAGAAAGTTGTTTCAACCGCGGAAAGATGTGAATACACACAATTTTTCAAGTTCAAGTTCACCAACGTTAATCTACTAACTCCCCTGAATGCTCTGTCGGATAAAATGGCGGATTCGGGGGGATTATTGGTTAGATCCCCTGTCAATCAAACTGCCAGCGAAGGGTCAATTTATATGAAATTGCACTGTTTACATTAACAGTTAATATTTTCTCGACTGCTTTTAGTTTATTCTCATTTAAATGCAAAAAAATATTTATATATTACAAGATAGATAGATAGATGGATGGATGGATGGATGGATGGATGGATGGATAGATGGATGGATGTAGAAAAATAGAAAAGAATAAATGGAAGACCATCTTCTTCCAAACATCAGGAGGACATTTATTTACATGGAAGTAATAATCACACATACACAAACAAAGTCTCAAAAATAGGCTTAATTTTTTATTATGCAAAATAGATTTTTTTTTAATAATAATAATAATAATAATAATAATAATAAAAAAAGTATATATATATGTATATATGATGGATGTTTTCATGAAATGAGATTAATGCCAGATGCTTGCCCCAAGATTCCTGTTCTCAGCCTTTACAGCAGATTTCATATACCAAATCACATCTTTATTCCCTTTGAAATAGAAATGAGAAGACAAAGAATGGCAGATCCATAAACAAAAAGATCAATATCACTTGCATCTACCACAAACAGCGCCCTACAAACATTGACGCTTATTTATACCCTGCTGGAAAGAGATTGAAAACTTAAACTGCATGTTTCCCCCTATCCTGATCAAAAACGGTTAGGGTTTCCAGAAAAAGCACAGCGATACTGAGCAGTCCTCTCTGAAGGTTAACAAATCAGCAGGACCTCTTTAATGCCTCCCAATAACAGTTTTCTCCTCCATCTCACTTGCTCTTTTAGTCACATGATGTTCAGGTGAGGTCTGATATGAACTGTTCGTAGGGGTTGTTGGTGAAATAATCACTGTGTCATCTAGGGAGCCAAGCTAATGGAAGCAGAGAAAAAACAGCAAGGTGCCATAAAACACTCCTATAAAAACAAATAAAAACAAAGGAAAAAAAATTTAAAGCAAATAAATAAATAAATTTTAAAAAATAAAAATGCTGCACAACAAAGCAAAAGCAAAACTAAATTCAAAACAAAAGTAAAGCAAAAGAAAACAAAAATGAAGCAAAGCAACGAACAGAGCAAAAGCAAAACATGATACAAAAGCAAAGCAAAAAAACAACTTAAAGAAAAGAAAACAAAAACAGGGAGAACAAATAGGAAGTCTTATATAAAGGGATCCTTTTATGCCCTTTTACAAAGTCTCGATTTTGTTATTGTTATTAATTTTGTAATAGGTTTTCATGCTTGATTGTTCAAAAAATGCATTATTTTTCATATATTTTACATTATTGCAGCACCTCTCTTCCTAGTCTGGCTCAAACGCTCCATTGAGTTCCTATTTCAATTAAGCTCCTCCTTCCAAAATACGAAATGTGCTCTGATTGGTTAGCTGGCGCGGTGTGTTGTGGTTGGCAAATCTCTTAGAGTGTGTTGGAAATGTCACACCCCTTTCCATAACCATGAGTTTCATCTGCTGAAGTGTAAATATTAATGATAGCGTAAATTTTTCAATATAAAATCAAGACCGACTCAGGCTTTGAGAATGTTTACACACATGAGGATCGTGCAGAACCTCTTGGATTTTACAGGATGTTTCCAGAGTGGTAAGTTCCTAAGGATCGATGAACAGTCTTACTAAAGTGTGAGCCCTGTAGCTAAACACTACATCAACACTACAATGTTAGCTAGCAGGCTTACGGAGCCAAACAGCTTTACCCTTTGTTTACATCGTAGCAACAACATAAAAAATTTAATTGGAACTGTTATTAGAAAACATAACAACAACTAATAAAACATACTTGCAGGTTGTTATCCATAAACAACTGATTGTCCCGATAAAGTGGGAACTACTCTGTATTTCAGGAGAAGCTTTTGTGCGTAGCGGCATTGTGCTCGTCTTCTGGAAGCTGTCTTCCGTAAAATGTGCAGCACACAGATAAACGCTGTGATTATAATGTTAAGGAACAGTATTAAAAATATATTTTTCTAAGTTTGTCCACCTTAGGAAGGCCAAACAAAAGGATTTTGGAACTGGAATGGAAAACACAGCATCTCTTTGACATGGCAACAACAACATGGTACTAAAGCAGCTCAACTAGGCCTCACTCATTTTTTCTTTTCTTTTTTTTTTTTTGTGTATTCTGTGGGTGAAAATCATTCAAATACATGGCATTTTGACTTCACAAGAACCAGAAGAAGTGCGTCGAGGTGTTTTCTGTTAAAGAGAATATCTCCTTTTGGAGTGGACTTTGAGCTTTGTAACCTTGCGTATCTTTTTTATGCTCAAACAGCAACATCAAAAAAGTGAAAAAGCAGAATAGGACCGCTTTAAAATATTGATTGCAATTTTCATCACTTTTATTTCATTAAACTTGGGCTGGGAGAGATATGACACCACATCTCCATCTGATCTACATTCTGGCTCCTGGCTACACTTTTATTAGATCACAGACTACTGTATTATTATTGAAAATAATGGTGCTAAGACAATTTATGTTCCTCATCTGGTCAACTATTGTACGTAGGTTTCTGATGCCTGTTCATTTAAAAAAAATATATTTTTAGCATTCCGGCAGAACTAATTTGGAACTAGTTCATTATTAGTCATCATCCTAATTGTACCCTTTGAAAAGTGAAAATATAAAACAGAGGGACAGGAAGTAGAAAGTGAAATACTTCTAGTGCAGTGAAACGTTTGCTCCCTAAAAAGTCCCACAATACACCTTGAAAACCAGGAAGCATCGATTTTCCCTCATAAGATTTTCCCTTATAACAGAAGTTCTGAAGTTAAAAATACAAACCGTTATTTATTATATTTCAGCATAAACATATAATGCTAGACAGATAGTGAACATAATCTAGCTAACATTTATCATTTATTTACATTGAAATGTTGCATGTATATGTAACAAGCAAATTATTCATCATACTATACTTTAAATAACATTAAAGGGGTCATGGCATGAGAAATTTTATTTTTCCTTGGACTTTTGGCAAATACGAGGTGTTTGTATCATTATATCCTGCAAGTTCCATAACTTAAAACATCTTCGTCATCAATAAAACAGTATTTATATAATCAAGCTGTAAACAGTTTGTTTGGAACAGAGGTGGCATGTGACGTCACAGGGGCACAATCATTTGCATATGACTGCCTCTGAAGCAAGACAACGCCTACTTTTACATCATCACAACGCTGTCCCCGCCCACTGGTGTTCAGTCGAAGAGCAGCGAGTGGATCTAAACTAGGCCTTGTTATTTACGATAAGATTGTAATAGCATTGATAAAAATTGCGATGAAATGCAGACGTTGTGCTGTTGCTGGCAGTGGAAAAACATCATCTTTGCATAAGCTGCCAAAGGATCCCGATGTTTATTTTTAA
The DNA here is from genome assembly GCA_038088235.1 of Zacco platypus. NCBI lineage: Eukaryota > Metazoa > Chordata > Actinopteri > Cypriniformes > Xenocyprididae > Zacco > Zacco platypus. The sequence goes on along the minus strand of CM076075.1, from coordinate 19,945,224 downwards.
CGAATGTCCAACTCACGTCAGTTCTGACTTGCATGTTTGTACAGTACACCAGTAATACAGTAATACAATACTGGCTTTGCCCAAAAAATTTTGCTCAAAGATCAAGTATTATCTGTTCTGGAATCAGGACGGACCCCGCAAATTGTAAGTAATGTATTTCATTTTTAAACCAGTAAGAACAGTTAAATTCATAATGAATAATCCTGGTATTTTTACTTCAAAGAACGCTCTCTTAATGGCTGAAGCTGTCAATCACACAGCGCGAGTTTATCTGGACACTTGCCAAAACTCCTGTTATAGTGATGATCCTACACTACATAATGAATCTCTTACTGTATTTAAATCGTGTTTGTATTGTTAGTTAGGGTGAAAGAATTTCATGAGAGTGCAGAAACTGCATCACAATGAGATCACTGCATTCACGCGATCACCAGACTATCATCTGCTCAGTGTTAATCACTGCAACCTTCCATGTGATAGGAATAGACTTACATTCAATAATCAACATTTTTCACGATTCGTTAATCTCGTCAGCTGTAATAGTAAAAATGAAGTAAAAAGTATTCGAAAGGATTCCACATGTGATACTTATTTCGATGGCAAAGATCTCAGCCAATCACAGAAGAAGTCTCACAGCAGACACGCCCCTTCAAACAGAGCGTTCAAATCAGAGGGCTAAAATCAGGGTAGAAAATAGCCATTTTTTTCTAAATGATGTCAATTATTTGATGTAAAAATCAAATTAACACTATGAGTGCACCTCAGGAACCATTATAAAATAATAAAAAAAAAAATCCATTTCATGACCCCTTTAAAAAATGATGTCAGAAAGATATCATTTCTGCTGTTGTTCAAATACCAGTAGTGATGTTGTACAAACAGAAATAGAGTCACCAGTGTCCCAGTGTGTAGTGAGCCAGGGTCCTTACCGAATTCGTGTAGACGATATACTGATAAACTGAGTGAGACATGCCACATCCTTCTTCGTCCTTCTCTTCTTCCTCATCTGGTGCCGCTGTGTGCACTCCGAGACCCCCTATAGGTGACACGAACGTCTGCGGGTGCGTCCGTGAGCGCCCTGCCGGTGTCGAGCTGCCTGTGTTTCTGCCTGCAGCTCAGATACAGACCCCCCACCAGTATCATAAAGCTCACCACTCCCACAGTCCCCCCACTGCGCCCCACAGGGAGGAACGCTGGGACTGTGTGTCACACATGACTGCTGGCTGGTTCCTCCACACTCTCTAACAGGCCTCTATTGCTCTTTTGCCTCCGCACGAAACCTATTTTCCCTCGCAGCTCTTTTCAGCTATTCTGGAGGCGTGAAATCAGTTATTCATTTAATTTAAATCAATATGCTTCATTTCTTTTTAATGCATTCAGAGGAGTGTGTTATCCTTTCTTCTATTTAGCGTAATGAATTAGAACACAGTGCCTTTGCTCTGCATTTTGTCTATTTATTTTTTTCTTTTCAATTATTACATTTACTGTTTGAAAGAAATTCACATCAGAGAAACACAAAGGTCTTCGAGGTAACCAGGAGATCAATTTTATGATGACTTGGATGAGAAGCGGTAGCTAAAAAATGTTGATTATTACGGATAATTGGTCTAATTTACCACATAATTGGCCCATTAGAAACAACCTCCAATGAAAGACAGGAAAGCACTCTCCCCTTCAAGGTGCAATGAATGCGAACAGACAATAAATCACTGGTCCACTGAATAAAAATTTACAATATCAGAGCAACACTTGGAAAGTTTGATCATTCTAGTAGCTCAAACAGTAGAGCATGGTACTAGCAACGCCAAGGTCATGGGTTTGATTTCCAGGGAGTACATGAATTGATAAAATGTATACCTTGAATATAATGCAAGTCTTTGGATAAAACGGTCTGCCAAATGCATAAATGTAAATGTATCGCAACACCAAAAATGGAAAGGTCTTCCCAAACAAACACTGGGGAATATTTTCAGAATTCAACATTCAAAATAGTCTCAGTCCAACACTGGACACTTTTTCCAAATTCAAATCTGGAAAAGTACAACAATTCAACTTTCAACAATTCAAAATGATCTCATAACCTCCCCAAATTGGATTTGTTCTCCCAATCCAATGCTAGAAAAGAGCTGGTCAGTTATAATGTCAATCTGCTAGTTCGCCAGAGGTTCCCTTGGGAATTTCTTACGAGTTTGTAGAAAAACATTTTTCATTTTATTCAAGTTTTCCATGAATGACTAAATTGATGTCTATGCTAAATATTGTTCTCTTTTATTCTACATTTTGTTTTCAATTTGTTCGACAATATAGACTAAATTACAGTCAAACCTTAAAGTTGAAATAAAAAGGAAGTAGCACAATATCTTTTCCTCAGTATTATGACAAATCTGTGCGAAATGGATGATCAAAAAGGAAAAAAAAAATCGTTGTTGATTGGATGGAGGCAGATCTGAGAATACTGCCATTTCACTGGAAAATTGAGTTTTTCATGACTAAAATGAAATGCAATTCAAACAAATTTGTTTAACTTTTTGTTTTTAAATAATATAATTTTCTTTTCAGTATGAATCACATTACATAATATACCATATTCAGTATGAATTACATGACATAATATACTGTAATTTTGATCATACACTACACGAGGTACTAGAAACATCAAATGTCATCAATGAATTGCATTGCATTTTAATCATAGTTCCTTAAATTCAAATTCAGCCTTAGTGCCTTTGCACTGATAATGCATGGAAGGTGTGCCAGTGTGCGTGGCTGTTCTTCTCCATCAGAGCTCAGCCACTGGCGCTTGGCTTCAATCTGCCATCCTGGGCCTAAGAGCACCAGTTCAAGTTGAGATTACTCTACGCTCTGGGCACACGCTGCCCAATTATAACAGAGATTACTGAGAGCCCAGCTCATGAGACTCCAGCCTCCTCTGAGGGTAGACCTTACCACAATGAGAAACCTGAGCTTTGTCTGCCTGCCGAGAAAGAGGCAATTACAAGAATACTTACAGAGACTCCATCCTAATGAGGACGCCGTATCAAGGTCCACAGTGGAAAGTGCACAGTTACAGCTGCATTACTGCTGAATCAGAACTTCTAAGGTTGAGGAGCAGTCTTGCTGCATGGTGACTTCAAAGTCGGCTCTTTTACTTGTACTCGTGTTTGTGTGTGTGTGTGTGTGAAAGAGAGAGAGAGAGAGAGAGAGAGAGAGAGAGAGAGAGAGAGAGAGAGAGAGAGAGAGAGAGAGAGAGTAGAGTGGACAGAGTGAGACAAGAACTTATTTTGTACAATAATTCAAATCCCAGTGCAGGGACTTGATGGGGAAAACAAATGCTCTTTTTATTGTAAAACAAAAATGCTTTCTTTTCTTATTCTAGAGAAGAGCTATAAAGCTGAGTAGTTCACAACAAAACAATAAACAATGACAGCATTTGTTCTGATTTTCTTTGGGGAAATAAATGGAGTGTTTTGTTTATGCTTTGTAATTTCAGACAAACAAATTTAGACCAAGAAATCAGAGCCCATGTGTGTTGAATGGCTTGGAGACCCAAACAAACTAGTAAAGAGTAAAGAAAAGAAATGTTACCAATGGTGCCTGCTTATACAAGCAATATTGGACCACTTTATGCTCTATCCATAATCACAATGTGAACATGGAGAATTTTGTGTGATGATGGTAATATGTTTAATATAATCATGTAGCTGAGTCATGATTGATTGTTCAGATTGAAACAGGAATATTTTAAGTAACTGATTGGTGCTTAAGCTAAACAGTGCCCAAAACAAACACTTAAACATTCAGGAGTGAGTAAAAATCAGTGCATGACATTGACCCTACCACAAACTTAATGAAAGAATATCAACTCTGTCTTTTTTCCTCTCAAATCTGAGTTTGTTGTGAAAGTGAACACCCTATGACTTAGATTCTTTCAACCTTGTAATTGGTTGATGCTGAATAATTAGCAGTTCTAATTAATTATCAACAGTAGAGTGAGGAGATATTCCATTGAGACGTCAAGGTCACCACCGCTGTTTCTCTCCATCCAGGAATGGAGCCCAAGTTGCTTGCATTAGAAAGTCCTTAATCAATTGATCCAATCTCAGGGTGCAGCTGTGTTCATTTACTTCACCACTGTAGGACGTCCTGCACAGCAGATTGTTTCGGGCTTTGTTGTCTTGTATATTTGGCAGACTTTTCAGGATAGGAAATGGACTAAAAATGAACTACACCTTACAGCCAGATTCTGGAAGATTCAAACAGTGGTACAAAAGGATGTGGTGCTGGTCCTTCAAGAGTCACTCTCAATCTGTCTGTCTATAAAGCATATAAAAACAGAGTCTTCATGTATTTTATAACACTTCAGCTTATTAAGTGGGGGTCATTTTTTTTTAGGATTCTTTACTTAACCTACGTCTCTGAGATCCTGACAGCTTGCACTTCCAGACACTCCAGGTAGGTTGCCGTTTTGGAAAATAGTGGCGCTGGAGACTGAAGGGTTCCTGATGGTTTCACAGTTAATTCTTCACCATAATTCTTAATTCTTTTGCAGTTAACATTTGTCTTTTTCTCCACCTGTTTTTGAACCTGCTGACCCAATGAGCGTTTTACTGTCCATCAGTCATGCCTTAACTTTGCCATTTCTATTATTGCATTGGTATTGCAACCGTCTTATGAGCATTTAATAATTTTTGACTTTTCAATCTGAGTTAAATCTCTTTCGTTTTTTGCTCATTTTACCTGTAAAAGAAAACCTGCCTAATAATTATGCACACCTGAATACAAGGTGTTTTTCCATTCCTAGCCTTCATGAACAATGACATATCACTTATAAATGATTAAATTCAAAATTATTAGTAGTTATTCAAATTGATGTGGTTTGGAATTTTTTTAATGTTCTTGGAAAAAAATATTATCAGAAAATCAAATATATATTTTATATATATATATGGTTGCACTTTATTTTGCAGTATGTGCACTTACATGTACTTACAGTGTACTTACATAAGAATACTACTATAAAATTAGTATTATTCTGGTAACACTTTACAATAAGGTTCGTTAGTTAACATTAGTTAACTACATTAGTTAACATGAACTAATAATGAACTGCACTTATACAGCATTTATTAATCTTTGTTAATGTTAATTTCAACATTTACTAATACATTATTATTATAAAATCTTGTTAACATTAGTTAATGCGTTGTGAACTAATATGAACAAACAATGAACAACTGTATTTTCCTTATCTAACGTTAACGAAGATTAGTAAATACAGTAACAAATGTACTGCTCATGGTTAGTTCATGTTAGTTAATGCATTAACTAATGTTTAAATAATGAACCTTATTGTAAAGTGTGACCATTATTATTATTGTTATATATCCCTCCATAATGAAATAACATTCTAATTGTCATTCCAATTCAACATCCTGTGAGATTTGATTGAAATCCTCAAATATTCTTTTACCCGGACTGAGAGGTCACTTAAAACCAGCTAACTCATCGATTATCATTCCAAGTTGGTTAATTTATGAAAGTGATGATAATCTGAGTCAGTAAGTTATTTACTTTGCATTTAATCTATTTCCACATTTATCTAGTTTGACACATTTATGTACTGGTTATAAACACTGACAAAGTCATCAGCCAATAATAGTGCTAACGCCTCTGCATCTACATATCGCTGAGGCCAAAAACAGTAGCCAACATATATGGTAACACTTATACTATGAAACAACAAAACAAAACTTTTTCACAGTTACTCGTCCTGCTAGACGACAGTTTACATTGGCACATCTAAGGGTGATCAACAACACTATGCCAACATGGAGGGTGAGGGGGTGCAAGGTGTTAAACACTGAGAGAAAACACTGCATCACACACTTCACACAATATGAGACTTTTCAACCCACTTTAGCACTAAACAATTCGAATCCTCTTTAAAACAACGTTAGGGGCTATGTGTCTGTAGCTGAATTGTGTTCAGCTATGCATGGCTGTGCCATCCGTGTGTTTGTTCAGACCTGTTGGGTACCTGTTCCATTTATAGCAGCTGATCTGGTCAGCGACGACAGAGCCATCTGGCACTGAAAAGCCTTTAGCCATTTTGCTGTCCAACAGCTTTGATCTGTTTGTTCCATGCAAACAATTTCTTTGAAAAAAAAACATGTAAAAAGTTGACATCTAAGAATACTAATATGCTATTCCGAACATACTGGCCAATTGTCTAAACTCTCACTCATTCTCTAGCTCTCTCTCTCTCTCTCTCTCTCTCTCTGCATCTCCCCTCCCTGTGCTCATTCCGTTCACCTCTCTGTTGTCTTCCCGCCATTTTTCTTACTCTCCCTACAGAGCTTGTGTATCTTGTATCTTGCTCTGTATATTAAGGAGATGACCTCTCTTATTGAATCTACTTTCGTGTTAGCCCTTAACAAGCCCTTTCACAGCGCGATGCCATCCGAGTCGCTCGCCTTCTGGGCTGAGTGTGCACTTACACGTGTGTGTCCTTCATTTACATTACTTGTGTTGCTTTTCCTCCACACTGAGGCCAGTGACACATTCATGACTGCAGTTATCTCCATCTGAGCACACTGAGGTGTCACTGTATTGCATTCATAATAATCGGCTGTGTTATTTTTCCTGTTTGGAAAAATAATGCAGCCGGATGTTTTTTAATAGGTCATACGCCAAGATGTCTTTTGACAGTCTGCTTTCAAGGTTATCTCTAACTTGTGCCCAAAGGGAGTTTAGGCTTGTCAGAATAACTGCAGGCTTTCTCCTACATTGCTTGGCCTGTGGCATGTGCTTGACACTATGAAAGCAAACCCTGACAGTATCACTACAAAAGGTCTATGCACATAAAATTAAGCTGACAGGAAGCTGACTAGCAGGAGGTTGGATATTTCCTTGTTAAAAGGTAACTGAGGCCTTGCACTTTCTTTGTTTCCATAAACACGAACAGCCTCCATATTTAAAGGAACACTGTAAATTATTTCTGTTGTTTCACAGTAATATACAGTGTTCTCAACAGTTCCCTAATGTAGAATCTGAGTATAGTATGTTACTGTACATTTTGTCTTTTGCAACATTATTACTGTATTCGTAAGAGTTTCAAACTGTGTAAGCTGTGTACAGTATGTTACTGTAGATTTTTAATGCATTCTGGGAAAACATTAGCTTGTAAATCCAAATACAGTACTAAACGACCACGAAAAACAACCACATGCAATGGCGCTGTGACAGACTCATGAAGATTAAAGCCCACTATGGTAGGTTAACTTTTCATTTACTCACTTTATATGATTTATTCTGATGTTATTTTCAAGATAGAAAGCTACATTTTAGTTAATACATTTCCGTAAAATCTGAGCAAGCGTTCATTATCTGGCCTTTCCTCCTACAGCGTCATGAAGATAAGTCATAGGAGTAGGCTTCGTTAAATTGGTATACTTTAAAACACATGTTTGTTTTATACAAATGTTATTTGCAATGTATAAATACGTTTGAGTTAATAAATATCTGTAAGAACACTGGAGCGGGAGCTCATTTCCAATTTAAGTCGCGCTAACTAGCATTTTCCTCCTGTGGCGCCGCTGGCAGACCGGCCGAACCATCTTGAGACAGGCGGGAAGAGTCGTCGCAATAAAGACGACCCTCTTCTTTACAGTATGTGGTTTTAAACGTTTTAAGATTATATATATTCACTGGTTATTGTTGTATGCTACTAATTAAGTACTTTAACTCTTCGAACTTTTATTTCTAACAGTTATTTTCCTCTGGCACAATGTGTTACTGCATTTTGTTTATTTATGAAATATGGTTAATATGCTGGTAAATTTGTATACTCTATTGAAGTTCAGCTATAAAATGTAAAAAAATAAATAAACCCGAATTAAGCTGTGGATGTGAAGCAATAACCTGTTATTGAATATATAACAGTGAATTTAATAATAATCATTATAATAATAAACATTTTACAGTGGATAGTTGACCCACAAATGAGAATCCTGTCATCGTTTACTCAGTCTAATGTTGTTCCAAACCTGCATGGATGTGTGATGAACGTAACATTTTATTCAAATAATAAATAAATAAATAAATAAATAAATAGATATTTAAAAATATTATAATTATAATATAAAAATTGCGGAAGCTTGTTTCCACCACAGGAGAAAAACAAAACAAAACAAAAAGGTAATTATGACTTTTTTCTCCACAATTGCAAGTTTATGTCATGGAATATGACTTTTTTTTTTTTCCCTGAGAATTGTGATATATAACTTGCAATTGTGAGAAAAAAAAAATCAGAATTGCGAGTTTATATCACAGAAATCTGACTTTTTATCTGAGAATTGTGATATTTAAACTTGGAATTGCAAGAAGAATTGCGAGACATAAAGTCTAAATTGTGAGCTGACTTTTCCTGTTAGTTTATATATAACAATTATGCAAAATTTTGCAATTGGGTCAATGATATGAGATGCATATTTTTGTGTCCAAGTGCATTATTTCCTTTTAAAATGATAAATTCATGACATATATCACTTTATGCTATAGAACCTATTTTGTTTGAATTCATTTTTAGTATATTTAAATAATACATATTATTTATGTTTATCTTAAACTCCCAAAATGTCAGGTGGTGCAACTGTGTGAACAAATTAACAGACTAAGAAAACTATTTAAAATGGTGTCTTAATAATAAAAAAATCTATATATATATATATATATTTAGATTTTTTTATTATTAAGACACCATTTTAAATAGTTTTCTTAGTATATATATATATATATATATATATATATATATATATATATATATATATATATATATATTTATATTTATATTTTATTATATATATATATATATATATATATAAAATAATATATATATATATAATATATATATATAATAAACTATAAACAATACTATGGCATAAAATTAGCTTTGAAACTTTTCATATAAACACATTTTAAAATTATCAGTAGTTTTAAAGCTGTTGAGATAATTGAAAAACTTTTGTCCAGCAATTTGTATATTCTCAAATGTCAGGGTGACACAACTGCAAACAATTCAATATTATGAATTGACAGTAATAACAGTAAACATGATAATAACATGTTAATGATACTTGTGGCACCGTTAAAAGATTTGTAGATCTCTCAAATACTGGTAAAACTGCTGAATTTAAGTAAGAGTAGGCTGGTACACCTTCCATGTCAGGTGGTATTGACATAAAAAACAGTCAAAAAAAAAAAAGTAAACACTTTGAAATGTTATTTAACAACTGAATTTTGTATAAACACATTGTACATTGTTCACTCAAAAATATGCATTACATTAGTTTTGAAAATCTTTTTTAAAAACACCTTTATTTCTCAATGACTCAACTGCAAATTTATATCTATTATAAGTCTGAGAAAAAAAAAAGTCATAATTGCGTGACGTGAACTCACAACTGCGAGAGAAAAAGTCAGAATTACAAGAGAAAAGGTCTCATTTACCTTTTTTATATTATTGTTTTGTGGTGGAAACAAGGTTCCATAAAAAAATAGTGCATGAGTTGTAAAACTACTTGACATTTTAAGGTGCATTTTTGGAGCTCAAAAATATAGAAGAAAAAGTAATACCATTTTGGAACAAACTGAGGAGGAGTAAACAATGACAGTGATTTCATTTTCGGGTGAAATATCCCTTTAAGGTCACCATGCAACATCTTGAGGAAAAGCAGTTGTATTAAAATGCTGATAGATTAGTACAACATGCTCAGTGTGACATTTGAACGAAAGGACACAGTTCTATGGATTAGTGCAATTGCAACATTAGTCCATGCAGTCCATTATGTGGGATTTATGTTAAGACAAACTCAAACATATGCTAATTCTGTGGTTGCTTGGTCTTGCTGAGAATCTATCACTGCTGTTTTGCTGCCGTGTCCATTTACAAGATCATTAATAAGCATTCAGAAGTATCTTGTAAATTATGACTGTGCAAACCCCATTTCCCTACACAGCAGAACCGAGGCATCATGGTTCATTCTGGTCCAAAGAAAGTAATGTTGCAAATGATAGCCTGGTATGTAGTGCAGACACGTTAAACAACATGTCATCATTTTTTTTTTTTTTACAGTTTGGAAGTTTGGAATACTGATTTACTGCTCATGAAATATATTTCTTCTTATTATCAATATTGAAAACTTAGTATTTACACAATGATACAATACCACTCAAAAGTTTGGGGTAAGAAAGATAAAAAAAAACCTTAATTATTCCAAAATGTCGAATTGTTTACAATATAAAAAAAGTATAAAAATATAAATGAAAAGGTGGTGCCGTATAGATAAATATAAGCCCATGTGAGCTGGTCTGCTATAGTGACTTCATGTGAAAGTCATGGAAATATAGATTCGATTCTATACTCTGTTTGGTGCTTCAAGGTCAAGGGTATGAACACAGGTGGCCATTTTCAGTATGCTTTGAGAATGTCCATGACCATGACAGGACAGACTGTGTTCAACAATCTAATTAGTATTTTACCCGTCTATGGTCCCGTCTCATATTAAATGCAAAGCAGTGATTAATAGCAGAGCAAAACCGTGAGGACACCTCTAGCTTCGAGCGGAATATGAATTACAGACCTCTCCGTTTTAATTCGGTTTTCCTGTTATCTTGCTCAAAAGAATTTCAAACAAATTATTTTCAAAAATGCTGTCAACTTAAAACAAATGTCCCTGCAGTAGCAGGAAACGTTTTGTTAGCGTGTTGTGTGGCAGAGAAAAATTGAACAGTTTGTTGCATAATTATATTTAGAACAATGTTGTGGGGAACATTTTTTTTTTTCATCTTGAATAAATCCCAGGAGTTCCTTGTGCATTTTTGAAGGATTTTTCGAGGTACTGAACTGCTTGCTTTGTGGATTTGTGGACAGGCTTTAAGTTCTTTGAAGACTTCAGAACTGAATAATGCAGGTCTCCAGGAGTGCGGTGGATATGCACAGGGTTTCTCGTCGCCTGCATGTGATGTTACAGAAACACTAAACCACAGATAGACTCATCAAAGAATGGCTGCCTGCAGTTTCAACTACATGGCGAGCAACTGGACCTCAAGATTAATATTATTTGACACAATATTTGCAACTCGAAGGGGATTAAACATGAATTTCCACAGTCTCTAGTCTGGAGTTGTTTCATCTCACACATATGAAATTCTGCACACATACAGAGAAACAGGCACAAAACACAACGGCTTTGTTCTTAAACCTAGTGAGCTGCTTACGCATGCAGCGTTTTAAGGCATCACAGGCTCGTCTCTCCACATGAAGGTAGGCAACTTAATTATGCGGCATCCTGAGACACCTTGTTTTGGCCAAATTCTAAGGCAGACACACAAGTAGAAGGCAATTTTTATAATGCACTGTCACAAGCGAGTGGGGAAAAAAAATCTAAGATGGCAGATGAAGAAAGAGAAATGTTGATTGTGTGTTGAAGTATACTCATAATTGTGTGTTTGAAAACTTGATAAAAATAAACCATACAAATAAATTAATTAAAGATTAAAAACAGACTTTTAGTATTTGTGTGTGTGTGCCATATTTATCACATCTTCCCTCTTGCATTCCAAATCAGTCACATACGAGGTTTCGTAACTGTTAACATGTTGCCATAGAAGGCAGCTGATTATATATAGGCAGTAGGCAGCGATGCAACTTGTTTTGAAAAAGCTTAAATTATGTACTTCAGAGGTATCTGCAAAAATGTACAAATATGCCCAAAAGGGTCAAAACCTTATATCACACTATGAGACATTTAGGAATAGTTCACCCAAAAATAAAAATTTTGTCTATACAATTTTGATAATAGCCCTAATCAATTTCCACTATTAAGAACCCATTAGGCAATTTATTTCCACTTTCGAATATTTTCTTCATTTGAACTTTCTTCATTTTCTTCATCCACAACTTTCAAAGTTTTTCATCAGTCCATGAATAGCTTCATATTATGTAACACCTGAAACTAATATTATACAAAAGATCCTGCCTCAATTCTGATTGAATGAGCCACACTCAAATGATACGCATACCTGTGGTGTTAGCTTCAAGAATACTGTTTTTTCACTTGAGTTTAAATCTTGCCAGGGCAAAACTGCATTGTTGAGAGTAGGGGTGGCACTATATACTAGTATTGAGGATAATTGTGTCATTCAAAACATGAAATATCGATATTGTTTTAATTAAGGGTGTGACAATATTTACGATAACCGTAAAATGAATAGTAACATGATAATATGATCCAGCGGCAGTAACTGGTTGACATCCCAAAGTACATAGGTGGCAGTATTGCAATTTAACACTGCCATATCATTAAGCAGAAGATGCAGCATGCAGCTACTGCCGTGCAAAATCCTGTTGTCTGAAAAAAAAATAAATAAATTCTACACACACTCCAAAGAAGTAAACTCGCCAGTGTGGGAGTTTTTTTGGATTTAGAGAAAACGGCAGGATGATCAACAGTGAGCGCAAAAGGGGGCAAAACCACTAACTTGTTCATCCACCTCCGTGTAGCATCATCCTGCGGATTTCGCCACTATACAGAGAGTTAGGGTGCGTTCACACTTGTCATGTTTGGTTCGATTAAAACGAACCCTGGTGCGATTGCTCAGTTAGTGCGGTTCGTTTGAACATATGTGAACGCTGCCATCCGAACTCTGGTGCGCACCAAACAAGCGGACCAAGACCGCTAAAAAGATGGATCTTAGTCCGCTTCCAAATGAACTCTGGTGCGCTTCGATTGATATATGAACGCAACACGGACCAAAGACATGTAAACGAACCAAAAACAGGATGTGATGTCACAAGATGTGACGCTACAAGTCAGCTGATTTTATGACGCGGAAGGATCGGTGTATCCAAAATGAGTAGAGGGCAAATGTGGAGCAATGACTTTACCCAGTGTCTCATCAATATTTGGTCCGACGAGTGAGTTGCTGTTTTGAGTGCCATGAGTGCTGTTTTGAATGTTTTGAACATTTTATGAGCTCTTTGTGAGTTCTAAGCTGGTAAAAATAAATCATATGTACACGCATAAAATGATGGCGTTTAATCCAGCACACAGCATTGTTTTGAATGTTCGGTAAGCAAGCTCCGGCATGAAATATACGTCATAAAAGTTGACCAATCAGGTTGTGACTGTATCCCTATGCCTTTGGTTCGGTAACTTTAGGTTCGCTATTAAAAATGTCAGTGTGAACGCTAAGCGGACCAGGACTATATGTTTTGTTTTTGTCTTTTGGTCCTGACCAAACTAACCAAATGAACCGAACTACAAGTGTGAACGCACTACTAAGTTGAAATTATTTTGCTAGTCCTGAAATGGGAAATGTTACATTAACCTGTTAACTGCTGATGCCGTTCTGTGTTTTGTTATTTTATATCACTTGAGGCTTTTAGTCCAAAAGTGTCCTCATTCACATAAAAAACTTATGGATTATTGTGTTTACTTCAAATATCTTTAGAAAGTCATATTTTTGTTGTATTTTTTTTATCCAAAATAGGGCGATGTGAGCAATACGTAACGCTAAATTCTCACTTGTAATTTGTTTCATTCATTCTCAGCACCTGAAGGAGCCTTCACTCCAAAAGTCCACAAGTGTAACCCATAGAAATATTTAACTTTTGAGGTTCCAGGAAATCACTAATATGGACAAAGACATCCAGCGATCGCTTTAGCTGAATAAAATGCAGATAGAAATGTTCTGACTGATTAAATATGAAAAGAATTACCAAACCATTGTGACTGTATTTAGGTTATCCGTGTTCTTCAAGCCATCTTGGTTATTTTGGTAAGGATAATGTACATTTACATTGCAATGCTAATCGACATAGACCATATAGAATACTATAAAATAATATAATTTCTGCCTTATTTTGTGATGAGAAGCCACATCAGTTCACAGAAGAAAGTTATTTCAATCAAGTGATGCTATAACAGGATTTTGGAGTAAAATATGCTGTTATTCTCACAAATTGTATTTTGACACTGTACTAAACTAAAAACGGTTAGCAATGTAGTCTCCTCTAAAAAACTCTTAAAAAATGTTCCATACATTTCAGAATTTTATCATTGATAATTAATTCTCGATATGACAAGCTACCGAATGTTTTCTTTGAAATAAATGTACAATGTTTGAAGTCCAAAGGTTTCATGAACTATGTGTTTGAGTGTGTTGTCGTTTTAAAACGCATAACTCGAAAAAAAATGTTTAGAAATTTTGTTTTATTTTTAAATTTAAAATTTTTAGAAATGCTGCAACTCCGGCGTTTCAACTGTAAACGGACAAAAAAGGTGACTTTCCCATTTAAACTACATTTGTTTGTGTGTAAATCACAGTTTTATATTGTAAAATTTAAAGGTTGTTCTGTAAATATGTTTACATTTCGACTATTTTTACAGAACTATTCTGGCAACTACAGCTGCCAGTTTTTTTTTTTTTCTTCAGTAAAAATCACAGGATTTTTTTTTCTTTGCAGTGCAGGGTCAGTTCTCTGTCAGCTTTACAAAGTTTGGGAAAATTTCAACATTACTCAATGTCTTCTATCATTTTTAAATAAACAGTTGTACACAGCATTCATCTACAATACCACATTAATAACAATATAGCAAAATCTCTACTGGCCAGCATACTTTTATCGTGCACAGTGCAGAGGGTTAAATGTACTCATAAGCTGGTTTGGCCCACGCCCATGTTGACAGGATGAGTTACATCCTAAATAAAGAGTAACTCATGTATGCTTCCCTACAGTTCACTAGAGAGGAGACAGCGCAGGACGAAAAGCCATGAGACAGCATTTCTTTCAGTTAATATTGCTCCCTCCCTCTCTCTCTGCACTCCTCCGAGACTCCCAGAATCCTCTCTACCTATCCACTGCCTCAATATTTGCCCATTAAAAGGCAGAGCCTGAATTTCTGGTGAATAATTTAAGGCTGCTGCTCTCTGGTCGGAGCACAGAAGTCTGCTGATCAGAGAGTCTTAAAGGAGTTTTGACAGCAGCCGATGAGAGCGAAAGGACATTGGAGGGGAAAAAAGCCACCTTTTTAAATAAACTCTTTTAATAAGGGGGGATTCTGTCAGTGGACCACCCAGTCTGAGGAATATTCACTAAATCTGTCAAGGACACATCCGACTCAGGCTTTTTTAAGCTCAAGGGCAATACATTAGATATGACCATTCATGTACTGTATCTATGATTGCAGGTTGACATATTCATTATGGATGCTGTGTGAATGTCCATCATCACAGACAGGCATGACTGTGCACAACTATCTTTATATTTTACCTGTCTATGGTCTCATCCCACATATCATATCCAAGGCAATGATTAATAGCAGAGCAAAACTGTGAGGACACCTTTATATATATTTATGTGTCCAAATCACATTTAACTCAAAATAAATAGAAAAAAAATACATGTGCTTAATTAAAATTGTTTACAAATAAATGTTGTTCTAATGAACTTTCTATTCATCAAATAATCAAAAAAAAAAAAAAAAAATTAAGGTTTCTACAAAAATATGCACAACTGTTTAAATAATCAGAAATGCTTGAGCACTAAATCAGCATATTAGAATATTTTCTGAAGGATCATGTGACAACTGGAGTAATGATGTTGAAAATTCAGCTCTACGGTCACACGAATTTTAAAATGTAATAGTATTTTGCAAAATTATTTTTATGTATTTTTGATCATATAAATGCAGTCTTGCAGCATAAGGGACATTTCAAAAACATTACAAAAAAAAATGAAGACCCCAAATTTTGTAGTGAATATATATATATATCCTATAATGTTATGTATCTTTTTTGTACTACAGTAATAATAATAATCTACAAAAAATGATATTTAAATTGTAAGGTATTTATTAAGTGCTTCAAAAAAAAAAAATTAAAATAACCTCTCACCTAATGAGAATTACCACTGAGAATAATGTGAGTTAAAACTGCTTCACGGTAATGAGAATTTGGGGGGAGTTCTTAAAAAAATGTGCTTAACGGTCATGTCTCACTTCAAAAAAACTTAATGGTTCTAAAATAGGCTTCTTTCTCTTTGTACAAACTATAATTTCTTTCTTTTTTTTCTTTTTTTGCAAATTTGACTTGGACAGGATCTCATCAGTCTCACCCGTCTATCTTAGAACACAATCTGTCTAGAACACAATTACAGAGCAGAAAGTAATTTATGTTGGCATAGAAACACAGTCAGTTCAGGTTGCGTGCAATCACACACTCTTAAAATTCAGAAGGGCATTTTCTTATATATTTCCTCACTCACACACACTGGCAGATCCCTAATTGGTGGAGCAAGGTTTGGACTTGGGGCTCAGTGGCATACTAGCTGTGCCACTCATATTCCTACCTGCCTAATGAGTGTCTCTTGCTCTCCAAGAATAACCACTGCTGGGCTCTGCTCTCCATCTCGGGGGCGTGCTACTGTTTTCCTCATGAGCAGACTCGTAAACATAACGATTAAATGACCATGGTCACAATCACCATCTGGGCTGATTAACTAGAAATCTGGAGACCAGGGGAGTGTCTGTTCTGGTACGTGCTAGCGATATTAGCATGCACAAAGCTATCAAATAATCTGAGGGTTAATGCAACAGATGCATGAGCTAAATAGGAGGCAGACAGTGACTTATGACAGTCTTGCTACAGCAGGCACCGCATGTCTCTCAGCATATCAAAATATGAATAACAACAAAGCTGACTTTTTATAGTTAGTTATGGTCGCCCACTCATTCAGATCCAGAGAATGCATTAGTTATTCCCTGTAGCATTTTTAGAAGGAATGGAATTCTTCTGAACATACGAAACTCTTGTTTGTTGTTGGGGGAGATTGTGGCTTTGAACAGCTCTCTCTCTCTCTTACATGTGTGAGTCATCAGGGTTCGAGAGAAGATGATCCCCTGACACTGTCACACGGAGCCTTCTCTGTCTCAGATATTTATTTTGGTAAATGGAACAAGCACGGTCTCGGATAGTTACAGCATAATATCAAGTAGATTTTAAAGCTAAAAATAAAAATCAAGGGTGCCATGGATGTGTTTCATGTGTCGGTTTTTGAATTCAAAACATCAGCGTTCACATGCTGTTTCCCGAATAAACAAAAATGAATTATATATATATAAATATATATACCTGTATATATATATATACGTATGGGTGTTGGAGAGGTTGCGCATGATGAAGAAATAGCAATAAAACAGTTTTTAATTCAAACAGAACACTCAAGAGAAAACCTTTAAACATAAGTGATCCCAAAAAAAACCCAACATAATTATCATCAAGTTCCAGAAAAGTATTAATATATAGTTGTATAGTTAAAATAGTCAATGTGTCTACAGTGGTTCAACGTAGTGACAAACAAAATAATTACTTTATTCAACATATTCATCTCTCCCCTGTCATTCTCATACCCTGTTTACATTCAGTGCTTCCAGGTTCTACGTCAGAATGCCGGTTCAGTATTGGCCAAGCTGTTCAAGTGAGCACCACGACGCATGCGTGTGATGCTGATGCTGTAGCCGGCTGATACTGCTTGCATTTGGACGTAAATATGGAAGCACTGAACTGCTTTCATTGCGTCAAATGCGTATGAGTCTGGCAAGAAATTGTGGAATAAAGTAGTTATTTTTGTTTTGCTTTCGCGCACAAAAAGTATTCTTGTTGCTTCATTACATTAAGGTTGAATCACTATAATCACATTCACTATTTTAACAATGTCTTTAGTACCTTTCTGGACCTTGAATGACAATTACGTTGCTTTCTATTGGGGATTAAAATAACCTCTTGTATTTCATCAAAAATCTTAATTTGTGTTCCGAAGCTGAACAAAGGTCTTACAGGTTTGGAATGACATGAGGGTGAGTACATAATGACAGAAATTTCATTTTTGATGAGTGAACTTACCCTTTAACATCAACGCCTTGGTTTGTCCCGCCACCAACAGCTTCAGAGCCCCTGTCCCTCATCGTCAGTTGGACTTTTTTTAGCGGGGTGGGGACTATTTACTAATATATATATGTATGTATATATGTATATATATATTCCAATCATGACAACTCCTGCCAATACATACGCTGATACACTGCAGTGAGTATGACTTATATAGCATATATCAATAACCCATAGCAGATATATACAGGTGGAGCTGGGGAAGGTGGAGGGGTTTAGAGGAACTCTGAAGTGCATTGCAAACTGCTATAGTGAATGTGACCAGCCATTTAAAAGTGAGCAACAAGCTCATTGGCTACAGAAGTGACATGAACCAATGAGTTTGTGCCAAGTAGTTAATGCTGTAATTATCATCAACTTGATGAAGGACCCATCAGTCTGCACCATCTAGAGTTTCATGACTGAACTAATATATATATATATATATATATATATATATATATATATATATATATATATATATGTATATATATTAGTGTGTGTGTATACATATATTACATTTTTCCATTCACAATATGTTATGTCATTTTAATTGAAAGAAAACATGATACTACCCACTGTTTTGGCTCAGTGATGCTGCCTGCAGGGATCTAGTCCTTTTAGCTATGAATAATTTACCAGAGGAACTACTTAACCACAGGAAACCACTGCAAACAAGATGATGACCCAGACTAGTCCCCTCCAAAAGATCTATAGTGAATAATGCATTGCCATTACGCAATGATATCAGTTGCATTTATTCAAGTCAGAGTCAGACACAATTAGAGTGAACCTGAGCAGAATCAGGCAGCACTTGTAGCATAGCTCTACTGGGTAATGTCAGACTGATGGTCTCCAAGATCAAAACGCTGTAGAATGCTGTGACTGGGCATGCGGCATATGAAATATGCAACATAAGAATGTCATGAAACTGTGAGCGATAAGCTTACGGATGCATGCCATAAAACATCTGTAAGACATGTATCATCCTTGTGAAGCTTCACTGCTTCTAATGTATATGCAGCTCTTTATATGATTGGTTTACTTTCGACTTCACTGCTTCATATCTCATTGATAGAAATCACCGGCATTAATGCAAGTCACACATTTCACAGGACAGTTGGAGGAGAACTGGAAGAAACCAAAAAAATAACTCTTAATCATTGCTAATCAATTGGAGTAAAAATAACTGCCATAAAACAGTACGCAATGTAACTACAGAAGACGTTGATAATCCCCATCTATTATGCTAACCGAATTCTCCGCACAGCCCTGCTGAGGTAGATTGGAACAGGGTAATTACCAGCATTTAAACAGTGGAAATCTTTAGAGCTATCATCATAATCTTTGTTTATCATGAACAACATTTTACGTGCAAAATAATCACCCCAATTCCATTCGTTAATTAGGTCAATACATCAGATCTTTGGGGACATTTCTAATCAGCCATCCTGCAGGCTGTTTGAGAAGATTAGCAAAGCTAATAGCTACATTAACTTCAGGCTAAATCAAAGCTAAATTCACTGTGCAGATTCAAAACGTACATTTTTGTACGTTTAGAAAGGTGCTGAAAAGTACAATATTCTTGTATTAATAGCACTTAAGCGTAAATATACTTACGTTTTTACAGCGAAAATATTTACGAATCTTCTATGTCATAAAGATATATGAATAATTTCCCTTTTATCGTTTTGTAGATAAATGTAACATCCCTAAACCCCATCCCGAACCTAAATATACTCATTTTCAACAGAATGTTAAAAGAATAAAACATAATGGACAAAAAATTGTAATAAAATGACAATTTTAGTAAAAATCTAACATTTAAACAATATTTTGAGCCACTAATCCTACAGCTACCTCACAATAATTTTTTTTTTATTGCGAAAATGAAATTGCTAAAAGTAGTTAAAATGATGATGAGTTGCAGTCCTCTCTATTAGTTGTTTATAGGGCACAGAACAGAATTTAAATGTATTAATCCATGAAAATATGAATCCAGCTTCTCTCCGTGAAGGTGCGCACTCATTTCAAATGTCAATCCACCGAAACACGGCATGTCGTAATCTGTGACGAAGCAGGTGAAAACCAATGAGCGTTTGATATCAGTGCTGTAAACTATGTCGTAAAGGTTCTCGAGGGCGCAACTTTCAAATTTGAAAAATAACGAGCGCGGACTTTGACTGTGATGGTTGCTGCTGAGAATAAGGATAAAAGTCGTGGTAGTTGTGGCCTAATGGTGAGGGAGTTGGGCTTGTAACCTGAAGGTTGCTGGTTTGATTCCCATGCTGGAAGGAATTGAAGGTGGGGATTGTGAATAAGCAGCACTCTCTCCAACTTTGATACCATGACTAAGGTGCCATTGAGCAAGGCACCTAACCCATAATTGCTCCCCTTGAAAGTTGCTTTGGATAAAAGTGTCAGCCAAATGAATAAATGTAAATAAAAATCGCCAAATAAAAGGCTAAATTTGGATCTGTTCTTTACAAAATGAATGAATTTGGAGTAACGTTACAGCGAACAAATAAAATTGTTGTGATTTCTGAATTTGTGTTGTCGTTTAGTGCATCTTGTTGTATTGTCAGTTGCTGCATAGGAGAAAACACCTTCTGTGTCACACAGCAAACAAACTAATGTTAAATATTACAAAATGATTTTAACAATTACAAACATTTTATTAATTTTAAGGTTTCAAAGTGTAGTCTTGTTTAATATTATATAATCCTCCAAAACGAGTTTGCAGCACAAGTCACGAACAGAAATGTTATTTCATAGTATGCAGATGAGTAAACTGCGTTCAATAAATTCAACTAAAAACATGTATTGATATGACAACTGACTACAACAGATTTAAAACATTAATGCTAAGATTTGAATATTAATACATATTCATTTAAATTCAATTCATACACATTCACACTTGAATACATAAATAATTTAAGTTTTTTTGCAGTTAATACGCAAGTATTTTTACGTTTTAGTGCTATAAATACATCAATATTATACGTTTTAGTTCAATTTTGAAAATGTAAGTAAATGTACGTGCAGTCGAGCCACACTTTGCATAAAAATATAAAAGTATTCTCATGAGCTCACGTTAGTATATACATTAATCATGAAATATTAACCTATTTCATAAATATTTTAAATATTAGCCTATTAAGTGGGATAAGGGCAACACATTCTCATTGCTCACTAATTAAGTATACTTACTGTTAGTTTTTCAAGAGTAAATTTTTTTCTCCGTGCAATGGTGCATTGATGAATTAATTACACAAAAGTTAGTGTCTCGCAAAGAGAAAGTTGGTAAAGTATTTGCACGGACTGCAAATACATTACCAACCAAACAAAAACACATTCACTTGTTGTCACGAGTTGCGCTCTCACTGATATACCTGATGATTTTAGAGTTAATTCTTAAATCTTAAAATGCAATTTATCACTGTGCAACAAACAGAAAGTACACACCTTTTTGTCTGGTTGTTATATTATAATATTAAACATAATGGTAGAATTGTATGTGTTACAACCCTCCAGGAGCCAATGTGAGATCCACCAAGAGAGGTTTTTGAATCTCTCTCTCTCTTTTTTTTTTGATTGGTTAAAATGAATGGAGAATATCTCCTGTTTTTCAGTGGGTGCTCAACCATTTCCACAGGATGCTGTTCGTCTCAGAATCATTATCATTATCTCAGTAGATCTGACCCGCTGATACAGTACGTCCATAAAGCTGCATGTGAACAGTATTCCTTTGGTTTTCAGTCAGTACATTAAGTAATCTAAGGCATAAGAATGTTAGAATGACTGCATCCACCACCCTTGGGGGAATAAAAAAAACCCTGGACTGGTGTAACACACACTCATTCCCCTTAAGACCCCCTATTCTTGGGCTTTCTTCCTCAGGATCCCCCATGGAGCCGGACCCTCATGGAACATCCACTCAAAGAAAGAACCTATGATCAAAGGCTGATGGAGGCAGCTATCAAACCCATGCAATCTCCCGAGGACACAGGAGAGCAGGAATTTGAGCCTGACAGAAATACTCTGCAGCATTGTGAAGTTATTCGCCACTGGATAAGAAACGAGTCTGTTCAGAACGGCCAATATGCAGAAGTCGTCAGTGAAGGGACAAGTGGCTCTTTCATAAATCAAATAAAATGTAATGTATATTATTGCAATAAATTTATAGATGAACATAATTGAACGTTTTGTTCTACAAAGTTAGTTATGTTACTAATTAGTAATTATCTAGTTAATTATTAGAAAGCATGTTTTTTGAAATAAACAACTTTAAAATAAATTCGTTTTCAATATGGGTGTAATTTACGTTGTAGAACAAAACGCCCAAGTATCGTCATCTTGTGTTTACCACAGACCTTATTTTACTCATAAATTGAAAAGCCCCATTATAAAAACCAACAGGAAAATCTTTAGGGAACTACTGGTAAATTAGTCTTCCAGGTTGACGTCATGACTGCAGCAATCTATTCACTTTGACTTTAAATGAAGCTTTGAATAAATGAAGCTTTTTAAATCCTTTGAATACACCAACATAATCAATGCTCCACTTTTTATTGATATCCCAAAGACTGTTTTTAAGTCACAAAGATTAAGCCATTAACTCCCTGTTGCAAATTACTGCTTTCAAGTGTTTATGCAAAACCTTCCATCACTTTGCCATTAGTTACCTAAAATCCATTATAGACCCTGCTGTTAGTGTGCAGCTGGGTATTCTGATGAAATCTAGTTTGAGTCTCTGCCTGATAGAGATTCTCATATGGCAACAAACACATTAAAAGTGAGACACTGAAGCTGATTTCAGCCTCTCACTGGTCAGCCGCCCGCTCTGCAGAGAACCTGATGAGCATTTTATGGCTCCTGTAATAAGCCAAGTGGAGAATATGTCAAAGGTGACAGCAGACACCGAGACTTGCTGAAGGACAGATCTGTCATACTCTGCAACTGACTCTTATGCAGATGGATTAGACTCAGTCACATAAAAAATAATTGTCCTTGAAACATATTGCTGGACCCCTGTGATAGATATCTCCTGCTTCTGGGTTGGGTAATTGAAGCTGACCTTAATAAATTAGTAACACAGGTTGTTGTCTCGACAGCGGTGCTGAAGATTAAGCTGACATCCTGAGGGGAAGATTCAATGAATTAATAGCATTTATTCTGCAAGTAACACTCACACACATGCATAAAAAGACGGTTCTTCATAAGAAAGGGAACCACCATGACCATGTAAATTCTTTCACTTTTATTGTAAGGGGAAAAGTGAGTGCATTGTCCAATTAGGACAGGGTGAAATTATGGTCCAGCCAATTACGAAACCATATCAAATGAACAAAGTAATGTCAATTCAAATAGGGAGAAAATAGTACCACTAATTACTTCAATGCTATTGAATTCCAAATACAGGTATACCCTAAAATCAATTTGGCATCAATCAGGAAGTAAAAGATCTAAACAACACATTCTCAAAAAAAAAAAAAAAAAAGCACAAAAAAGTAATTTGACGCTTGTTAAACAAATGGTTTGATTCAGACTTTAAGGCTCTGAGAAAAAAACTCAGAAATGTACCTGATCAAAACACCGTCAACCATATAATCAGGACCTCTGCCTTCATTACTGTGATGCACTAAAACAATATAAAACCACGCTCCACTGGAAAAAAAGCACATTTTTTGTAAAACTAATTTCAAGACATTAAAAAAGGATAAATTCACACAAAGTTTGGTAATCCAAGATGGGGAGAAGTGGGAAAATCATTTCCAAGAATTATTTAGCTGAACTTAAATTCAAAATTCTAGTCAAAATGAAATAATTTGGAAAGATCAATTAAAGCATAAGCATTATATTTCCCCGTAACAATGAAAGAATCGGAAGGCAAATTATGGGTCCTTGAGCCAGAGAAAGCTTGTGATGTTGACAGCATCCTGAACGAGATCCTGAAAAACAAAGACCAACTGGTCATCCTAAAACTATTCAGTTCTTCCCTGCGGATCTGGCCTCATCAGCCCCATTTGCAGTACAAGAACTGAGACAAATTAGACCCCAACAATGACTGAGGCATCTGCGTGAATATTAATTTGAGGAAGGTGTTATAACTCAAGACTTTGAAGCACAAACTATTAAAAAAAATTATGTACTGTAACATAAAATAAAATTTCATTTCAGTGCTATATTACAATTTACTTCAGCATGACTGTGGAACACAAAATAATATCTTGAAAAACGTGCTCTAATGTGTTGATTTTTTTTGTTATTTTGTTGTCAGAAACGTTCATTGATTTTCATTGTATAGACAAAAACTGTGGAAGCATTCATTAATCTACAAAAGTAAAACAGATTTGGAATTTCATTAGGATCAGTAAATGATGTCTATTTTATAATTCTAACAGTTAAAGAGAGTGGAAATGAATTCAGCTTTTACTGTTTATGGTGCAAGAGACCAATATAAGTGGGCAGGAAATGCAACAGAAGAGATGTGTGTGACTCATTTTAAATGTATTTAATCTACTCAAATGACTTCATATAAGAAACCACTTATAATTCATCATAACCTTGAAGTAGTGCGATTTCAAGATGCATGTATATACTAAATATAATTATATATTTTCTTTAAACAGCTGCCAAATTGAGAGATCCAAGTTCAAATCAACGCAAATGCATTTTCTATACAGATCTGAAGCTCAGTGAACAAAAACAACAGCGGCAAAATGTCTGCATCTCACCTGTTTTCAGACAGAGAGTGAGAGGTAGAAATATATGGAGGAAAATACATGTCTAAATCTATTTTAAAGCCAAACAGACTTTCACCCACTCGCACAAATGATGTCAAACTGAATTACATAAAGCGAAGGAGGTTTCAGAGGCACAGTGTAGGATCTGGCAGTGTGATTTGTACATTTGATGTGGTAAACAGATGAATAGGACCTTGCATAATGCTATAGGAATGCACTATTTTCGGTGCAGTACCTATTTAACACTGCAGACCTGCAAAGAGTAAAATTTGAGAGTATAAGCTAAGAGAGGTCTGAGGCTGAGCGCATTCAGTCAAGCATTCCCCAGGTACCTTTTGGAAACACGATGAAGTGTCAACAGTTATAAATACCCAAAATAGCACAGCTTTATAGAGAGTGGTATCACTGTACAAAGTCACTTAAGGATGCCTGCAGTACAGCACTTGAAAATACAAACATACATCAAATACATATAACAATTTAAATATTATGCATGCACTTCGCCTTTCTTACTGCGCTTCTCTAGATTATCCTTTTGTATTTGAGATTTTATTTAGCTTATTTTTAATGCTGTTTAATGTGTTAAATCAGTCACAAAATGCAGCAATTACAAATGAAATTGATTAAAAGTGATAGTAATGACTGTTAATCATTAATAATAATAAATGCTTATTGAGCATCACATTAGCATATTAGAATGATCTCTGAATGATCATGTGACACTGAAAATGGAACGTATAGGTTTTGCCGTCACAGGAATAAATTACATTTTAAATATATTAAAATAGAAAACATTTATAGTATTGTATAGTCAAATACATGTCTTTTTATGCAGCCTTGGTAAGCATAATATATCATATATAGTGCCTGGCGAAAATGTCCGTACCCCTTTCTTTATTTCACATTTTGTTATGTTGCTGCCTTATGAAAAACTACTTTAAATGACTCTTTTTCACATCAATCTACACTCCATACATCACAATGACAAAGGGAAAAAAAATAACAGATGTGTGAAAACTGTAAATTTATGATTCTCTGCCACTTTTCTCCTTAGATCCTCTCAAGCTCCATCAGGTTGGATGGGGACCATCGGTGGACAGATATTTTCAGGTTTCTCCAGAGATGTTCGATTGGGTTCAAGTCCAGGCGCTGGTTGGGCAACTCAAGGACTTTCACAGAGTTATAAGCCAATAACTCTTTCTTCCTGCATACAGTATTACTTAGTATGTAGCTTTTAACTTTGATTTGTAAGCAGTGACCACAGAATTTAATCCTCATTTGAATGTGTGAAAAAGTTAACTAAATAACAAACGCATAGCTAGTCTAGTGAAAGTGGATGAATGAAACCGAAACAGAAAGTTGGGAATGAAGCTATGGAAACGTAACCACACATAACAGTCAGTTAATGACCTCGACAGAACCATCAGCACCTTGTTAACAAGGTGTCTACAGCTTACTAAACCTCTGTTGAGTTAGTTAAAAGTACGATATACTTGCAATGCCTTAGGGTCTGGATGCAGTCTCAGGAGAAACTCTTTATGGTACAGTAGTTCAATGGTGTTGAAGTTGCAATCAAATTGTTCCAGGTTGAATGAAGAGATGATTAACTTGTGGTGTTAGTCTGATGGTTGATGAGTTACAATAAGGCTGGTTGTATAGCTGTGCACATGGGAAAGGTCCCGTGGTCAGACCGGATGTCTCCAGTGTTTTCACACGAACAGCAACCAGAAGAAGAAGCAAGAGAGAGAGGCTCACTACCCTTTAACTTCAGCAGAGGTGACACCTCTTAAGTTTGGCTTAACCAATGAGAAAGGTGTAATTTTCATGCAGGAAATGTTTCTTTGTTTGAAAGCTGATTCATTTGCATGATCAGAGTGAGCTGGCAGTTTATTCTTCAAAGCATACAATGAATGCTATGAAGAGGTGATACACAAAAATATGCAGCGAGGATTATTTTGATACGAAGCATGATACCAACAATTTTAGTTATATTATCTAATAGTTCTAATATAAGGCATGCATAAAACAGGATCATAGAAAGGTTTGCCCATGATTTAACGGAGAGAAGTCCGTTTTATGGGCCTGTGTATGTCTTCCCTAAGGCCTGTGCTGTTGCTTCTACATTTGCTTAGGTCATAAACTGTCTTATCTTGTTGGCGTGCCTTTGTTACCATGGTAAGCAGGGGCCTATTCTGCCCCTGGGGGGGGGGGCACCTTGACACCTGGTGTCGCCTGGTTTCTGGACTATTCATTAAATATGAATAATTGTGTGTCTGATTGGTCCAGACACTACGTAATGCTCTGGACTAGGTTTTCATTTAGGCTACGTATCTCTATATTTTGCTGCGTTGAGCTTTTCTTCAACCCTGAGGAGTCCTTCAGTCCCTGCCACTGAAAAACACCCCCAACGGCATGATGCTGCTACTACCACACTTTACTATTGGGCTGGTATTGTGAAGGTGATGAGCAGCACCTGGTTTCTTCCATACATGATGCTTGGAACTGAGGTTAATCAAAGCAGAGAATCTTGTTTCTCACAGTCTGAGAGAGTCCTTTAGGTGCTTATTTTTCAAATTCTAAGTGGTTTTCCTGTTTCTTCACTCAGCAGAGGCTTGAGTCTGGCCACACTGCCATAAAGCCCAGATATATGGAGCATTGCATTGATGTTTGTCCTTCTGTAATTTCTCCCATATCCATATATGATATCTATCATGGAGCTCAACTAGAGTGACCATAAGCTTCTTGGTCACCACTCTAACCAAGGCCCTTCTCCATCAATTGCTCAGTTTAGCCAGGAGGCCAGATCCAGGAAGAGCCCTGGTTGTTCCAAACTTTTTTCCACTAAGGATTATGAAGGCTATGATTCTGTGAACCTTCACTACAGCAGTTTTTTTTTTTTTTTTAGTCTTCGCCACATCTGTGACACAATCCTGTATCTGAGCTCTAGAGTCAGTTTTTTTTCTCATGGCTTGGTTTTTGCTCTGACATGCATTTTTATTATACATTTTATTGAGATATGTGTGCCTTTCCAAATCATACCCATTCAATTGAATTCGCCACAGGTTAACTCCACTCGAAGTGGATAACATCTACAAGTGAAATTGTAATGCTCCTGAACTAAATTTCAAGTTTCCCAGAAAAGGATATGAATACTTATGCAATGTAATTATTTCAGTACTTCATTTTTTAAAGGTCTACTTAAGGTTTTTTACAAGTATGCACAAATGACTGCTTGAGCTGTTTGTGAGCTGAAAAATTAAAGACGATGTCTCAGATTTTAGTACATTTTTAATAGAGCTTGCAAAGCAAAACGCCAAATGCTGAGACAAGGTTTAATAAAGAGAGGAGTATGCACACAGCAGAAGTTTCCTGCAGGCCTTTCAGAGAAATTAGAGTACATCAGCTTCACAGTTTTTGTGCAATGTAACAGCATATGGTTCGGTATGTGAGCGCACAGCTGGTTGGTGATGTGCTGCCTTCTCAAGTGAAGCTAAAGCAAAGTTAAATGCACTTCACATTCAACTAAATCAAACTGGCCAGCAGGGTGAGGCTGTCCTCAAACTTAATTATCTAAGACAAAACAATGCAAATTTTTCACAAACTCTGAATTCAGAGGCACAAGCTGTGGGTAACAGCATTGTTATTGAATGTGGATTGTTTTGGAGCTGAATGTCATTGAATACTAATTTCATTAGCACTGGTTTTAATTGACATACTTGACCTAAAGGATTAAAACGTTCAATTTTACCTTACTTCGTGCAGCTTTTTTTGCTTTGTTCATCATAGCTCATCTATGAGGCTAGTTATCAAAAGAAATTTGTCACACAAGAGCTATATCTCAGTAAGTAGGTTTCGAGTCAAAAGTCCAATAACAAAAATGTGTGTTTTCTAACTTACTTTTGTATTAGCAGGTTCTATTATGAATACTGAATACAGCAAGCATGACTAATGGTCAAAATGTTTTCAATTAATTAACTTTCATTAAGTTACAGTGTTAAATGTTATGATAACCAGCTTTGTAGCCAATAAAGGTTTAGTTCTACACAGCTATTGACTTTCAAATATTTCATAAATTTTTCAATATTCACTGGAGTAAAAGTGTGACAACTAGCCCCAGTTGCCCCATACAGTATATAACTTACTTTACCCAATGTTCAGTGATTATCACTCAAGAACACACATACTTAGACATTTTTTGTAAAGATCAAATGGTGAATGGCTGCATTATATTAATTATACTACCACACATATCAATTATTTAGGTTATACAGAAGAATCTGTCAAATGAATGAAAATGAGGCAGTAGCTTCAGAATATGAGGATCAAACATGCTTTTTTTCCTGTTGAAGACTATGCTGTATATAGCGAAGCTGTCAATCCAGTGTCTCATCTTGGAGTCATGTTAGCGTGCCTCTACAGGTTAGTGACTGTAGTGTGATTCACAGTAGCTGAAAGCATAATTATGAACTCAGAAGATGAACAACAAAGACAACATTAAATAGCATTCACCGCGGGTCGAGATGATAAACAAAGCGGTAAAAAGCAACAGTCAGAGAATTAAAGAAAATACCAAAGTATTTATGCCAAAAGTGCAGTTCAAAAAAAGCCATGCATAAATGGAAGTGAATCATGCAGGAAACACGAAAGAAACAGTCAAAGATCTGCACAATTTGGAGTGATTCAAAGCAAATTAAAAACTGTCCAAATGCCACAGATGAATTTCTTAGCTTTCACAAAAAAAGTTGTTAGTCTTAATCGACACTATACATATTAGAACTTTTCGTTTTTTGTCTGACAAAAAGAGAATTTAGCATTTTTTTTAATCAAAGCTCAGAAAATGGAATTCAAATGAAACAACATTGAAATGAAGCTTGAAAATAGCACATTAAATATAAAACACAACCATAATGACAAATAGGCACCATCCAGTATTTGATGTAACACTCACAATGTATAAAACCTACATTTTTGTAATCTGAGTCAGTTTTGAAATGACGTGTACTCCAAACCTTGTTTCCTTTTTCTAATTCAGACTATTTGTACTTTGAATTTGTGCTCTCCACACCTTTGGGCTATGGTTCATTTGATATAGTTGATTTGTTGTTATTTACATACATTTGTTTGTGCTTGTTTGAGCTGAATTTTCTTGTTTATCAACAAAATTATGTTTTTTAAGTGTTGTGGGTAACGCATTACAAGTAATCAGATTACTTTCTTTCAAGTAACTAGTAAAATAATGCATTAGTTTTAACAAAATATGACTTTAGTTAAATATCACATGTGTGTTCAATTTTTATTTGTTTTTACAGCGGAAGTTAGAGTGTTGAATTTCTTCTGCATCCTATTCTTCGGCAACCCAGAAAACTTTTTTTTGTTATTAAAAAATAAACAAACAAGCAAGCCCAGCCCAGGTGAGTAATGAAAAAGTATCACAAGACATTACTTTTCATTAAAAGTAACTAAGCAAAACAATTTAGGGAGTAACCGCTTTGTGGTATGGGAAACAGGCTAAACAGTAAGTATTTTTTAGACCAATCTCACAGATGTACAAAAAATTATGTAATTATGGACTATATTTTCTATTTACATTTAAATGGTTTGGATTTAAAAAAAGAAAAGAAAGAAATAACTTGTATTGTGATAGTATCAATTTAATTGAAGCCGATAGAGGCCCTGCATACAGAGTTTTGTAAAACCATCCTTAAGAATACAAAGAAACACAATAATAATGCATAATAATATAATAATAACCTAATAATGCTTGCAGAGCAGAATTAGGCCAATACCCTCTATTAATCCACATTGAGAAAACAGCTATCAAATTTTGGAAACATCTAAAATTGAGTGACCACAACTCATCATTTTAAAGCCCTTAAAAACCATGAAATGAGCACTAAATAAAGCCCCCTAAATCAGCTGGTCCCGAGGCTCCACAAACAGACTAACAGCCTCGGGACACTGACACCCTCATCCACAGAGTCCAACCCAACCAAATGATTAGCCTAATGCACAAAAAGAAAACCTCCTTTCTTGTTGGAATGACACAACACAAAAACTAAGTAAACTACAATGTTATTTGGCCCTAAACCAAGATTACACAAAAGCAGAATACCTGAGCACAGTCACAAAGACGAGAGCAGGGGCGGATTTAGTGATTTGGGGGCCCCAGGCAAAACACAGGAATGGGCCCCTGATTGCACACATTTAAACTTGAGGTTTCTTTCATTGTTGTGATGCTTGCTGCTGCATGGCGGTGTCCCATAGTTGTGTCCGTTTTTTTTTTGTTTGTTTGTTTTTAGATTTTTCGTGTTCATGTTATAATGGTGTTCTTATGGAAGCCTGTTTCCACCACTGAAAAAAAGATTATTGTGACTTATCTCAGAATTCTGACTTTTTTTTTCTCAGAATTCTGACTTTATATCTCACAATTCTGTGAAAAAAAGTAAAAATTCTAAGTTAAAAAGTCGCAATAATCTTTTTTTTTTCAGTGGCGGAAATAGGCTTCCATACTTTCTTCATAATGTAGATGTTCACATGTAAACGGGTTATAACAGTATTAGAGTAGTTTGGACACTAGCTGGTACTTTGGGGTAATTTTCACTGCACAGTTGTTTACACAGCGCAGGGCTGTCTAATTCTTTAATATATATATATATATAATATATATATATATATATAGATATATAATTTATTTTAATTACAGATTTAAATTAAACTGAAGGAAATTGTACATTTACATGCTTAAGAATTATTTCAACCAAAAATTAAGTGTGCCTGTATGGAAATGTATATTATTTATTTTATGTATTTTAATTTTACTGGTAATCACATGAAGGCATAAAACATTTATTTTCTATTCCAATGTAAATAATACTTTAAAAAAAAACTTTAATTTTTATACATTCGCTAAACAGAGGTTTACTGTTAAAATTAGACATACACTACTGTTAAAAAGTATAAACAAACTTTAATTTGAGGGGTTGCCTTGAAGATCTTTTTTTTCTGTGTGTGTGTTTCTCACAAATGAAACGGTAAATGCTCACGATTTCCGTGATGCAGAAAACGCGGACGGAATCGCGGAATCCATTCATAAAATCGGAATTTACTGTTTAACGTGGAATGTTACGGAATTTTTCGAATTTTGGATGAATACATCAAATGCAGGTCGGTACACTGCAATCAAATAGCGATACGGACTAGTGTATGTTAATATTAAACGGCAAAAATACTATTTAAACATGAATACTTTATGTTTTGTGTCTCTGAATGAATTGTTCAGACGAGCACCGCGAGCGTCGCGCTTGATTCAGTAAACATTCCGCGTTACACAGTAATTCCCCTTTTATGAATGGATTCCGCGTTTTCTGCATCGCTGAAACCATGTCCCTGCATTTTCTGCCAAAAGCGCGTTCAACGCGGACACGTAGACGGTTGTCCTGTATATATAAACAAGGCATTTTAGGGGGCCCTTAGCTTTCGGGGGCCCAAGGCAGACGGCTACCTTTGCCTAATGGTTAAGTCCGCCCCTGGACGAGAGAGCAGGTTATGCCTGCTGTAGCCAAGAAGTAATAGAAACAGAGCTGCACTTCTTAACCACCTGCCTTAACTATATTACGAAATTCAAAAACACTTCTTTCCCAAATATGAAATTATGTGTTCCTATTTTAAAAGGTTCAAAGATGCACAAGCTCAATATTTACTTGGTGAAAAAACAGACTGCATTCACTAGCAGCAAAGTACATCAATTCCTGCCACAAAAAGAGGGAAGAACCAGTGATGCACCCATTTACTCACTCACACACACACACACACGACACAAACTCAAACTCTTGTACACACAAATGCACACACATCACTCAAAGTACATACACTGTGCTTTTTTCTGTTTTTCTACATTTGTTCACCACATAATTTGTTCTACTTTGTTAATTTTTATTTTTCCTGCTCATATAAGTGCTTTGACAATACAATGTACAATTTGTCATGCCAATAAAGCAATAAAGCTCATTTGAATGAGAGAGAGAGAGAGTGAGAGAGAGAGAGAGAGAGAGAGAGTGAGAGAGAGAGTGAGAGAGAGAGAGAGAGAGAGAGAGAGAGTGAGAGAGAGAGTGAGAGAGAGAGAGAGAGAGAGAGAGAGAGAGAGAGAGAAACAGAAGGGATGTACAAGATTTCTTCTGCAGCCTCTCAATAAAGTGAATTTCTGACATTGAATTTGAAGCAGAAATGTGCACAATGGCCTTACAACAACCGACATCACGCTAAAAGTGTCCACTCAAGCGCCTGTGTGAACATCTGTTTGCTTACCCCGCCAAGATCCTATGTTTTTCCCTCTCGTCCCACTCACGCTGTCATGTTGAAGTGATTCAATGACTCCTACAACTCATGGAGTAGCTCTCTCATTTACAATTTGTGTGAATAGCCCTCCTAAAATTAGCCCTGCACAAACAAACTAGCACAAATGAAGAGAGTATGATTTTGACAAAGAATTTAAAGTTAATATGAGATAAATGCGAATCATAAAGGCACCTCAAGAAAGCATTGATGACGCAAGGCTCTGAGATGCAAAAAGAACAATTCAGAACCAGTTTTAATGGCCCAGCCAAAAGCGCAGTCGTGCGGGGTTGCATTTCAACCGTGTAATCACAGGACAAATAAGTATTGTTATTGCACAAGGGCTAATAACCGACTGAGTTCTTGCTTTGTGGCGTGTTAATGTGAGTAATAGTGCAGCCATATGCAATATTCGTCCCGCAAATGATTCTGTTTATTAAAGAAAACTCCTGAAAATGAAATATTGATCTCACGTTCAGTAGAGATATCGATCGGCAGTCCTTCAGATGCCCACTGGTGTCTCGGGAGGCAGGGAGGAGGAGAATTTAGTTTGGAGAAAAGTTCTCTACTCTCTTGTTTCACATGCCTACATTGCAGCAGATGAAGCTCTGTTTTACAAGAGCTGCAGACCCGGTTAAGCAGAAAGCAATTACCAGACTGTGTCACCGCAGTGTCCTCCAGTGAGATTACTTGGTTGGAGGCAAGGACTACGTACCGGAGGATGCTATTCCTGAGAGACTGAGGGCATGACTTGCTGCTCAAAGGGCTTTGTGTGTAATTTGAATCCGCTGATATGCTGGCCTGATGAGGGAACTCAGAAATATGAGATCTGTTCTCACTCTTTTCCGTGAGAAAGATCAGGGAATGGAATAAAAAAGCAAATAGATTGTTAAATCATTATCTCTTTTGTATACGGCGTGCCCTACGTTGTCTCGTCGTCATCAAGCCACTTTCACTGTCCCTTTCGTGTTGCTTGGATACACAAATTAGATGGCAAATTATTGCATCTGATAGGCTAAACCAAGTGTTCCCTGCACTGCTTTTGAGGCGTGGTGCTCTCACGCTGATGAATCTTCAGTGCCACGGAAAAACAAATTGTATTTCATTTGTTAATGTTGGCTTCCTGTCTGTATTAAATGTGATGCAATAAAAATACAGTGTGTGTCGCAAAATAATGGCAAGAAACAGCTTTCTGTTGACTTGTTCTGACAGTCAG
Source organism: Zacco platypus (assembly GCA_038088235.1). NCBI lineage: Eukaryota > Metazoa > Chordata > Actinopteri > Cypriniformes > Xenocyprididae > Zacco > Zacco platypus. Next base: position 19,910,940 of record CM076075.1, on the reverse strand, counting down.
CATGCAAAAACAAACATACAACCACACCACTGTGGTCTAATTCAGGACTCTTAAGAGGTGGTTCTTTGTAGTGCAAAAACATACAGCACGACCAGAGCACTTAAATTTATAAACAAATTAGTCTTATGAGCCAGTTCCTTCTATTGAATCAGAAACAAAGCTCCATCAGTGAAGTCCGATTCACAAACAAATGACTCTCCTGAGCCGTTAATTTTAAAGACGAGTTACCAGATCAGCTTTTTTTGATCACATAAGACCAGCCAACACCAACTAGCTGTCAGTAGGGCGACAATGTGTATGCAAAAATAAACATTTGCAAAAGAGTTTCTTGTAATAAATGAAGTATATATGGTATAGTGTGCTATAAATACAGCTATAAGTACTACACTTTTATTAGAAGCAATTGAATTAGCCAAAATATTAAACATAATAAAAAAAAAGAAAAAACAGGCAAAGTGACTTAAATTTCAAGAAGAACAGGCAATCTGATTCTGAGAAGAATGCACAGCTTGCCGTGCAGTTTTGTGTGGACCGGCTGATAACTAAATCTCATCACGGAACACATCGATGGCATTATGGTTATCACATACAGTATATGTCAGGAGCGGTATAAAAAATTCAGTCTTGGCTATTGTACTTCCTGTAGATAAGCATTTTACTTCTATTATCAAATTGAGACAGTTACCCAAAAATTGGGATAAAAATTGATTGACTATTCAATTTTTCTCCTTCCCAAAGATGACACAATTGTGCAAAGGCAGATATGATTTTACATAGATGTTGAGGAGCATAATGAGTGTTTAGTGGTCCTCATTGTTTCTAATAGTGTGCTTTAAATGGCCATTGAATAAAATCTTTTTTTTTTTCTACAATGCAGTATTTGTAAGAGTGAAAGAGAGAGACATACACAATAGAGCCTCTATTGTGATGAAAATTACTCAGAAAGTCCTTATGGGTGCTTTTGTACAGAGAATTTTTATTTATTTATTTTTTTGTGGAGCCATAGACAGACAGAAAAGACATTTCATAATTCAAGTGTCTACCTGAATACCAAAAGAGCTATCAATGAGTGGAAAGGCATGTCAAATTGTTTTTCTGGTTGTCAGAAAAAACAAAATCATTAAATTGATTGGGTTTTTATTGTTTAAATAAACTTTTTGACATGATGTACTTTAAAATGTATGCAAATTCCCACCTCATGTATTATAATTTTCAGTTTTTATTCATGTCACAATCAGTGTGGGTGTACAAGTTAAATACTTACTGTATTAGTATACAACAGTAATAGTGATAGCATGCTTCAAGTGCATCCATTCAACTACACATCTTAAAAGCTTCACGCTTATGGATGTAAAAGGAATCTCTTTCCATTATTCTTTCATGTCCACACACTCACAAACAACATACCCAAGGAGGTATTTGGAGACTACAGACGCCCGTAATGGGGGTAATTACAGAAGACATGACCCCGTTTCTTCTTCCCTGGTGTATGTGATTCATAAGCGACTGTGAAATCGGAGTAATGGGGGCCAGCACAAACAAAAGCTGCCTCCATGATACAAGCATCTAAACTTAATGCTGCTGGTGGAGGTGTAAAACAGGCCACAAACAAATGGCCATAGCATTGAACGTGGGAAAAAGCTGGCACACTTTAAACCTCCGACTATTAAAGCTGATGAATTGTTACATAATGGATGAATTTGCAGTTTAATGGGAGAGAGACTTAATCGGTGCCCCCTAAAAAGGACAAAATGCCACCGTGCTGCAGCGTTTACCACATAAACTACACTCGCATTCCTCTTTGTGTTTAACACAGCTCTTGTGATGTGCTTTGGAAACTGAAACTTGCCGAATTAGGGTGAAAATCATTCAGCTTGCAAATGGAAATATGTCCAATCTCCCTTACTTATGAATGCAGCAAAATATGGGGGACTGAGGGTCGTTTACACAGAACGTATTTTTGTTGTTGAACATGAGATGCAGGTCAGTAAAAATAGTGCAAAAAGAGAAGCATTTTTTAAATGTTGAACTTTTTAACTTGAGCACTGTGCTTTTAGAAAGCCGTGCCGTGTGAGATGCAGAGGACACGAGAATGAGCATGTTTACATTTTAAAAAACAAAGGAAAAGTAGTGCAGTGGAATGAAAAAATGCATTCCATGTGAACAGCCTTTGTAGCTTTGATTCAAAGAACTCTGTGTCCAAATGATTGTGTCATTTGTGTGAAAGATGTGGGAATCAGAATTATAGCTTCTCTGCTGTGCTTGTTAGGCACTGTCTGCTCGATTTAAAGATGAATGGTTGTCCATTTTCTCTTCAGGCACTACACTACACTGTGACATTTTGTGTAAAATACTGTAAACACAAGATTACCATGTTAATTACATGCTTAAATACTTGATCAAACATCGTTTTACTGTGAGAAGCATGCATCCTTGAACACAATGTCATTAAAGAATCTTCAGTTAAAAGAATTGTAAATTCATGGTATCTAAGAAGAAAGCACAGTTATTTTCATTCTTCAGTGATGGCAAAAATACAGTAAAGCAGTGGTTCTCAAAGAGTGGCATGGAAGATCAGCAGAAAGAAAAAAAACAAAAAATAAAAAATAAATAAATAAAAAAACAGAAAATAGCCGTTGCAATGATGTTCAAAATCATGAGTAGCGGTTGGTGCTCTGCCTTTATAAAGTAGCGCCGAACGCCAATTCCACTGAATCGTTCTTCTTCTTCAGACTGTTGACCGTCTTATCAAGCCCTACATAGAAGTTCCTTGCCATAGAAAAGGACCACTTCAGTGGAGAGTATCACAAGCTGATATTGTGAATGCACCAATGCACTGGCGAGAACATCTTTTAAATTGCCCCTATTATGCTATTTTGAACCGTTTCGGAGGTCTCCTATAACATCAAAAGTCAAAAAATGCTTTCATTTTCTCATAATATACATTGTACATCACAACATTTTTCAATGATTCTCAAACGACTTGTCCGATGCTTCAGTCTCTCTAAATCCCTGCTTTCCACGAGGCCACTCTGCTCTCCTCTGTTGTGATTTGTCTACCACTAACACCGTGCACGGAAACAAACGGCCATTACCATAACTGAATCATCTCTGGAGGCTTCCGGAGCTCAGCATTTCCACACACTGTAAAGCCAGTAACAATGGCGTCGATTTTACCATATCAATCCGAGCTCGAGTCCAATGGTGAAACATTGGAAGAACTAGTTATTCAACCCCAGCCTCCATCGCAAGGACAACTTGAGAAATCCGTTTCTCATTGATACACTACTCCTTTTGATGTCCATCATGAGATGTTGGAACTGTAATTCCGCCACTTCAGTATTAACAAGTGTATGTCCATCAAACTAATGTGTGTATTTCTAATTCATTGTAGTGCAAATGTGGGAACTGTATCATTTAACTATCACAAACATTAAAGTTTGTAAAACAAATCTCACTCTATCCTTTATCATTACTCAGAATAGTAAGAACAACACACAATCTGCATGAATGGACACAATTGTAGGTAATAGTGGGCCACAGCTGATTTGCAGAAACATTTCAGTAAGACAGCAATAACGTGAGTTAGCTGGTTAGCTGGAGACCTAGCAAAATATAAAACACAATGAAATGAAAATATATACATCAATAATTAATCCTTACAGGCAGTGATTCTGAGGAGCAAGTTGGTCCAAATAAAGTGGCTATTGTCCTATCTTTAATGGCATTTTATAATTGCCATTTAGACCTCACAGAGATTTGAGAAGCAATCGTGAAAATGTTATTCTGCTGTTTTTAACCACCGACTCTTCACATCCTCATCCTTTGGGAGTGTTTACCAAGAGAATTTGCTTTTGCTGTAAAGCAGAAAACAGCGTCTTCTCGACATCTATTCAACACGAACTAGCTACAGTGTTTGAGGGTTGATCATTGTTCGTGAGAAGCCAATGAAGACCATAGGCGGGCATTAGGCAAATGTGTTACTTTGTGACGTGTGGCTGTCATGGAAATGGATTCGAATTCCAAATGATCCGATTAGGTTGTTCAGAGTCGATTCTTTCTTTTGAGAGACAATAACTGTATTTGTCAAGCACTTTTGACTTCAGAACTTTGCAGATTGTCTACATTTATAGACAGCTACATTACACATTGCATGAAAAATAATATTCGAAAAAGCATAATGGGTCACTTTAAAGGGGGGCGTGACCAAAAAAATGAGAGAAACACTGCAGTAAATTTATTTATTATTTGCCTGATAAAACACATGCAACAGGATATAAATTAACTGCAATTTTCTGAAGAAATTCTGAGTTCTATTTACTCGCCAGTTGCCACTATTTTGCTTATTACATAAGTCTATGAGATCTCAGCAGCTTGTATCTTGTTTCATTTACTAAATGGCATGAGTTAATGGCCTTAGCTTGTAGCATTCAGCCAATACTGAATACACACCATCTCTAAATCTACACAGTGAGTAAATCACAATGCACCAGCGGTCCATCTGCTTTATTTATGCCATCCCAACACAAAACACTAATACACACTTGCAAATACACACCCACATGCACACACAATATCTCTACCCTTACTGAATTCCTCTTCCTGTCTTGACCAGAATGGTAGGAGGGTTATTTATGCTGGTTTGGTGAGGCAGGCTGCTGGGATAGAGGATTGCTGTGTAAAGCCTTCACTAAGTCCCTTTATGATTTAGACACAGAGGCGCATATTAGACACAGTCTTATCACCGAGGCACATGTAGGAAAAACTCCTTCCCCGAATGTCCTCACACAGCAAAACCCTCCAGACCTGCTCTCCTTCCCCCCACTGACAGATCCATTTCAAAGAGTATTTACACACAAATAAATAAATAAATGCACAATGATAAGGATGAAACACGCACATTATACTGACTTTTTCTTTCTGAAGTTAGGCCACAAAAATATTTTCTTGTGCAGCGAATGATAGTCACATTTCTCTCTCTGAAATGTTGGCAAACCATATACATATATTACATATTTCATATATGTATATGAATATACATATATGTACATATGTGTATATATATATATATATCTATATATATATAGATAGATAGATAGATAGATAGATAGATAGATAGATAGATAGATAGATAGATATTTAAGTGAAAATGTAATATATTCTAAACACGTTTAGAAAAAAGTTAAGCATTTTTGTTTTTGTTTTAATGTCGATAATTACAGCCTACAGCTAAAATATTACAACTTTTCATTTAGAGAATGATTAAATTACCATTAAACCACAGAAGGTCATCTCTGAAAGGGCTGGCTGTTAGCAGAGTGCTATATTGAACCATATTCATGTAAAGCTGACTGGAAGGGAAAAGTGATGGCGCAACTTTAATAAGACTGAAATTCATCGACTGGCTGCTAGAGATAGGCTCCAAAAGTGAGTCAATCCCACAGACCCCCCCATGTTAAAATGCCCAACTTTACAGCATAAAAAAATATGTTTACAGCCTGGTACAAAAAAGAGGTTTTGGTCTAAATTGCTAATTTTGCCTGTGAGGGGGGAACTTTTTTTTTTTAACTCATCAGTTTTAAATTATATTAAGCCTTGAAGCTGTTTTTCTGCTGTCTCAGCTCCACCCACGTCCTGCCTCTTTGCCCATTTTCGGTTATCTGGGAGTGACGTGCTGCCAAAATGGTGACGCTGGCTCCGCCCACTTTGTGCTTCAAAAATGCTCTTCAGAAACCTACGGGTGACATCACGGACACTACATCCATCGTTTTAAACAGTCTATGCTTAAACCATATATGGTTCGTCTTCACTTCCGACCTGAGACGGGTGGTGCTGCAGGCCTGCAGCTGGATACATAGTGTTTCTAATGTTAATCAAACAACAAAAGAATGAGAAAATGACTCAATGCCCTTAACTGAATACATTTTGTAACTTTAACTTTAAGGATTAATGTGTTTTCAATTTACAATGAATGTTAGAACTAATAAAAACCTCTCATTTATGTATCCTTTGACCCCCAATTATAATTATTTTTACTGACTGCTTACTGATTCTAAATTAAATTTTAAATTTTAAATCAAGCTTCTTTGTGCCTTGTAAGCTATTGCGCAAAAAAAAATCATTTGAAAAACACAAACACTGAGCAAACATTTACGATTTAGTCGAGATAATTGTAATGTTAAAAACAACAACAACAAAAACAAGTTCAGCCCTGATTTATTGCAAATTATTATATTTTATCATTATCATTTCTTATCAACATTCTATATCACAATTAAAATAACTTACATGAATTAAATTATATAAATTATAAATTAGTTCATAATAAAATAGGTTGAAACAAACATGGTTAAATTATAAATGAAAATGTGCTTCATTGAAACAACATGAAAACAATGTAACGAAAAATTCAATGAAAAACAATGCTCAATTTTACTATAGATATCATCTGTCTTTTACCTTGTTTTCATGTGACCTGCACCATGGTCTCTACTGATTGGACCATTTAAACTTAGGTGATTTGATATTGCTGATCCAACCAGCCCAGGGTCAAAGGTCAATTCAACCTCATGTGGCTCAAGCAGCTTTCATCACCTGCAATCCCTATGGTGCCCAAGGCAACTAGAGCTAGTCTCCATGACGACGGCAGCATCAGCAGTGGCATGCAGTGTCCTTGATGTGAAGATGGAGGAGAGATATGAACACAAATTGTTCAGTCCCTCTTCCTCTCCTTCTCCTTCCTTCACTCCCTCAGGTCAACTTGCCACACACACACACACACACACACACATACAGGCTGAAGTAAGAATGAAAAAAGGAGCAGGAGAGAAAAAAAGGAGCATCTATTTAGTCTACAGATCAGAGCCAAGGCACTCTGACTTGGACTGGGTGGCTACTGTCCTCCGCCACATTCCTTGGGGAGCAGTTGTGGGTGTGTACTTGTGTGGCAACCTGCCATTGTGTGTTGATCTCAGCGAGTTTTGTTTTTCATCATTATCATGTGCTGCACTACGTAGAGCTGTGATTCATCGTGCAGCAGCTTGAGCTTGTGTAAAATGCCACGTCTGTGCTACACAGCCTTTTCTGAAGTTACAGCACAGTTCTGCATGCCACACTATCATGTAGCCCATAATACTTTAAACAACAAACTAAAAGAACAAACACCTTTTTGGATGGATGCTAACTTTATCATGTACCCCATGTTGAGAACATGGGAACAGAACTTCACAAATTTCCAAAGAACTGGTACATCCATACGTCCACCTACCTACCAATTTAAGACTTTCAAACTTTTAAATTACATACATTTTAAAATCCCAGCAGTTCTAGTTAAAATGAATTATTCCCTGACTTTTTTGTGTAAAATGAGGAGTTGATTTGAGTATGTAAATGTGCAAATGTCACTGTCCAAGATCTTTGAAAGTAAAATTGACCAAACATTGTGTTGTTTGGCTCTGAGGTAGCACATTCGAAACATTAAAAACAAGTCTCAAAAAGGTTATTTTTAACCAAGGTTCCTTTTAACATCAGTTACATTATGGATTGTCACAATGTAATGGGGTCTTTGCAAAAATACTGTTAGTAAAGGATGGATTGCACTGCAAATTATGTGTTGGACAAGATAACATATCTGCAATCTGTGAATATGCGTTTTAGCTTAAAGAGTGTGTTTACATAGGCGTCTTTAAGGCAAAGCAGCCAAAAATGGACTGTTTAATTCCAAGGGTCTGAGAGAGGGTGGAAAGCGGCCTCATAACTAAATTACAATTTTGAATGCACCACAAAGTTCCTCTGATGGTCTAAAACAAGAATAGATGGCTCTGTTTCAGAACTCTGTTTGTCCTTCCAAGTGTATCACCTATGATACATCTGCTCAATGTCAGTCAAACTAAAACTACAGAAACCCAGAGAGAAGAAAAGTTTCTTTCTAGGACAATAAAGAACTGAGTTACAGTAAATAACCTTCTTTCTTTGTTAGTAGAATCAAATCTGTGTTCTGTTTGTGTCAAGAAGATTAGTATAATGTCAATTACACTTTTGTGAACTACTAACATTTGTGAAAACCAACATATGTGATCTATGTTGGCAAAAGTAGTTGGAATTCACATGGGCTAATTTCAAGCTACAGAAAAAATGACGGATCTAGTGATCCAAATGCTTCAAATAGCAATTAGACATCCAAAAATGTCTTTATTTGTATGTTTTCTGAAAGGAGTACCTTTCCTTTGTCCATGAAAAATGCCATTAGTCCAAGTTTAGTATTGTTTTAAAGCGCGGCAATCCAATTTTGTGAATGGCAAAAGGGCATGAGTCTGAACCAATGAAATGTGATTTTCAAACTCATACTGATGTAAACAAATCTTACTCATGCTGACTGACAGATCCGAAGAGCTCACACACAGACGCCTGAGACAGCACATGGTCACGATATACAGGTGCTGGTCATATAACTAGAACATCATCAAAAAGTTGATTTATTTCATTAATTCCATTCAAAAGTGAAACTTGTATATTATATTCATTCATTACACACAGACTGATAAATGTTTATTTCTTTTAATTTTGATGATTAACTGAAAACTAAGGAAAATCCCAAATTCAGTATAACAGAAAATTAGAATTTTGTGAAAAGGTTCACTATTGAAGACACCTGGTGCCACACTCTAATCAGCTAATTAACTCAAAACACCTGCAAAGGCCTGCAAATGGTCTCTCAGTCTAGTTCTATAGGCTACACAATCATGGGGAAGACTGCTGACTTGACAATTGTCCAAAAGACGACCATTGACACCTTGCACAAGGAGGGCAAGACACAAAAGGTCATTGCAAAAGAGGCTGGCTGTTCACAGATATCTGTGTCCAAGCACATTAATAGAGAGGCGATAGGAAGGAAAAGATGTAGTAGAAAAAGTGTACAAGCAATAGGGATAACCGCACCCTGGAGAGGATTGACAAAGAGAGATTCACAAAGAGTGGACTGCAGCTGGAGTCAGTGCTTCAAGAACCACTACGCACAGACATATGCAAGACATGGTTTTCAGCTGTCGCATTCCTTGTGTCAAGCTACTCTTGAACAACAGACAACATCAGAAGCGCCTCGCCTGGGCTAAAGACAAAAGAGACTGAACTGCTGCTTAGTGGTCCAAGTTATGTTCTCTGATGAAAGTAAATTTCGCATTTCCTTCAGGGTCATGAAATCAGGGTCCCAGAGTCTGCAGGAAGAGAGGAGAGGCACACAATCCACGTTGCTTGAGGTCCAGTGTAAATTTTCCACAGTCAGTGATGGTTTGGGGTGCCATGCCATCTGCTGGTGTTGGTCCACTGTGTTTTCTGAAGTCCAAGGTCAACGCAGCCGTATACCAGGAAGTTTTAGAGCACTTCATGCTTCCCGCTGCTGACCAACTTTATGGAGATGCAGCTTTCATTTTCCAACTGGACTTGGCACCTGCACACAGTGCCAAAGCAACCAGTACCTGGTTTAAGGACCATGGTATTCCTGTTCTTGGCCAGCAAACTCACCTGACCTTAACCCCATAGAAAATCTATGGGGTATTGTGAAGAGGAAGATGCGATGTGCCAGACCCAACAATGCAGAAGAGCTGAAAGCCACTATCAGAGCAACCTGGGCTCTCATAACACCTGAGCAGTGCCACAGACTGATCGACTCCAAACTGAGTTTAAATGTTTGCCAGCACAGTTTACATGTTTTACACCTAACCAAGGGTGTAGTAGACATGGGGGACCTGCAGAACTGAGACGGTCACACTTTTTTTTTGGCACTTTCCAAGCCCAATTCCAACCTTACCAATACCAAAATGGTGGGACTTTTCTGGGGTGGCAATTTTCAATAATTTGTCACATAGTGTCATTGCCATAATGCCAAAATGACTTGTGCTCAAGCTGGATCCTGCCCACTAGTTTAAGAAAGTTTCGTAAGTTAATTAAAAAGATTTAAGAATATTTTCGTAAAATTATGGTTTACTTAAAGTCTTACTTAAATTTCTTTTATTAATTTAAACACTTATGGCAAGACTATTAATGGGCATAGTACATTTTTCAAATTGTATATACTCCTGACCCTAACACTTGATTTTGTCTCTCTCATTTTCCTCAAGGCAGCGACTGATACTGCAGTATCAGGCTGAGTTGTATTGTATACGTCAGTTTGACATAGCAAGAAAGAGAAATCTTACTTAAAGAAGCTCCATGCTGTCACATCGTATGCAGTGGTTGCTGAGAGACAGTCAGGCTGCAAGAATAAATAAATAAAGTATTTAGAGAAGCAAACAGAAAAGCCTTGAACACACTGATTTTCCTCCCACAGGTTGAACTCTCTCTACCTCCCATCTTTAGTTAAAGGGGATGCAACATGCTTTATAATTTTTATTTTTCCTCTATAACCCACCCTGGGAGAAAGGGACATGGGATCCATTGGCCCTGACATTTAAACTCAGGAAATGCATTGACATGTTAACGGAACCAACCTACATCTACTACTAGTAGAGAGCATAGTCTAACATCTGAAGCAATACAACAGTTCATGTATAGAAATGGCTCATCAAAATGTAGATTATACTTATTATAGCATAAATTGTGGTTTAAGCAGACAGTGCCAAATATAAATTAATAACAGTGTTCACTACATAGCTATGTGAAAAACAAAGCCACAATACAAATATGGTAGGTAAACAACAAAGAGATAACAGCTATAAAACAGTGGGATTCAAAAGTATATTAAATGAAAATCTAATTTTTTTTTCATTTATATCTGGAAATGTACAGAACATTTTAATATTTAGTGTAATTATGTATTTAAGTACTGAGTAATAATAATTAACAACATGCACAGGGTTAAATTAGGATTGGTTTAGGGTTATTGCATGTAATTATGCATAATTTATTTATAGTTATTAATATAGTAACTACATGTAGTGTGTAACAAGGACATTGTAGCAAAAGATGGTCCAAAGCAAGCTATAATAAGCAGATGGTCATGCACTGCTGTGTAGGAGAACTGAACGACACTTTTATACCGAGGCGTGTGGTGTACCCTAATCTCTGTTCCACTGAGCATCACAGGAAATGCTGTAAAAAAACAATTTGCCATATGTGAGAATCAAATGAACAGGCACCCTGTCATGCAAAGAAATTAAAAGAAAATTTAAAAAAAAAAAAAAAAAAGATAAAACCCGAGGCATCGTTTTGTGGGGGTCATTTGCATAACCACTGCACAGTCTCAAACTCCATGGACATTGCCAAACAATTTCCTTGCAAACAGCTCAAGATTATGGAAATAAAGTTCATCTTAAGTGTTTGTTTACCATATATTAGTTTGCTGCTGCTTTTCTGTGGAGGAGTTTGAGTTGGTGTTGTCCTGGCAAGCAAAAATCCACACCTCCAGGACGCTAATGCAGCGAGATTTGATCTCACAACAGTTGGAATGAAAGATGGGCTCCCTAGCTAGTGAGCCAGGAGGCCAAACTTTCAGATCACGAATCAGAGTAATACTTTTCAAGTAGCATTGGAATGTGCAAAAGCCAGCAAACTGTCAAGTGCAAACTAAGTTCCCCTTCATCTGAGAGCACAAGTTCAAGTACTTATTTCAAAGCATTCGTTAGCATTTCCCCGGCACACAGATAGGACTGTTAATTCTGCAATCCAGTGGGATTTATACAATTGGCAGTAATCAAATTTGTTATTAGCAAATTATGTGAGAGGATATTTATATAATAGGACTGATTTCTGACTGCAAATCTGCAAATGCAACATACAGTAACAAAAGTTTACTGCAGTGGAAGATTATCAGTGAATAACAACTTAATCTTTTTGTTTGTTTGTCAAGATCATATGACTTCAGCCACACAATTCACAAACGAGAGGCAGAAAATGCACATAACAGTACACTTATCATGATATGAGTCATACCATGATGTTGGTCATAACACCACCTACACTTATTATGCATGAATGTGTTCATCATGCATGAGAGCAAGAACAACATGCAAGCACTGCATTGCATTCACATGCCCAGTCAATTCCGATCAACCCTGAGGCTGAGGGTGGATGAGGTAATCGCTTATGAACCGTAATGGTGACTGAGTAATAGTACACTACACCCACTTAGTTAAACAAGTCCCCCTGACCGTATCCTGCATAGTGCCATCCAGATTTATCAAAGTGTGCATATGACTGCACATATAAATGTATATGCAAGGCTTCATTGGTGCTTCGAGTGAGATGACGTGTTGGTGTCACATTATGTTTAAACATAAAGTTAAGAAGTGTGCTCAACCTGTTTAGATGCATTAGTTGTTCAGTGAGATATAAGCCTTTATGTAATAGCATCATCTAGGTCACCATACCTAGAGGAACTGAAATCATTAGAGATGCAAAGTAGCGCTGTTATACTTGGGGCTGTCTGCTCCCAAATTAAGGTGTTAACCAGGCTTGGGGAGTCACAGAATATTTGGAATGATGTTATACAACAGGATACAAAAGGTAACTCTATTCTATTAAGGTGACATTATAAAAGAACAATCGTATTTCATTACATTATGTAAAAATGATAATTATATGCGCCCGCTGCAGTGCATGTTATTATAGCTTAATATAGCAGAAAAAACAGAACTAGGTTCTAATTTATAAAGAAAAGTTGAGCAAACAATGACGTCTTTATTTCGTGGAGACAGTCGAGTTTAGTGGTGCTGTCTGTTGTTATAAGCTCCAATGGCAGGCTCTAGGTTACGCTAAATGAGGGTCGAAGGTAAAGCGCTCACCTAGACAGTTGTTTATATTTCCTAATTAAAAGTGGCGGCTCCGCACATTCTGATATGCCCTGGGTCCTTCAGCCTTCGTCTCTAGAATAAATGAGTCGCCCTGGCTCTCTCTCTCTCAAACGATTTTACTGTCGATCTGTTTCACATTCTAGTAGGCTCTTACTCTGAACGATAGGGCTGCTCTTGCTCTTTTGTAGCGGAAGTATGGATGGAATAGAGGAAGGCTTGTGACTGGCACAGCAGCGTGTGTCTAAGCTGGTCTCGCCCTTCGGAGCACGTTGGGGTTTCATGGAACGCTCCTTATTGTGCATGCTACAACTACAGCTCCCAGCGAAGCCGTTGGCTCATTAAACATTCATAAAGCGAAATCTGTTTTGCCTTTCTTTTCCTAAACACCGGCCTGGCTTCAAAGAGAAAGTGTGAAGGAGACCTTTCTATATTTATAAGTCCTTATACAAATCCCCCTTCTGCTTGAGCAGTGGAGATATGAACCATATGGGGCCAGTAGGACTTTTGCTCTGATGAAGACCCTTTTCACACATTAAAATTTAAAATGGAAGCAGGCATCTGTGTCTTATTCTGACTAGATTTCCAGGCAAAGGCTTCGGTCTCCATTCGCTGCCTGTCATTCTAAATTGCCCCCTACACCAGCAGACTGGCAGACCAAACATGTGTAAGTAGGCACAACAACATGTTGAAAATGTATGAAAATGACCTAGCCTGCCGCTGAGGACCCCAGAATGTGCGTTTGCAGATATGTGAGAACAAAACGTAGTGAAAATACAGATTAAAATGTGTTTCAAACAAGACAAGAAAGAACTTGTTATTAGAGGGTGTTGTTAGGGCAAATGCATGAAAAATGTATGAAAATGAGCAGCGCTGCACAATACGATACGACTTGCTGCTAATGAACATGGAGTGTGACGCTCTTTTGAATTCAAGACTTCAAAACATGCCTTCTTTTCCAATCAGATATGATATAAAAGAAGAACACCAGAACACTTCCAAAAATAACGTATGAAACATTCAAATGCATTTAAAAAATAATAATAATTTTGGTTTTCTATTTATTGTTTTCCAAGTGTCTCTGCATTATCAGCTCTCAGCTAATGGTAGCTTTTGGAGTTGTGCAACAATTAATGCATTTTTGGCTTCCTGTGTATGATGATATTTTTCTATTGTAATTTGTATACAATTATATGTCATTAGTGGTAGGCCTAGCAATGGTAAGGTTATAGATGTGATTCCCAGAGAACATGTGTACTGAAAAATTAATGTGTAAAATGCACTTCATGTATTTTGCATGTCAAATGCATAAATGTAGATGTTGTAGGTTTAAAAAAATTAACAAACATCTTGGGGCCAGAGTTACTAACAGCTTGCACCAGCGGAAACCCTTTTTAGGTGTTAAAAAGACATGCAGTGCAAAATTAGCGCTGAAATTAGTACCGAGTTGTTTTTGTGGCTGACCTTATTGCACTTGCATTTGTAGGAGTTTCCCTTTCAGATGCAAAATGTATGGGAGTATAGAGTTTAAATAAATCACGCAACGCGATTTACTAATGTTTACGTTAGTCAATTTACTGGTATTTGCGCCATTATTTAATGCCCCCAAAAAAGCATGTCTTAACCCGATTTGCAACATGGCTGCACTTGTTGCTGCTAGGAGGAGACACCGCAGAGAACAGAGAGCGCGTGATAGAAGGGAGAAAATATTTTCCACACAAATTAATTTCTTTGGAATACCTGAGGAAGACGTTATCTGTTACATTACATGTAACAAGTTGCGCCTGTGTTAACCCGCACCTGATGATCTGCTTATATGCGACCCAAAGCTAATTTGCACAGTCCTTGGTAGAATGCGTTGGTCGTTATGTAAATGATTTGACTTGGTCTGTTTAATTTGTGCGTCAGTAGTAGATTACAAGCAAAACTTGTGGAATTGCGCTCGCACGCTAATTTACCCCGTTTAGTAAATCTGTCCCTTAGTCTTTTAATTTAAAAGGTGTAATGATAATCATTGACATATGTTATAATAGGTACACAGTGGCCTACAAAAGTTTGGGAATACACTAGACAAAATGAGGTTTTGGACAATATCAGCATTCTTAGAATTGTGTGATAATATTGCATTGGACAACACATTTATATTATATTATATTATATTATAACATATGTAAGCAATATGGTACGAGAGGCTATGCTGTATCGTGGATAAGTCATGGCTGAAGGCAGTTGTTTGGCACGATGAGAAGCGGAGGGCATGCAACCCCTTCATCCGTGACTTATTCATTATACAGCACTAGCCTCGAGTACCTTAATGCTTTTATAAATTGGTCACAATATAAATATTAAAGCCAAAAATATGTATCAATGCTACTTTCATGAAGTTAAATCAGTAAATGCCTTCCTTCCACCAGAAAAATAGTCCCTGACCGTGAACAGCAACATAAGTTACACTATTACGCCTTTAGATGGCAGCAAAGACTGTCTTTATGAGTGTGTCAGTCAGTAGCAAAGACTTTTACATTGAAAAGACTGAACTGTTGTGAGCACAGAACAAGACGCAACTAACACATGCTTTTTTACAGGTCAGTCAAAAGGAAAACCTACTAACAGTTCAAAGGACAAGATATTGCAGTGGACATTTGAACTAATTTTGAACTGACCTGGACTGACCTGAAGGAAAAGGCTAAATCTGAATGCAGGTAATAAACTCCATCACTCAATTTCTTTCTCACGATCTCTCACTTCTATATAATACAGTAAGCTTCAATGAATAATATCATTTGAGAACAAAGAGTTTACGTAGCAAAGAGTGTTGTGTTTTGATACACAGAAGTGCTGGGAGAAGCGGTCATAGCCGTTTTATCGTGAATAAAACACAGCTATTGACCAATCAGAATCAAGGACAGATCAGTTTCATAACATATCATATATCATATGATACCTTATGAACCTCATATGAACCTTGCGGTTTGAAGTAAGGCCTAATCCTGGCTTAGTCTAAGTGTCTGTGAAACTGGGCCTGTATATTATATTATATCATATTATATACATGTGACTATCACATCATAGATCATATAATATATATCACTGGAATAATAATAAAAATAATCTCTCTAAATTATGTTCTAATTGGTCTATTGTGTACTAACCTTTATTGGCAATAAATCAGTTAAGCCAGGGTTGCCCGATCCTGCTCCTGGAGATCTATCTTCCTGCAAAGTTCAGTTCCAACCCTGATCAAACACAACTGAACCAGGTAAGAGGCTTTATGCTGAACATCACATGAACAAACAAGAAAACAGGTCTGATTGTACCCGCTTGTTGGAGAAAGTGTTAACAGCAGTATTGACTGATGGTTAGATCTATTGACTTTTAAAGTAATCTAGCTAGTTCGACCAGAAAGACTAGGGAGGTAAGATAACATAACAATGATGTTTATTAACAATCAGCAAGCAAATATAGTAAGAAAGTTCTTTGGCGTAGGCCCCGTCCGTAGCTTAGATCCTGAGATTTGCGGACTCTGCATTTCCTGCCTGAAGGTGAAGGCAGGGGCGTAGCCGACCCGCCGGAGGTATGGACAGGGACCATCCTGGTGGTGGTGGGGAGGATGGAGGTAAAGGTTGACGTCAGCATCTGCGAACTCAGACGTGTGTTAGTACCGATCTTATTATACTACAAGTGTTGAATAATGATTGGTTAGATCTAAACTCAGTGACGTAACATTTGAGTCTTCCTGGCAGAACTTGCGCTAGAGCTTTCATTTCTTTTTATTGATTCCCTTTTAATCAATTTAAATATCTAAATGTTAGTGTGCAGAAAAAAAAAAAACGTATATATATGCATGCAATGGACATCGGTTATGTCCATCTGTGCTTGCATTCTTTGCTTCCATCGAAGGCATCTTGAGTAAAACAGCTCTATATTTAATGAAGCAGACACAAAAGACCTGAACTACAGACTGTTTTACAGAATACAGAAGTTTGTTGCGCATAACCTCCATCAACATATTCAGGATTACTTGATAATTACAGGCCTGAGTCTTGGATCAGGGTTTGAGCTAAATTCTGCAGGTGTAGATCGCCAGGAACAGGATTGGGCACCCCTGAGTTAAGATAAAAAGGTGTGCTGCTATTTGGAAAAGAAGCATGGATAAAATTAAATCACAACTGAGAGAAATTATTATTACTGGTCTTCAATTAAATATGCAAGTTACTTGGATGCACTTACACCATGAAATGATTTATGCTGATACTGTCCAAAACACTACTTTGAAACCAAAGGCACATCTATTCTTTTGGAGGCCAAAAAGTATATATTGTCCTTTAACGTATATATTTTTAAGACCAGAGCCCAAACATACCAAAGGCATCCAATGTACAGTATGTGTGTTTTTGTAAGAAACAAAAGTTACTTTAGCATCTGTATTCCAGGTTTGTTTCTTTACTAACCTTCCCTGTCAGCCTCTAACATCACATGAAATAGATATTTACAGCTATAAAAAAAATAATCCACATGCACAGTAATAAATCCACAGAGCTCTCCGTATACCATAATTCAAAAGCTTACATTTTCAACAAGTGCTATTTCTTTCTGAAAAAGATACAGCAGAGCACCTGACACATTCTGAAGCATCCATACCTCTGTTATCCTTAGACCAATAACCTTCTCTTTTTTATTTCTACCATCAATCTATATTCTGAAGTCAGTCATTCTCCTCTAGGGAGCATTCAGGGTTGTGTGGCAATTTCCTCTTAGAATAGAGTGAGATGAGAGAAAGACAAATGTAGATCTAAAGTGCTGCATTATAACACAATATATCATTGCACAGTCTGAACACTCGGCCTTAATTTATGAAGTTTAGACCCACAGTCTCAAGGCTGGTTCCATGTGAACCGGAGACACACTCACAAATTGTAATCATGTTAATGCACATTACATTTAACAATGCAGATAAACCTGCAGGCGGGTAGATAGGGTGTGAATGTCGCATATGGTGTGCCATACTATACTTGATCTAATAATGTATTAAACAACATTAAGCTAATTATTTTATTATGCATGCGGGTTTTATGAACACATTAAAATTTACCATTTAACAACCATTTATAAAGAAGGCAAAAAGCTGAAATAAAATGATGCAAAACTTATTGATCAGTTACAGGACCAAAGACGTGTCAGTGGGTAAGTTGTGCCACCCCCTTAATCTAGAACACTGTGCATAATTTTGTCCCGTGACAAGAAAAGGCTCATCACATACACACATGCAGAAATGCAGAAAATAATGTATTTTATGTATGAAATTTTGCATTTTTACTGCAAATGAAAATATGAAATTTATGAAATGTATTTATTTGCACAATTATTTATTTATTTATTTATTTATTATTTAGTAGCATTAGTAATAGTTTACTTAAGCACTCAAAGATTTTTCCCAAAATTAGATAATTTATAATTAACTATTTATTTTGATTATTATTATTATTATTATTATTATTAGTAGTAGTAGTAGTAGTAGTAGTAGTGGACCAGCGGTACACTTGCTTCAATTGCTTGTAACACATATGTAATCAGCCAAACACATGGCAACTCAATGCATTTAGGCTTATTGACATGGTCAAATTGATCTGCTGAAGTTCAAAATGGGCATTGGAATGGGGAACAAAGATGATTTAAGTGACTTTGAATTTGATTGTTGGTGCCAGATAGGCTGGTCTGAGTATTTCAGAAATGGCTGATCTACTGGGATTTTCAAGCGCAACCATCCCCAGGCTGTACAGAGAATGGCCCGAAAAAGAAAATATCCAGTGAGTGGCATTTCTGTGGCCGAGAATGCCTTGTTGATGCCAGAGTATGACGAGCAGGGCGGGCGAGAACCGTGAGGGAAAGGCGTGAGGCCGGTGACGTGATTGCTAATGAGCGTCAGCTGCCCGGTGCACCGGTCTCATATCTCTCACAGAGGAGCTCCGGAAGCATAAAGAGGAGCGACGATAGTGAAGGACGAGAGAGGACCAGGCCTGGATTTTATTTTGTGTTGTATTATGTTTATGTTTGTATTATGTTTTACTTTCGTTTTGTTGTTTGTTTACTTTATTATTAAAGTTACATTGAATGTTCGCCGGTTTACCGCCTCCTTCTTCCCATACTTAAGAACTGTGTTACACAGAGATCAGAGGAAAATTATCAAGTTATCTGAACACACAACGCGTGGAACCTTGAAGCAGATGGGCCACAGCATCAGAAGACCTAATAACTAAGAACAGGAAATTGAGGTTACAATTCGCACGGGCTCAACAAATTTGGACAACAGAAGACTGGAAAAATGTTGCCTGGTCTGATGAGTCATCGACATTCAGATGGTAGGGTCAGAATTTGACAAACTTCATGAAAGCATGGATCCATCATGCCTTGTGTCAACAGTTCAGGCTGCTGCTGGTGGTGTAATGGTGTAGAGGATATTTTTTGGTACACTTTGGAACAGTTTAAACATCGTTTAAAAGCCACAGCCTACCTGAGTATTGTTGCTGACCATGTCCATCCCTTCATGACCACAGTGTTCTCAGGGCTACTTTCAGCAGAGTAACGTTACATGTCACAAAGCTCAAATCAAACTGGTTTCTTGAACACTATACTCAAATGATGGCCTCCACAGTCACGGGACCTTAAACACACAAACACACACATATTTATATATTGAGTGTGTCTATATATATTGTCTAAAAATCTGATTAAATCAGCTATAAAACAATGTTTCTAAAATGGCAGCTGTGGAATATAACATAACATTAGCCTAACATTATAAATCAGCCACCCAGGTGCAATTGCTTCAAATAGCTCGGGTCATGTTTGTGTGCGGTTTGTGTTGAACCTCCGCTAGTCTTTGAGCAAACCCCGGGGAAGAGAGGAGGCTTAATCATTTATGGACCCCCGCAGAGGGCACCAAGGCTGACTTCTTCGCATCACGCCATCTTAGAATTGGAACAGCGGTGTGCTGAGAAATCCTCAAACATGAACTCGTAGTCAGCTCAGAGGAAGATACTGTAGCTGGGGAGAGGGATGAGAGGATATTGGACAAAAAAGAAAAAAACAAGTGTTGTTTGCTCACTGCACAAGGAACATACTCATGAGTAGCTTTAGAGGACTGTTGTTTAGATTTTAGATGGCTTTTTTAATTAACACCTGTATGAATATCACCATTTTGACCGATAACTATGCAGCTGACACCTGGATACCACTGCAATTGTATCCCACAAGCACCCTTCCCCTGCAGCACTTTAAAAAGATGAAACTACACAGTCATGTGGTTGTGGTGCTGGTTTGCGTCTCCCAGAACTGTGCTTCACAGTGTCAGGATAACTCCTGCATACTAAGCACTCAAAACAAAGAGCTGTCAAGCCTTCAAGACAGACTTTGCCTGAAATCTGAAAACAGCAATACAGCACAAATGAGACGAGAGAGCTGATTTTTCTTGCCCTTACTTTGTGTGTGTGTGTGACTGTGAGAGTGGGAAAGAGGAAGAATTGATGGGAACAAACTGTAAAAAAGACTTAGAGCCTAAAAGAGACAGAGAGAAACAGTCAATGATAGTTTCAAATGGGCAGCTAGCCCATTCCAGCAGAGCCTTGTTTAGGTTTAGTAAACTAGGGGCAAGCTAGTAGATCAAAGCCATTTAGAGGCAGCTGTTTGGAGGGACAGCGGAAATAGTAGCTGGTCGAAAGTGCCTAATTCATTACTGAACAATAATGCATATGCCAGTGCCAC
Organism: Zacco platypus; assembly: GCA_038088235.1. NCBI lineage: Eukaryota > Metazoa > Chordata > Actinopteri > Cypriniformes > Xenocyprididae > Zacco > Zacco platypus. Next base: position 19,890,397 of record CM076075.1, on the reverse strand, counting down.
CTGCTCACAGCCACCGAATTGTGAGAGGCAAACGAAAATGACACTTGCAAATCTCAACTAAACCGTGACTAAGACAATGAGAGAAACAAAGAAAGAGACTCCCTCTCCAAATTCCTACTGGATTTGTATCTGTACCGATAGCTTTGAGTAGGCAGACATCATACCCAGGCATAGTCAGGAATTAAGGTCTTAGCTGAAGGCTCTGTTGTCTTTCCTTTTCTGTGACAGTTTCTGCCGAAGAGATTATGGTTCGGTCTCCTTGGACGGAGTCTATTAAATACACAGCACTCACGTGCCCCAAGAATTCATTTCCAAATCATATCAACCGCACTCAATCCAAAAATTACACTCGGGGTAATTAAATCTGACTAATTAAAGAGCAGGAAAAAGTTTGATCCCATGACACTTGCTTAAATAAGAAATATATGATAGAAAAACAGAACGATAGATAAAACAATAGATAAAAAACAGAACGTTAGACAGATAGACAGACAGACAGACAGACAGACAGACAGACAGACAGACAGACAGACAGACAGATAGACAGATAGATAGATAGATAGATAGATAGATAGATAGATAGATAGATAGATAGATAGATAGATAGATAGATAGATAGATAGATGATAGATAGATAGATAGATAGATAGATAGATAGATAGATAGATAGATAGATAGATAGATAGATAGATAGATAGATAGATAGATAGATAGATAGATAGATAGAGCTACTCTTGACGCTGGTTGTTATTAAATGAGGAGGTTGGAACTGCATAACACACACACACACACACACACACACACACACAGGCATCAAAAGTGTTCCAACCACAGCAGCATCTGCTCCTCCTCTGCCTGCGGTTATGCTCCTGACACTGCGACTTTTTATAGGATTGTTATGCTTGCAGGCACACAAGCTTGATTAGTTTGAAATGAATGCAAATTAATTAATTATCATATTAAGACAAAACAAGATTGAAAGTCAATTTTATGTCCCCAGGAGTTCAAAAGGAATTGACAGCCTTGTCAACACAGGGAGGAAAAGCATGTGTGAAGACGAACAGGTGAGCAACCGTGTTTGTTCTTCAGTAACTCATCTCATCCTTCCTTAAAAAGCAAATCGAGTGACATTTCGCTGAACTTTGAACAGTAATCGCCACTGTGTACTAATGAATGTCATACTGACTGCCCATGGCATTTAGCCACCCTCTGTAGTATTAGTGCCTCTTAGAACTTAATTTCTCACCTTAAAATGACCAATTCAGTAATCCATCACCCTCTGTGATACTTTTCTCCAAATAAATGCATAACATTGTAGGAATAAATGGTCTTATAAGTTACAACACAAATAACAAATAAAACACATTATTCACAACAGCATTTCAATTTTATAAATTCCCCATTCAATGTTCATTCCAAGGCTGATATAACATTATTTATTTATTATTAAGATTTCACTTCAGACTTTCCATTACAGCAAATGAAGTTTCATTAGATATCCTCTCTTAAAAAGAATGAAGTAGCTCAGCCATTTCAAAGGAAAGTGAGCACTTAATATAGCACCTTCATTAGAATGTAGATAACCAACCCTTGTTAAGCTCGGCTTCCCTTGTTACTTGTATCACATTTAACAATGCCAATGTCAAAATGTCAATGAGCAAAGCCCAGTTTGTTGACATTTTACTATTCTACAGATTAACACTCCAGGCATATGAAATGCATCAATATTCCCATAGAAATGAATTGCCTGATTTACCTCAGATTTTAAATTACACTCCATTAAAATGTTTGTTGCACATTAAAATGTTAGTGACCCTTATAAATGGGAATATAAATTGGTTTTATTGGAGCATCAACCAATCAGTAAAATATATTATTCTACTTAACATTATTTTCCAGTTATCAGGGGTGTGACAGTAGTCAACTGGAGGTTATAAAGGATCAATATTTGTAGAGATCCATTGAAAGCAAATGTGCTACTGACTGCAATATATTATAATGTATTGGGGATTCATAACCAAATTATTTGTGATGCTAACATAAGCGTTTTGTGCATACAAACTGAGGGTGCATGTGCCAACTGAAGAGAATTCCCACCTTTCAGAGAATTATTAAAATGCCATGATGTTCTTTTCTTTTCAGCTGTGATCAATGAAGGAAAATGTGTAATATTAATTTTAAAATAAAAATAATAATATTAGCAAGAGTAGCATAACTATGATGTTACTACTACTAGTAGTCTCAAAATCCACTATAGGCAAGTTGACTGAATCAAGTGCATTTAATTCTGCGTCCACGCCATGTTGTAATTACTGTAATTTCATGTGACATGTGAATTTTGCATTTCTATGGCAACACCATCAACACCCAAATTAATCTGCAGCAGTTAGGCGGTAAGATAGTTAAAATTCCCAGTCTACAAGCTGTAATTGCGAGTTCTACAAGGACGTGAACACTTTTTACAAGTTGGAATCTCGTAATTATGGTAATTACGACATAGCGTGAATGCAAACAAAAATAAACAAATACTTGACAAACTTGACTCACCGACAGCAGGTTGACACAAACAAAGCTAGACAAGCGACAATGGAAATAAGAGGGCTATCTATACTCCAGGTCAACAAATTTTAATTGTCTTAACCACAATTTATTGGTCAGGAAAGCAAATGCACTACTTGAAAAAAAGCTATTACTGTCTCAGAAAAACATCAATGACAGAAGATTTGGCAGAATATGGGAAGTTTGACTCAGAGTGGTTCAACAGAGTTGTGTAGAGTGATGAATCACAATGAAACATCAGTTGCATGGTGATGCTCCAGAGTGGTGTCTTCACAAATCTGGTGAGAAATATAATAATAAATGCATCTCTACCACAGTGAAGCATGGAGTAAGAGGTGTCATTATGTGGAGAGCCTTTTTAGCTGCTGGTATTGGTGAGCTGCTTCACTGTGAAAAGTCATTTAATGGCTTGGAGTACAGGAGAATATTGCAGAATGGCTTGCTTCCCATATTTATCTAAAGAGGAATGATCAGATGCTCTTTTTCAACAAGAGAATGCTCCTGCCCAAATTGCAAAGACAACCAAGAAGTGGCTTGAAAACAAGTCCATCAGGCTCATGTTTGGCTTGGTCAGAGTGCAGATTTGAAGCCTATAGTGAATATTTGGACTAATATTAGATTGTATTGACAATGCAAGAGTCAAGCACTCTGTAACATCTACTCCAGCACATCTTAAAGACTTTCAATGAATTTAAGGTCTGAAGTCAGAGGTGCCAAATCATGTGTGAAAATGATTCTTCATGCTCCCTCCCAACCATTCATTCCACAATTTGAGCCTGAGGAATCTTGGCTTTGTCACCCTGGAATATGGCCAGGATGTTCCTACATAGTTGTTTAAGAAATGAAAAGCGACACACTCCCTCAATTTGGGTTCAGAGAACTGTTGCCGAACATATAACATGCTAGAAACATAACAATCACTGCAATAATGATCCAATCATAGACTCTTAAGCATTTGTCTATTTAAATGGTTAGTTTACCGAAAAATGAAAATTATCCCATGATTTACTCACCCTCAAGCCATCCTAGGTGAATATGACTTTCTTCTTTCAGACAAACACAATCCACAGTCCTCCAAGGTTTATAATATATATATATATATATATATATTTATTATATTTTTGTTTATATATTTATTGCATCCATCTATAAAAAAAAAAGAAAAATGAATCCATACGACACCAGGGAGTTAATAAAGGCCTTCTGAAGCGAAACCTTTATTAACCCTCTGCAGTCGTATGGATTACCTATGGATGGATGTATTATTTTTGTCTTCAAAATGCAGCCCCCCCATTCACAACCATTATAAGCCTTGGAGGACTAAGGATATTTTTAAATATACTATATCTGCTTGTGTTCGTCTGAAAGAAGAAAGTCATATACACTTAGGATGGCTTTAGGGTGAGTAAATCATGGGACAATTTTCATTTTTTGGTGAACGATCCCTTTAAATTCAAACAGCGACATTTTTGGTGGTGTATATTAAAACTACTATGGTAGTGTACATTAAAAAAAAAGAATCACTTTAAATTGTGAGAATATATATTTTTTTCCAAACAAATGCACCCTTAGTGAGCAAAACAGACTCGTTAAACCTTCCTGACCCCAAACTTTTGAACTGTGTTGCTCATTTACAACGTTATCCGAGTAACTGTGCAAGTTGTCACACTATATTGGGGTAAGTTGCCAATAGGAACCTACCACTAAATAGCATATTATGGTTTGTCAGTAAAATCTAATCTGTAAAATATTTGTAAATCACAGAACTAGAAAAAAACATCTAACCATTGGCCAGTTTAATTCACAGATAGTTTAAAATACAACATAAAAACAACCCAGTCTATTATGAAAACTAATAATAATAATAATAATAATAATAATAATAATTAATGTTATTATTATTAAATTGTGCTTTGTCTTGCATAAGGCACCATGTGCTAACAGCTGTTCTTCCCATTATGATCCATGCTTGCAGAGAGGGACCTACAGAATATTTGTATAAAGTGGATTATAATATCTGTTTGAGATGATAACTTGTGTCTGTAAAGGTTGTCTGAGGGATAATAACACATTCTTTTTATCCACCTATGTGTGTTTAGCATCTCTAAAGAACAAAGAATCACAGCGAGCACATAAACACCCTTTCACAGAGGGCTATTAATTTGGCTAAAGGACCTCATTACACGGGTGACTAGGTCATCGAGTTTCTCTCCTCCTATTGGTGGAGAATGAAGATGAAGGAAGCTAATCGCTTTTTCTCCCTCACTCTCATTTCAGGAATTTGATACATTGTGCCCCATGACTCCAAACGCAACTTTTTTTATAGTTTCCTCTAAATTGAATTCAAAGTGCTTCGCTGTCCACTCCGAACAAACATAACATGCCTGAAAGCTAAACAAGGACAGCCTTTGGCTATTAACACACCCCTGCAAAGTACAGGTCCAAAATGGAAATACACCTCAACACTCTACAAATACATAAACATCATGATGTTTGGAGCATCTGTACACTGGAAACAATACTTCATACAAATGAAACTATACATATACTATATATATACTTTGACCGCAGTGAGTATTTCTTGGTGTAGTTTTCAAGCAAATCTTAATAGCAAATAAACTATTATTTAATAGTTTAAATTAAATAATGATAATCATAAAAAAACTATTTAAAAAAAAGATATTCAGCAAGCATGCATTACATTGACAGTAAATATTTTCATAATGTTATAAAAAAAATCTGTTTAAAATGTTCTTTTGAATTATCTATTAATCAAAGAATTCTGAAAAAAGTATCTCAATTTCCACAAAAAAGATTAAGCAGCAAAACTGTTTTGAATAGAGACAATAATAAGGAATTTTGCTTGAGCACCAAATGAGCATATTAGAATGATTTCTGAAGAATCATGTGACACTGAAGAATGGAGAAATTGCTGCTGCCATCACAGGCATGAATTACATTTTAAAATATATTAAAATAGAAAATAGTTATTTTAAATGGTAATAATATTTCACAAAATTACTGTATTTTTTTTTATCAAATAAATGCAGCCAAATAGTGAACATAACAGACTTCTTAATAACCCCAAGAGTCATGTAGTTAATGTTGACCCAATAACTGTGCATATTGTCACACTATATCGGGGTAAGTTGTCACAATGGGAACCTGCCACTGAATGTCATTTTATATAAGATTTAATGGTTTTTCAGTAAAATCTCATCTGTAAATAATTAACACAAACCATTGTGTTGATTTAGCCAATAAATACTGTAAAAACACATAAAAAGAAAACAAAACAAACAAAAACAGCCCAACATATTACAAAGATAACTTACAATCCCTTCGTAATAAAAGGTAGACGATATTTGCCAAAATGTGCCAGTGTGGTTCGAATTACTTCACAAAAGATATCACAAAATAGGAATTGTTTTGCTTACAGGATAAAATTCCCCCGAAAAGATGCATATTTGAACTAGAAGTTTAATTAACATACAAAAACACTGGAGAACACATATTTGAGCTATTGGATTTCTGATTACAAACCAAATGACTTTTCTGTGTGACAGCTATTACTTAATTTTATTGAAACTTGAAACAGAATGGTGCTGCAACCTACAAACACACTGCAAAAAAACATTTATTATTATATAAAACATTAACATACACAAAAACAACATAGGGCACAATCGTCCCGTTGTTCTTCAGCCTGTTTTTCTACTTATCTTTGAGCCAGACTGTCTATATTTGGCTTGTACAGCAAAATGTTTACTTGCATGAGTTAAAATCAAAAGTAAATATTTAGGGCTTTCAGAGCCTTGGAGGCTTCAGGTCCTTAGAGAGAGAATTTAAGAAAAACTGTCTGCTTTTGTAAACATTTCGTTCTTCTCGCCTACTGTGTAATCACAGTCTAATGCCCCAAAACAACAACAACAGTGGGTATAATTTTAGGATTATATTTTATTTATATACATATACACACAATTATATTTACAGTGGGTACGGAAAGTATTCAGACCCCCTTAAATTTTTCACTCTTTGTTATATTGCAGCCATTTGCTAAAATCATTTAAGTTATTTTTTTTTCCTCATTAATGTACACACAGCACCCCATATTGACAGTAAAACACAGAATTATTGAAAATTTTGCAGATTTATTAAAAAAGAAAAACTGAAAAATCACGTGGTCCTAAGTATTCAGACCCTTTGCTGTGACACTCATATATTTAAGCTACACCTTCATTTGAGTCCAGCTGTGTTTGATTATACTGATTGGACCTGATTAGGAAAGCCACACACCTGTCTATATAAGACCTTACAGCTCACAGTGCATGTCAGAGCAAATGAGAATCATGAGGTCAAAGGAACTGCGTGGAGAGCTCAGAGACAGAATTGTGGCAAGGCACAGATCTGAACACCTGAAGGACTGGTGAGAAAAAAGATTCTCTGGTCTGATGAGACCCAAGATAGAACTTTTTGGCCTTAATTCTAAGCGGTATGCGTGGAGAAAACCAGGCACTGCACATCACTGTCCAATACAGTCCCAACAGTGAAGCATGGTGGTGGCAGCATCATGCTGTGGGGGTGTTTTTCAGCTATAGGGACAGGACGACTGGTTGCAATCGAGGGAAAGATGAATGCGGCCAAGTACAGGGATATCCTGGACGAAAACCTTCTCCAGAGTCTCCAACAAGGCAATGACCTTAAGCACACAGTGGCTTCACAACAACTCCATGACTGTTCTTGAATGGCCCAGCCGGAGCCCTGACTTAAACCCAATTGAGCATCTCTGAAGAGATCTAAAAATGGCTGTCCACCAACGTTTACCATCCAACCTGACAGATCTGGAGAGGATCTGCAAGGAAGAATGGCAGAGGATCCCCAAATCCAGGTGTGAAAAACTTGTTGTATCTTTCCCAAAAAGACTCATGGCTGTATTAGATCAAAAGGGTGCTTCTACTAAATACTGAGCAAAGGGTCTGAATACTTAGCACCATGTGATATTTCAGTGTTTCTTTTTTAATAAATCTGCAAGAATTCTGTATTTTTCTGTCAATATGGGGTGCTGTGTGTACATTAATAAGGAAAAAAAAAATGAACTTAAATGATTTTAGCAAATGGCTGCAATATAACAAAGAGTGAAAAATTTAAGGGGGTCTCAATACTTTCCGTACCCACTGTATATATATTATATATCTGACGAAATTCATGGGCAAGAATATGAGAAGATGAGATGTCAAATCGTGGACTGAGACAAACCATTTATTGACTGGTTATATTTACTAAGGCCAGGCTGTGAATGCTGTCAGCTGAATTGTGTGTCAAAACAAAGACAAATGCAGACTGGACTGACACAGCTGTTATATTTATGGTAATTGTGTTTGTGACTGTCGATCTCCACGGTTATGATATTCAGACATCTCTACAGCACAGACAGCAAGAGAGCTTATCTATCTGTATCTATGTCAGAGTTTTCATTACACAGATAAATACTTTGACACAAAGATGCAAGTGCAGGACAGAATCCTTCCAAAGGTCTGAACATCAAGTACAAATATCACAGCCTGTCAACTGTCTCGTTCATTCCTTACAATGATAGATGTTGTATCAAGTTGACAGAACAGGTACAGTGATCTTTTACATTTACTTTTCATGATTGCTATAAATACTATAATTGAAATTAACGACAATATTTTGAAGAAAACCACCTGATGTGTTGGAAAATAGCAATTACAGTCAAAATACAGTCAAAATACATCTATAGCCACACTAATATTTAAAATCAGAACAGCAGGAGTCTATCAAAATTTAATAAACTGGAAGTTCAAAATGAGAACATATTGTCAGTTGACTTGACACATACTGACATAAGAGAGAGTAACACACACACGTTAAGAAAATTATTTTTTTAATTAACATTTAAATTAATTAATATATTCAAATTCAAATAAATACTTCTTTTCTAAACGTTCTATTCATCAAAGAATACTCAATATAGTACCACAGTTTTCAAAACAATATTAAAGGCACAATATGTACAATTTTGACATTAAAATCATCCTAAATATTTTTACATTGTCCTAAATATTTCCAAGAATTTGTAAGTTCAGGGAAATTCGCAATTTTAAATAGTGCCCCGTCTCTCTCGTCACTTGCGCCTGTCAATGACATAATATCTGTGTCATGCCTGGTTTCCGCTTGTACTGCATAGTAACCATGGTAACAGACATGAACATTTGCGTAACGTCTAGCTGCACGCTTATGGACCATGGCAAGAAAACTTTGGGACAAAAGGAGAAATAAAATGAGGATCAATATCGGCATGGTGTTTCCAAGATGGCGAGAGGTTTACGACAAACTTCAACTTGACAGAGACGGCGCTCTTGCACGTTATTAGACAAGGTAAGCAAATGTTGGCTACATAAGACTAATCAATGTTATACAGCTCAACACGATGAAGTGTTAGAATGTCACCAGCGCTGCATTACCTCACAGTTTTAATTCGTCTAAAAAACATGCTTTCACTCATACATATTATTTCTCCATGAACATTATTAAATTATTTGGCATGAGGACAAGTTCCATGTTCCACTCCTTCACTGCGTCATCAAGCCACGCCTTTGTTATTGTTTTGAAGAATTTAGCGACCCCTGGTGGTGAAAAAAATACATAGTGCCTTTAAGCAGCACAACTGTTTTAAACATTGATACTTGTGTGTGCAGGAATAGCTCAGTTTGTCCAATCAAAATGTAATCCATTGGATCCAGAACTTGCAGTAGCCGCTGTTCACCCTGGTGCTCATTTGATCTTACACAGCTCTTTTTGTTCTTGATAGAACACACTGCAATGCTCCACAACTTCAGATCTATAAGTGGGTCAGTACTCAGGGGGTCATTGATTCAATAACCAACCGTAGTGAGCTGATATCATCAAACATTTTCAACCCTCAATGTGCCTTTGAGCAAGACATTTTACTGCTGTTTACTCTAAGTTCACCATAGTACATACTTCTAATCAGTGACTAAAGCACATCATTGTTATTGTTATTACATTGTAAAGGCACTAAATGCATTAGTATAATTTAAAGAGGGCCTATTAAGTTTTTTTTTTTTTTTTTTTTTTTTTTTACATTTTAACTTTCTTTAGTGTGCAATTTTGCTGCTTGAGAAGAAAGATCTGCAAATTTAAAAAGCATAAAGTCCACTCCAATGGGACTTATTCTCTATGTCAAGCACTGTTTCCGAACTCCCTGAAACTCCTTGATTGTATAGTTTTTTTATGGAATGTACATGTCACAGTATTCCTCATTTAAATAATTCCCACCCTAGGAATGCGCAAAAAAATGGACAAGCCCCGGTTGAGTTGCGAGGCCTGGTTGACAAGGCATTGGCAGTGTGTTGAAACTTGTGGTTATAATAAGTGCTGTGATATTTCCGAAACAAACTCAAAGTGTTTGACCAATCACAACATACTGGTTCAGCTGACCAATCAGAGAACATTAAATTTTTCCGAATTAGGGTCTGAATGTTTTTAAACTTTCAAGCATGAAAACCTAGTAGACCTGAAAAATAAAATCAAGACTTTGTAAAAGTCCAGGAACATGGTCTCAGATTGAAGGAAACTCTGTTGGACTACCGAGTGATGCAGTGTGGGCAATGATAGACAGGCCTAAAGCCTGAATGTGTCTCATTTGGACTGCCAATATCGACAAAACAATTAAACGCTAATGATTAATGCAACAGCCCGACATGATCTTCTTCCTCACTAGATCTGATAGGCTTCAGAATTGCAAACTCAAGCAATGGCCATCCCCACATGTCCAAAAAATACAAGCTTGTTTTGATCAACATCACTGAAGACATCTGAACTGAATTTTCAATTGGTGTTATTCTGATTTGCTGCCATCTAAATTAATTTTGATGATAGTTAATACATATTTTAAATTGAATGAGTCCAATCATATGAAATTGGAACAATTCAAGTAAACAAGTTTCCCTTGTTTATATACATAAGTTGCAAACAGTGAATAAAAGCTCTTTTAGTGAGCTTTGCTAATGCATCCCAGCACTTAGCAAGGTGGGCCGCCCATTCTGAGCCAGAGGGCCTGAACATGGCTCATTTTCAAAAGCAACTTAAGAAGCATACAAATTGGACTCGTAATTCAGAAGGGGACAGACACTTTAGCAGTAAATTATGCATTAAAACTGCACAGGTGGCAAAAGGGAGTCGTGCAAGCAGCTGGGAATTTACGCATCACCGTCAGCAAAGACTCTCCTCGCAGCCCTCGACCACAACCAACAGATGTTTCTCCATTTCAACATTTGTCTCCCAGCTTCGTCTTAAAGCGCAAGCAACCTCTGCATGCCTCCAACAGCTTAATCAAACAGCGGTGAGATTATGGTGAACAAAAGCGTTTGGGGACTGGCGCCTGGATCAGGCCAGGCAGCTGTTCTGACTAATGATACGTCAGCTTTACAGCTGTCAGTCAGGGGAATGACCCCAGATTTTGCTGCCTCATTCAAAAAGAAAATGAAGAACATATGTTTTTAATGGAAATGGTAAATCTTTATTCGCTAAGATGGTGCATGGCGGCTGGTGCTTTTCAATTGTAGGGAAGCACAGAAGCTTTTCAAACTACCTCTTATGCAACTTAATAGCCACTTTATTAAGAACACGGCAGCAACTCAGTGCATTTAGGCATATAGTCAGAAGCTACTTCATTTCTAAGGCTGAGTCCTCCGTAGGTCGCATTTGAAGGCTGCATACATCATCATTTAAGAAAAGTAAATGTTAGATTGCAAAGAAAGAAAGAAATTACATTATTTTACAGTCAATTTTATTTTGGTTACTTTTCTTAAATGAGACATCCTTGATGACGTATGCAGCCTTCAAATGAGACTTCCGTAGGACACAGCCTCCAAAGTGAGACGCAGTTATGGTCAAGAGCAGGGATGTCCAAACTCGGTCCTGGAGCACCACTGTCCTGCAGAGTTTAGCTCCATCTTGCTTCAACACACCTGCCTGGAAGTTTCTAGTATGCCTAGTAAGACTTTGTTTAGCTGGTTTAGGTGTGTTTAATTGGGGTTGGAGCAGAACTTCGCAGGACAGTGGCCCTCCAGGAGTACGATTGGACACCGCTGGTCAAAGTGGTCTGCTAAGTTCAAACTGAGCATCAGAATGGGGATGATTTAATTGTATTAAATTAATACGATAGTATAAAAATACTAAAAAGTATGTGTGTGTTTAATTATTGGAGTCCTATTTGCATTGGGCAAAGCTTTCATTGTTTAATTCATGTTGGGCTTTAAAAAAAAACATTGCTTGACTTCCTGTGCAGTCTGACGGTGATCAGAAAATGAGAAAATAGTCTCTTGTCACGCTCTGACTCTTTGTAGAAGAGACTACAAGACTCCTCAGAAGACACTGCAAGGCAAAAACAGATGACGTTTGAGGGCTTATTTTATGCTTTATGCCGCAAGCAGAGATGATATAGAGATGTGATTGTGCTTTTAATTTTAAGCTGCATATCTGGCTGGAGTTATGACTCAGAGAAGCTTTAGCTAGCCTCTTGTCATGCAAGCTGTAGTGACGCACACACAAAATTACACACAGCCACTCTGTCAGCATCAGTTTGATGCATGGTTTGCACAGACATACTTATCCTGCCTGGGGCCTCCCATTAACATATTAGTGTGTGTGTGTGCATGTGCTTTGTACTCCTAAAAAGAACTGCATAGTTCAGTTTGTTGTCACAAACTCCATAAGACAAGCACAATAGCACTGCAGAACCAGCGCCGAACTCAGCATGTCCTCAGGGCATGAACAGAGAGAGAGCAATGGCCTACAACAAATCCTTGTGGTACTTTACTCCAATACTGTCCAAATTCAGTCAGCCACTGACAGCAAGAAACACTTCTATACACTATTGTTCAAAAGTTTGTTATAACTAAGACATGTCTATGTTTTTTGAAGAAAATACTATTGTTCCTTGTTCATAGACATTATAATGTAGAGGTATTGCTCATTCTTATGTGCTATAGCATTAACCAACAGACACACACGCACACACGTTGGGACATTCCATAGACAATGTTTTTTATACTGAACAAACTGTATATGTATAATATCCTCACCCTAACCCTACCCCTAAACTTACGGATCACGGAAAACTCTGCATTTTTACATTTTCAAAAGCATCACGTAGTATGATTTAGAAGCCGTTTTCCTCAAGGGGACCAAAAAACGTCGCCACAAGGACACGTATTTTGGATATTGCCATCTTATTTTATATTTTGATATTTTGTCCCAGTAAACATGGGGTTTACCAGGACCACACACGCACACACAAATAAATAAATAAAATATTTCTACAGAAACCAAATTCGTTCATTGTTCTTTTGAGAGATATGAAAAGGCCTTTCATGCAATCCTGTCAAAATTAAAAAAGAAAAAGAAAAATAAACTGGAGAGGACAGAGAGATGCGGCCAAGTTGTAAATCACAAGTAAATCTCAATCTCTTCATTGGTACTCAGCTGGCAATACACTAAACAACAGCTACATCTGCAACAGTGAAGAGAAGACAAAAGGATGTGGGCCTTTTAGGCAGAGTTTCAAAGAAAAGCTACATCTAACGCCAGCAAATAAAAAGAAAAGTGTAGAATGGGCAAAAGAACAAAGATTGGACTGTAGCGATTAGGATGAGTATTACGGATAGATGAATCTTTGAGGTGTTGAGCTGTTCTGGGAACAGTTCGATCTCAAGTCTGTGAGAAACATCCTACAAGTCAAATCACAAATAAGTGCAACTAAAAGCATGAGATGAAACCTAAACAGCTAAATAATCTGACTACTAGAAGCATAAAGTCTGCAAGTGGGGGATTCTTTGATGAACAAATTGTTCATTTGAATTAGAAATAATCTATTACATTTTAAATGTTTTTACTTTTATTTTGTATTAATTTAATGCATCCTTCGGTGAATAAAAGCTGTTTCTTCCCTCCAAAAAACTGCATAAAGCCAAACCTTCCACATCCAGGCCATGTTTTGTGGTCTATGCTGATCTGCAGTTCAACATGCAAGAGATTCAGAAAACTGGCAGGCTGGGGAAGAGAACAAATCGCTCTGCCAGGTGTTCAGAAAGATTGTGCCCTGTAAAAGAGTAGACAAGATTTTGAGATTTCTGAGGGCATAGGCAATAGAAAGTCTTCTCACATGTCAAGCATACATTGTGGAAAGATTGAAGCTGAACACTTTTCATGGTTCCGATCGGTTCAAAAAAGGAACGAGACAGAGAGTCGGTTGGACAGACACCCTGAAACCTCTTGATGTGCTGAAGTCAAACAACTCAACTTCATTCAGTCTAGAACAGTGAACAAACGATCGTAATGCCTACCTCACTGCCTGCATACACTTCAAAATAAAAGGTTCTTTATCAGCATCAATGGTTCCATGAAGAACCTTTCCATTGCACAAAAGGTTATACTATATAGTGGAAAAAGACTCATCAGATTATTAAAATGTTCACCAAGGCTACACTCTGCCTGCTCCACTGCTACCTCTGCTCTCCACTTCCTGCCTGTCTTAACTGCTACATCTGCCCTGGAGACTTTCTTAGAGCTGTAACACCTCCCTTGCACTCTGAACCGTGAACTCCTCAATAGATTTAATGGGAAGCATCGGTTTACAGGTGTTGCAGAGCGATAAGACTTGAGCTCCTCGCAGACCTAGTTATCTCAAGTATCTACTAATTCTCTCCAGATCTGAAATGGTGGAGATCGGGAACTTGAAGAGAAGTAATGGCCACAGGAACCTTGGGAGAATCCCATGCTGGTAGATCTATGCATTGGATTTTCCAGGAAGGATTGGCTTATAGACTTCTTTCAGCCACCCTTCCAGCTCCTCACAGGTGTTCTTAATGGATGCTGTATCCTTAAGGCTGTTGTCAAAGATCTTCCCCAGACTTTTCACAGGTATTGGTACTCCTGAGATAGAGAAGCAGAACATATTCACTACCTTACCTTTCTACAACAACAAGGATCATGATTTGGCTGGCTTGAATGACATTCTGGCCCATCCCATCAGCATCTCTAACCCCTTCAGGACCCATCTGCATCCAGGCACCAACTCAGTGGTCACTGTTAAGCCATCTATGTAGGCACAAATTGGTGGTTGGCCGATCCCAGACTTAGACTTGGTGCCTCTGCAGATCTCACCTGCATTTTCATTGCCAGAGCAAATATGATAACAGAGATGGTACAGCCTGAGAAAGACTGTTATTGTTTGAACATTATAAAGTCTTTGATATGTGACAGGGCAAAGGCTCTAAATAATAATGAGTGATAAATATTCCTTTGTTGCCAGAGTGAGAGTTTTTTAATCTTCATTTTGTCACCTCACGCTGCGCAGGGCTCAGTCAGACATTTTTTTGTTTAAACAAAGATATATTTACTTTTCCTTCTGAAATGATAATGTCTTTTTGTTCTCTGAATTACATTAAGTGAGGTGAGAAAGAGAGAGAGAGAGAGAGAGAGAGAGAGAGAAAGAGAGAGAGAGAGAGAGATAGAGACGAACTGATCAATATGCTGACAAAAGAGAATTTCACTGTCCCTCATACGTTCCTCTGTGGCTCCCATATCAAGTGCCAAAAATGGACAAGCTGTCAATAATAGCCAGGCTTTTGATTTGCAGGGCCCTCTCTGTCCATAAAAAGAGGCCTTTTATTGAACAGACCCTCACAATTACCTTTATATGAAGGACAATGAGACGGTCACCTCTGCTAATTGCAACAGCTGTCTCTAGAGATGCTTGTTTCAGGATTTAACACAAAAACACACACACACACACACACAAATGGGATTGTGGGTAATATAAAAGGATGTCGTGAAGCTGTGAAAACCTATTACAGCAGAATAAGCTGCAAGAAGCCGTTCTTACTGAAGAGGAAATCTTTTAGGGCATATAGTCCAAAAATAGGAGAGATTTTAAGAAAATATCATTTTTTCCAAAAAGACATTTACTGTGCGAGTAGAACACAGGACTAAAAATAACGAGTTGTGATGTCACACATTTTACAGAGAGCTGTGAAATGAATTGATGAGACATTTTTCACAGTGTGCTTCTACCCAACACTGATTCATGGTGCTAAACTTCCCTGCAGCTCTGCTGCATCAGCACAAACATCAAGAGTGGTCAACACAGAAAGCTGCATAAATGCACATCACCAACAAACAATGACAGGCACATATTGTTGATGCATTTAAACATAAACGTTCAAACAAGCAATTATGCTTCTCTGGCATGCTAAGATGGGCTATACAATGCAATTATGGAAAAAAGCTGAGATTAAATCTGATTTTGTGCCACAATTTACGTTTAGACAGCTCACATGACTGTGTTTGTATTGAGCATATCACAGCTCATTGGAGTCAGAGAGGACTCCCCATTGTGACACTAATGGTGAAGCATGTGTAAGAGTGTCTGCGATGGTGAGATTCCATGGGGTTGAAAACTGAACCCACTGAGGACCAAGTGTGTGTGTCCTAAAGATTACTCTTTAGCACACTGATACTCACTGTACCAGACCTAGATGCTGTGCTGACATGCCATGCCTCGATCAGTATTGGCAGGCTGTGGTTTGGAGCTTATTGCATGTAATTCAGATGTCAATCTCTGCCGAGCAGGTAGGGGAGACACACACACACACACACACAAAGACAACACTTCTAATGTTGCGAGATCATAACACTGTCTGCAATATTTAGGACAGACATTCAGTGTTTCAGTGAATATTCAGCAATATTCAGGAACTTAAAGAGATAAAAAAAATCATTGAAGTATGATTTATCAACAAACTGTGAAGCAATATGAAGCAGCAACATGAAATAAATCCACATGTTGGGTTTTCATGTTTCATGCGGACATTCCATAATGATTTTTATACTGTATAAACTGTATATACTAACCCCAATCATAGAAACTGTCTGCATTTTTACATTTTCACCAAACATAGTATGTAACTTAGTATGATTTATAAGCCATTTTGCTCATGGGGAAAAAAAATCTCCACATGAAGACAAGGATTTCAGATATTGCCATCTTTGTGGAAACATTTTGTTGCCACAACGTAGGGTTTACCGGGACCACACATAATGTAATATACTTCAATTTTACACATACATATATATACACATTTATATATATACATATATACATACATATACATATATGTACACACATATACATATACATATACACACACACACACACACACACATATATATATATATATATATATATATATACATATACATATAATTTTATCATCAAAAAATTATTTATTTCACCAATTCCATTCAAAAAGTGAAACTTGTATATTATATTCATTCATTACACACAGACTGATATATGTAAAATGTTTATTTCTTTAATTTTGAGATTATAACTGACAACTAAGGAAAACCCCAAGTTCAGTATCTCAGAAAATTAGAATATTGTGAAAAGGTTCAATATTGAAGACACTTGGTGCCACACTTTAATCAGCTAATTAACTCAAAACACCTGCAAAGGCCTTTAAACGGTCTCTCAGTCTAGTTCTGTAGGCTACACAATCATGGGGAAGACTGCTGACTTGACAGTTGTCCCAAACACGACTATTCACACCTTGCACAAGGAGGGTAAGACACAAAAGATCATTGCAAAAGAGGCTGGCTGTTCACATTAATAGAGAGACGAAGGGAAGGAAAAGATGTGGTAGAAAAAAGTGTACACGCAATAGGGATAATCGCACCCTGGAGAAGATTGTGAAACAAAACCCATTCAAAAATGTGGGGGAGATTCACAAAGAGTGGATTGCAGCTGGAGTCAGTGCTTCAAGAACCACTACGCACAGACGTATGCAAGACATGGGTTTCAGCTGTCGCATTCCTTGTGTCAAGCCACTCTTGAACAACAGACAGTGTCAGAAGCGTCTCGCCTGGGCTAAAGACAAAAAGGACTGGACTGCTGCTGAGTGGTCCAAAGTTATGTTCTGTGATGAAAGTAAATGTTGCATTTCCTTTGGAAATCAGGGTCTCAGAGTCTGGAGGAAGAGAGGAGAGGCACACAATCCACGTTGCTTGAGGTCCAGTGTAAAGTTTCCACAGTCAGTAATGGTTTGGGGTGCCATGTCATCTGCTGGTGTTGGTCCACTGTGTTTTCTGAGGTCCAAGGTCAACGCAGCCGTATACCAGGAAGTTTTAGAGCTCTTCATGCTTCCCGCTGCTGACCAACTTTATGGAAATGCAGATTTCATTTTCCAACAGGACTTGGCACCTGCATACAGTGTCAAAGCAACCAGTACCTGGTTTAAAGACCATGGTATCCCTGTTCTTAATTGGCCAGCAAAGTCACCTGACCTTACATTTACATTTACATTTACATTTATTCATTTGGCAGATGCTTTTATCCAAAGTGACTTACAAGGGGAGCAATTTGGAGTTTCATGCCTTGCTCTAGGGCACCTTAGTCATGGTATTGAAGGTGGAGAGAGTGCGGTTCATTCACAATCCCCACCTTCAATTCCTGCCGGCGTGTGAATCGAACCATATTTCAGAATCTATCTATATATATATATATATATATATATATATATATATATATATATATATATATATATTTATTTATCCATAAATATATATCCATATACATATCTACATGCATATCTATATATATATCCATATACATATCCATATACATATCTATATACATATCCATACATACATACATACACTCATACATATATACATATACACACACACACACACATATACATATATATATTTTTTATTATCATTATTATAATTATATTATTATTATTATTATTATTATTATTATTATTATAAATATATAATATGTATTATTATTATTTATTATATATATATATATATATATATATATATATATATATATATATATATATATATATATATATATATATATATACTTAGTAAAACATTAATATTGTGAAATATTATTATATTATCACAATAAAGAATTGTACCACAGTATTTAACGTATTTCTGAATGGCTTACTTTTACATTGAACAGGGAAAGTAAAAGGGAAGTTTAGAGCAGTTTGTGCAGTCATTGGTTCTGCTCTAACGTGGAGTGAATGACTGCAGAGAAAATGTTGGAATAAGTGGCAGATACACAGCCACTTGCAGTACAATTGTGCTTATGTTGCTACTTAATCAAGGGACTGCAGCAGGTAGAAAATGATGGTGAGGTGGAGATTCATGGGAGGTAAAAGGAGGAGAAGAAAAAAAGGAAGATGGAGTGCTTTTTTGGGAGAGAACTTCAGCAAGCTGACTCTGCAGGGAGAGTTGTGCTTGCAATCACAGGAAATAAGACATGTACTGAGCTAGCCGATGGGGGCCGTGAAAAATAAGATGAAAAATAAGAGGGTAGATAATGATGGGGAGAAGACAGGCAGAAGTTATGTTCCAAGTAACTTTGGTGAGAGCTGAGCATATGGGAATGCAGCAAATGAAAATGTAATGGTAGTACCTGTAGATAACTAGAAGAAAAGCTTGGGCCACTCTTAACTGGCCATCCCCTACTACAGCATCCAAAGTGACAATGCCAGAAGAAAGGAAAAGGAAACGACAGCACTTTGCAAACTGAACAGGACTCTAACAGGTAGAAAATGATATCTGATTGCTGGACCAAACCAGTGGTACACAGAATAATAGATAATATTGTTGAGATTTATTGATATATACTGTAATAGTTGAGCGGCTGTTCCTCGAGTGAAATGACTTGTGCAAATTTGCTGATGCAAAGGAAAAACTGCCTTGTAACGGTATAAACCAAATACTGATTTGATTTGGTCTATAATTGATTTCGGTGGGCATACAGGCATAGATCCCAACTGAAAAGTTTCTGCTTTATTAGATGAGTGACTTTACAGATTTAGGGGCTGTATTTTTACAACAATATTGTGCAGAACCCAATGTGCAAACTGTGGTAGAGATGAATATGGCTAAATATAAACCTGTTAAATATGAAATCCGACTTAAAGCTCGGAAAGAATTTATACAGGAACTTTGGAAAAAGATGTAGCTAATTAGAAAATGTGTCAGAATGTGAAGAGGATGTGATATTAATTATTCCCGAGCAACCTGTTGTATTGGGTTAAAAATATCATAGACCTTCTCTGAAATCATTCCTAGAAGTTTTAAGGGAGGTTCAGGTGAGGTAATGGAAGAGAGACAGTAAAAACACAAGCCATACCACAGAAGAACATTTTTTGTTTCCCAAAAGAACCTTTCAGTGAACATTTAAACAAAAATCTAAAGAACTCCCCCCACACTATAAAGAACCTTTTGTGGAATGTGAAGATTCCATGATAAAGGTTTTTCATAGAAACATCAATGGCAATAAATAACCTTTATTTTTAAAGGATTAATTCATTTCTGAATTCAAATTTCATGATAATTTACTCACCCTCATCTCATCTCATCCAAGATGTTCATGTCTTTCTTTCTTCAGTTGAAACGAAATTAAGGTTTTTGACGAAAACATTCCAGGACTTTTCTCTGTATAGTGGACTTCAGTGGGGTTCAATGGGTTGAAGGTCCAAATTGAAGTTTTAGTGCAGCTTCAAAGTGTTCTACACTATCCCAGACAAAGAATAATCCAGCGGAACAATCAATCATTTAAAAAAAAAAAAAAAAAATGAATAAAAAATTCTATACTTTTAACCACAAATGCTTGTCTGCACTAGCTCTCATTTTCTTCTTCTTCTTCTTGTAGAATTCCAACAGTGTAGATGCTGCTAAGTGAATTACTGCCATCCACAGGTCAAAGTTTACTAACTAATTCTTACATACTTATTGTATATGACAAGTTTGACAATCAAACTTTGACCTGTGGAGGGCAGTAATACACTTAGCAGCTTCTACGCTGCCGGAATTCTACAAGAAGAAGAAGTAGTAGAGCGCTAATACAAGACGAGCATTTGTGGTTAAAAGTATATTTTTTTTTTTTTCTTTTTTCCTCATCTGGGATCATGTAGAGTGCTTTGAAGCTGCACTGAAACTCCAATTTGGACCTTCCACCCATTGAACCCCACTGAAGTCCATTATACAGAGAAAAAACCTTAATTTCTTTTCGACTGAAGAAAGAAAGGCATAAACAGCTTGGATGTGGGGGTGGGTAAATTTGAATTCTGAAGTGAACTAATCCTTTAAGAATGTATGGGTAGACAAAAGATTATAACATGCATAAGCAGACTTCTTTTTTAAACTCAATGTGAGTTGTGGTGTCAGTATCTTGAAAGAGAATTTTACAGTGGCTAACCCAGAAATGGAATGTATATGAGATCTATACTGTACCTGTTCTATACAGAGTGCATGTGCTTGAATAATCAAACAGATGACATATTCAAAGAAAGAAAGAAAGAAAGAAAGAAATGAGGGAGGAAGGGAGCAGCTGGAAAAATAGACAGGTTACAACCATAATGAGAATCATACAGAGCGCTATCTGTCCACAGGATGTGCACTTTCCACAAACAGGATACACATGTGAGAAATATTACATTACAAGTTACATAAACTATTTTTGAATTAATCAGCCATTAAATGCCAGATTAAATTAATCTGGAATTACTCAACTTACTTCAGGTTTACACTCCTTCACGTGCTCTCAGATCTTCATCTTCAATTTCTCTTGTGGTTACCTCGGATTTGGCTAACTACCATGGGGGCCAGATCTTTTAGCTATGCTGCCCCCCGTCTATGAAACTCCCCCCTGACATTTGAAACGCGTCTTAAGACATATCGTTTTATTAAGGCTTTTTATTATAAGTTTTTATTGCACTTTATCTGTATATGTGGAGTGTTCGTTTTGTGAGGTGACCTGGGATATTTTGAAAGGCGCCAATAAATAAAATGCATTATTATTATTATTATTATTATTATTATTAAATGTCTGTCTGCATCTGTGATGCATCTGTAGCTAAGGCTATGTTTGGATCTTTTCAGGTAGACTGCCCACACTATGAATTGCAAGTGATCAAATAAAATTTGTGTGTATAGATTTGGTAGATTTGGTAAGCGTGCCCACGTATGTGACAAGGCTTTCAAAATGATATGCATAGCATTTCATAATAGTGTTTCAAACAACCTCCAAATGTGGTTTAAATGAGATTTGAAAAAATCTGATTTATTTATTTTTTTGCTGTCCAGACTTAAAAAACATAGCCTAAGAACTCCCAATATCTTTTGAATTGATGTATAATTTAACTGTAGTAAAAATATTTTTAATTGCTAAACTACTTTAATTACCAAAACCGATTTTGCTGTGTCCAAAATCCTGCAAGTGACCATACTAATGCACTATTTTACCTATTTTAATGAAGTAACAATTAAAACTGTAACACCCAGGAAGGGACAGTTTATTAAATAATCTCATTGTATTTCTACAATGAGATGAATAAGTTGATGTCATTTGTTCCCAAATTAACTAGCCTCTACTGAGTAACATCTTAATTTACACTAAATTGCATGCATGTTACCTTTTTCTGGCATAGATTCTTATTATATTTTCCTTTTCTTTATAATTTAATTATACATGTGTAATAATATTGTGTCTGACTGAAAGAAGAACGCCATATACACCTGGGATGACCTGAGGGTGAGAAAATTCTGGGATAATTTTTATTTTGGGGTGAATTTAGCCTTTAAAAAGTTTGTTGAAAGTAACAATAACAACAACTACAACAACAACAACAAAAAACTAGGAATGCATGATATTTGCCATCATTTTCCAACTCATTTTGGTCGATGGCTGATGTTGATTCCAATATACATATCTTTTTCCTATTTTTTTCCTATATTTCCTATATTCAGGGATTTTCAGTGAATTATTATTATTTTTTTCAATTCGTTTTGTGAAAAAAAAATATTATTATTTTTTTTAAAATCCGGTTTCAGAGTTCTGCAGTCTCTACCAAAATGTTACTTGTTAGAACTAAAGAAATGTTTGCATGATTTTGATGTCATTCTGGTAATATTGTGCATCCCTAAAAAAGTTGTAATGTCCTAAATTTTGGCAACAGGGTTGTAACATTTGGAAACCTCATACAAAATGAACAGCTTATATAAAATTAAACAACCAGTGTAACATTTAGATTGTTCTAAGGTTCAAAATCACACACTTTCTAAAGCTCTAAGCGACCATCTTTCACTGTCCGGTTGTCGGGGGAAAAAAAGGACCAGTCCCGATACCATATTGATGGAAAGTGCCAGCAGCACATGAAATGCATTTCGTGCCAGGACTTGGGGCTCAGCAGTAAAGCACAGTGACGTATCTTATCTCTACAGTCATTCCTTACCGTTCATATTGTAAAAACAGAATCAATTCGGCACAGAATTCTTGCCCTCATCCATAACTTATCCTCCCTCCCCGTCTCATAGATATAGGCTTACAAAAAATGAATTAAACTTTCTTCAGACAGCTTGAAAAGTGCTCTTATGTTTGTGAATTCATAAATATAAATGGACAGGGATTCTCATGTGCAGGATGCTGGAAGAAACCTTGCTGTTGTGCACTGGTTGTCGCTCAAGTGTGTAATATCTTAAGTGAATGAGTGCCAGGGGAAATATAGACTTCCATGGAGAGTGAGAGCTGCTTGGGAGAACAAGTCAACACATTAGCCTTAATATTGATTACGGCACAAGGGCAAGATGACAATTTTACACAGAGTAGGCCAACCGAGAGGTCATGAGGGAATTTAACTGCTAAATAAGACTGGTAGAGACACTCCGTTCAAGACAGCTCAGTTTTGAGGTGATTTAAAATAGATATGCTTGAAAAGCCATCATGACTCACTCATATTTATACTCATATAAAACAGCCACAAGTAGTTGATGAAAACATCCTTTTGGTTTTTTTTGCACCAAAGTGCACTTTTCTTTTAATATATTTTAATGTTCGTTTCATCATGAGAAATGTTCATAGAAAAAAAAATGCACCGAGCAACTTTCAGTTTAAAATTCCACTTTAGTTTTTTCTTTATCTTTCATGATGGATTGGGTTGTTCTATGCTGCTGTGTGAACACTTAGCCTGTATGGAATTTTAAATGCTCAAATGTATGCACGGTACTGAATAATTAATCGAGACTCTAACGTGACTGATATAGGAAATATCTACTGATTTGCATAAAGTATAAATACTTAATCTTGAAAGACAATGATTGATTGAAGATCCTTTGTTCATCATTATTTGAATATAGTAACCCTACAACACATAGCTCAAATTTACCACCCGTAGAAAGCATATTAACAATTAAACATTCTTTATAAAACTACTCTTCAGTGAACATAAAATAAATGATGATTTAGATTGTGTGTGTGAGAGACCAAATGTCCCCACAATTAAGGACATTTGGTCATGCATGAATACAATATGGATCATGCTATCTGGAAAACGATTAAAAAAATATATAGAAAAACAAAACAGGATGTCCTACATCTGTCCTTTAGGATTAAACTGATTTGTCTTTATGTATGGGTGCATGAGCGTGTTTATTTTTAAGCCTGACTCATTTAGGGCCAAATATGAAGCCCAACTACCCTTTTTACAACCCAGTAATCTCTGTTCTCTCACTGGCAGGATGTAATGTGTGGTGTGCAATTCATGTTGTTGAGGAGAGACTTCAGACCAGTACAAGGGCCACTTCTGTTTACTCTACAAACTCAAAAGCCCTCTAATGAGACAAAGCCAGAGAGAAATAACAAAACTGAGAGTGGAAGAGAGACTAGGCACTCTGAATGTCAACCTAAAGTAAGTGTCTAACTCGATCACTTGCAAAGGTAATCTTTCTCCTCTCACAAAATACCAGTTCATTAACTTATTCGTTCGTTCGTTCAGTCAATCATTCTACTGCTCATTTTCTAATCCCAAATAACAGGCCACACATTTCTCAGTTAATAGAACATGCCAGAGGGGAGGATTTTCAGCAAAGAAATTTTGGTTTGTTACTCCCACAAAACAATTATATGGCTCCAAAAGACTTAGGGTGAATTCAGGTCGATTGGGACACTTTTTTGCCATTGAGATGACTGGGAAAGTGTCCCAATCAACCTGAACTCACCCCTTATATAGAAATACAAATGTTATTGTTAACTAAAACTAATAATGAATTAAAATAATACACATGTTGGATAAAAAACTGCTGCCTTGGCAACTAACTGAAATGAAATAAGTTGAAGTTGAAGTATTAAATTATTAAAATATTTAAGTCGCCATTCAGTCAATAATTGTCTCCCTTAAAACTAAAATGTTTTTATTTCCTGTGAACAATTCTTCAGGCCTCAAAATAGCTTGAATGTAACTCTATGCCCTTGCTTCATTTAGTATGAGCAGATATGTGCACATTCAATAACATCCGCTAGGACTACCTGATCCACTCAGTCAACTGTAAATGATACACTGTAGGAGCCATATTTACTAGTTTATTTAATTTTGATTGATTTGTTCATTTAAATATTAATTCATTGTAATATTAATTGCTTATTTCTTTGAGTGTGTGCCCTCTATAGGTGAGAGAGAAAATGTTTAAAAGGATGTGCCACCCCTGACAGGAAGGGGCCAGTGGTGTAAGAGCATACAGTTTTTTGACCGTACCCATGAAACAGAGCTGAAAGTTGTTTGTGAAAGTTGTTTAAGTTGTTTGTTTGTTTTATGCTACTATGAAACTTTAATTTTGATTTAATACACTTCAGTTATTGTTTGAAATGCCAACAAGCCTCTTTGGATATATTCATGCTACAAGTCAGGAATATTGCATCCTCACCTCTCGCAGTGGCCAGGAAACAAGGGACAAATTAGGGAACTTGAAACTTGTTTGACCACTACAACATGTCAAAAAACTGCTTTGAAGGTGGAATATGTTTGAAAAGAAGGGGATTATCCTTAAACTTGAATAGGAATGGATGGACTGTTTGAGACCACATGGCATTGGAAGCAGCAAATAAACGGGTATGTGCTTGGGGAAACAATGAATAATTGAATTTTATTTTGAATGTTATTGGAAAGACTTTGATGAAAGTTTGATTCTGAAAAAAGTGGATGAAAGAATTCATCTGATTGAAGAGTTCAAAGGTCTTGATTAATGCCATTTTAAAGAGGAATCAAAGGAAATTTGAAAAGGATAATTGCTTGCTTGAGACAAAATGGATGAGTTTGATCTAGAACAATCCCCAAGCTCACTTCCAAAGGACATGAATGAGGTTTCTGTTCGTTTGAAAGCCTCCAGAGCAGGCAAAATGGCACATATTACAAGGCGAAAGAATACTGTTAACTCTTTGATGACTGATGCTGAATATCTTGAAGAAGTAAAGGGGAACATGTTGTTCAATGAAATTCTTGATGAATTCAAGTCTCTTCAAGAATCATATGTACAAGTGTTAAGTGAAGAGGATAAAGTTGAAGACTTGAAAACCTGGTATGAACCAAGAATGGGCCAAGTTGATATGTTTGTTTCTACTGTTGTGAAGTGGATGTCCACTATTCAAGAACCTGACTCTCAAAGTTGTACTCAAGTTTCTTCTGCTCTAAAAAGGACTGACAAGCTAAATGATGACGATAATGTCTCAGTAGTTTCATCTGTGCATAGCAGTAGATCTGGCAGATCTAGCAGATCAAATTCAATCAGATCAAGTGTGTCAACAGCAGCTACAGCGCACATCTGTGCAGAGGCAGAGAGGGTAGCTTTACGTGCCAAAGCCAATGCACTGCAACAAAAACATGCTATAGAGAAAAATGAAGAGAAACTTAAAAAGATGAAGGAGATGTGGGAAGTTCAAGCTTAAATTGCAGTCAACACTGCAAAAATTGAGTATCTTAAGAATGCTGACAGCCATGTAAAAAATCGAACTGCAGTCCCAAAAGATACCATGAATGTGTATTGTGAGGAGATGTTGGATAAAACTCCATCCAGTTCAACAAACACACAAGAGGTGCGCCCAAAGGAGACTGTTCATGCGCAGCTCTCTACAGCACCAAGGATGACTGCAAGACATTCTTATTCTCGAAACAGCAATGCAATGCATGAACCCACTTCCGTGAACACTGATTCCAAATCATCTGGACAAATCTCTAATACAGCTCAAGCAAGACCCCTGGAAAGCAGAGACTCAATGTCATCTAATATCATTCAAGGGCCTGATCTTACTAGAATTCTTCAAAGACAAAACAACGTGACAGATATGCTTGTGAAACAACAACTTCTTTCTACCTTACCAAGAGTTGAAATTCCAATCTTTAATGGAGATATTCTGCAGTACAGGTTATTCCTTCATTCTTTTGAGCACATCATTGAAAGTAAAACTGATGATAATGCAGACAGGCTGCACTTTCTCATTCAGTACACAAGGGGGCTTCCATAGGAACTCGTAAGAAGTTGCCAACACATGTCACCAAGCAGAGGTTACTGCAGGCAAAGCAGCTGTTGAAAGAACACTTTGGTAATGCATATAGGATGTCATGTTCTTATATTGAGAAAGCACTCTCGTGGCCTTCAATAAAATCCGAAGACTCAAAGGCTTTACAAGCATTCGCATTGTTTCTTAAAAGCTGCTGCAATGGTATGGAAGACTTGGAGTTCATGCAAGAGCTGGACACTGTCTCCAATATGAGGAGTATTGCTCTCAAGCTCCCGCACAAGCTCAAAGAGAGGTGGCGCACAAAGGCATTTGAGTTACAAGAACAGAGGAGGGACAAGGCAAAGATGGTAGATCTTGTCAGCTTCATTGAAAAACAAGCTAACATTGTCTCAGACCCAATATTTAGTGATATCCAAGACTCAAGCCCAAGTAAAGGAACGCCCAAAGTCTTAGTGAAGCCCAAATCCAAAGGCATTTTTGCGACCAAGGTGCATGTGAACTCACCACAGACAGCATTTAAAGATTCACAGCCACCATCATGTTGTCTCTACTGTAACAATGGACATGAGTTGATGACATGATTGCAGTTTGAAAAGCAGCCACACAGGGAAAAGTTAAACTTCATAAGACAGAAGAGAATCTGTTTCGGGTGCCTAACCAAAGGACATGTGAGTAAAGACTGCACAAGGCATCATACCTGCACCATATGCACCAAACAACATCCAAGTGTGTTACACATCAAACCATTGGAGTCATCAAAACAGCTGAAGAAAACACCTGTGAGTAGCACACAGGTGTCCCTTCAAGATGGTAAGCATACTGGAGTCAGATATACCCAGAGATACACAGAGTTTGTTGTCGATTGTACCAGTTCAAGTTAAAAGTTCAAAAGGAAGTAAGATTCTGCACACATATGGCTTTCTTGATCCTGGTAGCTCTGCGAGCTTCTACACAGAGGATCTTATGAAGAAACTCAACGTTACTGGAAGAAAGACCAGTATTCTTCTTAAAACAATGAGCCAGGAGAAGTCTGTGCCTTCTTACATTGTCAGTGGGTTGGAAGTCTCTTCACTGGTAGAAAATAACTTTATTCCATTACCAGAAGTCTACACACAACAGAGCATACCCGTTGACACCTGTAACATTCCCACAAGGGAAGAACTGTCTAAATGCCCTTACCTGAATTGGGTACAGTTTCCTAGGATTCCATCCAAGGTGGAGTTGTTGATTGGAAGCAATTCTCCCAAAGCCATTGAACCTTGGGAAGTCCTTAATAGCCAAAGGGACGGGCCATATGCAGTTAAGACCCTATTAGGTTGGGTTATTAATGGTCCTCTACAAGGCAAAGGCACAGCAAACAGAAATAGCTGTGATAATGTTGTTGTTGTTGTTGCTGTTGACAGAATTTCTGTCTCAAACTTGGAAGAAATGTTGATGCAACAATACAACCATGATTTTAATGAGCGATCAAGAGAAGACTGAAATGTCTGTTGAAGACAAAAGATTCATCAAGATTGTAGAAGAGTCAATCAAGTTCAAAGATGGACATTATACTCTTGATCTACCCCTCAGGAAAGACAACACAATGTTGCCTAACAGCTATCAGGTGGCAGAACTGCGACTTCAAAGTTTGAAAAGAAAGTTCAAAAGGAATGAACAATTCAGAACAGACTATACTGAATTTCTTATAGAAGTCATAAATAAAGGCTATGCTGAAGTGGTGCCGCAAAGAGGCTGAAAAGATCAGATGGAAAATTGTGGTACATCCCACATCATGGTGTATACCATCCGCAAAAGCAGACCATAAGAGTAGTCTTTGACTGTGGTGCTACCTTTCAAGGTAAATCCCTCAACTTCTTCAAGGTCCTGATTTGACCAGTTCACTTTTCAATGTTCTCACCAGATTTCGTCAAGAGCCTGTAGCAGTAATGACAGACATCAAAGCAATGTTCCATCAGGTCAGAGTGTCAAGATCAGATGTTGACTTCTTGCGATTCCTCTGGTGGCCAGGTGGTGATGTCAGCATGCCTGCTGTGGAGCACTGAATGATGGTACATCTATTTGGGGTGGTCTCATCCCCCAGCTGTGCTAACTTTGCTCTGAGGCAAACAGCCAAAGATAACAAAGACTGTTTTAGAACTGAGGTGATAAGCACTGTTGAGAACAACTTCTATGTAGATGATTGCTTGAAGTCACTTACAACAGAGCATGAAGCAGTAAAGTTGGTAAAAGACCTTGCATCTCTCTGTCAAGCAGGGGGATTCCACCTCACAAAATGGGTGAGTAACAGTCGTACTGTTCTTGCTCACATTCCAAAAGAAGACAGAGCTCGAAATGTAAAGGGATTGGATCTTGACAGGGAAAAGCTTCCAAGTGAAAGAACTATTGGTTTGTTGTGGTGCGTGGAGAATGATGTGTTTAAGTTCAATATCACTGTCAAGTACAGATCCCACACCGGAGAAACTTACTAGTTGTGAGCTCCGTATATGATCCACTTGGATTTTTAAGTCCCTTTACTCTACCTGCCAAACAACTTCTCCAAGACCTCTGTAGGAGTAAATGTGGTTGGGATGAGGAAATACCACAGACTGCAGTGGATAAGTGGACAAATTGGATGAAAGATATTGATAAGATACAAGATTTCAGAGTGGCACGTTGTGTAAAACCAACTGGGTTTGGAATGTTGATGCAAGCAGAGCTACATCATTCCTCTGATGCCAGTGAACAAGGTTACGGCACAATGAGTTATTTAAGACTTACTGATGACATGCACACTGTACATGTGTCTTTCATGTTAGGGAAAGCCAGAGTGGCCACGCTAAAGCAAGTCACAATTCCATGTCTAGAACTTACAGCCGCAGTGCTGGCAGTCAGAGTGGACATCATGGTAAGGAAGGCATTGGAGTTAGATCTGAGAAGCTCAACGTTTTGGACTGATAGTCAGTCGGTCCTGAAATATGTGGCAAATGAGAATGCAAGATTCCGCACATTTGTAGCAAATAGGATCTCTGTTAGGGAAAACACAGAGGTAACACAGTAGAAATTCATCAGAACAAAGCAGAAGCCTGCTGACCTAGCATCAAGAGGGAAGAGTGCCACCATATTGTTGAAGTGCAAAGAGTGGATCCATGGACCAGACTTTCTTTGGAAGAAAGAGGAGGAATGGCCTAAAGAGTCCATGGGACCCATGTGTCTCTCACTTGATGATATTGAAGTTAAAAGGAACACCACTGTGTATAGTACTGTCATTAAAGACCAGGGAAATCCTACCAGCCAACTGCTTAACTACTTCTCAAGTTGGACAAAGCTGAAGATGGCGGTAACATGGTTCTTGAAGTTCAAGAATATCCTTCGCTTGCTCAGTGCAAAAAGAAAAGAAATACAGGCAACCTGTGTGAATAATGACACTCAGAGTCAAAGCAGTGTATGTGAGAAAATTAAAGCATTCAAGACATCACTTGAAGGACAGTCCATAAGCCTGAATGATCTCTTGAAAGTAGAAAAGGCTATTGTTGAGTTTAGCCAGAAACAAAGGTATTCAGAGGAAATGTCAAGAATTGAAAAGGCATCACTTGTTGGAAAGTGCTTGAATAGATTCAGCAGCCTGTACAAGCTATATCCTGTGATGGATGATGGAGTTTTGAGGGTTGGAGGAAGGTTGGACAAGTCAGCAATGCCTGATGATTCAAAGCGACCAATAATACTTCCTAAAGATCTTCACATCTCTACACTTATCCTTCAACACATACACCAACAGCTCGGACATGCTGGCAGAAACCATGTTCTCTCACACCTGAGAAAGAAATATTGGATTATAAATGTCAATTCTGCAGCCCGCAAAGTTCTTTCTAAATGTTTAGTGTACACGCGTGTAAGAGGAAAAATTGGAGAGCAAAAGATGGCAGATTTACCAAAGGAACGACTACAAGCTGATCTCCCACCTTTCAGCAATGTTGGCATTGACTACTTTGGGCCTTTTGAGACAAAAAGAGGTAGAAGTCAAATAAAAAGGTATAGAGTCATTTTCACTTGCATGACAAGCAGAGCGGATCTCCTAGAAATGGCTCATTCACTGAACACAGATTCTTGCATTGACACTTTAAGACGGTTCATAGCCAAAACAGGTCAAGTACTGCATTTGCGATCTAATAACGGAACCAATCTGGTGGGTGCAAAAAGAAAGTTACAGAATTCACTTTCAAAATGGAACCAAAGCAGAATCCAGAAGGCAATGCTCCAGAAAGGGATTCAGTGGATATTCAATACTCCATCAGCTTCACATCATGGGGGAGTATGGGAGAGGCTCATTCGAATGGTAAGGCAGAGCTTATGCTCTATTTTACAACAACACACCCTCAATGATGAAGAACTACAAACACTCTTTTGTGAGACAGATGCAATCTTAAATAGTCGTCCCATTACCACATTGTCTGATGACCATCATGATCTGGAACCTCTGACGCCAAATCACATTCTCCTGTTAAAGTCTAGCCCTATATTCCCACCCGGATTGTTACAAAAGTCAGATGTATACATCAGAAGTCGTTGGAGGCAAGTGCAATATTTAGTAGACTTGTTTTGGAAGAGGTGGTCACAAGAATACTTACCATTACTGCAGGAACGACAAAAATGGTTTACTGCTAAAAGAGGACTGCATAAAGGAGACATTGTGCTAGTTGTGGACAGTTCAGCACCTCATGGATCATGGCCTATTGGAAGAGTACAGAAGTTCTACCTGATTCCAAAGGACTCATAAGAACTGTTAAATTTAAAACAAAAACTGGTTTCTTGGAAAGACCTATTACCAAACTTTGCCTGCTAGTAGAACATGCAGAAAATGGATCTGAACCATAGAAGTGACAACTGAAAGATGAGTATTCATTTTCTTGTGTAGACACATTTGGCTCCATTTACATTTCATTTATTGTAATTGATTCTTAAATCTTCAATTAGGGGCCGGGTGTAGGAGCCATATTTACTTAACTTATTTTGAATACATTAGTATTGGGATAGTTTTTTGCTCAAAATAAAAATACATAGAATAGAACAGTCATAGAAAGTCCATAAATTAAATATCAATTTTAAGAAGTTAAGATTAAAAACAGAAGGAAGAGTTTGACTAAGATAATGACAGGACTCTATAGTGTTTAATTTTTTAAAAGTCTTCATTTGAGACAGCTGACCATTTGTTACATTAAAATGCACAATCATTAGTTAAATTACAAGTACATATAAAGCAGAACTGTTTATGCTACTATGCAGCTTTAATTTTGATTTAATAAACTTCAGTTATTGTTTGAAACATCAACAAGCCTCTTTTGATATATTCATGCTACGAGTCAGAAATATTGCATCATCACCTCTCGCAGTGGCCAGGAAACAAGGGACAAATTAGGGAACTTGAAACTTGTTTGACCACTACAACATACACAATAGTTTGAACCAGAAACTGATTCAGAATAAGAGGAAGAAGAGTGAATTATACAGGGCTGTCGACAAGTCAAAGTAACAGAATGGTAATGCATTTTATGTATTCGCTCTTCACGTCAGACTTTGGCTAGGCTACATTATCAAACAGCTAATAATGTGTTGCTAATGTTACTCAAACCATGTTCCTGTCTGTCATCTCAAAGTAAGACAACTGCCTTCTAAAAAGCAGCGTCCTTAGAAATACAAAAAAAAAAAAAAAATCCACATAGCTTGATAACCTTGCTTGACACTTTGTTGGAATTGAGCTCTGTGAAGATCTCATAAGTTTATCTTAATTCTTGTACATCCCAGTTTTGGTTCATGTGTGTAAATGTTTGTTTAAAAGTTATTTTGGGGTTATTTTCCCAATCTGAGGTGCACATTAGACAAAAGAAAACATGCTCAAAGCTTTCTTTATTTTACTTGTAGTTTACCAACTTGGTTGCAGCATGGTTCTGGGGGTGGGAGTTTAAGAGGAAGTGCAGCCTTCTTGTCTCCTTTTTTATGCCATCATGAGGAATTATAGTACTGTACTGTAGGCGTAGTCTACTTACCAGTATGAGCAGGGGGGTTCATTGTTTCATTGTGTTTATTTGAAAGCAGGTATAAATGTATTGTTTTGCATTTATTTGGGTAGTATTGATTTGTTAAAATTCATTTTGAATTTGATATTCAATGTGATTATGATTTGGTTTGATTCTTGACTTTGAAGGGGCTCACTTTGCCTGTCAGAGTCAGTTCTGGTTGGGGCCTCCGTAAGGAGGGTTAACACTAGTTTCCCGGCTTCAGTATTCTTTTTGTTTGTAAAATGCAAGTTTTGAATCAATAAATATTTTTATATTGACTGCAAGCAGTGTGTTCCAGCCTTTACTCTGGTCATGTCCCCACACGCTCTCACGCTAAGTTGCCCTATATAGTAAATCTGGCCCTTTATTTGGTGTTGACTAATGAATTTGCACATGGTTTGTCCTGAAGCATATTAAAACATCACATAGACACATAACAACATTAAAAACATGATTTTCACCACAGGGGGTCTTTAAAAACAAAATACATATACATAAAATTACTAAAAGTTAAGCAAAATGAAAACTGAATTTAAAAATAAAGCCAATTTAAAATTATATATATATATATATATATATATATATATATATATATATATATATATATATATATATATATATATATATATATATATATATATATTATAGCAGCAGTATATAAATATTGCTAAAATAATATCGGAAATACAGTAATACAGTGCAAGTGTCATGTGATATTTTTGTCCTTTTCCAGAGCTTGCCAGGAGCTGGTTACTACATGATTTGATTGTATGGAAAAATTGTCAATAGTGGAAGGTTTAACTAGTTCTAATACAAAATGTATTAAATTTATTTTTAACATAGTACTGTCAGGACTATGGTTACATAAGTTCCTAAGGTGTGTACTTAAAGGAGCTTTAGGACATTTTCGGCCTCCCAAGCAGCAAAAAAGAGGCCAGCACAACTTATGTGGCAGGGTATTCCGCTCCAGTTTGGTGTCACAGCTATGCTTTTTTTTTTTTTTTTTTTTTTTAAAAAGAGTAATTTGCAGGATGTGCCACCAAAGTAATTCTCATCTCCCATCATATATCACTCTAGGCAGCCTGCAGCAGCCCGTATGGCCCTGCACTGCATCAGCTAAGAGACAAGCTGCT
Source organism: Zacco platypus (assembly GCA_038088235.1). Classification (NCBI taxonomy): domain Eukaryota; kingdom Metazoa; phylum Chordata; class Actinopteri; order Cypriniformes; family Xenocyprididae; genus Zacco; species Zacco platypus. The sequence goes on along the minus strand of CM076075.1, from coordinate 19,856,246 downwards.
TCTTACATTTACCCATAACAATTCTCTTCTTGGCCTCTCCTAATGCAGCGATATAAGGACAGGATGATATAGTCATTTCCAAGAGTTCTCCTATTAGAAAGAGTGCTACAAAAGAGTCCCACCTCCAAACATCAATCAAAAGCTTGGATTCACTCGGCAGCTAAATCAATACATTTGGTATTTTAGCAGGCAGCAAAATCAAGCCGACCTTTTGGAAATGACTGTCTGGATGTTGCCTCTGTTGGCAGTTTGCTAGGCTTTGTAATGGAGCAAAAGCAACTGGCTTGCTCTTTGAAAGTGAAACCACAGATGCAGTTTGGCATTGTTTGAGTTTATGATATATGCAATGGAAATCCAATAACTTATATACATTCACAGTCACCTCCACAGCCTAATAAACTAGTCAGCTTAAAAAAAGACAGGATATTGGTGAATAGGTGTGTGTATACATTGGCTGGGTAGCCAGCACTGCGATTATTATACTGGAGGAGGAGGAGAAATATACAAGGAGAAAAAGAACAGCTTAAAATGAAACTGCTGAAGGCGAGTAACAGTGTCACACATCTTACACAATTTTAGATTCCACTCTACAGCAGTTAGCCAAGCTTTGATATTGAGAGACATTAGTTACCTGAAAACCTCCAGAGACACTTTCAACACCTACAAATGGAAGAGGTTTCCTTTTCACTCATGTTTTCACCTCAAAGAAGAACAGGAGGAAGTCAACATGAAAGAGGGGAAGAGATAAAGGACACATGTCAACAGATAAGAATGAAAAAAGTTGCCATTTAATGCTATAGGTAAAGTGTCCAGAGTTTACATTAGAAGTCTATATAAAGTGAAACTAGTATTTTGTACCATAAAAAGTATCTAATTTATAACTATTAGAAGCATAATGCCCTTTCAAATTTACGTTTAAGCCAATATATTTGTATTTTTAAAACATCAATGATTAATAACTTTTAAAATAACGTGATTATTGTAAATAAAATATGCATTCCACATATCATTTGCTTTAATTGAACAACACAGCAAAATATTAATATGAATGCACACACTTACGCGTATAAATGAACAAATGTATAAACTGTCAAAAAGATACATTATACCACAATATTTACGACTAACCCAGATCATGACACTGTTCCAGTTGCCAAAACTTTTTACTCATTCTGACTGACAAAAAAACAACACAATCCCAGAGACTATTACAATGATTTTGTAACACTGCCAGGATAACAGATACATAAAATGTATATTAAACAAAGAAGCTATAAGTCTCCTTTTCACACTTAGTACCACAACAAACTTTTGTTTTGTATTCCTGTCAAGAAAGTGACAGCTCTGTTGCCAACAGAAGCAGGCACAGCCAAACAAGAAAGACAGAAATAAAGCATTACCTTACCACTCAGCATTGCCAGAAAGCCATTAAACTGCATGAAATTATCAGAGAAGATTGGAAGATTATTCATACTGACAGTATTCTCTGAGCCCCATAAGATAAGTTTCAAGAAAGCTGAAGACAATTTCCAGAATAGTTTCCAGGGAGAATTCAAGCTCACACCCTACTTTTGGATTTTTTTTTTTCTTTTTTTTTTTTTGTTCTCAGTCTGACTCATTCAAAAACTTTTTTTTTCCAGTAAGACTCCAATTACATGCTTCTTCACTCAAAAAGTCTCTCTATGATTTACAAGCCAGTATACCTCTGTGGTTCTCTATTCATCCAAATTTGGGGGAAAAAAATGTGCATTCGGCATCTATACTACTATAAATTCTCTCTGAATCTTGTGAAATTTCCAAAATTTATGTATGCAAAGAAAAAAAAAAACATGTAGTCCAATGGTGGATTCCCTCAAAGTTGTTCAAATATGACCTAGGATGCTTGTCATCTATTAGTCCAGGGGCATTGGCATTGGCATGTAAGTGCTAGCCTATTTGTTCCATAGCTTTTAATGAGCTTTGGTTTAGCAAATTTCCGTTCTATTCTTGTGGATGAATGGTAATTTATTCCTCATTTATGCTGGTTGACACGAGCACTTGCAACTATGAAAAATGTTGTTTTCACTTGAAGAAGAAGGTGTGAAATATTCCGTTTCAGGGGACCTGCTCATAGCATATCATAATAAAATGAAAATGGCTATTAAAAAATAATACAACAAGCAGAGAAGAAAAAAGCCATTTCTCTTCATATTACCTGTCCTCACCGTAACAGGGCAGGCCTATATAATTACGACCAAGGTGTTGCAACTACTAAATTTGTTTTTTATTGTCCTTTGCATCTAAAATGAAGCAGTTTGATACATATACTATTAAAATGCACTAACCTGCACACATGCAATTACTTTGCAATCTTTGAAGTGCATAGTCTGCAAGAGCAATCACTGATCAGAAGGAAAAAAAAAGTTTTTCTAATGTATTTTTACATTATAAAATATTTAACAAAACATCTCATTCGCAATGCACAAGTTGCAGTATTTCAAGAAACCAGAATAGCAGCTTAATCCAAACTCCAGAGTCCCCACAGTTCTTGAAATGAATTTGTGTCATCTGTGATTACTGGATAAGGATTTTTCAAGATGGCACTCATTAAATATATATTTATTTTTTCTGTAAATATGACGTAAAAAACGTAATATTACCATGACATCCCCCCCAACAAAAAAACAAGTAGTTTGGTTAGTAAATTCATTAAAAGCATCTTTAAAAAACATGAGAATGTTTCTGAAAGCCGGGCAAAGGAAAGGAATCAGGCAAAGGAATCGTTCAATGATTCTCTCTGATACAGACCGGGCTGAAAGTGGTAGACTTTAAACTGTTGCAATACTATATCAAAGGGCTTGATTGATCAAGAGAAAGAGAAAGAGAGAGAGATGTGATCAATGGAGGAGTCAGAGAAGACACTCGCATAATCCATCTATCTTGACTTACACTGTATCTAAGCAACAGAGCATCAGTCTTAAAGAAGGGGAACTCATTTTGGTAGGATTGGGTGATGGGAAAGTGTATTGGGAAGATCATGCTATTAGGTGTGACCTTTCTTTCACGTGTATTACACGTGTAACCTGCCAACATGACTGATTTTTTTGTGCAATCCCTAGAGGAAGCACAATGAGAACATGAGGCCGCTGTTGTTTAAGGTAAACACATCAATAGACGTCGATAAACACTAGTCTGTGAAACTGTTCGAGAGAAATCAAGGAAAAATAGCAAATGATGCAACTAAGATCTTTAAAAGCTATTACTATATTCACAGAATATTGCAGTGTTTTAATGAATGCAATGGACAAAGAGTGTTTTGCAATATGGGACCAGCCAGTTTCTAAACAGGAAAAGATGCCTCACTTATATTAGAAAAGCTAATGATTCATCACGGTTCTGTTAATGAGGCGAGCAATTACATCAGTACAAGCCTATATAATGTGCCTTTGTGGATTTGATAGAATCATAAAGAATGCAAGACATTATCACATTTTAAACAATTAGATGTGTAGAAAAATATTACAGAGCCACTATAAAGACATTTCACAACTATGATGGATCAAAGTCTCATCACAATAAACCATAGTGATTTGTGCAAGAACAAATCTGTTAAATCAAATCTTTTATGTAAACAAATCATTTACATTTACTTCCTAAGTCCTTATGATGCATCAACACCATTATTTCTGGAGTCTCTTTAGAATATTTGTAGATGAAACTATTTTAAAGGATTAGCTCATTTGCAAATTAAAATGACCCTTTACTCACCCTCAAGCCATTCTAGATGTATGTGATTTTCTTTTTTCTGAGGAACACAATCAGAGAAACATTAATAAATATACTGACGCATCTGAGCTTCATAATGGCAGTAAGAGTATACAAACGAGTGTGAGCTGAAAAAAGTGCTTCGAACCACATCCGTCCAACCTAAACATTCCACACGGCTCCAGGGGGTTAATAAAGGCCTTCTGAAGTGAAGTGATGTGTTTGTTTAAAAAAATAAATAAATCCATATATAACAAGTTATGAAGTAAAATATATAGCCTCCACCAGACCACCTTCCGTATTCAACTTACGAAGAAAGTGTAAAACTCTAGCAGTTCCAAAAGCTTATGCTACGTCCTGCACCTTCCCTATTTAACTTACGGAACTTACGGAACTGACGCAACGACAGTTCTGTTTTTTTTTTCTTCATAATTTGAATATGGAAGGCGGAATAGTGGAAGCTATATGTTTTACTTCATAACTTGTTAAATATGTTTTCTTTTCTTTTTTTACACAAATGCATCGCTTCACTTCAGAAGGCCTTTATTAACCCCCCGGAGCTGTGTGGAGTACATTTATGATGGATGGATGTGGATGGAGACACATTCTTCAGCTCATAATCCTTCGGTAACGCATACTGCCATTATAAAGCTTGGATGCATCAGGATATTTATTAATATTTCTCCAATTGTGTTTATCAGAAAGAAAATCATATACAATTAGGATGGCTTGAGGGTGAGTAAAACTTGGCAGAATTTTCATTTTAAAGTGAACTAATCATTTCACAATATTTACAGTTTTTTAAACAATTAATGAATCAATTTAATGAATCACTCAAAACTGTTCAAATCAATTCTTTTATGTAAACAAATCATTTACATTTACTTCCTAAGCCCTTATGATGCCCATCTCTGATGTCTCTCTAGAATATTTGTAGATTAAACTATTTTAGTACTTTTTGCATTCAAATTGTTTTAAAGAAATCAATGAATCAATTCAATGAATTACTCAAAACACACAAATTCCTACAATTTGCACAATGGGCTTCAGAATTATTGAACAAAAGATCATCCTAAAGGATTCCAAAGAAGAATTCAAAAGACTGCAATAAATGTCAGAAATCATTTAATAAAAGTAAAGTTGTTGTCACAGCTGTCATTATGTTATTGTATTGCCCTCAAGTCATCTGAAAACTTTTATAGTAATTAGTCTAAAAGAATTTTCATCAAACAGAAACGTTGAAGTGATTTTAAATAAATATGAAATACTTATGCTGTTCTAGACTCTGTATGTGGTGTTGGGCTGTTTTGTTAGACTCTCTATGTAGTTCTGGGCTGCTGCAGCCTGCTGGGAATAAAATGAACAAAAGAAGGGGAAGCATTCAGCATGAGGCTGCAGAGGAAGCAACAGTGAGAAAGACAAGAAATGCTAGGGAAAAGGACGATGGGGCTTAAACATCTTCCCTTCTCCGGTCCAAAAGGAAGCTGGCACATAAGCTTAACCCCAGCAGCAGTCCGTGGACAGGACAAGGGTTTTTCTCACTCATAATGAGCTAAGCCTGTTTTAAAAGGGGATGGAGAGATTATGCCGGGCCCTGGTGGAGAAGGAGATCTGAGAGCAGACTTGTCGGCCTGTGTGAGGGGATAAGAGGGATCAAAGGCCCTGGGCAGGCCCCTGTAGGACCCAAGCCACCCCTCAGACCCCTGTAATGAACACTCATCAGAAAACTAATCTCCACTGCCACCACAGGCTCCTTAATTAGATTAGCACTGCTAAACACACACACACAATAAAGTGGCCATTTAGAGGATTCCAAATATTTTGATGGACATCTCTACAGTTAGCCACTTTTTTTAGTAGATGACATTAAAGTCGCCATGAAATCAAAATTCTTGTCTTTAATAGAATATTGCAGTGTTTACTATAAATGATTTATCTGTGCAAATATATATATTTTTTAATTAATGTGCTCTCGTAGTCTTTAATCAAAATAATTTCGCCTCCATCTTGCAGCGACATCTCTTGTTTACTGGCGTGAGGGCGGGACAACCTGTCACACAAGATCACAGCAATAGACGATCTGCATTGATGTCACTTTCCCACCGGAACACGCCCCTTCAGCCTGACTGAGTAGCAAAAGAGCCTGCGGCAAGACTACATTATTTAATAGGGGGAACTGCGAAAACGTGAGTTATACAAACGAATGTCAGTTTTAAACTAAAGGTTAGACTAGATTAGTGTTCCTTACAACTTACCAAAGTTCCAGTGATCCATGGATGTTGACATGCAGCAAGAAAAAGTGTTTCCTGGCATTTATATGTGCCTGATTTTGACACTAGCGAAATAAATAAAGCAAATTTGCCTGTGAACGCTTTATATAAATACAATAAAGGTATGTCTAAATCCGGGTGATCACTTATGATATATATGTGTATGCTTATATCATCTAGCCCTAAAACTCGTATAGTTTTTGTCAGTGTTTATTTAAAACCACCCAATTATGCAGAATAAAAGATGGTAAATATTTAATTGATTAGTTGTCAATACAATATATAAAAATACAATATATGATTTTACCTGAAAATTCAACTTATTGACACCGCAGTCACAACGGCCGACAGTGACGGTCACATGCATACCCTCTATAGAAAACCACAACCATCCAATTCCCCATGGACAAAATCAAGTCCAGAACATTTTTTGTTGTTGTTGTTGTTTTGTTAGAGAAGCTGTTTGCCTAGAATATATGTCACAACAGGGAAGAAAGGACTATTGCAACTTCTGTTTCATGCTGACTTTATTACTTTAAGACTTTAAGACTCAAATGGTTTTTAAAAGGCTGTTATTAAATATTATCTACAATACTGTGCCTTTTATGTCCTCTGATATTAATTTCTACTGGTATTATTTTATTATTAGACTTTTTTTCTTTGCTCTGCAACAAAAAAATATACATACATGCATATTTTTTTTTGTTAACGCAAAAAAATAACATAAAATAACATGTATTAGATCATATCATATGATAGTTTTCAATTCAAACTGAACATTTTTACGCAGTGCTTTAAAAGAGACAAATACTTTTCTTCCATTTTTACCATTTTACAGTATTGCGGTTTTATCCCATCCCCCTTAACTAATTTATTCATCGAGAACATAAAGATCTGTGTCTCTTTAGGTTGAACAGTAAATCACTTCTCCGTCCTGAACCTTATTACACTGCAGCTTCTCCTCACATGTTCATTTCATAGATCATTTCATACTCACCTTTCTATTGAATGTGCTTGCTGCCTCTCCATCCATTGGATCAGTAACATATCTTTCAATCCTGAATAAGGATCAGAACATAATGAAGGAACTTCACAACAAATCCAGCTGCAAACGTGAATCTCAATAGGTTGGTTGCCAGTTAGGAACATTATAAAGTCAAACATTTTAAAAACAACATGAGACAATTGGCAGTGTTTGAATTTGGCTTGCAATATTTCATCCAATTTTAGCCCAAAATGAAGAAGCTGATGGACTTGGAAATAGGTGATATCAGGTGCATGAATTATAAAAATTGGATACTTGACAGGATAGCTGCAATCAAACCTGATCTGCATTTGGCTTTTATTCATTATTCTAGAGGCACAGGACAAAACAAGAACTGTAATTGCAATTTTCAAAACATTTCCGCTTTGAAATGAATCATAAATGATTACCAGAATGTACTTAACATTAATTTACCATATGAAAGAAATGAATACTTCAGTAAGGACATTAAATTGACCAAAAGTGACAAAATCAGCATATTAGAATGATTTCTGAAGGATCTTGTGTCACTGATGACAGGAGTAACGATGGTGAAAATTCAGCTTTGCCATCAAAGAAACAAATAACATTTTAATATATTAAAATAGATTTTAATGTTATATAATTTAATATATCATAATACAATTGCTATTTTAAATTATAAAAATATTCAACATTACAGTTTTTACTGTATTTTTGATTAAATAAATGCAGCCTTGTTGAGCATAATATTTTTGACAAAATCTTACAAAAATGTATACAGTAACTTGTGTGTGTATATTTGTTTATGTATATACAGTGGGGAGAACAAGTATTTGATACACTGCCGATTTTGCAGGTTTGCCCACTTACAAAGCATGTAGAAGTCTGTAATTTTTATCATAGCTACTCTTTAACTGTGAGTGACGGAATCTAAAACAACAATCCTGAAAATCACATTGTATGAATTTTAAATAATTAATTTGTATTTTATTGCATGACATAAGCATTTGATCACCTACCAACCAGTAAGAATTCCGTCTCTCACAGACCTGTTAGTTTTTCTTTAAGAAGCCCTCCTGTTCTCCACTCATTACCTGTATTAACTGCACCTGTTTGAACTCGTTACCTGTATAAAAGACACCTGTCCACACGCTCAATCAAACAGACTCCAACCTCTCCACAATGGCCAAGACCAGAGAGCTGTGTAAGGACATCACGGATAAAATTGTAGACCTGCACAAGGCTGGGATGGGCTAAAGGACAATAGGCAAGCAGCTTGGTGAGAAGGCAACAAAGTTGGCGCAATTATTAGAAAATGGAAGAAGTTCAAGATGACGGTCAGTCTCCCTCGGTCTGGGGCAACATGTAAGATCTTATCTCGTGGGGCATCAATGATCATGAGGAAGGTGAGGGATCAGCCCAGAACTACACGGCAGGACCTGCTCAATGACCTGAAGAGAGATGGGACCACAGTCTTAAAGAATTAGTAACACACTACGCCGACATGGATTAAAATCCTGCAGTGCACGCAAGGTCCCCCTGCTCAAGCCAGCGCATGTCCAGGCCCATCTGAAGTTTGCCAATGACCATCTGGATGATCCAGAGGAGGAATGGGAGAAGGTCATGTGGTCTGATGAGACAAAAATAGAGCTTTTTGGTCTAAACTCCACTCGCCGTGTTTGGAGGAAGAAGGGTGAGTACAACCCCAAGAACACCATCCCAACCGTGAAGCATGGAGGTGGAAACATCATTCTTTGGGGATGCTTTATTAAATATTAAGTATATTTATTAACCAAATATTAAGTAAATATGCTTTTCTGATGTATCAAATACTTATGTCATGCAATAAAATGCAAATTAATTACTTAAAAATCATACAATGTGATTTTCTGGATTTTTGGACTTTAGATTCCGTCACTCACAGTTGAAGAGTAGCTATGATAAAATTTACAGACTTCTACATGCTTTGTAAGTGGGCAAACCTGCAAAATCGGCAGTGTATCAAATACTTGTTCTCCCGAGACACACACACAGACAGACACACACACACTCCTTTTCTCTCTTTGTCTCTCTCTCTGAAGTTATTTGTCCATGTTTCCACCCCACCATCCCTCTCAGCGCCCCCTTACACACTTGCACTTACAGTCACTGCGACGCCGTAGTTTGTGATGTACTAGAACCAGCCATTGAAAAAACACTTCCTGTGGCACTCCACTACCATTGGGAAGCATATGAGAGGAAAAGGTAATGGAGGTATATTAATACACATTTTGGGGGACACTGTCAAGCTAATGGTTTTCTTGGCACTGGCACATTTTGGCACAGAGAAGAGGAAACTAAGGAAAGTACTTCTCCCTCCTGACATGCTCTGAATATCAACACAATAGACCTTGAAAAAACATTTTTTACCAGAGAAATATTGGGTTGTACTGTAAGGAAAAATACAGCGATGGCACCTTATACGCTTATCTATGACAACAGAAGAGGACCTATAACAACAAATCAAGTCTAGACGTCCATCACGTGTGCAGATTCTGAACGCTGATTTTACACCAGCTACAAACACAAATTAAAAAAGAAATAAGAAAAGAAATGAGAAAACATGTTCTGTGATTAAATCTTTGCTATTTCCCAACCTTTATCTGTTCCTCACATAATGGAAGTGCTTGCTGAGCACAAAGACTCTCTCTGTAAATTACAGGGACTTGTAAAATAGAAGCAAAAAACTTCCCACACATTATTTCCTCTTCAGTTGTTATGGGTTTATGCCAGAATTGCAAGGTAAGACCTGTGGAAAAGCACCATATGCAATAGTTTGCATGCTAATGAATATTTGTGAGGTAGGTGCTAAAATGCAGAGATATTAGATATTACATAAATTATGTTTATTAATCATTCGTGGTAACCCAGTCCATTAGAAGCTGCAGACCTGTGCCAAACTACTAAAATTTGGCAGAGACTGAGCGGCAGCCATTCACATTTAATGAACCAATTACTTTCATGCAGTGATTGTAGATGCTCGCTGAATATGGCTCATTCAATATAGAAGATCTGTTGCGTCCACACCATGACTACTCTAATTTATCTCATGTTTGTCTCTCTGATAATTATGCAACATGATGGTACATTTGCTAAATGGATGTAAATGTATCAAGCCTGTTTAGGTAATTATGATTATGTTCATGTTGGCTGCATTTCCACCAACTGTCGCCGTGTTTGAACTGTCATATTGATAGTTTCAAATCACAACGCACCAACCATCCAAGATTTTCGCAAAGTTTAGTGGTGCCACGATCAAGACAACATACAAAATAAAATACTTTGACATGAAATATTGTTTCGATTTTCCTTGTAGATTAATGTTTCTGCTATTAAAATTAGTCAATTACCACGTAAAAAAAGACCTTTGCAACAATATAGTAATATACTGTATATTATAATTTATCTGCAATCCAAATTACGGCTTTTATTCACATATAAATATTCGTCAACGGACACATCAGTTATGGTGAATGAAAGCTCAAGGGTGTTTGCTTGACATGCGAGAACATTAGGTCTCATTGGTTAGGCAGCATGTTTGAACTTCCGCAAAAACCAGAGGTTTGTTATCGCACGTCAAGCAGGCATGGTTGAGCTTCTGTTCATGTTCGCTGAACAATGTTTATATGCAAATAAAAGAATAAATTCAATCTGTTCTTTACGTGAAGCAATCCTGTCACTTCATAAAATTTAGACTGATTCATATAGATTAATTTTATCATCTCTTTATGAACAAAGCTGTCAATGGAGGGACAGGAATCTCTCAGATTTCATTTAAAATATCTTCACTTGTGTTTCGAAGATGAGTGTAAGTCTTGCGGGTTTGGAACAACATGAGTAATTGATGGCATTTTTTTTTTTTAAGTCTTTTTCAGATACCTTGTTCCTCCAAGCAGTTTTCCGAAGACTCTTGAGCTTCTAGCCATCTATTAAAGCTACTGTATTATGCTCACTATACTAAAATTAATATATAAAATGAAGTCTTCTAGGCAGGGTTCTTATTTTTAACTAAAATACACATTAAACTATTAAAAATCGTTACTAATCCAGGTCATTTTTACTACAGAGTTTGGCTAAACTTGGTATGAAAAGAGACAACACAGATATGAAAGTAGCATGACTATGTTGCAATAAAAAATTGCCAAATACGCAATTTAGTGCTCGTTATACAAATATATGTCCAATTAATGCCAATATTGACCAGTCAGAATACAGCATTCCAGAAACTAGAACATAAATATTTGACCTCAGAGCTTTCTATATCCGAATTTAATGGAGCATGAATGTTACTCTCTATTTCTCAGACTATCTTTTTTTTTTTAAGCGTTCAGCTTCATGAGACACTTGTAGGTGCCCTCAAAAGTTCCACCTGTTTCTGTTTTTCCCCATCAGTACTTCTCCTTTGGTTTCTTTTGCTATTTATATTCCCTGAAAGCTCGGCATACCTTCTCTGATGGATCACCCTTTTTACAATACATACAGTGACCCACTGACACTGTCCCAAAATGCTTTTAACATTCAAATGCCAAAAAAGAAATCAGAAGATGAGAACAAACAGAGGACAGAGATGCAAAAAGAAAAAGATGGTAGAGAAAGAGAGAGAGAATCCATCATTTAAGCAACAGAGTGAAGGCACGGCTGAACTCTAGGTCTCCTGACACTGAAAAAGGGCTCACGAGTGATTATGATGACAAATGACCTCTGCAGTCTATTACTCATGAGCAAAGTAAAACCAGCAGAATCACAGCCATAGAACCCCTGTGCAAATACAGATCCATATTAAGAGACAGCAAGGAATGTAAAATATCATTATCATACAGTTCTACTTATAAGTTTGCATACTCTTTACAGAAACTGTAGAGCGTTTATCTGCCCTGACAGGCTATTGCAACATATATTTACATATATTTCACAAGGCAAAATTGTTCTGTAAGAAGTGACAAAATAAATAAAATAAAAAAAAAAAAAAAAAGCTAATATTTGTATTACTATCCTGAATAACCAATATTCAAAAACAACAACTGAATTTATGCAAATTAATTAAACAATATTAATAAACAAGGGAAAAAACGTTTGGACAGGATAATGTGTGTAAATTAATTTAATATTTTTTGATTCTGGAAAATATGTTATTCAGCCTCTCGAGGGCAATACTAAAAAAAGTGTTTAAGTGTTTAAAGATTGTATCTCTCTTTTTTATCTTTTTTTTATTATTTGTTTATTCAAATCGAGTCAAATTATATTTCAAAAGTACAGTAAAAACAACAGTGGTTGACCACTGTGCTATACTAAAATAGACCACAAAACAGTGCATAAACAACACCATAAAGACTGCAATTTAATAGATAAAGAGACATCAAAACACTAACAAGATGATTTACCCTTAGGGACCGTTTACACATCATCCTTTTCAACTAAAAACGTAGGCCAGACATTTTGGCCATTCATTTACACAACAAATGCATTTTGGGGCCTGAAAACACAAACTTCAAAGAGCAGCTTTTTGAAACTTTTTGATACTGTTACAGTCTATGTGTCAACTATTGTAAACTTGTTAAAATGGTGATCATCCGTCATATGTATACATATTATGTGTTCAGTCTAAAGCTCCGGGTATACTTCGTCTTTTTTTATACGTAAACATAGTTGAATGCACAAGCCTTGCAAAGTATTTTTCACTTGACTTGTACTCGTACACATGCGCAGTTTTGACCAATCTCTTGCCTCGAGTTACAACCCATGTAAATATATTTGTGTTCTTTCATACTGTACTTACATGCTACATTCTTTCATTGTACAAATGAGGTTACTTTCTAACCTCTATGCACAATCTGTCATCTATATAGGACACCATTGTCGGTGTAGCTTGCATCCGTTCTGGTCTGTTCCGTTTATGCAGGTTTTGTTCAACTACCTTGTAAATCAACGCCCCCAGAGCAAGGTTGCCACCTTGTGGATAAACTAATTACTTCAAAAAAATTAAATGCGCATGTGCGACCTCCGTGTACAAAAATTCGGCGGTCCGCGTACAGTTCGCACACTTTTCTGATGACGAAATTTTCGTCATGCACACTGTACGCTGACCTTCGAGTATGCGTAAAAAGTAAAGTATAGTTTGGGCTAGTAGGTGTAGGTACTAGTAGTGTTTCTTTCCTAAGTGACATTGCCAACTACTGGCCTAGCATGCATAATACAGCATTTTTAATCCTTATCGAGGATCCCTGCGAACGAGGATCGTTTTGACAACGTTGTCATCTGTAACTGCAAACGTAAAACTTTTCCATTTTTCGTACATTGATTAAGAAGGATTAAGAAGGATTAAGAAGGCCTTGATAGGTATTGAGCTGCTGATTCCGTCAGAGCAACAAAAAGCAAAATTTTTAAATTAATTCTGTAACAGACCGGCGGTCAAGATCTGTGGGTGTTGATGAACACGATGAAGGCAAATGACAATCAAACTCAGACTTTCCTTGATAATCAAGAAGGAAGGCACACCACACATATCGTAACATTTAAACAATACAGGACAAAGACCGGACTGAAACTGAGGGCTCATATATAATGCAAACAGAGGAGCAAACGAGACTAATTAACAAGACACAGCTGGTACAAACAAAGGAAGACATGTGACTAAATGAAAAACAAACAAAGTCCAAGACAGGCAAGTGACATTACTCCCCCCTCCCGGAAGGAGCGACCTCGCACCAAAAACAGTCCAACCAGGGAAGGGGGTGTGGGCACCTTGGAGGTCATGGGCATGTGGTGGCAGGTTAGAAGGCCTCCAGGGTGGAGCCAGGAGCTCAGGAGACCATGGCGGAGCCGGCAGTTCCAGGCACCACCACCATGGCGTTGCAGGCCGTCTGGGAGCCCAGGGATGCGCCACCTTCATGGCCTTCATGGACCAACACAGTCCAGCTCGACCACTATGGCAAATATTTAAAATATTTAAAATATTTATATAACATTTATTAATGCCAAATAGGTTGTTGTTCAGATAGCAGTGTTTCCAAACTTTAGAACATTTTTAATTTCAAGTTTCATCTTTTACCCTGCAGGTGTTGGACAGTGGGTGCAAATTTTGCAAATGTTATATTGCTCAGGAGTTAACAAACAAATTAGGGCTGTCGATTTAATGCATTAATTAAATTAATTAGTTAGGGTAAAAAATGATGCGTTAATTTTTTAGCGCAATTAACGCACTTGCCCTGCCCCATAACTATGTAGTTCATCTAACATTTCATACAGTTGATTGATGTTGAACATGATACAGGGAAACAACTCACTGCGCGATGAAGCCTATAGAATGCAGTTAGAAAGGCCCTAAAATTAAAGATATTTTTGTCTCATATTTAGCTCATATGAGTTAACCAATATCACACGATAACCAGTGAATTATTACACAAGTGCTGTTTTTGTCTCATATCCTATATAATGAGTGCAAATTCAATACTGATTTTATACAATAGTTCATTAAAAAAGAAGTTAATGTTGTGTTCCATATTAATTAAAAAAACAGAGGTATAGTTCACACAAAAAAGAAAATTCAGTTATCATTTACTCAACCTCATGGTCCAAAAGTTCATGTGTAAAAATTTCTATGTTGAATCAAATTAAATATTTCTTTCTGAAGCTACTTTTTGTAATGTCTATTTGATGCTTTACAATAATGACTTCAAATTATCTTTTGTGGGTAATTTCTCAGCCAAAATTGATGTGCGATTAATCAGATTAATTAATCGCCATGTCATATGATTAATTAGATTAAAAAAATTTAATCGCTTGATAGCCCTAAAACAAATATGAAGCCACAGCATGGAAAAACAGAACTTAAATCACAAATACATATTGCATATATGTGTGTGTGTGTGTGTGTGTGTGTGTGTGTGTGATTATATATTTATATGCAAAGCAAACATCAGGCAACAAATAGAGTTGCAGGTCAAATACCTAATATAGTACACTGCACCCGGCAGGAACATAAGTCACAAAAACTACTCAATTATTTGATGCATCGGGAGGAACTCACAGGACAGCTACCATAAAAGTGCACCAGTACCATCAGCATGTCATTGGTCTGATCTCAACAACAACAAAAAGTACACTCTGTGCTTCTATTAAGAAGCTACTTTTTTTATCCAAAAGCACAAAACCTGAGCTCCAAAAGCTTTTTACTCTGGTCAACCGGGTTTACATTCTGAGAAAGTGAGCGGATACTCTCAACACAATGTCCTTTGCCAACTGTCATAACATAATGAGAAATCCATAATGGCATGTGCCGCCATCTCATGGGAGTCATTATGCCCGATGACTGTGCTCAGTGGATTTATTGCAACATATAAGGCCATTTAACCATGAGTATGCGCATCTTATTGAGCAAATATCCATTGAGATATTCCAATGCAATAAGGAAACACCTAATTACCAATTCAAAACAGGTTTCACCATGTTTCACTCACATCCCGCTGTTTAAACAGACTTTAAACAGTGCAAGAACTAACAACGAATGCCTAGTGAAGTTTGCAACAGTACGAGCTGTTGACTATTCAAGTCTTTTGTTCCCGGTGTCAGCTCATTGTCTCAGTAAAACAAATTTACAGTGTCAATAAAAAGTGTTCTAATCATTCCCAAAGCATTTCTTTATACAGTGCTTAGGGTCCCATGGCAAGCACATCTTTCTTCTGTAATTGACTCCTTTGCAGCCTAAAAAGCTGTTTCCATTTATTTTGCTTGAAAAGACAAACACATTTTGTGTGAAATGCTCCAGCAAGTCATATGGAATAGCGCAGCATTTTCTGCCCAGAGCCATTTGTATTCATGCACGTAACCTACAGTAAAGGATCTTCTGCTCTCTGACTTGATAAGTTATCTGTAGATGGCCTCTCTTAAAAGCAATGCGACTTTAATCAGTACCCAATGCCTGGAGTGTTTTGAAGGCAGAGAATCACTAATGGGTTTAACACAGTCAAGGCAGAAAATGAAAAGACACGGAAGGTCTTTAGAAGTTTACTCAGAGAATATAGCAACTCAGAGAGGTTAACGCTCATTGGGATATTGTGATTGTGAGTGTGTGAGTGTGTGTGTGTGTGTCCATAAGGGACACAATGACAGGTGTTTAAGGTGTCCTTCAGTTCCAGCCTTCCTGGTAAAGACTTTAATCCCAAAAATGCACTGAAATGTTACGGCTGAACGAAGGTTGTCATTGAGTTACGACTACTGTTCCTTATGTGGCATAACAAGTAGGATGGGCATGATTTCCCGAGTTGAATTGTTAGGGCAGGTATTTTTGCGTCATTGATTGGTATGTCTATAAAATCCATTGATATACGCTTCCGTACAGGTGTCATTCCCCAGATGTGGTTTGGCTTCTGTTGCTCCTGAATGTGACTGCAGGTCGGTAAATAGCTACCAATGGATTTTATAGACATACTAATCAATGACGCAAAAATACCTGCCCTAACAATTCAACTCGGGAAATCAAGCCCATCCTACCTGTTATGCCACATAAGGACCTTCGTTCAGCCGTAACATTTCAGTGCATTTCTGGGATTAAAGTCTCTATAAGTTTGTACAATAAGAAAAGAAAGAGGAAGGCTGGAACTGAAGGACACCTCAAACACCTGTTATTGTGTCCCGCATGGACACACACACACACACAATCACAATATCTCAATGAACGTTAACCTCTCTGAGTTGCTATATTCTCTATATATAGACGTACCAATCAATGACGCAAAGATACCTGTCCTAACAATACAACTCGGAAAATCATGCCTGTCCTACCTATTATGCCAAACTTACATAAAGCTATGACATAACTTCAGAAGACTTAGAATATCGCACTCAAGTTGTATGAGCTCAGATTTTTAATTTCAAATGAACTCTTTCATTTCAATGAAAATTTTAAGGCAGCCAGGTAACTTACTTTAAGTTAAACCAAGTTAAGTGTAAGTTATAGTGTAAGTACTAAAATAACTAAAACTATATAAGATAAAACTAATTAAAAATAATAACCTATTATAGACATTTTAGGTTAACCAGCTTAGATATTCTTAACTGGATTTACATGGGCAGGTAGTACAGTAGAAGAAAGAACCCAAAACATACAACATACTGGTGAGTAATAAATATTTAACTGGTCATTAAGCTATTCACCAGGCAAATCAGCTGAGACCTTATTTACTATGCTAAAAAAATGAAGAAAATATCTGTCAGCAAATTAAATACTAAATGATTTAAATGCTAATATTGGTAATCATACTAAAAACTTCTTGTCCTTTAAAAATAAAACCCCTCTGGGTGTTTAAGGACTTCAGTGAACTGATGACAAGCTGGGATTAGCATTGTGCCAAATCCCCTCACATTTGTTTTTGCGCTAAAGTCCTTGCTAAATGCTAATTAATAAGCAAATAATGAGGCTTTCCTTTCCCTTTGTGGCAACAACATTGACACGCAGAGCAACAACAGAGAATACAACAAAACAATGAGCAGGCCAACAAAAAGAACATTTTTTGTTGTTGTTGTTGTTGTTGTAGAATCATTTATGAAATGTTAAAGGTGGAGTGAGCAATGTCTGCTGCATGCAAAATTACAATTTCCAAAGAGGTTCAAAGGTTTCAAACAAAATTACAATTCTCAAACACTCATATTTGCCACTGGCTAGTCAAACAGGGAGTCCCGCCCCACTCTCACGCCATTGGTTGAGTCAATGTTGCTGTGTTAGGCTGCTTAAATGAACAGAACAATGTTTTAATAAAGAAAAAGAACCACATCGTTTCATATTCAATCAAATTCACCTGCATGTATGACCATATTTGAAGAATTATTCATGAAATAAAATCTAACTTTTTGTATAAGACAACAAATTGATTAGATTTTAAGGCTTGAAATGTTACAAATATATATATTTTTTTAATTTAATTTTTTGAAAGAAGTCTCACATGCTCACCAAGGCTGCATTCATTTGATCGAAAATACAGCAAAAATATTATTGTAAAATATTATTGCAATTTAAAAGAACTGTTTTCTATTACTGTATACAGTACTTTAAAATTTATCAGCAGCCATTACTACAAATTTTGGTGTCACATCTTTCAGAAATCATTCTAAATATGCTGATTGGGTGCTCAAGAAATATTTCTTATTATCAGTGTTAAAACGGTTTTGCTGCTTCATATTTTTGTGGAAATTGTGATACGTTTTCAGGATTCTTAGATGAATAGAAAGGTCAAAAGAACAGCATTTATTTGATATAGACATTTTTGTAACATTACACATGTCTTTATCATGACTTTTGATCAATTTAAAGCATTTTTACTGAATAATTTATTTTGTGTATTTCTTAAAGTGTATTTTAAATAGACAAATACAATTGTAAAGACACTCACTTTTTCACTCACACACATAAGCACAAAGTCACTCTCATCCTAGGATAATTTTTAAATCCTTTGACTCTTTTTTCCTGAGCTATACTGTCTAGATTTCTAAAACTGCCTTCTATTATCATGCCCTGGGCTGCAGTTGTTCTTCAGTTTTCCCTAGCACCCGCTCTCACACTCCCAAAATGCACTGAAACTTACTTCCCCCCGTCTTTAATAGACCCACTGCATCTTGTGTTATTGAGTAGAGGAGGTTCTGCATCTTTAACCAAGTGCCTGTCAAGTTGAGTCCCTGATCACAGTTGACTTTTCTTTGTTAATCTTCTGACTAGAGCTGTCTGTGGCCATCTCCGTATGTGTGCACTTTAAATTCCTCCAATTAGGAAGTATTAGATGTTGTCGAATGAATAACAAGCTAGCATATATGTGAAAAAGAAGGAAAAAGGAGACAGAAAGCAAGATAAACAGAAAAACAGAGACTATAAAAAAGAGGTTCACCTTCTGTTGTCAGTGCAGATCATATCAGAAAGGCTTTGTCAGTTTTGTACCGATGCCAAATGTCTGCTCAGTGTAATGCAGTATTGAAAGATGAAACAGCTTGATATGATTGTGGTTTGATCGGATGCTGGCGAGTTCTTTCAGCTGCACTGTGCATCAATTTACGCTTGATGTTTTAATGCATTTCTCCTCTGGTGAGAATTTCATTGAAGCAGTCGAACTTCTGTATTAGTAGTAACCTCTTGTTTGATTACTCTGGAACAAAGACAACTTTTTGTCTTCTCCATTGTAATTGGAAATACCTCCAACTGCTTTCAAGTCATTGAGACAATTGAGTCTCTAGATGTATTAGTATGTGCTACCACTGAGAAAACAAAACAAAACAAACAAAAAAAGCTAAGTCTGATTATATGCACCTGTAGAATAGAAGATGCTTTATTATTATAGATGAAAACATTGGCACTACAAGAATGCACACATTCTCAAATCCCTCACTAGCGACTCTCTTGAGAAATAAGAGCCCTCCAAAAAAATCTGGTGTTGATGCTTAACATGGTGATTATGGACAGTGGCATCAATTCACCAAAAGCCAAGGTGTGGCGAACTCTGATGACACCATCAAATTTTACTCCCTCGACACGACAGTTCCACATATTTTCTTGCGTTCCTCCCCCTACAAATGCTGCAGCAGCAGCCAACTTCAAATATCACAACAAGCACATCTACACATATTGAAGCCTTTTGACAAATTGAAATGCATGAAATGGAAATTCATGCAAAGGTATAACAGTAGCAGAGAGAAAAAACAATCAAAATGCTGTTGACAACAGCACCAACCTTAAAATGCAACAAGTGTCTGATATGCGTCCAAAAACGAATCACATAGCTTTGATCATAACCCAGCAAATTAGACAGTTACAGACCACTGTTATCAGAATGAAGCACTTCACACAACTTTTTCCAGCACTTCAAAGCTTTAAAGATTGCCCCCATTTGTCAACTTTCAAAGGTTATTTGTAAAAGTTTCACGATGTAGCCTATAGGAAAACTAACACTTGGTGAAAAACAAACACAGCCATTTCCACTCTTTAGTATCATCTTTTTCCACACATTTTGCTTTTGAATTTATGAGCAATAAACTCGTTGAGTACGAAAATTCCCGTTTTAATTAATGAATCTTTTATTTACATTGTATATACACTTTTTGATAGCATTTGAGCACTTGTAGATGTTGGTAGGTTTACATATATATCCCAGCCACTGCATTATTTTTAATCAAAGGAGATGTAGGCTTGTTATCAAAGCATTTATGGCAAGGAAAACCCCTAATACTTGGGAGCGGCCATGTATGAGGTGTTTCTGGTTGTTTTTCCCTCATATCTGCTTCGAGGTCTTGATAAATTCAAATTGTGGCATTTCTGTTTAGAATCCAGTAGTCCCATTATACTTTTGTTTTTTTAAATGAGTTTAATAAAGAACTCTCGTCTTCTGTCCAAACATACCTCACCCTCTTTAAAGAATTATCGACTTTTACATATGGTAGGTAACCTGTAAATGCGAAAAAACAGTTTCCAATGCAGTTTTCCAAAATATTCCTTTTTCGAATTGCCTGAAAAACCACCTTAAGCAAGCGTAAAATATGGGAGTTTTTGCAAAAATTGGCGCGTTTCCATTGAGCATATTTTCAATTCGCAATTTCAATTTGCCCAATTTAAAAGGTAATGGAAACACACTTACAGATACCCAGAACAACCAATAATTTCAACATAGGTTCATTGGAAAATTGTACCTGTGGTAACATTTTTGCAAAACACGTACCAATACATACATATCACTGCAGTTTCTAACAGAAATGAACACTAGAGGCAGTAAAAAAGTTAATCGTTTTCATGCACAATGAGTACAAGGCCTGATTATGGATTAAAACACTCATTTTCACGCGACTCCTTGCTCAATAATGTTATGACCTCACAACACTTTTTACCATAGTGAGTTTGCATCACTTAACCAGCTCCATATATTCAGTTTTACTGATGTGATAAATTTGCTATGCGAATTTATTGTACTTGCAATGCGAAGAGCTCATGCAGAATCCAAAAACAAGCTCAAATGCCATGGTTACGATTGCGTTTTTATATCACGTTTGCTTTAGTTAACACTATCGGGTAGGTTTAGGGTTTAATGTAGGTGTATGTTATTTTAAAAAGTGATAGAGGATTAAACGTTTAGCGCCACTCACAGGAATTCAGAACTGCGGTTATACGTACAAACTCGTAATTAAACGTTGCCATGTTCACGTTCATCTGTTCCGGAAAAAAAAACTACGCTTTTAGCGCCACCCACTGGACATTTCACTTTGGTACTCCTGCACAGCGCAACATATTTTGCGTTTTACAAAAATGTTGACACGGTACGTTTTTCTAATGAGCCTGGGCTGGATAATTTACTTGTTTTTCCTCTTTTAACAATTAGAAATGATATGTTACACATAGTTGTTATGGGTGCGGGCCCAGGATGAAGCGCAAGACGAAGGAAGTCTCAACCTAGAACTATTAATAAAGTACCAGGAGAATAACAAGGAATACATACACAACACCAGTAAACTAACATCAACGCAAGACAAGGGAGTGAAAGAAACACAGGGCTTAAATACACAAGGAGATGATGAGACTAATAAATTACACACACCTGACAAGAATTAACTCATAATGATGGTAACCATGGAAACTTAGGAGTGGAGGGAAAATCAAACAAAGAACACATGTGACAAAATGAAAACAAACATATAATTGAGTCCAGAACAGACATACATGTGACTATAGTAATATAACTGTTAATCATGCAATAAAAATATATTAGTTAGCAATTGCATTGACCCGACCAAGCTGCCATACCCTCTTGTACTCAATTGAGACCACTGACAACAGAAAAGAAAGTCATATTTCGGACTTTTCAAATAAAAGAGTGAGGTGAGCATTACATGGACCCCCAAAAACAACAGCTCTTTTAGCCCGATTTGAATAATAATAATAATTTAAAAAAATGTTATGATGGAAATTTGTATTGGTGATTCATGAAAGCTTGTTTCTGCCATGAAAAAAGTCATTTAGATGTTTTATCTCATAATTCAGGTTTTTTTCCCTAGCAAATGCAACTCTGTATCTCACAATTACACTTTATTTAAGTTTGAGTTTATAATTTGCAATTCTGACTTTTTTCTTCTCATAATTAAGATACAAAATTAGTTAATTTAAAAGGTAACTTTTTAAGAAAAAAATATTTTTTTTCACAAATGTTTGGTTTACCTCAGAATTTATAATGTAAGAGTTAGATTTTAAAATAAAGCCAAAATTGTAGATTTAAAAAAAAATCACAATTATTATTATTATTATTTTCTTATTATTCCATTGTGGAAACAAGCTTCCATAATTTGACATGCTACTGAAATAAAGTTGGCAAACAGTTTTTGAGATTTCATCTATTCTCATTCAAGTAGTTAGAAGCTGTACATGACTGGATGGCTGCCCAGTGGTGCTACAAAGATGAACCTGCTTTGGTTAGACCCTTGCGTATTACAATGATTTATGATGAAATCCTGTCGACGCCACTCTGTGACTCGTGCCTAATGACTTGAAGAACTAATGACTAGATTACGACTGCTGTGCTTATTTTCTCCATTAATCTCCAATTCTGCCCTGGTTACATCAATTTCATCGTAAATTTGATTTCACCAGATAGCATTCCTCCCTTTTTTCAAGAAGTGGGAAGAAAATATAGATCCATATACTTAGCACTTGTACCAAAATAAGTGATAAAGTGGAGTGATGAATGAGAGAACAAACTGTTCCATACATTACCAGCAAAAGATCTGTACACACCAACCCACTTCAGTTGTGAATATTTTATATATTTCAAAATGACAGTCATAAAACAGCAAATAGCATTCTTTTTCCAAAGAAACTCTAAAGAAAATAAGCAGGCACAAATTATTTTTGATCAAAAGGTTTCAAAAATCATGAGAAATATTCCAGTACAATGTGCAGACTTTTGACTGGCATTGTATATTCACTGAAGGAAGAAACTCTGGGGTCCCACCATTCACATTCATTAGAAATTAATGGCCCACAAATCAATTTTCACTTTTTGTATTTTGGCATGGGCATAAAGGTTAGCATATTGTTTCCTTAAGGATTGCTGTAAGGTAGCCTAAAAAAAGTATAAGTTATTGTTATGATAAATAAATTTGTGAATTTTAAAAAGTCTGCAAAGTTTCAAGGATCAAAGTTCATTATAAATGAGTTTTTGTCTCCCCAAAGAAAGAACTGATTCTGAACTGCTGGAAAGGAATTGTCAAATTTGCATAATGCTAGCCTATGGTCTTCATTGGTTGCCTGCAAACAACATCTATTTTGACCCGCCCTCAAACATTGTAGTTGTAGCTGAGGCCTGGAAGAGTTTGGTTTATGTTGTCGAAATGTCGAGAAGATGCTGTTTTCTGCTCTGCAAAAGCAAATCTACTTTGCATGCACTTCCAAAGGATCAGGACTCGAATTCATATTTAATATGGAATTAACCAATCAGAGCAGAGTATGCTCTCGGAAAGGAGGAGTTTAGAGATACTGAATTCTATATCAAATAGTTTCAGACACTGTGAGAAAAGAGGTGATTCTGTAAATTTTGAAGTAATTAAAGTGGTTTTTACAGTGGCACATTGCTGCCACATACATAATATTTTTTTCACTGAATTATGTCGTAATAACGAGATTAATTAGCTACAAACATTATTTATTTTAAAGTCTAAACTAATTTATTTAAAGCGAGATTGAAATTGCCGCTGGGCTCCTCTCTCATTCGGCACGAATCTAATTGTTTATATATGCACTTGGACGCTAAAATATTTATTATGTTGTTAACAATGCTTTGATTTACCAAAACAACATTCTTCACAGGCGCAAAAATTTGTTTGGAACAGGGATTAGGATTTCAATATTAAGGGGGCTCAGCCCCCAATGAGGGATTTAAAAATATATATAGGCCTTTATATTTAATAATCGTTTGTATACTAAACATGAACAATACAAAAGGTTGTACACTACCTATCAAGACAATCCCTGAATATTGAATTAATTTATTATCATTCTAAATAACCACCTAATATTCATTAATATTAACTATAAAGTACAAAGCATTGTTAAAATAATAAATAATAGTTTAGTGTCCAAGTGCGAAAATAGAAACATTTGGATTCGTGCCGAATGAGAGTGGAACCCAAGTTTCAGTTTCACTTTAAATAAATTAGTTTAGGCTTTAAAATAAATATTATTTTTGTAGCTAATGAATGCCACTATAATTTATGTTTAATTTACACTTATATTTTTTCATTCTTGTTTGAATACCATTACATTTAAAGGATTTGCTGTGGAAATAGCCTAAAATACATGTTTATAGACAAAATTTTGTTTTAACCGGTATTTTAGCCACATTATTTTTGAATGCATAATAAAATGCGACTGAAACCTCAATGAAATTTATCTGCGTTTTTTTTTTCTCTCAAAAAATTAAGTCTGTGTGATATAATCAGGTGCGATTTATTTTCAAGAAAATAAGGAGTGCTAAATGATAAAATTGTGCTGTATTATTAAAACTGCATATTTACAAATGGGGACATACACCAGTAATACAATTATGTGTTCATTACTCCCACCCGGATTGACTTTGGGTTTAATCCCTGTTAAATACTATTATGAGGAGTAATAAAATGTTTGCTAAATTTTCTACCTCATAAGTTTTAGAAAGTTTGGTTTAGATGAAGTTTTTTGTGATGAATTGTACACCAAATCACAACAATCTCGTGTTATGGGCACTGCCATTGATATAGGCATCTTATATATAGGCATATTCTGCTTTTCGAGTGCGGAAGTCTGATAAAGGCACTGATCTATATAAATTCTCTATTATAGATCAGATAACTATTTTAGGGTATCGTTTTTACGACATAATTGATTGGATAAAATATTATGTAAGCAGCAGCAATGTTTTAGTTTTTGACCTTAAGCATGTAAGAGACTTCGAATACAAATTGGGAACCTTTAATATATATATATATATATATATATATATATATATTTGCAGAAATTTACCCTCCACCCACTCCACTACTGTCATTTGTCAAGCACGTATAGATCCAAACGCTGCAACTGAAATCAATGCTCTCATGGAGGACCGATGTACCCTGACTAAAGTGATAATCATTCACACAACAGGGTTCATTTGGGGTTAAATCATTCAGCCAACTTAAACTATATTGTTCTGTTCATTTCCCCTAATAAAGTCCCCAAATTCCATACCCAGCCAGGCACACTCCAGTTTGCGAGAACATCTCAATAGAGCAGATGTGGCTCCATGCTGCTTTTGCTGGATGTAACAATAAGCGAGTAAACAGAGAGAGACTTGTGCAACACAAAGGCTTTTTGCTGTAATGGATTTTTAAATAGAGAGGGAAAAGCGTCTCCAGCCCTATCACAGAACTGTTTATTCACACTCTTGCGCTGAAATAACTTAATCCACCATCCTTAGTGAAGATTAGAGTAGATTTGCTTCAATTAAAAACAGACTTTACACCAAACACTCAATACACAGTTCACTGGTGCATTGTTTTAGATTTACTGGGGTTTTGGAATTGCCAGAAAGCATCACAATGACTAGCATTTCTGATCATGCGTAAGATAAGCGAATCAGAAGCATTGACAATAAAAGTCTGTCCAAACCACACTTTGCCCTTAAGCCTAGTAGAATAGTAAAAAAAAAAAAGAAAAAGAAAAAAAAGTCAAGTCTATCATTATTTACTCAACCATATGTCATATTTTTAGGGCTGCCAAGTTCTGACATGACAAAAAAGCAAAATAAAAGTGGTAGTATATAGCTTGGGTGTCATGTTCCAAGTCTTCTAAAGCCATTCAATGGCTTTGTGTGAGAAATAGATCAAAATGTAAATAGTCAAATGGGTTTGAAACAACATGAGGGTGAGTAAACAATGACAGAATTTTCATTTTTGGGCCAATTATCCCTATAACTACAGGCTGCCCTAAAGGTATTACCCACTAAAAGCCATACATGGTAGCCACTGATCCACTGCAGAGATCTATACGCAGTGCTGTGAGAGTTTCAACACCAAACAAAGCTGTAACTGTACTGCAGCTCTTCTTGTTAACTGTACATTTACGGCTGTGTGTGAATCAACGCTTTCTCTGTGTCAGCAGCTAATAAATTTTTGTAGCCATCACACCAACTGTCTTTCTCCTTGACACCTCAACCAAACTTTTAAGTGGTTATTATTACAACTTTTTAGGCTATTAATGGATCAGGTAGAGATTAGAGGTCTACTAGAAGAAAGTGTTGCACTTCAGATCCTTTTGCTTCAGGTGCATACAGCAAGAAAAAAAAAAGTTATATAGTTATAAGTTATATATATATATATATATATATATATATATATATTACTTTATAAACTGTATAGTGCAAAACACGAGCAAACATTTCAGTGCATTCTTCAGTGCTCACATTACAACAACAATTCACCATTTTCTTTATATTTTGCCAGTTAGAAATAAGCTGGATTCAATTAACAGGAGAAGAACTCAAAGAGAGTTTGGCAGTCATACAAAAACATTGGTAACACTTTACAATAAGGTTCATTAGTTAACTACATTAGTTAACATGAACTAATAATGAACTGCACTTCTACAGCATTTATTAATCTTTGTTAATGTTAATTTCAACATTTATTAAAACATTAAAATCTTGTGAACAACTGTATTTTCATTAACAATAACAAAGATTAGGAAATACAGTAACAAATGTAATGCTCTAGTTAGTTCATATTTGTTAATAAATTAACTAATGTTTAACTAATGAACCTTCTTGTAAAGTGTTACCAATAAAATATTTTGTTAGACATTCTCTAGTCTGTATCTAACTGTGTGTTAGAAAAACAGAAAATAGAATTTAATACTTTAGCAGGGTAAAAGGTGAAAAGTGACACCCACTATTGTCGATTGACCGACATAAATATATAGTAGAGAGAGAGAGAGAGAAAGTTGGATAAGTCTTTGTACATACATGAGCTGTCTCAATATGCAATATGTCCGCATATCAGGTGGACACACGCCATCTTACTCTAGGCTATATGATAAACACTTGTAAATGCATAGAGATCATAGCGGCACATTCTGTTGCTTTACACAGGCAGAACACATTATGCACTGACGCATACTAGTCATATTAATGCGCTCATCCACCGCCTGCATACTTAAGTGACCTGCTGCCCAAGCGTGGAAACCTGTTTCCACTGAGAAATCCAGATTTTAAAGGGACAGTAAATTGAAAATATCAATCATATCATTGCAAACGAATGAATTTCTGTATGAATTTCTTTCTTCCAACTTAAAAGAAGAAATAGGTATTGGCCACTTTCTTTTTAACCTAATCAGAGTGATCTGGGCTATCAAGCTCAAAAATGACAAAATGTCTCCTGAAGTCATACAATAGCATTGTATGCTGAAAAGACGGAAATTTAAGACCTGAAATTTGAGACCAAAAAGTAATTTTGTAGAATATCTCATTATACCCATAATTCTCTTCTTCAATGGCACTGATTTCTTAATGCAATAGCCAGTGACCTTCAGATTTAAAAAGAACTGAAAATGCTACCTTTTCAATAATGTGCTATGAATCATCCACTGTGTTGGAGTCTACTTAATATGATTCAGTGGTGATTCAGTGTAACAAGTCACTCGAACTAACCTCCAGGGAAACTGAAAAATCTAAATGACGACCTATACAAAAGAGATCAATACTAATGTCAGTTATTGGATTGGTTCATGTCCCTCAGGACCAGTGTGTGATTGGCTCCTTAAACTGGGATGATTTGTATATATCTGTGCTGGCATTTAAACTGACTTAGTCGGTCTAGAGCTAACTGGTCATTTCCTGCCCAGCATCCGCATACTGAATGGGTTTACCAATAAAACATCCCAGGAGCTCTGTCAGGGGCTTACTTTAACTGACACCGCTGAGGAAAATCCACCATTGAAAGAAACCATTGTTCATTTCTCCACTCTATTGAGCGAGTCCATATTGAATGGATTGTAACAGTCTAGTTATTGAAATCAATACCAATAACTGCAATCCCTCATTCTCTGAACAGATCTCCAGCCAGTCAATGGATTTCAAATTACACTTTGCCAAATTGCCACTTTGTCAAATTATGCTTTGCGCTACCTTGTCACATGACTGTCACAACTGCCATTCAGTCATGTTATTGGATATAAAAATTATTTAGATTTTTTTGATCCAATTTTTTGGAGAAAAAAATAACTTCAATGGGTTGAGAGTTGAATATCAACTGATATTACTTTTATTAAGAAAGAGATTTTTCCTTATAACAACATCAGCTGTGAAAAAAAACCTGATTACTTCCAATTCATTCATCAAACTGAAAGATGATAAATTTGAGTGCACTGCATTATGGGATACAGTATTCTGTGTATTGTATGCTGCCGCTTTAGGTAATTCTGTGCACACCAAAATTTGCATATTCTGCACAACATTCATTCTGGATACTGCAGAAAAAGATAACGTGGTACTATGCCATCCGAATAGCCTTGGACCTTATAACTCGCTATATTAAGCAACTCTGCACCTTAATATAAAAATAACTCAACATGATTGTCTGTGGAGAGAAATCACTTTTATTTCATGGTCCCTGAACCTCCCTGTATAATTCTGAATCAGACCTGACACAATCCCTAATACAGCTACTGCATTTTATGGCTCCTTGCTTGGCTGACATTTCTGTAACATATGATTACATTATAAGACTATTAAACTTATCAAGTGCAGACTCAAAAAATTGCAATGTTCTTCCGTGACTGCTAGATCCCCTGGACTCAAATGGAGGATGTGAAAGGGGCAGGACCTAGAGTCTTCTCTCTGGACTCGAAGAAAGCCGTTGACATGTTGATAGATTAAAAGAAGGAAGCAGCATGAAATCTTCCCAGAAGACTGCAGCCAACAAAGAAGGGGAACGTCCTCAATAGCCTACCATTCTAATTGGATCTGACAGTCAAGTCAAAGATAAAAGAGAAACAAGATATGGGGCTTATGTACACATCCAACGGAGACTTTGAGCACTACCGTTGTACTGCATTAGCAAGGTTGGAGATATCTAAAATCTCATCATCCGTAATCAAATGATTGAGCACACAAGCATACAATACACACCGCGTGGGGAAAAACAGGAACATTTGTTAAGGTTAGAAGACCAGCAGCCTGGGTTTATGGATATTGATGCCGGTAGAATTACGTGTCAGAGCAAAGCAGGGGACTCACAGAGAGAGCATCATTCATCCCAGTGGCCTCTTATACACACACTGAATGAGGTGCCAACCTGTGTCATTCAAAGAGCCATTTCTGTCCACCTCGCTCTATTGTCCTCTGACAGAGAGAGAGAAAAGTGTGAGTGCGGGATGAAGGGCTGTGAGTGAGAGAATGTGAGCGTGTAGGGAAAACGGGGCGAGAGAAAAAAGAGGGAGAGGGAGAGGAATGAACCAGAGGAGAAGGGTGCAGGAAAAGGGGCGGACATTCATCAGTATCCCCTTTTGTCACTTAAATGCTAGAGTCTGGATATGAAGCATTGCTTGTTGCCTTTTCTGGCTAGAAGCAGTGGCAAAAAGCTTTAGGGGAGAGAGAGATAGAGAGATCATAAAAATATTAAAACTGACCAACAGACATCACCAGTTACAGTCCCATCTTCACAAAGTGACAATAAAGCACCATTCACACACCATCTGAAATTCAAGTAAATTCCTTGTGAATTGAGTGTATGTTCCACTCTGATTCTAGATTCAACTAAAGCAGTAAACATTGCAGTACATTTCATCAGGAAGATCATCATTAACCATGCGATATTCTTTCCATTTTGTATCACATTTATGATTGATATCTTCATAATAGTCAGTCTTTACAAATATCTGAAAAAGCTCTCTTTTTCAGATTGCCTGAAAATCAAGGCAACAACATCAACACCCTCCCTTCTCGCTCACCCTCTGTACAAACTGTTGGAGACACAAATAACTTAAGTATAGAACATTGTGTAGAGTCACCAGAGAGTAAACAATTTCCAAACTGGAAGAGCTGAGAAAAAAAAGCAGATTTCAAACTTGCAAATCTAAATCCTATACTGATCCATTTTCTGGAAGTAATATCAATCAAATGGTAAATCCCTTCTCTATAAATCCTTTAACTATAGTGTTAGATGAACAGACATTATCAGAAAGGAATTAAAAAGCAGTGGTTCATTCAGGCCAAAAAGGTCATTCTCTCATCTAAATTCCTTAACAAAAACAGTCCAGGAATTTGAAACTGAAACATAGAATTTTAAATCAGATATAAAATTTCCACTATACAAGGACACCAAAATCAATTGCTTATCAAGGGAACCCCAACAAAGGTTCTGAGCACAGCCAGACTGAATACCCATGGTGTATGTTCTTTATCAAATCAACCCTTGACCTCCCTTCTTTTACTCCCTCATTTTCCCAATGAGGAAGCAAGCCATCCCCAAAAAATGTCCACAAAACTCTTCTGCAGACATTGCAATACAATTTTTGGTGGATCAAGTACATTTAAATGATGACGCAGTATAGACAACACAGGTAAGTTATTAATATTAAGCACACTCCCCCTATACGGCAGCTGAGAAATAATCCATCTCCACCTGTGTAAATGACCAGACACTTTATCATATAGACCTTTCCCGTTTTTATGCACATATTGATCTACCGTCGACGAAATCTGACAGGGAAAGAGATAAATCTATACAGGATCCAGTACAGGCTGACTATAATGGCATACAGCCACTTTCAGAAATCAAAACTTTCTCCCCATTGGAAAAAAGACAATCTACCAAAACTAAGCCATAAAAATAACGGGACTCATTTACACATTGCCCACATTTCAATACCAACAATGCCTGATGGGTGATAAAAAAAAAATGGTGAGCCCAATCACAGTGAGATCAAGTCAGACTGCTACTATTATTTCTAAACCCAAGAACAACGAACGATTAAAGTAAAATATGGTAGACTGCTGTTCCTGGCTACAATCAGAATGAGTAAATGGAGCTTAGTTTTAACAACAGTCCCTGTTCAGTCAAAATGTTGTTCTTTTTGCCTGTTAAAATGTAATTAAGTCTTTGGGAAAAGGTTGCTAAAGGATGAGGTTATTAAACACAATTTCACATGCAAAGAAGGTTTGTGTAGAAATCTTTTTTTTTTTTTTTTTTTAAAGTGAATAAAATATATTATCGGTAAATAATAATCAAAATTAGTAACTTTACCAACAACATGCCCCTTTAACACTCTCTAGTGCTCCTCATTTAAGATTCACACACCTTCCGGTCACATTTCCAATTCCTATTAATTCTTTTCCTATTACTTCCTTTGTTTTAAATGTGTTAAATGTGGACTTTGGACCCCACTGTAGATATGAGCAAGATTGATGTTTCCGGACATCCTTTATCATTACACACACAATGGCATCAGCAGCAATCCCAAATCTCTTTCTCCCACTCGCTTATTCATGGAAGCATATGGTGGTGTCCATCAGCACAGTGAAGCTGCTATGATGGAGTGTACTTGTTGAATTATGCATATGCAATAGAGTCACAGATCACTGCAGTGCCTGCTTCTGACAGATATGAATACCTGTGAGGAGGATAGGAACTATATGAGCTACATATCTACCTGTCTCTTTCCTGTTCTCTCTCTTTCGCTCTCCCAGATACGCACTCTAAACCACATAATAACAATGAAGAAAGCATTTCTGCAACCCCTGTGATCACTAAACGCAAATGTTGCTCTTTGATTTACCAACTGGATGCACTCACAGCTTTATACTATAGCAGTTATCAAGATGTGTTTTCTCCTGCCTTTGTGTGTCTCTGCTAACTGACGGGTCCTCTGACTCATCGCTTGTGTTCTTCTCAGCGTCAAGAACATGTCAGGTGAAACTCTTCCAGGTTTTTAATTCAAAGAATTAAAAATTAAGCGATTAATGGATCAGCAAGACACAGTAAGCAGGTGTCAGACTGTGACCCCAAATCTGTGATTAAACACAGCTATAGATGAAAAACAAAAAGAGGTTGGAGGGGCTCAAGTGAGCTGTTTTTAGCGTTGAAATGTTTTTAGTGAGCCCCGGTGGGAAGAGGAATGTTTTCTGTTGAAAATGGGGCCAATGTGAAAGCGTCGCCCACAGATCACCCCAAAGTCTGTTTACTGGCTGTCTAATGTACATTGCAAAGTAAAATATCAAATGTATATATATATATACATATATATATATATATATATATACACATTAAACTAATTATATATATAATTAGTTTAATGTATAGATACATTAAAGTGAAAGTTGTGACGTATTGTCAAGTATGGTGACCCATAAAATTTGTGCTCTGCATTTAACCCATCCAAATGCACACACACAGCAGTGAGTAGTGAACAAATGCACATACACACACACATACACACACACTGAACACACACCCGGAGCAGTGGGCAGCTATTGCTACAGCGCCTGGGGAGCAATTAGGGGTTAGGTGCCTTGCTCAAGGGCTCCTTAGTCATGGTATCGAAGGTGGAGAGAGTGCTGCTTATTCACAATTCCCACATTCAATTTCTGCCGGCGTGGGAATCGAACCAGCAACCTTCCACGTTACAAGCCCATTAAATTCAGCAAATACTACCCATTAAATTCAGCAAGTGACTGTCACGATTTCCCATGTGTTTCGTGTGTGCTGAGGTTTAGGACTTTTATTTTGAAGTGTATTTTCTAGGGATGCACTGAAATTTCGACTGCCAGAAATTATCGTCCGAAAATGGCATTTTTCAGTTTTTGGTCGAAAGAGAAAAAAGGACGAAAAAACAAGCCGGAAAAATGTGCCACCCTGCTCCCTCCCTCAGTGTTCAGCGCTCAGGTTTTACTCTTGCATTATTTGTTTGTCGTTTTGTGAGCGGCCCCGCTTCAAATTTGAAGCAACTCTGGCCAAGCAGGTAAGCCTGTGCCGGCATCCACTCTGCTCAATGTTCCGCTCCGTGTGTGCGCTCTCTGCTCGGTTGCTCAAGGCCCAAGCGAACGCTCCACTTATGTAGCACTCATACTCACTCTAAAAGCAGTCTCGTCAAATAACGTGCCAACATGAAATGTCTCTGTAGCAGTACACTTGTTTCTGTTTGCAATAGCGCTGTAACATGGTGTGGTACAGCCTTGCTGGGCAACGCTGGTAAAATGACGTTACCCTCTCATTCACTGATCCGCTCCACGCTGCTCTGTCCTTACATGCTTTGATAATAATGGCATTCTAGGACAAAATGTATTTTGATAATTGGTCAAAAAACAAATCTGTTAAATCTGATTCTGTTGCATAGAACTGAATGTAGAATAACATTGATATTTATATTATCTTAACATTAATATTTTCTGTCAAATTAATAACAGTAATATTTAATATTTTCTTTCCAATTTTGGTGTGTTATTTTAAATAAAATTGTTTTTATTTTATTGGCTTGTAGGTTTTTTTTAATTCACATTCAATAAAATTATTGAAGTTAGTTAAACAGTCTAATATTAATGCAATTATACAAAAATAAAAAAAAATATATTAATTTCTTATTTGAATTCTTTTTCAGTTTAAATTTTTGGCCAAGAGTATCCAGAATTTTTGGCTTCGGCCCAGAATTTTCATTCCGGTGCATCCCTAACGTTTTCTTTTTCCACTGTCCTTATGCTGCATCAAATAAATACATACTGTATAGTAGGTACTACATTTGGTTTGAAACTTACTACATACTACATCTGCCATTTTGTAATTGTCATGTGACATACACCGTCAGTTGCGTCGCTTCACTTCCATTCATAAATCCTCTCCATCCTGTCCCATGGCCTCACGGGATAGTAAAGTGTCCATTGAATGAACACTTCAGAATCTCGTTGGAAGTACTAGGTCATCTGGGTATTTTTCCACCACTGTTTTATGAATGTATAGTATAATAAATATAGTATGAATTTGGCTATAGGCTCACATACTTTTTAATTACTATATATTATTGAAATAGGCATATTTGGATGCAGTATCATTGTTCACTTCCTGTATTTAGTTCCTGTTGTACTTCATGTCTATAGCTGCCATTGTTTGTTATCATAGCGATTCATTACCCACACCTGTGCCTTGTTTTGTTTTTTTATCCTGTGTTTCTGTTGTCTTTAATCATTCATTGTTTTAACATGTTTTTGTAGAGATGTTATGTTTGTATTCCCCGTTTGTATTATTGTCATCATTTTCCCAGTTTGGATTATTGTCATCTTTCTTCCCAGTTTGGATTATCTTTGTTTGTTTATTCAATAAAACTGCAGCGAATAAATCCTCACCTCTCCTCTTCCCTGCACAACTGTAACAGTGACAGTAAAACATGTACATTGTTACAAAAAATATATATATTTCAAAGAAATGATGTTCAGTTGAACTTTCCATTCAAAAAAATACTAAAATAAAGTATCTTAGTTCCCACAAAATATTAAACAGTACAATAATGGAAATATATTACATATAAAGATATTATAATAAAAAAATCATTTTAAATTTTAATAATATTTCAAAAACATTAAAAAGTCTTACCGACCTACACTTTGAACAGTATGGAACGTGTGTGTGTGTGATTAGAGTGTATATAGTGTGTATATGTATAATGAATGTGTGTGTGTGTATGTGATTGGCCACTTAACTAGTTAAAGAGAAAACTTACGAAAACATTATGGGTCATCTATAGAAATCAAATGCTTTCCCACAGCTCATGTTTCCCATTCATTCTTTCCCTCTCTTTCACCTTCTGCCTCTTTGACAGGAAATTTGCTCACTAGATAAACGGACTAGGGTCAAACACTCACCTGAGCCTCACCAATTAAGTCTCAATGAGATACTCTTATCAAATTGGCTTTTACTGCCAAACTCTACGGACACGGGAATGCTGGGGGAGAGAGAGCAGTCACAGACATTTAAGAAATGTGCCACTTTCAGATAAAGCTTCCTTTATACACGCACGCGCTCCTGATGAATACAGAAGCCTAATTAGACTAAACGGCGTTCACAAAGACCATACCAGAATACAAAACGGGATGTGTGTGCATGTGCGAGCAAAAGCGTACACGCATTTAGGAATGAAATGCCATTTTCAGTTGTTGAACAAATTAGGCAGATTGAAAGGTTTAGAAGGGTTCTGTAAACACCCTCAAGAATTCAAAGATGCTTTTAACGAACAGGTTACACGCACACACACAAACTAATTGCAACAACCATCAAATACATTGTCACGTATGTCGCTAATAAACAACATGCTGCAGAGAAAATGAACAATAAATCACATAAACTTCAATATGCTGCAGTTAAGCTACAAACCACAAACCTGACTTTAACTATAATCTTGAAACAGAAGGAAATTAATTTAATAACAACACTTTCTGTAACACATCTCATACAGAAAGTGCAGACCATGAATGGAAATAACTTAATGACCTTCACAATGTAGCTGAAGGGACATTGTGAGAGTTATCATTTTACTGTAAAATAGGAGACGCTCTGGGGAATAAAAGAAGCACCTTGAAATCCCAACTGAAGTTAAACTCTCAAAAGATTTCATTCAATCTCAAGTTAAATAAATAAGGACAAAAATGAAAGGTGGATAAAACAGGGCAATCTAAGATTAATTTCTCTCTCAATTTCTTTCCATTTCTTTTTCTCTTTCACATGTAAGACTCAACAGTGGCATGTATTGAGGGTGACTCACCCGTCATATGATTCAGAAAGGGAAAATTGTGAATGTGGGGTGATGGAGGGGGTGCTGTAACCTTAGTAACAAGGTATTATAACCAACATCCTTGTGGGAAGGGCACTTAGAGAGAATGTGCAAGACAACTCAGGCCAAATCTTGTACATCTGCTCTGTAGCCACTAGAGCATAGAAACATCTTCGGTTCATTTATAGGACAGGCCATTTTCTGACTTACATGACAGTTACATAGTCCTCAGACCAGTGCCAATCTTTGTGTAGAATGTTCTGGAACAATGCTTTTATAAAACTATATAAAAAAAAAAATTAAACATGAAGTATAAGGGTGAATCTCACAACATTTCTCAAAAACATGTGTGGGTCATATTTCACCCCAAAATTAAAATAAAAAAGTCAAAAATTATAGTTTTACTATGAGGATATGCTTTTAACAAAGCTGAAATGCATCATTTTTTAAAATGTTATTTCTTACAAACGCTTGACCACCAATGTCTATTTAAACATTATGTTAGTATTTTTTCATTTGTGTGTATAGTTTTTCAATTGGATTGGTGTTTATTCTCGCTAGTATGCAGTGTGATGTATTCCACTCAGCGAAGAACAAACTTGTTCTCATATGCATCACGCATTATGCACGTTATTGTCTCTGACAGACATCGTGTTGAAGCCACTCAGGCTGCCATTTTCACCCTCGGAAAGCGATTCAAAACATCTGGCAATGTGGGTTTCACAGGAAATGGGTGTCCTCCCTGGATCTCTGCTTTTTGTAAATACTCCAGTGCATTGTGCACATTATTTTTTGACAGACGTTGATGTTGTGATATTCAAATGATGTGTATGTGGAAAACAGATGGATTGTAAGTTAAAAATTACTAATTTCCTAGCTGGCTATTATTCAGTGAAGCGATTGATGCCCAAGATTGTGTTATGTTGGTGTTTTTAGCTCTAATATTCCCACCGACAGCCAGTCTAAGTTTTTGACGGACGTGATATCTTAAAGGTTGACTATGTTTGATTTTGGGGTAATTCTAAAATATGCAGATGTTCAAATTGCTTTTTTGCATCTATACTTATTTTACGGAATGAAGTTTATTATAAATTGCGAATGATCCAGAATCCATGTTATCCATGTTTGCCTTGTCAGAAAAGTTCCAATCAAGCTTATCACAAATTCATTGATTTTCACTGAATCAAGTACCCTTTTTTGTTTTGTTTTTACCATGGAAAGGAGTGGTTTTGATGCACAAAGTTGTTTTTATTGTCTCTTAAAACATTTTTTTTATTATTATTATTTAAACCCATGATAATGCAGATCATATTGTAAATAATAGTGAAAAATCACTTTTTAAAATTGTTCCATTATTACCCCCCATATATATTTTAAGTTAGAAAATTCTCATTTACCATTCCAGGGCAAGATACTGCATTTCATTGATGGTACTTGTATATACATGATGTCTTCACCTCTGCAGTAATGATGTAGTTTGCACTACATGCCTACAGGAACAAAAAAGGCCAGTAGACTGAAACTAGTAGCTCATTTTTCTCTGACACTCGTGGGCGGAGCACTGCGCCCCTCTCATTAATAAGCAGCGATTAGTCTTAATAAAAGGAAGAGGACCTGTTATTCAGTAGTAATTGTGTTAAGGATTTGCTACTGGAAGGTAAGTGCTGAAGCCTGGAGATGCTGGCTGACGGGGACGATGTCCTGTCAGGGACAATCTTCTGCTCACTAAATAGTGCTCAGACAGGCCAGGGTGTGAAACAACCCCACATTTATCAACTTCACAAATCCAGAGCCATGGGGCTGTCATATGCTCATGTGCACACGCACATATGCACACACACACACACACACACACACACACACACACACATACCCTTATCCATAAATATAGCATGTTTTAAAAGATGCAGAGGGGAATCACTCTCTCATTCAAACGCGCACACACACACACACACATATATGTATACACTCCCCTGAGGCTATGAGCTCCTTGACATGCCCGCGGAGCAGAGGAAGGAGCGGGCATGATGCCAGTGTTGGACAAGGCATAGCGGCACATGGCATCACACAACGCCCAGTGCCACCTTCTGCTGAGTAAAGCGAGAATGTGCATGCATGAGAAAAAGAGATAGATGCCATCATGAGCTTAAAGCCTTGTTTTACTAGGCAACTTCTCTACATGCCACAATACCTGCCATTTATTCTTCTTGGATATCTTGGATATGGTACCAAGCTAAAATGTTTTTATATTTGATTTGTTATTTATAATTTTTTACATGATTCCGTTGTATTATTTGGGACATGGTACCATACTAAAATTTGCTTTGGACATGTAGCATATAGGAGTATTGTCATTTTTGACATATTTCTCTAAAAGAAATATTGCGGCAATACTATGGTTCTTCGATATGTACCAACCATACACTGTTACTTTTAAAATATATTTCACTACAGATTATAAAATACATGCTTTAAAATGTAATTTCTAACATATTTTGTTAGATTACCCAATAACTAGTAATAACTTAATCTAAATACTTTAAAATACTAATAAGTATGTAACACCAAAAAGCTCATTTTTTCCCCAGAATTGCATCATATAAAGTTGCAATTGCGAGGTATAAAGTCAGAATAATGAGATATAAACTCACAAATATTGAGAAAAGTCAGAATTATGAGATATAAACTCGCAATATTGAGAAAAGTCAGAATTGCAAGCAAAGAAGTTGATATTAATTCTTAATTGCAAGAAAAAAATCAGTATTGCAAGTTATCTCGCAATTCGGATTTCACAACTTGCAATTATGAGTTTAAATCTCACAATTCTGAGAAAAAGTCAGAATCGTGAGATGCAAACTCGCAATTGTGAGGAAAAAAGTCGAATTGTGAGATAAAGTCACAATTACATTTTTTACAAAGTTTTATAAAGTGACTCACAAATAACTATCACAAAACATGAAAACAGTTATGGATCGTCCAGTAATGACAGGATAGTAAAGATTCAAGGGTATGTACATTGTTTAAATTGGGCAATTTTTATAAATCCAGTCATTTTGTCTTGTGGAGTACATGTAAACATCTGTTATGTGAAATGGCTTATTCATATGAAAATTCTGAACAGAATTGAAAGAGTTTTTCAGACTGTCAGAGTCGGAGAATGACTAGTTGCTGTTTACATTAATTGCGCGTCACAGTTTACATTAATGTTTACATGACATTAAAAGTCACTTTGGTAATCTAACATACTTTTCGGATGTAACTTTAATTTGATTACCATCCATTTAAAATGCAACTGTAATGAAATACAGTTACTCAAATTTTGGATTTTAAATACGTAACTAAGTCACATGTATTTTGTTACTCCCCAACCCTGGTTGTAGCATGGTAATCTTGGAAGTACCATGGAGTACCATGTAAATACCAATGTACTACACTTATAAAAAGTGCAATGGTTATTTGGACATATACCATTCTATTACAAGAATTATTGTATAAATACCATGTGACTTCAGTACTATAGCATATAAGCATAAAAGTGTCATGGTATTACCATCACTGCATAATGTTACCGTGACAGTACATTTTTGTGCAGTAGGTCTTATATCTTTGAAGCACCATATAAATACCATGGAACAGGTAATAGGGTAATGAATCTACTATATCACTGATATCATCACTGTATAAGGCCATTGTAAGGCAGAGGTGGCGTCGGAATCCATTTGCGGAAGTTTATTTAGAATAACAGGGATACACGTAAATGGATAAACAGGCAGTGGGTCGTAAGAGCAGTCCAGACATGCAGCAAACAAAAGGGCAATCCAAGAGCAAGAGACGTAGGACGTTAAACAGGCTTTAGGTCCAAACTCAAACATCAGTCCAATCAGGCAAACAAACACAAGGGGTAATCCAACAAGCAATGAAACCGGAAAAACAGGCAAGGTCATACACAGTGGTAGCAGGCAAGGTAACATGGGAAACGTTCAGTAAGGCATTGAAACTGGCAATACGTCGCACTGGACTGTAGCATGCACACTCTTTAAATATGATCAAACAGGAAGTCACTGGAAGTGGCAGCAGAGGGAGCGGAGAATAGTCAGTATTCAGGAGAGGGCTCCCTCTGCAGGCGTGGCGTTACAGCCATGTAGGAGACTGTCCCTTTAAAAACATAACTATGCTTTTAATAACTGCCATGGAATATGCAGATAAATTCAAAGGTCACTGAAACGTCCATAATTAATGGCATGCCTCTGTGACAACCACACTTTCCTGTCATATTTCATGCGTGTAAGCAGTCGCAAACAGCCATGAGCTGAATGTGACGCAAGTATAATGGATGTTTCTTAAAGAAGTTAGGTCACAGAGCCGGTGTCTCCTGAGAGAAAGGTTTAGTGCTGTGTATGAGAGCGTGTCATCCTGGCTTTCAAGAGGTGAAGTGCACCCACGTGTAATTGGCCATGTCTGGAAATCGATGCCAATTGCAATGCTAAACTCGTCCCACCCTCCTTTCCAAAGCACCCAACAAAGCCCTCATGCAACTGTCCAGTCATTTAGCCCGAAGGCCTGCGGGATTTAACGGTGCCAATGCTCTTCGTGTTGAAATTAAATGTTAAATGTTTGATTGTCAAGCTAATGGCCTCTGTCAGGTTAGAGTTAACTTAGAATTACATTCCGTCAAAGGCTGGTACAGAACAGAGTATGATAAGAATATGACGCAGTTGCAGATTTGATATTTGTTTGATTTGGCATTCATGTGTGTTATGAGCACTGAAAAATAATAAGGTACACATATGATATGAAGAAGGTAAATAGTTGTTTCAGACCTGTACACGCCACAAATGGCACATTTGAAGAAACTTTATACACAACAAAACCTTTGTTTAATATCCAAGTCAAAGCATCACATGAACATGCTTTAGGTTTTAACATAAATAAAGAAATAATTTACCTTAAAGATTTAAAGTATTCAGCTTTGTTAAAGAACTATTTATGATGACAAACTCACATCACAATCCTCCTAATCTGGTTCATTCTAGGCTTGTCACAACTGCAATTGTTCCGCACCTTAAATGTCATTAATTTCAAAAATAACATTTCCGCTTTCAATTTACTCAGAGATAAATCACTAAAACATACCTTTTTAGTCAACGTGATGGCACTACTTACCACACAGCAGCAAAAAACAAAAAAAAAGTTTTTCTTGCTTAATATTTTTCTCGTTTTCCAATAAAAAGATCTAAAAATTCCTAAATCAGGTTTTTCTTGCTTAATATTTTTCTCGTTTTCCAATAAAAAGATATAAAAATTCCTAAATCAAGTTACATTTACTTGAAAGGCAAAATGTCTTGTTTTCTGGGGGAAAAAAACAATAACAAATTTATGCTAAAAACAAGAAAAAATCTGTCATTGGGGTAAGAAAAATAAACCATTCAAAAACAAAACAAGTTTATTTTTCTTGTAAGCAAAAAGACTTAATTTTCCAACATTTTGCAGGAAAAAAGACTTAGGCCTGGTTCCACTAATAGGGTTTAGATTAAGCCAGGATTAGACCTTAGTTAAATGAACATTTAAGTAGTATGTATTACTATTATTATGAATGGATGCCTTTTTTGCCACATTGCTTCAAAATGTGGCACCCCATTCACAGCCATTATAAAGCTTGGATATTTAGCAAGGATATTTTTAAATATATCTAATATAATGATATTATATTAAAATATTGATGTTTTTGTTTTTAGATTAACAGTTAAACAGACTGATCCAAAATTATTAATGTTCCCGTACTCAAGGATCAGTCGACTGTAAAATCTGCATACTTGTAAAAAAGGGAAAAGTGCTTTGAAGCCATTATGAAAATAATTAACTCAGTATAACAAATTTCCTAGGGTCAATAGGTAAATGGATTGACATCTCTGGCACTTTTGCTGAAATTGAGTGAGTTTGGCTCTGTCTCAATAACAAGACATATTTCCTTCCACACGCCTCTGCTCCCCTGAATGAATCTTAAAAGCTCGACACATTAAGTTTGTATGTGGAATGAGTCAGTATAAAGCCAATACGATCTTCTGTAAACCTGTAATCCAAGTAAAAGAGGTAAATATATTAAAAGGGATGATGAAAATGTTTGTATTGAATATATTCATAAAACAGCCTAGCTGAAACATTTGATTACTGTTCCAAAGTTGATATTTGTATTTTGTTGCCTTTTTCATCTGTAGGGCGATAGATCAATTCCTATTTGTCTGCTATATTTTCAAAACTCAATCGCAGCCCTTCCAGAAGCTGCCCAGAGTATCTGAGAACACTTAATAAACGGCTCTCCGTTATTGACTTCAATTTAGAGAAAGCTGCTGAATGCTTTTCTTCCATAGAGGCCCGGAGCACCTCGGGGAAATCCAGAATTGCATTGCCATAGGAAACATATTACCACAGGTCAGAACCTCCAGTTTACAGGATTTATCGCTGAGCCCTCAATCATATTTTCACCTGTCTCAACTCTCACTGCCCCTCAGTAGCTTCTGTGTAGCTGAGTGAGTCAGGCTGGCCTCCATCCATACAAACACACTGAGCTCTTTGAAAGGCTTTGTTCCCTTTAAATCGGTCGTTTTTGAGAAAAGAAAACCATTAAAGTATCACCGTTTGGAGAGGACTGTGTGACATTTTGACACCTGAATGTGATTTGTACTTCAATTTGCACTATTTATTTGAAAGACATCAACAGAAGACATTTATAATAGGAGAGGATCCAATAAGTTTCATCATCGTTATTATTATTATTATTATTCCATTCAAAAGTTTGGGGTGAGTTTTTTTAATATATTACTTTTATTAAACATTAAATTGATCATAACAGTAGATTTCATATTGTTACAAAAATGTTGTTCTTTTGAACATTCCGGGAAAAAAAAAATCCTTATAAAGTGCATCATGGTTTCCACAAAAAATAAAAATAAATAAATAATAATAATAAATAAATAAATAAAAATAAAAGCAGAACAAATCAGAATTTTAGAATCATTTCTGAAAGATCACGTGACACTGGAGTAATGATGCTGGAAATTGACATCACAGGGATAAACTTATAAAAATTTTAAAATAGAAGTTTTTATTTTATTGTAGTTTAAATATATTTTGAGTTATTTTATATCTCTATATTTTACTGGGTTTTTTTGTAACTTCAAATAAATAAGCACACTTATTTAAAAAATAAAATAAAAACTTCTTCCTACCAACACCAAACTTTTGAACACTAGTGAACATACTAAATGGCCGTGATATTTATATAGAAACATGTCCAAAAAAACATTGCAAAAGTGCATTGCCATTTATATTAGAATGCATTTATTGTCAAAATAAATAAATAAACAAACATTCACACATTTTGCAGAAGCTTTCATCCTAGGTGACTTAGAGTGCATTCAAGCTATAGATTTTATCACTACATGAGTTCTCTGGGAATTGAACTCTTGACCTTGCCATAGCTAACGTCATCCTTGCCGGCTGAGCAACAGGATCACAGAAATATGTCTGATGGAGACTATACATATTCTCTTCCTTTTCTATAAGTCTTCGGTTTCCCCTAGTGCCAAATTTCAAGCGTTTTACATCTCAAAAACAAGTACCAATCTTTCTCAATGTCTGTGCCAAAGTCTAAAAGTATCAGGTTTACTGCATTGAGACCCTTGTAGATGAGTCAGGCAACAATTTATGCATGACGTGAAGTCTTTTCCTTCTCTCTCACTGCAATATACTGAAGCTTTAGCAGGTTATAGCGTATGTATCAGGTTATCCACTAGATGGTATATTTGTAAACATGGTATATCTTATATCACTTTACATGATATAAAAAAGACTTTTCATTGCAAACCTGTTGTTTATGACAGAAACTACAGACACAGCCATATGCAGCAGAGCCAATCTCATGTATCAACAGAAACTCCGGCCCCCTTCTGTCAATGTTTAATTAATTTACTTGACTATTCATTTATGGCCTCCCACCGAAGTAAAGCTGAAAATGCTGATTGCGTCTTACTACTTTAAAGGATCGCCAAATAACAAGCAAAAGTCTGCTGTCTGAAATCACTCACAGTAGCCTTTTGTGCTCCGGTTGAAAGTCGGAGAGAATCAGGGTCTCGTGCAGCTATAATTAACATCTCTTTACCAAACATCAAACATTGACAAAGTCCCTTTTTACTGCAAACTGCTGGCAGAGCAACACCAGGATAATGAATTCAGACATTACCAGAATGTTAATTGCGAGCAGCCAATCTCAGTTCTGCATGCAAATGTAGCATTTGCATATGACTGGAGA
Organism: Zacco platypus; assembly: GCA_038088235.1. Lineage (NCBI taxonomy): Eukaryota > Metazoa > Chordata > Actinopteri > Cypriniformes > Xenocyprididae > Zacco > Zacco platypus. Next base: position 19,812,099 of record CM076075.1, on the reverse strand, counting down.
GGAAATATAAAAAGGATCCTTGAAACTATGAGGCTGATTGTTTCATGGGAAATTCCCTCATTTCCGATGGCACATAGGAATACCAGACTCAAGACATTGGAGACTATATGTGAGGCACATATGCAGGGTAGAATCACGCTATTAGAATGAAAATGAACCACAGGTTCACAGACTTTTTCTGATTTCCAGTTCGCACAGTCCTGTTGGAGAGAGATCCATTTCTCCAGTTTTATTAACAACAATGGCTTAGTTCTTTCCTAGTTTTGCTACCAAACTTATATGGTCTACTATACAGCCTAAAGCTTTAACATTAAGACTACCCTTCAATAATGACAGTTTCACAAACATAAAAAGGTTCACAATATATTTAACACGTTGACAAATTTATAAATATCAGCAATGGCACTGGAACATATTCTTGGATCCAACCAAATCTCATAAGATATGTGAAAATAAAATACTGGTAGTGGTGACGATCGATCGATAGACAAAACTAGCATACCTCTATGAATCTACAAATCAGCACTGTGAAGTTCAAAAGACAGTTCCAGTCCTACTGTATCAGAACCCAGATACAGGAGGACTTCAGGACAGGTATTCTCCTCCTGATCTTCAGGAAACCTGAACTTTCCTTCTGAGCCAAAGACAGGAGAGGAGTTTCATAATTAGGCACCCAGGGACTGAGTTTCCTATACAGGGACCAACTACTCTATAGACTACTACTCTATAAAAGCAGGAGAGCAGTCAATGGACAGTTCTGAGCAGGGCAGTTCAATGGCCCCAAAACAGAGTGAAAATTAAATACCAGGCAAGTTCCTCATTAAGCTCCAAGAGACTGTGGCTGGCAAAGTTATTTGTATTCGTGACTTAGTGAAGGCCCATTTACAGGGCTTCACTGATGGTGCCAAGAGCCATTAAGTGAGTGTAGAAACACCCACTCCACATGCCTTTAGAGAAAGTGAAGCATATTCAGCTCTAGCCAAAACTAAAGGAATATGTAGGAACTAGATTTTCTTTAAAATATACTTAGACATATACTACTAAGGCTTCTGGAGTTGTTTTTGTGAGAAAATTACCAAAAATACCAAAAAAAGTTCAAATACCAAAATATATATATATATATACCAATCCAGAAGTGACGTAACAGGAGGGAGTGCTGTCAATTTAAACAATAGGAAAACAATGGATCGCAATGACGGTTTGGATGCCGAGAAAATTGTGAATGTTTATTTATACTCGTATGATGGACAAAGGTCAGAAGGGACAAATTGAGTAGTGGTGTGAGGAGAACCAGTGGAAAACAGGGCAGGAGACCAGCGGATAGATTTATACACATTAGCTAAAGATATGTAACCGTGCTCAGATCACAATATTGTACAGATTATTATCAGACAATAGCAAAGCTAGTATGGGTCATCGAGGAGTATTGATACTTACCAATAATATCAAATAATATAGCTGTTTCTCATCACAACTGATTTGGTAGTTCACAAATATAAAAAAATAAAAAAAACAAGACTTATGGTGCACAGTTCACGTTGTCAAGCTGCATCTCTGATGGATCCGTTACCATCAGGTCTCCCGTCGGCGGCCGAAACACAGACAGTATAGTGTTATTCTATGTGTTTCATGTTATCTTTTATTCATTAATTCTGTGTTGAGTTTATTCCATGCTGATTCATTGATAGTGTGAGGATGTATATGACGTCATGAGCATGTAGTTGAGAAATTGAATGTACATACATGGCATGAATGAAATTGGGGTATTTACATTACCAAAACATAATTCAAAACTGTTTTGAAAAATGCAAGACTGTATGCTTTTGTGTTAATATGCATAATTTAAATTCGTAAAAACGACGGTGAAGAAGCATCGTGAGTGGAAGTTTATTTATGTAAAATCATCTTTTACAGGAGTATTAAAATGTCGAACTCCATCATTTGGCCGGGATGATAATCCTCCAGTCTAAAATGATAGATCCATGTTTTTCGATGCAGATGCAGACATGAAGTCCCGTCTCTTTACCTGCACAAAATGCACCCAGGCACGGAGAGAGCACCGTCCTTTTTCTTGTTACCTGTGGACTCGATGTCGTGACAAAACCTCCACAAACACAATCATTTACCATGACAATGATAAATTGAAATACAAAAACTACCGAAAACACACTGACTCAGGACTGCTCCAACTGAATACCAAACTACTCAGCACCGAGTCAACACAGAGCCCGGCAAACAACTCCATTTTGTGACGTTGAATGACGCAATGTTTAAAAAAAAAGAATAAAAAACGTTTTTACAAACAGTTAAAGTAACAGTCACTTTATCTACTAAAGTTGTGCCCTTGTGTCCCGTAAATCCTGCATTAACTTTTCATAAGGTATTTTCGTACAAGCTTATAAATTCAGTTCGAAAAATTTTTTTAACCTGCAATATGCTCTTTAAATAGGGAGCTACTTTAGAGAATAGCCATTTGTAGTGCTGTCCGAAACCATAGTGGACGTTACTGAGTGGATGTATGGTATTTTCGTACAAGGTTTTATATTCAGTTCACGAGTTCAGATTTACATATAATTAAATAGAGTAAGTTATGCATTTTTTCATGCTGTCCAGGGTTCTGTCAAACGAACTGAACTAAGTCTGCTGTATATATACCTCTTGTCGTTGGTTAAGTTGATTAACTGAATTCTCTCCACTTGTGCTAATTAGTTTAATTATCTGAACCTGCTCCTCATGAACTTTGTTAAAACATTTCGGAAAAAAAAATTAACCTGCAACAGGGCACTATTTGAGGGAACAGTGATGTGTAGTGGTGTCCGAAACCACAGTGGACGTTACCGAGTGCACTTATTCAATACCACAAGGTACCACAATAATGAGTGTACAGCCGATGTACGCTCAATGGGTAGAGAATACCCATAATGCACTGTGAGGGTCATGTTTTCATGACAGAGTTCAAGAGATCAAGCTGTAGGGGTATATAGACTGTCTTGAATAACATGCTTAAGCAGCAAAAATGTAGCAAATGGAAACAAAGTGTGTTGCCAATTAGCAATATATCATTGATTGCTTAATATCAACATGCTTTCATTACAAGAAATGGATGGTGAACAGTACAGAAACCATAAATGGACGATTAATCACCACCACCATCATTCTGCTATTGGTATTGCCACCAGCTCTGGGGACTAATTACAGTGAATATGCAGCAAAAACTGAAACTAAGAGTTATGCTCTTTTCTTATGAACTCAGGCTTAGGGTGTCTACACATTAGAGTTAACGTTGCTTCAGAGAACACTACAAATCCATTGATTTGAATGGGACAGGGACATAAAGGAACAATGAAAAGAGTTTGAAAGGGGTTTGAAAAAGTGATGCTCTATCATGTGGCCGAAAGTTAAATTTTCTTAAAACTAAAATACACTCAAAAATGTAGGCATCCAATGAGGTTGACCAATGAGGATTATATAGAGCCAAGTCCGGTTGTGCTTTGAAAATCCAATTTTCTGTATCCTGACTTGATTTAAAAGAAGTGACCTGTTTTACCCAGTCTCTCAATAAGCATTTTTGCCAAATCTATCCGTCAAACGCCCAGAGTTTTCTCTGATGTGTAGGCGCCCTTAATCATCTGTGCAAAAGCACGCCACACCAAATGAGGTCCCCAAATAATTAAGGACATTAGTCTACGAACAACAAGATCAACTAAATCTGTTCTGCAAACACAGCATTAATCAACAGGAACCAGGAAGTGAGTTTTAATTCAGACATGCAAAATCAATCACTGAAGAAATCACAATCGCAAATACGATTAGCCAGGCTTGAGTACTCGGGGACAAAAACAAAAGCAAGATAAAGTGGCGCCGTTAAGAACATGCTCATAGACTTATAGATTTTGCTGAAATCTTAAGCTGCACTCCCACTGTGTCTGAATGAATAATTCTGTTTGAAACAAAGGGTTTTTATGTTAAATGAGTCGTGCAGGCAACTGCTGCAAGCAGATTTTGAGAGTGCAGATTAAGGATATTTGAGAAAACCAGACATTTGTTAAAGAGCTAATTCAGAATTCACTCAACTGTAATTCCATGCAATACATCAAGCTGCATTGTGCACTTTTAAAAAGGCCTAAATGTGATATGAAAATGTTGAAATCTTATAGCCGGAAGTGAAACAACAACTTTAACTTTTTTTTTTTTTTTTTTTTTTGCTATTTAGCAAGGTAGGGTTAGTAAATCAGTAACTTGAAGGGGTCATTTCATACATATGTATGTTGTATTATTTTCCCCTGAGGTCAGCTAATAATCTTAGTAAAACTTTATGCAATTCAGTTTTACATGACTAAAATCAGACAAGAGAAACTTAACTTTTAACTTATGAGTTTTATTTGCAGATAAAAATAAAATAAAATAATATAAATTATACATTTTAGTCAATGTATATATTATATAAATTAATATTTTTATTCAGCAACATCCAATTGGTCAAAATTCACAGTAAATGCATTTATGTAAAAAAAAAAAAAACTATTTACACAAAAATATTAAGCTGTTTTCAACTATGATGATGCAATCACAAGAATACATTATTTTTTAAAAGTATATTCAAATAAAAAAAAAAAACAGCTATTTTAAATTGTAATAGAATTTCACAATGTCACTGTTTTTTATTGTAATTATATATATATATATATATATAGCCTTGGTGAGCATAAGACATTTTGCTGACCCCAAATTTTTTAAAAGTAGTGTAACTTATTGACAGACTAATTTCAAATACTCTGCAAAAAATGGCCTTCTTTAAAACTCAAAGTTTGTTTTGAGTTCTGAAAGTTACAGTATGTTTTCATAGTACATCAAACTCTTTTATTCAAAAGATGAAGTGAAATTTAATTCCTCAAGATGCACCCATTTAAAACAAGCACTGAAACAAGCTCACCTTTAGCATACCAATTAAAAGGAAATATTAGTCATCTCATATCCCGTTACTCTCAGACGATCAGGACAGAAAATCAAATTTTCAGATAAAACTGACCTGAATTATAAAAGATCTGGACTATAGCCAGTTAGGTGCATTGAGTTTCATAGTTGGATGTAAAAACAGATACTGGCACCACTGCTCATTGTAAGTCAAGCAGCACTGATCATAGGGCAAATAGAGAGATAAAGTAGTGCCGACCCTCACCTTTCAGCAACACCCACATCTCTACATGACACCATGAGCAGGGTCGATGAGGGTGAGCAAATTCAGACAGCTAATAAATCAAACCAACCTCCTCCTTCCAAAAAATGGAGGGTGAGGAGAGCAGAAAGGGATTTCATCATTACAGCTCAGATCGATCCTACTGAACCCAAAGTCCTGAGAGCAGCACTTTGCTAACATGCTATGCTAAGCATAGAGTATCCAGAGCCTCGTAGCCAGGAGCCAATTCATTCATTCACTCTCAACGCATTCACTGATCGCCCATCAGAACCCCTTCCCCTCCCAGCCGGAACGCACAACATGTCTTATGATCAGCACTCTGCAGTAATTACTGTAATGAAGTGTGTATACGACGAGTACTATTAAATGTTACGGAGGCAGAGTCTGACCGATATTCAGGCTGAATGTGCCGTGGTGTCATCGCAATCCACTCCCCTTGGTCGCTGTGGCTCACTAACACCCTTCACAGTGACCGCCAAATATGACTGCCACAGAAACTGGGACGCAGCAAGCCACATATTCAATCTGCATGGGAGAGCAGGATCTGGGGATGTGGAACAGAGGGAACAATATCGACATGGGCCCATTTCAGCCGCCATCCTCCATCTATCTACCCCTCCAACCCCCCGCAAGAATGTGCTTGTTACCAGCTACCCACAACCAGGTCACCAAAGAAAATTACACTCACGTTATCAAACACACACTTACGGTCTCTAGAGCTGATCTATAAGCTGGCATGGAAACATTAGAATCCAATGGGAATTTCTATAAGTACAAATATATTTAGCTACGAGTGTAATCCACACAACTGCATTACACATATTTACAAATTGGGTTTCCTTAAAATGGAACTGAAACAAAATATAAAATAAAATATTATAATAACCAAGTGAAATAAAATATCTAAACATTATTTTAATCTCAGGTCTATAATTCAAATTCAAAATCATCTTAAGTAACACCTTAAGTACAAGTACTACCTAATGCCTTCAGGGTTTTGAGGGTTTAATATATATATATTATTTATCTCTTTTGGACTTTTGCAAACCCTGGTTTTGTATATAGTTAATTTGTCATATGATAAAAATAAATAAATTAAAAAAAAAACTGTAAATTGAAGGCTTCCATCTGTGGGGAATATTTTGTGATGGTATCTCTGCAAAAATATTTGATCACAAGTCCCATGAGGGAGTCTCGCTATTTTACAATTTCATATGACACTGAAAAGAACATTTTGAGCTAGTTTATTTTTCCCAGTTAACATTGTGTTGGGTTAAAAAAGTTTTAGGTACAAAAATATATCTACTTTTCCCCATGTAGAGCTTAGTGGGCCAGATTGAGGACAGTTAAGAAAAAGTTTCTACAATCGCAAATAAGCCAGAGTGACAGAACTTGCTATGAAATAAAAATCTATGACTGAATGCTACCAATGCTGTCTTTAAAATGTGTAACGAACATAATTTGAAGTATCTGAAGATTCTGTGACAGCTAAAATAATCAGCACCATATAAAGGTGAAAACTATTCAGTAATAGTTTTACATCAATATTGTTGGACATAGCAAGTTAATGTAAAATAGCAAATACTGCTTATACTAAAAGAAAGATGGTGGATTTGTTGTAGTCAGTCAGTCAGGCAGAAAAATTTTAATTTTCCCTCTATATTCATTAGCAATAAATCATTAGCAGTCTCTTCAGCAAGTGTAGCTTTTCCGCCTTGCTGCTTTGCTCTATGGTTGCAGTTTGACACCTCCAATAAACTCAGCATCTCACTGTGAAGCAGAGCGAATCGTAGAAGAACTTGCATGCTCCATCCTGACCTTTCCATGCATACGACCTCTATAATGATATTAGCACTGGGATCTGCACCATGGACATCAATTACCTCCACTGGTGAGTTGTTAAATAGGGGGGTCAAAGCATTGGCTGTACACCCAGGCTAGGATAATTCATATAGCTCCCTGGTGAGCAAAAGCTCCATGGTGCTTCAGCCAACAGTTCTATGACTCTTCATCTAACTCTGTAACAGATGATAAGACACTGTCCAAAAGTACCATTCTGTGCTTTTGGCAGCTCTACTCGGCAACCATAACAAATGAAGGCGAGAGTGCTTACCATCACCGGTTCTGGACTAAAATGTGCAGTTTAAAGTGTTTTGGTCTGGTGCACAGGATTTAAAAATGTCACCTCCTCTTGAGGCCAGGATGGAGAGGGGAAGTGATGGACAATGCTATGAAATGTGATTTGGTTGGACGGATGAATAAAGTCAGCACTAAAGTCCACATTTGTTGTGGATGAGCATGTAGTAGAAATGTAATGTTTGGCTAACATTGGAGTGCTGATGTGAGCAGCAGTGGTCCTGACTGAACTCAGCTGGGCTCCTGAGGTGTTAAGACCCCTGAGAGAGCTGTCTCTTGTGTGATGTCACCTAGCACTGCTGTTCATTCTCCAGATGACAGAAGCACAGAAGGCCAGTTCAGTGGTCTAAAACCTCATTCTGTAGAGCCACTGGAAACATGAGAAAAACGAATGTCAGGGTGAGTTCACTTAAGAACATTTGTGCAGTTTTATTTCAAGTAAGAATAATTTGCCAATTTGTGAATTATAAATGCAACAAAAGGGTAAGCTTGTCTAAACTGGTTACCTCATATTTGTTGAGAACATGGCCACCGATAGACTTGTAATTTTATAATTGTAGTATTAATTTCTCTCAGTAACCCTATTAGTAGACACTTTTCCTAGTAAAAAAGATTGCACATTTTTACAATGGCACCAGTTACTGAAAACATTAGCTTGTGCAATAATGCATCCAGACAGATAGGTGTCAGCATGAATTCAAGACAACTATTGACCAGTGCAACAGTGCAGTATTTATTTATTTACTTTTTTAATTGTCCTTCACTTTTGTTGTATGGAACCTGAACATTCTGCTTTTGTGCTAAAAAGGAAATTATAAGGGTTTGAAACAACATAAGGGAGAGTAAATTATGGCAAGGGTATTTATCATTTACAGTTAGGCAAAAGAATGTGAAACGGTCTTGTTCAAGGTTTGTAATTACAACACATACACCTCCACCTTATTTATTTCCTTATCCACTCAAGTTGCTTTATTGTATCACCAAACCACGTTCTTCTTTTTTGCTTCTTTTTCACTAGTCTGTGCTTTTGTGGTGTCCCTTAAGACTGACCAATGCAAGCACAGTCAGCAAACACACAAAGATAATGTCACACCAGTGATTTTTGGGAGCCTTCTATAGTCTAATGTGTCTTAATTTGCTTGTCTGTTTTCATCTGGAGTACTCAAAGTATGAAAATACATTCTTAACGCATGTATGCACTTTACATAACGTTTCCAAGAAGCTTCGCTTCCATTCCATTGTTCTCAGATTTAAAATGAAATTTTAAATGATGCCATTGAAATACCATTGAATGTTTTCAGAGAGAAAGAAGAAAATCAGACTAAGAAAGCAAAAAAAAAGAGAGCAAAATAGATTAACAATGAAAATGTGAGGAAAGAGTGTATACAGTGGAAAGTCTTGGAAAGTGTATGTGCGCAAGACAGCATGAGAGTGAAGTTTGGACAGAGATGAAGGAACAAAATAATGAGAGGGGAAAGAAACAAGGTAAGTGGAGACAAAAAATAATCTAATAATGAGAATGAAAAAGAGTGAAAAGTGAATCAGGAAGACTTAGATAGTGTATTAGTGTGTGTGTCAGAGAGAGAAAGCGAGGCAGTACACTCAGCGAGGAGGGGGAGAATGTGTTAATACACAAGAACACTGCATCAAACCAATGCACTGCTCTGAGCGGGATGCGTCAGCAGTACATTCACGTTTCCACTGAAGGACAAAAGGAGGAGAAAGACTGCCGCCTGCAACTCAGTCACACAGAGAGAAATACAGAGAGGAGGGTGAGCGCTGGAGGTGAGGACCGCTGCTCTCGCCACTGTCGCCGTTGACAGTCTTCTCTGCCGCGTGTGTGCGCGAGCGTGAGCGTGTTTGTGCGTCTCTCTCTCTCCCTCGCGTGCTTTTCTGCTGCCCACCTCCCACTGCAGAGCCTCTGCCAACCCGCAGCCTCACAGCCAGAACAGGCGAACTGCCACAACTTACTACCTCAAGACAAGGGAAAATAAAGGAATACCGCAGGATCCACAACGGGGGGAGGGAGGGCAAACTACGGAATCCTCTGCAAGGTATCTCTCTGAAATTAGCCGCACGTCACACGGCGGCATCAATCCTTTTTTTTCCTGATACTGAGAAGAGAGAGAGAAAGGAAGAAGGAGAGAGAGGAAGCCAGACAGAGAAAGAGTGAGAGAGAGCACGAGGAGCAAACGATCGGCGGATAGGGAGAGAGCTTCACCGCTGCTGCGCTGCTGCTCCCCCGTCCTCCTTCCCCCCTCCCCCCTTCTGCTCCCGCAACACCACCCCCAAGCCCCCCTCCGGAGAAATTGATGGATTATTGCTAACTGTGCACGCGGCAGTCCGCAGCTGCTACAGCGACAGACAGGAGAGCGGAGTGAGTTAAAAAAGCAAGACGGAATGACCGCAGTGAGCGTCTGTTAGCCTTTTTGGATTCATCAGCGCACGGCTAATCAGCTGAACAAGTGTTGTGGGGGGTGGACGATGGCAAAGTAAAAAAAAGCGGCTTAGTCTACTGCGAGGGAGAAAGAAAAATTTGAGAAGACTTTGGGATTTTTTCCCCCTTATCTTTTCTTTTTTTCTTTTTGTATTTTCCTTGGTTTAATGTGCATGTACTTTGGCAATGGAGTCTTGTGAAAATTGTTCAGTGGTATTCAGCGTCGCCTTCCAAGGACAATCAATGGGGGAGCTGAGAGGAGATCTTTTCCAAGCCGACTGGATGCGTGCACCTGCTTAGCTGACTGGGCCTTACCCCTTGAACCAGTTTCACTAAATGCCGCTTCTCTCTGGAATTAATAGGGGCCATTTTGTCAAATCAGTTCATGCTCCACTTTACTTTTATGAGAGAAATAGCTGAAAATGTTGTGCAGTGATCTTAATGGGAAACATGAGTGAACGGTATTGGGTTTTGCTTCAAAATAAAGGATTATACTAAGGAAAACTCCGAGCTAATGAGGTAGGTGCCTTCTATTTCAACATATTTATTCTGTAGGTCAGCTTTTTTCCCTTCTCCACTCATCTTTTTCTTCCTCCATCTCTCCCTCTCTTTCCCTCTCTGTTTAACGCAGCACCAACCTGCACTGTCGATGGCAAACAGATGCAGAGTCTTGCTCAAACCAGGGTAGGGCCACTGTTCTCCGTTCCCCAGCCGAATCCCCGCGCGATGTTGAATTATGAACGCGCCACATCATGAGTCTCTTGTGGCAGGTAACTGTGCACCGTGCCTGGAACGCAGCCCTGCTCTGTGCAGTCTACCTCATGGTGCGATCGTGGAGTGTGTGCGCCACCCCCTCCGGACCACTGACCTGCCCTGCTGTTTGCTCCTGTGGTAACCAGTTCGTTAAGGTGGTGTGCACCAGGCGCGGCCTGGTTCGAGTGCCCCCTGGCATCCCCGCCACCACACGCCATTTAAACCTAATGGAGAACAGCATAGAGACAATTGAAGCTGGCACCTTTCAACACCTCCGCCACCTGGAGATACTGCAACTTGGTAGGAACTCAATTCGGCAGATCGAGGTGGGGGCCTTCAGCGGCCTTAACAGCCTCAACACACTGGAGCTGTTTGACAACCGATTGACGGTGATCCCAAGTGGCGCTTTTGAGTACTTGTCTAAACTGCGGGAATTATGGCTCAGGAACAACCCTATTGAAAGCATACCTTCCTACGCATTTAACCGCGTTCCCTCTTTAATGCGTCTGGATCTGGGAGAGTTAAAGAAGCTGGAGTATATTTCTGAGGGTGCTTTTGAGGGATTATACAACTTGAAATACTTAAACCTTGGAATGTGTAACCTGCGGGAGATGCCGGTCCTGACCCCTTTGGTGGGGCTGGAGGAGCTAGAAATGTCTGAGAACTACTTTCCAGAGATAAAACCTGGATCCTTCAGGGGTTTGAAATCCCTGAAAAAGCTGTGGATTATGAACTCTCGGATCACCACTATAGAGAGAAATGCATTTGATGATGTCACGGCCTTGGTTGAGCTCAATCTGGCCCATAATAACCTTAGCTCGTTGCCCCATGACCTTTTTGCACCCTTGAGTTACCTGGTGGAGCTCCATTTGCACCACAACCCTTGGCGGTGTGACTGTGATGTTGTATGGTTGGCTTGGTGGCTGAGAGAGTACATTCCCACAAATTCCACCTGTTGTGGCCGCTGCCACACCCCTGCTCACCTACGTGGACGCTACCTGGTGGACGTGGACCAGAGCACTTTCCAGTGCTCAGCACCTTTCATACTGGATGCCCCAAGGGATCTTAACATCTCTGCTGAACGTGTAGCTGAGCTAAAATGTCGCACGGCCCCTATGTCATCCGTTAGATGGCTCCTGCCTAATGGAACAGTTTTGACCCATGGCTCTAATCACCCACGAATATCAGTGCTCAATGATGGGACACTAAACTTCTCCAATGTGCTGCCAGCAGATACAGGTGTGTACACCTGCATGGTGACCAACATGGCTGGCAACTCCAATGCTTCGGCCTACCTGAATGTGACTGCAGCTGAGCTCAACACTTCTAACCTAAGTTACTTCACTACGGTGACAGTGGAGGAAGTAGAGCCCACCTCACAGGAAGTGATCAAGCCAAAGACGGTAACCGCCTCCCCCTCCGTCTTTCAGCCAGTTTTTATCTCTACACCGACCGTTTTACTTCAAACACCACGACAGGTCTCTGTGCCGACTGTGCGTGGAACGACACGCCCACCTGCCAGTCTTGATGAGGTCATGAAGACAACCAAGATCATCATAGGCTGCTTTGTGGCAGTCACCTTGCTCGCTGCTGTTATGCTCATTGCTTTCTACAAGCTGCGTAAACGGCACCAGCAAAGGAGCTCGGTGGCAGTTGCTAGGACTATAGAGGCCATTCAGATGGATGAAAATGTTCCTACCACCCATGCAGGGACAATTATACCAGGTGAAAGTGGGATGATGTTACCTAGCCTGAGAGATCACAACAGCACCTACAAATCAAGTTACAGCTCCTACAGACCAGCACACTCTGCTCCATGGGCAGAGAACAACATCGGGAACTCCCTGCACCGTCCCCGCCCCACGACCATCAGCACCATCCCTGAACCCTTCAAAACTCACACAAAGGAGAAGGTACAGGAAACACAGATATAACATTCCTACAGCCTTCTCCTGCTTGGTCTTTTATTCTGTTCATTATGAAAACATGCAATAGAATGCACAACAGAAAAGACAGCAATTACTTTTGTACCCAGTGCAAAAATGAGACTGTTTTTCTTGTACATGCTTATACATAAATATATTAATATAAATATATAAATTAATCCACTATGGGATGATACAAGAAACAGATTATATAAAAGTGAAAATGAATTTAAACTATTTTCTAACTTGTAACTCTTATTTAAGATGGGAAAATGTGATGATGCTGATACGACATTGCAAACGGAGACAGATGTTTGAAAAGGGGCAACCTGTGATTTTTAGTCCATGCTGTATATGATGCAGTAAAGTCCCATTTATACAGAGAACTTTCTAAGTAACTGTCCAATGATTGATCTTTAAAGGCTTATCTTCTAAAAGCACCAAGAATTTGTATTGTGCCAAAAGTTAAACTTGCAATAAATGAGATGGCTTAAGAGATAGCAAACAAAGCATTGCAAAACACAGGATGGACACCAAGAGAGAATGGAGCAGCTGGATTTACAGAGTCTGCTGTTCTGCAGCTCCCAGCCAAATGTTTTTTTTTTTTTTTTTTTTCTCCAGGCTGCGCCATAGTTTTGCAGCAAGCATTTAACTATGTTTCCAGAACAGGCATCCTGCTTGCTTTTTGAGTTTAACCTTCTGACTATTACTCTGATGTTCCTCTTGGTTTTTGACTAATCGGATTGACTATCCTTCGGTTTTTCCATCCAGTTTCATGAGTTGGATTTTGATTGCTTTTCCTGTTTCTTTCAAATCCTGTACTGCATTAATTTTGATTTGAGTGGCTTTTAGGGCTAATTTAGTAAATGCATTACAACAGTTGCCTCAGATTAGTAGCGCAAGGGCTCAACTGGATGTTAGTTTGCGAGACTTACAAGACGGTTGCAGTGACTGGATAGTTTGCTGCAGGTACACATTAACATGGTTTCAGATTTTCTTTATTGAGAAAGGGATTCAAATGAATGTGTGAATTATGGACTTTCCTTTATGGAGATCGTTCCAACAGCAATTTTCTTTTGTCCTTATTTTGAGCAACACTATTTTTATGAGGAGTCTACAGAGGTTACAACAATAAAAAAGAAAACATTTGGTTTGTATTTCTCTAAACTAAACTCCTTCCTCTTGTCTTTTTTTTTTCCAACTGTAGGGGATTTACTTAATTATGCAATCCTGATGACCATATAAGAGGTTATAGACAGCAGCAACCACTACGCTTCTTTGTCATCTCTGGAAATTAATTTCACTGATACAGTGAATTACATTCATACTGTAATATGGTCATATTTCTGGCTACAAGAATGTGGTGATGTCTTAATCCCAAATATATATCCGATTGGTTTGTGCATGTAGACACAGGTGCACATCCAAACTCATCAGCCTATTTTCCTAGTGCTGTGCTTAATGATTGAATGTTATTTGAAACATGATCTCTACTCATTTATAATGAAGTTATGGCATGCCTCGTTCAAAGCTCAGGAAGCAGTGTGCTTCAGCTGAAGCATATGTTAAGAGGGTTGAGTGCAGCATTTAATACAATCCTTTATTGATCTACTTAACCTGCGACATCTACCAAATTAGAGGCTGAGAGAGAGAGAGAGTTGGAAGAGACAAATTTAAGGGTTAGGATTTAGGTTGGACTTAATATAAATCGAAATTAAATACATTTACAAAAAAAAAATTCCTTTTTCAGTATTATTTTATTTTCCTTCAACAGCATTATTCTGGCAAGAGTTTGCATTAAAATGTTAAAGAGATTGCATTTACCACAACATTCGTCATAAACTGTGCATGCGTCGAATATATTGCAACAAAAGATTAAGCTATTTTCTCTTGGTGTCAAGCAAAGTATGAGCATTTTTAGGCTCCAGTGGACACTAATGTGCCATTATGCTGTACATTTTTAGCACGGGGGACAGAGTAGGGGCAGGCTGTAATCAGGGGCAGGGGCACCCGTAGATCTGTGGCTGCAGAAACCCTGCCTTTACCTCCCTCACACACAGCAATTTACTGCCCTCGGAGAACAAAGCGCTGCAATGATACACACACAAAACACCCTTAGACCATTACATGTCCTTATGTTTTTACATTATTCAGAGGAGAGAGGCTTTATAGCACACTGCGGTGTTGTATCTGTGGATGATGAGGCTTGTAAATTTAATCTTTAATGCCTGTAGGACTCGTTCTGAGTAGGTTGATATGACATGGCTTTTATGGCATGGTTATATGGCCAACATGGTAATGCCAGAACCAAGTTCAGCTGAATTCCATTTCAAAATCTGATATTGTTTTATTTCTATCATATTCTGGACCATTTTTATCCTTATTTTTTTGTTCTCGTGTTTTCTTAGTTGATGTTACGTAGGAGTTTCCTGTCATTTCCAAATCATTTAAACTAAAGCAAAACAACAATTTCTTTATTCAGAGTTAACTTTGTTAGCACACAGCCTCCATTACACTGCCGTATCTGATCTTTAATGGGAATAGCATGTGCATCCGAGCAACAGCAGCCTTTCGCCATTAGGCTTATCACTTTCTTCCTTTTCCTCCGTCTTTTTATTACGCTAATTGACATTATTGACTTCCTGCGTCAACACTAGCACAGTGTGAGACCCACTATGGAGGAAGGTTCATTTTTGACGGATTCTCCATGGGAGACTTATCAGTCGCACAATTATCCTGACAGATTTGAGGATCGCATTTTCCCCTCACCCTCCTCCTTCTGCTGACTGATACGTTAGCTTTCTGTAGACTGATAGATAGAGATGAGGAGGGAGACAGACCTTAGAGAAGAGAGCTCACCAGATGCTTATCAGTTAATGAAGTGTCTGTGCTGGGCTGGGCTTTTCTTTCAATGGTTCTGGGTTCTGACGGTCATCTTAGCCATGGGTGAGTGGCATGCTGGTTTGCGTTATTACAGTGTTATGGCCTCTACTAGGTTATAAAGATTAGCTCACATGATTTGGTAGTAGAAAAAAAAAGAAAAGAAGAGGTGAACGAATATGCCATAGTTCTTTGGCCAAACTACAGTTCTAATCAATTGCAATGTACAATTTTATTGGACAGTAGTGGCAAAAAAAAGAGTAAATATATATAAATATATATATATATATTCATATTAATTTTACTATAAAATAAACTACAATTGCAATAGACTAGAGTTTGAGTGATTCTCACTATAAATTCCATTAAATTGTTTATTTTAAAAGTTAATCTGTCTGATGCACTGCAAAAAAAGCAACAGCCAGACACATTTTTAAAAGTCGTGGACAAAAATAATAGTAACATTTTACGAAAAGATCAATTTGTTAACATTAGATAAAAGGCACATTATGTAAGACTTTTAGATTAAAATATCCAAAAACCACTAGACCAGTGTTATATACTTTGTGTCCTTACATTATCCCGAACATTTCCAACAATGTTTAAACTTAGAGAAATCATCAATTTTAACCAGTGTAACGGCCGTGTCTTTGTCTCGCCTGTAAATGACGTCATATCCACGTTACCCCCGATTTCTAGTTTTACTATCGTACAAACCATGGAATCACCAAAGACACCTTATATTGTGTGTTTTATGTGGGCAGCTGTTTGGATACATTTATCAATAGAAAACTAATTGTTATTTCATTGTTATATAGCTTAACACGGTTAGTCGTATTGTTTGAATTGCTTCTTTTTTTTTATTTACTACAAGAACCATGTTTTTACCATGCCTTAGAGACAATAGTATTTTGTCAAGTGGCTAACATAGCATAATCAAAGAGCTTTCTCCATCATAGAATATATTTTACAATTAATTGCATGTCATTTAGCAACACAAGTCATCAAGCTTTTATTAACATGGTACTATAATATCGATCTAGATTACTGCTAATTGCAAAAAGTCTCTCATACCAGCCACCGAGCGATTGCACAGAGTAATGTTATAACATGACTTTCAACACACTCAAATGTATTTAATATATTTGTTTTAACCATGTATACAGCGTCGCATTACCCCACAAACGTAACGAAAATAGCGGAAGCAGCAGACTGCATCATAAACATAATAAAAGCTCTGCTGGTCTCTAGACCAATGTGTCGCGCAGCGAACTCTCAGCATTCACTCCAGTGACCTTGTTCCCACGGCTCTTTGCCCGCCCTGCCTCATACCACAGTAATGTTAATAAAACTTTAATACATTAGCTCATCCATGAACATGATTTCTGCCTGGATTCCTTTCCATCGGCTGTGGAGGTGAAGACGACAACTGCCATGATTCTACGCTCACTCGCAGCGTCATCAAGCAACCCGTTGGTTTTGAATAAGCGACCTCTAGCGGTGAAAATTACATATTGTGCTTTTAATGCATTAGGTATCATTCATTAATGCTTTAAAAGTTGATTACATTACAATTGTTACATTAATATTAATTTCAAACATACATTTGAACAAACACACAAACACACACACACACACACACACACACACACACACACACACACACACATATATATATATATATATATATATATATATATATATATATATATATATATATATATATATTTAATACAGATATTTTATTTTTGGTACTTGTCAATACCGACACCTTTAATTCCACTGCATGTGGAATTTTTAAATATATAATTAGGTAGAAAAACCAAAAGAATGTGAAAGATATTCATTGATTTAATTTGTTTAACAAATATAAACATTTCCTTCAGTTATTTTCATGCTTAATTATGCCTGTTAAAATGTATTATACAAGCCTCTGTTACTTTCAATGTTTACTGTATTACTCTATCATATTTTATCTTTCATTTAATAGCACATACTTAGAGATTCTTCACCAGGGTTCAATGCTAAGGATTTTTTTCTACTGGCACTGTCAGTGGTTCAAATGTTTAGATACCAGTTAAATATCACAATTCAACAATTTTGATACTACAGCAAAAAATACTAGCAAAAACTTACATATTTATTTTGAATCCAAACTATGCACTGTGTGCTAAGTGAGCATCAGCAATCAAAAGCATGCGACAGAAGTGCGTGCGCAGGTAACGTTAGCAAAGTGTCTCGCTTTACCTTCTTCGCTATTGACATATCCGACCTACAAACTTTCAAGGGATGTCTGTGAAAAAGGGATGTGCGCTCGACAAGCTTACGGCTTGCGTGCTAAATCCACTCCGAGTTTCGTTTACCAGCTCATGCACAGCAGCTATATAGGCCTATATAGGCCATCCTTCTCTGATATATCCATTCTACTCTCTGTTGCAGGTGTTTCTTTGTCACAAGCACTGTACTGTACACGCTGCGTGGTATCGGTTGTTGTTATCTGGTTGTGGATTATGTTATGTTATATTCACTAACATAATACTCTACATTATTAAAAAATACACAAGGGAAAATTTGACAGTTCTCAAAAAAAAAAAAAAAAAACCTCTAACAGGATCAACCTACTGCCTATACTTATATATTTTTATTTTATTATATTTTATTTTGATATAGCAGATAAAATAATTTATGCTTTATTCTTTACAAATGTTAATATGTTAAGCATAGGATTGGATTTTTCATTTCCTCAGTTGATGCGATCAGTCAAGCATGCTCTAATTGGGCTTGTACAACAGGTTATTGTATCATTCTCTCGCTCCCTCTCTCTCCTTCACACACATACACACACACACACAGGTTCGTTTTGCTATCAAAGTGAGAACATTCCATAGGCGTAATGGTTTTTATACTGTACAAACTGTACATTTTATCCCCCTACACTAAACCTACCCATCACAGAAAACATTCTGCATTTTTACATTTTTAATAAAACATTGTTTAGTATGTTTTTAAAGCTTTTTGAAATATGAGGATGCATGGAATATCCTCATAATTCTCGTTTAAGTTGTAATACCAGTGTAATACCCATTCCATTAAACACATTTGTGTCCTCATAAATCACAAATATATGCACACACACACACACACACACACATTGTGTTTTCATTTTTTATAGGGACATTCCATAGGCGTAATGGTTTTTATACTTTACAAACTGTATATTCTGTCCCCCTACACTAAACCTACCCATCAAAGAAAATGTTCTGCTATTTTAGATTTTCAAAAAAGATAATTCTGTATGATTTATAAGCTTGTTTCCTCATGAGGACGAAAAAAATGTCCCCACAAGATCAAAATTTACTATTAATATACCTGTGGGGACATTTGGTCCCCATAATGTAGGGAATACTCGCCCACTCACACACACACTCTTACACACACTCTCTCTCACACACACACACACACACATATGTGCCCCCTCGCTAACATTTCTAGAAAGTGAGGTTTCATTAAGCAAGACATCGCAACAAAATAAAAACAGAAAGGATGTAGAATGATATTCAGGCTATCTGGGATCAAGCAACTCATTAACTAGATCTAAATAAACAATGTGATCTTGTAAATTGCTTTGAATTAAATGGTAACTAAACATAGAATTTGTTATTTTGATTTTCATCCTTTACAGATCCTTCACATATTTTCCCTGACCACTATACAAAAAAAAAAGGAAAAAAAAGGCTAACGCACAGAGAATGTTTTACAGGAAATATCACGATCAACCCATCAGATAAAGAAAATGCAGGGCTGTATCTCTGTGCCCCAGGAATATCCAGGCAGCAGACAGATGCCCACCGGGAGTTTAATCATATATCTGTAACACACAGTTTTTTTTTTTTTTTTTTTTCTGTTGAGGGATGTAACAACATTGTTCTGCTTTCATTCTGAAGTGATAACTGGAATGAGCTGCCTTCCTACATTTTTAAAGACAATCTGACAGCTAGAATTCCCTCCTATCGATTTCTGTTTGAGGACAGGCAGAGCCGTAATGGATGGATATGGCAATGCTCCCTGACAGACCGACAAATTAAAAGCCTGTCCGATTCCATTTTGGAGAAAATGAAACATGTTTAATTTAGCCCGATTTGGTTGTATCTGGTAGATGCTTTTAACAGGGTTGTCGCTTTACAAGATGGTACATTTTACAGAACCAGCCACACGAGATCAAGGTACGAGATTTGACGTCCGTCAGAAAAAAAAAAAAGTGAGTGTGCATATGTGGGTGTTGCATTTGTTGTATGACTCAAGACGGGAAGGGATGAGGAGTGTGTATTCAGAGGTACCAGCCTCTGCAACCTCCTACGTGATTATCTTGCCTGGAAATATAGTACTTGTTTGCTTGTTTACTTAAAGTCCAATCTTCCTGCTGCTTATGAAGCTTTTTGGGATAAAAACAAACATGGTGGCTAAGTGCCGCCAAACCCTGACGAAATGCAAACCAGCAGAGGATAAACATCCACAGGGCAGAGGAAAACCACACCAATAAATTCCCGTATTCTTCACGAGAACATGGCAACATGCTATAATTCCTTCTGACAAGGGATCATGAAATATAGATGAAAAGAGAGAGATTTTTCAAGGTCCTCTCAAGGTTTTGAGTTGTGATACATTTGAGCATAAGGAGTTATGAATGAAGCATTCATGGATGAAAGAGTGCCACCTTCAAGGTTGGCGTACCCTCTGCTCAATCTCCACATATCAACTTGTACGATTCACACCAGTCTGCTGGATGACAAGTGTGCATGTGTGTTTCTATTTGTGTTTCTATTTAATCCAAAGTAACTACATGGGTTTAATAAGAATCATGTGAAATTTATAAATCGGTTGCTCAACCGTAGCCACGGTTTGCTAGAGAGGAATCATATTTCTCCATCAAGCTCATGTGACACATCAGCCAGAGACTATTATGTATCACCTGCCATCATTTAAGATATTAGCAATAGAAAAGCATTCCTTAAGAATTATTATAGAAATTGTTATTAAAATTTATTCATGTTATTACTTGTATATAGCAGAAACACATGCAGTATCACATCTATCTGAGTTCGAAAAAATTTTAATTCTCTGAATTTCCGTCCATTTTAATTTGACTTCCACTCAAACTACGCATATATTTCAGCAAAACCTAAAATATATATCCACAGGTACAACTGTCTGTATAGTTTTCAGGAAAAGTGTACTGAAGCCTAAGAGATCATAAATAACAAAAAGTTATTTTTCTCAAAAAGAACTTTTCTTTTTTATCTAAATCTTAAAAAAAAACCAACAACAACTATGAAGAGCAAGATGCTAAGAAAAAAAAATGTAATGCATGCTTTTGTTCATCTTTTCTGGAGTCCACAAAAGCCATTTATAACAACTTTCTGCAAAGAAAGAAAAAGACAACAACAACAATAATAATATTAATAATAATAATAATGCTCTCCACAGAAATGTCCACTGGTTGTTCTAAAAGCTTCAGTTCAATAAAATACAGGAATTCATTTCTGGAATTCAGATAGCTAACAAAGATTTATTTTAATAAAGGAAGCACTCTCATATAGTATCTGGTACATGTGGGTTGTTATGTTTCATAAAATACACAATTAATTTATTGAACAGTGCTTTATTCTTAAATGCATGCTTTCAAACATTGTGGCACAGATTAAATGATTTGTGGTCCATGAACAGATTTGTTGAATCAAATTTAGAACAATCAAGCTAAAAAAAAAGGGGGGGGGGGGGGGGGTCGTAGAAGGTGATTCTACACTCAAATGCTGTGAGTGTTAATGATATAAATAACACCAGCATTGATTGATGTGAGAACTATTAGAACTGTATCAGTGGGAAACATCGATTAAATAATGGAACATCTGTGGTCTCCACTGAAATGCACCGATATAAGCACTATATATTTCTGTAATATTAATGGGTCTCATTCGAAGGCAAAAGCTGATAGCTAGTAACCTTTTTACCAGACCTGCTTCTGATCAGCTCTCATGCATCAACTTCAACTTCAGCATTGTTTTTCCCTCGCTTGTTCTGTTACTCCTTAGAGCAGAAGAATAGACAGTGAATGACGCAGATGAAGGTAATGCAATTTCATTTTAAAGGAATTACGCAAAAAGCACCAATAAAACAGAACATATGACTCAAGCACTAGTTTTAAGTCATAAGATATTTGGTTTGTGTGAGAAACCGAAAAACTGAAATATAGGTCATAATTAATGGATAATCTTCACTGCTGCAAGTGCGTTCGACTCTGAATCTACTCATACCACTTTTGTGAACCAAATCAGCTGCATTGATTGAAAATAGAATGATTTAGAATGAACTTAACTTTCAGTTTTCTGACACGACTTCACAGCCGAGCTGCCCACAACTCTCAAACCTCAGAAAATAGCACGGTATAAATTTTACATCTGTGTCAATATAGTAGACAGACAAATAGATATTGAAGAGATAGAGAGAAAACCTGAAGCTAAGCATGAAATATGAGGGATAACCCAATGCCTGCACCAAGGCCAGGGATTCAGTGTTTGCTCAACATGTCACAGTCTTCACCGCTTCCAACATCGCAGAGATCCTGAGTCAGATCTCCTGAGGACCTGTCTAACTAATTCATGTACACTACACGAAGAATTGTAGATAAATTATACATATCAAAGATGACAAAAAGCTCCAACATCATCTTTAAATCCTAGAAAAGTGGAAAAACATAAGGGTTTTTTTCTTTAATCAAAGCATTGCATCATTTTACACTCTAAAAAAATAAAGGTTCAAAAAGCATCATTTTGCAGAGATGCCATAAAAGAAACATTATTGGTTCCCCAAAGAACCTTTTAGTAACAGTTTTTAAAAGAACTATTTTTTTCTAAGTGTGAAGAATATTTTAATAATCTAGAAGCTTTTTCCACTAAAAGAGCCTTTTGTGCAATGGGGTTCACATGAATGTTAAAAGTTCTTCATGCCAATAAAGAACCTTTATTCTTAAAAGTGAATTGTGGTAAATTTTGTTATAAAATATTGACAGAGTGATCGATTAGCAGTTCCTCACATGCTCCAAAGCATATTTTATTTATGGATTGGAATACTAGCAGACTGCTCACTGCACACATACATTGTATGCAAAGCAATCTACTATTACAAATACTATTACTTCTGATTCATTCATTACCTAGAAAGAAAGTTAATTGAGCACATTGCATTGTGGGATCCACAAAGTGTGGTATTTAATTGCAAATTTCGCCAAATGTTGTAGGCCATCCAAGCATATAGAAAATGTGCACACAAAAATGTGGATACTGCACACTGAACATAACACTGCTAAATAAGCTATGTAAAAAAAACAAAAAAAGTGAGCTGGATGGACATAAAAATGGAAAAATGGTGCGAATATAACAGCTCTCAGGGCAAAAACAGTGTGGCACTCACAACAATGTGCAAATCAAAAGGCCAATACACATCACTGTTATATGGGTGACACATGCACTCTATTGATTTACTCTGCGTTAAAATGTGAGAGGGATTTTTTTTTTCTTTTTTTTGGGAGGGGGGGGGGGGGAATTCTTTGAAGTGTTACATTCGCCACACTGTTCAAATCATGCTTTCCTCTCAACATACAGTGGGTTGCTTTTGTGAATGCCATCAGATCAATAAATTAATCTGAGCAGAAAGAGAGAGGGGCGGAAATTGATGGAAATGTATAAATAAGGAAGAAAATATTGATTAAAACAGAAAGATATATATCAAAAAGGGGAATCCATTTTACTCTACAGCTTTTAAAATTCAAACTCGGCTTTCTTTGGTTTATGCTAATCTCGCCACTGCAAAGGAGAGAAAAATAAGCCTCATAAACTGCTGGCTGCAAGAAAGCAGGATTGCAGAGCAAAGGATATTAAAATCCCAAAAGTGCCTTTTCTTTTGTTGAGTAGAGGGGATTGAAACAGTGAACCTGACAAACTCATTTAGCTTAATCCTCACATTTGGGGCCCCGGGAGAGTAACACTACCGCACCCACACAGGGCACAACGGTGCACACGACACGTTCGAAAACCGGCTGAATCAACATGACCTCCTTAAGACGGGTGTTTGTTTTTCTCATCGCAGCTGATGTTTATGTTTGTGTGGGAGTGAATGCATTTTATGTGTGTGTGACAGTCAGTACGGGAGATGAAGAGAGAGGAAAGCCGCCTAAACAGATCCCGCAAAATATGTCTATTTTTGTTATTTACTCGTGCATTTTCAATAAATCATTTTTATTGTCTATTATTTAATTTTAAAGTCAGATTACGGTTCTTTGCCCACATACACTGTCACCCTCCAGTAACTTCGTTAACCTCCTCTCTAAAACCGACCTAATTATCATCTAGTTGAATACCACATATATCAGCGAAATGATTGAAGTTGGCGAATTGCTGCCATCCAATCTCGACGCGCACGGCAGTTTCCGAGCGACGGCGTTCTCCATAGCTTCATTAACAGGCATATAGCGCTACTTCCATGTCTCCTCAAGGCAATGTCCCATGCTAAGGTTGTATTTGCAATTAGCCCTGATCCCTTTGGGAACTACAGCAGTGGAGGCCTCAATGACATTCACCACTGCAGTGTGCTGTCCTTTATGGCTGGGTTAATTAAGCCCCGGACAGCCTGACTTCCTCATGAACTCTGCATATTGTATATGAGAGATCTAGAGATGTATATGGCACGATACTGCAGATCTACCAGGTTCATTCAGCTAAGACCTGTGTAATATTAAGCAACTTAAGGCATCCCCAACAAACTGTTGGAAATTTCAAATTTATTTGTTGCGATCTGGATTTCTCGTGAACCAGCCTTAACAGAGTGCAACAGTATGGTTCCGGAAGTAAAAACTCTTTTCTCCATTGGAAAATAGATTTTTAACCATAACTTGTAAACCTTTAAAAGACAGACCAACTGTGAACTGCAAGGTTGTTAATATATGGTATTTGCTTCTGCCTTACTTCAGCTTGTTTTTAAAATAATCATGTCTAACAGTGGAATTCCTGGTGAAAATCTATATTACCCATGATTCTGTACAGAAAGTTAGAGAGTTGAAAAAAGCAATATGCTCCAAAATAGCTCTTTAGCTTCACTCACCCATATATATAAACGGATGTTAAGTTTTGGTGCATGCAGTCACACGACAAATATAGTCGGTCACAGGTGATCCACACTCCAATCCAGAAGGGGGCGCGCACGGTAATGCAATGCTGTTTGCTATCAGTGAAGAGTGGGGAAGGAGAGACGATTGATATGTTTAAATATGTAATCTGTCAACCAGTATTTCAACTGCAAAAAGATGTCAATCAAACAGTTTGAGAATAAAATCTCATGTAGCATTATAATTACCTTAGGCATTTAGTGTCGACATCATGTTAGTTCGCTGGAATAAGGAACTCTATAGAGGAGCATTCCATATATGCACTATAGTGGTGGCTCTAGGATTTTTTCTTGGGGGTGCTTGTGGGGGGGGGGGGGGGCTTAAGTGCATCAATAACTTCAATACCCTGCATTTATTGCATTTTACTTAATTTTCCATTTTATATTAAACTATACATGCTAGGAATGTGCTTTTAAAACGCCAACAAAATGGAAAAGACCACTATTTCAACTTTTAACACTGTTATAAAATGCACTGCCAGAAACTGAAAAAGCAGATGAGATGCAATGAACAGTCAAAGACGCTGTTTAACGCATTAATCTAGTTAAGATCGAAAACAACCTTTTCTCTTTATTTTTTCATTACCACTAGGCCACCACTAATTAGCCTATTCATTATATTTACTCAACCTGTTAGTAATGTCTTGATTAATGTATGTTTAAATAAATTTATGAAAAAAAAAAGTTATGGCAGCAATGTGTAAATGATTATATTTAAAAGAATTGGAGTAGAAAATTTAACTTTATAATTAGATTTAGCAGTTAATGCAAAACCTGCCTTATGTGCAATTTTAATGTTTTTTTTTATATGAGTGTTGATTATTATATATAAATGTATATTATATCTATAAATATATATAATATATTTTATTATATGCATACAATTATATAATAAATATATTAAATATATATGTATAATATATTTTATAAGTGACGATTCGTACCTGAGTTTTGAAGTCATGGTTTGGTATGGGTCCGGTACAGCAGGGGGGAGAAAACTAAACAAAAATTTTTTAATTTCCTTTTTATTATTATTACACATTTTTGAAAAATTGTCTTAAGGATATATATATATATATATATATATATATAAGCCGTTAACTACACATTCTTGTATCTTTGACTTTTTGTCTGATTATGAACAACTTTTTTAATTCAAATCAAAGTTTGTAGTGTTGTGATTCACCTTGTAGCTGACTGCTATAGTCCATAGCTTATACCACTTTAACGAAGGCTTTTTTGAAATCCCTGTGGGAAAAAAGAATGGATATAATACTTCTGGAACCAACAGCACTGAAAAAGGGGGCGGGCGCTAATGCACTCTATAGTACGTGACAATGCCATCTGAAATTACAGGGACATTTCCTTTGTGGTTAAGCCTTGCTTAACAGCAGCAGAGGTGTTAACCACCATGTTAATCATGCAAATCTATACAAATCTAACTAATGTTCAGTATACACACATCTCATCCCAGGACTTAATGGAAAGCAGTTTGGATTAAGCATATTTTAGCGGACCAAAAAAAAAAAACTCCAGGAAGCACTATCATTGTAAAATAGCAAAACTTGTTCTTTGTTGTTGTTGTTTGTTTTTGTTTGTTTGTTTGTTTACATGGAATGATTTACTAAAAAGTGCAGACGATTTACTATTTCGTTCTCTTGATTTATAAATTGTGTGGATGATTTATAAATCGAAGGAACGAAATAGTAAATCGTGCGCACGATTTAGCCTACTATATTTTTCCTGCATGTCATGTCCAGTACTCCGTAAAAAAGAGGACAGGATATAACATGGCTCATTTGTACATCATTCAATGATTGTTTAATACTTATGGCACTTTTTTCCAAGTCTTCATTTGTCTTTTTTTATTTTTATTATTATTATAAAATATCACAATATATATTGTCCCGGGGACTTCATGCCGAGGTATTATCGTACCGTGAGATTTTGATATTGTTACATACCTAATATATATATATATAAATATATATATATATATATATATATATATATATATATATATATACAATTGAGTCAAGATGGCAACATAATAACATTATTAAAAAAGTAAATAGACAAGCAGACACAATGACATCAAAGTTCTAATAGATAAACTAAATGTGTAAACGTTTGTTACATGTTGTACAGGCTTTTTTCAGTGTTAAGCCTATTGTAATTAAAAATTCATTTAATATTATATGTGAAGCGGACAAAGATTTTTAAAGTTGGGGTAAGCGATATTTCCAAAATACTGTTTGGAAGTTAGTGAACAAACATGTTGCCAATCAGCATTTGTGGGGCGAATGAAGGCCGAGGAGAGCGAACGAGCAAGAGGGAGATTCGAGAAAAGACTGCAGAAAGAGAAGAGAGTTAAATCATGATTTTATTTAATATTTTATATTTTTTAGGGGATTTTATGGTACTAAACTATATTCATGCAGTAGTTATAATCCATTCATTACCAATTAAACACTTTTTGAGCATGGACCTGAAAATTAAATTTCCAAAATAAAGGAACAGTAAGTAATTTTCACCACTAGAGGTTGTATATTATTATATATATATAAAGGCGTAGCCTGATAAAGCTATGAAGGAGCGTGTAATGATGGGAGTTGTCGTCTTCACCTCCACTGCAGATGGAAATCAATCCGACGGGACTCACAAATCATGTTCATAAATGAGGTAATGAAATAAAGTTTTATAACTTTTATATTTGATCACATGATTTTACTTCATTCCAATGAATTAGCCTAAAGTTACTGTTCACAAATGTCACTTTATTTGTTGAATTAAATGGTGGGGTAACACAGCGTAGTTTTACACGTTCAAAACAATCATACTAAAAGTACATTTGAACGTATCAGCATTTACAAAAAGGCTGACTTACTATTTATGCATAACACATACTGTATTTAAATACACTGCAAGAGACTTGTTCACCAGATTTGTTAAACAGTGTAAGCAAATGCAACACCGATATTGAGCCTCGTTTTATTTCTCTTCTCGTCCAAAACTCTTGTGCTAGATGCTAACTACTACTTCCACATTTTTTTTTCATGAGACTCACTGTGTTGCCATGGTTTCTACGACAGTAAAAGCGAAAACCGAGAATAGCGTGGACATGACGCCATGCCGGCGCAATGAGGAGGGACATTAAACTGGTTAAATTTCTGAATTTCTCCAGATTTAAAGATTGTTGGAAATATTTGGGATAAGTGAACAAAAAATATTAGACTGATAGTGTTTTTTGGATATTTTAAAGCAAAAATCTTACATATTGTGTCATAAATTTGGAATGCTAGTGAGCACAAACTTAAGTTTGGTCTCTTTTTAAAGACGATATTTGGCAAATTATTGCTGAAGTGAAAAAGTTCAATCTTAAAAAAAGAAAATTAGTTTATTGTAATGAAAAATGCACCAAAATACTATTTCAATATAATTTTATATTAAATATATATTTTTTCCAAAGCATGATTTACTCAAAGTGCAAGAAACTCAAAGCAGAAATCTTAAGAAGTTGTGTTCAAAATTTGAGGTTGATAGCTCAAAAAAGTTATGTAAGATTTGTTTGGGTGCAGTACCAATCGTTCCGTCTAGATGAAATTTGTTTTTTGTTTCCAATGCAGTCATTTTTGATGGCGAGGAGTATAAGTCTGACTTTTTTTTTTTTTTGAGAACCATTTAACCTTTTTGAATCATGTCCATGATTTTTTTTTATTATTTATTTTTGTGTCAAGTGCCATAACCATTTCATACGATTCCAATGAAATAAAATAAATAAATAAATACATAAAACGTAAAATTTTTTCAGTCAAAAGCAAAGTTCTTGGGCTTTCACCTTTTAAAAAAAATAGTCTAATCTTGTTCAC
Organism: Zacco platypus; assembly: GCA_038088235.1. NCBI lineage: Eukaryota > Metazoa > Chordata > Actinopteri > Cypriniformes > Xenocyprididae > Zacco > Zacco platypus. The sequence goes on along the minus strand of CM076075.1, from coordinate 19,783,686 downwards.
GAGAAATAAGCCTCCTGAGCAGGTTTGAGCTTACGAACTTGCCATGACAGCAACTCCAGGATGAGCTTTGAAGAACCTAACAATCTTGGATCATGTCAAATCATCAACAGTAAAATCCAGATAACTGAGTAATCCACGTATGAAGAACGGGCCCCAGATGTTTAACCACTAGGTTAAGTTGAATGTGGCATGTTAGCTGCACATGAAGTTGCAAGCTTAAAGCCTGTTCACCAAGTTTTATAGAGAAATTTAGAGAAAAGGACAGAGAAGAAAAGATGTAGACACAAAGACAAATTCTCAATCACCTGGTCTCTAGAGCCATGTGTTCATGATTTCAGTCTACACCATGGGGTGACGACACAAAAGCATGTTTGATATGTCCGAGTTAAGCATTTGAAGGCTCTCTATAGGTGACTCTCTGTCTGGCTGCAGGAAAGTTGTGAATAGGCTTTCTAAGCTTTGCCCTGCAGAATTGCCTCTGGCACCAAACAATCCAAACTCCCAGGAAGAGATCAGAAATATGACTTACTAAAAAACATAGCATGGAGAGTAAAAGCCAAAAACTTTCTACACAACCGAACAGAGGACAAAACAACTTGTCACACATCTATCTACCATCTCAGTGAAGATCATGAATCTGTAAAAGCGTTGTTCTCCATGCTGCTAATTCCCCAGACCACTGAGATGTACCCTGCTTATTCAAGTCAATTCTCCAGCAGCTATTAACCCCCAGCTGTTCATATGCCATTAGATAACCATCATCTTAATAGATGTAAACAAAATCTGCCAGACTCTGGGTTTCATGAAGGTGCAGCAATTTGCAGGGCTCAGATTCCGTGGCATCCGCGATGACATTTGGAGTGACTCATTTCATCTGGCAAACAATTTACTGCTTCTCTCCTGGCAAAAACCTTGAACATATTCAGTCGCACGTAACATTTAGTCATGATTGTTATCTTTCTCAGACTAAGAAGTTAAGGATTAAAAGCTCTCATCTTTAAAACTTTGCATGCAGCTTTTTGCAAATTCGAGAGCAGCCATTATGTAAGCTGTTGAAAAGGTATTTCTCCTTTTCAATAAATTAGCATGAGCGCCGTATCTTGTATCTCAGGGAATTAGGTTCACACAATCTAACTCCATCAGATTCTATCATTTACAAATGCTCAAGTAAACCACCATAATGGCAAGCAACCGAAGCCAAGCATATATGCTCATCCGTGTGATCCGATGCGACTTCGAAGAAAGTGAGTTAAATCTCGTCCATGATGGTGGTTTGTGGAGTCCACAGGGGACAGGAGTGATGAGCAGAAAAGCGCTAATCTCGGCCATGTTTCATTTCACATGTTGCTATGAATAATTCAGCAGTGGATTACTCCATCACACTCGTGGCCTCTCTGCCTGCATCTCTCCTCTCATTAAAAAGCCCATAATGTCAGAGTCCCTGACTTTAAACCCCAGTAACACGCAGCCATGTTGAGCCACATACCTCGGCTCATGAATTTGTTGCCAGTGGCTATGAAGGGAACATAAGGTGTCTTGTAATAGTACGCAAGCGTGTGTATCTTTTGGGAGTACACGGCTGGAAATGAGCTAATTGGGTGTGTTTGAAGAACTTGAATGTATTAGTTCCTATGTAACATCATTTAGAGGACTTTGTTTAGAACAATGTGTGCAGACTTGGGTCCTGTAGAGAATAACAGTGTTAGACTTGTTCCATCTGTCCACCTGTTTTCTTTGCATCTATGATAGAATTACCAAAGAAAGTGCTATGCATTTGAGATGAACCCCTCTGTCAAGTGCATCAAGTATTCATAACGTGTGTATGGAGTGCAAGAGATGTGCAAGGTTGTCTCCACCATGGGGCGTTTCTGTGAACGGAAAAAGAAGACTACTAATGGAGAGAGAGAGAGAGTCTCCTGTGTGGGGATCGAAGGTCATAAATCAGTCTTAAACTGTCAGATAAACATCTCATTATGAAAGCATTGTATCTAACACTCACACAATAAATTTCAGATGCTTTTTAACCCACTGAAAATATTGATTTTCACCTGTAAAAAAAAAAAAAAAAAAAAAAAAAAAGAAAGAAAGAAAGAAAGAAAGAAAGAAAGAAAGAAAGAAACTGTGGTTCCACATGATGGAAACATGTTATCTCTACTCAAGTACTTCATGTAAGATAAACTAAACAGAATTGAGTAAACTCAACTAAACTCAATCAAGTTATTTGGACATGTTTCCATATTAGCATATTAGCATATTAATGTTTCCATATTAAATATAACTTGTGCGGCCATTACAACTGAATTGAAATTAAACAAGCCCGTTTACAGTTTACTCAAATCTTCAGAAATCCTGTTCCTATAATGTTACTTTAACAAACATAAAATCATTCATCAAATCTCAACTCTAATGGATTAAGTAAAGTGGATAAACAATTTGTATTAATTTGTTTTCTTTAAGTAAAATGAACAAGCAGCATATATTGGTGACATGATGCTTGCAAGAACTTCGAGAATGTATGAATATTGTGACTATCTGTAATTTGTATGACACTACGAAACCAAGTGATATTGTGCTTACTCAATCTGAATTGTAGATGAACTGTCCATATTGAGATTTAATTTTCCTTTAGATTACATAATTTTCAAACTTAAAACCGCCAAAAAGACACTATTTTATATTTTTTTACAGTTCCAACAGTGACCAAGAATGTCCTCCGCATCTGTCTACTTGGGCTCACATCAAGTGGAAGATGCGGTGGGGACATGGGAGTCAGTCTCAAAGTGATGTGCATTTGACAGAGAGCAGGGTGTTCTGGGTGAGAGGTTTTTCCAGCGGATTACACTCCACGTGTGTGACCAGTATGACAGGAGCGTCGACTCAGCACCTTCCACAGATGTTCCGCAGATGCCTTCCATCAGTAAAGCCCCTCCGCTCGTAAAGCTATCCGCCACCAAGTTTACGACAGGTCTGCGTGAGGGCCACAGCCATGATTATGATCGTGTTAAAACCAAATGAGGTGAAAATGCAAAGAGGATGTGTGTGTGTGTGTGTGTGTGTGTGTGTGTCAGTCAGTAAAAAGAATAACAATCCACACATAGTCACAATAGTGTCACATAGTCACAAATCCATGTTTTGATATGGTGCACAGTGATGGATATAACTATTCATAAGTATCTGGGCGGTTGGAGAGTGATCCTCTCACAAGGTCATACTTGAACAGACTTAGTAATATCACCAAAACAGCACAAAGAAAGCTAAGGTCACTGGCCTTAAGCGCAGCTTGTGTCAAGAGTGACAGAAGTCAATAGACACTGACTATCAAAGATGGACTCCAATCAAAGATGGTCACAGTTAATTATGCTAAATGTAACATATATGAAGCAACTATAGTGTAACTACTGAGTATGTGTACATTAAACGTACAAATTTACTACTAGTAAGCGTACTACTACCCGCTTGTTAAAGGGTTAGTTCATCCAAAAATGAAAATTATCCCATAATTTATTCACCTTCAAAGTATATAGAATTTTAAATATGGATATTTTTCCCACATAAATGCATCGTTTAGCTTCAGAAGGCCTTTATTAACCCCCTGGAGTCGTACGGATTACTTTTATGATGGATGGATTTGCTTTTTTGGGCTTCAAAATATCGGTTACTATTCTCTCCCATAACAAAGTTTGGAAGAGCCAGAATTTACTTATTATTTTCTTTTAATATAACACCAATTGTGTTTGACTGTAAGAAAAAAAGTCATATACACCTTCAGGGTGAGTAAAATATGAGATAATTTAGTTAATTTTTGGGTGAACTAACCCTTTAAGTCTGACAACACATGTTGCTGCTTGCAGGTGCAAATGCTCTACCAGTTGCCCCAAGAAAACAGCAAAAGGTGCTAATATACACTCATGATGTGATTTAATACTAGCGAAAATGATAATCCTACCCTTTATCGCCATACCGAAATCCCAGATATTCAGACAGTGAGTCATCTTTTATAAATCGTTAAAATATTTGTGTCTGGAATGCCATGAGCACAGAGACTGTAGTGTACACTGCAAGTTTTCAGATGCTTAGCTTATGTGTATAATTTGAAAAAATAGTGGTTATAAACAACTGCTGAGATAGTATTCTCAAGTGAAACAAGTAGAGGCTTGGACCCAGAAACAGCATTTCTTACATCACGACTTAACAAGCAGATACACATAATTTACACAAGGCATAAAACATTCCAAAGAGCCAATCACTGCCCTCTGATTTCAGGACGTGTTTCTGATTAGTTGACAAGAAAGTTGTTCTAAAAACAACAAAAAACATGTCCTACTACACTTACATAGATCACATTATGCATAACACTACATCAAATTTAACTAATGTTGGTTCATGTAAATAAATGAGCACATCTTTTCTACAGTAACAATAATTGTCAGGATGATTTCCTCATCTAATAACATAACTTTAAATCATATTGCAGCTGCATAAACGGATTTTAAAGAAGATTTGGCAACATTTGTGCATATTGGCTACACTTGTGTGAGTAGCTGCATAAAATGCTCCAAAATGATTGCATGAGCAGATTATGAGGAACTATACTGGCATTGGTAAAGCTTATTATAAAGTGGTTAGGTCCAGTCCTGGATGCTTATTAGACAATATAATGCAGCAATAATTGACACAATAACAGCTATGACATGAAAAACCTGATCACCGAGCCACTGTACAGTATATGACCACAAGGCACTTAATGGGATTGTTCACTCAACAAATGAAAATTCTAGTCAAATTCTCATGTTGTTCCTAATTTGGTACACACTTTCTTCTGAGGAATACCAAAAGAGAGGTTTATCAGAATATTTGACCTGCTTTCTGCCATACAATGACAGTGTAAGATGACAACGAACAAAACAAATAAGCAAACAAGCACCATTAAAGTACTCTACATGACTTATACATTATATTATAGTCAAAAATGATATGTTGATATCATGATATAATTTTCATCATATCATATGTTTTAAAATATTTTAATTTAATTTTAATTGTGTTTTATGTTTGTTTATTGTGAGGTGTTATGTATTTCTTTGTAATTTTGTCCTTTGTTGCCTTTCTTGACCAGGACTCCCAGGAAGAAGAGATATTGTATCTCAATGGGACCTTCCTGGTGAAATAAGTAAATAATTAAATAGAAATCATCAAAAATGTTGAAAAAAAAAATTGAAAGTATAGATATTCTTAGCAAATATAAAAATGCATTACTTAAATGTGCTGGGAATTTTGGAAGGGCTTGCAGTTTCCATCTGCACCAGCAAAATTTAATTAAAAAATAAAATACTTTTAAATCATTATACTGAAGACTGAAATGCTTATGAAATGCAGACTGAAAGTCATGATTCATTCTGAAAGTTATTATTCACTCAAAACCGCACTGACAGTCATGGACATCACTTTTTCTTTGTATGCTATATTGTTTGTGAAGTAAATGGTTGCTAAAGATATGAAGATGAGTCAATGATGAATTTTGATTTCTTTTTAAATTTAAAGTAGTTTTTTTAATTTTTTTAATTTCCTTAATTTTATTTTGTAGCAACCTTAAGCAATAATGCTATCAAGGTTGTTTTAAAGAGTCACGATTAAACACGTTGCAGACACTCAGATCTAACAATGGCCTTTAGCCATTCACAATATATTCTACTTCTGTACCGTTTGCAAACAGCAATGAAATGCTGTGAGTGGAGCCTACCTGGTGGCAGATAATGACATTTCTGCAGAAGTCTATGAAGGCCACAGAATAAAAAGAGTAAAAAGTTAATTTCGAGTTTACATCTAACAATTCTAAGAAAAATCAGAATTGCGAGGTAAATTAGATTTCCTGCCATTTTTCTTCTACCTGCAAGTTTATATCCCTCAATTTCTTTCTCAGAATTGTGATATAAACTCGCAGTTGCAAGTTATAAAGTCAGAATTTAGAGATTTTGCAATTGCAAGAAAAAAAGAATTGTGGGATACAAATAAGTTTAAGTGTTATTAACACAAAATGCAATAGGTTTAAATATTATGGTAACACTTTACAATAAGATCTCATTTGTTAACGTCAGTTAATGCACAGTATTAACTAACATAAACTAACCATGAGCAATATTGTTAGTATTCATTAGTCTTTGTTAATGTTAGTTAATAAAAATCCAGTTGTTTATTGTTAGTTTACAGTGCATTAGGTAATGATAACAAATACAACTTTTTATTTTTATAATATATTAGTAAATGTTGACATGAACATTATGATTAATAAATTCTGTAAAATGTTGTACATACTTAGTTCATGTTAACTAAATTAGTTAACTAATGAAAACTTATTGTAAAGTGTTACCAATATTATTTTATGCTGTAACTGTAGGGCTAATACTGTTAGCAAACAGAAGAAGACAGCACAAAGGTATCTTTCACAAAGGTCATTTTTTTGTCAGGTAAGTGAAGGAAACAAGCAATGCAAGCAGGTGAGTAACTGAATTCATCAAACAGTAGCAAACACTTAGCAGTGAATAACAGTTCTTCTCTTTGCAGGTGCTGGCTGGTGCAACAGGATGACTGAAGACAGAAAATGAGGAAAGGCAGGGTTGCAAGGTTAGTATCCCAGGTAGGTATTGGGTAAGTATCTCTAGAACAACAAGTCCAGACAATAGTGGAGTGTGGAGCAACCGCTTGTATACCGAGTCCTATGGTGCAGGTGTTGCTGATAAGAATTTGGGTGACTCTGAACGAGTGGGTTGAGCAGAGAGGTCTGGTGCTGAGGATGAGACTGACTTTCTGATAGTAGCCCACCCCCCACCCACTCAGATGACCGCAGTGGCTGATGATGTGGATGGCCTCTTCCTCTTGGCACTGGATGATTGGGATGGTTAGTGTGGAATCCGGTCAAAAATGATGGGTCCAGAATGTCTCCATGAGCAACCCACAATCTTTCCTCTGTGCCGTAACCCTCTCAATCAACAAGGTACTCCAGGTGGCTGCCCCATCTGGAGACCAAAATGGTATTGACCTTGTAGATGTACCCTTCATCTGCATCCAAAGGAGGAGGAGGTATGTCATCAGCGTCAATCTCATCTTAGGAAGAAGGAACCAGAGGATTAATAAATGTTTTGAGCAGTGATACATGGAATGTAGTTGAAATGTGGTAGTGAGATGGGAGGTTTAACCAGTACGTGACTTAATTGATCTGCCTCTTGAAGGTAAAAAGACCGATATAGCGAGGACTCAGCTTGCGACAGGGCAATATGGATGTCCCTGGTAGAGAGCCAGACCTCTTGTCCAAGACGGCATTGGGGTGTCGCACCTCTTCTCGAGTTGGCCTAGCTCTTTTGTCTCCAAACTGCTCTCTGCAGATGGATGTGAGCTGAGTTCATGGTTCACAGCTAGAACATCTGAAGGCTCACCTAACCAGGGAAACAGGGGCAGTTGTTAGCCGAGTATGCGCTGAAATGGTGTTAATCAGGTGGTGGCTTGACGCACAGAGTTCTGACCATACTCTGTCCCGGAAAGGTAACGTTCGAGCTGTGTTGGTGATTGTGACAATATGACCACAGGTATCTCACAAAAAGACTGCCAACCTCAGTCTGGCAGTTGGATTGATGGTGGCACCCTGAAGTAAAGCTTACGGTGACCCGGATTAGCTGGTAGAAGACACGCCAGACTTTGGAAAGGAATTGGGGACCGCAGCCCGGTACAACATCCTCTGGGCTTCCAAAGTGATGAAATACATAATGGAAAAGTGTCTCAGCGGTCTCCAGGGCTGTAGGCAAACCGTTAAATTGTGGATCTTTGACAGGTGAAGGAAACTGCAATGGCTGTGGCCTTCCTCAGGTCCAACTGGATGCCTTACTCACTAATCAACTGAATGGTGTTACGGATGAACTCGCACTTCTCGAGCTTTAGATAAAAATGGTATTCCCAAAGTTTGAAGGACCTGCATCATGTGATGGCGATGATTGGCCAGATTCCGGGAGTAGACCAGGATGTTGTTGATGTAGACAATGACAAAGCGGTGGAGGAATTCCCAGAAGAACCTCATTCATGAATCCCTTGGATACGGAGGGTGAGCTGGCCAGCCCTTACGGCATCATGAGGTATTCATAGTGGCCCAATGGTGTAACAAAGGCAATCTTCCATTCGTCACCCTCATAAATCCGATTGAGCTTATAGTCGCTTTGCAGGTCCAACTTGGTGAAGATGCGAGCTCCATGCAACTGCTCCAGGGTTGTGGGGACCAGAGGAAGAGGGTAACGGCAATGGTTTGGTTTAATGGTTTGTGAGTTGAGAGTATGGTAATCAATACAGGGCCTCAAGCCTCCGTCCTTTCGCACAAAAGCTATAGTAGCTGCTGATGGATAAACTTTGTGTGGCAGATGGAGGATGCTGAGCTAGCTTGATCCAGGGTACAGGCAACGAGTCATTGCGAGATCCTGATGGAATGCTGAATGAAACTTTCAAGTCCTATGACATCATCATAGATCTGTTGATGAATGGAGAAATTGAGACCTTGATGATAAGCAGTGATTGAAGTGGTTTGGTTCCACCAGCTGACAGCAGCTAGTGTGTGAAATTGCGGTGTATAGTCAGTCACAATGGATCTCCCGTGATATAACCAGTAGAGTTGATCATGCACAGAGAGTGAACTAGCTGTTTGACCGAAGGCTTCTTTGAAGTGGGTGGTGAAATCAGTCAGCGAGCTGGTAACGGGGCCATTAGCATCCCAGATGGATCTTGCCCTCTGTAAAGCTTGTCCTGATAACAGGGAAACATATGCTATTTTCGTTAGATCATTATGGAAAGGTTGATGCAGCGTCTCAAAGAATTGCGAGCATTTCAACAGGAAGCAACTGGATTCCTCCACCTCACCTTAGTAGGTCGCTGCTCGGGTCTAGGGGACTGACACAGGCAGTAGGTGAAGTAGTAGTGACAGGTGACTGTAATGACTGACGAAGTGCTTGCTCAGCAAACAGATCCAGAGGTGGATTACTGACATCGCTTGAATCCATTCTGCGCTGCATTGTTGGCCTGGTCTTCTGCTAGCTTACAGAAGACAATTGTGGAGTGTGGGGTGACTGCTTATATACAGAGTCCTTGATTAGCTGGTGCTGGTGTTGCTGATCATAGGCCGTATCCACAAAACATCTTAAGGCTAAAAGTAGCTCCTAACTTGATGATTTAGGAGAAATCTTTAAAAATAATGGCCGTCAAACCTAAATTTAGAACTAAAATTTTGCTCAAAGTGTATTTCACGAAGTATTTTAATGCTAAAACTAGCTCCTAAATCTGTGAAAAGTTAGGAGTAGTCAAGAGGACACCTAAGTCACTTAGACAAAATCACAAACAATCCTAAAATGGTTCTTGCCAGCAATCCGCCCAAAGACACTGTACACCATTAATGCGGTAGGTGATAGAGCCTTGGGTGCTGAGCTTATTCTTCAAAAATGCAATAAGTATTTGGATTTATAGATTTTCTGCGATAACATAACATAAAGGTTCATTTATGAACAGGCAAAATGTATTGAATGATGGAGAATAAAACATTGTGGTCAAGTTGAAAATAATATCCTATCGTTGGCGTGCAAATGTGTTGCAGACATGTAAGAGGTTGACAATTAGTTGTACATATACTTGTTCTATTAGTGGCACTTAGGCTACATTTTAAAATTTCTGAATATGGCAACATTTTTTTTTTTAAATCTTTATTTGAATATGACAAGATTTTTATTTTTAAAATCTTTATTGAATGTGGCAACATGATACCTCATTCTACAATATTTCTATGAATAAATCACTGACAGAGACCCCTCCCCTATCAGCCTGTAGGCATAGTTAGTAAGCATGTTGTCATCATCCACAGCAACGATGTCAACCCCTCCCTTACTCTTAGCTTAAGGCTTTTTACTATGGAATAGAGAGAAGTTGGTCTCAGCATCTTTGTGAAACTTTTAGGAGAACTCTTAGTGGTAAGATAATGTGTTTTGTGAATACAGCCCCAGAATTTGGGCGACTGTGAATGAGTGGGCAGAGAGATCTGGTGCTGAGGATGTGACTGACTCTGCCAATACACTATGCCCGCTCTGAACTGCATATGTGAATATTATTTAGATCTATTATTTACTTCAAATTCATGCTTTAATAGTAGAGTAATCGTTGCGGGTTTCATCAGTCCAGGGTGCCTGTTTAATGGCTTGCAACAATAAGTATCTGTGTTTAATGTCAAAGGGAATCTTCGACAATGGTATTCTGTAAAAAATGAAGACCATCTTTTTTTCATTCCAATTTGGACATCCAAAGGACATTTTGTTCTCTTATGCTGGGGATTTTGCTCATTTTCCTCCAATTGTTACCAATGCACTTGTGCAACTGCATTGATGTAACTGTGAAATCTGCTCCCAAATGGTTTATTGTTTAAATATACAGTGCAATGTGACTTGTATACAGTTGAGCTATTTTGTGCTTGAAATCCCATTGACCCTTCCCACTTCCAGGGCTCGATAATAAGGCCTGCCCAATTTCCCAGGGCCAACGTAAACAGCGCTCAGGAAAGTAGACAGAACTGTCATTTGCCCGATGAGGCCAGTCCTGCATCTTAACATAATTTTATAATTTGCATGTTTTTAAGCCTGGTCAAATTAAATATTCAACCACAAGAAGACGTAAAAGAGAACATTACTCATGACTTGCACGCTGTGTGAGAAGTTTTGAGTGTGCACACATTCCGAAGCATGTGCACAGAAAAATCACCTCTCAGAGAGCACGCGAAAGCTGAATTGATTTCTCTTACACACCTTCTTGAGCTTCAAAGGACACATTCACACAATGTCAAAATGCCAGTATTGACGCGTATCCTCGTAAACAGTCGGTTATGTCTTAAGTGAACACAAACAGTTGAGAAATAAACATGTGTAACAGTATATTGGATCCGTGCAGGTCTTAAAGTGACAGCAGCCTAATAATCCTGCTGCTATGTTTTTAATGTTCTGTGTTTTAATGTTTTTAATCAAAGAAAAAAATCACTCACTGCTCTTGACTGAATGACTTTTAACTTTAATAACAATTAATCTATATTTAATTGATACATTGAAGACTATGCAGTGTTATGTTACATCTGATTATTCAATTTCTGTTCCTGAAAACTATTGTTGGACCAACCTGCAAAACATGAAAAGCTCTGTTTATTTCATTTGTATGTTTGTTTTATTGTATTTTTTGTGATATTGCTCAAAATTTGATTATTTGTTCTAATTTTATTACTGACAGTTTGCTCGTCTTTAACAATATTTGATATTTACATGAGTTAGGCTAGTAGTTTTTGGTGTCATAACCTTATTTATTAAAACAAACACAGCAATAACTAGGCCTATTTCATTTCATTATTTTTTTGTGATGGAGCCATAGAAAACTTTGGCCAGGCAAGTAAAAATGTGAACCGCTGACCCAACTGGCCAGTAGTAAAAATCCTAAGAGCTGCGCCCTGAATTCACACTAAAGCTGAACTCTCTTCAGTTTTGTAGAACCTTGCGTTCCCTGCTCATTTATAGACACTTAAGGCTTGATTGAATGGACTTATTTGGATTTGCTCAGTCTCCTGTTGGATGAACTAACCGGTTGGCTCAAGGGCAGATGGTTGAGCAAAGATCTGAGCATACAGAATCGGGCAGTCCGAAGTCCAAAGTGGGCTAGAGAACCTTAGGACAGAGCCTGTGATGTTTTAGAGCACACACACATATGCACACACACACCACCGGAGTCAGCCAATTTCACATTGACTGAATTACAGGAGAATGGACATGGCTGCAGTCAGACTAGAAGCACAAGGTGATTAACTCTGGAAGATAACATGGCTTTCTGCACCGCGTCACACACGTATACACACACGCATGCTGTCTGTGTGCTTCACACAAACTCACACATTTCTAATGACATTTTCTCTTGTACCTGACCCCGGTCTTCCTTCTTTTTTGGCATATTCACACTCAGCCATGTTTCTGCTCGCTTGCCTTCTTACAGGCAGCTTAGTGTGAAATTGGGGAGATGTCATCTATGTCTAAGTCACTCGTTCTATAGCTGATGCGTGATTGTGTGTGCGTGTTCGCCTTGAACGGAGGGCAAACAAAACGAGTTGCTAACATGCTCTCATCAGCAGCTTAAAGTGTTAAAGCATTTTGTCGGCCCTCTGGTGAAGTGTTGAAAACACTGAATTGCTACATGGGAAGAAAACAATCAGACTGAGACTTAGAATAGAACAGAAACAAAAACATCAGTCATTAAAGGGACAGTTCAACCAGAAATAATAATTTCATTTACAGTTTTATTTATTCGCTTTGGTACTATTTTCACAAGTAAGTTGTATATTTTCAAAACTCTTAATACAAAAATCCAAACTGATCACACTTGTAACACAGCTAGTCACTCCATCAATCCCTGATCTCATGCTTTCGTTCTAGCTGTACATATTTCCTGGTACATAATCACCATTTCAAAACACAGGATCAATGTGATATGTAATGAGAAAATTTGGTTTAATCACCGAAACAACAGTATGATCTTCTTTCAGCTCAGTACTTTTAACAATCAGTTTATTCAATGGCGAACTATGCAAGATACATGTTTCAAATCACTCTTGTTGCTGAAATAATTAGTTACAAATGCCACATTAAAAAATTCACTTGCATTACCCAAATTACATAATTGACATAAAATCCATAATGTTTGTAATAGTATCTATTCAGTGTGTTATCAAAAGGTGTGATGAAGTATGACACAGTCATGAGGTTTTGTGTAGAAAAGAGTTTGCTGCCAATACAGTATATGTTCGCACTGTACCATATGACTGAATCTATACTGTAGTTGAACTTTATAAGGGTGAGTTATAGTACTGAGTAATGTGGCAGTCTCTACCATGGTAATGCCTGTTTACAGTATAATGTAAAATGATGTCATCTGTCTCCCTTCTTCTGATGCATCTCTGATCAATCTGATGTTATACAGTCATTGACTGTTTCTTTTCCCTTGTACTCTGTCCTACTCTATGTTCACAAATTTCAATGTACCCTCTATTTCTACCAGAAAGACTCGGGAGGTAAAATAACTTACAATGATATTTATTAACAATCAGCAAGCAAATATAGTAAGTTAAAGTTCTTTGGCGTAGGCCCCGTCCATAGCTTACATCCTGAGGGTTGCAGACTCTGCATTTCCTGCCTGAAGATGAAGGCAGGGGCGTAGCCGACCCCCGGGAGGTATGGACAGGGACCATCCTGGTGGTGGTGGGGAGGATGGAGGTTAAGATTCACGTCAGCATCTGCGAACTCAGACATGTGTGAGTACCGATCTTATATACTACAAGTGTTGGATAATGATTGGTAAAATATAAATTAGTAGTGACGTAACATTTGAGTCTTCCTGACAGAACTTGCACTAGAGCTTTCATATCTGTCTCGCATACACAGACACACACAAAGACATTGGTTTTCCATGTTTTATGAAGATTTTCTGTTGGCACAATGACTTTATACCATATATTCATATTCAACCCAAATTGGTTATCCAAATCGCAAATAAGTTCTATAGAAACTATGCCTATAGAATCAATATCTACAGAAATCTATAGATGTACCAAATGATTCATTGATTAACCATTAAGTTTAGTTGGATTAAATAATAGACAAATATATTAAACTGAATGAGAACAGATGCAAATGAGAAGTTTGATAGTAAGAGCATTATGAAAGGCAGTTACTGTGAATGAAACATTTACACTTTCTGATTTTGTGTATTGTACTAACACAATTGAAACTATGCTAAAATGTTTGAAAAAAGTGCACTTTTGATGATCTGTTGTGATATCTGTCACACCCATGGACTCATGTTTACGTTTGGTTCTGTCATGTCGTGTCATTCTCTGTTCATTTGCCCTCTGTGTGTGTAGCCTGTTTAGTTAATCACCCGCACCTGTTTCTGTTCTCCCTAATTACGTTCTCCCACATTATCTACCCTTTATAATCTCCTCGTGTTGTTCAGTGTTTGTCGGTTATCGTCTATGTATGCTGTGTGTTACCTGCCCATCTGATGTCACCGTGCCTGTTTGGATTAAAGCCCCGTTTGCATATATATTCTTCGTGTTCGTGTGTTTACCTAAACCACAGCCTGACAGAATAACCGACCCACAAGTTGTGAAGTGTAGCAGCGTTTTCTCCGTTTGTTTGGTTTGCTTTTTAATTTCATTTTTGTTTGTTGTGTTTCCCCCGTCATTATGGATCTACCCGGTTTTCGTCTACTGCTTTTGGAGCAGGGGGAACAAACATTGGAGGACCATATGCGGACCTTCCTGGAGACTGCACATCTGACACAATACCGGACAACAGCCTCTGCACATTCTACCAGGTGAGCTTGAATGCCACATGCAGAGCACAGTTGTCTGGAGAGGGTCCGCGTATGGATTTCGCTGCCTTTGTGGACTGGGTGCTGGTGAGCTGCGATTCGTCATTCACCGTCGGCCTGGTAGAAGAGGATCTCGCCAACCCTACCCCGGACCCAGAGCGAGACCAGCCACCATCTCGCGGCACGGAATGCCCACACGAGCAATCGGCGAGTGGAGCGACAGAGCCAAGGTTCGCCACGGAGTCAAACCAACGGAGTGAGTTTCACCAAGCGCGTGAGCCGGCTACAGCACTCTCGGAGGAGCCTAGGGTGGAGAGTGAGGGCACGGAGGATGGCCCCGCCCACTGTACCGCCGCTGAGGGTGAGCACGGGCTGTGCTCAGAGGACTTATTGTTAATTTCAATGTCGTCCAGGTTAACCTGTTACCCGTCATCATCTGATCTGTCTGCCGGCCTGGAACCGTCTAACTGTCTTGATCTGTCTGCCTGCCCTGAACCATCTATTTGTCTGGATCTGTCTGCCTGCCCGGAACCATCTACCTGTTTGAACCTGTCTGTTTGTCCTGAACTGTCTGCATGCCCTGAAATCCCACCTAGCCTCCCTCTCCCACGCTGCATCCTGCCAACCCCTCTGCTCACCCTCAGCCCACCATCTTCGGCGTGAGTGCGCAGTGGGCCTGCCAGTCTGCAGCTCCATCGGGGTCAGTGGATCCTCGGTCTCTGCCTCCCACCTCCTCAACCAGAATTACTCCTCTGCCCGTCATTCCAGTAGCTCCTCATTGGCTCCAACCTCCCTCATCTCCACCGTGGCCCTTCAGTCCATCAGCTCTGAGGGCTCCCTCATCCCCACAGCTCCGCCTTGGTCGCTCGTCAACCTGCCCTTGCCGCGGGACTGCACTCCTCTGGCTGCGCCTCATCCCTTCGTCCTTCTGGCTCCTTTGGCGTCCTCACTCCCACTGACGTCACCTTGGTCTTCTGTCACTCCAGCTCCACCGTGGCCTTCAGGATCCCCGCCTCGGTCGCTAGAGCCGCCAGCGTCGCCGTGTCCCGCCTGATCCTCGGCATCGCCCTGGCTCGTCGGCGTTCCGGCTACGCCCTGGTCTTCCCTGCCACCTGCTCTACCGCAGTCAGTTGCCGGCCTGGTGTCGCCAACCCTTCCTCCACCATGGTTGCTTCCTCCAGCGGCTCCACCATGGGTAGTGGACTTGACTGCAGCCTGGGTCCAACCATCCTCCTCCTGTTCCAAGTCCCGTCTGTCTCCTCCCTGACTCCTCCCACCATCTGCTCCGCCCTGGTTCCTCCTGTTGTCTGCCTGCTGTCCTGTCCGCCGTTCGTCTCCTCCACCTGAGCCCCCTCCCTCCACAGTTGGTCCATCTACGGCACGAGGACACACCTTCCGGGGAGGGGGTGTTCTGTCACACCCATGGACTCATGTTTACGCTTAGTTCTGTCATGTCGTGCCATTCTCTGTTCATTTGCCCTCCGTGTGTGCTGCCTGTTTAGTTAATCACCCGCACCGGTTTCTGTTCTCTCTTCTCTAATTCTCCTGCATTATCTACCCTTTATAATCTCCTTGTGTTGTTCAGTGTTTGTCGGTTATCGTCTATGTTTGCTGTGTGTTACCTGCCCATCTGATGTCACCGTGCCTGTTTGGATTAAAGCCAAATATATTTTCATATATATTCTTCATGTTTGTGTGTTTACCTACACCACAGCCTGATAATATTAGAGTTTTGAAAATAAACACCTTTCTTGAGAAAATAGTACCAAAGATAATAATAATAATAATAATAATAATAATAATATTAATAAATCACTAAAAACTAATCACTATCATGCCATTCCAAACTCATTCAACTTATTTTTTTAGGGCTGCAATGACATTAAAAATCTTCCAGTAATAATAAAGTAATTTTTTTTTTCATGCTATGACCAATAACCAATAAATGGCCAATATTACAATTTTACACTATTGTACGTAAATAAATAAATAAATCACATTAAATTAAACAAGTAAATTTAGCTATCACAACATTATAATGCACAATATGAAACAATTATATTTGAGACAAGCTAAAGATTACATCTAGCAGTTTTATTAAATTAGTGTTTAATTTATTCATATTTAAATTATTAATTTTACGTGTGTGATAAGAAAAAACACATGTTGTACACCTGTTTCTAGTCTGCTTAGTCAACCTGTGTATATGTAGCATTCAGTTTTAGTAGTTTTCATCCTTCATTCTTGTTATCATAGTGGTTTGCTTCATCTCCCTTGTTCGCTTTATTCTCCTGCATGTTTTGGTTTATTGTCAATAAAAGTTACTGCTGCACACATACACCTGCCTCTACGCTCCCTTACTGCAAACACACAGTAACATTTCTTCAGTGGTACATAAAAGTATAACATTTAGAAGAATGTATAGGTAGAGTAGCATAAACAATGAATGCAACATTTATGAAATGTAGAATCATTTCGCTTGACAACATCACTTGGAAAAGAGCTGCTATGAGATTCTGCAAAACATCTCCTGTGTTCTATGGAAGAAAGCATGTCATACACGTTTAGAACAACATAAGGTTGAGTAAATGAATAAAAAAAGAGAGTGAAGAAAGAAAGAAAATGAAGAAAAATATTTTGGATGAAGGCTATTCCTTTAAAAACAACTCTCCTAGCCAGAATGATGCTGCCTTTAAGCATTGCTGTGTTGAGTCAGATTTTCCTGCGATATTTTTATCGAGACAGCTCATTGTCTCAGTCCCCATCTCTAGGCAACACCTTGCAGTAAAGGTTCCATCTGTCCATATATTTCCTTTCAGCCTACAAGAACTATCCTAAAAGGGAGAAGGGATATCTTATCTGACTAAAAAATTCTGCATTTGGGTCGTACCCTTTCAAGCAAAAGCTATTTCTCACTCATAACTTATTTGAAACCAGCTTCAAGTGTTCCCTAGGCATTCACCCTCCGTAATAAGATTCAGACTTATTTTGAACATCAAGAGAATGCCATCAGCATGGATGCATATCACAATTTAGTGATGGAGGAGGAAGATATGTTGACGATCAGTAGATCTCTCTTTCTCCCTAGGGCCGGCTCTGCTCTAAGAGGACCTTGAGTCTCGGTAATAATGGCTGTCTTCTTCACAGCGTCTCCCCTCACCTCTGGTCTTCACCCCATTCTTTTTCGTCCAAATTAGCGTGACAGGTGTACGTTCTCAATGAGGTACAGAGATCTACACGGCCCGAGGCACCCACAGCTGGTAATATCGACGGATAATGAAGGGCTGATCCACTGTACGGATTCTTTTATTACGCTATTTTTCCTTCATCGTAAGCTTGTCAAGAGACCACACAAATAATCTGAGGCCACCATTAAATACCACAGATGGCTAGTATTAATTAAGCTGATTTGACACACTGTCAAATAAGCAACAGTCTAATAATAATTAAACATTCTGACGAGTGGAAACTTTGAGCGATGCAGCTTGGCCAAGAGGCAGGGTGAGCTCCACAACCTTGAGCTAATACTCATGAGGATCTAGAATTTACATACGGCCCTGTTTGTGCACAACACACCAAATCAGCCAGGTGTGAGTAGAGACAAAAAATAACTAATGCAAATATGGGATTTAGACTTGAGAAGCTATACATTTGAATGTGGAGACATAATGCAGCCCCATAATGGATGGACACATAAATGTATTTAAATTGCATTATATAAATGGGGAACACTTTACAATAAGGTTCATTAGTTAACATTAGTTAACTACATTAGTTAACATGAACTAATAATGAACTTCTCTTACACAGCATTTATTAATCTTTGTTCATGTTAATTTCAACATTTACTAATACATTATTAAAATCTTGTTAATATTTGTTAATGCACTGTGAACTAACATGAACAAACAATGAACAACTGTATTTTCATTAACTAACGTTAACGAAGATTACTAAATACATTAACAAATGTATTGCTCATGGTTAGTTCATGTTAGTTAATACATTAACTGCTGTTTAACTAATGAACCTTATTGTAAAGTGTTACCTATAAATATTTTTTAAAAAATGAAGAAAAAAAAAAAAATATATATATATAGAAAGAGTCCAGATTTTATTTAACTTATCTAAAAGTCTCAAAATCAAAGTAGTGATAAATCTTTTCTTCCATATTGTAACATACATCTGAGTATAATGGATTATAATTAGCATGGAATGATTGGGATAAATTCATCGGTTGTTGGATTGGATTTTGAGATCTGGCCATTGCACTCAAAAACAGAATAAATGATTGGAAAAGTCCAGCATATTTTTAATTATGATCAATAATAGAATAATAATAATAATAATAATAATAATAATAATTAATTAAGTTTGAAATAAAAAATGCATGGATTATTTGTTCAAAATCCAAGACCAATAATATGCATTTGAAAAATAGATGGTTGAAATTTGATTTCATGCTTCTCTCATACAGTAAGCCAGCGTTGATTGATCTGCCCTAATTTAAAAAATAAGATGTCTGTCAATGAGCGTCATTGCAGTGGCTATATTCAAGCATGAGTTCGGGAGAATTCCATGTTTCCATAATGCAGGAAAAAAAAATCTAAATACTTGAGGCCACTGTATGAATGCTCACAAATCATGTTCTTCAAGAAAGGGACAGTGAGTTGTATGAGAAATGATGCATTCCAAACTGTTTCAGGCACTTCTGAGAGGAATCAGAAAGTGTGTTCTTGGAGCAATTTCAAAACAGCACGCTCCTCACACATAAATAAACACTATGAAGCATAATGCTGACTCAAAGCTAAGCATGGTTCATATCCAGTAGGTGTAATGTGAATGCATTAACCCGTAAACTAACCCAGCCTGCCTATGTGAGCACACGTGTGCATGTGTGTGTGTGTGTGTGTGTGTGCCTGTGGACGCATGTGAACGTCTGCCAGTTCTCTCAATGTCAACATCTCCTTCAGCTACTGAGGTTTCTCTAACTGGGATCTGAATTATTTAGCCTGAAACTTCCATCATCATATGACCCAAAACTGCTCTCCACATCACTACAGTCTGTTCCCCATTTAAAGAAGGAGAAAGTGAGACAAAAGGGATAAAATATAGAAAAGAAAGAGATAGCTAAACTGTTAAAAAAAGGGGGTTAATAAATTAATAAATTACAATGTAAAATTAATGAACAAAAAAAAAGCACATCGATCAACTGTTAGTAAATTATATTAGAAATTCTATAAATACATTTAATCAAATATTATTAGAATTATATATACAGTATATATATATATATATATATATATATATATATGCATATATATATATATATATATATATATATATATATATATATATATATATATATTTGTGTGTGTATATATGTATATATATCTTTAAAACTAGGTGCAAACTGTAGGTGCAAGCATGACCAGGAAGCCCCGTTGAAGGCGTGTGTTGAATTGAGTGAAAGAATCCTACGGGGAGTAATGTTTAAGAAAGATACCGCGAGAATCACACCTATGTTACACGCCACATTGGACCCCACTGATGGACGATCATAAAACCGGCCATTGAGGCATTATGGCACCACTGTGTACACTGTGTTTCTAGAAAAACACACAGTGATTCCTTTATTGCAAAGCTTACATTGAAGAGCCATGAGAGGTTGTTTGGAGAAGGACAGGCTTGTTTAATGTATGGCTTGTATAAGACTATAAGCTCTAACAGGAGGAGTAGCACCCCGGAGATCAACTGAACATCCCGGCATGTTTTCCCACCGCAGATGGTCTGCGAGCATTGACAAACCACTAAGATCTGCATGCATTTTAAATAAGGAATCTCAAGGGATGACGCTGCCTTTCATGTCACTATGTTAGAAGAGTATTTATATTTATACCCAGGAATCTTCTTTTAGATAATTGTGTACCTCACAGGTTTCCTCACATATTGTCCAGGAATCATTTAAAAGCTGTTCAAAGGAGACGCTTTCTATACAATTGATCAGTGAGTATTCTGGTGATATGCCACATTTACATTGCAAGATAAATAATTCATACCCTCACAGATGGAGTGAGATTCTTAAACCTTTAATATCTATAAATCAACGGCTGAAATCCAGCATGAATTTCTCTTACTCTCTTAAACATACACTCATGCAAGCCTCTGTATCACAAGCAATATAAAAACACTATTAGAATATGACAGGAAATTATGCCATTTTCACAGTCTAATTTTATTGGCTGTACTTTCTGCAACAAGAAAACAAGTCAAAGCAGACTCACGCTGCACCTAGGACACGACCTAATTTACACATAAAAATGTCTACTGACATAAAGCTAAATATATTTTTTCTTGGCGCTTATTGCTAGTGTGTGGCATAAAAACTGGTGGGAATGTTAACTGATAAAACTTTGTTATAAATTTTTCTATAAGAGGTGTAACAATATATTGTGTCACAATATATCACAATACAAAAATGCAACAATATGTATCGTGGATAGTGACAATATCTATTATGTACAGTTCACCCAAAATGAAAATTACTGTGTGACAAAAAAATAGAGTTTACAGTGTCAATTCTATATCAAACTACTATGTATAATGTTGAATATAATGTATAATAAAGCAATTGGACAATATGTGTGGGTCCTGATAATGCCAATGTCGGTAAAAAGTGGCCTACATTATTTTAAATACATCTAGTCAATGACAGACTGCAAGCATATTCGTATTTTTGCTATATTTTCAACTCCGGAATCATGAATATTTTTATTCTGTTACCAACATTTTCCTGTGCATTGGTTTACCAGCACCAAGTTCAAGTTTATTCATTTCCACCCCCAATGTAATACCGAATTTAGCATTTTAATCAAGTTAATTTTTTGTTAACCTTTTTACCATGTCTTGAAGTATCGCAATAATATCGTATCATGAGTTTAGTATCGTGATATGTATCGAATCGTGACATGAAGGTATCGTTGCATCCCTAGTTTCTATATATTGTGCATCTGTGTGAGAGAAAAGGAAGCTGCTCCACATATTTCTTTACACTCTGTTCCCCATACACATGAAATTACCATGTGTTCCTACCACGCAGTAAATTTCATATCCCTATCATATGTCTTAATAAACTGGATAAAATATTAAACACCAATTTGGGAAATGAATCATCAACAGTTATTTTTATCACAATAACACAATTAAGTGTACATAAGCTGTTACACTAAAAATGGGGAAAATAGGGGGTATTTTAATTAAAAACATTCAAGGTCTCAATAAGCAAATCAAATTGTTGGGAATATTGCTTTAATTTCCCCCTCCCATGTCTGGTTTACAAAAATAAATAAATAAATAAAGCCATGTAAATATTCCAGTTATAATTGAAGTTTACAGTAATTGCCTGATCTTGACATATCTCTGAAAGTCTACCTAAGATTCCTGCATAACACCAATAACCTAGCTAAAATACATTTTTAAACACAGACATGAATTCTTAGTCCTTAGTTTATCTTCAGAGCAAAAGATAAAAGCCATGCATTGAAAAAAAGACAAAGATTTTCATGTATAAGCTTGTATAAATTTGAGTGTGTGTGTGTGTGTGTGTGTGTATAAAAGCCAAGCTGATCAGCCCTTGCCTCTGACAGGCCCGGGGAGGCAGTCAGTCAGCTTTTATGCAGCACCACGGCGTGACCGGAATCTTCAAGAGTTTCCAATTCAATATTTCATAGATGCCCAGATTTAATTGAGAGGTTATAATTCACTTCCTGCAGGCTTGGCCAGCTTTAGTCCCCAGCACACCAACAGATCATTGAATTACAAGTGCCCACTTTCCACCCAGCACGAGCATGGCTCTGTTCTCAAACCCTCACAGCAAAGAACACTTCAAATCTAATTTCACAATTTACAATTAAATTAGGTCCATCAAATGGTTAAAATATTTATTTGGAATTGATGTTATAATATTTTCTTAGTTAGCACTATAAGACATTTGGTTCTCAGAACAAAAAAATAATTAATATGTCGTCATGCAATTATTTTGATTGGCAATTATACAGCAGTGTTTTTACTTTACTTGCACAAAAATATAAGATTCTGTATTTATAAAACTATCAAAATGCAGTTGATGTGCAAATACTGGATCTCAATGCAAATCTGCAATAAATCAGTATAAAGAAGATAATTCTGGCTTCATGTTTTGCTTAAGTAATAGTTCAATTGTTGAGCTTGTTAACAAAAAAAAAAAAAACTAATGACTTTTGCTAAACATCAGGGTTCGATAAATAAATTCATAAAAGCCATTCATAAAAATGGCTATGCACTTAATTTACTGATAAATGGGTGTTACAGACTTTTGTAAATTTGCAATGCTTTCTGATCAGATTCAATTATCCCCAATGGTTCAGAACACAATTGAAACACAAATTTCAAACAGGGAAAAAATGAGTTAACTGCATTTTTAAAAGAAACACATTCTTTAAATCACATGCATTGTAAGAGGGTGTTTGTTGGTGGAGGAAAAGAAATGGCTGGTTTGCACAAACTAAAATGTAAATTCTCCATATGTCCATACATAGCTGTGGGAAAGAGTCAAGTTTGATTGAGAGGAACCTCTGGCCTGCTAAAGTTATTGCTATTCATGGTGCTATCCCTGCAGGGTATAGCTCACAGAAACATGCAGGAATATTTTGCTTCTTAGTTCTACAGTCTCAAAGTTACACATCCAGTTACCCCTACACTAGAGCTGCACGATTTATCGCACGATACGAAAAATAACAGTGAACTTGAATGCGATTATTGCTTAAACGCGATTATTACGCTGTGATTATTTATTTATGCGCAGCTTGTCAACGAAGTATGGCTCCAAATGCTAATCCATCAGAAAGCACTGCGAGTTTGAGTCGCTTATAATGTACATTTGAAAAATCAACAAGTGTCAAACATCTTTCCAGACATGAGAGGCATTTATTAACATCTTGTCCAACAAAAGACAACATTTAATAACATGTTTTTATTCCAAACTCACTTCATAACGATAGTTGATCGTCCTTCCATGAGATGATGTGATTTCTTACACAGAATAAGGCAGTTGTGTGTTTATTAGTCATGTTAAGTCAATCAAAGCGTTTCAATCTTCTGATTGTTCAGCTGACCCAAAAATCAAACATAGTTATCACTTCTGTCAACTTGGGTTGACTGTAGTTTGGAATTCTATATATGTTAAATGAATGATGTTGAGATGAGAACCTATGGTCAACTTGACTCATGTGCTGATGTAATATATATTAAGGGCTATATGTTCTTTTCATGAAATCAATAGAACATCTTGGAGGACAACCACATACATAAGATTAACAGTACAGAGATGATGGAACATTCACAGACTAGCATGCACAGCTGTACTTTATATACACGCATGCACACAGAAACATTCTATGAGCGGGTGCGGTCCATCCCCTCTGACTGCATCGTTTCAGCAGAGTCATTGATATTCCACAGAGATACTCACTCCATCCAGGAAATCAGGAGGCGCCTATAAAAAGTGCATTATGGGGTTCTGGCAGCAGGCAGGATGCAGAGACGCAGACTGGGCACACATACCCCGTTCAGACCCGGCCCAGCTCAAATCCAGTCCGCT
Source organism: Zacco platypus (assembly GCA_038088235.1). Taxonomy (NCBI): domain Eukaryota; kingdom Metazoa; phylum Chordata; class Actinopteri; order Cypriniformes; family Xenocyprididae; genus Zacco; species Zacco platypus. The sequence continues at coordinate 19,759,640 of CM076075.1, read as the reverse complement.
CCAGCTCATTCCGGCTTAGCTACAGAGAGCGTCTGGATGAGCCTGGCTCTCAGAGGCGAGAGTCAAACAAAAGTGTAAATGAAAATGAACATATATTGATTAATACTCTGCAGCACAACAGTGAAGACTGAGCCAACAGAGTTTGACTTTTCACAGAAAAAAAGAAGAAAAAAAAAAAGAAACAAACATGAAACAAACATTGGGTTTGTATATCACTTTGTATAAATGTACTGTGAATGTACTGTTCACTGTGTGAACTGCACCCGTGAAGTGTAGCTACCCAACTGGTGTATCTTTACTCAGTGAAGTTAGCATGCAACACTTTTGCAATCCTCTTCAGTTTAATTTGTTAAAATATCCTTCCAAAGCAATGTTCTAAAGTTGTCAAGTGTCTCATCATGTGACATATCAATGTTTTCCAATGCATCTACTTTGGAATAAAGTATAAATATATATATATATATATATATATATATATATATATATATATATATATATATAAACAAAAGCCATAAAACATTTGCTGGAGCCTTAATCTCTCGTACGAAGCAAATAAACATAAAAAATATCCCTAGAGGCTTGGGTGTTTTCTCTTTTTAGAAAGGCATTGTCTTTTGACTGGGTTCATACATATTAAACTAGAGAGGAAAAAAGTGAAGTTTTAGAAGCATAGGACATTAAAAATCAGCAAAATCTAACATATTTCATATATCATCACCACCTACATGACTTAAAACTACAAACTACAGGAAAAGAGTGGCGAAATCAGATTTTAACAGCTATTTAATAAAGTATGTTAATGTAAACTCAAGCCTTGTCCTCAGAGAACCAATGGAATTGTGTTTAACTTCAAGTCTTGCAAGTGATTGAGCAAGACCTGGAATACATTATGCCTAATGAATGGAGCATTATTCAGGTTTGTTCAACAAAGATCATGTGGCCACTGTGTCTACAAAAGCCCAAAGCACTGCTCCAAAGGTCTCTTTTATCCCTCTTCTTTTGGTCATCCATTCAACCTGTTCTGTCCTTCAAGATCTATGCATGCAAAATTCATAATTGTCCTCCTCCATAATTTTACTCTGGGCTATTCATTTCCTTACCCTATCATCATCCCTATCCCTCAATCATATTCTAATCAAAACAATGAGTCGTGGTAGATAAGCTTGACTTTCACGTAGCTCCACAGCTGAAATGGACTTCCTTCAATTAAACAGTGCCGGATGTGCAACCGAGGTGAGGAACCATGTCTGGGTTCACTAGAAGGAGCTGCGGTATAGTCTTCCGCTGGAATAGAAGCATAAATGGCATTCCAGTGTGTATAAGTGGTCCACTCATACCCTTGCTTTAGGACTGTAGATTGTTTCAGTCACAGTCAGAGGTCCCCTCCTCTCCAGTGTGACACCAAATTACGTATACGCAAAGCTGCATCAAAGACCACATAAAAGCTCTGTAATGTGCTGTGACTCTCTGCCTTTCTCTCGCCTGGATGAGATTTAAATCGATTCTGAACACCCTCTCAGAAATGCTGGTTTAAGGACATTTTAGATAATTACACAGCTGTGGCTTAGCATTTTCTTCCTTTTTCCCCCATATAAAAAAAGGTTTATACCACCCATCATGAAACTGATCTGAACCTTATAAAACCCTTATAAAACAGTCGGCCAATATCCACAGCTGCTTGCAGTAATATGCCTTGAGAATTTGGTTTATTTACATGCCAAAATGTTAACATGTCAGGAAGGAACGTTTACGTATGTGTTAAAAGGAAAATATTTAGCAAAATGTGCATGTGTACTTCAGAGTCTAAAATGACATAAGCAAAACACTTAAACAAATAAAAACAAAAGAAATTAATGAAAAGAATGAAAAGTTTACAACAGCCCTTTTTATAGGCACTTCCTGATTTCCTTTAGCACTTTTAAAGGATAGACTTCCTGGATGGATTGAGTATCTCTGTGGAATGTAAAAGTTGGAATAATAAACCAAATTTCTTTTATATAAAAAATAAGGTGAGACTATTTCAGCCAAAATGGTTCATTGTATAGCTTTACTGACATTTTTATTTTTTGTATATTCTCTTCTGTCACTTTCACTGCTATTTTCATTTTTCCCAACCCTAAGGCACTCTTTTTACTATCCATATGTTCTTCCTCTCCTGGCTTTTCAGCACAGACAATAACCAATTACAATGGTTTTGGTTATGGTTATAAAGTACAACACAGAAATTTCACAAAATACAATGATTTTACTTTTTAAACAGAAAGTGCTCAGTGTCTGGAATTAAAATGCAGTGTAGGGGAAAGTTACTTTTAAAAGTAATGTGTTACAATGTTGTGTTACTCCCTAAAAAGTAACTAGTTGTGTTTCTTAGTTATGAGAAGGGAAATGAGATGGGAGTAAAAATATATTTCAATGTTTTTGCGTACTCTCGCAATTATCTACTAGGGTAATTATATTGTATATAATTTGCAGGCATCACAGAGCCCCTATCACTATGTTGGGTTATGAAATAATTGCTTTTGGATGAAAGTAAGCTATTTACCTTCACTTACGAATTCAGATAATAGGCCATGGCGGTACTGACCGCACATGGCGCTCAGGATCTGTTGCGCACCAAATCCTGGCCTGTTAGCTGTAACAACTGAGATAAATCAGTCACAAATATTTGTTATATTTAGCAAACATTCTTAAAACCCCTTTCTGACTGCAAACCAAAGTGTTTGCCCAATAGGACTGCAGGCCTTTTTACGACCCGAAAGCATCCAAACCTTTGCAGGATCCAAGGAAGACACAAACCCTGTAAAAAAAACCTGACTATCCTGCATTAAGTAATAGATGAACCGATCTATAAATGAACATGCATCTGAGGACATTGTGTTTATGGTTATGATTTGTGTTTAGCGTATTTTATACAGTAACATGGTTTAATGCACACTTTATGGTAAAAATTATGAACTACCTCACATGTATTGTGTCTCCTATCAAATTAATGGTCATTTCATGACTTACATTTTCATGTATGTGACTTCTCATCGAATGCAGGGCGTGTTTGTTGTATTAATTGAAGCATAAAATGGACACAAACTGGACCAGGCCCAGTTTTATCATGCTTTGAAACAAAAGCCATAAATTCCCCCCGAGAGGAAGTTCCCGCTCAGGAATTCCTCTTTCCTCATTGGTCAGGTCCACCTTGGGGAGGGTGCCAGAACCCAAAAAGCTAAAACCCAGCGCACAGCCTCCTCCTTCTCTCTTATCGGACTGTTCCAAAGACAACTCCTGAGAGACTCCTGAACTCCTGAGAGACCAGGCCGGCAGGCCTCGACCTGCCTTACATGAGAAAGAGAAGGACTCATTCCCACTGAGTCAAGCAACCATGCAAGTTTGTAATTGTTCCTTCATTCAACGCAGAAGACATTGATTGCAACTTCAGCGCCATCAGACCGAACTCAGGACGTTCTACTGCAACCATATATTCAGACGCTCTTCAATCTCTGAGGCAGAATGCAAGTATTGTACAATATATTAAATTGCTGCTAGTTAGTTAAAGTTGTGAACCCCCTTTGTTAACAGAGGAGCTTTGTAATGAATGCTAATGACTCCTTCCGGCTTGTTGACTTAACTCCATTTCCTGTTCTCTGTTTCACTCTCACTTCTGCCTTTACCCATGTACGTGTGATTTGTGTGTATGCATGTGTTTGTTAGTTAGTTACGTGTTAGTGATTTAGTTAATAAAGTTTGTGCACAATACACATTTGGTTCTGACTGCGTATAAATTGTCACTTAAATGTTTCTGATTCTGTACATGCTCTTAAAAGTACCGGAATCATTTTTCTTGTCAGTGGAAAATATCCTTTTCTTAGAATCAATTAATAATCAACACTGAGTGTTCACAGGATGTACAGATTGATAGATTGTAATTTGAATGTAGCTACATTAAGTTAACCTGATTAACTTATTCAAATATTCATAATTAATCATAATGAATAATCATAATGAGTTATGAATAATTATTAATATTTCCCTTTGAGCTCATTTGCTACACAGTCATCTCTCCTTGCTACCTTCACGTGATAAGTGAAATCTGATACACTGTAATGTAGTGTTGTCAAAAATATCAATGTTTTGATACATATCGATACTGAAATATCTAAAATGGTTCCAATGCTCCTTTTCTGCAGTATCGATACACCAATACCAGCTGCGCATTCTTGCTCTCTCCTTTCCGACGGCGACCTGACAGTTTTCCACACACCCGGCTCCTCTCACTCACTCATCTCATTCGCTCCAGTTGAATAGCATCATCTTGACAATCAACTTGATTCTATCAAACCCTGATGCATTTGTGTTCATCTTATGTCATCACAAACGTGTAAGACTCTTTTGAGACAATGGATTGCCATTCATTTGCCCCCCTGATTGCATTCGCTATGCGCAAATACACTGCAGGCTCACTCTTGCTCGTATTCAGGATAAGTCATCAACACTATCATCAACACTATCATCTTTACATGTGTTTTACTGAACTGAATATATGGTAATCAGCTAAAACGCATGCACAGGTAACTTTACTTCCTGAACAAGTGCACACCAGAGTCAGTGTTTCGTTCACATTTACACGAATCGCGCCACAGTTCGAGCTGAACTCAGACCACCTCCTTCAAGTAGTCTAGGGTTCAATACCAATTTTTCATGTGAACCATGCACCGTTTTGAACTAAACAGCCAGTGTGAAGGCACCCTTAAATAATGCATGTTTTTAAACAGTATGTTGGATCCATGCACAAGCTCTTAAAGTGACAGCAGCCTAATAAACTGGCTGCTGTCTGTCATGTTGAAGAACTAAAGACAAATAGAAAAATCACTCACTTCTCTTGACTGAATAACTTTTGTAAGTTTAATTGTATAGAGTCTGCTGCCTTAGCAATCGCGCTACATTACTGCTGTTTCCCCACAATGTAAAAGTGGTGATGTAGCACTTACTAGTGTGAAGAACAAATAGTCTATAGACAGACTGGGCATTGAGATTGATTTAAAACTCAAACTCTCTTCGATAAAAAACATACCCTGTGTGAATTCTTGTTTTTAATGTTGATAATTATTATACAATAATGATTCTTTCCTCAAATACCCACACAATTGAAAATATGACATTGATTTTATACAACAGTTCAACAAACAGAGAAATATTAAGATGTAAATTTTATACAACTGTCAGTCCTGTCAGTAGGCTATTGTTTGCTCTATTTTGTAACTAAATAATAGTTCCAACGAATGCCATAACAGAACTGTTGTGCGTCTTCAACAAAGTCCCTTTAAGACTGTATATAAAGTCTTTGGTCTCCATGCAACACACAGCGGTGTTTAGTGAACAAATCTGCGGCTTTGAATGAATCATGAGAGTCGATTGATTCAATGACCCCTTCAAAAATACAGCCACTCGCTTCATTACTGAATGAATAAATGACTCAATGACTCATTAAGACAATGACTTACCACCACTTACTGTCACTTCATTTTTACTATCATTGCATATTTCTCTAACATTTTTTTAAACTATTTATTTCATAAAAGTATTTTTAACGGTAAAAATGCACTGGGTTATCAATTTAAGGGGGCAAATATTGTCCCTTATGGAAAGTGGGAGAGAGGGGGCACGCAGAAGGATGTTAAATGCCTCAAGGGGGTATGACACTAAAAAGTTTGAGAACCACTTCTCTAGAGAATGTTAATAGGGATTAAAAGTAAAGAAAATTATTTTAAATGTTTTAAAGCTATCTACAAAATGGCTTCGGTGATCCAATTGCAATCAGATCACAACACATGCACATATTAAGTGCATTTAAATGTGGCTTTTAATGTGGTAAAAGTGCTATCCAATCAATGAAAATTCATGTCAATGTAAAGGTTGCCTGTCTGTAAGGTTCGAATGGAAAATGGGTCACTTGACAAATCTGAACTATTCCATGTACAATCCTAAGCAAGAGTATTCAGGGCTTGGAGGTCAGATACACAAAACTACAAAATAGCTACAGATTGAAATATTTGACAGGTAATTGACTGACACTCATTTCAGGTTCTTCATTACAGACCTTAAATGGAACCATGCAAAAAACTTCAGACTCATCAACCTCAAATGGATTAATTGATTTAGAAATAATTAGCGGTATCTCACAAATCTTAGCGAGTAATTACTGGTGCATAATTTGAATATATTTGAAACTCTAAAGCAATCAAGGTACAGCACAAGATTGAGGAACCGAGAAGAATCACTATCACTTTCCAGACATGATTGTCATGACATTACAGATACTGTGTGACATTTGCCGTTCAGACAGGCTAAATGATTGAACAAAAATGTAAATATATATAAAACGGAAGTTCATATTTTAGTTCAGCAGAGATGCAATAAATTGACTCCAAGATTGCAGTAAAGACTGCTGAATTTAGCTTTGCCATCATAGGAATACATTTTATAATACATTCAAAAATTATTGTTTTGTTTGTTTGTTTTTGTTTTTTTGATCAAATAAATGCAACTTTAATGGGCATAAAAACTTTTTCAAAAACATTTTTAAAAAAGAACTTATAGGCCACTTCAAAATAATACACTGAAAAAAGTATTGTATTTGTATTGTTTTCCATCCTTAAGGACTGCATGCAAAAAAAAAAAATAAATAATAAATAAATTCAAAAAAAGTATGAGGTGCTGTCCAATTGGTAAATGATTTGCTCAGTTAGTGTGGTACTTAAATAAATCAATCAAACAAACCGGCAAATAAGACCGGAGTCGCAAGGCTGAAACATGAATAGAATCAGTTCATAACATAAAAGATTTAACTCAGATGAAACATTTGTTCATTCAAAGGTGATCTCTGACTGACAATGTGCCGAGAACCATTGAATTGTTCATTGTACTTTGTGAAAACAAATAACAAAAAAATGCACATTTGTAACCTAAATAAAACTTAAATCAGTTTAATTACTTACCGCTTGTTCAATGACAATTAGATTCAGTGACAATGCTTTGAATTTCTTAATATGCATCTGGTAAACGACAAGTACCCAATCCCCTCTTGTAACCAGAAGCCCTGCCAAACAAAAGCCCACAACATTTTCAGGCCAGGAATGATTCATTTGGCAAAGCTCTGCCTTAAGTTGTTTTAAATATTCATACAGCCCCATTCCAACCATTAATATCAAATCAAGATCAACTTGAAGCAGCTTTTTCTTCCAAGACAAAAATGAAAAGAAATAAAAAAGTATAGAACAATATCAACCCTGCAAAGACATTGGAGTGACAAAGCACATTTCCTTTCTTTAATTTTTTTTTCTTCAAAGTACACTTGCAAGCGTCACCAGTGTCATCCGTCGTGATCTATGCTTCCCTAAACTGCAGTGTCATAACTCATATCCGCTTTTTCATGCACGGTGAGCGTGGATGTGCAGCCTGACAGGTGTAATAGATGAATGCATCAGCTCTGATTGATTTATAACAGTTGTCCAGTCTGTGCGACAGCATCAAGGTCACTGGCGATGGACGGTTGTCAAGATTCTGACACAGTGATGGACTCATTACTAAAGAAATGTACACACTGATCTCAGCAAGTGTAAAACTGCAAATTAATCTGCTTAGTGTGCTTTTTCCCAAGTTTTCTTTAAAAGTACTATTTTTTTGATATTTTATTCTACAACTAAAAAAAACAACTTCTAATTGTTTAGAACTTAAATGTGAAGTATGTAGTTTCTGCAACACTATTGGCACAAGCAAGTACCCGTTTCACGTGCAGCACCTCCCCCAACTCAAACACCACAAACAGTGCTCTTATGGGTGCTTGTGAAGGCATGTCTCAGGTAAAAGTAGTCTACTTTTAATAAAAGATCCAACATATTAGAAATACTTTTAGCTGTGTTGCTATGTGTCATGAGAAAACATTTGAGTGGAATATAATAAAGAGTGTCTCACTTATGATAAACCCTTCCAATATATCTGCACCGGAGTATTTTTTGACACAACGCACCACAATTGTTTAAGGCTGAGTATATATTCTAAAATGGTACATTTGTCTTTTTGAATGGGTGAATTATGCTATTGTATTGGGTTCAGTGTAACTTGTTGCTTTGCAATGCCCTGTTCGCAGTAGCAGTCCTAGCTTTTTTGGCAAACAGAATCTATAAGGGAAATTATCCTGGACTCTTACATATGCATTAAGGACAAGAGTGCAAGAGTCTTACATTGTTCGCGCCAAAATCCTGCTATGGACAGATACAACAATATATACTGTATGCATGTTGAGTCCCTTCCTCTGAGACTTCAGGACATCAGAAAAGTTCCTAATGTGTTGACACCATCATCTGCATAAATGATGCATTAGCTGAATGACCATTCCCAGAGTCCTTAAAAAGACCCTTCAATGCGGCCATGGGCCTTTTCTCCAGCCTCTATCTAGCGTTTTTAATTTCCCTGCTAATTAGGAGCCATCTGTGGGCCGTCACAGGCTGAATGTATGGTGCTGAAGCTAATGGGTGAGATGTGTTGAACCCGGAGAGAGATTTTGACAGGGATGCCTTCAGGCTGGCAACCCAGCATTTACGGACTTGCTAAACTGACACAAAGTGAGAACTTTCGGTGATCATAATGCTCCAGAATGAACTCTGTATGCCCTGTGTAATTGGATCATTTTTCAATCTAAATATTCAAGTACTTTGTGCTAGCACTGATACTTTTACAGTGCCAACCTCACCGTCCTAATTATACAAAATTGCCCATTTTCAAAAGGCGAATATATGCTTTTCACTTCCATTGTCGTGACAGTCATAACAATGACACTTTCATGATAAACTGCAATGCTAAACTGTGATCTTGCACTCATTCAATCACCATTTACCACTATGATTTACAGCTTGTCCTCAATAGAGATTAACAAGACAATTCTCATGGTGCAGCAAACTATAGAAAGCATCCTGACTAGGGCAGGCCGGAAATGACAACGAGAAATAATGAACCCCTAGGGTATATGTATATGAGTTAGATAACCAATCAATCAATCAATAGAAAGCAAATGTAGTTGATTTCCATAGACTCCATAGCCTGCCGTATAGTTGATGTAGGTTCGATTAAGCATCACAACATGATCAACAGAGCAAAAAATTCCAATTTCTTTTTCTTCTTCAACTGCAGTCCTACCAGAAATATTGCTTCTAATGCCCATGACAACATGTCAGAGAAAATATAACCCAAACACATTCAATATATGCATGACATTCTCTTCTCTACAGTCAATAAAGTCTGAGATAATTCTTCTCCCAATTGTGAATGGTCCTAAATCAATGTCACATGATCATTTGTAGAGTTCTCCAGTTCATGTAAATGCCTCCTTTAATCTGACACCTTGCCTGCCCTTTGAATAAATTTTTTTTTTTTTTTCTATCGTACATGTTCAAAGACATTTACAGATACGAAAAGGTGAAGGGCAATGCGTCCTGCTCACTACAGAGACTGAGACTAGCGCATTAATGCACAATTGCCTGCTTAGAGGGTGGAACATGCAGTGATTTTCTCCGGCACTTTTCTCAAGTGCTGCAGGGGCGTAACGGTGATGACCAGCAAGACAGAATGTAGAGCTACTTTGCACAAATTAATCACAGGAATAACATGTATGCTGATTTAGCTGAAGAACACGGACACAATACTAGCGGTTTCGTATAACTCAGCCTGTTGGTATTCAAATCATCGGATAACGTTTACGAAGACGGACTGAAAAAGAGGAAAAGCAGTCTTTCAGCCTGTCCTAATATATCCTGCATTCTGGTGGATGCCTTTTCTTATCGCCACACTCAGATAAGAGACAGACAAATCAAACATGGTGCGATAACCAGTCTCCTGACAAAACTAGTCTTCCTCAAGAGGAAACTTACAGTGAGAATACATGAGGTTTAAAGTAAAAAAAACAAGAGCAAGACGGTGACTGATGTGACATACTTTTTTTTTTTTTTTACATGTTCCGGGTTAGTAGACACAATGTTAGTAGATGTAAACAGTCAAAGTACAAATGTTGTTATATCAAATAGTCCATTAGTAAAGTGAGCTGTAAGTTCAAACATTTCTATCCACAATTTCAATCAAAATGCTAATTCAAAGATATTATCATGCCAGAACAGAATACATAGCAGCCATTACTCGAGTCGTCTGTGTCATATGATCTTTCAGATATAATTCTAATATGCTGATTTGGTGCTCAATTATTTTTTGGTGCTCAGTCATTAATAATGTGATTAATTGTTAATAATGTTATTAATTGTAATAATGTTTGATAATGTTATTATTATTATCAATGTTGAAAACAGTTTTTGCTGCTTAATATTTTTGCGTGAACCATGATATGGTTTTAATCTTACTTACCCAAACCTTTTGAATTGTGAAGTATCATGGTTTCAAAAATAAATATTAAGCAGAAAAAGTACTTTTCAACATTGATAATTATAAGAAATCTTTCTTGAGCACCATATCAGCATATTGGAATGTAGTGTTGACAAAAGTACTGACTTCAATACCAAGTCGGTACTGACATTTTAAAAATCTGACGCTTTGAGTGCTGTTGAGCAGATTCGTAAACACCTCTGATTGGCCAGTGTGTTCACACGCTCAACATACATTGGCTACAATGATCAACGTACGGGAGGGTTTGAAACCATATAGAAGTGTTTGAATTTGAAAACGTTTTGAAAGCCGGAGCGTTTGAAAGCTCCCTTGTGTATCTGTGTAAGTGCTCTGTGAAGAGCGTCATTGTCCATTTACAACATACTTTTGAGCGTTGATCAATGTAGCCAATCACAGACATGGCGTTCTGACAAGCGCTGCAATGCGTTGACTACGTCAACTGCATAGGAAACTGACAGGAAAAAGAAGAAATTGTTGAATAAAGTCATTATTTTTTTGTTTTCTGGCACAAAAAAATATTCTCATCGCTTCATAACATTAAGGTTGAACCACTGTAGTCACATGGGCTATTTTAACGATGTCTTTACTACCTTTCTGGACCTCAAAAGATGCAATGACACTGCTGCATATGTATGGTTCAGAAATTTTCAGATTTCATTAAAAAATATCTTAATTTGTGTTTCGAACAAACAAATTTGTTTTGGAACAACAAGGGTATGTAATTAATGACAGAAATTTAATTTCTGGGTGAACTAGCCCTTAAAAGTTAATAAAACAACAAAAGACGAAGAAAAAAAATCACTCACTGCTCTTCAATGAAGAACTTCAGTAGCTTTAATAAGAATTCCTTTCATAATAAAAACTTTGTGCAACCACCCTTTGCCAAGATAACAGGTCTGGATCTTCTCCTTTAATCCATAATACGATGAGCACATGGCAAGATCATTCCTCCATACAGAATCTCTCTAGAACCCTCAGATTCAGAGTTCCATGCTTGTGGACTCTTTTCTATAGCTTATCCCACAGGTTTTCCATGGGGTTTGTGTCAGGGGACTGCTACATCCAAGGCAAAACCTTCATAGCAGAAAATGGGGAATATAAAGCACAAGCCATGGCACTCGATTGTTCATTTTTTAGAGCTTGTCAGACTCTGGTCATTAAATGCTTTTGCTGTAAAAAGAAGCATGAACATTAAAAAAAGAGAAAAAGATCAAAGGAAGTCATATGGGTTTGTAACAACACGATAGTAAGTAAATGTCAGAATTTTCATTTTTGACTGTACAGTTCCTTCAGCTCTAGCGTTGAAAGAAAGGACAGAGCACATAATGAAAGCCAGAAGAAAATGGAATTCAGGGCCGGTTTGATTCAGTCTCTGTGGCATGTGGCATCCTTTATCATCAGCGTTTGATACATAAAAGAGTTAGACCATTGCCAAAGCAGAAACACTTTCCACAAAGAGTACAGACACTGCATGTGATGTTAAGTTTCAGCATGTGTGAAGAACTGAATTATGTAACTGTGCATAAATCATTCATTACCTGGAATTCCCTGAACACAGCCATCAATAAAACACATCCAATAACCAGCTCCAATAAAACCTGCCACAAACAATCGGCTGCAGCATTATTCTCTAATCAGCCATCGGGTTCTGTGGCTTCTTTCTTCTTCTTCATGGAGAAATATTTTGGCTCTTTACTGGATATGCATCTTCCTTTCAGTTTGGCGAGACTATTCAAAACAGAGGCTTGTAAAGGGATCATTTACCCAAAAATTAAAATTATGTCTTCTGCTGAACATAAAATATATTTTGAATAAGGTACCAAACAGTTGATAGGCCCCAATGACTTCCATAGTACGGGAAAAATATTGTGTAAGTCAATGGGGCCGATCAACTGTTGTTGTTGAGTAAAAGATGACAGAATCTAAACACCCTTTAAACACCTAAAGACTAAGAATCCAAGGCTGTTCAAGTATTTTCAAAATGTTTTATATTCAGGGATATGCATTTAAGCAACCAAATATTTTAACCGAAAAAAAGAACGATTATAAATATAATTTTTAGACTATTGAGCATCCCGAATAACCCAACACTACTCAAGCAATTGTGTAGATTTTGGGCAGAACTATATTTTTAAGTGACGGAAGGAGTGTTTGGGTCAAACGTGTTTTTGACACACTTCATTTTTGACAGTATAGACCTTATGCACCAGAGAAACAAAATTGCAGCCATCTTTATAACTGTGTTTTTGAACGTCCGTTTTTGCAGTTGGTCTGTATATTTTAATGGCATTGCTGTTGAAAAGTAATTAGCTGGTGAAGTAGATTTACTTATTGTAGAGTTAATGAAAGTTATCAAGAGCACTGTATGAAGCAGATGTCATAAATGTCAGTAGACCAGAAAGATTTTAAAACAAGCGCTTCATTCATAAATCCATAAGATCTCACTTTCATGCTGCTGGAATACAAACTGGAAGAGAGAACACAACGAGTGCAGCTACATAAGGTCTATAACTGAGTGAGAAACTCAATTATCCTTCCTGTGTGATTTCTACCTGACAAAAGATCACCCATAAACCCAAAGCAACTCACTCAGACTTCTCCACAGCCTGACAGCATTGTGTACACCAACAAATTAGCATTTAAATGGTACATATCTGCAAACTAGTTTTCTTGGTGGGAAATCTGGTTCCATTACAAATGCAGGACTCTTAACAGACTTTTTAAGATGGTGTCTCTGGATCTCAGGGGAGGAAAAAGAGACACAAAACGAGTATGCTAATTTGAAACTGGCATTTCCCTCTAAAACAAGTAAAATCTTAAGAGAAGGACGGTGAATGAGGGGAAACTCAGACATGGTAGATACTTACGATTTAAGAGCTTTTCAGAGGGTATGTAAAATAAAGGATGGCCCAGCCAAACAACTTTCCAATCACTTAGACTTGGTGAATGTCACTATCATTGGTTGTTTGTTTGCCTCACACTAGCAACAAGAAAATGGTTTGATTTCCCATGAAAATTAAAGTTTTCTAGCATTTTGTCAGTTTCACCCAGCTTACAAAAAAGTTATCACAATAAATGCTGAACTTACATGCGTATATAAACTGTGCTAGTTTCATGTATCTTGTACTATTCCCTGGACACTTCTTCTCATGTAGTAAAAAAAAAAATCTGTCTGTCACCTCATGGAAAGGTGAAGTAGGCTCTTTTTCTCCTCCTCGCTCATTTTTCCCTGATTTCTTGAAAAAGCGTAATACTGAACTTTGTGCAACATCAAACTTTGTCACCACATGTTAATGATCTCACGAGCAAAGAAAGGCATATCATACTTTTTATTTGGTCATTCATCCATTTTGCGTAACTGTCCCCTCTTAAAACTAATGCATTTCAGCTTTAAATAAATCATGGATTATTCATAATATACTCATTTTTGTGATTAAAATGTTACTCGAATCTGAAATGGATATGCGCCAATAACACAAAAGCTGACTGGCTGCAACATAAGATGCATGTTGGTCTCATTTGTAGTCGTAATACAGCAAATTATATTTGGATTAGTGAAAGAAAGAATTGCATCACCATTGAATAATAATAATAATTTTAAAAAAGCATTCTAAAGCACTGCAAGAGCAGTTCAATGAGCAGGGGTAGCGTTAGAGGTAGTGTTACATGGATTAAGGAAAATTAAGACAAGTTTAAAATTATTTAAGACCTAGAATTCAATACTTCAGACTTTTAAAGGCCTAAAATTTGGATTTTAAGACCCTGCGGAAACCCTGTGTATTGTACCAACTACCTCAGGGGGCATTAAATGCCACTAGGTAGAACAAACTGTAATTTGCACTACTGTCTGTTCAAAATAAATGAAAAGAAACCTAGCATTGGGGATTTATTTGCTTTCTCCTGTTGTACCGAACTCGTATCGAACCGTGACCCCAAAACTGAGGTACGTACCAAACCGTGACTTCTGTGTACCATTACACTCCTAATAAGCAATATTCTAGCGTTAAGAACACCCCTTGGTGCTCATAGTAAGAACATCAACATAATGCCCCTTTTCAATATGCATAGCCTAAAGCTTAAAAGGTAGCTAATGATGCAACAACAATTAGAAAAGGCTCTAAAATACAATAAATTCTCTGTCAATCCCTGACCTTGAGCTTTAAAATTAAAGATGAAAAGCATGCCATTTGTAAATGATCGTAAATTATAGCATTAACTTACAGTACTCGGTGGGTCTTCTGTTAAGACAGTGTGAAATACTGAATTATGCATCTTAGGGTGTGGGTATGTATATATTGAGCTAATCCACTTATAAGAGCGCTTACTGAAATGTAATGTGTTGGAATGGAACCAGTGTGGTTTTACATTTGGCTTCAGGCAACCATTTTGATTCAGCGACAAAAGGCATGTGAAATGAGACCGAGCTCTCAAAGATGAGTAAATTTGTTCTGATGAAAGTGGCTCTGTAAACGATTGCATCCTGTTGCAATTTCATAAGGAGCGAGTAGGTTGAAACACATGCATAATGACATGCTAACTCACTCGTCTGCTCTGATTCTGAGGCTCATTATTTGCTCCCAGGCTATGAATATAGACAAATGCATATTCATTTTACACACGTGCACGATGCTTTCACTCTTAAACAGCATAAACTGGAGCCTAAGTAAGGATAGTATGCCATAGGCTTATATAATAGCACCAAGCTAAAAGGCTAATGCCTTCATTGTCATGGTTTGAAATACAAATCTCATTGTAAATTAATCTGCATTTCTTGGGGCAATACATTTCACAGTGCGCAGGTAGGTAAGAAGTTGAACGGGCTTGACAATTGAGCGTACAAAGAGGAAAGTTAATGGGGAAATGGAACAGCTTTAGCCCTGAAAGAAATGAAATCTGCAGCAGGTGAAAATTGGAGAGATTTTGAAAAGGAGCCAAATACAAAGAAGCAAGCAGTGAGCAGTTAAATATTCCTTCCCTGCCTTCGGATTAAAACGAGTCACGATTTCGCAATCTCCTTTAAACAAGCGACACAGTTCTCACACAAACCGAAGGGAGAGCCCTTTCTGTGCCGTATCCCCCTCATGAGAGTCAGTCGATTTTGTTTGAGTGCAACCGTCTAAGGGCCAGCGTTATATAAAGGCAGAGCACATCGCGCTGGAGGGTGTAATGCTTCAGCAGGAGGCAAATCAGAGCCAAGTCTCCCCACTGGCTGGAGTTCATTTCCTTCTGCTTCAGACCAGAGGTGGCATCATCAGTGCCTTTGTGGAAGCGGTGACCTCGGGCGCCACCTGGCACCACAGAGACATTCACATCGAACCGCGACACCAGCGTGAAGTCCGCACCAGGGGCTGTCAGAAGCCTTCCCCTTATCACCCAGGTGCTTTGAGTCTTCAAACCGACCTTAGTATGGAAACACAGATTTCCCTAGTCTTGCATCACTGCATATCCTAGAGAATTATGCTACCAAATGACTCCGGAAACGAGAGACGGAGTGGGAAAGACAAAGAGAGTGAAAAAGGCAGATTGCACAATTAAAATTATATAATTAACCACCTAAAACCAGGCCAAATCCATTAATGTGCACGAGGAACTCCTCCAGAGCTTACAGTTCCCTTTTTGGCTGAGGATTGGAACATAAGACTTTAAATTAGGATCACATTAGGAGGATTGAGACAGTAAGTTTCGCTCTTCAGGTGAGAGGAAGCTGAAGCTATAATTACCAACCTGGAAAAAAAGGGCCTCAACCTACATTTTTGCAAAACTTCAAAACCATTCCTATACAACTCACTGCAGTTTCTAGTTGAAATGACCACTATGAGCAGTAAAACACCAACAACATTGAATCACAATCACCAATACATTTGTATGTTTGCATCACAAACCCAGCTTTCTATACATATATGGCTTTCCTGACAAAGTAAACTTGCTCAGTAGCTCACCTGCTACAACACTGCACTTACACTGTGAAGCAAGTCTTGTGAATCACTTGTCAAGATAAAAGAGCTCAAAGCAAAAAGCTAAAATGACATGGATGCATCAGCAAATGAGCTTTAAGTTAGTATTAGGGTTTAGTGTAAGTACTACATTATTTCCAAACACAATAGAAAATTAACCTTTGAAAGCCACTCACCGGACATTTCACTTCCGACCTGCTGTTACATACAACAACCAACATACTAAAACTAGGGATGCACCGAAAATCGACCGAAAATGGCATTTTCGGTTTTTGTCTGAAAGAGAAAAATGGCTGAAAATATGAGCCAAAAATATATTCCTCCGGAGTGTTCAGTGCTCACATTTCATTCTCGCTTGTTATTCATTCAGGTTTCATTCTCGCTAGCCATTATCACAGCGCAGTGTGGTGCTCCGCTCAATATTACATTCTATGCACATACTCAGATGCTCACGGCCCATGCAAAAGTTCCACTCGTGTACTACCGTGTACACGTATCGTGTACTACATGTTCCACTACCGCTCTTGCTCTGACATGAAATTTCTATGTAGTAGTACACTTGTTTTTGTTCGCAATAGCTCTACTGTGCTGTAACATGGTGTGGCATAGCTGTGCTGGGTAAAATGATGCTACCCTCGTTCACTTATCTGCTCATATGCTCCGATAATAAATAGTGTTACATGATTTAAATAACTGGTAAAAAAAAAAAAAATAATAATAAACCTGTTTAGTATAATTGTTGCATAGAACTGAATAAAGAATAATATATTGATATTTAATATTAATATTTTCTGTCCAATTTTAGCTTTATCTTTAATAAAAGTGTGGTTATTTTATTTTATTGTCTTGAATTTTTTAATCAAATTTCAAATTTCATTAAATATGTAATATTAATACATGTATACAAAAAAAATAATAATTTTAAATAATAAATAAATAATTTTTAAAATGCATTTTCGGTTTCAGCTTTCAGCCCAGAATTTCGGTGCATTCAGATTCACGTGTATCTGTTTTGGATAAAAATGAGCATGTTTTTAGCATCACTCACTTTGAGTTTGATGATTATATTTCACTTTGAAAGTGTTGTGAAATGTGCAAAAAGCAAAGCAATGTTGCCACAGATATGCCACAGCTCCATATGTGTGGTTTCTGATGTACACCAGTAAACTTGCTCGGTAGCTTAGCTTGTACATTATTGTAATTTCAACCCATTTGGGTACAAGTCCTATAAATGATAAAAGAGCTCAAAGACTTGTAGAAACAAGCTAAAATGGCACGGTTGCTTCAATAAATCAATTCAAACACAATACAGCGACATAATATTTTGCAGAACTGTCACTACAGGTGCGTTTTTCCAATGTGTTGGGATTGGAAATCACATTGTATTCTTCATGTACAGAAATCCATGACCCGTCTACTTGAGATTAGTGATTTTCAGAACTTCTGGAATATGAACTGAAAAACTTTGAAATGCTACAGAACAGCGGAGGGAGGCACTGTGGGTATTAGATATTAATATTGTGTTTGTACAAGCCCACCCATATAGCACAAGCCTGGAAACAACACTTGTCCTCCGGCTATCTGTGGATGATGTTGATAATGTTCACTAAAGCTGAGGAGTGAGAGGCGGTGTTTGATTGCGTAAGACCACATCATCCGCCTCCCCCCTTGGAGACCCGATCTCTCTGGCCTTCCCCCACACAGAACCGAAAGCCTCCCACTGAACAAGCAAAGAGTGAGTCAGCGCTTACTGCACAAAGCAACACTAGAGTAGCAGGGTAAAGCTTACACCCTCTTGGGCCGCACCACTGTAAAGTGTGTGTGTGTGTGTGTGTGTGTGTATGGGGGGGGGGGGTGTAATTATTTTAAGAAACAAAGGGATTAACTAGAATAAAGTAGAGGAAAGTACAAATTCTATCACTATCGCTAGCTCACTCTAAACTGTTTTTTTTTTTCCATTTGTTTTTTTAACACAACAATACATTTTTGAACAATCTTCTGTTTTCCATACAACACCATTATTTTCATTTCATTTTTCGTCATTTAGCAGACGCTTTTATCCAAAGCGACTTACAAGGGGAGCAATTAGGGGTTAGGTGTCTTGCTAAAGGGCACTTTAGTCATGGTATCGAAGGTGGAGAGAGTGCTGTTTATTCACAATCCCCACTTTCATTTCCTGCCGGCGTGGGAATCGAACCGGCAACCTTCAGATTACAAGCCCAACTCCCTCAACGACATAGAACACCAATAGTTGTATGGAAAACATGAAACAGAGTTGTGATTGTCTTTTTTTCCCTATTGTAGCGTATACACATGAAAAAAAATATCCATTTTCAGTGAGAATTTATTTAATAGTTGTTGTTTGCTAATTGCTGCGATCTCGTGAGTGATGGTTTCTGAAGAGGAGTGATTGCTAGCAGAGGTGTAATGTAACAAAGTAATAATACTTCGTTAAAGTACTTGAGTACACTTTTACTCCGATACATTTTCCCAAAGCATTTTCGTTACTTACTACACAATAAAGTCAGAAGAACACAGACCGCAAGCAAGCACGTGCAAACAAGTGCTTGCACAACCGAGGTTGATTTCATTTTTGGGGTTGTGTCCGTTGCTGGAGCAGCTGAGAGGAGTGCGGCACGATAGCGACCTCTAGAGGCCAAATAAAAACTATTTTCCTCGTACAATTTGTTTTGACACGTGACGTGAGGCTGCACGCTGCACAGAACGGGACACTTCAAAAACGGATTTAAAACATAGACAACAAAGCGGTATGCTATACAGCACCTACAGTGTATGTTTTCATATCACTAAAGCAATTAATTTGTTGACTAGATGATGCTTTAGTGGAGAACAGCAGTATGTTTGCTGTTGAGGCTGAGAGGATGCTAACATTACTAGTAACATTACCTCAAGCAGTTACAACAATGTGACAAAAACACCAACTGTTTAATGTCATGATTGCTGCTATCTATTTGCATTAGTTTATATCCATTTGTTCGATTGTATGCATTCGTTATCTAGCGAAGATGCGTATTTAAATTGTATTCTAATCCTGCAGCCGACAGAAACATAAACCAGAGATGTATTCCATTTCAGTTCTTTTTTTATCCTCACTTTTTTGATAATCATCAAGTGTTCTAAAATAGAATGAAATAACGAGTGAAAGTATACATATAATATGCCTTTATGCGTAAATATGGCCATTTTAAGCATGATTGTTAGGATTTATATGAAATCGAAACACTTTACAATACCATTTGTAACATTAAAGGTTAATGAAAGTGTTGTTCATTGTTAATTTCAACATTTATATTTTAACATTTTAAAGTTGCCTCTTACATGAATTATAATGCACTATGAATTAACATGAATGATCAAAATATAATTAATATATTAGTATTTTTTGTATTTAAAACTTACAATAAACATTTTGCCCTTTTTTAAAATTCAAAGCAAACAAAATGTAAGAAATAGAGTTAAAACAAAAATAGAGTTATCTGCTCAAACTGTGTATAGAACAATTTTAAATAATATTTTCTGCTCCTTTTGTATTTTGCATTTACTTGTACTTTTACTTTCAATACTTAAGTATGTTTAATATCAAAAAAATACTTTTCATCCTTAAGTACAAAAAAAAAAAATCACATACTTTAAAACTTTTACTCAAGTAATATTCTAAAAATTGACTTTTATTTCTACCAAAGTCATTTTCTGGCAAGATATCTATACTTTTACTCAAGTATGGATTTCAAGTACTTTATACAGCACTGATTGCTGGTCATCACACAAGGGATGTTGGTGCTTTTGACTAAAGGTTAGAAATTTTTTGATTAAAGATTATGAAGGCACATGAATTAAATAAATGAGGATGTCCATTTAAATCATTTATAATTACCACAGTATTCCATAAAAATAAGAACTGTCCATTTTGATTTTGCAGAGTTAGAAAAGAGGTACAATCTACAAGCTGTTAGTCTGATATTAGACTAGACAGATTCAGTCAGACTTAAGCATTTGTGACATCAAAAATAAAACTGAAATAAAACATTGAAGGTGTCCTATTATGATTTTTTACATTTTCACTTTCTTTAGTGTATATGTTTTTTGAACATGAAAAAGGTCTGCAAATTTACAAAACACAATGTCCAATCTAAAGGGAGTTATATCAGTAAGCAGTAACTCCCTGAAACACCTTGATTGTTGTCTTGAGTTTTCTTCCAGAAGCATCACAATATCCCTCATTTAAGTAAATCCCAACCAATGCATGTGCAAAAAGAGATTTGTTTTAGTAGTGTGTTGAAACTCACGCTTGTAATAAAGGTATGTGACATTTTAGATGTCGCGCTCAAAGCAGCTGACCAATCACAACACACTGGGTCCAGCTGACCAATCAAAGCACATTGCACTTTTTGGAAAGAGGAGCTTCATAGAGACAGGAACTAAACAGATGATTACTTACAGAAAAGAGGTTGAAGAGACTGGAAGAGAGGTGCTGCAACAATGGAAAATGTGAAAACTTATGTGGCTTTTGAACATTCAAGCAAGAGAAAGGCATAGGTCTCCTTTAAAGTGCATTTAAACATACTTATTGAGTTAAATTGGTTCAATTTGTGAATGAGGCCATTTTGTAAATCAGATCAGCTGGTTCTTTGAAATGAACAGACAGAAAGGAATGATTTGTTTTTGAATGAGACGGATTCAGATTCAAATGAAAAATGACTGAATAAACAGGTCACAGCCATTATTGAGGTAATAGCTCTCTTGAAGTTCATCAGTTAATCCTTTTATACCCTCCCCCTCATTCGTTTTTTTAAAGTTAGACATCAACCTTCTTAGTCTATCTTGATTATAAACAATATAACAAGATAAAAAATCTAATTATTAAAGAATGTCTGATTTCTAATTTATTTTTTGTCAAAAGCATATCGGGTCCCTATGTAATAGTGCAAGTATATATTTTTTTTCCTGTTTTTTTGTGTGCGCAAGTACAGGTAGAGCGGCCATCCCTCTTCACTTAAACTCACTCTCTACCTGTGCGTGCGCGCTCACATGAGATCAGCATGCATAAAATAATGAACACCATACAAGAAGTCATATTACGGCACATCAACATTCATGTCATGAAGTATTTTAACATTAGTTGGCCGTTACAAGTATTACCAGCAAAACTTGAAATGACTCGGCAATTTACTGCAGACCAAGTACTACATGCAATTATATACTGTTACTTAACGGTGGATCTCATGAAAAAGCTGTCAAGCTTCTCAGAGATAAAAATATTGATTTTTGAAGACAATGAAAACAACAGTTTTGAGAAAGTTGAGTTCACAAATATGAGCCAGATGCTGAATGTAAAGGGGAAATGAACTCTGCTGAAGACAAAGATGATGGTAAAAAAAGCATCTGCTCAAATTGAACCCTTCCAAGTTCCAGAAGGTAACAAAATATACTTTATTTTATTCTTTTGTAATTATTAAAATATCAAGAGTTTTATACTTTTGTGGCAGTTAGAGAGTCATCCGTGTAAGATATAGTCACAAAAGACCTAAATAATGATTGGCGAAATATTTAACAAAACTTAAATGTTGGTTTGTTCGTCACACAAATCTATTTTATGACTTCAGACTACTTGGAAAAACATCATATGGACTATGTTTATGGTGTTTTTGTGCCCTGCTTGGAGCTTTACAGATATACGAGCTGCAAAAGAGTTGTGTGAGGATTCAGTGCTGTGACTGGCTGTCAAAAGTTGCCATTACAGTCGATGTTTGAATGTATCGTGACAGTTTCAGTTGTAACACTCTGATGAATCATCTGTCACCAATGCAGCTATCATGTTTGAGACCTCACCTATGAACCGCATCCAATGTTAATGTTTCACATTTGTTTTTTTCTCCTCAGCCCCTTCTCTCTACAATCGTGACTGCACTAACAAAGGGACTTGTTGAGGGAAGTTGCCGTCGATTTGCAGGCATGTTGGTTGCCTGGGAAACGGGTTTAAAGTTGTGCGTAACTGACGGCCGGTCCTCTGCACTGCAGCAACACGCACGTCTCGGGGCAAACGCACGTGCCACGAGCCACGAGCCAAATCACATCAGCCAGGCTATTTAACACCTTTGAAACAAGAAGTAGGAAAAAAAGCAAGCTGGCCGTGTCTTTAAACAGGAGATCAGGAAGAACAGAAGGTCACATTGAGGATAATAGTGAATTATACAGAAGTAGCTCTTGAAGTTTGAATATTCCTGGCCTGACAGTCAAGAACATTCCTATTAAAATATGATGCTACACCAAACAATAAAATAAGGATGTCATCCATTTAATAATAATGATAAAAAAATACATGTATATAGACGTTAACATTGTCCACATATATTAATTAAACAAAGAAAAAAATATATTTTCCCAAATATATCCTTCATTAAAATAGAAACGAATAAGATATTTTCAACAGAATCCAAGATGTCTTATGGCAGAATCATACTGATGTTGTAGGTTTATAATTTTGCCAACTATACGGGTGGAATTCTAATTTGAGGTACAGCAGAATATCACGCTCCGCCTCTGCAGGTGTTTTTTTAAGAGCTCATCTCAGGTATGATAACAGTCAGTGATTCAGGTCTGACCTTTGCCCAAGAGTGTCTGGGAGAAGATTTTTCCATGGCAACACCTCAGATCAGAAAGGAAGAAAGCGAGAGATCAACCAACCCTGTGAGGCTTCCCTCTTTACCTGACCTTTAAAACAATCAGACCCTGAGACACTCTAATGAAGTGCCTGGATTGTTCACCTTCAGATGCACAACACACAGCACAAGACACCTGCCAACCTATAATCTCAAGAAGAAAAAAAAGGGAAACTTCCAACATCAAAGTCAGTTCAGAATGTAACATCCAAAATACTTTCTCCCGGGTGTATAAGCAGCTCACATGCCAAAACGTTCCCAATAACAAAATGCTGCTCTGGTAACATTTTGACCTCATTTTGGAGGATTTGGAGCCTTGATTGTCTTCAGATGCTTTCATGTGACACGGAATATGGAAATAGGGACAAAAGCAATAAATCAAGATTTCTATGTACTGCATTGTTCTATAAACAGCACTGTCAAATATAACACACAATAGGAAGAAGTATGTTATGCTCACCAATTTTTCTAAACCAAAATACAGTAAAAACTGTAATATTGTAAAATATTATTAGTGTGAACTTTAAAGAAATTGGTAAAAAAAAAAAAAAAAAAAGGTATTAGTCGCAGAAAAGATGATGATTTGCCCATCATTCATCGACCTCCAATATGGCTTACCACTTGAAACATGTAAGTATCAGCAACTTTACAAGTCCAGTTGTGTGTGGAGAGTGTGCTTACTGCTTGATATGGAGGTGCAAGTGTGACCGCTTGCATTTAACTTAAAATACTTTCATCTTTGGTCATACAGATTAGAATAAACATATAACAACAAAACTTTGTGCTTATGAAAATGAAAACAAATGATGTGCTTTCTGCCATTTCGGTCTCAAGTGAACTTAAATGCATCATAAAAATGACATATAATACATAAATAATATATCTATGGAAAGCTTGCAATGTCTACTTTTAAATGAACCAATTCAAATATAGAACAAATATACTCAGATAATGTAATCAGTATGAAATGTGCATATAGGCAGCTGAAGTTCCCGGGACAATGTCTGGAGGGCACTTCACTTTGGAATATACACCACACACTCACACTCTCTCTCTCACTCACTCACACAGACTACATTTCCCATAAGTCCTGTACCCAGTCACTGATTACCTCACCAGCTGCACCTCACCACCCACACCACATATAAACATCATTCACACACAACACAAACTGCGAAGTCTTGATTAGGTTCCCTATCAGTTCTGAGCGTCATTTCCTGTGTCTTCTTTTCCTGGTTCTGTTTCCTGCCTGTCTGTCCCAGTTTTTTTGATTGTTTGCTGCCTACCCTGTTTTTCTCACTGCTTTGGATTACTGGACTGTTGTTTGTCTGCCGCCTATACCGACCCCTCGTCTGTTTACTGACCACGAACCTGCTTACCTCCGATTTTCCTGTTTGCCACTGTTTGACCCTGCCTTTTACGACCATTCTGTTTTCTAATAAAGCCTGCAATTGGATCTCATGCCACTGACTCGCCCTTCATTACATCGTCGTCTAACGGTTAGTCGACTATTAGAGGGCAGCCCTAATAATCATTAAGTTTCCCATTGCACTGATGCAAGCTTTATGTGTGTGTTTAAGCGCTGATTATGTATTGTACATAGGCGATTAAAGGCTCATTAGTATGATTAATATGGTTTATTAATATAAACATGGGATTAGTCAACTAAGCGCTTAAATGAACGACTACTAGTTGACCTGAAAAATCTTTAGTCGAGGGCAGCCCTGCAGAAATCGCTCACGTAAGCAATCTGTAACCAAAATATGAGCATCAAAAAGACTGAGGAGGAGTTGTATTTTGAACCTGTTCTCCAGGATGACATGCACCACCAAACTGAAGCCCTAGTATATACAAAGTTTTCAGATGAGAGGTGCGAGTGTAAAAAAAACCTACCACTTAGGCAAATATTTCTGTACAACCCCGGCACTGTTGAAACTCACAGTGTTCCAGTGGTGCTGCATGCTTAAAAGCAGACACTCTCGAGTGTTTGTTCTATTTTCCACTTGACAGTGCTGGTACTTCACCAGAGAGGCACCACGACTGGGCCACGGTTGTCAGTCAACTCTAACTTCATCTCCATCAACATTTCATTCAGTCCTAATGCATCTGTTCAAGGGCCTTGTCCAGGGTCCGGCCCCCCTCTCATACACGTGCCTCAACCATTCCGCTCTGGTTACGAGAAGCCCCGGTTCAGGTGAACTGTTCGTTACAAGCCATCTGGCAGCCCACGTCAGCAACAAAAGGAAATAAATCAAATTGTCAGCCAGACAGAGAGACGTGCAGCAAACAAGGTATGACCTAATTTACGGGGGCCGCGTCCAAATCGACAATGACCAAACGTTATCAGGCGAAT
The DNA here is from genome assembly GCA_038088235.1 of Zacco platypus. Lineage (NCBI taxonomy): Eukaryota > Metazoa > Chordata > Actinopteri > Cypriniformes > Xenocyprididae > Zacco > Zacco platypus. Next base: position 19,734,216 of record CM076075.1, on the reverse strand, counting down.
CTGACGGTAATGTGAGAGGAAAGATTAAACCCGTTTCAAATGAAGCAATTCGGCCCTCAATTGCATCAGCACGAAAGGGGAGTCAAAAAGACAAGTGCTGTACATTCATATTCTCATTGAAGTCCCTCAGAAGGCCTGGTGGCAAATGAGAGTTTTACTAATCAAAGTGAATGTCTCCTGTTGGATTTAACAAGGTAAATATCTCTGGTATTTACCAAAATCAGGGGTGTAGCAATACACTCAGCTCGTGATAAGACACGTTTCATGATATTTTGAACAAAATTAAAAAATGAAACAAATTCAAATAACAGATTTATTTCCAAAATATTAACAATGTTCAATAACTTTGTTGTACAAACTTGACAAATATTTCGAGATTTAATTCAGCCTTCTCCAGGCTATGTAAATTAACAATCGACTAGGTGTATCACTGAACTTTTAACATGAAATTAGATTTAGGGTAGCTGAAACCTAAGAGAGATCTTCTTAATTATGACACCATAATAAAAATATTATAATATTACATAGTAATTATCCGTAAATAGTATTATATATCCCTTTTTTACTGGAAAAATCAGACATTTTGCATTATCAACAAATTGCCCAATTGCATTATTATACATTATATTCAACATTAAATATAGTAGTTTAGTGTAGGACTGTTAATAAACCTCTGTAAACTTCCTAACAGTACAAGACCAAAATGCTTTGAATCATCATACTACCTAAACTAAAAATGTAATTTGATGAGTTAATTATGCTTTCACTTTGAGAAGTGCCGCTCTAAATGATGATGTTTGTGCTTCACTTTGAGTAGTGCCACTCCAGCATGTATTCACTTCAAATGATCGATGACAGTTATAATCACAAAGTGGGTCAAAATGACTGTTCCCAAACTTTATTAGTTCATAGTAGTTTAAATTTCTATCTCCAATTACTCACCCTCATGTCGATTTCGGGTGTCACACACACACACTTGAATGTCCATGTTTTCTACAGTATGTGCATTGTAAATCTGTTCATCATATAAAGCCATTATTTTATCTCGGAAGACTTGGATTAGACCGCTCGATCTATTACTTTTACGATGCCTTTATGACTTTTTTATCTTTTAAGTTTGGGTGAATTGACTTTAAATGAGGGACAGAAATCGCTCAGATTTCATAAAAAAAATATCATTTGTGTTTGGAAGATGAACTAAAATCTTACTGGTTTGAAACATGAGAGTGAGCACATGACACAATTGACATGTTTGGGTGAATTATACTTTATCAATACAGTAAGCTGAGTCTTGGAAAAAAAATAATTTGAAAATAACCCTTGAAACCCTTGAAAATACATATATACTATTTTTGGCAGTTGTTACAGAAACATTTTTACAATAAATATTCTGATTTAACCTTGAGTTTTGAAGTCTTAGACTAGATAGCTTCGATATTTGATCACTATTTATAGTTGTAACGCCGGGATCACAGGAGATGAAGGTTGAATCCAACAGACAGGTTTATTCATAGATGACTGAAACGAACACGCAACAGTGTGCATAGCACAAACATCGACAGACAATGACTACAGGACAGGCAGGAACTTAAATGCACAGATGACAATCATACACAGGTGACAAGACTAAACTAATTAGGACAAGGTGATTAATTAGAACTAATGATTACAAGACGGAACTAAACTAGACAAGACATGAGTGTGACAATAGTGACATTAATAATTCTTAATTTCGGATAGGAAAGCAAAATGATGCAAAATCATTCGGTAGTTATTGATATTTTGAATACAATAACGTCACATGAACCTTTACATTCAGTTGCATTTTCTCCCACTTATTTTAAATCACAGTGCATATACATACAAACTTTTAGTCCCAAAGTGCACCTATTTGGAGAAATATTTTGTTAGATATAATAGAACCATGGCCGTATGCAGGGTTTCATAATTACCAAGGTCACAAAATCTAGTTTGCTGGGGGGGGTTGGTCGGGGTCATGCTCCCGAGAATATTTAGATTTCCCTGGTGTGCATATGTGCATTTTAAGACATTTGAAGGCCAAAAAATGGATAACAATAGCTTCAAAACCATGCCACAACAAATAGGCCTACATACATGCATGACCAGTTTTGAGGCAGCTTTAATCGCATTTTTGGTAATTTCATGACTTAATTTAACAATGACGGTGCATGCTCGAAGTTTCTTTTGCGCTTAATGAAGTAATAATGAAGTAATATGCAGCACGCGCCGCTTGCAACTCTTGAGTGAGTGCCACAAGCATATTAAATGGCTGATTGGACAGTCATGTTCATTTTACAGTTTTACTGACATAGCCTGACAACATCTCATCTGACCGCAGATTAGGTTCAATAAATTGTTTTATTTAAGATTTTATGACTTTTTTCATATGTCAGTCTGACAGAGCTAAGAAATTTTCTAATAAAATTTGCTCATCTACCATTGACTTACAATATAAATGTGCAGCATTTAGAAAAAACTAACAGCAATAACTTTACCATAATATGTGCATAATGAATTGCAATTAACGTCATTCTTACCTCTATACGCATATTAAATTGTGTTTGCTTTTGTCTTCCTTCTTTCACTTTCTTTCAAAGTCCCTCAAAAGGCCTATTGGCAAATGAGACTTACTTATCAAGCGGAGTTAACAAGGTAAATATATCTGCTTTTATTTAACAAAATGAGTAATAAAACTAGCAGTTATGACATTGTGGTTTATGATGAGCCTCCAAAGTGCTTGCAAGTCCTCTAAAACAGTCAGAATGGAAAAACAGCTTAGGAAACGCACAAATCTCATTAAATACGGTAGCTGTAATGTTTCTCTGGAGCCATAATAAACCCGAAACGGCAATATTTCTTTTGTGCATCGTCTTATTTTGTTACTTTAACCATATAAGCACCAACAGTAATTTATTTTGTTATACAATATAGCGGAATAATAAGACCTCCCGTCATGTGTAATTCGTTTTCAGGCTGTGTCTTTTCAATAAGCTCTGAGGCTTTTTTTAATTATGCAATGTTTGTCTGAGAGCACGAGCAGGTCATGATGTCAGCATGGGATTTGGGGGCAAAGAGTCGATGGGCAAAATATGTATCCGTCCAATGTTCGAGAGTCCCGCTGTGTGCCCTCATAACCTTAAGTCCTATCCCTCATCACACACACATCCGCCCATCCATTCCACACAGATTCATTGAATTAAAGCGCTGACCACTGCACAATTTAATCTACCATTCCTCCAGGCGCTGTGACCTTGGCATTGCCGATGCCGAGGCCCCAGTTGGCATGGTAACCACCCTCGGCCTTAAGGGTTAGTCAGCCAGCCGTGCACCCCGCAGCCTATCGCTGGAAAGCTGAACTTATTAATGCACAATGTGGTCCAGCATTAATTTAACAGACATGAGACACATTCACTTGCAAAGCAGCACTGTACTGATATTCATTTTGGTTAGGGTTTGTTAAAAACAACACTAGGATTCAACTTCTTCAATTAATTCAGCCGGCGACACAGTGTACAGACTCCAAAATTTGTTTTGTAGATCATTTCTGTCTATAAATTATATACTTTTAAAACATTTTTAAAACATTTAAGTTTGACCATCTACCATTGACTTTAAAAACAGAACTGACAGCAATGATGTTATAGTAATATTTGTATAATGAATTGTGTCTGGCCGTCTTTCTCACATCTATTTGCATATTACATTGTGTTTGCTACTGTGTTGCATGTTTTATTTCTTCATGCAATTAATTTAGTTTGAAATTGTATCATATAAACTGAAACTTTTGTTTTGTGGATTTGCAGTCTTACGCTGCGGTCACATTTCAGCTAAATTTCAGGGCAAAAATGGTCAATTGTCTCCTGTCAATAGAGTAAAGATATATAAAGCACAGCTCATATAGAACTCATTTCAGCAGGTCAGCATGGTGAAGTGAGCAACTTGAAAATGAATGAAATCTGCATGGGAAACCTTTTCTGCCTCACGCAAAACTCCTGATTGTGCGGATTCCAAATGGAATACCTAAGTCAAGCGACAGTAAATGTAAACGTATGTATAATACTTACATTTTCTCATTAAATTGGGTTAGATAAACAGATAGTCCTGTACCAAGCTCAGCATTATAGAACCACAGTATTTACACTTTTTGAGAAAACTGACCTATGGTTTATTTATAGTTGTCTAACCACATTAACTACAATAGAAGAAATAACTTTTTTATTTTAAAAAATTACAAAAAGGTCTTAAATTTTAAAGATTGCAGCATTATTATTTTGCTGCCTTGTAGTACTAGAAGGCGTTTGCAAGTGCCTTGCTAGACTATTTCTTTTAGGAAGTGCAAATCTTGTTCATTATTTAGTATTCTTGATAACTCACTATTTAGAATTCTTCAACGAAGAACAAATGAAGGAAAGATCGAGGAAAGATGTAATTACGATGATCTACGTCTACACGGTTATTCAAATAACGATCTGAAAACATTGGCTTGTTTATTTACAGAATCATACATGGTCTCTGACTCCAGGCTGGATGTCAATAAAGATGATGATTTTTCAAAGCTTGCAAATTAGCTGGACTGAGAGAGAATATCAAAGACAAACAAACAGCAAAGAGATGAATCTCAATTTCTGTTGTTGCACAAAGGATTAATGTGTCCTTTCCGTCACAAGGACGGAGCTGCCAATCCTGCATCTGAAGGACATTTATTTAGACAACAATGCACTGGAATGCAAACGCAATTACAGAGAGAGACACATGCACCTGTACACACCCTGAGCATGCGGACTCAAATCACATTTGTTTGTATTCTCAAAGTGATCTTTCAGTTCTAGAGTTGTCAAATGAGTAGAAAATGTAATCAAATCGATTATAACACATGCTGATTAATTAATTGCAATTAATTAATCAAATTTCAGTGTCAGTTGAGAAAAGTCACCAAAACAAGGTCACTCAAATACATACTGCAGCAGACAAAAACACTGAATAAAAAAAGGTTTTGAAAATATTTAAAACAATATAAATTTACACTGCATCAGAAGATGTTTTTTCACAGACCGTATCTTACAAATAATTGTAGTGTGAACTGCACTGGTAATTTTTTTTTTTTTTTTAACTTGTGTCTTTAAATTTAAAACAAGTGGAAAACTCAAAAATATTGTAAGAAAAAAAAACTTTTTTGTACTGCAGTCCATAAAAAATATGGCTTTAAATAGACGTTTAAAGATCCAATAGGTGATTGTCTACAGAAATATTTTTTGTTATAATGGTTGAAAGTCTCGTATCCTGAAAGCAATCACTATGTTAAACAGTCTAAATGTATTTTTTATAAATATATATATCTCCTGTGGAAGGCGTAGGACCATAAAATGTTCATTCAGTCATTATAAATAATACAATGTCCTACCTGCCTACCAAAGTATGTTTTTACATATCCTTGTGAGCTATTCATTAATATCCTGGAGCTGTTCACGTTCTCATTATTTCTTTCCATTTCAACAGTATCAACTCCGTAATGAATCTGCAGCAGTCAGGCACAAGCTCTCTAAAGCCATGGACATACTTAACGATTTTGAGGCCGATTATGAATGTAATTTGATACTTGCGATTGATCATGCCCAACGGGTCCATTCCAGTTGCGTTTACTCTGTGTTTAGAGTCAGCATTTAAAATCATAGTATGTTCAATTCAGTCTTACAATGTTTCAGCTAGTCGTTAAGTGTGTTCCCGGCTTAAGTTGTTTACGTTTATTATTATTACAGTGTTATGTGCTTTGAGACATGAGGTAGTTTTACGTGGTCTCTTGTGACGCTTTGCCGAGAGAAGCTGTGTGTGTATGTGCGTGCGTTCATGTGTTTTGGAGGAGGAGCTAGCTCGTTGTTGCTAGCCTCTCTGAAAATGTCCTATTGCACCTTTAAACCATTTAATTTTAATTAAGTGACATGAAACATTCAGTGGGAAATAATTTAAGCATGAGCATGATTTTTTTTTTTCATCGGGTTTAGATTGGTTTGGCAAAAGTAGGCTATAATATTGTAAGACTGAAAATATCCAAAGATATTTTAAAAATGAACAAAGACATTGGCTTTGCTGTTTCAGTCCCCTCTTTCATGCTACAAGAGCCATTTGGGAACACAAAGGTGCTGATAGTGATCAAGGCCTGTAGGCCAAGATGCCTGTGCATCGGGGGTCTATGAATTGTCACACCTTTAGTACAGTGGGGGAAGTTTTACCTCTGATTGGTCAGTTTGAATGTCTCACATTTGGGTTTCAGTCACATGGTCAAGGAAAAGGATAAAAGAGGATTGCAACTATTGCTCTGGCTCTTTCTTTTACGCTCTCTTCTTTTACACTCTGCTCTCTTACTTGGGCACTCTCTGTCCCTCTCTCTCTCTCTTTGTCTTTCTTTCTATCTCTCAGGTAACTTTTTACATACATGCTGGGTACGATAAATGGTATAAGTTTTTTATCATATCATCTATTTTGTAATTATTTTAAGTGTAACCATCAGCCAATATATTGTCATTAAACTCTTTCACTACAAATGATGTGCTAACTAGTTTGATTTGGTATTAACTTTGATGTGCTACCTATTGCAATATAATATTGTCACATTATAGCAACGCTCTCCCACATATATAGCTATTATAACTGCGCTTATTTCCGTCGTTGGTATAAGTAGCAGTGGGTGGAAATAGACAAGAAATGTACAGTTTTCTACCATCTTACTGATAATATTTCTTAAGTCAATCGGCAACCCTGCAGCTTGAACCCCTGTAGGAGCTCCACCCTTACAGATGGTGCCGAAACCCGGGATCCCTTGCAGTGAGTTTTCTGGAATTTAATTTGATCGGTCATCAGAATGAGGACATGTTTTCACAGTTGGTCTTGTGAATGGATTAAAAGCTGACTTTCTGACCAAGGAATGGGTAAGTCTGTTTTCATTGTTTAATGGTATGATAGGAAAAGTCTCCTTTTGCATGAAACAGAATTTAGAAGGTTGTAAGTAGCTTCAATAGTCCCATTACTGTACAATCCGAGAATATTCAGATCTCCTCAGGGATGGAAGGGAAAATTTCTGAAAAAAGTGACATATTGTTTGCTTTATGGAGCAAAAAAGTTGAGCCTACCTTGTGCAAACTCAAGAAAGAGTATATTGGGATTAGATGTTCAGATGATGAAATGCTCAGATGGTGGGACGTAATTGGTAAACACCAAAAGAAATCAAAACATGGTGAAATAATTGAGGCTTTAAGTTTCATAAGTTGTACGAGGCTACATGAGCTAACAAAATTTCTATTTTCAAGTATAGATGCTAAATGTAAAGAAGTGCATTCTAAAAATGCTGAAGTACAAAAGTCTGAGTCAAAGATTCAAGATCTTCAGTCACAGCTAGATAATTTACTAGCTGAGCAGTTAGCACTGACTGAAGAGTGTAAAAAACACAAGGAGACCATTGCAGATCTTAAGGCAAAGCTAAATGCTAAAATGGCTCCCAAAATGCTTAACAGCGATGGGGCTAAAAAGCATGTTCACTTCTTAGATAAGGTGACTTGCCCTAATGAATCTGGAATGTTTTGTTCAGAGGCCATTGTTCAAGAAAGTGTGCCTGTTTCAGTTATTAAGGTGATGCAGCACGAGAATAGCGCAGAGTCATGGACCAAAACGCATGGTGTAGCATTAGAGAGGCATAAAAATCCTCAAACTCCAGGAGAACACAGCATACAACCTAGTGGTAAAAAGAGCAGGTTTTGCAGTTCCTGTCTGAAAATAGGCCACATAGAGGAAAAATGCTGGTCACTGGGAAAGGGAAGACCTCCACCTTACTTTCAGAAAAATAGGAAACCACATTTTATGGGCAAAAATCAACATTCAACTGCAGGTAAAACTCTCGGTGAGTTAACTGCATTGTTTATGAAAGGCCTACAACTATTGACTTCACTTGCTAGTGGATTAGCATTCCAATAGCACGTATCTTGTGTGTATTTTCAAATTTGTAATTGTGCTAAACACACTGCACGTAGAATACACTTTAAAGTTGTTTGTGATACTATTTGTACACATAGACCGTTTATTCTTTAAAACATACGATTGCTTTACTGTAAATGTTGCATTCAACACTTAGGTTAAAGGTTGTAGATGTTAAGCATTCTAGACCATGTATCGTGTGTAAATTGGAATAATAAGTGCAGTACTGGAATTGTATAGCAATTTCAAGTTGCATGTGTGACTATGTTGAATTTGTTTGTGTCCTAAATGGGAAACTCTGCTATTTTCCATATAGCTGTAGTAAAACCATGTACAGGAGCACAGAAGTGCCATGTGGCAACAGTGTGATTCACAATTGCATTAACCATGAAAATGCTTTCCTTACAACAGGATTCAGAAACTCTGAACTTTGCACTTTTATCATGCTTCTTAAAAGTCACTGGTGTGGAAAGATTTTGAGCCAGATCACATTTCATACTCATACATTCTCCAGCTGGCTCCCTGTTAAAACAACAGGACCAAATTTACATCACAATTGTAAAGCTTCCTCACCTTTTGTTTGGAGCATGATTGTATTTACACATAGCAACAGCTAAATGCAGCCACATAGATTTGTTCACACACAAAGTCAAATCTATATCTGCATATGCCTCACAAAAATATCAATGAAATGTTATTTAAGTCTTTACATCTAGATTGTATTATAACTGTGAATTTCATCCAGTTATTGTTTTGGTTTTTCTTTAAATTTACTCAAATGTCTCACCAAGTTACATACCAAAATGTATGTTAGTATTTCTCATTATTATCAAAGTACAAAATTTATATTGTCATTAATGTCTTTGAAACATTTCTGAATCTTATTTGATTTGTATTTTGTCCATCTGACTTTGAAACAATGATTGGTTTGGACACTTATTCAATTGAATCTCTGTATTTGGTTACACTGAATATTTTGCTGATACTCTTAATGGAAAAAGTTTTTTTTTTAAACAGACATTTGTTGTTTTGTTGTAATGCAATTTATTTAAATGTTTCCAGAAACAGTGTAAGAGCTTGTTGGATCTTCCTTTTATTCTCACCTTGACCACTTTATAAAGTACATCAATTCCAGGGCTTATTGCCAGAGACTAATTTAATCTGACCACATCAAACCTCTGACCAATGACAAATACCATATATATGCTTTTGCTGTTTGTTGTGTTATTTGCTCTATTAAAATCACAGGATCTCTGCTGCCAAAGTTTAAATCCTGTGTCTCGTCTCAAAGAAGGGACAAACCAGTTCTACCATTGTTCTACCTGATTATTGTGGAGGTGTGAAGTGTTTGATGGATGATTTGCATATCAATGAGCAGTGCAACACCATTCTATGAAGATCTCTCACACAGGGCTGAAGGAGAACAAAGACTAAAGACTGACCAACTGCTATTGCAACAAGTTTGGACGAGAAGTCTGAAGATGACATCTACACTCAACAGAAAGCATGTCTTCATGGATTGTGCCACCTTTGTGCCACCTCCATGTGTGTGGCCAACGGTGCCAAGGAGGGATCTGTAAGACTGAAAATATCCAAAGATATTTTAAAAATGAACAAAGACATTGGCTTTGCTGTTTCAGTCCCCTCTTTCATGCTACAAGAGCCATTTGGGAACACAAAGGTGCTGATAGTGATCAAGGCCTGTAGGCCAAGATGCCTGTGCATCGGGGGTCTATGAATTGTCACACCTTTAGTACAGTGGGGGAAGTTTTACCTCTGATTGGTCAGTTTGAATGTCTCACATTTGGGTTTCAGTCACATGGTCAAGGAAAAGGATAAAAGAGGATTGCAACTATTGCTCTGGCTCTTTCTTTTACGCTCTCTTCTTTTACACTCTGCTCTCTTACTTGGGCACTCTCTGTCCCTCTCTCTCTCTCTTTGTCTTTCTTTCTATCTCTCAGGTAACTTTTTACATACATGCTGGGTACGATAAATGGTATAAGTTTTTTATCATATCATCTATTTTGTAATTATTTTAAGTGTAACCATCAGCCAATATATTGTCATTAAACTCTTTCACTACAAATGATGTGCTAACTAGTTTGATTTGGTATTAACTTTGATGTGCTACCTATTGCAATATAATATTGTCACATTATAGCAACGCTCTCCCACATATATAGCTATTATAACTGCGCTTATTTCCGTCGTTGGTATAAGTAGCAGTGGGTGGAAATAGACAAGAAATGTACAGTTTTCTACCATCTTACTGATAATATTTCTTAAGTCAATCGGCAACCCTGCAGCTTGAACCCCTGTAGGAGCTCCACCCTTACAATATCATTGGCCTTTAATGGAAGTCATTTTATTGGCTTTAAAGAAATATTTAGGTGCTGTTTACAATATCCAGTCTGCAATTTTTCAATTTTTGACAGTACTTCAAGCTTGAATTGCTTGCATGGGTCAGTTGCATGATTAATTACATTCATTTTTTTTATCACACTTTTTTTTTTTTTAATTTAAATAATAAAAATAATTACACTCAATTGACAGCCCTAGTAAACTCAGTTATGCAAAGCCTTCACAAGATTTCTCCATTTCTTTCAGAGATACAAGCAACTTGGGATCAAGAGTTTGTGGTTTTACTGACAGTGCACATTAAATTGGGTTTTGGTTGCTCTGATCCGTTTTTGTTCTAAAGCTAATATACATTCTGCAGCCCCATAAGTGCCTTTGTGTGTGTGTGTGTGTGTGTGTGCCCTGTAACAGTGTATGTGCTTCACAACCGAATCATTACACTTTCAGCACTACTAAAGGGCAAGAACAGGGCTTTGTGGGTGTGTGTGTGTGTGCGTGTGTGTGTGTGTGTGTGTGTGTGTTGGCAGGCTGTTACAAACAGACCTTCCTGAAGGAGCTGAAACTTATCTGAGTGCTGATTTGGCACAACACCTCCAGGCTGAATCAGCCCATTACTCAAAGGGTGCTAATTACAATGAGCATGACCGTGTTACTCTGTGTGAGAGTCGAGAGAGATACTTTTGTACTACAAATACATTCCTTCACTTTTCCAAAACACTTCTGTGCTTGACGACAACATAAAACGGGTGACAACTAAATATATGGGAACTGGAAAATAAGAAGGATTTGTGGAGCAACTTTAGAAAACCCAATTTAACATTTATTATGTGCAATAGTTAATCATTCACAATAAAACCAAAAAGTATTTTGGAAGTAAATAGACTACATTATGATTTTATGTTGACTTTCAAGCCAATATTTGCATTACAACACATTTAATTTCTGTAATGTGGCTGTAAAGTGTCACAAACATTCAGTGGAAAATAATGTAAGATACAGCATGTTTTTTTTCCCATCAGGTTTAGATTGGTTCAGTGAAAGTAGGCTATGATATTATTGGCCTTGGTTACATCAGTTGAAAAGCAATTTCAAAGTTTTTACATTTATAAAGGATTATGGCAAAACTTTTGTTTTTCTCTTTAGAATAACGTGCACTCAAGCAAAATGAATGTTTATACCATGTTTTCTTCAAGTACATACTTTGATGAACCTCACAAATCATGTAACTTAGGAAAACATGCAATTAAATTTCCATATTTGATATTAAAGGACTATGTTTAAGCAAAAATGCAGCAGTTTTAAGAACATACAGCCTGTGAAACTACATTTTTTAAACTTCATAGCATGTTTATCCAATTCATGTCCATTGCACGTTCACAATTATCAATATGTGTCTATTATTCTGTGATTTCATAATCTTTTGTCTACTCCCTCTGGTCAGCTCCAACTGTTAGAAACATCTGTGTGTGGGAGTCTGATGCTAAAACTGTCTTATATCACAAAAGAAACAAAATATGCTTTATATTCTGTTGTGCTAGAGTACCAAATACAGAGAAGTGGTAGCAGTAAAGTAGCTCAGAAATAATTTTGACAGACCAATCAGGAATAGAAGAACACTACAAATCATCCTACCAAGATACAAACACAAGGAGAGAAAGCGTAATTATAATTTAGGGCTCTAACAGTTTGATATCCCACTCCTTATTTATGAGACAGATTGTCCCTCAGTCCTCAAAAAGGGAGTTTATAAAATGCTGTAGAGTTTAATCAAGTTTAATTTGGCAGTTGTATTCATGGTTATGGAGATGTTTCTTTATGACTGCTAAATGAAAATCCATAAATCAGAATTTACTATAATTCAGATACGAAAGACACAAAGACAAATAACCATTCAGGGAGATGAAGCTTGGATCGTAAATAACTATTCCTTATTAAAGAAAATACTGAATACAACACATTCTATTGTACATTTACACTTTAGTCACCAACTAACTGCCACAAAATGAAACAAGTATAACATACAGGATGCAAACAATGAGAGAAGAAAAGATTCTGCTATAAAAATGAAAAAAGCAGTATCATGGTCCAAAAAGAGACAGATGGAAAGCAGAGAAGCCAAATCAAAGCCTGTTGTGTTTAACAAATTAGTGAAACAATTTTTAAATTATGATTTTGATGCCATCAACAAAAATGTACTACAGTATCCAACATTATAGCCAAAATCACTACAGAACCACTACAGTTATTGTCACTTCTGTAAAATTATATATTAATATTTGATCTTTTTTAGACAGTGTAAACGGTTGTCCACAAACATCCATTCTTTGATTTAGCAAACATTTTTATAAAAAACTTTTGGCAAACAATTTTATCCAAAGCAACTTGCAAACAAAGAACAACACAAATTTAACCAAAATAGTTTTTTGGCTTAAATATGATAAAATCTTTGGTCTTTGACTATTTTCTCAGCATCTCGCCCCACAAATGCCACGTTTTTAAAATTCTGTGTAAAGCATAAAAAAACAACTAATTTCATGGTGTTATTGACTTCTGTAGGGCTGAAAATATCCAAAGATATTTTAAAATGAACAAAGACATTTGCTTTGCTTTTTCAACCCCCTCATTCTTCCTACAAGGGCCATTTGGACACAAAGGTGCTGATAGTGATCAAGGCCTGTAGGCCAAGATGTGTGTGTATCGGAGGTCTGCAAATTGTCACACCTTTAGTAGAGTGGGGAAAGTTTTACTTCTGATTGGTCAGTTTGAATGTCTCACATTTGGGTTTCAGTCACATGGTCAAGGAAGGGATAAAAGAGGATTGTAACTGTTGCTCTGTCTCTTTTATTCTCTGCTCTCTTCCTTAGGTCTCTCTCTCTCTCTCTCTCTCTCTCTCTCTCAGGTAACTTTTTACATATGCTGGGTACGATTAACGGTATATTATTTTATCATCTCATACATCTATTTTTTAACCATTTTAAGTGTAACCATACCCAAACTCTTTCATTACAAATGATGTACTAACTAGTTCTGGTTTGGTATTAACTTTGATGTGCTACTTATTGCAATATAATATTGTCACATTATAGCAACACTCTCCCACATATTTTGCTATTATAACTGCCCTTATTTCCGTCATCGGTATTAGTTGCAGTGGGTGGTAATGGACAAGAAATGTACAGTTTTCTACCATCCTGCTGATTACATTTCTTTAGTCATTCGGCAACCCTGCAGCCTGAACCCCTGTAGGCGAACCACCCTTACACTTCTGTTATTAGCTATTTGGTTGGACTTCAACATAAGATATTGAAGAAAAAGCTAAATGTTGTAAATGTGGGGTGAGTTACACAAGCAAGCATCTCTTTGCAAGGAGTCTGAAAGTAAAAACAGGGTGAAAAGGAAGAATAAAACCATAGCAGAGCACTAGAATAATGGATTTAAGTTTGTGCAGTACGTCTGATTCATTTATCATTTAGAGAGAGAAAGAGAGAGAGATGACAAACTTAGGAAAGAGTTAGTGTTGGCCCAAAGCCTGGAGCAGAGTAATACTTCAGTGCCACGACCCAGAACATAGCTCATAACCTGACTGTGCCTAATGTCTAACTGATCTGATCAACACATAGCCCACATTCAAGTTCGGTTTAAAGTGAATAAATCACATTCACAAAAATGAAAAAAAAAAATCTTAATAGACTGCCATTAACCTCATCTCCTGAGTCTTCCACAAATATGCTTTCCCCTGAAAGACATATAATCAAACAAGTGCAAATATTAAGATTAGTGCATTTGCAAAAAATAATGACAGAAATGTTAATATTAACACAGAGAAAGTATAATAACAGCATTGCAGTAAATGCTTGCACGTTTTGAATGAAGTGAGAAATCTTAATCTTTTCTAGATGTTTAACAGATTCTCATTATTGATGAATATTAATAGTACGGCAAGATAACTGATATTTTCCACAAACAGGGTACATTTTAGTGCACCATTACTATTTTAAAGCATTAGGGGATAGATTTTTTTTTTCACCACCATGTCCCTTTAGGGGCTGCATACAATCTCAATTATTCAACTCAACTTTACAACAGCTAACATCACTCTGAGATGAACAAAGTTCCAAAAATGGTTCCAAAGTGGTGTTTTCACAGTGATGCCATTGAAGAACCATTTTGGGTTCCACGAAGAACCTTTCAGTGAACAGTTCTTATTGTGAAAAATATTTTAATAATTTAAAAAGAACTTTTCCACTTTAAAGCTTCTTCATGGAACCACAGATGCCAATTAAGAACCTTTATTTTTAAGAGTGAAGTTTGCATTTTTTTTTAAAGCACAGTACATATGACAGTTTTGTTTATTTTAAATATTTCACATTTCCAAATTTCATATTTTAAATTTTAATTATTTTCTTCCCTCTCAGCTAAATGACATCCCCATTTTCACCTTGTAAGAAGACGGAGGACGTTTTAGCAGGACAGCCTGCGGTTTTCACAGAGGCCTGACTACATTAGCATAAATGTTCAGCGGTGCTGCATAAGTCAAAGAGTCTGTCAAAGAAGGGATTCAGCTTGCTGGCAACCTGGTCAGTGGTACAAAAGAGAGTTTATAGAATGGCCTTTGGTGCTGAACAATCAATATAGTAAGTCAGAGCTGTTCAAATCTCTGCCCTGAAATAGACCGCGCCAGTGGCAAGAAATAAAGGTCTGTGCTGGAGGATGAGGGACTGCAGACGTGTCCCTGGGTTGCCTTGGTGACTCACTAACACCAAAACCATTGGGAAGACACAAACCCAGCGACCTATACAAGACAAACATGAAAGATTTCAGGTGGAAAGCAGGACATATGTGAGAGAAGTGAGCAGAGAAAAGATAGAGGAAGACAAGGAGGTGATCTCAGGTCATATGCCCTCAAAGACACCATGTCTATGAAACTAACTTTGGCTGCTGGGAAGGATATGGCACATTTAAAAGTCCACGTTCACCCCCAAGGCAAGATGAGAGACCCATTGGGTCAGTGCTGAGTGGGGCGAGAGGATGGGATCTGTCTGTCAAAGCAGGTCTGAAAGACACAAATCCACAACAGAGACATGTCACACTGCATAACATGTTGAAAGCATGGCATCTGAAATTATTACTGTCATTACAGGCAACTGTGGGTGTGTGAAAGTCCTGCTTGCATAGAAATGATGTTTCAGTTCATAGCAATGATTATCTATAAATGTGTTTTGAAGTAGTGTACATTATCAGCAAATACTGTACTTTAAAACTAATGATAATTTTGAAACAACAAAATTGCACTCAGTATGTTCCTATAATTTAAGTTTTAGCTCTTACTCGTCCCAATAATAATAGTGGTTTGGGACTTTATATAAATACATATTGGCATGTATGATATTACTTTGACTCTGAAGACTGGAGATTAGGGGTGTGACGAGACCGTTAGCTCATGAGACGAGACACGAGACTGAGTTCACGAGAACAAGACAAGATTTTTACACAGTGTTTTTAAGAAATCCTCAATGACGAAGTACATGACAAGAAAAATAGTCTGCAGGAGCATCTGAAATGTTTTAACTAATCAGTGATTTATTCACTGTAATAATTGTCATTTCAGTTCTACTTTCAGACTATGAATTTTCATATGCAGTAAAAGATAATAATACTCAAGCACTGTTCCACTGACATGAGTTGTTCTGCAGTAAACTAAATGATTCTGGTGGAGTGTGGGTGGGGCCTTGAGCGCGCGACTCCACTTCATGCTCACTACTGCACAGAATCAGGTCCCAAGTCCACTACTGCCCATGTATCAGGCTTTCAATATGGGGGGGTACTGAAATCGAGATTGAATGTGTGTTCGCGTTTTACTTTCGCTTTCGCAACCGCGCTTACTCTCTGAATAGGTGCTGAGCACGCATTCTACAAGATAAGGCATTTGTCAGACACTTAGGCTGTGTTGTGCAACGAATCCTCCGCCATGGTCTTATAAGTCATCTCCTCACTTACTCTCATCACGTGATCAGTGAACTCTGATTCCTGCTACACTATGTATGTCTCTGCAGCTCATGTTGGATGAGCTGGATGGGATTGAAGCGACCGTTATCCCAATGAATTAATGTTTTTTATTTATATTAAAAGCAAAACGACAGTGGATGCATAATATAAATGTATGGGTGCCATAATCTATCCCAGTAATTTCACCCTCACACTCTGTCATGGCAATTTCGCGACTTGCGAGAGAGCTTTTCACCTCGATGGGAAATCTTGTCACATTTTAATCTTGTCACACCCCTAGAAATGATGCTGAAAATTCAGTTTTGCCATCAAGGAAATGTATTATAAATTATAAATTGTACTTAATAAAATATATTAAAATAGATCATTTTAATCATTTTAATGATGTCACTAACACTCATTCATGCAAATCGCACAGTAGTATCAAACCCCATATAATACCATTCACACGGTGAGAACAGGTAATTTTTAACCAGCACTCACAGAATCTACACACAATTTACACAATTCTTTCCAAACATCAAAGCAAGAACAAACTTTTCTCTCATCCTGTCCATCATCAATGCAAATGTCCCCAAGCCTCCTTCAAAACTACAAATAAGCCCTTTTCCCCTTGGATTTCAAATACATTAATTCTCCAAAGAGCTCAAAATTTCTTATTTAACTCAGAGGCTTGATTGTGTGTGTGCTGATTGTTGTGCAGCGAGACCCCCCCCCTCTCTGTTCTTCTTGCCTCTGACTTGCCCAAGGCTGTTTCCAGAAAACACTCATTCAATTGAACTCTCAATATGTAACCACTCCCAATTAGCTGCTATATTCTCTCACTTCAACCTGACTCTGGCTGCTCGATTACAGTCCACAGATACATAGAGAAAGACACAGACTGCTGTTACCTACAATTATACAGCATATGAATATGATTTAAAGAAAATAGAGCTTAGTGCAATTGCAAGATGAGTTAACATCAGTTACTGGAAGTCTGTCTGTTTTCGATGAGATTTTTGACTACAGGCCAGTTTACAAGGTCATAACCCGTCAGTGTGAATCAAATCATTCCATGTAGCTCCATGCACACACACTCTCAAATACAGACAAAGTCTTTTTTATAGCAAGTCACTCACATCTTAGTAATGCCTCTGGGTGGCTATTTCCAGTAATGTGTACAAATTCAGAAACGAAAAGGAAAGACAAAATATTTTTTGTCAAGCTTAAACATAAAATGACAAAAATGGCAACACAAATTTGTGTCTTTCAAAATAAAAATAATTATCTACCAATGTTTGGAAGGAAGTGGCTTCAAAATAATTAGGCACTGACAAGTTGTGCAGGTGATGTTGAACTTTTAATAATTGCTCATCAAAAGCATTACTAGTGGACAGGTGCAAGGTTTCTGAGGACAAATAAACTCCTGACTTTCTCAAACAAACAAAAACTAGACTGAAAAGTACTGCATAGATATTCATTTTGCATATTGAACATATCAACAAAAATCTAAAAATGTTGCACATGGGTAAATTGTGTGGTCTGTTTATGACTTTAAAATCATTACATTGTATTATGCATAAATGAGGATTACAGCAGCCATGATGCTTTAGACATCGCCATTAGTAAACCACTAGTTAAGACAACAAGGTTTTTGCCAAAAAAGTGTTTAGCTCTTTTAAAGCACAATGTCCTTTTCTTTTCCTTTTCAACAAATAGCATCTTTACACTATCTCTGATATAGACCGTAAAGACACTAAACGGGTTTAATTCTCAGTAAATAGCCATATTGATCATGATGTCATGTTTTTCCAGGCTGCAAAGACATAAGGACCATTCTTGTGATGAAGACGACATTCTGATGTGGTGTAATCACACTTCAACACCTCATCAGCACACAGTTCCAGGTTTTAATGGCCTCCCAATTGAGAAATCCACTGCACGGCACACCAAGTCAGTAATCCAGCGACAAAACCAGCTAAGCTGAGAACAACAATGACCTTAATTCAGTGTGCAAAGATTATTCTGTATTGCATCAGAGGTGGCCTGCAGAGGAAACACTGTAGAGAGTTCCATGAGTAATCATTAACAAGAATTGCAAACCCACGAGTCTAAGAAATAGCTCCTCCATTCACCAAGATACAAACCTTTCACATAAACACACGGTTGTCTCAGAGCAGTTACAGATTGCTTATGGCAACACAAAGTGATACGAATTCCAATTCTTTTTTACGAACTGATTCCTTCAGACAATTCTTTTCAATGAATCAGTTCAAAAAAAGTGATTCACTAGCTCATATCCGTAATCACTCAATGATATCACGTATATGCAAATTCTATTATTAAAGCACACAATAATGAGGTGAAATACAGATATTTTATATGTCTAAATCATAAAGTGAATAAACTACTTTAAATCAACTCAGCTTTTTACATTAACCAAGAAATAACAGAAATCTCTTTCAAGTCAACTGCTCGGTGTATGCATACTCGTATTAGCAGCTCATTGGTTCTCCACGGACAAATCAGAGTTCGAACTGTTTCCTCAGTTCAGTGTACTGAATGACTTGAGAATTGTTTCAACCATTAACCAACTCTTGAATCGAGAGAGAACTGCTATACTGCTGCTGTTGTCTCGATAACTACTGCCATCTTGTCACTGTTATATTTTTAGTACATTTTATTTGCTTACTTATGCATTTCAGCAAAAGACATCAGAAACATACATTTTGCCCCTTTTATGAAACCCTCGACAGACATTTCTCAGCATGTCAGACATGTCTGTACTGTTCTCAGGTCAGTGCGCTCTGTTGGATTAACTGGAGCACTGAATGAGTTGGCAAAAACCGACATCATAGCATGGGATCATAGCATGATATTGGCTCATTTTGATTCTGACTGTCAGGCACATCCAAAAGTGAGTTTTGATTGAGTACCTTGTGGATCTGTGCCGACTTGAGAAACAAAATGTTTCAGACTGCTCAGTCTGAACCAGTTGACTAAAAATAATCAGTTCCAAAACACTAGGGGTCGACCGATTATCGGCGCAGATATTAAGCATTTTTATGGTTATTGTTATCATTCATTTTCAAAACAGATTTGCCGATAAAATTATTTAATTTTGAAAAGCGTTATTTGGCTCTGATTTGACCTCTGTCAGACCTCACCACTCTGTGGCCTAGAGCAGTGGCTCTCAAACTTTTTACAGGGGAGTACCCCCTGAAGCATTTAAAATCTTTCTGTGTACCCCCTCTCTTCCACTTAGACAGCAGTCACACGTTTTCCATTAAGGGACAATAGTTTCCCCCCCTTAAATTGATTTTACAGTGTATTTTTTTACCTTTATAAATACCAATTTTAAAATAAATAATGTTTTAAATAAAAAATGTTCAATAGAGAAATATGCAATGACGTTAAAAACAAAGTGATACTTTTAAATATTAAACTAAAGCCCCCAGTAGGTGCCGATAAGTCACTGTCTTAATGAGTGAGTCATCGAGTCATTTATTCATAAATTCAGTAATGAAACAAGTGGCTGCATCTATGAATGTGTCATTGAATCATTTACTCTTATGATCCGTTCAGAGCAGCAGATTCATTCACGAAACACCGCTGCGTGTTGTGGTGGCTTTCGTTGGAACTATTATTTCTATTATAACACTGACATTACTCCATTTAAAATGTTTATAACTTAATATTACCCTTTTTTGCTGAACTGTTATATAAAATCAATGTAATATTTGCAATCGTGTGGATATTTGGGGAAAATATTGCATTCTTGCTCATATTATCAACATTAAAAACAAGAACTCATAGGGTTTGTGTATCCAAGAGAAAATCGATCTCTATGCACAGCCTGTGTTTATAGGCTATTTGTTCTTCATGCTTGTAAGTGCTAAATCCCCAGTATTACAAAGGCACGTTGTTGAGAATTACAGTAATGTAGCGGGATTTGCTAAGACAGCATACTTTGCACGCAACATATTTGCACGCTGCTTGTATTGATTTAAGTAAGTTTTGACACAAAAGATTGGAAGTCATGTATTTACGACATTTTGCCTGTTAAATACATGCTCGGTTTTAATATTAATTTAAGGTGGGATACAAATGAATGGCAAAGCTCAAATTTTGCTCATGTTTCCTCACGTACCCTAAGGGGTAAGCGTACCCCAGTTTGAGAACCACTGGCCTACAGCAAGGTCCGCCCACCGCCCATCAGATTTATTGGGAGTCTATCAGCCAATCCAGCCAATCAGCATGGAAGGCTGAAGGCTGAGTTTTGCACTCTCACACTAAAAGTACTTGCTACCTGGAGCTGCTTCAGTGATCTTGTGTCAGTTACGACGTTGCTGAAGTTGTAATAAATCACAATCCACTGCACTGAAGTTGCAAAACACCACAATATAATCAGAGCCTGAATTGTGGTATGGGATTGTGGGTATTGCGCATAATTCTACACATTCCTGCAGGTTTCGCAACTATTAAGCTTTAATAAATTATTAAAAATATTACTGAAGTTTTTGTCAAAGCCCTTGTTATTCTAAATTTTGATCATTTTTACACCAGATATATTTATCAGTTCAAAATATCGGTTACCTTGAATAATCGGTATTGGCCCTGAAAAACATATCAGTCGACCCCTAAAAAGAACGTTTCGATCACGAACTGGACAAATCTACCCAGAGACAAGAAAAAAATGCACGCATTTCAAACTGCCTTTGTGGAGGTAATCTCCTGAACTCTTACTCCATGGCACGGTATCAGCCGTGGAGCAGAGCGCTCTCAAAAAGGCACCTCTTAATTTCTTGTACACGGCAGCTCCATCTTGAAGCTTCGCAGGAAGGACTTGGGGCAACAGCTAACGCCGAAGAAGTAAGAACAGCTGCCCATTTTAGCAGGCAGGATTATCGGAATGTGCTGCTTCCTGATAAGTGGATTATTACGATATTTCTCCATTTCACTATGTGGGGTTGAAGCACATTACGAAAACCGCAACTTATGAAATCAGGCGTGTGCTGTCTGGATTACAGAAGAGTGAGAGTGCTTCTGTATTTCAGAGTATTGGAGCCCCCTCACTCAGCACAGCCATAATTACCCATCAACCCTCACCACATCACATAAAGACACACAATCTCTATCTCTCCCTTTAGCCTTCCAACATTAACATTTACATAAGCACTGCAATTCATGAGGCTGATTTTGCCAAGACCTCAGCAATGTTGCTAAAGGAATAGCTCACCTAAAAATATATATGCTAATTCTGTCAACATTTACAGACTTTCATGTTGTTTCTAACCTTTTTCTTCTGTGAAACTAAATGAGACATTTAGCATTAAGTTGACACTGATTTCTTAAATGTGGACGGTGACCAGAGACTGTCAAACACCATGAAAATAGCATACAAATTGTGACTAAAGACCAAGTTATCTCAAGTCAAATAGAATTGAAATTTAAAACAGGTGAAATTTAAGTTGTTAATTATCTGCCACAGTTCTCAGATCAAATCAATTTCTCATCTATTTCATAACCACTCACGACAAGAAATGAGTTTAGTATGCACAAATTAGATTTGTGAGTTAGAGTGGAGAGGAATAATTTTACTACATTACTTGTTTTGTTCTTATGTCTGTCACACATACAAAACTACTTTATGACTTCAGAAATCTTGGAAGATTATTTAAGTGTGATTATATGAAATAAACCTACTTCAAAAAATAATACATTTAAAAATCATGTGTAATCATGTGTGCGTGTGTGAGACTTGTAATCTACAGGAGGAAAAAAACAAACTACTTTATGACTTCAGAAATCTTGGAAGATTATCTAAGTGTGATTATATGAAATAAACCTACTTCAAAAAAATAATGCATTTAAAAATCATGTGTAATCATGTGTGAATGAGTGTGTAACTGGTCTACATGAGGGGAAAAAAATGGTGATAGTGAATGCCAGAATTATGATTTTTGAGAGATTTTGACTATTCCTTAAAAATCTCTAATGCATCTTTAATGCATTGAAATAATTTGTGCCAAGGTCTTATTTTACATTTCTAAAACTCTTACATTACAAATTACCTTTAATGTTCGGATCTTTGAAGCCATGGAATGAAAGAAGTCATGATGTTTATTTTCAGCTTTATACTGTAAATTGCCTCTCTCCCTTGCTGGGTATCTGAAAGCTCAGTTTCTCAGCCAAAGGGAAGCCTTGAATGTTGATTCAATGAATGAGAATATTACAATAATGGTTTCTATGCATGGTTATGTAATTGAAAAATATAGAGGTTCAGGTAAAAGAAAATCTCCTCAAGGATGCATAGACTGCTGAAGCATGGAATTGTAATTCATATTCATGCACACAGAGGAACAGTGGGTGGCTGTATATTTGAATTAAAGGGTGTGACTAAGAGACAGGCACCGTCCAATAGCTGCCGCCCCACGGCTACATGCTGCAGCATGGGTCAACATGCAGGAACCTCAACCGGATCATCACTTGACTTTTCACCTCTGAACCTATTGCACTGCAACCCTAATGTACATTCAATGACACAAGCTATGTGTTCAGAATGGAATACTATCTTACTACTTACTGTACTTAATAATCAAGCTCTCTGTTTTGTTTTTTTCCAGACAAGTAATACCACAGACGTTATTTGCAGTAATGCTATAGATTGTTGTTTTAATTGAGACTCAAATAAAAAAGCACAACAAATAATATTTTTACAATGAACATTTTAACAGGCCTTTAAAACCATAGGGCTTATGCAAAACAGGATACTCTGGCTGATTAAAGAGGCTGTAAGACTTAATGTCAAACTGAACATAATTACAACCCATAAGGTGTAATTAAACATTGCCCTATATGTGACTGAGGACAAAAACAAATGCAACTCATAAATGAACAAAATGAGTAGTCTGATACAAAATAACCAGGAATATTATTCAGCAAGTGCTGAGTACTTGTGTCCTTCCTTCCTACGTCCTACTGAAGTAAGGCAGGATTCTCTTTATAAATTCAAACTCTTCTACATTTTGGAGAGATAGTCTATTCCTCTTTTTATCCAACACATATGTGGCTGTACTGAATAGCCACTCGCCATCAACACTAGAGCGCCAAACTTCAAGAACTAAATAGAAATACAACATAAATTGCATAAAGTAGTGAAATCTACAAAAACAGTGCATAATCTTCACAAAGTGATTTAGTTAAGAGCAATGAGCAATTGTTTAATTACCATGAATGGCAAGGACAGCAGCAGCTTTATTACCCTGCTTTCACTTTAGTTAGTATGTTCACTTAAGACATAAATGAGTGTTTACGAAGATATTCGTAAAGATGGGCATTTTGACACTTAAGTGTGTATTCGACCGTTCAAGCCCAGTAAGATAATTACTCGTGCATGTATGAGCAGCAGCTTTATGTGTGTGTGTGTTCCAGGTGTGTGCGCTGACTGCGTTCAGAATCTCTCAGACATCACGTGCACTTACCGAATGAGCACTGTTTCTGTGCTTACTGTGCAAGAGCGGCTTCAAATCGCAAGGCTTGAAAACCGCATTGTTTCTTAAGACTGCATAAATAACTTGACACTGGTGATGGCGTGACTGCGGTATTATATATGAAAATACACTATAAATGTCTTTACTGTCACTTTTGATCAATTGAATGCACCCTTTCTAAAATGTATACATTTTTTTCATTTCTTTCCAAAAAACCTAATTCTTACCGACCCCAAGCTTTTGAACGGTAGTGTATAATGTTACAAAAGCTTTCTGTTTCAGGTAAATGCTGAACTTTCTATTCATCAAAGAATCCTGAAAAATAATGTACACAACTTTTTTCAACATTGATAATAATATTTCTTGATCAGCAAATCAGCATAATAGAATGATTTCTGAAGGATCATGTGACATTGAAGACTGGAGTAATAATGCTGAAAATTCGCCAACAATAGAATTAAAATAATTAATATTTATATTAAAATAAATGCGAATAAATTGCATTTTTAAACATATTCAAACATAAAACAATTTTGTTTTTGCTGTATTTTGGATCAAATTGAAACAAACAAATCAATTTAAACATTCAAGAGTCAGAAGACGCAAATGATAACCATTGCATTATGTCTTAAAGTGACAGCAGCCTATTGTCTGTGTAATGTTTAATGTTAATCAAACAACAAAAGACAAGGAAATCACTCTTGCTCTTGATAGAATACCTTCTGTAACTTTCATAAGGATTCATCTTTAATTTATACAGTCAAACATGCAATGTTATTTTACATTTGATTACTTTATTCAATTTCTGTACCTGAAAACAAATGAAAAGCAGTGTGTTTATTTTATTTGTATCTTTGCTCTATTGTATTTATTTGTGCCGTTAAATGACTAGCTTATTAGTTAGTTTACTTGTTCTTATTTTCTTTATATTTGTTTGACAGCAGACCTTTTTTTTCCCTGAAGATAGCACATACCAAACTGTACCGAAACCGTGACTATAAAACCGTGATACAAACTGAACCACGGGTAATTTGAACTGTTATACCCCTAATGTATGCACACAACACACTATTATATTATATATTAATTTGGTTTTTATATAGATATATATATGCATATAAGCAACTAATGCTAGTGTAATATTCCAAACATAGTATTGTTTTATTAGAATGACCCCTAGACGTCTATATCTCCCTTAACTTTTTTTAATTAAATCAAGTTCTAGTGCATTTTAACGACAGCTACCACCAGAAAGGTTACTCATACTGACACACACATGCACACAACACTCTCCTCTATAATAGAAGTCAGTGTCAAAAAAGGTTATCATGGCAGTTCTGAGCAGGGCAAACATATCCAGACCTCCAGTGACAGATCACATTCTACAACTGTCAAAATATCAGGCCAAACAAAAGGTGCTTACAGTGGGACAAAGTACAGAGAGGTTTGTTTTTTTTTTTTTTTTGTTTTTTTTAGGAGACAGATGGGTGTTTTTCAGCCATAAGAATTTAAAAACAACATGCTCATTTTCATGCTGTTCTCTTCTCTGAACATGCACAGCACGTACAGCGCCGTCAAAACACGTTCGCCGATGTGCCACTTTACAGCTGGGATGCGAGAGAGATGTTTTGGGTTTTTTATAGAAAGACCTTGAAAGTTTTGAAAAAGCTAAAAAGGATTTGTTTTTATATATATATATATATATATATATATTTTTTTTCTACTCAATACTGCAATGTAATCATGCCTTTTCCATCTGCCGCTTTCTTGTGCATGTGTGCGGTGTTGCAATCCAAAACAGCAGAGACAGAAGTTGCATGTGTTTCTGCAACTCTTATCACAACCGTCTGATGCTAGAAAACACCTTCTCTATCTGGCAAATGTCTGGTCTAATATGACTGGTTGACTTGATTTCCAGAAGTATGAGTGGATTAGTCAAAGATCTGTCGCATTTACACTTGTGCACATACCTGGGCCTTGTTTTTGTTTTTTCCTTTTGTTTTTTTGTATGTACTTTAACAAATGGAAAATAATATGACATATACCAGATCTTCTTGCCATACTATTTCCTATTTCCTAATATTTGGAAATATTAGTTTCATGTATTTGAGTTCTTTAAACAACCTGACTGTCAAAGGAATGAACACAGCATTTCACACTATAGCTGAACAATAAATTATTTTAGAAAAATACAAAAGAACTTTAGGACCTAAAGCTACCAAAAACAAGAAAAGAAACATCTAGGTGAAAGTTGTGGATAAATAACATGCATTATTTCCATTTTCAGTGCACCTTTATGTATGCATTTCTACTAGTTACACAAAAAAAAAAAAACTCGACATGGACGTTTGATGATCTAATCCTGTTTAAATAAACCAAAGAACATTTTAATAATGCCATAAATAAATAAATAACAGATATCGTCTAGACAGTTTGATATAACAACCTTGAAGGATGTTCAAAATGATCAAAATCACAATTTTGTCATTAAGATAAAAGCATTCATTGGCAAAACCTGCTTTGGCAGAGAAACATGACTTTTTCACCCAAGAGTACAGAAAATAAAAAATCATGACATACACAACCAGTGAAACACAAGCAAACATTGCATGTGCATCAAATTAATGACTAGGCTTATTCTAAGAACAAATTTACAGCGTTTATATAAATTACTCCCATTAATACATTACTCTCTTTATTAAGAGCCAAAATGGCAGCGTCCTATTTCAACTTCAACCTGTAATGCAAAACTCACACATTAAAAGACCTTATAAAAGTCACACCATGTGCTTTAATAAAAATGGGCTTACCAAGACAAGCCACCAACCCAATTGCAGATCTGTACTGTTCTTTCCTGTAGGGTTCCTTCATGACATCTGCATTGGAAAACAGATTTATCCCACAAGCTGTTTCCAAATAGAGTGTCCAATGGTTGCAGTCAGGAATCTAACCACATCTTGATGAACAAAAAAACATAAATACAAAAAATTAGGTATTTAGAGTTTTTTTTTTTTTTTTTTTTTTTTTTTTTTTTTTGCTGTTAAAAAATTAGAGCAAGTACAAGGTCACATGTCTTCTTTGGAAGATTCTTATTGGATACCTGTTACAATATTTTTTTCTAAAGTTTGGGATAAGAATCTTTTTTGTTTTTGAAAGAAGTCTCTAATGCTCAACAAGGCTGCATTTATTTGATCAAAACTAATTAATTCTATTTTAATATGTTGTAAAATCTATTTTTTACCTGTGACGGAAAAACCAGTGTCACATGATCCTTCAGAAATCATTCCAATATGCTGGTTTGGTGCTCAAAAAACTTATTAGGCCTATTGTCAATGTTGAAAACAGCTATGCTGCTTAATATTTTGGTGGAAACTGTAATACATTTTTATTTCATGAAGAGAAAGTGCAAAAGAATGGGATTATTAAAAAATATAAATTTTATCTAACATTATAAATGCCTTTACTGTGACTTGATCAATTTAATTCATTACATTTAATGCATTCCTCGCTGGAAAAAAAATATACATATATATTATGTTTGTATATTTGTATATATATATATATATATATATATATAAATATATATATATATACTTTATTTTTTTATTTATTTATTGTTAGATTTTAATAGCATAATTGAATTTTTCTGCCTGCTTTCTTTTACATCATGATAGTCACTACGATGAAGGTTTGGGCCTGTGCATGTTCTTGTGATGCCATCGGCCAATCAGCATCATGACACTGTTATCATGCAGATTCATAGTGATTAGTCATTTGGCATTTATGGCTCAGGATCATGGCTAAAAAAAAAAACAAGTGAGTTTAACAGAAATGCTAACTGATAGCTTTCTCCAGGTATTTTATGTCTCCTTGGTACAGAGGAATTTAAAGAGGACATGGAAGGAGAGAATGATTTAAGGCTTTTAAAAATATTGCTGATTGGATGCTACCGGATCACTGCACACAGCTACAATGTTATTTTCTTCATAACAATAAAACCTGGAAAACATCCCATAGTAAAATAAACTGTTATAAAATATGGTTCATATCTCTGTCCAGTTATCTTGCTGTTATGCTCTTGATTTTTCTAGGCTCACATCGGTTCTGTCCCAAATGAAAATTCTGGCCAGTATGATGACAAGAGAAAAAAAGTTTGGGATCTGTAAGAATACTTTTAATAAGCAAAGATACATTAAATGATCAAAAGTAACCGTGAATATTTCTAATAAATTTCAAATAAATGCTGTTCTTTTGAACTGTCTATTCATCAGAAATCCAGAAAAAAATGTATCACGGTTTCCACAAAAATAATACGCAGCATAATTCTTTTCAGCGTTGATAATAATAAGTAGCATGTGACAATGAAGACTGAGATAACTGGGATAAATTGCATTTTAAAATATATTCAAATAAATTGAAATATAATTTTACAATATTAATATTTTTATGAGCATAAGTGACTTTTGATCAATAGTGTATCTCTGATAAGCTTTGTTCTTTCTGAGGTTTATAACTTAGCTAATATTAATACTTGCTTCATTAATAACACAGTGTGACAATCATTTTGGTATGAACAATCAGTAAACAACCAGTTTTAAAGGAATAGTTTGTCCAAAAATGAAAATTTTGTTTATCATTTATTCACCCTTATGATGTGAAAACCAATATGAATTTCTTTCAAGCCATAATACTTTCATCACATTTGCTATATTACAGTGGCCTCAAATGTGTCTCATCATCCCATCATATTTATAATCCATTACTGTTTTGAGTTGTTTTTAAGCCAAGTGTTATATAATATGAAGCAGCCGTTCATGCACTGATGCCAGAACTCATCATTCATCTGTTATAAATAACCAAACCTACTGGTTTCTATACATTCATTTTTAAAAAAAAATATTTAAGTCATTAGATTATTGAAAATAGACAGCATGATTATGTAATGGGGGTGTAACGATACACAAAAATGACAGTTCGGTACAGGTTTGGTACAGCAGGGGGAGAAATCTAAACATCTGTTTTTCTTTTTTTATTAAACAGTGGTTTACTGAACAAATTGTGTCTCTGTTTTTAAATTCATTCAATTATAACTAATTTTCTTAAGATTAAAAAAAAAAAAATCTATCTCAACAAATGCTCTAAACTACATAGGGAGCCCTACGATGGCCCAGTAGTGCACAACACAAAGAAATTTAAAAAGCAAACATAAGTTCACAACACAACGAAATAAAGCCACAACATAACGGAAATGGTAAAGTTGTATTTACTTGCCAGTGTTCTAAGAGTCCAGAGTCTTACCATGATTAGTTTTAAGTATGTAAACATTATGTATCGACATGAAATATTAATTCAAAATCACATTTGTGCACAATAGCTTCATATTTATTCCTGTGAATGATTTGACGCGCTACCACAGCCCTTGATGAAGGGAACGTCTGCCAATTCCACCAAATGGTTAAAACAAATAATTTGTATTCATTAAAATTACTTTTAACATTTAAAATCAGACATGTTCAAATTTCAAAGCTTGTACTAGGTTTCTATTGGTAAGACTGACTTACTATTTTGACAATACATACAGGGAGGTATTATTTCACCTGCAGTCAGTCTTACTAATAGGAAACTACTACAAGCATTGGAACATGAAAAAAACCCTTTAAGTGAATTACACTAAAAATTATATATATATAATATATATATTATATATACAATTTTACCAGTAGTAAGTCAGTCTGGTCAACAACAACAACAACAACAATTTGAACATGTCTGTTTTTAAATGTTAAAACAAAGTCATTGTAATTAATACAAAGTAATCGTTTTAACCATTTGGTGGAATTGGCAGACGTTCCCTTCATTATGCGCGTCAAATCATTTACAGGAATAAATATGAAGCTATTGGGCACAAAAGTGATTCTGAATTAATATTTCATGTCGATATACAATGTTTACATACTTAAAACTAATCATGGTATTGTAAGACTCTCGACTCTAGAATAGTGGCAAGGAACTCTAACTTAACCGAGCGCCGAGAGCATTTCCCTTGTGGCTTTATTTCCGTTGTGTTGTGAACTTATGTTTGCTTTTTAAATTTTGTTGTGTTGTGCACTACTGGGCCACCATACTTACCTGCACATTACTATAATATTAAAGATTAAAATTAAAAACAGCTCAAACTATTAAATTTAGTTGCTATTTATTTTTAGATATATATTAACATATTGTTAACAGGCTGTTTTATTGATGTCTTTATTGATTGAGCAATTACACGAGATATGATACGTTTCAGTAAGTTGCACTGCATCTTTCAACATACCTTCAGATGTTCATTAATGTTTATTCTGTAAGTAGTAGTAAAGAGGAAGGAATGATTGCGTTCACTCACGCTCCCGCCTGAACTGATCTGTAACACCACATAAAAAAAGTATCAAAAAGGCATTCATTGTTTGAATTTCGTGATAAAATGGACAGAATTTAAAGATGACACTTTGTTTCTTATCAAAAGTAACAAAACACAGAGCTTATTGCGATTATTGTTAGTAAATGCTGGTTAAAAGTGGTTAGGCCACAATGAGTTACCACATGCGCCCCCTTCTGGACTGGAGTATGGATCACCTGTGACTGACTATTACGCCCCGTGTCTAGGGAACCAAAAGGGGCATAACAAGAATGTAATGTTGGTCGTGGATTCCAAAAATAAATTAAAGAGACATTCACTCCGGTCGGGGACCAAACAAGCACGCTACTCATATAAACAGTAAACTGTTAAGTTTATTTGTATATTTTAGGGGAAACGTTAGAGAGCATCTCTTCAGGGTGACCATAGGCCAAAATAACAAACGAACAGTGCTAATAAAGAAAAAGGGTAAATAAATAACCTAATCAGTTTGTAGAAATAAAATACAAATGGCTTACCTAACTTCCTAATGAAAAACAAAGTCAAACAAGTTCAAAGAAAATAGGCAGGACACCCCTACGCTCAGTTTCACAAGACAAGAATGTTCAGTATAACAGATAGTCATAATAGTTTGGTCGCCGGCCGGAGAGGGGAATCCAGGAGCTCCGAACCCGTTCATGTTCACACCAACAATGAGCTCGCTGACTGCTGGTAGCTTGAGTTCTTATAGGACTCCACCTTAATAGAGCGACCAATCAGACGCAGACAGGTAATCTATGAGAGAGCAGACCAAAGCAATAGAAAAAGAGAACAGAACAATACAAACACTTTTCAAAAGAAACAGTCATAACACTGACTATTGCATGCACCGTTACTGTTCGGGAAACATACATGTAAACCTTTTGGGGTTGATTATAAAACATAATGTAAATACATTATGTATAATACATAAATACATAAACACAGTGATATGTACACGATCATTTAGCACACCCATTACTTTTTTAATTGCACTGAAGTATGAATTAGATTTGAGTACTAAGATGGGATTTCTGGTAAGTGCATGCCTAAATGCACAAGTTTAATTCCGAGACTTTAAAGGGGTCCTATTATGCTTTTTTTTACATTTTCAGCCTTCTTTAGTGTGTAATGTTGCTGTTTAAAAATTAAAAGGATTTACTATGTTACAGATTCCACTCCAAATGGAGTTATTCTCTATATCAGTAAGCACTGTTTCTGAACTCCCTGTAACATCTCGATTGTAGTCTTGAGTTTTCTTCCGGGAATGTACGTGTCACAATATTCCTCATTTAAATAATTCCTGTCTAAGGCATACACAAAATAAGCATTTGACCAATCACAACACACTGGTCCAGCTGACCAATCAGACAACATTGCGCTTTTCAGAAGGAGGGAATTCATGCAAACATTAACTAAATAGAGAAGTGTTGCAATAATATGTAAAATATGTGAAAAATAATTTGGTTTTTGAACATTCAAGCATGAAAATCTATTCTAGTAGACCCCAAAAACAAAATTAAGACTTTCAAAAAGGCATAATAGGTCATCTTTAATGCACTATTACGAACCTTTCGAAGAATAATTTTCCTCTGTGTCTAACTGACCAGTTTAACCCTCATCCTTGTCAAATGTCATCATCAGGGACATTCAGGTAGTGGGTTTCACTGTGGATGACTGAGTTTTCTCTTTTGATGCGCGCTAGTTAACAAGGCAGATGTGAAGGGAAGGGAGGCGGGCTGTAGTATATACTCCAAACACTCTCAGAAGAGTGCTTGACTATGTCACAGGCTTTAAGAGGACAACTCCACTTCACGCTCATTCTTTTAGAGATGCCAGGGCCATTTGAGCTGCTTACATAATAACTGCAGCTCACACACAGTCACACTCGCCTTCATCAGTTTTGTGTATGCTCATGGGACATCCAAATTTCAGCATTTCTCTCGTTTTCTATGTGTGAGAGAAGCTCATTTCGCATGTATGATTTCCTGCAAACACCATTCTCACTCCGAAAACAAAGTAAGGGTTTTTATCTGTGGCCGTCCTTGCAGAAAAGCAGGCCAGCAACTAATTAATCATTAAATCTGAAATTAGCATACAGCATCCTGTGTCTGTGTTTGCAGAGGCCCATAGGAGAAGAGAAAAAGAGAGGAAAAAGAGGAGGTGGAAGGGAAAGAGAGCGAATGAGAGAGAAAAAATAGATCTTGGGTCTCGAGGACTGATTCACTGGGAATTAAAACTTCAGGGGTGGTCACACTACATTTTACAGTACACTACATCTGGCAACATGATATTATTAATTATAAGTGGATTTTTACATTTTCTGAACATTCACATTTTCGTTGCTATGTGGTTGCTATGGTGTTCTGAATGGTTGTAAGTGCATTGCAATTTGGATTAAAGGATTGGATTGCTCAGTGGTTACTTGTCTACCTTTTACTTTATAAATGATTATAAATAGCATTATAAAAATAATTCAAATCTATCATAAAAATCTCATAAATCTCAAATCTCATAAATCTATGGAGTACAGCAGATGCCAATCTAACAGGACATAAGAAATATATATATATATCTCTTAATACATAAGATCATAAGAACTTACTATTGTCATGTGACTTGATTACAAGAAGTAATTAAAAAAAATCTCTTTCCAAAAAAGACAATGATAGCCAGTACAAACTAGATTAGAGGAAATAAAAGCATAGACAAGTAAACAGTCAGTAAAATGCAACAAATGCAAAAATAAATCTCTTAAAGAAATTATAAATACAAAAAAAAAATTAAATACATCGACTCTTTATAAAGCTACAAATGTTGTTCAGTCAGAGCAGAGATAGATTGTTTCTTTTGTTTGATGACAGACAGCAGGTTTATTAGACTGCTGTTACTTTAAGATGAATTCACAGATATAATGTAGGCCTACTGATAGTCTAAGTCTGATAAACATCTGATTTTCTCCCAATTGTTTACATTCAGTTAAGACATAACCGACTGAGTTTGTGAATTCTCGCTAAGATGGATATTTGTACATAATTTTGTGTGTATTTGACCATTCAAACGCGACGAAACGGAACACATTTAGATAATGTTACTTGCATGCTGACAAGCGGCTAATGTTAAGCACGCACAGAAAGTGTGACTCTCGATTTGAGCTCGGTTTCGCGTCTTAATGCACTTTGCAAGTATTCAAGAATGACCCGTTCCTTATTTTTTTCATTCATCCATGCTTCAACACTCTAACTTGTCGTAATTTGCCCACTAAAAGCTGAGCGCATATATTTAGATGGCGAGATATAAACCATATAACAAAATGTATTTGATTGACACTTTATACTGTCGCAAAAATAACCAACATGAACAGCATCTTGTAATTAAAAGACTACAAATAATTATATAATTAATAACAAGGCATCCATTAATGACTTTGTCCATCAAAGCAGGAAAGGTCTGATGTCTCCGACTTTAAAAATTAAATTAGGTTAATCCATTAATCCATTGGCATCGACTTTAATGTCATATAAGTAATTATGCATTATCACTAAAATCAGTAACAATAAAATCAAACTTATTTGTAGAAATACTCACTGCTTTTATGAATTTGATTGTCAGCCGCTGTCTTTAGCAAAACAAGATGTCCGCCGATCAGAAATTCTCACACCAAACCTTGATGGCGTCAGTGCTCACATGGCTTGCACAGAACACAAAATCAGAATTTTGCCATATTTTAGATTTTCTTTTAAATTGTGTTACGTGTATAACTATTCTCCCCACTAAAGATTGCTTTATAAATAATCTTCCTGATCAGTTTCATCGTCTTGGCAAACCAGACAGCTTAGAAGAACTCAATGTTGCAACAGAAACTATTGATGCTCTCTTTTCCAGCACTCTAGACTCTGTTGCTCCTTTGCGCTTAAAGATTAAGGATATTAGTCCAATGCCATGATATAATGAGCACACTCAGGCCCTTAAGAGAGCAGGCAGAAAAATGGAGTGTAGCTGGAAGAAATCAAAACTAGAAGTTTTTCGTATTTCATGGAGAGAGAGAATGATTGAGTACAGAAAGGCTTTAAAAACTGCTATATCTGCTTATTTTTTAAATATTTTATAAGAAAATAAATACAACCCTAAGTATTTATTTGATACAGTGGCTAAATTAATGAGGAATACAGCTTCAACTTCTGATGTTTCCAAACAGCACAGCAGTAATGACTTTATGGACTTCTTTACTTGCAAGATTGACAATATTAGAGAGAAAATTATAGGCATGCAGCTGTCTACTACAGTATCACATCAGACAGTGGATTGTAGTATCCCTGAGTAAAAATTCCATTCATTCGCTGCTATAGGAGAGGAAGAATTGCCTAAACTTGTTAAATCATCGAAATCAGCAACATGTTAGATGTTATGTATGTTAAAACCTATTGTATTAATGTATATTAGATCCTATACCGTGTGTTATGTGTCTCATGTATATTAGACCCTATACTGACTAAGCTATTGAAAGAGATGCTTCCAGAGGTCATAGATCCTCTTCTTTAGAGTATAAATTCATCTTTATCACCAGGTTACGTACCAAAAACTTTTAAGCTGGCTGTTATCAAACCTCTTATTAAAAAACCACAACTTGATCCTAGAGAAAGTCAATTACAGGCCGATCTCCAATCTACCTTTTCTGTCAAAAATACTAGAAAAGGCAATATCATCGCAACTGTTCGCATTGTTCCTACTTGGAAATAAGTGGTATCTGTGAAGATTTTCTGTAAGTATCATGGTACTGAGACTGCTCTCAATAGAGTTACAAATGGTTTGCTCTTATCGTCAGATTGTGGTTGTATCTCTCTATTAGTCTTACTAGACCTCAGTGCTGCTTTTGACACCATCGACCACAATATTCAATATTCAGACTCGAAAATTATGTTGGCATTAGTGGAAATGCATTGGCATGGTACAAATCATACTTATCTGACTGTTATCAGTTTGTAGTAGTAAATGAAGAGATGTCATTTCGATCACAAGTTCTATATGGAGTAGCGCAAGGCTCAGTACTAGGACCATTGCTTTTCACTCTGTACATGCTACCCTTGGAAGATATCATTAGGAAGCATGACATTAGTTTTCACTGTTACGTTGATGATACTCAGCTCTATATTTCTATGTCTGACCTGACAAAACCTACCAATTCTCAAAATTAACAGAATGCATAGCTGATAAAAAAAATGGATGACTAGTAATTTCGTACTACTAAATTCAGAAAAAACAGAGATTCTAATTATTGAACCAAAAAGTACTGCACATAATAACCTCGAATACTGTCTAACACTTGATGGCTGCTCTGTTAAGTCATCTTCCTAGAAAGTTAGGAACCTGGGTGTGCTCTTCGATACAAATCTTTCATTTGAAAGCCACATTTCTAGCATATGTAAAACCGCATTCTTCCATCTTAAAAATATATCTAAACTACGACATATGCTCTCAATGACAAATGCAGTACCCAGTACATGAGTGAGCTCTTAATGCATTATAGTCCTTCGTGTCTATTACGATCTCAGAATTCTGGCCAGTTGTTAATACTTAGAATATCAAAATCTGTTGCGATCCCAAATCGGACTTCTTAAGCAAGTGTTTACTGTTGGCCAGAGGAGAACTGGCCCCCCGACTAAGCCTGGTTTCTCCCAAGGTGTTTTTTTCTCCATTTTGTTGGAGTTTTGGTTCCTTGCCGCTGTTGCCTTTGGTTTGCTTGGTTGGGGACACTTGCTTGATATTCAGCAGTTTTTTTGGTTTTTGGTATGCCTGCATTGGTGCCGTTGTATGCGAACTGAGCTGAGCTGGATGATTATATTACTGTTTTCTCCAGTGTTGATATACATAAATTAACTAGACTAATAACTATTGATCTTTCAATAGTGTGGAATGAATCAATACAAATATATCAAATAAGCAGGGCAATGACACCGTTTTCTTTGGGAAAAAAAATATTTGCCAATTATTACTGTAAATCTGCTTTGGCCACAATTTGCAATGTAAAAAGCGCTATATAAGTAAAAGGTGACTTGACTTGACTTGAAAGAAATTCTTTTGAATAATTTGAATATTTTCATATTTCCTTATTCATGGTCATGTGGTATGATAGAGGTTTTTTTTTTCTGGATTTATTTTAAAATACTGACAGTGTTCGAGAGTATGAAGAATTCATGACTTTGTATAATCTTCCTCTGCCAGCTAGGACTTTCAATTCAAGCTTTGTCTTCAAGTTTATGTGCACTTATTTAAAACACACCTTTACTTTAATGAGAGAAAAACAAATATTATTTATTTAAAAAAAAAAAAATGTAATAGTACACATATAAAGCGATTGTTAGATTATTCATACACATCCCCTAGATGTCAATTTTATAATTTTTTTTATAGTATTCATTGGAAGAAAACAGTTACTCCCTGAACTAATTTGCATTTCTAATCAAATGAAAGAGGTACACTTTAAGATTCTACATAATTTCTATCCAACCAACTCCCAAACTGCTACTTTTTTATTTATCTAACTTTTTTTTTATTCACGCAAACAAATTTCTCAAAAATTTGCCTAGTCTTTCTTGCTGAGATTTCCCTTATTGTAAAATCTCTTAAACTCATTGAAAACAATAACAATGACAATTTTTTTCATATTTTTCTAACTGATTGAGGTGCTATTGTAAATTGTTTTTATTCTCCCTTTTTTATTTTATGTTATTGCATTTCAATGCAGTGCTGTTTCTTTTCTTGCAGTAAAAACCAAAAATCAGTAAAGATTTAACAGCAAAAAGGCACGTGTAACAAACGTTTTCTTGCTAAAAAAGTATAAACTATCAATCAGCCAACATAAGTCATTTAGAAGATTTTTTACAATAAGTTTTTCAGAAAAGTTTTAATGTTGAAAATGTAGAGGCCTTAGAAATATACGTGTCGTGTCTGATATAGGCTTATATGGTTAAATTCACATGATGCATTTTCAATATGTGACACATATGTTTGCATTTCCAGTCTCCTACATATGAATGAAGTTGAACGGAACACAAGGCAACCCCTTTAACCTTGTTCACACATATAAAAATGCGACTGTAAATAGCAACTTGGGGATGGGATTTGGTCTTAAAATGTATTTCACAGAGGAATGAATGAACTAATGGTGCTATCGCTCTCTCTCTCTCTCTCTCTCTCTCTCTCACACACACACACACACACACTTTGTTCATTGGAAACCATTTACATTTACTATACAAGGTTAGCATCTGTAAAGCCTGCCTTAATCACATGCGCAAATGAAAAGGATGACAGCAAAGATAACAAGCTCCTAATCTAAAATAAAAATCCAATAAAAAGATGCACATAGAAACCCATCTATACACAGCCATCTCACTCAAAGAAATATTCTAGGTTCAATTTTAGTGCGATCAAAGATAAATTGCTTTTTTGTAAGCGGTTAGTGTAAACATACTTTGTGCTTCTCCATCCTCCAGCTTTTCACAGGCTCTGGATTTTTAAAACAAAGTCATTAAAAAATGTTAAGAAAACTTTTTAAAGTTTATGATAGTAATATTTTTTTTTGTTTTGTTAATATTTTTATAAAAATAAATAATAAATATTAATAATATTTATTATCCTTAATAATCCAATGTGATTCATTTATACAATAATCATTCAAAATAAAATATAAAATGTACTAGATGGATGAATTTATAATTATTTTTTTGTCATCCTGATGTGTTCAGATTTTTCTGTCTTTTTCTCTGATTCTGTCTCTTTCTTGTTTCCTCTCACTCTCTCTCTCTCTCTCTCTCTCTCTACTAATACTCCTCAAATTACCGCACTATAGTCAATCAACAACTCTTTCCAGCCCCAACAGACACCCCCACCATAAATAGCTGCTACATTTGTACCAAACAATGAGGGAAGGGCCACAAAAAGGATGCATATACAGCACTACCAAACCGACTACGCACCCCACGACACACGGACCCCTACAGCAAATGACAAGTCCCTGCAGTTTGTAAGGTTTTTCCAAGAATAGTACAGCACCGCTGGGACACTTCCAATTGAAAATATGGAGGTAGGAAGGTAGCTGAGGGTGGCCCGACATCCCAAAGGTCCCACTGATGTATTTGGAATTCGAAAGGGCCTGGAGTTTGCCCACTCTCTGTAGGGAAAGGAAGAAAAAAGAAAGAGGAAGAAGAAAGCACGGGGTGGGTATACATCCCTCTGAGTGGTGCACATAAAATGGAGACAGATACAGCGGTGCCGGAGGAGGCAGAATTCATATGCACAGCTTCAGACACGGGGGCTCCACTGCAGGAGGGAGAAAAGGGAGGGAGGGGCACCTAAAGCTCCAGATCCCATAGATAAATATTTACACAGTAAGAGACTACCCCCCTAGTCATGAAAGAAAGAAAGAAAGAAAGAAAGAGAGAGAGAGAGAGAGAGAGAGAGAGAGAGAGAGAGAGAGAGACAGAGAGAGAGATCTGCTGTAATAGAGGTAGGTGAACATTTCAGCTAAAATCACACAAAAGAAACAAAATACAGAAAGTAACCTAAAATTTGGGAATTTACGAAGAAGTGGAATCTGTCAAATTGCCTGGGAAAACATTCCCGTCTTTTGCAGGGGTCAGCATGCTTAGAATGAAACTCTTGTATTTTAAAGATATTATCAGTGCAGAAGTAAAGGGAAGAGCAAAGGTGTGTGTAAGCAACTTTGTTTTATGATTTGCAGTTCCCCCAAATTTCCATCAGGAATCATGAATAAATAAAACAAAAGTATTTCATTAGAATTCCTCCCTGTCTTCTAATTTTAGCTGATATACTCTCTACTATCTTTTCTGTTAAAAGGCAAAAAGCCCATAATAATAATAATACAATAAATTAATAATAATAATAATAATTATGATAATAATAAATATTTATTATTTAAGTATTGCAAGTAATACAAATGAAGCAGTTAATATATACCTGCTGCCACAGAGGATAAGCGGTTGTGGAGAATGGATATATGGATGGATATATATATATATATATATATATATATATGTCTCAGAGTTTCATTTTTGCAAAAATGAAAGAAGTCCACACTAGAAACTGATTATTGCTTAAAGAAACAATTTTTTTTTCAGATTTTTTCCCCCTGTATTTTCTGTTTGAATCGTAATAAAGAGACTGAAAAATAAATACGGTCATTAAAACATTGCTAAAACAACAGAGCTGATGGTGGTGGCCTAACATGACACTGTTTTAACAATATTAACATTATGCTAACAACAACTGGATTTTATCTCGACATGACCAGACCTTATAATTTTACTTGAATGCACTTGCTCTATACTGTCCTGTCACATAAAGGCAACAAAACAAAAACTAAATCAACAACATATATGTGTGTGTATATATATATATATATATATATATATATATATATATATATATATATATATATATATATATATATATATATATATATATATATGTGACTTTCCTGTTGTTTTGCAAGATCATTAAATTTGAAAAGAAAAGGTCAGTATTGCTTCTCAAAGTACAGTATGAATGTTTGATGGTCTGAGGCATCAGAGCAGAAATGGGACGGTGAGTTTTGACAGCGGATTAGAGAGTAAAAAAGACGGGTGAGGTGATGATAGAGGGAGCTGTGCTCCAGTCTGACAGCGGGGAGAGCAGGACGGCCATATGCGCCATCTCTCTGGGCCCTCAGGGAGACAGGAGACAAGGTGACGTACTGAACACGCACGTCCCTACAGGAGCACTGGAATCTGATCAACAACACGGGCCTGACAGTCACTCGAACAACCAGTCACATGCAGTGAAACGGCAGGAAATGGGACATGATGAACGCAATCAAAAGTTAGTGATGAAGTCAATGATCATATAAGATCATTAGTCTTGGCTCATTAGTTTTTTTCTTACAAGACATTGTGCACAAATCAATGTGCTATATTTCACAAAAGTCTACAGGGTTGGTTTTTAATAAAGCCCCCTACAGATGAATGAATTCTCTCTGTCTCAATAAGAACATACTTTGCTTATTATTGCAATATCATCTATTTCAGCACATAAAAATTGCTAGTTTATCACTTTGCATGCCAGTCAGACGGTCGGAGCACACTGGTGTTGCATGCTACGTATGTACTTTACAACAATAATATGTGGTACAGGTTGCAACGGCTAGTCAACCTTCTGAATCTGTATTAAAGTCATTTTCTCGGAAAACAGTAGAAACTTTTAGTCATACAAGCCCTTGAACCACTGCTCAAGAATACGGTGGTATAGAGAAAACCCTGTTCTCAAAGAATGGCATGTTCTTGGTGAAACAAAGCAAGAATTCATTAAATACTGGGAACTTTATTAAACCATCTCTCCAACACATCAAGAATGCTCTGTGCTTTAAGAAGACTGATAAAATCTTTATTGGCAACATAAGCATCAGATCCTCTTGTCTTTTGTCCAAGTCCCTCTAAAATCTGCAATTAGTCTGTCAGACCTAAAATCGGTACTTATGCAATCTATCTGGACGTTTGTTGAAAACAGCGGATGTTTCTTAGGTGCCATTTATACAGTTTTTTTTTTGTTTCATTCCACATTGTTTTTCTGAAACGGATAGTTTATCTGGTCCTTGATTCTGATTGGTTGAGGGGCTTTTCACCTTTAATTTTGAGACCACGCCCTTCCCCCATTAAAGAAAAGGCTTGCATTGGCGCTGCACAGACCAATCGGCGTGTCACATCAGAGTACGATTGGAGAGCTGCTTATGCTTTTAAATCACTCTCACGGTACTTTGATGTCATTGGCAGATCGTCGACGCATTTTGAACAATCGCCTACTGTCTTCTCACACGGGAGATACGTTGATGTGTGCTGTGTGTGTGGAAGCTCACAGATTAAATGCAGAGGTAATATTATTTAAAAGTTTTCTTTTTTAGGTATTTGTTCATTGAGTTACTTGCAAACTCGCACTCACAAAAGACATTAGGCTTGTTCGAGATTGTTCGAGGTGCTGTGCAGACCGATCGGCGTAAGACATCAAAGTACCACGAGAGTGATTCAAAAGATGCTCTCCAATCTCTCTCTTGGTACTATGACGGCCATCTTTGAAACGCCTCTCGGGCATGCAAGTGCAGCTTCTATCTCTTTGAGTGGGGAAACATCAAATTCTCCGAAGCTGTTAGCCAAGCTTTCGATTACATTTAATATTTGACATCACCAATAAAATCTCACAACAACTGTCTCATAAATTTTGTTTCTAAACACTGAAATCATGACAAAAAAATATATTTTTCAGGCTATATCAAGCTAATGCAGATGCGCAGTCCTAAGAGCATGTGCGTCTCTTTTGGAATTGCACATCTGACTGTTTCTTTAGGAACCGAAGCTTCTAACAGCCGCTGCAGTGACACAATGACTTTACCAATTGGTGATTGGCTCTTATTATTGCCTTTGCACTTTCTCCCATTGAAGACAATGCAAGTGAAGCATCTTGTGTAATTCTATAGTCTTTGGTTTTAATGGTGATTCTTAGCTCATAATATTTTGTAATCTTTTTTAATCTAATCTTTAAATCTTTTAATCTTTCTTTAATTACTTTGAACAAGAATTATATTGTTTAGTTGATGCTATTTATACAAATTAAAAAAAGAGATGGATTGACCTAAATAAAAAAAACAGTCTGTGCTTTTTTATAATATGGCTATATTGTTTAAAGGGGAGACACTACAGGCAAAAACACTGTGTTTTCAAAGACTTTTAAGTGTATATTTTATAGCACTTTATCTATTTGCGTCTGTAGATTTAATTACAATAGGCCTACATATATTTAAAGACCGTTTTCTCAAAATTAGGTTTTCCCTCTTGCTTCAGAAATCTCTACTTCAGTAGAACTTACATGTACAAAAATCTACAGTTTTATCTATATTCTGAAGGTTTTTACAGGGGTTTGTTGATATATAATTTTCCTGATTTTATACAAAATATTATTCCTAAAAATGGTGAAAATTATTTGTTTTTTCTTGCTGTTAACAGTATTTTCTGATTTATGGAGTGATAAAAAGAGATATCCAATATCCCCTATGTAAAAACCTTGGACTTCAAGGTCAAAAAGATTAAAGAAAAATTTTGAACCTGACTTCATACAATGTTGATTGTTCTAGAAATGTATGCAAATTAGTGCACATTTAATTAGATAACCCCTCATTTGCATATTTAAACATTTATGTTATAAATGCTGTAGAAACTTGTAATAAATGTTTAAATTTGTTAAAATGTTTACAATTCTTAATGTAATCAATCAATTGGGGAAGTATGGTGATATCTATTAGTTAATTTTTATTACCCTATTCACCTGGGGTGTCTCGCCTTATTTTTAAAAAAAAAAAAAAACGTTTTTAACAGTTTAGCCATTTTACTTACGTACTTGTTTGTGAGAGAGCAGATTATGCTCAGAGAGTAAGTTACCACGGCCATTTACATACACTGAAAGTTCCCTCCCTTTTTGGAACTGAAAGTTGAGGTTATGATGTTATCCATTTACTCTAAGTAAACTTACCCGGGTATGTCACATAACCTGCTTTCTGGAATACCACCCAGTTCCAGTCTCTGTTTTTATTTGAACTCCATCAGATCAGACATTACACCTAAGAACATTCTGTTGATGTTTATTTCAATGACGCACATACGTTATTATGCGTCAGGAAACTCATGCTCCAGATTGTGGGGAATGTGCTCAGGGCCGTTTGCCAAGGCTCTGGATTAGAGGTAAAAATTTTATAAATAATGTTCAGTTTCTTGCATAGACCGATCGTTTTGCTTCTTAAGACCTCAACGTATCTTGAAGAGCTGAGGGTATTAATTTTGTTTTGTCTGCATATGTTTTTTGAATCTCAAAGTGACGACACCCATTGATTTCCATTATATGAATCACAGAGGATCACGGGCTCAGCTTGTAAAAACAAAATGTTTTTACTGTTCTATTGAAGAAAAAAGTCACCTACATCTGGGATGTCCTGAGTGTGAGTAAATTAACAGCAAATTTTCATTTTTGGGTGAACTATCCTTTAATATAGCCTATGTTTGGTAGCCGTTTTATAAAAGCAATAAGCCCCATGAAGCCGTGGTCTACAGTGAATATAGAAGAGCTAAGGGGGTTTCCGCTCCACATCATGCTTAACAACACCCCTTAGCTGTTCTAAATTCACTATAAACCATGGAGCTTATTTTTTTATTTTAACATGCACTAAATGGACATTTTTGGCTGTTGCGCTATAGGAAAAACAGTCTCTACTTGCGTTTTTCATTAAACCACTCTGCCTTGCATTTTTAAATGGAAAAAAAAATCTGTGTGAAAACTGGGGCTACATCATATCTATGTCAGTCTACAGACTCACTGTATATTCTTCCAAACAATCACAAAGTTATCAGTTGTAGAAAAAAGGACCTCATAATCC
Organism: Zacco platypus; assembly: GCA_038088235.1. Taxonomy (NCBI): domain Eukaryota; kingdom Metazoa; phylum Chordata; class Actinopteri; order Cypriniformes; family Xenocyprididae; genus Zacco; species Zacco platypus. Next base: position 19,690,508 of record CM076075.1, on the reverse strand, counting down.
TTATTTATGTACATTATGCTATTTTCTTAGAGGAAACCATAAGATAATACACAGGTATAATTAAAAAAATAATTTAAACTCAAATCAATGTGCATGTATTTATTATGTGTTGAGCAGCCCTGTAATACGTTCCACATTGCTCCTGACCAGCCTATCGGGGTGCACAATCATTAAACAGAATAACTGTTCCCTATCGATGATTAACACTGAGGACACAGTCATTATTACTCATGCCTGGTCTGAGCACTATTAATGGTGCTAAAGTCCATTAGCTGTGTGTTTACTGTAACTGGATAAGATATCAGACCTTCTGCGGTGTCTCATCCCACACACTCTCCCCGTCTATCCTCTGCATGGAGCTTAGATTAAATAATAAATGATCAATATCCACCCGGCAATCGCCACAGTGACTTAGTGCAGCCATCGATCTGGAGCCTGGAGGGACGTGATGAAAAAAGAAGTACCGTGACAGGTCGAATCGTCAGGCATCAGCTCCCCAGACTCGGGAAGATCTGCAGCTCTGGTAATCTGGAGCGGCATCTAAAGTCTGGGCACACCGCCGAGTCCAGGAGCCGGTGCGTTTGTCCTCGCTGTGTGTTTTTGGGTGAGGGAATGTGATTTGAGAAAGAGATGTGATTGAAAGAGTGATGGTTTGTAGGGGGTGACAAGGTATTGGTGCATTACTGAGTGCATTTGAGAGCTCGGCAAAGGTCAGACGCTCACAGGCAAGAGAAGATCATCTACACTTATTTTCACTGTCTACCTCATCTGTCTGATGATGAATTCCCATTTATTCCTATCACCCTTAGCCAAAAATCCCCATAATCCCCCAGATGCAGTATGAAATTCAGGATTCCAATCATAATATGTATCATAAATTTTAAAAGTCTCTTGTGGGGATTGTCATAATAGAATAAACAAAACCATGGATAATATTTTACCTCAAAATTAAAAATAAATAATTAAAATTATGTATTGCTTAAAAAAATTAAGCTTTTACATTATCAATGAGAATCGCCCTTTAAAATTAAATTCAAAAAGTACAATGTCCAGTTGTAGTAATAAGAATTTCAACAGATTTTGTCATTAAAATGTTATAATTATTAAATATTAATTATTATCGAAAGTCAGACACATTCAATTACATTTAAAAATAAGGTGGATCCCAATAATAAAAAATAAATAAGAAATTAAAAAATAAATAAACATAACACACATTTCCAATATAACATCTCAAGTTAAGACTGTAACCATGGTTCCCTTTCATGGGAACTCGAGCTCCATCCAAACGCGTTGGGAACGCTTCTGCGTGATTGCGTCATGAAGCACATGTGAAATCTGTCTAATGGTGTGACGGAACGTCATAGGCGGATGACGTCACAGACCAGGAAACTATAAAGCAACCCCCGGACAAAGAATGGCAGCTTCTCTGTCTTCAGCAAGCGCTCTGTGTTTCTGTCTGTGATATTTACTGTTGTTTGTCAAAGTATATCACGACATATATATATATATATATATATATTTATGACCGTGTGTTCCTCCATGCCCCCATTTCATTACGAGTGGGGATACACACGAGCTCTGTGTTGTTTGTTTGGGAGCGGAGCACGCGGGTCCTGCTTCTGCCGAGGCAGAGCGGCGGCTCAAATCATGGGGTTCGCAGATGGATCTGGCAGAGGGGTTTGAGATGGGTTCGGCCCTTTCTCAGCCCTCACCTGCCAGATCTAGTGCCTTATCTCAGGGAGAAGCACGCTTTGCGGTTTCTTCTCCTCGAGGTGAGGCACCGGTGCTTCACTTATCCAGCTCTGAGGAGTTGGATGTAGTGAGCATCGAGGCGGAGGATTATGAAGATTCACCACTTCATACCCCAGCGTTTGAGGAGCTGATGGAAGTTGCGACTCGTGCTGTTGCTAAACTGAATATCGAATGGCCAGCCGAGAAACAAGAAAAAAAAAAAAGTAAACTGGACGAAGTAAACTTATCTTCCGTCCAGATCCTAACCTCCTCATCGGGGACTACCGTTCTTTCCCGACCTCCACACCGAGTTGTGGAGGTCGTGGAATAGGTCGGTGTCTTATCGTGTTTTCAGCCCACAGACGTCAAATTATTCAAACATTGTAGGGCTGAAGAAGGAAGGCTATGCGGCGATGCCCCGGGCAGAAGAAACGCTTCACATGTGCTTCATGACGCAATCACACAGAAGCGTTCCCAACACCTCTCGATGCAGCATCTCGATCCCTATTCAGGGAACCATGGTTACATATGTAATCTGAGACGTTCTCTGAGAAGGGGAATGAGACACTGCGTCTGGATCAATGCTATGGGGAACACCATCAGTTTGACCAGTGGCGGAAGCATGTGTATACACACGACAATTTCATTGGTTAACGACATTCCATGACATTACTATGAGAGTGCCCATGAGTAGAAGAGGAAAGTTCTGCCCTTTTTCAACCTTCCTCCCTTCCTCACCTGACAAAAGTGCTTCAGACACTGGTCACACTGATGGCGTTCCCCATAGCGTCGTTCCAGAAGCAGTGTTGAGCTCCACTTCGAAAGGGAACTATAATGATTCCCAATTTAAAAATGTACCCCTTTAAAAATATCATATGGAATTAAAAATATATATTTTAGCTTTATATATTTAATACTCCCCTAGATTTTCATTCAAGTAGACAATATTCCAGTTCAATTATGTTAGGTTTTGGAGGTGATGAAAGGAGCAAGGATCCAAATTGCAGGAGAAATAGGCTTTTATTTTAATAACATGGCACAAGGAAACACATGACAAGCCATGTGCTTACACCAAACTTGACAAAAACACAAGCACATGGCCAGTGAAATCAAAATCACCAGCCATGTGCTCACAAAACCAGACATGAACACACAGCTTTGAGGAACTATAAGCTGCGTGTTCACACAGAACATAACACGATCACGCAGCAAGTGAGCACATTCACAGACGCGTGTTCACACAAAACACGACATGAAAGCACGCGGCAGGTGTAAACAAAGCGCCTGGCCGATGAGAGTAAACCAGGCGCTCACAAAACGCACAAAACAAGAGTGCACGGTGAGTGAAATACACAAATCCCGTGCGCTCACAGAACAGGGAGCACAAGTGTACGAACCCCGACACGAAGCCGAGCCAGACATGAGTGTCGAAATCCGGACACCACACGCCCACCATGAACTCGAAGACCGTACGCTCACACAAAGACAGGACAAAATGGGAAAATAAACTTGACAGAAGTGGCAGAACCCTGACAAAGTAGTGTTCTGTCAAAGAAAACAATATAATAGTAATAAATAATAGTAATCTAAGAATCAAATAAGCTCAAATTTCTTTATTATTATGTGACTAAAGGAACTTGACCTTTTTTACTAACAAATGAGGAACGCTTCAACATAAGCTGACATTAAATAAAGATTCAGAGACAAGGAGTAACTGAGACAAGGTCCAATGAATGCATACTACAGCATAATAATGGCATAAAACTGCTCGTTTGATGCTTTGCTATTCTGAAAAGGGTGATTCAAGACAGCCACTCACTGGAGGATTATCTCATCTGGGTTTTGAGGCCTTGATTAGTGTCTGATTTTAGTGATGTTGTTTTCGTGTGATTCAAGCTGAGAAGGATGCTGAGATACTTGACAGACTTGATTACACACATACACGCTTTGCATTCATTGGCTGAAAATGTGCTGCTCACGCTTCGCTGAGCGGAGGAACAGAAAACATATTTAAGAGGCGCGAGATCAAAGAGAAATGAAGAATGTAAACATTCTTCCGTCAATCAAAGAGACTGGCACATAAACGTCATTCATTTCAACTGGCTTCCATTTCCCCGATTAAGATTGAAATTAAATTATTAGCAACAACAACAAAACAACATTTTTATTTACATTACATTTTTCATCAACATTAACTATTTATGAGAAGATTTAAATGTGGATTGCAATGTGTATTATAAGGCATCACAGACATTACATTTTTTGGATGCTATTTTGCGATCTTCCAAAACAGCTACCTGCATTTAAACGCTGTTAGAATTGTCATATAAACAACCACTAAATGCTTTCCTTTTTTTTCTTTAATGGAACTGGTTTTCAGTTCCCAAAGCCATTATATTAATTAATGATGAACTCATGAAGTTTAACTAACCATGAGCAACACATTTGTTACTGTTCATTGTACTGTTCACATTTGTTTGTTCATGTTAGTTCACAGTGCATTAACTAATGTTAACTAGATTTTAAAAATGTTTTAGTAAATTTTAAAATTAGCATTATCAAAGATTAATAAATGCTGTGTAAGTGCAGTTCATTATTAGTTCATGTTAACTAATGTAGTTAACTAATGTTAACTAATGAACCTTATTGTAAAGTGTTACCAGAATTTTTAATGCATTATATACAGTCTTCCCATAAAGATTATTAAATCCGATTTCGTGCATGCCCTCATGCAGTATAGTGACTGAAATGGACGTCAGAAAAAGCATTCAAGATTAAGAACTCTGATGCCTTATAATATGATTTTATTCCATACTTAGCATGGCTCTGCTCTGTTAAAAGCACTATATCAGTCGCTCAGATATCTCTAAGAGCATTTCCAAGGTGTATAGTTTTACTGCAGTAATACACTTGAGCACTCATTAGACTTACTCAATACCTTCTGCTCAAACTCACAGAAGTAAAGATGACCATCAACGTCAAAATTAGCTGTAATTTCTCTCTCACACACAAATGTACAAATCCAGTGCTGAGCTAAGCTACAGTGCTTCAGTCACAGAACAAAGTGCTTGGGAATAAATGACAAATGTGATTAGTGTGAAATGCAATATTAGAAGTTGCTGCAGGTGTATTTGAAACCTGACACAGGACTGGGAATGGCTGCGGTTGCTTTGGAGCCATTGTTTCTCAAATTCTTTGGGGGTGTATGACGGGTAGAGGAATTAACAAAGGAGTAATTTAGGTTTGTTGGCTTCTCTTCTTCCTGGAACTCTATGGAGACTTCATAAAACTCTCATTCCTGGCAGTTAAACCAGCTCCGAGGTACAGGAAACCACCACACTTTTTGAAAGAGCGTAAAGTCTTGGGGCCTAACAGTGAGATCCAGTCTGATTGCAAGGGAAAGCATCACTATTAATACTGTATTTAAGGTTAAGGACTTTAACAAACACCTGATACTGTTTAATTAAAGATGTACACAGCTGTCACATTAATAATTCCCCTAGTGCCAGTCATCCAAGTACAGCTCCCAATCTTTGTTAACCTTATTTTAAGATAAACTGTAGAACAAAACCACAACAGAATAGAATGCAACAGTCATGTTCTGAAAATAAAAACTCCATTGATTACCCATGACGCTGTACAAAAAATTCAACCAACCAGAGAGTTAATGGAAGCAGCACTCTCTCCCATGAAGCACTGCAAATGACATAATCAAGTCGCTCTTACATACACTCTCAAAATACTTGTCTTGAACTTTCTCTTTTTGTCCGATTTTCAAATACTTATTTGCTTCAAATTAAAATTTGTAATGTTGTTGTGATTCACCTCGTAGCTGGTTAGCTTGGTTCATGGCTTATAATAATTTGTTCCTGAATAAATCAGCATTTTTGCATTGGTTGAATGAATCAATCAGTTGACTCACTCATACACAGTCACTTGTTGCTGCCCACAGTATAACAATGTAACCTTGGGTGCTTCTCTTTAGCTGGGCTGCGTCATAGTAAGGCTGCGTATCTCAGCTGCCACGTCATCAAGCTTCATCAAAGGACGTCTCAATTTAAAGGATCCTTTGCAGGCAGCCATTGTTTCGTGTCCTTCATTCAGCCTGTTTTGTAGGATGAATCAAATGTATTCTTTGCATCCACCAATTATCCACAAAATTTTGCACACATTCCAATTCCTACACGCAAAAAAAAAAAAAAAAATGATTTGGCATTGAGCTTGTCCAATTTTACTACAGAATACAAGATGGAAAAAAAAGTTATTTTGGAGATAAAGGTATTATGTTTTATTTTGTTTTGTTGTAATTTAATCATATAATGTAAACTGAGCATGTAATGAAAACTGCTGTATGTCATTACCTGTTCTTCATTACTAGAAAGTTAGTTAATATAAAGGTTTTTAATATAAAGTATCTGTCAAATTATAATTTTAATAGTATTTTCACGTTGTGATGTCGACATTTATGACATAGCTATGCGCACTTAAAGCGCTAAACATCTCATTCTAGCTTTCATTGCTGAGGAGGACTCTAGCCTTCAATAAGCCTCCGAAGGACTGGACTAGGATGCAGCCTTCAATTTGAGAAGCACCCCTTCAGAAATTGCCACCACTAATGCATAGGCCATCACACACAACACCTTTGCAATCAGCATGAAACCATTAAAAAGCATCAGATTGTTTTGCCAACTTATGCATTTACAAGCACCACTTACATTTTCTACAGAAAATGTAATCTAGCATTTCATGTAAAACTGTAAATGTAAAAATCTATTTGAAATAAAACCGCCCCAAATTCAAATCCACTAATCATTTCTTCTCTTGAATACCTTGGAAATCAGTGCCATATTTACATCTGTGAAGTATTGTGTGCCCTGCTAATACATAATGCAACAACTGCCGCTTTAAACTGTATTTCTTATAAAAAAGCATCCGCATGCACACAATTTCAGCTTAGACATGTGATTATACATGTTGAACGCACCATCATGCATGTCGGCATGCAGAAATCAAAGATGTTGTGGAAGAGGTGGGCTAATCTTGCCTTCCCTCCCTATAAGCGCATTACTCATCTCCGTGCCAACTTCATCTTGAAAGCAAAGCCTCGTCCAATGATTACAGGCGCTGCTGATGTCAGCTCCAGCAGTGGTGCAGCTATACAGCAGATGTATGCTGGGTGATGCAACTGTCATTCTGAGGAAACAGGTTGTCAGAGAGATAGTCACAATGGGTCAGTGGTACAGCTCATGACTCAGCTCTTCATCTGAAAATGATAAATGCATGTGTTTGTAAACCTTGCTTGGAAAAATTTGCTTCAACGAGAGTGGTTGTAATGAGATGATATTACATGAAGTGCTCTTGAACGTAATGACTTTTCTTGAATGGGAGGCTCAGTGCATCTGGGTAGAAAACATTTCTTTACACAATTGACCTTAAGAAATGTTGAAGATCGGTGTGATTGTGTCTGAAATAAACCAATACAACTGACCCATCTTTGAGAGCATGTTGTATCTACTGTAGCTCTTCAATTCCTGGGCTCAATTAAAGGAGGCTCAAAGCTTGCTGAAAAGCAAATTACATGTAGTCGGTTTCCTTGACTTTCCTGACAGCAGGCCCTTGTGGTGCAAAGACATAAAAATTGAGATTGATCTGGTTAGTTTGAAAGGTCTGAAAATGGTTTTTGGCGAATAGACCAGCACAAAAAAGTCTGGCAACACCTACTGATTTTCTTTTTATTTTTCACATTTTAGAAAAAAAATTCATAAAAAGATGGAGTAATTTAGCAATATCACAAAAGCAAGAGTGAAAAATACTTTGTGAATGCGTAGAAAATTGGGTTATTTTCACTTCGGTTCACTTTATGATACTATTAAACTTAAGACACCTTTAAGAGAAACAAAAAGTGAACCAAGTCAAAAAGTACATTTTGATTATATCTTGCCAGAACACCTAAAAGTGGTACCATTTACCCGTGATGAGGTCTCAGTCCATTTTCTATAACACTGTTGTTTTTGTGGAACCCAGCCTAGAAAATTTGTATTATAATTGTTTTACTGCAGTAATACACTTGAGCATTTGTTAGCGCCCATTAAACTCACTACAATTGAAATGAATGTAGTTTCGCTCCTAAATTAATTATCATTTTTAAATGAATTAGTTTAATGAATGATTAAAATTATTCTGCTTACTGGTTTAACAATGTAACCTGCATAAAGGGTCACTGACAGGGCCATTGGGTGTACAACAGTACACAGTAAAATGCTATAGGGTGGGGGCCCCCCTCGGTTCGTCTAGAATCGTCACCACCTTTCGCCCTAACAATGGCCCTGCACTGAAAAAATTCCATAACACCTTAGTGTAAGAGTCATGATCAGTTTAGTTGTCATTTTTTTGTTGTGCTTCTGTTTCTTGTATTCCCTTTCACTTTAGTCCCCCCAATTAGTTGCCATGGTTACTGATTAGTTTCACCTGTGTCTTGTCTAGTTTGTTTGTCCTGTGTATTTAAAGCACAGTGTTTCAGTTACTCCTTGACAGTTCTCGTTTGTTCATGTGTGGTATGCACTCCTAAGTTCCTGTTATTTATGTTTGCGATCTCCTGTGTGATTTGTTTAAATAAATACTGTTTTTGATTTTCTACTCCAGAGTCTTCTTTTTGAGCTTTGGCACTTAGCAAAAACCCTACCATCACATTGTGTTTGCAAGGATCCCTATTCAAATGTCAAAATGTAGTTTAAGTAAATGTGCCCTAAATTCAAATCTACCAATCATTTCTTCTGTCATACTTACATCCATAAAGTAGCTTATTTTCAGCTCCAGAATTTGCATCAGTAAACATGAAATATCATCATATGAGATTAATCATGATTAATTGTAATCTACTGACAGCCTCAGCCTACATCCATTTATAGAATACAAAAGTGTTATATTTTTGTTGTAATTTCATGTGTGATTGCAAGGGTTCGCTTTTGAACAGAACACTGAAAGAAAACCTTATGATGCTCCTCCTGTAATGAGCACCTCATCTCCGCATGTCATCATTTCTTTTGTAAGATAAAGCCCCAAAATACTTAGCATGATGCACAATAAAGTCAATATTGTGTGTTTAACGTTCATAATGCTTTGTGTGCATGTGTTGCAGGCTTAAAACGAACTTCCCAAGATGTTCTCTGTCTGTTTCCCTAGACAGTTTACATCAATATTCACATGAATGGGTTTGAGACACCTGACACAAACTAAGATTGAATTTACCCTCAATATCTAGTTATGAAGACAGAGCCAGTATCTCTGTAAACCACATGTCATTAATGACCCGAGGCCACGGGCCATCCATACTGCATTAACTCCTTGTCTGATGAATAAGTTTCAGCTTGCTTATAGAAGATGGCCATATTCACACACATGTACACTCATTTTATAATTACAATGTTTATGATTAAACTCTTCTGCTATGTTGATGACAGTGAGAGAGTATCTCGGGAAGTGAATTTCTGCAGTCGACTCCTGTTCCCAAAGTGTTCAGGTTGCATTAGGTGTGGCACCAGCTGATGGCCAGGCCTCAGAGATGACCCCACCACTGTCAAAGCTAGTTAGCCTCTTGCCAGCGATCCAGGCGGGAATTCTGCAACTCCTCTCTGTTTCCGAACAATCTGACTTTGCAAGTGCCCTGAGGCCCCTGCTGGAGACGAAGAGCATGGATGAGAGCAATGCTGCGGGACTCTTACTATAATTATAGCTGAGTAAGTGTTCCCTTCAGAGCAGGAGAGCAGCGCTGGCATTCGAACGTTAGTGCTTTGGGTTTAGAGACTGTGGGTGATTAGACCTCACAGTGGGGCAGCAAGGGGACAAATCAGTGCAGAGAGAATTGGTGCGGGCTAATAACGTCATATAAAAATGCTTAATGAGTTGGGGCCCTTTCCATAATACCAAAATATTCTCTTTGAGCTTAGATTCTAATGAGCCAAGACATATTTTTCTGTCTGCTCCTCACAATCAGCCAACAATTCCAGCTGACATAAATTAGGTTTTGTTTCATAACTGCATAACAACATTGGTGAAGTCTGATACTGTAGATTGCAAAGAAATAAGCTAATTAAAAGTAGTGGGAACAACTCTTATGAAAAATTTGTTGGCTATATATATATATATATATATATATATATATATATATATATATATATAAACAACAGTATTATTGCCAAGACATGTAATATAACTTCCCCCTGTCTGGGTTGAATGACAATAAAGTGAACTTGGACTGTAAAAAAGTCCAAAACTAAATAAATAAAACTAAATAAAAAAGAAATGGAAAAAAATTAAAAGTGTTTTTCCAAAATTTGTAATAATGTTTTTGTGTGGTAACCGCAGGGGCGGAAACATGACGTAGACATGCGATCTTATTAAACTGTTTCATTCTAGTGTTTAATTCTGAGGAGGACACTAGCCCCTAAAGGACTGGACTAGGAAGGACGTAGCCTTAGTAGGTTGCAGCCTTCCATTTGAGAAGCACCCAATAGGTGAGAGAGGACTGTTTAAGAAGAACAGATTCTTTAGAATGAATTTAAATTTCCTGCACTACTTTGGAGGGAGAGACTTTATGACAAAGAACCATTTCAGAACCGATTCACTTTGAAACATTGAACCTTCAGGCACCGCATACGAGATAGATAGCTAAGGGCTGTTCAAGAAGAACTGAATCACATGAATCATACTTCATTTGCTACACAGGAGAGAGAGCACAGTTTAGGAGGGCATGTTAATTGGTCATTTAGCCTAGTTTGCTCGACAGCTGTGTTTGCAAACAGTGTAACAACAAAAACAGCATTTTTTTATGCTACACCGCTATTAATTGGGAAAAGCAGCTTTTCTGAAAAACTTAAGGCCCGTTCACACCAAGCACGATAACTATAAAGATAACAATAAACACAAGATAGTTCTAAAATTCATTCTAAATATAAAAGAATACCACTGTCAAACTATAACGATAACAATATAGAGAAATTAAATTGTTGGGATCACTTTCAGAACGATTTTTTCCCCCAGCTGTTGAACGAAATAGCACTGACAGCCAATCAGAATCCATTCTAATTTAAGGGCTCATTTAAAATGGCAGACGACATTATCGCCAGAAAAAGCCACCACTGTTTGACATTTCAAACCCCCTTTTCAAGGATACTTTAAAGAAAATGGATATTTGGAAAACAATCAGTCATACCCTTGGAATAAATGGTGTTGCAAGATAGGGGAAAAAGAGTGGTCACTTTAAGACCAATATCCTGTGTTACAGGAGCTCAAAAATAAAATATGATACATAAAATAAATATAATGTCACTCTATTTGACTGTTGTAGGCTTCTTACTATGGTGGAATCGCGCTGGGCAATGGTTTCTGCGATCGTCGCACACAGTGTGACGCGTTGCACAAAATTGCGCCAAAATATTTATATTTTATATCCTTGCTTGAACATTTAAACGAATCAGCATGATTAAATTATAATATAAAATATTAAATCTTAATATAAAATATTAAGACTGTACTTTTTCATTATGATTGATATTTTGGCGCAATTTTGTGCCTAAACCCCTTTCGTCAAAATCCGACGATGAGGGATTTGCATTCAAATCTATTGAAAGACCCTAAACGTCGGCTTATTGACGAATAGGACCACCCTCGACGTCTGAGTGTTGACGTGAAGGGGAAATGACCAAACGGCAGCATGTGACGAATAGGGATGAGACCGTGTTGCAAATGTTTAGCTCTCGCTGTGCTGTGTAAAGAGGACTTTCTGTTACTATTTGTTAGTTGAGTCAAGTCAATCCAACCCGAGAGTTATTACGAGTTGTAACTGTGACGACTTTACTCTGCACAAGTCAGTAAATGGCATGCATCGGCAACTTTGTCTCTCTCATCATTGCACGAACGTGAACAAATGAGCTGTTACACTGCCGCATGTGAATGGCTGAAGCGGTGAAAGTAACAATGGTGAGAAGTATTAGCGATGAGATCATTATGCCATGCTAGCAAACACTGTATCATACAATTACCTCAGGTATCCAGCGCTAGTTTCGACAACATTGTTTTGCTTCCTTACAGTGAAAATGACTCGTCATTGTTTTTATTCCACTATATTGACTTTGTCAGCTAAATTCACTGTTAGATTAAATTGATTACGCTAGCTATTCCCTCAAAACATAGCATCCTGAGGACACCTGCTGGTTAAACGCGTGAAATTCGAATAAACAGACCGTTATTGTTCTTGGTGAGAACGTATACTGTGAAAGAGCCCTGATCTACTAGCCACTGGTCTTAGAGATCAAAGGTCAAAGTGCAGTGAATTTTGAATGGATGTGTTTTCTTCTTCACATAAAAAAGAAATGCCACTACACATACATACATATATGTGCAATGTGGTAAATTTCTAATGAACACTGACAAGGACTTGTAATTTGTCTGTGTTTTGAATTGCTTATATCTCACATTACACCTTCTGTTCTGTCAGAAACTATTGCTGACAACTGAAGCACAAGGACACTTAATTTTTATTTACAGTGTCATTTACTGTTTCTTGTCAAGAGGACCTTCATTTGTGTCTGTCTGATAGCTGTACAGGTGTTTAAAGACAACATAAAAAGATTAGATCTCAAGCTGTCGGCCATTGTCCTACACATTTAACATTATATTCGTTTACCTGTCCTACCTGTCCTTGCTGTTATCATCATTATCGTCCTCCTCATTCTGAATCTCATTTCAGAGTTTATAAATAAGAACACAAGAATGAAATATTATATTTCATGCTCCCCTTCAGAACACTGGCAAAAAGTTACATAATCTAGGACTATTGAGTTCTTTGATTCGTCTAAACATAGACTGCATTGATGTTTACAGTGAATAAGAAAGTTTCAAAGAACACAGTGCCAAAAAACTTGCTCACCATAAAAAAAAATAAAAATAATTCCGTTTATTAAAGTTAGATGTGAATATTTAGTGGTCTGACCTTTGGGGGTGTTTAGGTTACATGAATAACTAGAAATATTATGGGAGATATTTGACTTTCTTTGTTCTACATCTGTTGTTCTTCTGCAAAACTGATCATAAATCAGCTGTCTTTAGAATGAACAAAATTAATTAATCACATTACATTCACTTACCTTGGCATCAAGTGAAGCAACAATAAATGCAAAAGAGACAATTTAAAGAGAATATTTCCAGTTTTTGCATGGAACACTTTATGCAAATGTATTCATACTGTATGTATACTTACAGAAAATATATATTTTCTTTCTAGGCACAATGTATCTTAGCAACAATTTTAACAGAATCAAGGAAAATTCATTTGCATCTCATATGGGCTATTGCATATAAAATAAAGTAGGCCAGATTAGGATTAGTGTTTACATTACAATAATATAGAATATGACAATGACTTTTGCAGAAAAAAATGCTAACAAATACAAGACTGATACTGCTTTAGAAGTGGTTCAAAGTATGAATTTAAAAGTTAAAAATGTTATCAATTTTTTAGAAGTTTTCAGCTTCAGAGATAAAATGTACTATTTATTATGTATTTGATTGTGCTGAATTAAAATATGACAATTTAAACAACTATTGTTACTGGATACTGTTTCCAAGATATTTAAATTTTTGCATTTTTATGTATCTTATGTAGATAGTACCTGCCACCTGTCCCGTTTATGTAAATAAGCAAAAGTGTTATATAAATCAAATTTATTATGAAACAAAAGGCAAAAAAAAAATCTATTATGTACATAGTTTAGTCTATTCAGCATCTACTCGGCGCTTCTTGGCTCATCTCTTTTATTCATTAAATGGAGCATCTCCTGTCACTGTCCAGCAATAGTCTACAAGCATTAATGGGCTCCATTTGATGTTATCTGCACTGTTCACACAAGTACGAGGCTCATTATGGCTGAACAGAAATGTGTCCCTTCACAAAATCAAACACTGACAAATGAGAGCATGACACTTTATGACAGGGGTGCAAAACTCAATTCCTAGAGGGCCACAGCCCTGAAGAGTTTAGCTTCAACTCCAATTAAATACACCTCAGCAATCAAGTCATTCAGGCTTATTCGAAAACTACAAGTATGTGTTTTGGTGCAGGGTTGGATCTAAACTCTGCAGGGCTCCAGGAATTAAGTTTTGCTCCCCTGCTGTATGATTTCTACAGCTGATGTAAGCCACTTTGTTCAGCAGAGTGATGTACGCTTCATTATGATTGCATCATCCATGAATTCTTTAGGAGTAGCATGTTGTAATTCATATTATGTATGACCCAATTGACCCTTCGTAACGATCCGCCCCCTTTAGTTACTGTTGCTATGTCCCACGAGCCATGCGCTCTCACTCCACACATCATGTTCTCACGCAGTGAAAAATATATTGCGGAGCAAAGAGGACACTGACAACATATGAAACAGTTTCATATTTAAAATATTGTCAATTTTTAAAGAAGTTTAAATAATAAATACCATATAGTGTCTCTTTAATGTGTCGTGACAGATCGCTGTAGCTCCTTCAATCGGCTCGTGAACCGATCATCTCTTCATACTAGTTCATTTATAGCATCAAATAAACATGAATGGACATCAGAAGAAATGTTGTTTCAACATTCAACAAAGACGTGAGTACACACAATATTTCAAGTTCAAGTTCACCAACGTTAATCTACTAACTCCCCTGAATGCTTTGTCAGACAAAATGGCGAATTCAGGGTTATGATTGGTTAGATCGCCTGTCAATCAAACTGCCAGCGAAGGGTCAAATCCAGCTGCTGATTGCATCATTCATTTTTTTGCGTAAAAAGCAAGAACTGTCCAAACCAAGCCATAGATTTATTAATAGATCAAGTCAAAGATGTATTTTAGTCATTTTTGGTTTAAATTAAGACCCCTTCCCTTTATTATTCATTTATCCTCCGCCATTCCCAAGTCAAGGGTCATACAGACCTAACAGTAAAACTAGAGCCAACACGATTTTAAGAAAAATTTTCATTCTCAGTGACTCAGAATTAATAATGTATAACCACATTTATTTTAGAAGCATTTTAACTGTAGACCAGTGTAATCAATTGAAGGTTGTGTTAATATGACATTTAATAATATGACAGTATGTATTTTCCCATTACCAGCGAAATACTTATTTGTCATATTTGGAATTACTTTAGCTTAGATTTTGTTCACCCATAAACACTTCTTCCAAATTAATGCAAAGCAATTGTGATAAACATGAAAGATAGATGTTTATTCATGCAATCTTGCGCTCATTTTTAGACTATTTCCACCTAGGCTGCCATTTTGTGTTGTACGTCTTTACGGCAATAGATTCTACTCAGCCGCATAGACTGACAGGTCATAAATTATGATTCAGGCCACAGGACATTCATAACAGCTGGCATTTCAACATGTCTGACAGATGAATTCCCTGCTATATTGGTGCCATGGTGTATTAAAAAAAAAACAGGACTACAGATGTCTACATTTGGTTAAAACATTAATTTCCACAGTTCGCTGCTACTTTCCACATGTTGATGCAGTGGATGCAGACCTTTCTCTTTGCTAATAGAGTGATGACTTGGTCAGTCTCATTCACACATCATTAAGTCCTGATTGGCTGCGTGATGACCTCAGGACACCTGCCACCTGGCCCTTGAGTCTCCATGACGACCGATTGCTGACTGACATTCATCCTCCGCCTGGCGCCCACAACACCGTCAAAAGCATGCCTGGGGTCTCGGGTTGAGATACTCGTGCTAGACACATATTGATTTTAATCCGCTCGATATCAACGTGGATGTTTTCAACCTCAGACGGCACATATCTGTTATTATTTTACACCTCAGAGCATCGGACAGGCAGAAACGAACAGAGACTGAGGAGCGAATGCTCACCGAATTGAGCCGGAAGGCAGAGCCTGCATGTCGACTCCCAACGTGGGATGATGGAGAAATTGGAAGAAAGGGCACTAATGTCTTAAAAGGAGGACATGGGAAAACATCACATGAGGAACGAAGCAGCACACTATTGTATATTTATGTCAAGCCAGACTTCTGGAACGGCATAGACATTAGACAGAGCAGACGGCATATTAAATTTGATGTGAAAGGACGTGAGACTGTGAAGGATGAAAGTACTATACGTTCAATATGCTGTAAGATAGCTAGACATTGTTGTGAGTCGATCATTCATCCTCGGGCTGTAAGAAAAATCTGAAAAAATGTGTACATAATATCACACTAAAGAAGCAAATGATATACTTTCAGCTTGGCTTATGAGTATTTCATCATGTGACATAATGTTCACCAAGTAGTCATAACCAAATAAAAAACAGGTAGGTTGTAGCCATAGTAGGGTTACTGCTTCAAACTTGGGGATGCTAGGGGAGCTGCTGAATATATGCTGAAAAATATGATTAATGCAACACATTAAACAACTTTATTTTTAAAAAAGATATCAAAAAAGTCTTCACATTTTCATTTGAACTGGAAATGTTTATTTTCATATTGAACATTAATAGTGGGCAGCAAAAACCTAACTAAATAAATATTCAGAAGCGTATTTTAATGATTTAATTTAGATTTCGTAGAATTACAATATAAAAGCCAATTATTTAATTTTGGAAACAGCACGTCATCTTTAATATTATATAATATCACATGTTCATGCACAGCAGCCAGAGGAAAACCAAAGGGTCAAGAGCCCTAATAAAGCAAACACTGATCACCATAATGGTGACTACAAACTTTATTATTTTCAATAAATCATCAACAGATAAACATGTTAATTATCAATAAGGGTTTTTGTGTGCGTAGGAAAATAAAGTCAATTTGATTTATAAAAACATGATGCTGTAATGCTGGTTTTGGGTTGTTTAATCATCTTCCGCTGAGATCTTGTGAGAACTGTTAGTGATCTATTGGGATTTAAAGTTTTGTGAGGTTAAAATTGTGCCGAAAAGCCTGTGCTGTATTGAATTACCGTTGTGCCTTTTTTTATGCAATCAAGCAAAATGGTTATAAGAGCAAAAATAACTGTTGTAAATAAAAAACAAAAGATTGCAAATAAGGCTTCTTAAGACTGTTTAAATTACAAAACTAAAGTAATTGATAACAAAACTCTTTGCAGTGTTAATAAACTTTGTGCAGTTTTCATCATGATGCACATATTTGATCTCCGTTCTGCTGTCATTGTTTGCGAGTCTAAAAGCTTTGCTTGCATGTTGAAAAGTTTTGAATTCAAGTGAAGCTGCATTCCAATGGGGAATATCTAAGCACCAGAATGAAAGATCTGTTTCTATTATTGGTCACTCTCACTTGGAGCAATAATTCAGCCACACCCACTACCCAGTCCCGTGAGTCTAACTCTGAGAGGAGGATTGTAGCAGCCATCTGGCATTTTATGTGCAATCTTTTGTTTTTGATTGCAATATAATTGTTTTTGCTCTGTATGCAATCAAACATACTCTGACACAAAGACACAAATGTAACTCCATAGTGTTTCAGTCCAGGAGAAGACCGAGAAACATTAATAATTTGCTGCATGGATGCATCAAAAATTTTAAAGTGCTAGTATACTCCTAAATGTTCACATAATTCAGATATACAATTTAAAATCTCTTTTCGTGAAAACGGACCAAATATGATGATGAGTCATCGTGCACTGCACAGAAGTTTTTCCAATCAAGAATTAGAAAGCCCCTCCTCCTAATACCAAATGCAACTGTGCTGGCATATAAACTTCAAAACATCAGTGTATTATGTCCTTAAGAAATTGCCTTTGTACAGACAAGGAAGGAAAGATCATCAAAAAAGATCATTAAAATGTTTTTTATACCTGCAGTATTCCATGCTGAACTGAAGACTTTGATTTGCCACGTCACGGGCAATTTACAATCTTCTTGAGGCAACAATGACACGTTGTCTAGGACTAATCAGCTAATATATGACACTCTCTGCAGCAAGTGTCAGGAGATTATTAAAGTACAAAAGAAAATATGGACAATAAGATTGATTCATTATCTGAACTGCATCTCATTGTACTCAGCTGCCAGCCAATCAAAAAAAAAAAAAAAAAAAAGAATCTCCATCCTCCCCTTTCCATTAGAACTGCAAAGACGTTATATGGCACAGAGCAAAATATAGTGTCAGTGACAATGGTTAAGATGATTATAACTTTAAATGTAATAAAAATTTATGATAGATAATTGTAATACGAGAACAATGATGATGGCCATGATGACGATAAAAATGAACACAAAGATAGCATTTAAAGTAAGCGTAAAATCAAAATGGACCATAGTTACTTTCTTAAAGGATGAGTTCACCACAAATGTCAATAAAATAACTGATGAATAATGAATAAATAATAAAATAACAAATGAAATAAAATAATTTGCTCACCCCCACGTCATTCCTGACTTTCTTTCTTCTGAATGCAAAACATTATATTTTGAAAAAAAAAAAAGAAAATCTGTTTTGATGCATATGGCACACTTTACTGGAAACACTTCAGGAGTCGACATCTGGTTGATTGAATTCTACAGGATGTTCGGGAGACAGTGTGTGTGCTGTGTTCTTTAACAGTTCGCCTGGAAACAAAAGCCGTGATGAAAAAACTCAACAAAATCTGTGATGCCAAACTCCCTCGTGGAAGAAGGCCGCCGTTTACAACTGTGACTATGCGCACTCACCAGGATCAACTAAACGCTGGATTTTCAAAAGTGTGGGATGTTTGCGGCTCTATTGTAAACGTGTACAACGTTCTAAAATGATTAATTTATTAGATTACGCCAGTCTTTTATTGTAGGTACTTCGACTTTACAGTTCACACCCCTAAACATGACACAGAACAAAACGAACTGTGATTGGTTGCGTTACATGTCAGTCAAACATCCTCTTGGGCGGTCCTTGACCATTGAAAGCTGCGATAGAGTCCAGACGTTCTGCAGTAAGTCAAATGGTCTGACTACGTGAGACTAGGACCTCACTGACAACTGAATTGTTGTTTTTGAGCATATTCTATAAAAGAAAGAAAACCCATTTCACTCAAAATATAAATATTATGGAAGTCTCTTATGCTCATTATGACTGCTCATATTTGATACAATACAATAAAATATTAAAATATTGTGAAATATTAAAAAATATATATATTAAGTTGGCTTTATCGCAGTTTCTCCTGTTAGCCTATTATTAATTTTGATACAGTTGCTGAATATTTTTGTGGAGGATGTGATTGGTGGGTAATATAAGATATTAAAGATTTTATTTATGTATTAAATTGAACAAAAAAAGTAGACATATAAAATAGCTTACACATTTACACATGTTACAAAAAAAAACCAGTAGCACCGTTTCAACGAAAA
Organism: Zacco platypus; assembly: GCA_038088235.1. Lineage (NCBI taxonomy): Eukaryota > Metazoa > Chordata > Actinopteri > Cypriniformes > Xenocyprididae > Zacco > Zacco platypus. The sequence goes on along the minus strand of CM076075.1, from coordinate 19,671,398 downwards.
TATTAAGCAGCCAAAACTCGTTTCAACATTGATAATAATAAGAAGAAGAACTATTGGGCACCAAATCAGCATATTAGAATGATTTCTGAAGGATCATGTGACACTGAAGACTGGAGTAATGATGCTGAAAATTCAGCTTTGCCACAGGAATAAATTACATTTTAACACAGCTGCTTTCTATTTTAATATAAGCTATGTTAATATGTAAAAAACAAATTTCACAATATTACTGTTTTTTTTTTTTGCCTTGGTGAGCATATAAGACAACTCTTGAATGGTAGTGGTATAGGCTATATGTCCTGAGAGCAAAAGCACTGGCACCAGATTCCACTACATGGATCTGCTTTTAGCTGAGCTCTTCATCCTCGTGTGAAGAGCTGAGCTCTTGTCGTACGTGATCCTGCTGAGCTGTGTAGCTTGTATTTAACTCATCTGTCCACCTTCAATTTAAGAATGCCACCCCTGCAGGGTACTGGCTGCTGTCCCTGAGCTCAGATGGCTGATTAAAACCCAGCCAAGGCCAACACGACACACACTACAGAGCTTCAGCATAATAAACACGGCGTCAACCTTCGCCCTGAACGGAGAAGAGAGAGATCAAAGTACATCACTCCTTTCCACTGCTGGCTGGATACATAAATTGCATGGGTTTAACAAAAAGAGAGATGAACCAAGCTGTTCAAAACTAATCATTCAGATACCCTTATTACATCAGGGGATCGGTTAGAATAGTCTCGTTGATGTGGCATCAACGCCACCCAGTGGTCGCAGTCTGATACTACACCCGCTGATAGACACGGCACCGGTTTGTCCAGCCATGCCACTGTTCTGCTAATTAGCTTTGCCACTTTTCCTGTAGCGTCCGGGCCCGATGTCCTGTAAAACTCCAGGTTAACTCGGGAAAACGGGCTGTAGGTGCAGAGCACAAGGTGACAGCATAGCACTCTAATCTATCGTCGCTTCCCCGTGGAGAGTGTCTTCCCGAAAGCCATTTTCCAACTAAACAGGCCCGTCCCTTTCCATAAAAACGGTGCTTAACACCTTCGCTTTATGAGCAAACAGGCCGAGGAAACAGGTCAGCGCTTTTAAAAGTGTTTTTATTCGACCCCCGGGTGTTGTTGGCGTAACTCTCAGGAAAAGGTACATTCAGCACCAGGCCCGCATTAAGAACACATAGGGCCCTAGGGCTATAGCAAACTCAAGGGCCCCCTTTTATCTTGGTGGCACAACATTTTCTGCTGCAGGAATAAATTGTATTAAAAAAGAAAAATCATATCTTTAACACACAGGGATACAATGTATCGAATCTCTAAATATAACAATATTCCAGGCTAAACACATTAACCCTTCAAAGACCCAAATATGTATATTAAAAAATATACTTTTACATGTTGTTGTAGGAAGCCTCTATTGCAGACATTAATTAGTTTTTATATATCTTTGATATTTTAGTAAGTTTTTAAGTGAAATTTCACTAAATAAAATGAAAATAACTAAAAATGGCCTGGGATTTCACTCACTGTCTGAGCAAATGTGCTTATGCAGCCCCGTAGCCTATATATACACTAATAATCACACAATATTAATATTAGGATAAGTGTCAAGTGAAAAATAGTTTATTATTAAAAAAATATGTTCAGATTGTATTTACAAAACCTGATGAACTGAATGAAAACTTTGGCATATGTCATTTAGCTCTGTTCATAATTATGAAAGTCCCAAAGGCAATTCTTGTGCTCTGGGAAGCAGATGCGGACATTGCACTTGCTGCAGAGGGAGTTGGTGTCTAAAATGTCCTCCATTTTGTTCATCATTAGTGATATCCTGACCTGAAAAATCAGTGTTGGGTCTGATAAAATACTTTTTCAGCCAGCGATACCTGTCACAGGGCATGGTCTGTGTTCTTGAATGACTTGATTTTGTTGGCCACGTTATCATTGTTATTATGTCACTGGTCACTGAGTTTGTTCATTTTCCCTTTCCAGTTCACAGGCATCTCTGCATTCCTCTTCATCACTTGTATCAGAATCCATTTAAAAATCAGAACAATAAGACCTATTAGTTGTTAATGTGGTCTTAGAGAGAGAGAGAGAGAGAGAGAGAGAGAGAGAGAGAGAGAGAGACAGAGAGACAGAGAGAGAGAGAGAGAGAGAGAGAGAGAGAGAGAGAGTGAGAGAACATCTGCAGGTTTATTTTAATAGATCTAAAATTGATGTTGTAATATTACAACAGTGAGCCTTACAGGGATAAAAGCATAAATGCATTGACACCAGATAATGAGGTCAAACAAACAGGTTTCCAGAAACAGCAACAACTTTTGTGCACATGACTGCCTTAAGGTGTTTACTTTAGTTTTATCATTAGAAGGTCTTCTGTCTGTTCCTATAAGAGGAGAATCATAAGGGCTGGACTGGGGCTAAAATGAAGCCCATCCAGCCCACGTTTCCACAATGTTTTGCGGGTTTGGAATAAATAAATGAATTAATGAATAAATTGAGGACCTAAACAAATAATTGATATTTTTGAATATACTGCAAATGTGATGAACAATATTAAAGGGTTAGTTGACCCTAAAATGAAAATTCTATCATTAATTACTCACCCTCATGTCGTTCCAAACCTGTAAGTGTTTTGTTGAACTTCTGAACACAAATGAAGAGTTTTCTTTCCCTCCATAGACAGCTACGGGACTACCACTTTGACGCTCCAAAAAGTTCATAAAGAGAACATAAAAATAATCCATATGAATTGAGGGGTTTAATCCAAATTTTCAGAAGAGACACGATGACTTTATATGATGTACAGTTTGAATTTAGGCTTTTAATCACATATAAACATTCATTAACTCACACATCAGTTGTGGTAAACAGAAGAGTGTGAGAATCAATGAGGTTCTCGTAAGTTACGCAGCATGTTTGAGCTTCCGCAAGAGGTTTGTTCTCACGCATCAAGCAGGTTTGGTTGAATCTCTCTTCAGAAAATTTCACGTCAAAGTGGTAGTCGGTAGCTGTCTATGGAGGGACAGAAAGCTTGATTTGAAATTTCATCAAAGAGATCTTCATTTGTGTTCCGAAGATGAATGAAAGTCTTATGGGTTTGAAACGACATGAGGGTGAGTAGCTAAATTAATAACAGAATTTTCATTTTTGGTGAACTAACCCTTTAATACTGCATTATTTTGCAAGGCTCTTAATTATTGAAATAATATTTTGCAGTTAAAGTTTATTAGAATTGAACATATCTACACAGAAGAAAAAAAATGACCTGAAGAGTCTCCATATTTCTTGCATAGAATCCAGAGTTTAACTAAGAAGCCAGTCTAATCACACCGGTGTGAGCATATTCGTCAAAGGGTTAAAAACAAATCGCATTTCGGAGTTGTAGGCGGGACAAATTGCAACAGGAGGGACACCATTTAGATCTGAGGGGGCAAATGCCCCTTTTGCCGCCTTGTGGCACCGGCCCTGATAAAGGCCTATACAGAGAAATTAATATTCAAGTGAAGGAAGTCATTTATTATAGCTATTGACTAGTCTGCTTCAGTATAAATTGATAATACTTTCAGGGTTGCCTGGTTGCTACTCAAAACTAGCCGTTGCAGTCCCTTGGTAAAATTCGCATTTTTGGCGGGGTTCTCTTGGTAAAATTTGCATTCCAGGGGTTAAATTTCATGTTATTTGGAATTGTTTCAACCCGCGGATATGCAAAACAACTTTCAGCAACAGTGTTAATGTAGCCCAATTCCGCAGGAAAACCACGGACTTGGCAACACTGGTTGTGGTTTGCTATTGCTGTGATCTCATGTGAGTGACAGGTTGTCCCACCCTCACAAGAGTGAACGCGTCATCAAAAAAAGAATTAACAAAAAATAAAATAAATAAATAGAAAATAATGGTGCATGGATAAATCATTTATAGTAAATACTGCAATATTCCATTAAAAAAATAAGAATCGTCAATAATTTTTGTGTGAGTGTGTCTGTTTTAACACAGAGGCATTATATGTCTAACATAAACTAGATTTTTAAATTTTTTTCAAGTGAATAACGCATGCAGAACACATGATGCAAAGATGGCTGCAAAGGCATTGCTATGGTATATGGTTACTAAAGTGATTTAAATAGTTACAAGGCTAGGATAATAATGGGTTAAAAAATAAAATCCCAATCATCCTGTTGAAGATAACCCACCAGAAGAGGGCAGCAGAATTTCATGTTGAAGTGATAGTCAGTGGACAAAAAGAGAGGGTTAACACCGACTCACAGAACATTTTCTGAGACAAGGATTTGAACTTTTATATTTGCATGATGTGATATAATGCTCCCTTCCTCTACATACACCATTTTGCTCCAATATATTGACATTTAGGACCGCTCAAATCAATAGGAATTTTTTCTCAATAAAAGGGCATCCAAAAACTCAAGGGTAAAACCTTAAATCTCAATCTCAATAACTCAATGTACTTTACCCCAGACTGTTCTGGAACATCTGTGAATTCACTATGCAGTAAAATAGTTTAGATGACATTGCATCTGCTAAATTATGAACAAAATCTCATGTCTAAAGCATTTGGGAGACATTCACAAATTTCCACCTATCAAGTGAACAAAATCCTTCCACTTTCAGTGATGTGTGGGGATTTTTTCTTTTTTTAATTATTATTATTTATTACTATTTGAAAGATACTTGTCAGATATGCAGAAGTAAAGGCACATATATATTTTAATAACACACACACACACACAAAGTTGATAAATACCGTTGTCGGAGTAAGAGGTGAATAATACATTGAGTATGAATATTACTGTACATGAATATGCAAGACATCAAACTGTACAAAGACAACATTTTACAACTTTACATTGTCGTAGCAGCTTATACATTCAAAAATGAGACACCTGCCATCTTTCTCACATACAAACATCAGAGAGGAGCAATGGATACACCGAAAACACATCAACTCTGATGACCACAGGCCTTTCAGACACAAAGGGAGGAATTCAGAGTTGACGTGCACCTGCTGATAGCAGCTTTTTATTTGTACACACTGCCTGTGTGTTTGTGTCTCTCTCTTTTTTTTAAGGGGAAAAAAATCACGCTTTGGTAAATTATGGGCCTCATTTGAACTTAGAGTGAGTGTACGCTAAAATCCTCACCAATGTTCATATTTATAAAAAATGGTCTTTTATGTGGAAAAGGGTCTTAAGCAGACATACGCACATTTCCTTGTGGCAGAGAGTCGGAAAACTGCAGGCATTTGGAAATCTAAGCAATTCTTGCAGCTTGCCATTCTCAAGTAAAGGATTTGGACATTGACTGGTGCTCTTTTATATGTTAACGACATTAATTAGGAGGCATTTACAAGGCGGAAATCTGAAACCAGTTGTGCACAATTTCAATATCATTTGCGATTTATAGATATAGAAGAGAGGCGTTTTTTGTGTGTACATTCGTTCTCTGAATCACACGCAAGCACATTTCAGAAATGAGCGTAAGATCAAATGTAGGACCGCTTCTACACAACATTTTATAAATGAGGCCCCATAATTATGACTAAGTCATATTTGTGTCTTAAAAAGTCAAAAGTATGTGATAAAAATGAACAATTATGTGATAAAAAGTTGAAACTATGGGATAAAAAGTCAAAATTATGATGTAAAAAGTCAAAATGACATCTATTATGAAATAAAGGTTAAAATTGACAAACATTGAAATGGACTTAAGTCACAATTATGATTTCTTGTGATGATTATGATGAATATCATAATTATGACCGTTTTTGTCAGTTTTGATGTCAGTTTTCTCAAATGTAACTCATAATTTTGACTCTTTATTTCAATTTTGACTTTCATAAAATCTCATAAATGACTTTCTATGTCATAATTACAAAGTTTTGACTTCATCTTCATCAAAAAAAATTGACCAAAAGCATGATTTTTTATTTTTTTTATGTGGTGGATTTCCATGTTTTAGCTCATAATTATGTAAATGAAGTAACAGTGCAAACAAAATCTGTACTGCCATGCTTAATAGAGAATGTACACAAACATCTCTTGAAATGAAAATTAAATTCAGTTTGATGTTATAGTGGGACGTTAATAGCAATAGGCAAATACTGGTGGGATTCGTGATTAATGCGCACTCTAAAATGAGCCTAATTTGCATATGTGTAAAGGAGGCATGTTTGCACCGAAAATAATGACAATGATTTTATCACCTGGTTAAACTGGATTGCAGGCACTTGGGGAATACGATGCAAATACTGCAATTGCCCCCATTCAGAACAAGCCTGTTCATCATCCAGCAGCTTCTAGGTTTCCTTAAACACAGGTTTCGTATTGTTCCAACAAAGCTACATGAAAACAAAAAGAACACAATTGTTTTGATAAACGTTAAAGCCAAATGAGGTAAAACTAAAGGACTCTTTTGACTTGTCTTGTGCTTTAGTAACACTAATCTCAATGTGTTCAACAATGTCCTTACATAAGGACTTGTGCCTCAGGACTCCTACAAATTAAACTCATCCTTCATTTTAACCAACATAATTAGCATCGGGAGTGGTTGGAATACAAACACTTACGAGCCATCACTCAGAGAGCTATTTGTTTAAGCCGACATGATTTTTGGAGGTAATTTCCCAAGTTGATTGTTTTTGGAGGCAGGCCAGCGCGAGAGAACGAGGCGCTCGTGGAATGAGCGATCCAAGACCACACAAGAGAGAAAATCACTCGGATTTATCTTACAACGGCTCTGATCTGAAAAAGAGCTAAGTTAATCTGTAAATTTCCCTAACTGCCCTTTATTCCGATGTCTACAGGAACGCACAGAAGACGCGGCTCGCTTTGCTCTCTGTCCTGCAGAGGTGCACGCTTCGGCTTCAATGCATCTTTGCAGCGTTGCACACAATCACACACATGCTTGATTCAACGAACATAAAATAACCCACTCATTCTTGTATTTCACAACACTTAGCGTACACTAACACAATGTGCATTTGGAATTAATACTGATATATTTACAAATATATAAAACCACCCAATGAGCACACTAAACGGCACTGGAATGGAGGAGGCCACCGTCCCCTGTCATCTTATAAAGGTCTATGAGACCTACGAAAGAACTGGGAGTGATTACCCCACTCCCATGACCACAGTATTTACAACACACATTTCCAAATCCTCCTCTGAATTCCGCTCTAAACCAAACATAGTGTATGGGAACCTCAGATGCTGATATGTTATGACAAGTACGATTTTTTGCTGCATGTCATTACAAGCAGGTCATGTCATCTCCGTTCAGACTTTCGGACAAAATATCAACACTGGAAACGGATTGAACACCTATGACTATATAAACACCTACGCTGAAGAAAAGACAATCTGTAACGGCGACATGAGGAGGTGTTATTGAGGGACACAGTGACCTCTCTCATGTGTGTTTTCAAGTATTATCAGGAGCATAAACGCAAAAAAAAGCCTTCTGTGTATACTTTTACCCATAAGATATTCTACACACGCTATGCTAACAGCTAACAGCTAATACTTTATCGAGGGGCTTTTTGAATGACAACGTTAATGAGAGGTTTATATCAACAAGTACTTATAATCATAACAGCCCTCTTTCTCGATGAGGAGCGGACGAAATATGTAGCGGGTACGTCGGTCAGCTTTGCGCTCTTTTAAATTAGGGAACGGCAGATTCCTGTTGGGATCTCAAGAGTTTGTATTCATATATCAAGTCCTGGTCTGAATCCAGACTCAAACTTGGGTTCGGTCTCTGAATCCAATATCCCAACTGAAGTCCAGATTGTTAGTTTGATGGGTAATGTGTGGGTTGAATATACATGATTGCTTTGAAGCACACTGCAGCAAGATTTCTCTTCGAGGACTTGAGGTTTTTGGTTGGAGGCCAGGGATTGCTATTGATTCTTGAAACAGATTCTGGCTGCTCGTCCGCACTTTGGTCCAGTAGTCTTTATCTTTCCGTATGGCTAGTTGCGAATGTAGCCTTTAGAGACTAGAGTTTTCCAGGGCCTTGCTCTGCGGTACTGGCATTATTAGGTGAACAAATTGCTTGAATTCAGAGCAACAGTTTCAGCCTCGGTTAGCTCTTTGAGTAGTTTCTGAATATATGATTCACGGCCAAGCTGGGAAAGTTCTGAAGAACTTTTTTTTTCAACAAGAGCTGTTCAGATGATCCTTAAATAAAGAAATAAGCTGAGGGATTTATGGAGATTTAGTTCTTATATAGCAGATCGTATGTTCGATCATGCTCATGTGATCTTAAAATGTTGTTCATCAGTTGTTTAGTTCTGAGTTTGGATAATTTTTGAACACCTTATGAATCCATCCAGTATAGAAGGCCACATTCACGAAAATGGCGGGTCGGTTGTGTCGGGCACATCCTCTGCTGCCGTTTATGCTTACACCAACGATGACTTTACTGTTACTCTCTTGGCATACTAGAGGGCCACCATAGTCTTTCTGTGAGTATAAAAGAGGGGGGGGACAATAAGACAAATATAAATATTTAGAAATACATCCAAAAGTATTACAAAGATGGAAGCGATTAAGATAAATTGTCTATGACATAATCTACCATTCAAAAGTTTGGGGATTTTTAAAATGTTTTTGAAAGAAGTCCCTTTATGCTCACCAAGGCTGAATTTATTTTATTAAAAATACAGTAAAATATTAATATTGTGAAATATTATTACATTTTAAAATATTTCTATTTGAATATATTTTAAAATGCAGAATTTATTCCTCTGATGGCAAAGCTGAATTTTCAGCATCACTGTTCCAGTCTTCAGTGTCACATGATCTTTAAGAAATCATTTAATGTGCTTATTTGCTATTCAAGAAACATTTCTTCTTATTATTAATGTTGTACTTATTAACAGTTGCGCTGCCTAATATTTTTGTGGAAACCAAGAGACATTCAGGATTCTTTGAGGAATAGAAAGTTCAAAAGAACATGTATTTGAAACAGAATTTTTTTACAATGTAGAAGTAACAATATAGATGTTTTACTGCCATTTTGATCAGTTTAATGCATCCTTGCTAAATATAGGCAATACTTTATTTAAAATAAATGAATTAAATTACTGACCCCAAACTTTTGAGCTGTCTATTCTACAGAGAAAATCTGATGAATACACTCACCTCACACACTCCTTCATCTCTTCTGCCACCAGCACACAGTTTAGAACTACTATTGGTTATTGGAAGAGTCCCTTTGTGAAGCTTCTGGCATCGTTCATTGCCTACTATGGGTAGGTGAACCCTTTTCAATGTTCCCTCATGTCCAGTGCCTGCGAAAGCCAGAGAAGCCTTTGTTAGATAAGCTACAGAATGCAAGTTTTCACTTTTGGCATGTTTGCTTGAATATGAATCTGTGCCTTCCATCATCCTGCTTTCACAGTTACTGTACATGTAGTTCCAAACCACAAAACACTTCCAAAATGCTTTCATCATCAACGTGAATACTTTCTGAAACTGTTTATTAACGGAGCTTGGCAACAAAACTAGAACTCTGAAGAAGATGTATTGTTTTTGCTCTGATTTTAAATATTTGGAGCATTTTTGACACTCTTGGTTGGATTTTTTTTTTTTTTTTTGCCATGTTAATTACTAACCCGGTCTCATTTTTAAAATGTATTCGAGTGTTGTTCCTTAGTGCGAACTCAAGTTTGGGTAATAGATTCAAAATAATAAAACTAACCAAACTTTATGGTCAATTAAAGCCGATTCTGCAGAGACAAGAATGGTATTGAATTGTGAATTGGTGCTCTGCATCAAATGTCTGTCCATGATATGGGCACTGAGAAGTTGTTAGGTCAGAAGCATAACGGCAAATGTTGTGTGCCTGCAAAGCTGTCAGGTGGTGGGGAGTTTTAAGTTGAACCTACCTTTGGTATCGCCCCAGCCGTACACAGAGCATATGGTGTCCTCCTGAATGTTGCAGTCAGCCACGGGCAGCTGAATAATTCCGACATGCTCTCTTATAAGTGCCGGTCTGTGTGAAAGAGGAACAGAGAGGTCATTTCATCAACAACAGAGGAATAAGATCAGACGTGGAATACATTAATGATACACATATTGATTAATCGACAGGCCTTACCGAGTCAGTCGGAGAAGGACGAGCCTAGAGCCTTCCGGGCCACAGATCACATGTGAGATTCTCCTCTCCTGTCTGTGGAAGTCATTCTCACCTGATTCGTTCAAATGGGATATACCAAGCCAAACTCTGTACTCTGATAGGTCAGGCACGCTGGGGAAAAAGCATATGATGATACTGTTTTCAATTTTCAGGCAAAAATATTTCTGAATTCAGTTCTTTTTTTCTTTATCAGATTTCTTTATTAGTTCACTTTAAAATTAAAATTACCCCAAGATTTACTAATCCTCAAATCATCGTAAGTTTATAACACTTTCTTCTTTCTGATGAACACAATCACTGAATACGGAAGGCATAGGATGTAGCGTAAGCATTTTGAACTGCGAGAGGCATTACACTTTCTTCATAGGTTGAATACAGTAGACGGTCTGACGGAAGCTAGATATTTAACTTTATAACTTTTTAACTTGTTAAATATGGATATTTTTCTTACACAAACATATCGCTTCACTTCAGAAGGCTTATATTAAGCCCCCAGAGGCATGTGGAGTATGTACAGTGTCTTCTCTAGATCAGTCAGGTTTCTGGCCTGTCGCTGAGAAACACGGAGTTTGAGCTCCCTCCAAAGATTCTCTATTGGGTTTAGGTCTGGAGACTGGCTAGGCCACGCCAGAACCTTGATATGCTTCTTACAGAGCCACTCCTTGGTTATCCTGGCTGTGTGCTTCGGGTCATTGTCATGTTGGAAGACCCAGCCTCGACCCATCTTCAATGCTCTAACTGAGGGAAGGAGGTTGTTCCCCACAATCTCGCAATACATGGCCCCGGTCATCCTCTCCTTAATACAGTGCAGTCGCCCTGTCCCATGTGCAGAAAAACACCCCCAAAGCATGATGATACCACCCCCATGCTTCACAGTAGGGATGGTGTTCTTGGGATGGTACTCATCATTCTTCTTCCTCCAAACACGTTTAGTGGAATTATGAGCAAAAAGTTCTATTTTGGTCTCATCTGACCACATGACTTTCTCTCATGACTCCTCTGGATCATCCAAATGGTCACTGGCAAACTTAAGACAGGCCTGGACATGTGCTGGTTTAAGCAGGGGAACCTTCCGTGCCATGCATGATTTCAAACCATGACGTCTTAGTGTATTACCAACAGTAACCTTGGAAACGGTGGTCCCAGCTCTTTTCAGGTCATTGACCAGCTCCTTTCTTAGGATCATTGAGACCCCACGAGGTGAGATCTTGCATGGAGCCCCAGTCCGAGGGAGATTGACAGTCATGTTTAGCTTCTTCCATTTTCTAATGATTGCTCCAACAGTGGACCTTTTTTCACCAAGCTGCTTGGCAATTTCCCCGTACCCCTTTCCAGCTCTTTGGTCTTGGCCATGTTAGAAGTTGGATTCTTACTGATTGTATGGGGTGGACAGGTGTCTTTATGCAGCTAACGACCTCAAACAGGTGCATCTAATTTAGGATAATAAATGGAGTGGAGGTGGACATTTTAAAGGCAGACTAACAGGTCTTTGAGGGTCAGAATTCTAGCTGATAGACAGGTGTTCAAATACTTATTTTCAGGTGTATCATACAAATAAATAGTCAAAAAATCATACATTGTGATTTCTGGATTTTTTTTTTTTAGATTATGTCTCTCACAGTGGACATGCACCTACGATGACAATTTCAGACCCCTCCATGATTTCTAAGTGTGAGAACTTGCAAAATAGCAGGGTGTTCAAATACTTATTTTCCTCACTGTATATGATGGATGCACTTTTCTTAAGCTTCATACTCGTTGGTCCCGTTCACTGCCATTATAAAGCTTGGATGCGTCAGGTTATTAATATCCAATTAATAAACTCCAATTGTGTTCATCAGAAAGAAGAAAGTCATATACACCTAGGATGGCTTGAGGGTGAGTAAATTTTGGGGTAATTTTCATTTTAAAGTGAACTAATCCTTACAGGTCATATCATACATTTTTGTGCCAATTGTTTAGTTTTAAGCTTTTTTGTGACCATTTTCTACTTTTTCTCTGATCGTTAAAATTTAATGCTTCTGTAAGGGTGGTTCACCTACAGGGGTTCAGACTGCAGGGTTGCCAAATGACTAAAAAAACGTTATCAGCAAGATGGTAGAAAACTGTATATTTCTTGTCTATTAACACCCACTGCAACTTGATACACACATACCAATGACGGAAATCAGCACAGTTAAAATAGCAAAATATATGGGAGAGTGTTGCTATAATGTGACAATATTATATTGCAATAAGTAGCACATCAAAGTTAATACCAAATCAAAACTAGTTATCACATTATTTGTAGTGAAAGAGTTTAATGACAATATATCTGTTTATGGTTACACTTAAAATGGTTACAGAGTAGATGTATGAGATGATAAAAACTTATACCATTAATCGTACCCAGCATATGTAAAAAGTTACCTGAGAGATAGAGAGAGTGAAAGAGAAAGACAAAGAGAGAGAGAGACAGTGTCACGGTTGGAAGGCAGGAGACGAGCGTATATAATAAACAGAATGGTTTATTAACGGAGAACATACGTGCAACGTGCTACAAGCACAAACAATTACAGACAATGAGGGAGACAAAGGGAGGAACTTAAATACACAAACAGATGACGAGGGCTAAATAGAAACAGGTGATGACATTTAAACTAATTAGACATGGTGAAGACTAGAACTAGACATGACAAGACAGAACTAGATGACATACATGTGACATGACGCCCCCCTCGGAAAGGCGCGTCCTCGCGCCGTAAGAGGAAGAAGGCAGAGGCTTCGAGGAAGGCGTGGAGCTGGAGACAGGCAGTGCACAGGAGAAGATGGCCACCGTCGCCATGGTGGAGCTGACGGTGGGAGGAGCCAGGGAGGAGTCCAGACTGTGGGATGGGATGACGCTCTGGGGCCGATCGATGGCGGCGGAACCATGGCAGTAGGTGGAGGAACCGGCGGAGCTTCTCGGCCGACGGACCTCGGCGCCACCGCCGACCCGGAAGTTTGGTGCCGAGCCACTGACACGCGGGACCGAGGAGCCAACGCTGGTCTGGCAGACCTGGGTGAAGCTGTGGTGATCGAGGACGACAGGGAGGATGACGGGAGCGAGGAGCTTGCTGATGGCGTAGATGTGACGGGTGGAGGTGTAGCCGCCAACTCGGAAGTCCGTGGCGGAAGCTGTGCGTCGACCCCCGGAGGCCGAATTGGAGGGCCGAGGGAGCCCAGCGGAACTTCCGGGCTGACGGGCCGAGGAGGTGATGAGGGAGCTGTGGGTCGAGGTGCAGGTGACGGGCTGACGGGTCTAGGTGGTGATACGGGCCTGGAGGCCTGAAGGGAAGCCGGGGACTCCGCCTCTAGCTTTGCTGGTGGAAGGACAGCCCGAGGTGCTGGTGAGGAGCCGCTCGGGGCGAGCGGCAGGGGCAGAGCCAAGGAGCTGGACGTCAGCAGTGGTGGCCACGGATCCAGGGGGCTGACTGGGATCAGCGGAGGAAACGGAAGGAGATCTCCGGACGGGACCGGAAATGAAGACACAAGGGCGGGGATTTGGGTGGGGAAAGGATCCACAGCCCACTGGTTGATGATATTGCGGACCGCTCCTGGCTCTGGGATGGACTGTTCTGCTCGCTTCGCCACCGGGGCCCGAAGTCATCAACATCCGCTCCGACCTCGGAGCGCACCCCGGGCTGCCAAGCGGAGGCGGAGCGTTCGCCGTTCTTGCACCTCCAGACCCAGTAGTCCAGGTGAGGTCGAGCCTCCGGGCTTAGCAGAAACTACAGCGAGGGTGAGTCCATCATATCCATTTTTTCTCGCGATGAGAGGTCTGTAATTCTGTCACGGTTGGAAGGCAGGAGACGAGCGTATATAATAAACAGAATGGTTTATTAACGGAGAACATACATGCAGCGTGATACAAGCACAAACAATTACAGACAAGGAGGGAGACAAAGGGAGGAACTTAAATACACAAACAGATGACGAGGGCTAAATAGAAACAGGTGATGACATTTAAACTAATTAGACATGGTGAAGACTAGAACTAGACATGACAAGACAGAACTAGATGACATACATGTGACAGACAGAGAGTGCCCAAGTAAAAGAGCAGAGAGTCACAAGAGACAGCAAGAAAGCAGAGCGTAAACAGAAGAGAAACAGAGCAATAGTTGTAGCGATAATCTTCTTTTATCTCTTCCCTGACCATGTGACTGAAACCCAAATGTGAGACATTCAAACTGACCAATCAGAAGTAACCCCCCCCCCCACTATACTAAAGGTGTGACAATTCATTGACCCCCGATACACACACATCTTGGCCTACAGGCCTTGATCACTATCATCTCCTTTGTGTCTTCCAAATGGCCCTTGTAGAATGAGAGAGGCGACTGAAACAGCAAAGCACATGTCTGTGTTCATTTTTAAAATATCTTTGGATATTTTCAATCTTACACTTCTGTGTTTTTTAAACTTCCATACCAACACCCTCTTTGTATCAACTTTACTCGCAAACTACATGTTTGAATGTTTTAACTGCACCAACAACGTCTTTGCAGTTCAGAATAAGCCAGCTTAGGTTCAAAAAATGTCACAGGATGTCACAGTATGTTTTCATAGTAAAATTAACTATTTTTTTAACTCTAAAGAAACTAAATTTGATTCCACATTACATGATCTCTATAATGAAAATTATTTTGTGGAAATGTAGATATATGGATGTCTCATGCCATGAGATGCATGTTCTAAAAACATCGGCAGCTGTGATTTGTTGGGTTACATGCATGAGACAAATCCTGGAAGCTCGCTCATCATTGACCCTATGACTCTGAGAATCCAGAGGTCACGGGCAGGGCATGATGGTGACTGTGCAGCAAGGCTGGAGATAATTACCATGAAGAGAAGCACTGTATGTCTGTCAGCACCCACTCCTCCCTGACCAGGGAACCTCCGCACCAGTGAGTGCTCCTGAAGAGACCGAGAGACACGAGACAGTGACGCATCTCCAACATGACTCTCTCACATTATAAAACATGACAGCGCAGGGCTTTACTTCTGAGGAGCTGTACGAACACTGACTTCAGAGACAACTGCACTTTATTTGGAGAGAATTTTACTGTCTGCCGATGGGCTTTTTAAGAAAACTGAAAATGAGTATATTTATTGTATTATATAAGGAAAGTGAATACAAAGATTTTGGAATTGCAAAATCATTGTAAAATTACTGCAACTTACTCTAAATATATTGGAACTACTTAATAGTATCACATTTATAAATCAGTAAACAGATGCTAACAGATGAATTGCTAACACATGGTACATTTAGTTAATAAGGCAATAACTATAAATTATGCTTACATACAACTAAACCTAAACCAAACCCTAAACCTATAGTAAGTAAATGTAGTTACTTAATATTACTCAGTACTTAAATGTGTAATTACAGTGTAACAAACACACCTTAAAATAAAGGGTTCACTTTATTTTAAAGTGTCAGTATTACACTGTAATTATACATTTAAGTACTGATTAATATTAATTAACTGCATGTACTAACTATAGGTTTAGGGTTAGGATTAGGGTTTGGTTTAGGGTTAATTACATGCAATTATGCTTAATTTCTAGTTATTACTACAGTAACTACATGTAACATGTGACACTGTATCTTTCTTTTTCAATGCCATATCAGCAGCAAATGTAATTTTCATGACAAACTCAGAGTAAAAGAAATTAAATTAATCGTAATAAAAAATTTTAATAAAAAAATAGAAAAATTATTTACAATAATGTAATATTTTTATGTAAGTAAGTAAGTAAAGCCTTTATTTGTCCCGCAGTGGGGAAACTGCATAATTGGCAGAAAGAAATTGCATTTTCTTACAACAATACAAAAATATAGGAATTATATAAGTTTGATATTTAATAGAAAACCTAAAATTGTTAATAAATATATTATAAAAAGTAATAAAAATAAAAAATAATAAAAGGTATTTTTAAAATTTCTATTAATGAACATTTCTGAAAAAAGCTTGCATAATATCATTGTAAGCAGGATCTTCCAACAACAACAGCAAATTCGTTATAGTCAATAAGGTCTTACAAACATCACATGCTAAATCTTAACTTTTCAATAAATACACATGGGTTAGTCTTGTGTTTAGTTTCTTGTGTTTTAGTGAACCACAGTGTTTGTAAATGATATTTAAAATGATCAATGTTACCTACATGCAAATTGCTTACCCTCTCTGTATGCTGACTATCCAACTGCCTTCTTTAATGGGGACAGGCCCGCCACCGACGATTCTCACCTGCTTGTGAATAAAACACGATGTCTTTGTAACCTCATCTGTGAAGAGAAAAGAAAACACAAAATAAGGGGGGGGACACATTAGTTTGTCAGAAACTCAGAAAAAATACAGAAAAACATGCAAATTCGTAAATGTGTTTATGATATAATCTTTCTAATGTCATCTGAAACGAAAAAATATCAGCTGGAAAATTGCATGGTCTAACAACATTTGAAAGATGTGATTACCTTTTTGTGGCAGATTGTTATGTGAGGGCTCACCTAAAAAGGAAGGAAAAGAACAAGAGGCTTATTTTTGTTCTAAGAAATGAATAGGCATGAGAACTGAAAAGAAGAAGTGGTCACCAGTGTGATGGCTGTTTAGAGTATAATTTGAGTGAAAGTGTGTGTGAGGTCTTTAGCACAGGACTAGTCTTGGTCCAGCATGTGGGACCAGTTAGACCTGCACAGCACTGAAGCTTAACTTATACATGTGAGTGTGAGTGTGACAGAGACAGAGGGAGTGCTGACAGTCCGAGCCACCTGGACTTTACACTCTTTAATTAAACTGAAGCCTCTGTGGAAAGTGTGTGCGCACGTGTGGGTGAGTGATTGATGTGTCGTATGTAGATTCATAACACATGGCCTACATGCTCAACACAAGTCTGCCGTGTCAGTGATGAGAGCCTAAGACAACAGGAACGCACATGTGATACAGCAATGTGGGTACATAATGGTCAAAAGCTATTGTCTGTTTTTTAAAAAGAACTTAATTGTCATACTTTAATATGAGTAATATAAGTGAAAGTTAGCAA
Organism: Zacco platypus; assembly: GCA_038088235.1. Lineage (NCBI taxonomy): Eukaryota > Metazoa > Chordata > Actinopteri > Cypriniformes > Xenocyprididae > Zacco > Zacco platypus. The sequence goes on along the minus strand of CM076075.1, from coordinate 19,654,167 downwards.
CATTGCTTAAACTTAAGTATAAATCTTGATCACAGCATACGAGAATGATTTCTGTAGGGTCATGTGACATTGAAGACTGGAGCAATGCTGAAAATTCAGCTTTGCCATCAGCAGTACATTGCAAAATGCTATAGCTTCTGAGAATTTTACTTTTTGAGGTCAGCGGTTTACATTAGCCCCCTATTCCTAAGCTTGTGCTCATCTCTTCATGTTTCAAGTAGCACTTTTAGTGAACCCAAAGGTCTCAATCAGTTTGTAATGTCAGCACAGATGTGTGTTGCTCACTCACAGGGTTTGAGAGGGCAGTAGTCCCACGGGATGGATGAGCTGTTGGTATAACACCACGGGCCGTGTTTGTCTTTGTCCGGGTTTCTGCAGAAGTTCCCCGCCTGTTCAGCCATCAGCAAGTCCACTTCTCTTTCGTTACTGAGAACAAAAACAAATCTCATCATTACAACACAGGGCATTTTCAGAACATGTGCAGCTATAAAAAAAGATTGTTAAGAGTGAAAATTAACATTACATGTCTACATATAAACATCCAAAACAGGTGCATCATTCAGGCACATCCAAAACCATTTAACACTAATCAAACGGTCTATCCGGTGTTTGAAACAAGACAATACATCTAAAACCACTTAAGAAAAGAGTCCAAAGAAACATCTTCTTCTTCAAAGTTCATCTTAAGCCCCAGCTGTGTAGAGCTGCTCTCAGGAGGCAAGGTGAAGTATTTAGCTTGTGCATTACTTATGACAGGTTTCCCTAAGCTTTTCCACATTATCAGTCAGATTCAGGAAGATTCACAGATGTAAAGATGCTACGATTCTTCAAAAGTTCACCAGAGACCGGTGAAGAGCACAAATATGCATAACACCAATGATTTTTTTTTTGCTGTGTCACTCTAGGGTTCATACAATGTAAACAATCTATGCCTAATGCCTGTCCGGCAGTGACCTTTGCAACCCAGCCGTGGCGGCTCACAAGCTGCGGGCCAAATAAAGGAGTTGATTGGCTTTGAAGTGTTCATGGAGAGGGGCTAGGGTGAGGAAAGGGGTCAGAGGGTGGCTCTAAAGAATCTCGTTCCAGCTGCGTTGGCCTGCCTGTAATTTTTTGGGAAATGAGTCACTCCAACTGCTCCACGTTTACTATCAATTAGAGATCTTCAGAATGGGGGTCCTCCACTAAAATGTGTTTTTCTTCCTCAGAAAACTGTGAGGGTCTTATTTATTCAACGAAGACAAACAAAACCTGACAATCCCTGTGCTTCGCATCAATGAGCTGGTGGGGTTCTGGAAAAGCCGACCTTTGACCTGGAACTTGTTCATAAAACAAGGAAGTTATTTAACGCCACACATCTCAGGGTGAGTGGGGATGGCAGAAACAACACAGGCCTGTTGTGGAACCAGTTGTTCGTGTCCTCTGAGACTTACGCTCACACGCTCACTGAAAATTGTGCCAATTCACATTAAACACAGGCAAAACATAACTACATTAGAGGAAACAGACCACACCTGGCACAAACAAATATAAACCATAGCCAGTAGGGCTATAAGTAAAACTGTGCATGCATATTTGATAGCTCCATATGCTTGTCTGTTTGCATATTAAAAAACATGAGATATTTCACATAGCATCTGTCTCATTTATTCACTCTCATAAATTTAACGACAACTTACTGCGGATGACCTAATGACTAAATAGACTTATTCACCTTGGAAAGCACCACAACGGCATCATGGGATTGTCCTTGAGATCCTGCATTGCACGTTGTGGACCTAGTTTGGTTTCCATGGAAACTGAGTGAATGTCCATGACTGAAACTATGCGCTGTACCACTATAAATTATGGTTCTTCTTAATACTAAGCTATAGAAAATTAATAGACAATAGAGCGCCCATAGCAAAGGACTATCAACAATCCATTTCTCCTGTCTAAATCTGAGGCTGTTATTTATTCAGTTTAAAGCTGAAGAGATTTTCTAAAAAGATTCATATACTTTCTCTTAGATTAATATGCATAGACAACTTTAAATACACATGTCAGCTTTAAGTTTATTTTGCAGTCTAGACATGGATGGCCAGCTTTTACCTTTCAATGTGGTTTTTCCATGGAGCACAGGGGATGCCTGAGCGAGTTTTTGACTGTTTGCCATTGTACGTGTTACCAATGCCCGTATAACACTCTGAAATTAAAAAAATAAGAAAAATCATTACATTTTCAAAATACACATCAAGAGAAGCCGATATTAGATATGGGGTGTACAGTAATTGTTAGCAACAACATTTTTAATATTTTCTGAAGAAATGTGAGTGGTGCTTGCATTCAAAACTTGCTATGATATTCTGCTCTTGATCATTTTCAGGCAAAAATTGTAGATCAAACTGCTCAGAAAAGCAAAAGCCCACATTTCCTCTAGCGGTCAAACATATTATTATTATTATTAATAATAATAATATTATTAAAATACTTATATTCAGTGTTGGGGGTAACACATTCCAAGTAACTAGTAAAATAACACATGACTTTTAAATTTACAAGAAAATATCTATTACTTTTTCAAACAAGTAATCCAAGTTAATTTGTTTTCCCATTTATTGACTGACAGCTCTCCTTTTCCCATGTTGAGTGAAATCATGAGTAAATGCAAAGGCGTTGAGTGATCTGTGTGAACATGGCGATTATTGTAGTTCTAGACTAAATGAACAAGTATTTATTCTTCTCATTTGCATGAAAACAGATTCAATATTCCTCAAAATCAATAAAAACAGTGAAATGCAAACTCAGAATTACGCAAACCAGCACTGATTAAATGTTAAATAACATAAATATACTTTATTTATCTCACTTTATTAACCAATGTCTTTGCTGCTGACCTTCAATGATCCAATTCATCAATACTAATAAAAAAAAAGACTTTCAACATCACATTTGTGTTTAAGTTTTTGTTTTTACTGTTGAATTGTGCAGAACTTTCTTGTCTGAGCTGTGCCCACTAGTATACAGACTGTACAGGCTCATTAATTTCACTTATGGTGTGAAAGGGCCTTTACATTTGCCAAAAATATAACATTTTTTGTTATTAAAAAACAAACAAGCAAGCCTAGCCCAGATGAGAAATTAGTAATGCAAAAGTAACGTAATACACTACTTTGCATAAAAAGTAACTAAGTAACTAACTTTTTTAGGGAGTAACACAATATTGTAATGCATTACTTATAAAAGTAACTTTCCCCAACTTTGCTTATATTTCTTAAAATTTTGAATTAGCTTTTATTTCTATATTCTCAGTTTTCATTTTAATCTTAGTTTAAGCTTTAGTAATTTTGTTATGTGATTCAATGATTTTTTTTTATTATATTATTAATTTTTATATATTTCTATTTAGCTTTAATACATTTATACTTCTGTTTTAGTTTGAGTTTAGTTTAAAAGGGTTTTTAACTCCTTAATATAAAACTTACAGAAAGTATTGTTTTATATTTTTAGTTAACAATCACAATACTACCAGTCGTACAGTTTGAAGTATGGTTCATTTCCGTAGCATAAACACCGTGAGTAACACGGCAGAATTTATTCATTTGTGTGTTTTATACCACAGCAACAGCTAAGGCTATTTTTATAGCAAGATCATTGAAAAATCAGACAAAAAATAGATAAACAAATAAGCATACAGAGATAAGGGATAGACAAACAGTACAAACAATTTACATACAGAAAAAAATGTAGGTGCACTTTTCTAAACTCACTAAGCCAAAGCACAAACAAGCACCTCTAAATATACGCAAAATATGAAAGATAAATGGAATGCAGCATGATCAAACATAAATGTTGTAATTATCCCAATGAGAGCTCTGCCTTTAATCAGACACTGTTAACCTAAAATTATTACCAAACTCTCAAAGTCGAAGTGCTTAAAGAAACACAGCAGGTTTGTGGAAACACAGTGCTTATGGAAACACAGCAGGGCTCCAAGCGCACCACAACAGTCGAGCGATCATCCCAGCGGCCTCAATTGGAACACCAGCTAAATCGATCTTAACATCAGCGCTTGTGCGAGTCCTTCTATGAAGCATCTCCTGGGCCCTGCCAGTCACACGAAGCTGTCAGCAGTGATTAATGCTTGACTCATACTGTCTCATTCCCACACTGCGGCTCCTGCTCCCCGCACATGTTTCAAACAGCCCCCATTAGTGGCCGTAGAGATCGGACTACAGGGACCACTGTGTACCGATGCCAAGACAGTCAAGAAAGAGCAAATGAAAGAGAGAGAGAAAGGGAGGGAGAAAGAGCTATGGCATTCTCGAGCATCATGAAAAGAAATTACATAGATATTATGACTTGCTGGGGAGGATTAATAAGAACAAAGGCAAGGACGTTTTTTGAGGGTCGTTTTGATATGCAAAGAAGGCATGACTTCAAAAGTTATAGCCTCCTTTTTTTTTCCAGCGAGCGAAACTAAGTTGGAAGAATGCCAGCCATAACATCATGGAAAACAAGATCAAGCCAGTAGATTATAAACATGTTTCTTAAAAAAGCAAATAAATGTAATAGGTTTTATGGTCACTGTCTGTAACTCGCCTGGCGTACTGGAATTTTCGCTCTTGCATAATTTGTGAGTTAAATGTCTCCAGTCAAGTACAGTGACAGTGACTGGCTTGAGATACTCTCTACCAATAAGCTAAAGCTGCCACAGTGCTTTTACAAGATAATTTACATTTGAAAAAAAAAATAATTTCACAATCCACTGAATTGTTCAAGTGCATATAAAAGTATAAATATGCCTTCAATTTCAATAAAAATGTATATATTTTACATAGAATTATGTGTATATCAATGTCCCTGAGCTCAGATAGAATCCATGACATTAATAAAAGAACACGTGACTAAAAATCAGCTACCCAATAAGATAATGCCCTTCCCTTTCCAATGCCACAAACCCAACTGTGTGTCTCAAGCAGACACTAATGACCTTTCTGTAAGGTTTTACACAATTTGGTTTTGAAATTAATAAAGCAAGAGAGGTCTAAATGGTTTAAACATATGGCAGATCTCAAATCGGACTGTATGAAATCCAAAAACTTTGCAATGCTAATACAATTCTACAGGAACGTTAAACTTTAAATATCAGACAAATATACTGTCAATGACTCTTACCTTCAGGTTCAGGGGTTGGGACTCCACAGCGAGGAATGTTCGTGCAGAAAGCCACAGGTTCATTGGGGTCAGTCGTGAAGCACCATGGGAGATGACGGCCATCAGGATTCCTACAGTAGTTCTCCCGGAGATCCCTGCAGTGCAGACACGTACTTTTAATCAGAAATGCACACATCACACATGTTACTGTTACAGAGCATATGTTGAACAGACTGCGATCTGTTCTAAAACTATAGATTTTGAAGAATTATCTGCATTTTGTAAAAATATAAACCTTTATGATGACAGATAAGAACCTGGGAGAGGAAACATTCAGGTTTTCTTAGTGCTGACAGAACCTGGCAGAAAGCCATGCTGATAAAACCAGCATACCTGGTGAACATATGTATTTTTGGGGATGCACAGTATATCAGAACTGGTTACATACAGTACATATACATAGAATTCAGGTTGATAGTGGATGTTTATTAGTTGATATTGGATATTTAATTCTAAATATATATACACATATTTTTGTTGATACACATATCATTATTATTATTATTATTATTATTTATTATGACAAAATGGCATATATAGTATAATTTTGTTTAATATAAACCATTTATTGGTTTTCAGTCATAATTAATATATATATAGTTAAGTTATTATATATAAGACTTTTTGGTATCAAGCAGAATTCTAATATCTGTGCATTCCTATGTTTTTTGGATGCTGATGCCCAGCAAGGGATTCTTGTATACGGAAGTAAATTTTCCAACAAGACTTTGGCTTACCACCTTATAAAAAGACCTTCAAAGTTTGGCTGTGCAAGTGCATGAATACAAACAAGCAAGGACGTCCAGCCAACACATTTTTGAACTACAGATGAATATTTAATGAATGCATTTTTTTCATGGTTTAGGAGCATTTTCTTACTTGCAACGATAATTCTGTGGTGTATAAGAGTGTTTATGGGGAAACTGGGAATCCCATCTCTGACAGGCCACTCCCTCGGGGGTGATGCCAACCGTTCCACGATAACCCTCTCCCTGTCCACGGAAACAACTTGTCGTGTTGTCAACGTCACCGCCGTTGTCTGAATCTGAGTAAACAGTGAAAAACATGAACAGAAAGACAAAGTTAGTGAGAGAATGAGCCATAATATCACTCCTTAGGCATGATGAACACTGAATCATATATTCACTAATAACTGTAAGACAGCGCTGCCTCAGGGAGGAACAGCAACAGCTTTGTCCTGCTTAACAGAGAGAGATGCTTCCTGAATGAGTCAAAGCAGCCACTAAGTCTGTGACAAATACTAAAACAGTAGCCTACAGAGCTTTTTTTAGGGTAAAACGTAAGCGTTTTATGAATGATATATTGTTTTTGCCCATGCATCTCATTGCAATAAATTACGCTCATTAGAGACATTGTTATTATGTTTACCTCCAATAACCTGATAGTGCTTCAGTCTGCTAATGAGGGTAGCAGTATAGGGATGTAGGCCAAGTCCTGCTAATAAAACCCAAAGTCAAACTCTCAAATGTGTCCAATACACTGTGAGAGTCTGAAGAGTTATACAGTGGATCCCAGCGTATGTGATGTTATTGTATTCATGCAATGCTAGGTTAGCATTTTTTTTACTTTTTTTTACGGCTAACTCAGGCAGTGGTGTGTAATGTCATGAAGACAAACGCAAAGGTCAAGCAATTGGAAAACAATGAAGTGCTCTGTGCCTTAAAGTCTTGCTGTGTTTACTGCAGAGGAGCATGGCATTTTTATAAAGCATGTTTAGCTTTATAGAGGATCAAATAGTCTTGTTAAGGGGTGACATTCATTCTGCAAGAGGACGAAATCCACTTCTTGTGAAAGCAGATGCATCTATCAAGATTTCCACAGGTGGGAAGTGACACAAGGTTAAACGCTGTATAGGTGCTTATTGAGATGCTGAGGTGTTTGAAAAGAAGCTGCATTCTGCCAAACAGGAAAAAGCATTGAGAAAAGTGTCTCCCAGGATGGTGATCTGCGAGTATCCATCATAGGATTTTGCTCAAGGTTATGATGCAGTACTTTGCCAAACAGTTCTGAAAAACAAATGTGAACCCCTGTGGTTCGGTCTAGAATGGTAAAATGCGTGAGCGTCGGACGCCTGAGTTTTTGCCTCACTTCCCACTTAAACCAACATGCCGTCGCCTTGCTAATGAAAATAAACGGAGGCAGCGTGAGGAGGAGGAGGAGGAGGAGAGGGGTGTCATTATAATAATAGGTTTTGGGCGCTTGCAAGCTTGTGTGTTTGAGCGCCGCTGGGGGTTTGAAACCCACACGCGTGTTTTGTCTTTAGCGTGGAAGGTTTACATAGCACTTGAAACTCAAGCACATTTCTCTCATGCAGATAAGGGAACGCTCTACTGCGCTGATGAGGAAAAATAAACATGGAGGCACGTTACTGAAAAGACAGGGCAAGAGTGGAGGAAAAAGAAAGAGAGGAGAGAGAGTTTTATAGGTGGACCCTCCTCTCTCTCTCTTCTCCCAGTTACAAACAACATTCCTGTGAGGGTCCCAAACGAAAGGGGAGCCTGGGCTAGAGGAAGAGGAAGTTGTAAATTTGGCAAACTCTGCCTCTTTTCATTCTTTTTTTGTCTCTGACTTCTTTTTTGTTCTCTTCTCTGTCTCTTCATCTTACACATAGGACACAGACGCGCACACTCACCGCACTGTTTGATGTTACAGTACTCCCATGGAGTGTTTGGATCGGTGGTGAAACACCAGGGTCTCTGGCGCCCGTCTGGGTTCCTGCAGTAGTTGTCCTTTAGACCTTTATCGGGGTACCTGTCATAGGAAGGGCAAAAAGAACACATTTAACCCGCCACATATCAACCATCCCAGTTCTACAGCAACTCTGATTTACAGTCAGGATAAAATTCTAATAACCTCCAGAAAATACATAACATGCTATCTGCTTCTGGTACAGCAGGACTTCTTAAGCCAAGTGCACAGGACTTTTTTTAATTTTCAATTTTCCAGGTCGGTTGATTTTTTAAAAATAATTTAATATTTTAATTCAGCTAAGCCACATTAAATTCATAAAAACTATAGCCATTTATAATGATACATAATATTTCTATTTCAAATAAATGCTGTACTTTTGAACTTTCTTTTCTTTAAAGAAACCTGGAAATAAAAAAAATCACGGTTTTACAATTATTATATATATATATTTTCGATATTAAATATTAAGCAGCTCAGCTGTTTTCAAGAAATGTTTCTGACCGCAAACTTTTAAACAGTTGTGTGTTGTATATTGGCGGATACTGAAAATTGAATTATTCATGCTCATTTCCCATTTTTTTCCCAATAATTATATTTTAAATAACTTAAAGTCAAGAAATGAACATTTCCAGTGTTATATTTACACTAAAGTTGGGCTAAGACTTTTTGTTGCAGACTGGTCATGTAAAGGGCGAAGAGCTTCTGCCTTGTGATGTTCAGTGGCTTTTTATAGTTGCTTGTACTTCTAAAATAAATAAATAAATAAAGGCTCAAGACATCATAGACAATTTGCCTCTTTGGTAGGTTCACACAAAGCAGTCATTTTATTTAGTGATTTATATCAAACAGGGGCATGACACAGTTCCCATGAGGTCAAGTGGGAAAACACTTTATTGATTTTTCAAATATTTTTAAAAGTTCTTCACAAATGCCATTCCGGATTAGGGTAAATTCTAGAGCATTTTCCATGCATGCAATCTGAGATATTTAAAAAAAAAAAAGAAAAAAAAGGTCTTTGTGTGTTTAGAGACTCTTGAGGGAGAGTATTCAAACAAACCAAACGGACATTTATTGCAAGATTAACGATATTGTTGTTTCCCAGAACTAGTAAAGATGTAACTAGGGCACTGGGAAGGTCATACACAATGAAAATGCCATTTATTGTCTGAAAAATGCATACATGATGTACTGTACATCAGGTAGCAATGTTGTCAACTGTTTCAGTCGTTATGCTAAGCAAAAGAGATGTGTAATTGAGAAAAGATGTGCAAGAAACTTTGGAACTTATTTTGTCCAACATGGTCCAAAGAAATTATGAAACCGTAAAGAATAAAGTTTTCCAAAACAAAGTGTAATTTTTCTTGACTGCTGTTAGCCATCACTGCTCGCATTGTGATTTCAGACAGATTAAAGCATAGCTGAGTTGTTTTCCACAGTTCACTTTCAATGGTATTAGGCAAATGATCCTCTCGTGAACCCAGATTTCTGCAGCATAACATTATTAAACCTTTGACTGGTTTTAACTGATATCTGATTCCTGACTTTGAATCATCTTAACATCCACTGAAGCTGTATGAAAACCTGAAGAAAATGTGAGTGGTGTTCTGGTTGGTTTGCAGGGTGTTGCTGTGAGGTTGCTAAGGTGTGGTTGTTAGTGTGTTGCTATGTAGTTGCTAGGGAGTTGTAGAAGGTTTCTAGGTCTTAACTCAAATTAGGCCACCCCCAAGTGTCCATAATAGACTACATATCTCTTGTGTCCCTCCTTCAGGTTAAGTCAATGGATTTTTTCACCTGTTTTAGTGATAAATCTTAAGTTTGATTGCTTAGGAAAGCAATTGCCCACCTTTATGCAACAAACTGCATGATTTGAGGTATCACCATGGTACACAAAGGGAGAATAAATTGATTGATGTTGTCTCTTACTGTTTGCACTTACTGGGGGGTCTCATACCTTTTAGGGTGGAAAAGGTGTCTATGTGGTTCCTCAAGGTCCCAGCGTTGGCATTCCCGGCCACTTTCCGTGTGGTCCATGGGACCGCGATAACTTTCTCCATTACACGTCATACATTCCACTATGGATAAAGAACATGCCTGCTAAGAATGTTGGCCCAAAAGGCCCCAGCTGAGCGACATTAGCATACTTGTAGAGGATGACTCAACAGGTTTCAACCGTTGCTGTCACATTAAACAGTTAGAAGAATGCAACTGTGGCAGAATGTTGGTAGTAAATTAGTGCACGTTAACTACGCATAGGCTAATCACTAACGATTAATGACAGCAGGGCCTGTTATCATATTTTTCAAGAAGACAAGCAATTAAGGAGCCACATGTAACCCGTAGAATGTCTAAAAAATAAATCATCTGACGCTTCAATTTATTAGGCAGACGTACCATAGCCCTTTCATTTAACCCCAATGGTACATTACGGCTTCTAACAGATTTCATACAATCAAAGGTTAAAGCAACATGTAATTATTACAGTACTTAGCAAAAAGCTTAGTCACTGTAGGACCAAAACCAAATATTACAGCAGATGGAGGTCACCTCAGCTAGAGTCATCTCTCTAAATCCTGTTATTAGTTGTACAGTACACACAGTATAAGGAGCACATTGCTGTAGTAGAAACAGATGTTAATGTCAGCCACTCTCAAGAAAACATGATTTTTCCTTGTGTGTGTGTGTGTGTGTGTGTGTGTGTGTGCGTGTGTGTGTGTGTTTTTGATTATGGGAACTAATTTATTAACAAACCCTCCCGGTCATATTTCACCATGGAACTCTTAGAATAGACAAGAGGCTGTCTTTGTTAGCCTGATCACTATCTCTGCAGAAAACCCCTCTTTATGCATGTAACTCAATGTGATATCCTATTAACGAAAATCCCTGGTCACTCTAACAATCAAGCGCTTTCATTCTTCTTCGATTGATAAAGCTTTAAATCCAAAACATTAGCAATTCACATGAAGAAGGTGTTTTTAATAGGCTGAAAATCCATCCATACTATAGTGCTTTAATTTATCACTTTAAACTGCAAACCAAGAGGAAAGAGATCTCATAAGTGCGATTGTTGTTTAACATCTCAACAGTTTCTTCAGGACAGTAAACTGAGAGTGAATGGAAACTTGTAAAGTGTCCTTATTCATGGATTTTTATGATGGAAAAAAAACACTTCAGTAATCTTGTAGTCATGCTCATGTAGATCTAAAAAACATGCTAGTTTTTATCAAGATACCAATGTTTACCAATAAATGCTTGTCTTGAACTCACCCTCTGAGCATTTTGGGATACTGCAGTCCTGGTGGCGTATTTTTTGGTCCGTGGTAAAGCACCAAGGACCTGTTGTGGTGTTGTCTGGGTTACGGCATAAATTTCCCTGTAGATCTCGGTGCTTATACCTCTGGGGTAAGAAACTGATGGAGTGAGGAAAGAAACAGAGGTGATGTTTATAAAATCATTAACAAAATTTCTGCACTTTCCTTGAACAACATACAGTTACTCTGACACGTGACTTGACATTTCTAGCTGCATAGGGAGAGGATTGATGATCGTATTAAACCAATCACATAGTCACATCAACAATCCTCTGCAATTATTGTTTTACTGAATACAAAAACCTCACTACAACTGAACTGAGAATCACTAGTGGAAGAATTCTACTGGCTGTCGCATGACACAATTATGACTTCCAGCCAAATACAACAGAGGATCTTAATAATTTATATTTATATTAATAAAAGTGGCACGACTATCGGTATCTTTAACATCAGAATGCAGCTGCTATTCTACATTTCATTGTGATGCAAGAACTTAACATGTATTTGGCCCTAGGGAAATTGTTACCTCTTCATTTTTTTTTCACATATGGAAAAAGTACAGAGGTTTGACCTTAAAACAACAAATGCATGTAGATAAATAATGATTTTGGCGAGAGAATGGGTCAGTATAAAGCTTTTGGCCAGAGAAGGTCTGCACAGTGCCTGAGTTAGGCTACTCTTATTATGACATTGTTGTTTTAAGAGCGTTTATTCTTGGTTATTTGAAGGCTTTGAAAGCACATGGTAGCCAAAGTTTTTGGCTACCAATGCAATCATTGCAGAACTACACAATTATCAGACTTGTTTGTCATCCAATTATCTATTTATTCTAAAACCAAAAAGTATCTCAATCCAATGGATTAGTAGTAGTGTATGGCAGTCATGTGACATGGTGACCATCATTATGGCGTGACCCACCTCATATTGAACAAAAAGCTTTTGTTGGGCCACCAACATGATAGTGCACATCATTTTAAAATTATTTCTCAAAGTTACTTTTAATGTCTTTAGGGGTATCACTTTATAGTGTTAAAACTCTGAAATGCCACTATGCAAATAGTTGCAAAAATCTATTACCATTGCCATGCAAATATCTGTAAACCATTAATAAATCATTGCCTTAAGCCAAACAGTAATTATCTTTTGTGTAATTCACAACACAAATTAGCCACGTTCAAGATGATTGATGGATACAGATAAAAATGCAATCTGTGACAAATTAGCTGACCTAGAGGCCTGTTCGGTATTACAAAACGTTCAGGTCCATTGGCTTCTTGAGCCGATAAAACATGCCTGTGATGTTTCAGAGGCAAGCATATCAAAAGCTGGCTTTAAAACTGAGCTGATGTCCATTAGAGAGATAAAAAGAGCTGAGGGAAAAAAGAGGAGAGAGAGGGAGATATCTAGAGTTGGGAAGTTGGTGGTAGGGTCAAGGTCTCTGAAAGGTAATCACATTTTCAGGCTTGAAAAAAAAGTGTTTTTTTTTTGTACAGGCCTACTAACAAAAATAGGGCAGATCTATCATATCGACTTGCTGTACAGGAAGTAAACCAAAAGCACCATGTGGTGCCCCTAATGAATTCCTGCATCCGTAATGAACTTGTATCAAAGACGTGTTCTGCATTAGGTATCTTATCTTAGCCTTCTGCTGCTTTCTGTCAAACTCCTAGTTATGCACAAACCCTCATATCCTCTAAACATGACATCAGTTCCAGGCTGCAAATGGCTTTTTAATGTTTATTTTTAGATGTCAGTGTATACAAAAATGTATATTTTGGGTAAACTTCCATTGAATATTTATGCATAAAAATATTTGTACAAAAACGTCTATTTTTGGTCATGCAAGAGCGGAAGCAATTGTTTGAACGTACTGGCCGCTTGTTGGCATTCCTGTCATTGACCTAATTGTCTCCATCGGCGTTTTACTTCTGAGAATCATAGAGTTGCACTTACTGTCACACTTAGACTCAGCAAGAACCCTCTAACGAATCAAAGTCAGTAAGACAGCACACATAAACTTGCACATTCATCATCATTACAGGCTAATGGGAATTTTTATAACTCATCAAGTCTGTTTTGCCATTAGCTATCTAATAGCGTAATATGTGCATAAATAAATAAACTGAAACATACCAAGGAGTTGTTAACCGCTATCTGCTCTACACAAGACTTTTGATAGCCACAGAAATGCACATAGTGGGTAATTGAGTTTAATTGCCCTAGAGAGAGAGACTGAACCAAGAATGGGAGGTAAAGAGACTGAGTAAGCACTTACTCGTGTTCATGTGGCGTTTGGGCATTCCAGAGCTGGCATTGGACTCCAGTTTTGGTCACTGATCTCTTTCCTTTGTAGTTGAGTCCATTGCCAATGATGCATTCTCTCATGAAATCTAAAAGACAACAGGCATACAGACCTCAGGTTATTCAACGATCTTTATGTGCAACAGTTGGGTTTTAGAAGCAAAAATCTCATTAATTTTCACCAAACAGAATTTTTGTGACATTTCAAGAAAGACTTAACATCTACACCGAACTTGTTAGACAATAGTGTATGCTTCTGTAGTTTCTGAAGTCAGTGATTTTAAAACCTAATTTGAATTTAAAAATATTTAACCATTTTTTATATTTTTTTATATTCCTATGTTTACAATTTTAATATATTATAAAATGTAACTTTGAGCTGAATTTTCAGTATCATTACTCCAGTGTCACATGATGATTCATACTGATTTGGTGTCCGAGAAACAATTCTTATTATTTAGTTATAAATATTTTTGTGGAAACTGAGATTCTTTGATGAATAGTAAGTTCAAAAGAACAGAATTTATTTGAAATAGAAATCTTTTGTAAATGTCTTTACTGTCATTTTTTTTTTCTAAATTTAAAGGATTTACTTTAAAATGAAAATTACCCCATGATCTACTCACCCTAAAGCCATCCTAGGTGTATATGCCTTTCTTCTTTCAGATGAATACAATCAAAGTTATATTAATAATCACCCTGACGGTCCCAAGCTTTATAATGGCAGTGCATGGAAATCATCTGTTTGAAGCTCAAAAAAGTGCATTCATCCTTCATAAACGTACGCCACACGGCTCCGAGGGGTTAAAGGCCTTCTCGTGTGAGAAAAATATCCATATTTAACACGTTATAAAGTAAAATAACCAGCTTCTGCCAGACCGTCTTCCATATTCAACTTATGAAGAAAGTGTAATGCCTCTGGCAGTTCAAAATGCTTACACTACATCCTACGCCTTCCGTATTCAACTTATGAAACAAGCATAAATGATGTCAGTTACATTTTTTCATAATATGGAAGGCAGTGTGGAGCTGTGTGGAGTACGTTTATGATGGATGGATGCACTTTTTTGAGTTTCAAACAGGTGGTTTTCATGCACTGCCATTATAAAGCTTTGGAGCATCGTTAATATAACTCCGATTGAATTTGTCTGAAGGAACAAAGTCATAAACACCTAGGATGGCTTGGGTGAGACAATCATGGGGTGGATTTCATTTTAAAGTGAACTAATCCTTTAATGTACACTTGCTGAATAAAAGTATTCACTTCTTTCAAAAAAAGAAAAAAGAAAAAAAAGTTTTGAACCAAGGTTGCTATATGTCTCTAAATGTCAGTTTTCCACTCTATTGTCAGCAGTAATATATAAAGACAAGCACAGTTAACAGAAATCCCAGCCTGATCTGTGTGTTTTTGGGTAAAGTGCTACATAAACATGAGTTGATTTGATAAATGTCAAATCTTAAAGACAAGTGTTTTAGACTTCAGATAATCTGCAGTGCTATTAGAAGTAGAAGTGAACAGTGGGTTATATACTTCCAGTGATTTAGAGAGATATTCATTTTGCTGTGTCATCCTCATCATGATGGTGGATAGATAGAATGTGTGTGTGTTTGCATGAGTGTGTCATCATCACATGGACACTGATCTCACATTTATTCACACTGAAACTTAATTAATCTTTAAGAGTCCAATACTTGGCTAAGGTTTGAGAACAGCTCTTCATATCATAAAACCAGTCTTGGTACTGAGATTAAAAAGGGTTTAAAAACAAAGCGTGTACCAAATCATACATTTAGTGTGATATAGACATTTTATGCTTGATAACTGATATGATAGCCAATTACACATTTATACCATTTTGGCTTTTTAGTTTGAAAAGCATTCAAACTAAAGCCCCAATCTAAAATTTTACATTATGCAAGTGACATCAGATATTAAAAAAAATTAAAAAAAAAAGCACAGTGAATATGATTGAGAACAGTTCAGTAATTTTGAAAACTGTAATAGAAAAAGAAATTAGTTTTTGAATTGGAAAAAATAAGCTGTGAAATTACCTTTCTCTGTAATACGTTATTTCGATGGTCCACTTTAGACATTCTACTAACAGTGCTGGGTAGTAACTGATTACATGTAATCTGGATTATGTAATCAGATTCCAAAAATTAATTACTTGTAATTACATTATATTACATTTAAAAATACTCTGAATCAGACTACAGTTACTTTTTTATGATTTTATGATTACATATTATTCATACAATGATAGAAAATCATTCATAATTTATTTATTCTCCCTGATTCGTTTTCATGTTTTACATTTTCCTTTCTAAAAAAACATACTCTTTATATACATTCAGAAAGTCTTCAAGTTTTGTGAAACTGCACAGAAAACCAGGCACTAATTAGGTGGCAATAATTACATGGAAAATTGAGAGACAAAAGCATTTGATGCCTGTATTTAAAGAAATCATTTTACTTTTAAAATTTTTAGGAGAATTTTGGCAACTGCACATCAAATCAACTCCTGACAAAAACATGAATTATTATTTGACTTATGACTCTGTAAGTCATTTAACTCTATTTGGGACGCTTTTTCTTTTTTCATTATATTTGCATTTTTATGATTTATTTAATTAATAGCTTTGGGAAACCCTGTTGTAATGTAATATTTTATTTACTTCATGCTGTTGACAACAAAGATTGGAATATATTTACTTTTTCTTTGTATTTTTATATCAGTATGGTACAAGATTATCCTACTCAGTTCAACGTGATAAACAAGTTAGGTCAAAAGTAATCTAAAATTAATCAAAAAGTAGTCGCATTATATTTCCTAAAATGTGTAATGGATTACATAAACTACAAACTACAATTTTTTGTCTTGTAATTTGGAATTAGTAACTCACTACAATTTGTAATTGATCTAGCCAATACTGTCTACTAAGTATAAGTAACTTTGCAACTACATGTAAACTAACTCACGTTAGAGTTTTAGTAGACTGTGAACACTTTGCTTCGATGGTCCACCAAAAGACATTCAACTGACTATAAGTAACTTTGCAAGTCCCAGTCAACTTAAACCTAATCCTAATCTAACAGTCTACTACAATCTACTAATATTCTAATGAGAGTTAGATGATGTGTAGTTGGATGCAGTTGATATATTGTGCATTCCTATTAGAACTACTCTCTGTTCTAAAGGATGTCAAACCTAGAGGCAATAAAGCAGGCTCTTAAAGTTTACCTTTCTTTTCATATAGGTCAAAGTTGAAGTCATTCTCCATGTGGACACCAGTGGAAAGGCTGTCGTATGAGAGTAAATGACACTTTGCACTTTTCTGATCAAAGCTGAACGCTCTGTAAAGATACATGGCAAATGTTAATCATATTCAATGATGTTAAGCACATGAAAACAACACGATGGTGACACAAATGATTGTGAGCCTTGAATTGAGACATGTAATGTCATCAGTAGATATTATTATCATGTAAAGCAATGCATAAAATAGCTATTACCAGTTTTTGTATTTTGAAGTCAGGTGATGCCTCCCAAAAAAAAGAAATGAAAGCACTGCAAGAGCTAAAGATCAAATGTCAACTTCATGCAATTTCTATCTACTAAGAGCTGCATTTTCTTTCTATGCAGAAGTAACCAGAGGTCATCGACCTGAAACATCAAAATAGGAAATACTGGGACTGCTGATGTTCGATTTCCACTAGTGAAACAGATTACAGCTGCTTCCTCTCACTCTGTGTTGTACACAATTAGCCAATCCAATGCTATTTCAAATCAGCGTGTTTGGAAAGAGCAACTTGGGAGTGTGCTTCTTTTATTTTAGACACTCTTCAGAACTCCAGCTTTGGCTGTTTATGATTATGTGTAAGGTGGGGTGTCTCTGTGCTTTAACCTTTGTAGACCTCTGTACCTGCAGGTGAACTGAAGCTTCCTGTTGCGACTACAGCGTCGTGCACACTTTCCCACACTCATCTTGCGGCCTTTGGACATGTAGGACACATCAGGTGGCGTGACCAAGCGCACTGCATCAGTCTTCTGGTAGTCTTGCAGGGCATGCCTCTTAGTTTCTGCCACACAGAACATACATGTTAGGATGGGGGAGAAGCACTAGTCGAATCCAAACATGAATTTCATGACAGATGGTTCGTTATTTTTCTTCCTCTTTATCGGTTGAGGCTGATCATAAGCCTCATAGGAGAGAGCAGAGCGGCCATAAAATGCAATATAATAGAATATGGAGCAAAAAAATAAACTAAGATAATGAAACTGTATTTCAACAACCTGCTTAGATCACAATAAAAATGGGCAAATATACATGTTTTCACAATCGACTAGAGTTGGATGTCTGGATAATTAGTCAACTAGTTTGTTTTAAAGAGAGAATTTGGCCAAAAATTTAAATTTTACCATCATGTTCTCACCTTCAAGTCATGTCAAGTCACCTTAAACCTGAATGCATTTTTTTCTTCTGCAGAGCATAGAAGATTTTTTGAAGAATGTTTCATGACTATCATTGAATGAAATACATACATACATACATAAACAAACAGACAGTTTTGCAAAAATCCAAAAATCTTTGGTGTTCCACAGAAGAAAAACGTCAGAGATTTGGAATATGAGAATGAGAATGAGAATATCCTTTTAAAGAAACCTTCTGTAATTTATGTGGTATCACATCCACAAGCCCCTGATCAGACTAAACTTAGTCAGCTTTACCAGTTTGAATGTTTGACATGCTCAAATTCTCAGAGAATTTGCATCTCAATTATTTGAGAAATATCTCCTTTAAATACAACACAGTTACAATATTACACTTGCAAAGATCCTAGTTGCCCAACAACCTACTCTTGAGGTCCCTAATCGACTAGTTAGTTGCCCAACAACCTACTAGTGAGGTCACTAATAGACTAGTCACTTGTGGGGTAGGTAGGATCCTTCTTGGCATCCTGGATCATGACTGGAAATCATCAATGGAAAAGTGTAATTTTCTATTAAAGGCAGTGGCACAAAAATTAGCTTTTTGATAGGGCTTTATCATTTTATTTCAAGATTACTTCTGTATATAGGATGCCAAGGCATCAATCACACAGGCACTGCTTTGGTGAGGAAGCGGACAGGATTGCGAAGGCCAACGGAAACGGGCTCTGATCCAAGTGTGCAGCAACAAACCTTCTAAAACCACCACAAGAGCCCATCCATGCCAGCTGCAGTCATAAGAACTGAGTTATCTGTCAAGCACATGGTTAGAAAGCACCAATTACAAAGCCACAAACCACATTGTAAAATCAGACATGTTTTTGGATATGAAACGAGCCCTAGATACTGATAGTTGACCAACCAAGGAACATTACTCTCCTTCCAAACTCTAAAACTGACCCAAAGCCAGCAGTCATGCTCTTTGAAAACACTCCAGCTCTGAATATTATTAGAAAGTAAGTCTGTAGAGAACAACAAGCAACAAGATTGCCAGTTTCCCAGTGCACAACACTCAGGGTCATCTCATAATACAATAGACAGTAACATGACTATGTTTATTCAAATATCAAAGTATAGGTAGTAGTCTAACAGCACTAAAACATTACAACTCCCATAATGCAGGCCTATATATTCTAATGCATGCAAAACGACAGGATATCTGAGCATATATATGACTCAGGACATCTAAACAATGTTTTACTCCACATTATACAGAATGTATTGCTATAAAATCAATAAACTCTATGATCAGAGCAACCAACAAGCCACACTGATTCTTCAACGTCACAAATCATACTGCAGATTAGAAACTAAACGACTAAACTAAAATTAATAGGCTTTACGCAATAAAGCGGTTATGATTTCAGAAGAAGAGTTTCAAAGTGCCATATTCTATCGCTTAATCTCTCACTTCGGCTCCATGCACACTGTCGGTGACTCATTTATCCAGATGTTTAGGGAAGAAACAGCCCACTCACCATGAATGACAACATCTGTGAAATTTTCCGTAGTGAAACTTAATACAATGTTTGGGAAATGTGACGCTTTTGATACATGTGTAATTTGAGTCATTGTCCAGTGCATATTGACGCTTTTAAAATAGATTAAAAAATAGAAATTTAAGAGATTAATAAAGATGAAAAAAAGAATGACATTTATGCTGAGGATAAAATTCATGTCGCAGAATCATTTATAGTATATTTAGCATTGGGATTCAAAATTGATTGGCAGAGTGGTGTTCCAATAGTCACTTTCCTTGTCAGAGAAAAAAATATACAAAATAACAATCCATTTTTATATGAAACATAAAGAGCTGTTGTAACAAAGCAACATCTCATTCACAGCCATGCTAATATTCAGTAAAAGAGCACTTTTGTTTGTTTCATATTGTTTAAAGTCCATGTGAAATGGATGTTGTGACCAACTTTCCTTCAATAATGTGGCATACTTCAGAGTGAAAAGAAATATTGAGAAAAAATAAAGGTGGGGCTTGATTTTAGAGCACCTCCTCCTTGGAGGGGAGTGTTTAATGATGTTCTGCCCAAGATGCCAAACTGACCTCATCAGAAAAGGGGTGGTAAAAAATTTTGCCAATTTTGACTTTTTTTTCTTCTGTAGATTAACTTGCATGGGTTATTGTTTACCACAAGACTTAATGTGCACTACCAAAAGAAAACTATTTCACTCAGACTTTAAATATCTTGACAATGCAGTAGAAATGATCATGCTTGCATAAATATTTACATAATCATAGTAAACAATTTATGAAGAAAATTCATGTTGTAAACTAATCTTTATCTTAAAAGTAAACAGTGAAACAATACCTATGATTAACATAAACATTACCTATATAAACATGTAAAATAACGCTTTTCATTATTTGTATTATTATTTTTAATAATATATTATATATAATGTTTTATCAAATAAAATATTGACAACTCTCTAAAAATGTACACAACAAGTCTATTAATATGTTTATTTGCTATCTTAACTCTACTCCTAATTTAAGATGTTTCTATATGTAACTGTAAGTACAAATCAGTGAGCTTAATCTGCATGAGGACTTTCAAAAACTTTAATATGTTCCTTTCATGAAACACAGAAACGTCTACAATAATTTGTCTAAGCCCAAAAGGCACTAATAAGGAATGACCGATAAATAGCATCCTGCAAGTTCATGCAGAGATAGTGGGCATCTCCAAAACAGTATTAAAAAAAAAAATAACCATGCCATATTCAGCTCTGAAACCAGTTACAACTAGTATTACTGTAAAACATGATGCAGCTATTACTGTAAAATATGATACAGTAAGGCTATTACCGCAAAACAAGATAGGCTACCTAGAAAGAAAGCTTTGTTTGTCTGAAGAAAAAACTTACCTGAGTAAACCAAAACAGCCACACAGAGCAAAATTTTGTAAATCCACATGTCGCTTTGGATAGTTTACTGTGACTCCAAAAATACAAAAGAGATGTCAGAAGTCTTGACGTTTTCCTTCTTTTAATACGACTATTTGTAAGATTCTAGTGTACCAGCAGTGGCGGTGCTCTTGCGGACAGTGAACAAGCGCGCGATGGACTGACTGAAGATGAGCGAGAGCTGAGAGACTCTACCTCACGCGCTCCCTCCCCTTTCCTTCAGCTCATTTAAAGTCGCCCCGCCACTGTCCACTCCTCCTTATAAAATTATCACATATTATCGTATTTCCTGATAGACACCGAGGTTGTTGAACCGATCCGGGAAGTAAAACAAATACAAATTGTTTATATTGTTGCCTCTCTAATTTATTGGAGCGGATGGAAAGTGTTGAGGAGATGTCAACACAGCTGTGATGCTGCACTAACCTCCCTGAGGGTGTTTGGGAATAAAGTTGTGAATTGATAAACTGTGGGCCACTCACGTTGTTTTAGTTTGAAAGATGATAGCTTATTTTACATTTCGTTATCGGCACCCCTTTTAGTCATGATAGAAAGAAATTATTAATCATGCTTACTTAATCATTCCCAAATATGCTATCATTTCACTGCTTTAGATTATATATACACACACACATATGACAAGGGTACATAAATCATTAAATCAATGTAATGACAGATACTGCAAAGTTACTGCAGAAACTGACAATAATGGTAAAATATTAAATAATGTATTTTTTTAATCATAATCTTTTTATATTATCTTTTCACTTAATTGTTCACAAACATTCAGCTGTTGTTCATGTAATTTATGGATTCATCCAGACAGGCAACACATTAAAGTTTTAGATCTGTAAATCAAAAGAACAGCTTACACAACATATTAAGTTTTATACTTTTTGTAATCTGAAGTTTAAGATATTGATGTCACAGTGAACGTAACTCATCTCCCTGTGTCACGAATTTCAGATCAATGAGAGGGATGAGAGCAGGTTGGAAGCACAAGATGTTTATTAAACAGTACTACACTCAAGATGCTCTCCTCTTCTCTTGGAACAGAAAGAGCTCTTCCATTGTGCTCCTTGATGGAAATACACTCCATCTGTTTATTTGTGATATGCTCTCACTCAAACAGGTATTCCAGGCTGTTTTGCTTTTGGATGCGTTGGAGCTTTTTTTTTTTTTTTGTTTGAATATGAATTTTTTACTCAGCTTGGCATGTTTGTGTATGTCCGGTTGTTTAGTCATACTGTGTTTGTATTAGTTTAGTTAATAGCAGTGGTGTTTATGTGAGTGTCCTCTGTGACTCTGTGATCGTATTGCTTCTCCTTCCTCTGATGATGGAGGTACAAACTACAAATGCCTGACGGCCCCATGGGAGTAATCAGTCACTGTGTGCGTGTATTTAATACTGTTTCCAGCATTGTCATTCCACATCCTGTCTTCGCATCTCTCGACACCTCTGGGTGAATCTCACAACATGTCCAGATCACATTTCACCCCTAAATTTAAAAGAAAAACCATACAAAATTGTATTTTGCAAAATGACAATTAAGCCTTTTTCTGGGTTATTGAGATTTCTTTTTAATTTTGACAATATTTTCAAGACAATTAAGCACATTTTACCCCTAAATTCTCATGAACTGAGTATGCCAGGGCATTTCCCCCAATTATTCTTATTATATTTTCATTACTTACAGTGATTTAAAATATTCCAATACACCACTACGATTCAAAAACTGAGGATAATCAATGTTTTTGAAATAAATAAATACTTTTATGTAGCAAGGTTACAATGAATCGATCAAAAGTGACAATGAAAGCATGTATATTCTTACAAAGATTTCAAATAAATGGTATTATTTTTAACATTCTTCTCAACCCTGAAAACAAATGTATCATGTATCAACATGGTTTCCACCAAAATATTGAGCAGAACAAATGTTTTCAACATCGATAAATGTTTTTTTGAGCAGCATATCAGCATATTAGAATGATTTCTGAAGGATCACATGACACTGAAGACGGGAATAATGACTGCCGTTACCTTAAATTGTAATAATATTTCCCAATATTACTGTTTTTACGGTGTGGGTTAGGGTCAAATGCAGCCTTGGTGGCTTCTTACCAACCATACAGTATAGCAGAAGTCATACTGCACTTTTTATAGAATTTATGTTGGACATATGGATACAATATACATATACAATGGATACCACAGTTGTATGGAAATGGGTTTAAATGTCATGAAAAGGTTAAAAAAATTGATTTAATTGATTTCATTTGAATTCTGTGGTGCAATATCATTTTGTGGTGCATATGACCATTATGTGCAACATGTTCAATCAACTGATCACAATGCTTACGATTTCTGATGCAGTTCTCCTCTACAACTACTTTATATTGCTGAATATATACACCAAAATACCTACACTCAATACTATCTCACAGGAGACAGATCATGTGAGCTCCATTGACTTCATCCCTATTGGTAATCGCCGCTCAGGTATTTGTGTAAGTTAACATCCTCAGCTGTCACATCATGCCCAAACGAATGACTTCTGGTTGCTTTGATGCTGCAAAATACTTTCAGTGTGAATGGTCCTTCACTCTTCTACTCTTCCTGGAGTCTGACAACATCTGAGTGACTCTCTACAATCCAAAAACAATGTAGCAACATGGATCAAAATGTCAGGAGCCCTTGGCCTGTGTAAAGAGACTTCAAACCACCATAACTAACAGCAGATGCATGCAGATTGCAAAAGCTGACATCTGAAGATTCCCACCATCGAAGTCAGAATTACGAGATCTGTGGTCAACCAGGCCGCTTAGTTGCGTCTAAGTTTGAAAAAATTGCAACCAGCACATATATGGTGATAAATTAAGAAGCATGCATAAGAAGACATTAATAGGGTATGAGCAAAGACATTGATCATATTGGGAATTTAACATGGAATTTGATTCACAGCCACATCAGTTAATAAGTGCAGCGAATTCCATGATGCATTCAGGGTGAGAACCGCACATCTAAAGGTCACTTTCATTCTTCAAGGGGGAAGTTTTGAAAACGGTCCTTAATTACAGGGAACTTGTCCATGTGGAATCTGTTACTCCATCATGACTGCACAAAGGTACAGCTGTGATTCCCACATAATATGAATTGAGTGAATCCTATTCATAATCTATTGAACTTTCAACAGTCTTGATATCTGGATCAGAACACAAACAGCGATTTCACCACATGTGGTTTGGTCTATGTGTTTAGCCCCTGTTCCCACAAATAAACAAAACAAGAGACTAATTCACTCTGGTGTGTGTCTAGTGTCTAATGAAGACCATGTGCAGAGAACACAAACATATAATGAGTCATTCACTGTGGTGCTGATGTGGTAAAGATGTAAGCAGATACAGACAACAGACTAATTTACCTTTCAGTCAACACAAGGTTGTGTTATTGCTGCTGTGGACACAAACAGATAAACATACACCTACTTACAAGTACACTTAAAGTCCCCCTGTGGTGAAAATTAACTTTTTAATGTTGTTCATATATCTATGTGGTGTTTTTAATATGCTTTAAAGGGTTAGTTCACCCAAAAATGAATATTGCGTCATTTATTACTCAGCCTCATGTCGTTCTACTTCCGTAAGACCTTTGTTCATCTTCGGGAACACATATTAAGAATTTTTTGATGAAATCTGATGGCTCAGTGAGGCGTCTATTGCTAGCGAGACAATTAACACTTTCAATGCCCAGAAAACTACTAAAAACATATTTAAAACAGTTCACATGAGTACAGTAGTTCAACTTTAATATAAAGTGACGCGATTTGTGCAACAAAAAAACAAAATAACGACTATCTCTCGCACCAAAGTCACATGATTTCAGTAAACGAGGCTTTGTTGCGTCATAAGTGATTGGAAATTTCAATATTTTACATGAGTTTGGCAGTTTGATACGTGATCTGAACCACTGATTCAAAACAAAAGATTCGTAAATCTTCGAAACTTCATGAAGCAGTGTTTTGAAATCGGCCATCACTAGATATTGTTGAAAAGTTATTATTTCATTTTTTTGGCACACAAATAATATTCACCCCGCTTCATAACATGTTTTTAGTAGCTTTCTAGGCATTGAAAGTGTTCTTTGTCTTGCTGGCCATCGGATTTCATCAAAAATATCTTAATTTGTGTTCTGTAGATGAATGAAGGTCTTACGGGTGTGGAACGACATGACGGTGCGTAATTAATGTCAGAATTATAATTTTAGGGTGAACTAACCCTTTAAGACAAATCATGTGCAAATTCATAAGTAAACACCATTGCTCAGTGTTTTCTGTTTAAAATTACAATGATCTAAAAAACGTTGTTTGAAATCTCTGGTGTTTGCGACGTCACAAACTACCTTGTAACCAATTACATCAATGTGCCGGCAGGCTTTGGAATACCATTAACCATGACTGCTCTGAAGCAGCCAGGGGAGTCTCAAGAGAATATATTTTTCTGTCGGTATGAAAAATTAGGTAGATTTAGCAATATAGCGGGTGTATGATGATGTTATGATGAACTACTGACATTCTGAGTTGTTCAAGGCGTTTCTAAGGTGGCTGAGTTTTAGAAGGCAGCTGTCTGACTTAGATGGAGAATGGGGACATGGTTTGTAACATTAGCAACACATCATAAGCAGCTGGTTGATAATGTAGGCAAGCAAAGGGCTGATCATATTAATTACCAGCATGTATCCAACGTTGTTAAAAGCGATACCATTCTGCAGCGTTTACCTCAGTAAGTTGCCCGAGTGGATCTCTCGAGCTTGTGCTAGCGAGCGAGTGAGCTAATTAGCATATTCAGAGATCCATGTATACTAAATGAGGCAAGGGTGTAGAGTTATATTCAAGCTATTTTTGGGAATGAAGAATTTTTTTCACAGGAATTTTTTTTAAATATATCACATTGGCGATTAAAAATTAGTTTTAAGGGATACAATTATTGACTACAGGAGGACTTTAAGAACATTATTCACAAGTTTGGTCTACATTGCAGCATATATTGGCTAAAAATGGTCTGGTTAAAATAGTAAACTCCCAGCTAACAAATTTATTTGTTCTAAGAATGTTTGATAACTTTCCCAGTAAGTTATGAAAAATTATATCTATCTATCTATCTATCTATCTATCTATCTATCTATCTATCTATCTATCTACTCTTCAAACTTCAAGGCTTTTAAACTTTTGAGCAAGGTTTAAATTTTTTTCCAGTTATTTCTTCGAATTCCAATTCAACTTCCTTTTTCTTACATTCAAATTCCACACTTCTAGATCTAGTTTGCGGCCTCAAATTCAATTCAAATCGAGAACATGTAATTGGAATATAAAAGGCATTCTCAATTAAATTCTGGATGGCACATAGCCCAGCTGAATATATTTGAAAGATTGAATGACTTTGGCATGATCTTGCAGACTTTGGCAAATCCAGTGTAGCAGTTTAATAACTTGGAACATGGCAGACTGAAGAAATCCTGCACTTTAACTTCTGGAAATTGGATAATGTTAGCCAATCAAACTGGAGTTTGACATTTTGAGAACGCATATTTAGAGTTTATTATTCATCAGATGGTTTGTGAATGGTCAGTAAGAGTGCCACCTGAAGTTAGTGCTACACACACACACACGTTGGGTTTTCGTGTTTTATGGGGACATTCCATGGACATAATGAATTTTATACTGTATATTCTATCCCCTCAAACCTAAAACTTTCTGCAATTTTACCTTTTCAAAAAACATCACTTATGATTTATAACTGCAAGGATTTTGGATAGTACCATCTTTGTTTTGTCTCCATAACATAGGGTATACCTGAACCCCCAACACACACACACACACACACACAATGCTACTGTAATAAATGGAAAACAAAGCAGTCTTTGCAAACAGAATGATGATGATATTAAGAGGTAAATGTCACATATGGGGGAAAAAACATGATGGAATTTGATAAAAGTTTGGAATGGGGATATGGAATTTATGACAACTAAGCAAAGAGACAGAGAGAGCAATTTTCAAGCATAAAAAAACATCGAAGGTTAGTTCCTGGGGGTGCTAATAGATTTCCTGCAGCTTTGCAGAGATTTGTCATTCAGATCTGGTGCTGGTTTTAACTTCGTCTGCAGCAAATTACCTGAACCTGTTTCTGACCTCCAAGAACACACAATATCCCAGCCATCCGTCCTAAAATACATACAGGCACACTTAAATTTCACCTCCCCCCACATACTCAAAGCTTTAGCAGGTATGTGGAACATAAAAATTATACAATAATACGCAGTCCCTTACAAACAAAGCAAACAGCTGCATTTGAGCATCCTGAGGTCTAGCTTCCAGGCACAGTAAACAGAGAAGTCCATTTCAAATAAACACACACTTCCTGTGTGTGACTCTCACTCTGGATTAGAGATTGCTGAGAGTTGACACACTTTCCTTGTGATGCACGTTCCTGTGAAGAAAACAAAAAAAACAACAGAAAACGGAAGTCGATAAATTGGTAAAAATCTGTAAACTGGTTTATCATGAACATCTACACAAAATTAAATATTTAAGCATACAGTTGTTTTTTCTTTTTTTAAAAAAAAGTGTTTAATCATATTAAAATCATGTTGCCCAGTAAGTCACCCAAAAAATAAGAAAAAAAAAATCCAAAATGATTTTGATTTTGAACTGGATCTAGGA
Source organism: Zacco platypus (assembly GCA_038088235.1). Taxonomy (NCBI): domain Eukaryota; kingdom Metazoa; phylum Chordata; class Actinopteri; order Cypriniformes; family Xenocyprididae; genus Zacco; species Zacco platypus. Next base: position 19,626,516 of record CM076075.1, on the reverse strand, counting down.
ATCAGTCTAGAAGAGGACAATTAATGAGAATAATCATTTATAAACATTCTGAACAGTTTGTTTCATCTATAAATTTGGTCATTTTGAAGTAGTTTCACCAAACCAAAGTTTAGGATGTTTTTGTTCCCCTCTATAAACAGAACTGGGTTTTCCTTTGGACAAGAAGGCTCCACAACTTTCTCAGTCTTGTACATTCAATTCACATGGCAAAACTGTGAATTTCATGTCAAATATTTATGGGTGTAGACATAAATATATTGTATATAGAGTCGACAGCACAGACACATGACAAAGCTATTGTGTTTCTGTCAAGTAGTGTTTGGATGTGGCATCCTTTACCATAGACCTTACACGTCACATGACCAAGCAAATATCCCAAGAACTTATATCGGTGAATAGAATTCATTAAAATTGACTTTGTTTTTTCTGAATGAGTGGAATGTCCTTTCATACAAAAATGACCATGGTAACCATAAATACCACAATTATTCCAATTAATGCAATTTTAAGAATGGTAGATAAAAAACAGCAGTTAAAATCTGTATGCAAATTTGGAAAACAAATCCCATTGATTTTCATATTACATATTGACAAAATAAAATAGTAAAACGGAACTGTGGTAAATTTTTATTCAGGAAGAACCTGTTCTCAGGTGTGAGGATTCTGCTGATTTGATCTAAAACAGAAAACAGAACAGAACTGTTTGAGAGAGAAGTGTGAGAACACAGCACTACGGTCATTTGTTTCTCAAATCAAAAAACATTTAAACACGTGAATGATTTATTAGACGGCCAAACTGAATAACGTGCATGTAAATGTACGAAATAATATTGACATTGGCTAGAATGAGAAACTATGCGAGAGACAAAATGAGCTTGTTCATGTATGCACAGTACACAAACATGTTGTTCTTTCTTTACTGTGTCTATAATAGTCCTATTAGAGCAAAGTGTTTCAATCACTTAAGGCAATCCAGAGGAGCCTGGGTAAATACAAACACTAATGAGGCGGTCGTAAAGCTTCTGTCTTTCACATGGTGACTGGAAATGTTTGAATGCCTCCCATTTGGGGATTGTCTGGGGTACATATCAAATGAAAAAAAAAAATGCTATTTTTATTTTTTTTAAATCTTCAAAGAAACAAAACGCCGACCACCTCAACTTGCACCCGAACACACAATAAACACACAAATCGGGTCTCTTTCTACCACCTAAGCACCTGTCAATATGCATCCCCTTAATTAGTCCTTTGATAGTAGCCAGATTTGGAGGGTCCATTACAGGCAGCTGCGCAGAAGTCAGAAGGTCCTGGCTGACTTGAATAAAGGAGGAAGCCTGAGGGGAACACTGGTGAACTTCTGCACAGGGACCTGTGCACACAGCTGGGCTCAGACAGGCCAAAGAAATGGAGAACGCCACCTCACACAATTCACTAGGCCCATTCTGCTGAAAAACCCTGCATTGCTGGTAACCAGCATATGTTTTGCACGCTGGAAGCAGCATGGGATGCTGGTTGCTGCTTTGCTGGTTCCCAGCATGGGAAGCGGGAATGCATGTGGACCAGCTACACCAGCTTGGTTCTGCTTAAAAACAGCATAACTACACTCTAAAAAATGCTGGGTTAAAAACAACCAAAGTTGGGTTGAAAATGGACAAACCCAGTGATTGGGTTGTTTTAACTCAGAGAATGGGTTGTTTTAATCCAGTAGTTGGGTTAAATGTGCTGGGTAGTTTTATTTAACTCAACTATTGTTTAAAAATTGCTGTATTGCTTACTTAAAATTAACCCAAAGTATGTTGGAAAATAACATTTATTAATATCTTTAATACATTGACATTTAATAATACGTTTAATGAATAATAATTAAGCAATCAACATTTATTAAATTCCTTGTTACTAAATGTTCACCTTTTGATTATTATTGTTCCTTCTAGTGATCATGTGTCTGATTTTTAATTTGTTTGACTAATTTTCATATTTTGGGTTCATTTAAAGTGTTAAATAAAACTTCCCAGCACTTTGGGCAAACATTTAACCCAACCGCTGAGTTAAAAATAACCAAATCGCTGGGTATGTTCATTTTCAACCCAACTTGTGTTGTTTTTAACCCAGCGTTTTTTTAGACTGTATGCTGGTCCATTACCTAGGCCTGAATTATATCAGCTCTAACCACCATAAATCAACCTAGACCAACATGAAATTCAAGATGGTTTATTCTGGAATTTTCAGAAGAGCAAACTGAATATGCAGATTTTTTTTTTTTACCTCATCAAGTTTGGGGAAAATCTGTGGAATAGTAATAATAAAAAACTATACTTTTATTAATAGCTGAAGGCAATCACATTAATGAAACCACTAGAACTGGCATGTTCAATTTGAAGGTAAAACTTCAGGCTTCCATTATCCATCCTTCCATGTGTACATCATGTTCATAAATAAAGAAGATCCAGCAGATCCAGCTACTGTGGCATAAGGTCTGAATAAGTGGATATGCAACTTATAAAATAAATAAAACAAATAAATCAACAAAAAACAAAATATGTTATAGTGTCATTATAAATATTACATGTAGTTACTATAGTATTAACTATAAATTATGCATAAGTACATGCAGGTAACCCTAAATCAAATCCTAACCCTAATTGCCCTAATTACATATGGTTAAATAAAATTACTCCGTACTTAAATATATAATTGACCCTTTGCAACGACCTGCCGCCTTTAGTTACTGTTGCTATGCCCGACAACCCATGCGCTCTCACGCCACACATCATGTTCTCACGGTGTGAAAAATACATCGCGGAGCAAAGAGGACACTGACAACATATGAAATAGTTTCACATTTACATTATGTTAATTTTTTTAATAGTTGCTCTTTAATGTGTCGTGACAGATCACTGTAAATCCTTCAATCGGCTCGTGAACCGATCATCTCTTCATACTAGTTCATTTATAGCATCAAATGAACATGAATAGACATCAGAAGGAATGTTGTTTCAAGCCTGGAAAGACGTGAGTACACACAGTTCAAGTTCACCAACGTTAATCTACTAACTCCCCTGACTGCTTTGTTCGGATAAAATGGCATATTCGGGGTTATGATTGGTCAGATCGCTTGTCAATCAAACTGTTTGCGAAGGGTTAATTACACTGTAACAAGGACACCTTCAAATGTGTAACCAAAAACATTTACAATTGTAATACTATAGACAGACAGACAGACATACTATAGATAGATAGATAGACAGACAGACAGACAGACAGACAACTGTATATACAACAACAATAACACTCAAATGTCAATAGAGAGCCCCGAATTCTGAAGTTACATGACCTTTATAAACAAACACACAGGGGAATGGAGATGCTGAGAACTTTGTGAATGTCTGACATTCCAAATCTGCATAGGGTTTTGTGGAGTTCTGCTGGCTCATATTCCGTGTGGTCCCGCCTTTGACACCTACACACACAAACACACACAGTGAGGCACATGCAGTGTACAGTCACAAATCTGTGGGTATAAATACACACGCCACTCTTGGGCTTTTGGGAAGTGTATCTACGGCGGCCCCATGTTTGCGTGATTAGCTCTTGATGAGGCAGTACTAACGCCATCTGTAAATGTTTTAGCTTACACACACACACACACACACACACACACGCACCCTCCTTTCAGCCCGATTTGGTCTGAAATAAACATGATAGAGGTGCTTAAAACAAATGTCAGGGTGGGTTGTGTGCTTATGGTCCTGCTAGCCTGCTATAATAATTACCGTTGATGCTAAATGACCAACAGATGAGCCATTAGCACATGTGTGTGTTATTCTGTCTTTATATGTTTTCTTATGTGTATGACTTTGAATTTGTGTGAGGGTGTGTGTATCCGGGTGGGAGGTTTCGGTTAATGTTCTGTCATAGAGTCATGGTCTTGGTACCAGGAAACCAGTGGAACTAGTAGTTGCTGACAGGACATCATCTATCAAGTGGTCATATTGAAGGCAGTGCTGGAGGTCTGGTAGTGTAATAAATTAGCCAGCGGTAATGTTTTGCTCTTTGTGGTTAATGTTGGACAATTTTTTATGGCTTTTTTAATATTGACAGAATTAAATATAAAGCTTTGTTCACACTGACATCCCATAAGTGATTTTTTAGGCATTTATGACTGAAAGCAAAATTTGTGTGTGTGTGTGTTTCCCAAAAGCATCATTAGCGAACCATGGTCGCTTGCGACAAAGGTTGGACCATAGTTGGCTTTGGAAAATGCATCCCAGTTTAACTTAATTTCTGACTTTCTCCTGTGGGACACAAAAGAAGATATTTTGAATAAATGTCCCATTAAATCAGATGTCCAAAATAGAACTGGGGTCTTTTTCATTTCTTTTTTTTCCTTTTCATTTTTAAAAAAAGAAGAAAATACTTTTATTTAGCAAGTTTGCATTAAATTGACAGTAAAAACATTTATTAAAAAAATATTAAAATATTTCAACGTAAAAAAAAAGAACTGTTCTACTGAACGTTCTATTCATCAAAGAATCCTGAACAAAATGTATCCCAGTTTCCACAAAAATATTAAGCAACACAACTGTATTCAACTTTGACAAAATATTTCCTGAACACAAAAATCAGCATATTAGAATGATTTCTGAAGGATCATGTGACACTGAAGAGACTGCAGTAATGACTATTGAAAATTCAGCTTTGCCATCACATGAATAAATTACAATTTAAAATATGTGACCCGTGTTGTCAAAAACAAGGGAAAACAAGTGGAATAGCCTATCGATTTTGGTTGGATTTCACAAAAATTAGTTCATTAAGCCCTCGTCTAGCCATCCTAATGCTCCAAATAGCATTTAAACATCTAAAAGTATATTTATTTGAACGTTTTCTGTGAGGAATAACTTCATCTGAAAATCATCTGATGTGTAACATTGTATTACGTCCGTGTGAAACAGTAGATCTTTTATCCATCTTATTCCTGACGAGCCTACTGCGTTTTGAATTACAGGTGGCACTTCCGGTTTGGGGAACATACATTCAAAACGACTGAAAGCGAATCGTCCTTCGTGTTTTATTTTCAGAAATCTTGAGAATAATGTAACGCTTGGTATTTTAACGTGACATGTTATCAAAAGAACATCCGACAAGAGCTCTTTTCAGTCACTGCTTTCTTGTCCTCGTGGTTACTTTCTCTTTTTTTCACCCTTTGCATTCCGCTGTGATAGTATGAAATGACAGCATATACTGCACATTTGTGGCCTATTCTCCCTATTTCATTTACGATAGGCCTATATCCCATTAATAATTCACTGGAATGCACAAAGAATCTCTTGTTTTTCTCCTAAAATCCTCATGTCTCTTTCCAGGTTTGTTTTTACAGGTACAATTTACGGAAATCACTTTGAAAATCACACAAGGCTGAAGTTAGTGAACATTTTTGATTAAGGCAACTGTGATATTTAACCTGTCCATTATTACTGAGGAATTATGGGGGGGGGGGTTGAATATATATATATATATATATATATATATATATATATATTTCTTCCTATGGATATGGGTTTTGACTTGGTTTGTGCTAAATCTGTTGGTTTTACTAGGGATTTTAGGTTATAGTTGCTAGTGACTGTTTTGGAGGCTTTTTGTAAGATCATTTTGAAGATTTTTAAATAGAAAATACGAAAATAACAATAATATGACTATTTTGCTTTTGAACAGTAGTGTGTATACACACCCAACAGAAGACACGGAGCATCTTTGCAGCCACATACAGCTCTCAAAACCCCTCAGAACACCTTGGAAACACCCTGGCAACATGCTCTTAGTGTTGAATTTTGCTTTGTAAGCATCTCTCTACACTTTAACACTTCAAAACAATCTTTTTTGTAAAAGGTGTATTATTGTCAAATATTTCCCAAGTTGACATCGAGGCCTTGGTTTCCCTTTCCTGATTGCCAGAAATTCCCAAGGTGGAATGTCATTACTCTTGACAGCAACAAGAATACTAATAAAGGAAAACTTTGGGATTTGTAATGTACATGTAATGGCTGCAAATCCATCCTAAAGCTTATATGGGGCTTGGCAATTTAATGAGTCAAAGAGAAAGAAATGCAACACTGAATGAGGTAAAAGTAGATGATTACACGATCCTGTTTCAGGTTTCGCAGCCTCTGTTCTCCAATCGATTTTGCACATGGGCGCATGCCTTGCACAACTGCCAATTGAAGTTATGCTTATTGCACATCTACTTCTAGATCTAAACGAGGGGTTGCTGGTACTTCGAGTGTGCATGTTTATTTGACTGGTTCTATGTTGCTGACTTACTCATTCTACCATTATAAAAGCTCCAGAGGATTGTTACAGGCCCTTTACATATTAATGACTAATTACCATACAGCTCAGTAATGAGAATAACATGTTGCTCCTAATGATCTGAAAGGTCTGGCGGTCATGAATGCTGGCTCTCGCTTTAACACAGCACATAGAACACAATATATACTCATCAATATTTCATTACACCTAAATTAAAACTAATTCTCTTCTTCTGTGCAAGCGGGCTGTTCAATTTGAGTGGTTTCACAGATCTTTACAATTAGCCACTGAGGCATGGAAATTACCTAAGGACAAAGAATGGGCCCTGTAGTATTGTTTAATAAAGCACCACATCAATATATACCAGAGTTAAAACTGCACTATTGAGATACTGAAGTCTTTCAGCTAGTTCCATGCACTCTTTTGTTTATTGCCTGCAGGTGAGTATGGCAGTGGTCACCATTCAAGCGTTGTACTGCTGTTATTTGTGTATTCATGTTATACTTGCATCTGCTTTTTAATAAGGATGTACTTATTAAAATTCTGGCTTAAATGTATTTTTACTAAATGTAAAGTAAAAGAAAAACCGTCTAACATTCTTCATCCTTGACATATGCACAATCTCCATTCTCCACAATAATGGCGTAAAGCTGAATTTATCTCATATTGCCCACTAGTATTGCCCCCCCGAATGAAGCTTAAATACATAATAAACTATAGTATCTATCACTGTTTGGCGATGTCCAAAACCAGTAGTATCAAGAAATTGGATGAAACTGTGTTTTTTAAATAATTAAATAGTGTTATCAAAGTTGATATTACATGTGTCATTATATTATTACAACGATTTTACCAACATCAAGCGTGAAGGCACAATATGTAAAATTTTATATTAAAATATCCAAAAACCACTTGCACAGTGTTACATATTTCGTTCAGCTATGTACTTACATTATCCTAAATGTTTCCAAGAATTTGTAAATTCACAATTTTAAATAGTGCTCTGTCCCTTCCTTGTCACTTGTTGCCTGTCAATGACGTAATATCTGCGTTAACCCTGGTTTCCGCTTGTGATGGCAAGAGCAACAAAACTTCGACTTGGCAGAGACGGCGCTCTTGCACGTTATTAGAGAAGCAAATGTAGGCTACACAAGACTAATCAATGTTTTATAGCTCGACACGACGGAGTGATAGAATATCATCAGTGTGATAATCTAAAGTTGATCTAGCTTACTGTTAAGTCTCATACAGCGAACAAACTAATACACAAAATAACATTACAACAACATTACAACTTTCAACACACTCAAATACAGTTTAGTACGATAGTGTAATGTTAGATCAAGTGAAACAGCGCTGCTTTACCTCCCAGTTTTAATTTGTCAAATAAACTGACCTGTATGAGTAGTATTTCAGCACTTGCGAGTAGTTCGGTAGAATGAAATGTCCTCTTTCCTTTATATCCCCTGGGACTCACGTGTGCCACTAATAAATTTCTCTCATTATCAATTGCGCCCGCGATTCTAAAAAACATGCATTCACTCATCCATAAACATTATTTCCCAAAAACATTATTAGATCCATCGGCATGATGACATGTTCCATGATTCCATACTCATTCACACTGTCATCAATCTACACCTTTGTTATTGTTTTGAAGAGTTTAGTGCCCCCTAGTGGTGAAAAATACAACCTGTGCCTTTAAATGGAGTTTGACCATTGAATGTTAGACAGCACATGTTTTGCCCATCATTAGAAAAGCTGTATTTGTCGCAGAAATGAATTGCACTATGCTTTCATCTTACCAGTTATAAAGTTTATTGCAGCTATATGCGCACTCATTGTGATTGGGTCCCCCTGGATGTGCAAGCATGGCATATGCTTAGAATGCATAAATCCGGCAAGTCATTTCCTTTCTTCCTTTCTCAATAACACACTTAAACATAAAACACTTAATTTCACTGTTCACTTCACTCATCCATTCCCATGCAAACATGCTGGAACCTGGAATCCTTTGGTCGGTTTCAGTTATTGCTGAAACACCAAAAGAAAATAGCTCATGCAGCTTTAACGCAGAAATGCATTAAGTAAACTTCTATTTTATAAAATGTATGCATACAAGACATCGACAAAACATACAAGAATTGTGTTGACTTGCCACCATTCCTCGTGTCCTTGGTCGAACTTGCTACTCTCTCTAAGCGCAATCTGTGCTCTATTAAAGAACAGGAACTAATCCGTGACCCTCACACTCCTTACAGAAACAAACAGCACCTTTACAAATCTCACACCAGCACTGACCAATTAAGTTTCAGTGCACAGAGGTCAGGGGTGCATTCAGAGAGTAAGTCTGGCACTGTGTGCATGTCTATAGTTGTATAACCTTCTTTGTTGGTAGCTAATAGACCTCCTGCACCAATTATTAATAAAAAATCATTATTAAAATAATGTAACAGCTATACTGTGAAATTTTAAATAACTGTTTTCTATTTGAATATATTTTAAAATGTAATTTTCCTGTGATGGAAAAAATTAATTTTCAGTATTATTACTTCAGTCTTCAGTGTCACATGATCCTTCAGAAATCATTCTAATCTGCTGATTTGATGTTTAAGAAACGTTTCTTAATCAAAAAGAGAAGTACAAACGCACACCATCCGAGGTGCATGAGGTCATAAGGGATAAATCTATAAAAATAGGAAATGATTGCATACTCACTTTCAACGGCTTTATTCACCAACGTTTCGGCACAAGCCTATGTTGATCTTGACAAAGGCTTGTGCCGAAACATTGGTGAATAAAGCAGTTGAAAGTGAGTGTGTGGTAACTTCCTATTTTTAGGAAACATTTCTTATCAATGTCTTCTTTATGTTTGTTGGAACTATGTTTTTTTTTTTTTTTTGGATTCTTTGATGAATAAAGTTCAGAATAGCATTTATTTTAATTATGTTATAAATGTCTTTAGTATCACTTTTGATAAGTTTAATGCATCCTTGCTGAATAAAAACATTCATTTCTTTTTAAAAAAAAAAAAAGTCTGTATCTTCAAAAGCTGTTTTTAAAGCAAATGATGGCCTCACCAAATATTGATTTGGGGCCATATTCACAAAACAATCTAAGGCTAAAAATAGCTCCTATCTTGCCGATTTAGGAGAATCTCTTAAGGCCATGTCGGTCCAGGACTCCCCAATTTTTCCTCTAAGAGTATTTCACAAAACATTTTAGCATTAAAACTAGCTCCTAAATCTGTGAAAAGTTAGAAGTGGTCAAGAGGACTCCTAAGTCACTAAGACAAAATCACAGACAATCCTAAAATGGTTGTTGCCGGCAATCTGCCCAAAAACACTGTACACAACTTAGGCAAGAGGTGATGAGTCTCTTCAGAAATGCAATAAATATGATCAAATAAAGGTTCATTCTGTGGGTATGGAAAGTATTCAGACCCCCTTAAATTTTTCACTCTTTGTTATATTGTAGCCATTTGCTAAAATCATTTAAGTTCATTTTTTTCCTCATTAATGTACACACAGCACCCCATATTGACAGAAAATTCACACAGAATTCTTGACATTTTTGCAGAGTTATTAAAAAAAAAAAAAAAAAAAAAAAACTGAAATATCACATGGTCCTAAGTATTCAGACCCTTTACTCAGTATTTAGTAGAAGCGCCCTTTTGATCTAATACAGCCATGAGTCTTTTTGGGAAAGATGCAATAAGTTTTTCACTCCTGGATTTGGGGATCCTCTGCCATTCCTCCTTGCAGATCCTCTCCAGTTCTGTCAGGTTGGATGGTAAACGTTGGTGGACAGCCATTTTTAGGTCTCTCCAGAGATGCTCAATTGGGTTTAAGTCAGGGCTCTGGCTGGGCCATTCAAGAACAGTCACGGAGTTGTTGTGAAGCCACTCCTTCGTTATTTTAGCTGTGTGCTTAGGGTCATTGTCTTGTTGGAAGGTAAACTTTCGGCCCAGTCTGAGGTCCTGAGCACTCTGAAGAAGGTTTTCATGCAGGATATCCCTGTACTTGGCCGCATTCATCTTTCCTTTCGACTGCAACCAGTCATCCTGTCCCTGCAGCTGAAAAACACCCCCACAGCATGATGCTGCCACCACCATGCTTCACTGTTGGGACTGCATTGGACAGGTGATGAGCAGTGCCTGGTTTTCTCCAAACTTACCGCTTAGAATTAAGGCCAAAAAGTTCTACCTTGGTCTCATCAGACCAGAGAATCTTATTTCTCACCATCTTGGAGTCATTCAGGTGTTTTTTAGCAAACTCCATGCAGGTTTTCATGTGTCTTGCACTGAGGAGAGGCTTCCGTCGGGCCACTCTGCCATAAAGCCCCGACTGGTGGAGGGCTGCAGTGATGGTTGACTTTCTACAACTTTCTCCCATCTCCCGACTGCATTTCTGGAGCTCAGCCACAGTGATCTTTGGGTTGTTCTTTACCTCTCTCACCAAGGCTCTTCTCCCCCGATAGCTCAGTTTGGCAGAACAGCCAGCTCGAGGAAGGCTTCTGGTCATCCCAAACATCTTCCATTTAAGGATTATGGAGGCCACTGTGCTCTTAGGAACCTTAAGTGCAGCAGAACTTTTTTGTAACCTTGGCCAGATCTGTGCCTTGCCACAATTCCGTCTCTGAGCTCTTCAGGCAGTTCCTTTGACCTCATAATTCTCATTTGCTCTGACATGCACTGTGAGCTGTAAGGTCTTATATAGACAGGTGTGTGGCTTTCCTAATCCTAAAGTCCAATCAGTATAATCAAACACAGCTGGACACAAATGAAGGTGTAGAACCATCTTAGGAATACTTAGGAGCATGTGATATTTCATTTTTTCTTTTTTAATAAATCTGCAAAAATGTCAAGAATTCTGTGTTTTTCTGTCAGTATGGGGTGCTGTGTGTACATTAATGAGGAAAAATGAACTTAAATGATTTTAGCAAATGGCTCCAATATAACAAAGAGTGAAAAATTTAAGGGGGTCTGAATACTTTCCGTACCCACTGTATGTACAGGCAAATTGTATTGAATGATGGAGAATAATACATTGCAGTCAAGTTGAAAATAATATCCTATTGTCTGTGCCGAAAGCCTTGTGGGCAGCTTGGGTGAAGTTGAACGTGCTCCTCCTGAAATTTGTTTATAAACTATAATTTGTTGCTTGATTTATTCAATCTCTCGAGATGCAGACAGGTAAGAGGCTGACAATTAGCCGGACATATACATGCTTAATTAGTGACACTTAGCCTACATTTTTAAAATCTTTATTTGAATATGGAAACATTCTTATTTGAAAACCTTTATTTGAATATGACAACATGATACCTCATTCTACAATATTTCGATGATTAAATCACTGACAGAGACCCCTCCCCTATCAGCCAATCACTGTGTGCATAGCGTGTTGACATCATCCATAGCAACAAGGTCAACCACTCCCTTACTCTCAGCTTAAGACTTCTCTCCATTCCTAAGTAAAAGTTTGTCTCTGCAGCTTTGTGAATATTTTTTAAAAGAAAATGGAACTTTTACTGCTATTTTGGAGAACTCATAGTGGTAAGATAAAATGTTTTGTGAATATGGCCTTGATTTAGAAAAAATAATAATTTATTTGCTCTATAACTGAAAATACCATAACTTTACAGCATGTTTTAGCTCTATATAGGTAAAATTCTGAATAAAATATGTGATAGTTAGAAAACCTGCCACCAAGTTTGCCTCTGTCCATTTCCACGAGCACTATTTAGGTGCTGAGACTATAGTTGGGGCCCGCAGACGCCTCTGTGGCCCAACACAAGACCTCAGTACACAGGCTCACATTAATTTGATCCCTCTGATGCCTTTGCAATCTAAACCTAAGGGATTGTTTGTCAGCCTTGTGAATATGGAAAGTTTGAATGCTTAGAAAATACCACACGTTTTCTCGAAACCACATGACTAATGATTCTATTACAAACAAATCTTGCCTGTCCTGCCAATGTGTAATGACTGAAATATAGTGCTAAGACTAAACCCAAACAGATTTATGTTTGTATTCCATAAGTACACACAAAGAGCAGGTTTTTTTTTCTTCAATATAAATATATTTCCCAACAGATAACCCAAACATTGCATAGATCTGTGTTCAACCCTCAAGAGTTTCTACAACCTTCCTGCATCCTTGAAGTGTAATAAATACTATTATTATTTAGACTTTGATTATCTCCACTCAGATTTTTCAGAGGATAGAGTCGTGAGGTCATTTCTACCAGGGAGCAAAGTGATGGAGTGTCTCTCGTATCACACAATGTTTGTTATTGGTCCATGACTTGCTTGTTTTGAGATGGTAACTGCGTCTCAGGTCACAAGCTGTGCATCGACGACAAGCGATATCTGATTACCATGACCCCACACCCCAGATAACCATCTCAAACCCATCCGCCAGGACCTAAAAGCATCCTGCACATCCAGACACCGTAAACCACTCTCCAAACCACTGAAGAAATTAAACGATACTCTTTTAAAAGCTGGAGCGTGGCGCGCACACACACACACTCACAGACGCACATGCATCTGGACCTCCTCTGCTCAATGAATTGGAAATAACTGTGCAGGCCTGTCGTCATAGATAGCCTGTTAAAAGCCATCAAGAAGACAGCAAAGAGTTCCAGAAGATTCACTCTCCCAAAATCTGGACTAAGGTCCACGCTCCGTCACCCTCAATTAAATGTTGTTTCATCTGCCAGTGGGGATGTCCTCTTAGTGGCGGGGTGGGGTGCGTTTTCTGGCTCGGTCTGTTCGTAAGATGGGCAGAGTCAACAGGAAATAGCTGTTTCATGCTTGTGCTAACTCTTAAAAGGTCACATTCCTGGGTGGGCATTCCTTGAACGATTGACACAAAAATAGAATAAATAAATAGTAATCTATTACTGAATACAAATTACATGATGAAAATTGTAGTTAGTAATCTATTACATAACACATTTTAGATAATGTAATCGGATTACTTTTTGATTAATTTTGACCTAACTCATTTATCATATGGATTTGAATAGAATAATCTTGTAGCATAATATAAAAATGCAAAGAGAGAGAAAATTGAATCCACTCTTTATTATCAACAACGTAAAGTCCATTAAACTTGTGTCAGGCTTTCTCAAACTGGGGTTTGTGTAAGAACTGCAGGGGTTCAGAGATTGATGAAAAAGTAATAATCTTTTATAATGTTAAATTATATTTAAGAAAATATTTAAATCACTTACTAAAAATATTTTACTTCTTTATGCTGTGTGGCCTCTCAATTTTCCATGTAATGATAGCTGTCTAACCAGTGGCCTAACATGTATAAGCAATAGGCTTTTTTAGAAAGGGAAAATTAAAATATAAAATTAGGAAGAATTTTAAAAAATCAGAATAATTAAGGAGAATCAGTGAATATTGCATAATTTACTGGCATTTTGTGAATATTAAATAATCAATAAAAAAGTACCTCCTCACACACACACACACATTTGAAAGTCTCTGTATTTATTTGATTAAAAAATACAGTAAAAACAGTATTGTGAAACATTTTAATTTAAAAATAACTTTTTTAATTTTAATATATTTTAAAATGTAATTTATTCCTGTGAAAGCAAAGCTGGTGCTCAAGAAACATTTTGTATTTTTACCATCAATATTATTCTTATTATTATTTGTGTAAACAGTGATTCCCTTTCGAAGTGCAAGTCTACACTGCGTCATGCATTGATGCTATAGGAACGCCTCCAGCATGTGCTGGTGTCTGAAGCGCCTGTGCTACACGCCAATCCCGAATGGCCACCACAAGAGATGACATCACAAGCATGTCGGCAGACTACAAAAGAGTGCCCAAGGAACATGTCATCAACTTCTTTTATCTTCAGAAAGTCATTTGTTTGTGTGTATGGCATCTCCAACCAGTCTGTTTAACACTTTAGAACTTAAAATGTCCCGTTTTCACATATTATGTTTTATTGACTATAAAATTCTCACACAATGTGTATCTTCAAGTGCAAGGTGTAATTGTTTTCAGAAAATAAACGGCTTTCAATAAATTACAGTTATTGACCATTAATATGTATGCTGAGTTTGTAAATGGAATTTAAATAGACAAAAAAAAAAAAATCAGATTTTTATTTAGGAGAGAGAATTTAACTATATTACATATATACAACTTTTTGACACTGGGTTGCACAGTTTTCTTTCAGGATACATTTTTTTTTCTTTTGTGCACATATATACATACACACACACAAACATATGCATGCATACATTCACACGCACGGACACATTATACAGATGCATACACCAATGCAAAAGAGTCTCACTTAGCCTCCTCCCAAGTCCTATCAAAAATCATCCCAGTCGCTTGTGTACACCTTCGGCATGTTTTTGTTTGTTTCTTTTATTATTTATGCGATCCAAAACTCCCTAAACTCCCATGCTCCATATCTGTTCAAATCCTCCTTCCACTCACTCTCCCCGAAAGTGGCTGCTATTTGCTGATGGAAGGCACGAAATTACCATAATAACCTTTACCACCAAATTAACCATAATTTATTGCCGAAAAGCTCATGTTGTCTTCTGTCTGCAACAGATCTCGCCCTCCATGCCACGAAGCTCATTCCATCGGCCGCTCTCTTGGAGCTTTGGTGGCTATGGAGCGGCACCTGAACCTGAACTTTTCAGGCATCAAGGAGAAGAAGTAAAACCTCCTTGATGCCCTGGTTTCTCCATCTGGGCTTTTCGGGACTTTCAATTCTTTATCTGTTGTGCCCCACTGCTCCGGTCGGGCTGTGCCCTTCTTGGTATGGAGAGAGTGGGGGTAGTAATGAAGTGGTCTTCCTGCACATGTGCTGTGAAGATGCAGTTTAAGATGGTGGGCAATTTCTGTGGCTCCATCTGGGTGGTGCTTCGGAGGTACTGATGCGCTCCCTCTGTTGAAGTGTATCTTCCCCATGTTTATATTGTATAAGCGATGAGAATGGGCACTACTATTATCAATGCCATAGTCCTCTTCTGTCACCCCTGCATTATGGCTGGAGGTGGTGTATTGCGCAGGGCAACCCACAGGGGAGGTAATAAGAATGCCCATAGTGAGGGGTAATCTTGGATTATTAAGGGCCACTTGAGTTAAATTCACTTTGTTTATAGTGCTGTCTTGTCGGGTTAACCAGGAGCAATGATCGAGTATGGTACCCCTAATTGGTTCCAATTCCGGGAGGGCTTAAGATCATAGCTCCCAGTTACTTGGTGTGTAGCATGGTACAGCCTGGCTTGCTGGTTGGACTCATTGGGCAGGTGTTTCTTCAGTATGCTGCAGTGGGTATTTTGCACCCATAGCGTCAACACATGCCACAGCATAGAGTTTCACTTTGAAAGGGAATATCTCCGGTTACGACTGTAACTTTAGTTCCTTGAGAAGGGGAACAAGACACTGTGTTACATTACCTCAGATTGCCATACCTCAGGCATTGCCTGCAAGTCTTTCTTCAGACAATCTGAAGTTGAAGATGTGTTCCTTGGGTCCCCTTTTATGGTCTTCCAATGCACCTGTGATGCCATCACTTGTAGTGGCCAATCAGGATTACCACGTAGCACACATGCTTCAGACACCTGCTCATGCTGGAGGCGTTCCCATAGCGTCAACACATGACACAGTGTCTCATTCCCCTACTAAAGCAACCAAGGTTACAGTTATAACCTGAGATTATTTGTCAGTATTGTTTGATGAATTTTTTAAATTTTTTAAATTTATTTTTTTGTAACAATACAAGTCTTACTGTCACTTTTGATTGATTTAATTCATCCTAGAATAGAAGTATATATATATATATATATATATATATATATATATATATACATTAAATATTGTACGGATATTATAAATATGTATGTGACAAGGCAGACTAAATAAATAAATAAATAAATAAATAAAAAACAACAAACAAAAATACAATACAAAACCCAGAGGTAGTAATGATAAACTTTTATTGTGAATATATTGTATTTGCACAAGAATTACACATTTGTAAACTTTACAAACTTTTTTGTTTTATTTTGTTGAACAACATTATTGTACAAATGTATACAAAATTGTTTCAGGCGTGTCAGTTTCCACAAAAGAATATATATATATACATATATATTCTGGAGGTGGGCGGAGCTTGGAGGCACATACCACGCCCTTCCCCACCATTGAACACACAAATCAAAGAGTGATTTCGAAACACTCAGGAAAAGAAACGCAACCTCAGAGAAAACTTTCCGGCACACTGAGCACCAACACCAGTAAATACGTTCAGTAGCACAGACACATGGTAGCCCTATGAGACAGCACAGCAGCTGAGAGCAGCATTCAGAAAACATAGAGTAAATACACACAATTGATTCCTCTTTACATGAGGGGGGCATGTCTATACACGTCTAACATTTCATGCGAGGGTCGAAATGTCAAAGAGCATTGTGGGAGCACCGTGCAAACCTGAACACACTTAAATTGTCTATCCCCTCTAATGTAAAGTGGAATGTTTTTTTTTATTATTACTATTAAAACAGATTTTAAAACTTTTTTGGATTCATGATTTGGAGTCTCTGGTCTTCACTACTTATAATCAATGGATCCACATAATCTTTTTTTTTTTTTTTTAATATTAATTGTAATATTAAAAGTTAAAAAATCCAGTTTCTTGTACTCCATGATGGAGAACATATGAAAACATTCTTTTTTTTTTGTTTTTGCAGCAAGCCAATAAAATCCCCAGCTGAAAGCTACTTTAAAGTAATTCGCTCTTCTTGACTAACCGTGTAGGCACTGCCAGATTTCGAGTTTTTAGTTTTAGCATAATTATGTCTTTAACCTGTTTCATGTTTTGCGGATGTTCTTTGTCGGACCTGGCATGGGATCAATTTGCGTTCAAATGGTGAAACGGCCTCAGCGGGGTTTGTGTATATTCACTGGCGTTTTAAACTCTGTATAGTTTGTAAAGAGGGGAGTTAGTTCAGCTCTCTTGGATCAAATCACATCTCACGTCGTCGTTTAGTGAGGTATTTAAATGTTACATCCCACGGCCTCCACCCCAGGCCTGAGATGAGAAATCCAGACCCTGAAAGCCTCAGAGGGGTCCAAAACGTCTGTAATGATTCATAAATGCACTGCATATTTAGGTCTGTAACTCAATGCTACATCAGTGAAGATAGAAAGAAAAATTCATCTCATTCCAAAGGAAAAAGTTTGACGTGGACTCACAGGTGCGAGCGATATTTTACGGACATCCAGTAAACTAAACACACAGATTATTTTAGATCTATCTCGTGCATTTTATTAAATTTCATTCTCATTTGGCAATCACCACAACATTAAACCTTCCACCTTTAAATTCAGTTGCACTTAATAGTATCACTGTAATTACGTCACTTTAACAGCCTCCTCATCATAACGGCTATAACAAAGAAATAAAAAAATCTATAAAGCTCCATACAGTCTAATAAAGCCATCATAATTTATTTTTTGCATGACCAAAAAGCCATAGAACTCATGCAAACACTGATTGTAAGTTTATATTTTAAAATAGACAAAGCTTTTAAGCCGTCAAATGTTAAAACACCTCTGAAACGAAGAGAGAAGCATGTTATTTTATTCCTGGATACTTGGCCTTTGGATTAGGATGGATAAATATTTCATTTTTCATAGCTCTAGGCATTGCCATTGGTATTTGTTCGTCTTCCAGAACATTCAAAGGAACACACGGAAATGTTCCCATATAGGCAATATTTTTGATTGATATCACCTAATCTCATACACAGACTTTCTATAATAAAACGAATAAATAAAGAAAATAAACATACATTCAACCATCTTAAATGCACATTTCTCCAGGGTTTAACATTTTTTATAACCTGTTTTCGCATAGTGGTTCAACATGTGGATGTAATATCTGACACGCTTGTGATATCATGTCTGTCAAGCTGGAACAAAATCTGACAGATGAAGTATCTGGATGACATACAGTAAAACACGCAATCCTTTGATAGCAGGGGCCCCGAGGACAGGACGGGGAGGGTACGCAGCACATTCAACATGCTCTGGACCCTTGGACACGAGCGTGTGACTTCTGACACAACAAAAAAGGCTTCGGTACACTAATTGGAGCCTGTTCAGTCTTTAGAGCAGTCTGCGTTTTGCATCAGATGATGCACTGCTCAAGTGTGGTTTGATCGCTCAATGAATCTATCCGTAACGAATCATGACATTAGACATGGCACTTTTTTCCAACGATTATATCAGATGCTTAGAGTTATGCCAATCTTTGATGATAACGTTCTCTGGTGATCTCAGAGAAGTTTAAAATTAGCAACAAAAGTACTAGCAAAAATAAGAATGATATTTGCACAAATTAAAAATCATAGTGGGTGAATCTCACAAAATTGGCAAAGAAATGTCCAGGTCATAAGTCATCCCACAATCAAAAGAACTAAAAATATATGAAATGATTTTTTGTATGAATTTAAACTGTAAGATTTGTTGTGACTTTATTTTCATGGCAATGAAATCTTGCGACTTATTCTCATTACTGTGATGCGAAATAAAGACAAATGAAAAGAACTGTTTTCTATTTACTCCAGTCTTCAGTGTCACATGATCCTTCAGAAATCATTCTGTTATGCTGATTTGGTACTAAAGAAAACAGCCTTGAGAGATTCCTTTCAAAAACATAAAAAAATTGGTAAACACTTTGGTATGTGGAACACATATTCACTATTAACTACGACTTTTGCCTCAATAATCTCTTAATTTACTGCATATTAATAGTTAGTAAGGTAGTTGTTGTAGCATTTAAGTTTAAGTATGGGGTAGGATTTAGGGATGTAATATGGTCATGCAGAATAAGGCATCAACATGTGCTTTATAAGAACTAATAAACATCCAATATGCACGCTAATAAGCAACTAGTTAAAAGTGAGAACTGTTCCCCACACTAAAGTGGTACCAACATTATAATATTTCAAAACTTTTGACAGGTACTGTATAAGAAAGTAAAAAAGGGTCAGTAAGAAAACTTCAATTCAGCAATGCTCACCAATAAATATTTTTTTTCGTATTCATCAAAGGATCCTGAAAAAATGCATCACGGTTAAAAAAATGTTTCTTGAGCACCAGCTTATCATATTAGCATGATTTCTGAAGGATCATATGACACTGAAGACTGGAGTAATGGCTGCTGAAAATTCACAAGAATAAATCGCATTTTAAAATATACTATATCATTTGGGGGTGAGATGTGACCTACAAATTTCTTCGTGAGATTTCCCCTACTGCACATACCAAAGAAATCAATGAACATAAAACAAGAAAAACAGCCCTCTATGGGCCTAAAGGGCTTGGGCGTGACATCACTGACTGACTACTGGTGCAAAGCTCACTTCGAGCTGAATTCATAATGAGCTCCAGAGCTGAACAGTCATTCCTGTACTTTTAAACCCTGCTTCAGATCCAGGCTGGTGCTGGGAGCCGTCTCTGACCACATTACTGACACATTAGCCTGTTTGTGGCACTAAACATTTTGCATGAATCATTTTTGTGATCATAATGTGGTACTGTTCTGAGGTCAAAAAATAAATAAATAAAATAAAAATAAGAGCATATATCTGTCTCTCGTGTCTGACTGTGTTGCTGTTTCTGGTCGGTCTGAGAGGACAGAATTTGGCAGTGAGTTGATGAGCCGTGTCAATTTTACAGTAGAGTTCTGTATCTGCGTTAGGTTGACTAACGGACAATCTTAGATTGTATAGTCAAAGTGTGGTTATGTTGTGGTCATGTGGTCTGTATATTAAGCAGTTCACTCAGTAGTTGTTTTTTTTGTCTGTAGATTCACTCTGGTCAGGACAAATATGATCTGGTTCCAGTAAGCAGCCAGAGTAGAAGGAGCTGAAGAGCCAACATCGGCCAGAGAGACGGACTCAAACTGCAGCCACCACCACAGTCAGTCGCGTCCTCCTGCGGTCAATACAGAGATATCAGTGAGTTCAACCTCACACAAACATAAGTACATACTATAGTCAGATCATTTCAGTTCAGATGAAGCAGCTTAAGGGTTTCTGATTTCTAAAACATAGCATCTGGTTTGTTGCTGGTTCAAGGTGGTCTACCAGCTTTAATCGGGGTTGTTATTTTAAGTTATTTTAAACCGGTGTAGATAATTTAAATAACATTGAAAAAAAATAAAAATTATGAATACTAAATGAAAAACTTAAACTAAAAAAAAAAAAAAAACTTTGCACATAACTGAAATAAAATAAATTTATGTTGACGTACTAAAATTAATACAACTAAAACTGAAATAATAATAATAAATGATAAAATCACAAAACAAAATTAAGAAAATATGAAAATAAAAGCTAAATCAAAATATTAAGAAATACTGTAATAGTATATAAATATTATTAAACACTGGCTTTATCAAGAATATCCTCAGCTGAGATCCAAGGTAATCAATCACCTAGAAACACATTTACCGAATAAATCCCTCGACGTGCAACAAAAAACTCTGCCTCAACAGTGGATGTGTTTAGATAACTAGAATGACTAGTGGACCAATTTCATTGCACATCATCTCAAATGTTGGTTTGATCATTCTGAAATGCCTGAGCCAAAAGTCTGTCATCAGAAGGACTTGGTATAATGGCCTCTCAGGTCACATGATTGTGTTCCCAAACAGCAGGCATCCGAACGCAAGAAAACATGGCAGCGTTTATTGTGTCTCGTCTGGGCACTCAGAGACAAATTTCATTTATGATAAAGGAAAAAAGATCCACAGCTTTCCCGATTGCAGTAACTTTCATTTTTATTACAGCTATTTGGCTCCAATTTTCCAGGAAATGACGATTTTGTTCACTTGAACTCATGGGATGGAAACGCTGCTTTATTTGCAAATATTTTATGTGATATTCCAATTTTGTGCATTAGTTAAATTTGCAACATTGGATGGAAACATGAGATACAATTTTAATTTTTTCTACATGTTGAATTATTTAATTAATTATTAAGTAATTGTGGTAACATTATTTTACAGTGTCCTTGTTACACATTACATGTAGATACTGTAGTAATAAGTATAAATTATGCAGAAATACCTGCAAATAACCCTAAATCAAACCCTATCCAAACCCAATAGGAAATACATGTAGTAAATTATTATTACTCAGTACTTAAAGGTACTGATCAGGTACATTACGATAACATTATGACCACTGACAGATGAAGTGATGCACGTGGGGAGCGAAGGCTGGCCCGTGTGATCCAATCCAACAGACTACTGTAGCTCAAATTGCTCCAGAAGTTAATGCTGGTTCTGATAGAAAGGAGTCAGAATACACAGCACATCGCAGTTTGTTGCGTATGGAGCTGCACAGCCACAGACCAGTCGAGGTGCCCATACTGACCCCTGTCCACCCCCGAAAGCACCAACAGTGGGCACATGAGCATCAGAGCTGGACCTGCATGTGCGTCGCTTACCTGTGGAACACATGGCACCAGGATACACTATGAGAAGAAGGCAAGCCGGCAGAGGCAGTGTGATGTTTTGGGAAATGTTCTTTGAGTCCTGCCATCCAAGTGGATGTTACTTTGACACGTACCACCTACCTAAGCATTGTTGCAGACCACATACACCCATTCATGGTAACGGTATTCCCCGGTGGCTGTGGCCTCTTTCAGCAGGATAATGCACCCTGACACAAAGCCAAAATGGTGCATGGTTTTAGAGCACAACAACGAGTTTGAGGTGTTGACTTGGCCTCCAAATTCCCCAAATCTCAATCCAATCGAGCATCTGTAGGATGTGCTGAACAAACACATCAGATCCATGGAGGCCCCACCTTGAAACTTACAGGACTTAAAGGATCTGCTGCTAACATCTTGGTGCCAGATACCACAGCACATCTTCAGGGTCTAATGGAGTCCATGGATCGACGGGTCAGGGCTGTTTTGGCAGCAAAAGTGGGACCAACACAATATTAGGAAGGTGGTCATTATGTTACGCCTGATCGGTATAATTACACTGTAACACGGACACCTTAAAATAAAGTGTAACGGTTATAGTTTTTTAAAAAAAAATATGTATAGTTCTTCATTTTTATTTCAGTTTTAGTTTAAGTTATTTTAGTACATCATTATTAAAAAAAATAAATATAAAAATGAGAAATAGTGCTTTGACAACTTGCTGAAATAAAATAAGTTTACAGTTTAATACTGTAATCTATTTCAGTTAACATTTATTTTATTGCAAGTAACAATTTTTTATGGTCTTAGTTTTAGTTGAATAGAACAACCCTGGTTTGGAACAGCTCGAAACCAAATAAAACCAGTTGCCATCGGAAGCTTTTTCAGCAGGGAGAAGATCCATAAAGCATTCAACTCAATCAAAAGACACAGTCTTTGTGAAATGAAAAGTGATTATCAAAACATGTCTTGGCTGAACTGAAAACTGCAAACACACATGCAAAAAGTCCTGCTGTAGAAATAATGCACGACTCTGACTGACGGTCTTTATGCTGGTCTTCTGAAACAAGGCTTGCATAGCCTTGTAAATATGCATAGAGGGCGTGCCAATGAAAGTCCTGGGATGCCCTAGGTTTGAGAGGCACAGGGGCGTATATCAATGATGCTGTCAAAAGGACGGAAACCCCTCTGGAGCTTCCTATGTTTATTCCACAGAAAATCTCTCAGGGAACTAGCTGAAAATGCACTTCCTACTTTCACAGCAGGAGGAAAGCAGTGGCGTCCTGCCTCTAGGTCAATTTCGAGGCATTGAGTAAACAATATAGGGCATTTTAACCCTGATATGATAAGCAGATATTAGCGAAAGTCTAGCATGCTACAATTAATGTGGATTTGAAATATGAATGGCAGCAAAACAACGAGATAAAACTGACCATCAAACACAAAGCAGAAGCAGCAGCAAAATGATGGATGGGTAATAGGTCAAAGAAGAGGAGCCACTGATTGGACACAAAGGCTCATCCTAGAAGTGACAGGCATGATGAGCAGCCAATGAGCATTCAATGTGCAAACAGAAAGGAAATGAATGTTAGCTTTAAAAAAGTAAGCAGTGAATGATGAAGATGCATTTTTGAGTTTTGCCCATTTTGGTTTTAACTTACATCTGCGTTGTTGTCGAAGCAGACGTCCGGTCCTTTCCTGTACCGAGGGTTCTGGGCCAACACACATGGGTCAGGACCAGTAGCTGAAACAAATCTATATAAGGACAACAGCTGGAACTTCAAAACAAATCTCTCAATCTTAGACAACACTAATACAGTTCAAAAGTTTGTGGTCAGCAACATTTTCCCCCGTTTTTAAAAGAAGCCTCTAGTGTTCACAGAGGCTGCATTTATTTAAAAATACAGTAAAAACAGTAATGTGGTGAAATATTCTTATGATTTAAAATCGTGACTTAAAAAGTGCTTTCTACTTTAGTACATTTTTAAATTTAATTTATTCATGTGATGGCAAAGCTGAACTTTCAGCATCATTATTAAAACAGTTGTGCTATTTAATATTTTTATGGAAACTGTCTTGCATTTTTTACTTTTACATTTTTTTCAGGATTCTTTGTTGAATATAATGTTCAAAAGAATAGCATATATTTGAAAAAGAAATCTTTGTAAAGAATGTTAAGTGTCACTTTTGATAAATAATGCATCCTTGCTGAGTACAATGTTTCCTTTTTATCATTTTTTTTTTAAATTTAAAGTTAATGCATTCCATAAGAATCAAACCCATGTATTAGTTGATGCTAACGTCATACTCTACTGTTTGAACACAGTGAGAAACAATGCGTATTATAAAAGGATACAGGGCTGTTCGGCTTGTCTCAGTGGTTTGGGATCGCAGGAAAGGCAGGAACTCTTTGCGTCAGAGATCAAAAATACCAAATTCGTGTTAGGGAGCTTCTCCGCCCGATACATTCTTGGAAAAAAAAAAATAAGAAAAAAAAATTAGAAAACAGCAAAGTGAGTAAGACACAAACACAATTCTCACAGGAACAGCTTGTTTCATAAGACAGGTATCATGGTTTATACATCTCTAAACTAAGCAGACATAAGCCTCAGCGAGACCACCCGTGTATGACATTTAACGGAAGGAACAGTAAACATAAGGAAGAAGGTATAAAGTGCACAAAGTCTGCACACTCAAAACATTACGCACAAGTCAGCATAAGCTCTTTGTCAGGAATCAATTATACATGTATTACATATCCAAAACCGTCCCCACATGTGTGGAAGTCTTTAGTAAGTGTAATAGGAGATGAGTGTATTATATTGGAAATCTGCGTCGGTTGGCAGCTTGTTACGTACTGTCATCACCGAACGAGTTTCAGCCATGAGTTTTCTTTATAGCGTTCTCTTGTTCTCTTTTATGGCTCCCCTCCCTCTCCTTAAAACAGAGTGACACAGGTTTTTGTACCGGACTGTGTACATATAGGGATGTGTGCGTTAAAGCTCTGTGTTACACATCACCTGCTCTCACAGTAATCGCAGGCTGTTTACTGCTACCAAGCACGCTCGGCGGTGCATAACGAGCCTCAGATCATAACGGCCATCGGGGTCACACTCATGCAAACACATATGCACACACACACTGAGCGCTTGATGATCACAGAGAAGCATGGAGTCCTAAAGTTCAGTGGCTCACATCTGTCTGCCCTCTGAGGAATGCTTTATTCATGAGACCAGGAGAGGTTATAAGAGGGCAGAGGAGTGTTTCAGGTGGGTTTATGTGGTCTCCATGAAAAACATCCTGTGAGAAACTATAGCGATGTTCCAAAGCTTAGTGAGCTACATACCTAGACAGTATTTTAAAGGGATAGTTCACCCAAAAATGAACATTCTGTCATCATTTACTCACCCTCATGTTGCATCAAATGTGTATGACTTTCTTTCTTCTGCAAGACACAAAACATGACATTTTGAAGAATGTTTCAACTGATTTTTTCCATATAATGAAAGTCAATGAAGTCCAGTGTTGTTTTGGATAACATTGACATTCATCATATGGACAAGAAGTGTTGAAAAATTCTTCAAAATATACATTTTTTGTGTTTCGCAGTAGAACAAATATCTTCAGTAACACTTTACAATAAGGTTAATTAGTTAAACATGTATACATTAATGTATTAACTAACATGAACTAACCATGAGCAAGTCATTTGTTACTGTATTTACTAATCTTTGTTATTGTTAATTGATGAAAATACAGTTGTTCATTGTTTGTTCATGTTAGTTCACAGTGCATTAACTAATATTAACAAGATTTTAATAATGTATAAGTAAATGTTGAAATTAACATTAACAAAGATCAATAAGAGCTGTATAAGTGCAGTTCATTATTAGTTCATGTTAACTAATGTAGTTAACTAATGTTAACTAATGAACCTTATTGTGAAGTGTAACCATATTCTTATATTATAGCATGGTTTCCCAAAAATATTAAGCAGCACAACTATTTTCAACATTAATAATAATAAGAAATGTTTCTTGAGTAGCGAATCAGCATATTAGAATGATTTCTGAAGGATTATATGACACTGAATACTGGAGTAATGATGCTGAAAATTCAGCTTTGTCATCAGGAATAAATTACATTTTAAGATAGAGTAATAGTAATAATATTTTCACAATACTACTATTTTTACCTTATTTTTATTGAGACTTATTTGAAAAGCTTTTTTTTTTAATTGTGATCCAAAACTTTTCAATGGTAGTTTCACAAAAGTAACATTTTGCACTCTTTTATACGGTGGAATTTAATTAGCATTTAACCGCAAAACAATTATCTATTCCATTTCAGTACAAATATTATTGTGCACTAGTAAACAGCAGTTAGTGCTATATGAATATATTTTCAGTTTACAAATTCAGTGCTTAAATTTTGTTTTGATGCAAAAACAGTATTCAGTAGGAAAAATATTATTCTAATTTTCATTTTAATGAATTAATGAACTCAAGACTTATTTTATTTCTTAAAAAGGAATCATGAATTATTGACATTAAATTACTGAATATACTGACACTTCTTGCAGTTTGCCAGTTGTCCAAAGCTGTTTACTTATTGCCTAAGGTGTAAATTCAGTATCGATATCACAGGACCAGAGGATGTTACTGTACTGAAGCCAAAATTTCAACCTTGATCCAACCCTAGTGTCTAGAGCATTTATGTAGTAGACAGCAAGGCAGCACTCTAGGTTTCAAAACAGAGGCATTATATAACCTCTGAGAGTCTGAAAGAAAAAGATCTGTAGGGCTCAAAGAAGACAAGCAGACCTCAGATAACTGATGCAAAGATCTGAAGAAATATTACTTTAATAATGGAAAAAATTATAATTTGCTGTAGTCTCCTTGAGGCTCTGTTTAAGCCATCCTTATGCTGACAATTCCAGCAGTTCTCTCATCAGTACATGCGTTCCTTTAGACTGAGCTGGTGTTGATGTCTCTGCAAGCGAGATTGAATTACATATGCCGAAGCTCAGGTCTTGAGCTCCTGAGATCTCACAAATGGATTTCTCTTTATGGCTCTTGTTAAACTTTACATGTCTAAAGTAGTTAACATGGAAGAAAAACTATCGTACGCAGAGTCACACGTGGGGCTCGTAAAAAAGGCGTAGAGTTTCTGTCAGGCCGGGCGCCCCCACCCACCCCAACACGTTTTGCTTTAGCGGTGTTACATTAAACAGCACGGCCGGCGGGATTTACAGCCGGCTGGACGTCGGATGGATCTGGAGAACGAGGGGATGAAGTGGAAAAGAGAGGGAAAGCTGAGCTGCTCGGTCCTTGGAGGGATGACTTACCGGGATGAGCAATTATCCAGGAAGAGACAGAAAGAGAGCGCTGACATCATCTGCACATACTCACACGCACTCCCACATGCACACGGATGGAGGGAATGCGGATGGATTTATGTACATACAAACATAAAAACAGTCCTCACCTGGAGCAGTTTCCACAGTCCATAGCTCCAGAGAAAGATTTGTTCTCGTTCTCAAAGAAATACTGAGTCTGTTCGGTGATACAGCTCTCTTTGGAGAACGCATCCGAGAGGTCATCCTCCGAGTATGCTAAAACGCACACAAACACACCATCCGCATATTGTAAATATCAAAAACACACATGCGGAACAACAGCCTACATATCAAGAATACTTACAAAATGAATTTTGGATGTTTGTTAGATTTAGATGTAAAGTTACTGCATCATTTTATTTTGACAATTGAATTGCATGAAATCAATGTACATTTGTTCAATGGAAGTTCACTTAATCCATGCATTTTCCCATATGATGGGAAAGTTTTATTTAATGGCCTCAGAAGGGTTCAAAAGGGTATTTTAACATGGAATGTTCAGAAAAGTGCAGGCTGAGGATGCTCAGATCAAATACCCTGTAAAGTATATCTATATACATCACATGATCAAAGAATATGATTAGCTTAGAATAACCCTGAGATACTGTAGTATTATATTGTATTATATTCAAGATGGGAATTGTCTCTAGGTACTGTAATATTGAATTGGTACTGTAGTATTGTATTATATTATATTGAAAACCAGAGGTTGTCTGAATTGTCCGTTGTGGTGAAGTTACATTAGTTTTGCATTAAGTAGGTTAATGTATTTGTATTGAGAATTTCCACGACAAACCATTTTTGTTGTCCAAAACCATAAATGAGACCAATAGACACTTTGGAAACACATAAGCTACATGGTTGGATGTTAAATATGTGTGTGAGTGTGTATATGAAGAGTTCAGATCCAAAAACCTATAAGTCTGTCTGACGTTTTCTTTTAATTTAGCTTTTTTTTTTACCAGGCTCCTATGTTTAGGGTTCAGTAATTTCACTTTAATGGCAATGAAAAAATTATTAGTCAGTTATTGAAATGCCTTATTTAAAAAAAAATAATAAATTCATTGGTATGTAACAAATTTGACTGTCTTTTGCTGCAATACCAGCTAAATCCATGCTTTTTTGTTGTCCAAATTCCACCTCTTTGAAGACATAGTAAAACGTCCATTTCTGTTTCTGTAATTTACAGCAGCAAAAGGAACACTGTTGTGTTTACTCGTGAAATCCTGTCATTGCCACTGTAACGGTGGACAAAACATGATAAAAACTTGCAGCTCTGCAACTGAAAGCTGGCTCATATGCACACCGTCATCATTGTGTAATCAAATGATTTGTTTCTCGTCTTGTGATTGGTTCTTCTGTGGACATAGAGGCTTTTGCTGACAAAGGGAAGTGGTGTTTAGTGGTTTCTTCCAACGAACCAGTATGCGCTGATGCTGGGATTTAGCGGAAATGTACTTGATGAATGTATACTATGTGCAGAAAGCATTCACTCAATCACATCTCATGTTTGACAGGGGTGTGGTATATATATATATATATATATATATATATATATATATATATATATATATATATATATATATATATATATATATATATATAGATATATATAGATATATATATATATAGATAGATAGATGGATAGATATAGCTATAACATTGTGTAATGTTATATTGTGCTGAACACTCAATCCTTGACATTTTGCATCTAGTAGCCATAACTAAATAAAGTTAAGTTTGTTAAACAAGACTGAAATAAATGTGTTCAATTGTTTAAAGGCTTAAATTTAATTGCATAGAAAAGGTTCTCGGCTTAAAATATCCAAAGTTCCTTGAATGCAGAAAGATACATCCATCACTTAAACATACCTGTCCCCATGACATTTGGGAGAGTCAGACTGAGGAGAAGCTGCTGCAAAATTGACCTAAGAGGGAGACAGTGACAAACAAATGAGGACATCCACCTCACACTGCTATTCTTCATCTGTCTATTTTTCAGCGATCAGCATCTACTTCTTACCACACCGCAGTGGAGGCCCACCAGCCTACAGTTAACAAATCTGCTATCGTTGGCTGCCAAAAACAAATAAACAAAAATAGATGCTACCATTAATACAGACACACAATCAAAAATTCTGACTTGACCACAACCCTACAGTACATTGATGGTTTTCTAAAGAAGTTAACAATATTAAGTTCTTTACCACATATACAGATCGGAGTCCTGCAGCGGCTTTAGTTTCTCTCTCCGGGTCACAGACGGACTGGTAGTCGTAGGTTTTATTAAAGGAGAACAGTGAGGTGTTGACCAGAGTGATCATGAGAACAGGGTCCACTTCACCAAAGAACTGACCTATCTGAACATCAAAGTGAACATATGAAAATGATTCCTTTATGTGACTGTTAGCATACAGTATTGCTGGAGCTGGTATTAAAACAGCAAAAAGGCTAAATTAGCCTTGTAAATATATTCTACCTGCGTGATATATTCATCCTGATTGGACATGAGCAGAAATCCACCATCATCCAGAATCACACAGTCCACTTGCTGAGGAGTAAAAACAGCCATTCATCAGAAACCGAGAGTGAAAGCAGCTTCAGATAAGTGACTACAGAGGTCAGAGCAGCATGAAGCCGTCAGCGCCCTACCTTATCATTCCTGAGGCACCCGCAGATCTCATCCTTGCACTGCGGAGAGGAAATTATGTGAGGAGAGAACTGAGAATTCATGAAACAAGTCTTTTACAATGATTACTGGAGCGAGTCAATTTATCTCCGCTCTCAGACAGCAATATCAGCCCATCTAGAGAGGCTGCATTTGGGACTAAACAGCTTCCACATGTGCCGATAAGGAAGTGGGGTCATTTCTGCTTACATTTTTCTTGGTGGTAGCGTTTATGAAGCTGTTCATCCAGGCCGACACATTGAGTTTGACTCCCACCACTGTATGATAACATAAAACATTGTGTCAACTTATTCATGCAAAAAAAACAAAAAAACAAAGAAAATGTAGATGATCAGAAGAAGTTATGTCAGGGTCAGGCCTTGATGAACACAAAGCTCTGAAATGAATGAAATGTATGACCAGATCATTAGTCATAACATTCACTAGTCATCAGTGATGAATTATTTTTGCAAGAACAAACCAAGTTTGTTAAAACCACATATTTGTTTTGTTTTATGACAAACCTTTTTGGTGGAAATTCTGGATAATTCAGTATAAACACATCTATTAAAACAAAATGTTATAAGACTTTTTATTCAAAAGAAAACAATCACACTAGCCTTTAAAGGTTTAGGGCCTGTACGATTTTTTTTAAAATATTTTTTTAAACAAAGTGTTTTATGCTCACCATGGCTGCATTTATTTGGTCAAAAACACAGTAAAACAGTAATATTGTGAAATATTATTACAATTTAAATTAAGTGGCTTCTATTTTAATATATTTTATTCTTGTGATTACAAAACTGAAAATCAGCATCATTACTCCAGTCTTCAGTGTCACATGATTCTTCAGAAATAATTCTAATATGCTGATTTGGTGCTCAAGAAAAAAAATCTTATTATTATCAACGTTGAAAACAGTTTTGCTGCTTAATAGAAAGGTCAAAACAACAGCATTCATTTGAAATATAAATAACTTGTTACAATGTCACATTTGTAAAGTATTAATTTATTTCAAAATAAATAAAATGATAAAATAAAACAAAAATCATTCTGACCCTGGACTTATAACTGAATTTTAAGAGCTCACCAGCAGGTTTGAGTTTTGCTCCATTAATGTCCAAATCCACTGCTTTACTGACAAGGATGCCAGACTCATAACCAGACTCTCTGCTCTCTGTTTCAAGGGAGAAGATAACACAAATGCAGAACAATAAAATGCATTTACTAAAAAAGTTGTATTGACCCTCTGTGCTTCATTTATCTAATCTGAACAAGCATGGTTTTAGTATCCAAATGCTGCTGATGCAAATCATCTGGTAACACCTGCCAAGGTAGACATGTTACATCTGATATCCAAATGTGTGAGAGAGATCTGTAAGGGTTTTAGTCTGCTTTCACCATTAGCTTAAATGGTAAAAACCTCCCATAAACACAAGGACCAGGCGTTCCCCTGGGGTTGCGTCTTGGCACATGGGTGCTTCTCGACCGTGTGTGTATTAGTCCTGCAGACCACACGTGCGTGAATGTGAGGTAGTCTCATTGAATGGTAATCCCCCAGTAATATAAGCTTACTCGACCTTGGCAAGAGATCCGTAGGTGTGCATTTCGAGTAGATCAACAGCTGTCTTAGTAAAGCAGAGTGCCAAAAAGCGTGCATCTATCCAAAAGTTTTAAAGGGTATGTGTACTGTAGTTGGGAGTGTTTCTTACTGTTGACGTATGGGGCAGTGAAGATGTATATGTCATTGTCAAGACTCCTTTTGTAAAAACTTGAGTCATAGGTCTCAGAGTTTTCACCCCATTCTTCACCAGCACTGAAAAAGAGACAAAGGCCAGAGGAAGACCCAAATTCAGAAGCATTTCAAACAAAATGCAGGATCAATCACAATATGTAGATTTCACACAACCCAAAAATACTACATGAATACATTAAGGGAATGATTTGTAATGGATTCAATGGTTTTCATTAAAAGGCGTGCTATTATTATCTTTGTAGTCAGTTTGATAAAATCATTTAAGAATGAATACACAAATGTTAAAAATAAATATTAAAAATATTTTAAAAAGTTGACTTGAATTTGGTTCACTATCCATTTACATATACCATATATGTCAAGACATTCAATATAGTAACTAAAATGCTTAAATCACATTGCTGAGGCTCACATACAAGGAATTAATTTTTAAAATAAATCACACCATATTTAGTCAATTGGACTCTCTTTATGGATTCTATGGTAAAGCATCTATAAAGTATAAAGGAAGCAATGTGTGGACATTAATCTCTACTATAAGTATGAATAATACAGCCTATCAAGGAATTATCAATAAAAATAAATAAATACTGAAATGAGTGTAAGTGGGCTGAAAAATCTCATACATGTCAGTCTAAACTATTTATTTTCCCCCCATAAAACACAAAAGAATATGATTAGCAGTATGTACATTGTGGACAGTAATTGGTGCTGTGAAATTCCAAAAACAAATGTGTTTCAAAGTGAGTAAAAATGAACTGTGGAAAAGTGCACTGCTGTCGCTTCTTTAACACTGTCCTGCTGTTTTACACCATGAGACTAAGTTTATGAACTCAAGCACTCAATGTTACAGATTTAAGCTAATAAAGACAGGAGAGAGAGAAAGAGCTGCACATGGCTCCCATAAGAAATCTCAAAAGAGTCACTCTGTACCAGAAACATCCTCTGAAACATGCCTTTTCACTCTTTCTCTCAGTCTCAACCGCAGACCCCTGCGGGGATTGCCGACAGAGGAAAGATCGTAAAGAATTTAGCATCTCTAACACACACATGCACACATGGGGATGGAGAAGTGCACATATTTCACACAACTGTGAATGGAACTCACCTTTTAGGATACACACGTGTGATTCCTCCATCTGTAGCCACAAACCGAGCCAAAACTCCATCTCTAATAATAAGAATAATAATAATAATAAAATAAAAAGACATCCACAATGTTTAGTTTAGAATTTTCTGAAAGGCCACAAACAGACTAGCTTTACACCTGTGAGTGTTTTATTTAGGTATTCATAGCATTAAATCCAATTACTTCAAGGACATTTCAAGTATCAAAAACACATTCAGCCTCCAATTCAAAGAAAAAGAAAACAATGTAATATTTAGGTCATTCTTTATTGTAAACATTTAATTGAAACACCATTTGTTTAATTGAAAACACTATTTTGACATGTGTCATATGCAACGCGTATTGTGTTTTTGGACTCCCAGATGGTCGGGTTCTTTAATCCTGGTTATAATTGCTAGACTCTCGAATTTGCTTTGACAATAAGACAGCATTCTTATTCATGACGGGACTTTAAGTAGAGCTTTGTGTTCAGCAGTTATATAAAGGCGTCTCTCTGTCTTCACTGGAGATCTTTGTACTTGAAAACTCGAGACATTTCACACAGACATGGATGAGTGTTTTATGTTGTTTCATGTGTGTGTTTTGTCCTAAACTTACACACTCTGCTCCTTCCAGACTTTGATAAGGTCCGCCGTGAGACCGGCGTCCAACAGCAACCGGTTTACAAGAGTGACATTACCTGACCAATACAGACAGAAAGGAAAGTCTTTACAGTTGACAGTTTTGGATTACATCATGGAAAACAGGACTTTCCTTGTTCAAACTCCACTGACCCCGAATATGCTCTACTAGTTGACTGGTTTGAGCTTTTCAGTGGCTGATATAGATATACATGAAATACATTTTTACAGTATTTTTACACATTTTTACTTTTACAGTACTTTAGTACTTTGATTTCGTACATGTCATCGGTCTGTGTCGGGCCACTTCAAGATGCCTGAAGAGAACCATTTATTTACTTCTCTCCTGAACGAATCCTGCCGTTTGAACGAATCGAATGAATGAATGAACGACTTATTCATCAAGACATTTACGCCACCTACTGGCAGTTTTAGTTTCTTATTCAGAGTCTAATTTTATTTTTAAAAATAATTTCATTTTCTATATAAATGAAAAAAAAAGAAAAAAAAAAATCACCCAAAAAAGAAAATTCAGTTATCATTTACTCAACCTCATGGTCCTAAAGTTCTTGTGTAAAAATGTATCTGTTAAATCAACTTCTGAAGCTACTTTTTGTAATGTCTATTTGATGCTTTACAATAATGACTTCAAATTATCTTTTGGGGGTAATTTATCAGCCAAAATTGATGTACGATAAATTGCGATTAATTAGATTAATTAATCTCCACATCATGTAATTAATTAGATTAAAAATGTTGGTAACACTTTACAGTAAGGTTCATTAGTTAAACATTAGTTAATGTATTAACTAACATGAACTAACCATGAGCAAGTCATTTGTTACTGTATTTACTAATCTTCATTAACATTAGTGAAAGAAAATACAGTTGATCATTGTTAGTTCATTAGTTCACAGTGCATTAACTAATGTTAACAAGATTTTAATAATGTATTAGTAAATGTTGATATTAACATTAACAAAGATTAATAAATGCTGTATAAGTGCAGTTCAGTATTACTTGATGTTAACTAATGTACCTTATTGTAAAGTGTTACCAAACTTTTAATCGCTTTATATATATATTTCATGAAAATCTGACTTCATGTAAATACTGTACATAGCTATATATTGTAATGCCTTTCTGAGCTATCAAAAAACTAGCAAACTTTGGGTGTGTTCGTGTGAGTGCTGCAGCGATAGCATCTCTTTACAGAAAACACAGTGAGTCATCATGTGTAGGAAAATTAGGATGACAGCGGTGGAGTCATTACGCAGCAGACTAATCAATTACAGGCTGATTAAACAGAGTGCTAGCAGGGGTCACCTTCGCAGACAGCGGGACGGCCACACACGCTGACATCACTTGAGCGGGAATCAACCTGACTCAGCGACTACAAGAGAGTAATCGGAGTCCTCTCACCTCTGATATGATTACATCATGTATTCAATAATGACTGCAGTGGTTTATGTAAAAGGTAGTGTAATACAGCCGTCCCAAAAAGTATTTGAAACTTGATGTCTTCGCATTAGATAAAATTTCCAATTGGTTTGATTGCAGTCAGTTTAAAGTCACAGAAAAAATGACTCATAAAACACTTACATTTAACTACGAACAAATGAGAGTTCACTGAGGGTGTTTGTATGTTCATTTGAATTGAACATTCATGACATACTGCACTACTCACTGTATACTAATTACTGTTTTTTTATGGATAGAAGTTTGCACTCACACATAGGATCATTTGGTGTTTTTCTGTCAATGTACTCATTGAAGTCCATCAGAAACTGGGTGTTGTTGGATGAGACTTTGAGGTCCTTGCAGTATTCCCTGAAAAAAAACAAGAATAATAATTATTCACAGAGAAAAACAGCAGGTTGATAACCACAATGAGGCCTGTGCATTCAAGCAGTGTGAAGTTTAGACCAAACATTTTTGCTGCTGCCGTGTCTGTGGGATCCATTGTTAAGGGGAGTGAAGTGTGGGTCTGAAGGTGTGAATTTACAGGCCTTCAAAGACCAATAGAATCTAGATACAGCCCATATAAACCTGTCATGACTAAACCCTGTGGGAGGTCTGCCATTTTTGCTCTGTGTATATATATACATGTGTCTGTGTGTGTGTGTGTGTGTTACCTGGGTGCTATAAAGGTGTACCCATATTCCTCAAATTTCTCCTGCTGCATGGTCTCAGAGACTACAGAGAGAGAAAGAGAGAGAGAGAGAGAGAGAGAGAGAGAGAGAGAGAGAGAGAGAGAGAGACGTGTTTAGACAGAAGACAGTAAAAACATTCAAAACTATAAAATGACAGCAGTGATTGACCAATATATAGTCCAATATGTGGCCATTCTGAGATTAGACTGGCATAGAAATGTTAGAAAGATAATATTGCATAATGAAATGTTAATGTCATTGTAATACATGCATAAAAGCAGTCTAAATTGGTTTAGATGGTCTCTCCAAGCTGGTCTTCAGCTGGTCTAGCTAGCATCCACAGCTGAAAAAAAGAAAAAAAATCCTCTAAAACCAGCCAACAGACCAGCCGGAGAGACCACCAATGATCATCAAACAATCTTAGGCTGGTTTAAGATTTTTGGGGGGGATATCAAATATATCATTCAGCATTATATCCACCATGCCAATCTCTATTTATCGGTATTAGCATTAGCCATGACAAAAAAAACATATTAGTTGATTTGACAGAACACATTTTACGGGAGAAACTGTAAAAGAGAATTAACAACATGCAAAATTAATGTAATGTTTATAGATTAAAAAACTGCATGTGATATGAAATGCGCTCATGAGAAGTGACAGATTATTTTCATTACACGCATACAGATGTATGGCATGACTACTCTGGGAAAAAGAGCAGGAAAAAAAGCATGCGAATGACACTGAAAATAAAATGATACAACAACTGACGAATGTAATAAAACGTGAAGATCTTAGAAGAGGAGGGTGCAGTACTTGCCCTTGTTCCCTGTGGTGAAAATCCAACCAATCAGAAGACAAAGAGAAAGACAAAGTTACCACAGTCCATCATAGTCCCAAAAGATGTCCAACATTGTAAACCGGATACTCTGAAAACAGCATTTCATATAAAACATGCACATGGAGACGATGGTGGTTTCAGATTAAGCCAAAGCCTGGACACACAACAAAGACGTGAGTTTGAGATTACAGACGTGAAGAAATGGATGCAGACAGTCCTTTCCATTCAACACAGAGAGTTACGAGAGGAGTGAGTGGAAACTTTGGCAGGCATGGTAAAATAATTCTGACGCTTGATGAAAACATCAAATGACAAGATGGTTGAACAAATTGGCATACAGTTTTCACGATCAGCAAAAAACAAAGGTCAGCCAGTGTTTGGTGAAGTCACATCAAACTCTCTTTGTACATCAAAGGTGCGCACGCAATCAGTCATTGATGTGAGCCAGCTTGTGTGATATATCATCACACAAGCCAAAACAGAACCAGACCATCTCAGCATACAGAATTTGCGGTCTAGAAACTTCCGGACTGCACTTTCACCAAGCCATACAAAGGATTAACCATAATTTTTATGTTACAATGAAAATTGACTGTGATTGCAATAAAATCCTATAAACAAAAGAGCTAGACAAAGCATTGTGCTCTTGGCTGATGTTTGAGGCAATTACTTCAGAAAGTTGTAAAATCTAATAAGAAGATGAATTACTAGAGCCAAAATAAGCAAGTATAATTAAAACAGTAGTGCAAGATACAATTTACATACTTTCACTAAACCCATGAGATGCCATGTATTACTGAATTTACTACAGCATATTCTGGCTGATTTAAAACAGCTTTAAATGTGGCTCATTAAATAAGATTTTTTTTTTTTTTTTTTTTTTGCATCAAATATGGCCCCGGAGGACCACTGTCCTGCAGAGTTTAAAACCAACCCTAATCTAACACACCTGAACAAGCAAATCAAGGTCTTCGGGAATATTAAAAAGCTATTATATCCATTTTACAATGTGGGTTTAAATAGAAAGCATGGTTCAATTAAATCTAGAAACCCTAAACTTAGAAACGGCAGCACAGAACCTCTGGAAGTGATTGGACAGTTACTGGATTTCAATGTTGAGTCATCAAGTGTTATTAACTAAACAAAAAAGTTATTTGATTTAAATAAAACTGAAATTAAATAAAATATTGTAATTGTAATGTAATTACAAAAAACACTGAAAAAACAACAAAATTAAAGCTAAATAGAACCTAATCCAAATTATAAATGCAAATTGCGAAATTACAAAAACATAAATAAAAAAACGAACATATATATATATATATATATATATATATATATATATATACTACAATATATAAATAATACTAAAATAAAAACATTTTTATTTTAGGTCATCGTACATTGGATCTGACAAGCAGCATGGGGGAACGCAAAACAATTGAGAATAAGGGAGGCCTTGTCATCTCCACCTATACACAGGCCATCATTAAATCTACTCTCGTTATTGCCATTAGCAGAGCTTCTGATCATAAAAATACACTGACACAGGTTTCATCACCATGATACAGTCTGCGTGTCTGCATATGCCAAAACAGAGTGGTGTTAGACCCTTGTTTGTGTGTAAATAGGTGTTTGAAGCTTCTGTCAGTGTGTCAATGAATTAAAGACTACACATCTGCTCTAAATTCGCCGTCAACATAATTAATACCATATCAGATTCTTCTCTTCTCAAACTAACACAACCCTGATCTCAAACAAACCCTTTCTGGATACTTGGCGACAAACACATGTGAGGCTAACCTAGCCCAAACATTCAGAACTCGTAAGATCCAGTCTAGTCCAGGGTCTGCGATCCAAGCAGCCGAGTCCATCATCACAGGTTTCGGTTACGACCAGCCGTAAGGACACGTCCCTCGGGAGAACTCCGCGTTCACCTGTTCTTTTCATTATTTGCTCTACACGGCTCCCAAAAGCCACACTTCTCTCGTTCTGCCTGTCTGAAGTTTACATTCGGCTTTCGGCTTTGGTCATACAAGCCCCGTGGAGCTCCCAGAGCGTGGAGTTGGGCTCCTAAGGTATCCAGGAGCACTCTGAAGACCACCGCAAAGACCTGACCTCTGCGCCGCTGCCTCTTTCCCCTTTCTCAATAACCATATGGACCTGTCTCTTTACGAGCCCGTAAACCTGTGCCAGGATCCTTTATGACAAGAAATGGAGAGAAAGGGAATAAGGGAAGAAAGAAAGAGAAAGAGATACCACATACTCACACATATCTGCGGTAGCACACTCCAGGATACAGAAATATCCGTTTTAGCACATTAACACACACACGCTCGCACATAATAAATTAGATACACAATTATAACTTGCGTACAAGTCATCAAACTCATGTGACCGCTGGTACCTCAAGTAGCTGAAAGCTACTGCATACAAGCCACAAAATGACCTTTTGTGGCCCCTTCTAGTCTTCAAAACCTGCTTTACTCATTGTTTCAAATTTCCTTGGTTGGCTTTCTTGCTTGTAATGACTAAAGGTAAAGCTATGTGATCTTACAAAACAATGTTATGCTAAAATAATGACGCTGATGAACAGTGAGAAGGAGAAAAAAGCCTCTGGCTCAGAGCTCTGCATTCTGGTATGATCCTTCTGCATGGCCCCTGTGCAGTGTTGAAAGAGGAAAAGTCATAATTTATCTCACAATCCTTCATGCCACAAACCTGAATGATACATCGAATCTTGTGGCTTGTTGAGGAGAGGCGACTATTACTTTTCAAAGATACTGGGCTTGTGATTAACTCAAATTTTTATGATGTACTTTGAATTATCATTGTGTATGAAATGTGCTATATATATAAAAAAAAAAAAAAAAAAAAAAAAAAAAAAAAACTTGTCTTGCTTTGCCTCATAGATATACATTGAAGAAGGGACCAGGGGCCTCATTTATAACCGTTGCGTACGCACAAAACATGCCCTGAAAGAGGCGTACACTATTTCTTACGCAAACGATGGGATTTATAAAAACAAACTTGATGGGAAATACATCTACACGCAAACTCTGACCCATCCGTACGAACACTTTTACTAGAGTGAGAAAAGTAATGAAGTAAACAGAAGGATTTAAAACTCTGTTTTCATTTTGAAATACACATTTACATTAGTATTCCACTTTTATTAATGGCGATAAGCCCTAAAATTACATTAAGTCATTACGCAGAAGATAAACAAAAATGATATGGATTTAGATAGTGGATGTGCTACTTTTGATCACTTTTCCTGCGACACACTGTTTTAATGACAGTGAGGAGTGATAGGAGCACAATAATTCCTCTTTAAACTAGCGAGAGCAATGATCAGTGATGCACACTTACTGCGATATTATGAAAGACACTGCTGGATTCGACGGTCGAACAGTCAATTGTCTGGTTTGAAAAGGTTCAATGATAATATCTTACTGTACAACCGCAGCTGCATGGAGGGGTTGATGTCATGTACAGGCATCTTCAAACAATTACGAATAATACCACTGTATTTGGAGGAAACAACTTGAAGAAAACGGTAAGATTTATACGTTTCCTTTTTAAAATACTTTGTCAGTGATACTTTTTCAAATACTTTGTCAGTATTCACACTGCAATAAATAAGTAGGTCTATATCTGTATCCACTAAAATAGCCTAAACATCCTAAAATATATGTTCACCTTATCAGCAAAACTGCATAAATTCGATTTCATTCGAATTGTTTAAAACAATTAAAACACTATTTGGACAGTGCAAATTAATGAATCAACCATATTCTAAAAACTTTATCTGAGAAGTAAGCTCTTTTATAGCTACAATTTTATTGCTATGGATATTTTGATATATTTATTATAAAATAACAAGGATATTAGATGATTTTTAGTAATATGAATGGCACAAATGGCATTTATAGTCCGTATGTAATATTTCCAAATGTCTTGTACTTTTGACGGTGTTAACAATGGTGTCACGTGGATGGGAATATGCATGGAAATGATATGCAGATGAGGTTGTGCATAGTAAAACTAGGGGTTGTAAGCTCCATATATGGTGATTTCGGGAGGAGACAGGGTGGAGATGTACTACTGACAATCTTCCGCCGACTGGGATTTATAAAGGGATTTTTGCGCAGGTTCTGGTGTACGCATGGTTTTATAAATCTAATTTTTTTTCTTGCGTACACCATTTTCAGATGTATGTCGTACGTTCACTTTTAGTAAGGTTTATATGCAAGTTTTATAAATGAGGCCTCTGGTCTGTATCTAGGGACCAGAATATCATAGAGACGTATTGGTGAGGTCTTTTTCAGTCAGTAACCACCCAAGTACACCATAGGAACAATTTAGCAATGACCTAGCAACTACTCAGAACATCCTTGTAATGTATAGCATTGCCCTGCAAACCACCCAGCAACCGCATATCAACATTTTAAGAACCACTAGTGTTGTTATTGGCCATGTTCACACAGCAGCAAAATACTGTTGTTATTCCTGTAGTTTAGTCCTTAAAGGGATAGTTCACCCAAAAATGAAAATTCTATTATCATTTACTCATCCTCAAGTTGTTCCAAACCTGAATGAATTTCTTTCTTCTGCTGAACACAAAAGAAGATATTTTGAAGAATGTCAGTCACCAAACAGTTGATGGACTCCATACAGTATTAGAGATGCTACTATAAGCTGCTGTGTGAACAGGACATTTCAAGACTCACAAAAACTGTGAAATTTTATAAGAATTTCATGGCCCACAGAATATTTTGTTGAATGAACATACAATCTATCAAAAGAAAGAATAGAGCCTCTACTTAAAAAAAATACTTCAATATGTTTTATATAAAAAGCATAATTTTCAACAAAAAGCTGAGAAAATACTGACATATCAAAGACGACATTGGACAAGCTTCTATCGTTTGTTTTTGCTTCTTTCCTGTGTTTTGATCCGGAAATTCTGTACTCTTTCAGAAGATGCATAATAGCGCCCCCTATCATACAACAGTGAAAACATGAATTGCCAGAAAATTCCATCAATGGCAAGTTTGTAAACTAAAACTATTAAAAATAAATTTTTGAAATTGAAATAAAGCCGAAATAAAATAAAATAAAATGAAATAAAATAGGAAAATTAGTTAATTTTAACTTAAATAAATAAAAATGATAAATGTTATATAAGCAAGTAACTAAAATAGAAATAAATTAAAGCTAAATAGAAATACTAAAGATCTTATAAAAATGACAAAAGTACATAAACATTACTAAAACGTATACAAAAATTAAAATGAAAACTGAAAATATAAAACAAACAACAACAACAAAAAAAATCAAAATAAGAATAAATACTATAATAGTAAAAACAACACTGCTCAGAACAACTTAGCAACCACATAGCAATGCCATGGAAGTCAACAAGAATACCCTAGCAATTTGTGATGGTTTATAATAAAAATTGGATTTATTTATTTTTACATGTCTAATTTTGCATGTATGTTCAGACAAGCACCAAACACTGTCAGCAATTAATAAACTGATGTTGCACAGACCATGCATTCAAAAAATAAGCTACTCAACCAAACAAATGAGTTAAGCATAAAAAACCTAACTTAAAATCACGCGTGAATAAATGTAAATATAAATAAACATAAATAATGTCAATAATAACAGGTAAGATCAGGAGAACACAGTGAAAGAACTGTAAAATATAGACAGGCAGATAGTACTTGCCCCATTGTGCTGTCATTTAAAGATGGAAAGACAGAAAGGAGAGATCAAATAAAGACTTAGTTTTGCACATGTCCATTTACGTCGAATAAATGTGCCTGGTAATGTATATTTCCATTGTTTAAAATAAATAGTTCACCCAAAGAGAAAAAATAGTCATTATTTACTCACCATCTTGACTTTTTTAATCTGAATCCAGTTCTTTTCATGAACCAGTTTAAGAATCAGTCTGATCTGGTTCTCAAATTCACTTCACTGATTAGCATGACTATAATGACTTTGATCTGTTCATAAGGCTTCAAAAGACATGTAATAGGGCGCAGGAGCCATATAGGCTACATATAATAGTATAATCATTTTTCGTATGAACTAAGAACTTTTGTTATATCAAGAGAAGCAACATAAAACTTCTCCTTTTATGTTTTCCAGAAAAATACCAGTATACAGGTTTATAACCACACAAGAGTCAGTAAATAATGGAAATTTTCATTTCTGGGCGAACTGTTCCTTTACAGAATGTTCTGGCTTAAGTACTAGTTAAGCTTTATCGACAGCATCTGTCAATTACCACTGAAAATAAGTTTGATGTGTAGCTGGGTTTATAAAGGCAAACAAAAAAACTGTACAGAAATAGAATTCTATGGGGCAACGAGCTACAAGTTGAAGTCATTTTCTTTGCTAAATTGACAGCAAGCCACATGCTATCGATAGAGCTTAACCTGGAATATTACTCCAAATGAGCTGAGCGTCTGTGTATGTGTGCAGATCTGGACCTCAGCAGCACATGTCCAGAGGGGAGGGAGCGTTTGCGGTCTCTCTTCCCAGCCGGGGCCCCTGTGTGCTGGGGAGAGTCAGATCAAACGCCTGGCTACACTGCTCAGGATGGGTGGAGACCAGCTGGACCTCAGTTTAATACAGAGAGCAGGCCTGACAATCGAGGTCACACACACACACACACACACAAACAGGCAGACCTCTCTTGCGAGCCGATGAAAAATATTTGCAAGCAGTCTCAGCTATTTCATAAAACAATAGCTTTGCATGCCGAAGGCTCTATCTGATCTTTTTAGTAAATGATAATGTGTTTGCTCAACGTGGGGAGCTGGTTTCTGTGTTCTGGGCGGTAAAACAGGCGGTACTCACACATGGCTTGTTTTATAGTGTTCCCCAGGTTTGCCTCGATGTAATGCAGACTGTATTCAGGCAAGACCAAGGCCAGGCTGCAGAACACCCACACACAGAAAAGAAAAAGACAACGTGTTTTATACATACAACTACTTAGGGGAGTTATGAAACACTTTGCATAGGTAATGCCATAAGTCAGACCTGTAGTCTGTCCCGTTAACCGGTGCCCAGGTGTATGTCCTGATTCCTCGATCAATGTATCTCTGATATTGGAATAAAAGGTATAAAACAAACCAAAAATATAGACAAAATATGGTGCAGGAAAAGAATCAATGAAGATCTACACACCTCATCTTGAGATTTCACAAGCGTTTCGATTGTTTTCTCCCCAGGGTCCCTGTCAATCATCAAAGTCCGTATCTGAGAGATCAAGAGAGATCAGAAGATCAGGGTTAATATGCCAACACCATAATCATATACTTCGATATTTACA
Organism: Zacco platypus; assembly: GCA_038088235.1. Classification (NCBI taxonomy): domain Eukaryota; kingdom Metazoa; phylum Chordata; class Actinopteri; order Cypriniformes; family Xenocyprididae; genus Zacco; species Zacco platypus. Next base: position 19,582,785 of record CM076075.1, on the reverse strand, counting down.
TGAGAATACCATGGAATCATAGAGGTGTCTACCATTCCTAATTTAATATCATAATAGTGTCCAAAAACTGATAAAGTCAAAAATGTTGGCAAGTTTTTGTAAAGGAATTACAGAGCTGTAGTCCCTTGAGCTCACTGAATCCTAATGTACATTTTCATCTGCAAATACATTTCATTTTGTGCAAAAAATGGTCTTTGACTTGTGTGGTCAGGCTTAATGTCAGCTACTCACATAAATCCCTACTATCTATGCTAACTATGCATCCCATGAGCAAAAGGGGTTTTCAGCACATGTTTTGTAACTGAAATGGTTTAAACAGTTTTTCAAGAAACTCAAACACGCAATATTCTATCCTATCCTATTCTATCAAATCGCAACTTACAAATCAGCATATTTGTAAGTAAACACCGTAATGCAAAAGTTTGAGCATTATATATCAAAACCTCTCAGGTGTTTCATTAATATAGCCATAAAACAATGGTGAAATCTGCCATTGAATGTTTGTACATCTGTGTTGTGCCATACCTGGACTTTAATGTCATTTTCCAGCTCTGCATCCAAAAAATCCAGTGTAACAGGTTCCTGGAATTTGGGGTTCTAAAGAGGAGAACCAAATGCTGTTAACATTTCTCTCTCTCTGTAGTTTACTTTCAGCTCTGGGTTGAGTGTTAATTTACTCCAGGTCTACAATACATCACAGTGAAAGTTTCTGTTGAGCTATAGAAATATACAGTGTTTAAAAAGATCGTTTACGGAGGCATAAATCTGATTAATATGTTCTTCTACACAGAGAAGGAAGAAAATAAATTAAACTCAATACGCTCTTGGAAAAAAAATCTGTATTTTATTTACATTTAATCACCTTTGTGTCTCCCTTTCATAAACATTCACATTTTTTGAATTACAGAAATGTAGAGAATGTGGGTGGAAGACTGTGTTTCTGAACAACTGAATATATTTCTGTTCTCAAACAACTGAATACCTCCGAAAGAATAAAAAACAAATACTGCATTAAAACATGACACTGAAAATCTTTTTTTTTCTGCATCATTCGGACTTAACCGGATTAAACGCACAAGTATTACATTATGAAATACAAAGTGCAGACATTTTTTTTGAATGAAAACCTATTTCATTAAATGTTGGTTAAGTTATGATTCATCTTTTTGAGCAAGAACCATGCAGATATTAAAATCTGGGTTGCTTAACAAAACCGTAGCTTGCTCCAGTTTATGAGGTAATATATTCTGTTTCTGTAAAGTCCAAGAAACAATGTTTGCTCTTGGAAACTAATGATTTCGTTCATCTGTATTGTACAGAACATTGTTCGTGTACACATTAACAACACTGGCACCAACATCAAATCTATGATGTAAGAAGCATTATAAGGTGAAATGAGGCAGTCGGAATCTTACATGTAAAATGCAGAGAGCAGAGCGAGCATGAACACGAGCAGAGATCAGGATGAGGAGACAGATGAAGAACAAATATGTCAGAATCAAAAACAGAGACAAGAGACAAAACAATAATATCACAAAGAAAGAAAGAAAGAAAGAAAGACAGAAAGAAAAAAAGAAAGAAAGGACATACAAACGAAAGAAAGAAAGGAAAAGGAAATCAAAGGAAAAGGACTGAATATGAAAGCAGGAGCATAATGAGAGACAGACAACACTGAGGAAGGATTTCAAAGTGTCAGGGTCGCCCTCTGCTCCGCTACCGCCCCTCCTGGGGGAACCCACATATCGTCCAGATATGACTGACATGTGTCGACTTCATGCCTCAATCTAGCAGAGCGTGAGAGAGACATATGAAAAGTATGTCTGGCACTTCTTATGTAGACTGTGAAAATATGTAAACTATTTTTTCTGCCATGTGCTAAGATATTTTGAGCTCGAATTGCACGACGTCGGTCATAGATATGCCATGTCACTGCTGATGTGGGCATTGCTGTTTATGCTGAACGTGATAATAATAACACACCACTGAGAGTCACGGTGACTAACCCTATTATCACACTAATTACAGTGTTCAAGAGAGAGATACAGAACCCATGGCAGAAAAAGGCCTTATTCAAAACAATCTCTTGCACAAAACTACTAACCTGAAGCACTGAGCATATAGTGGCAACAATTAAAAAAAAAGACATCCATTTTGTTAATCGTGCTTTTTTCTTGTTGAGATAACTTAAAATTAAGTGCATGCTTAAGTAATGTCCCCTAAAACTATCTGGATATTTATACCTTACTTAAAAAAACAAGTGTCATAAAAATTATTTTAAACTGTATATTCATTTTTTTTATTTAAAACCTATCAAACTTCTTTTCCCGAAATGTTTGGTTAAAAAGATTGCTTGTCTATTTTTTTTTTTTTTTTTTTTAAGTAAATGACGCTGGTTTAACATTCTACTATTATGTAATGCATAAAATATGATTATAGAAAGTGATACCGAAAAGAGTTACCATCTTTAGCCAGTACAAATATCTTTCATGCAGAATAAGTTGGCCAGGCGGCAGATTTTTTTTATAAACAGGAAATAATGATTTATATAAGTTCCTGTTTGTCCCACCCAAACACCCCCCAACCTGAATTACACAGGCACTGCCAGTTTTACAAAACATATGACACAAAAACAGATGTGTGATAGATTTTTAAAAAATGTCCTAAAAAAATACGGAAATAAATGTATGTGATACATAATAGTATGTGATACAATTAATTAATTAATTATATTAATTAATTTGTAATCAATATCAGAAAGAAAAAGATAAAAGAAGAAAAAACGTGACTTTTTGCAAATTAGGAGCCAAAAAAAGCTGCAGAATTTGACGGAACATGTCAGGCAGTCCATTCCCCCATAACGCCACTGTGGGACAGGCAATGTACCGTTTCAGCAAATGTTTTTCCTTTCCCTTTTCTCCTTCTCATTTTTCACTCGTGTACTTTCACTTGGATAGTAAATCATCTTTTTGTTGTTCGCATTACAAATGGAGGTCAAGTGAGAACACAGACCTGCCGTATGAAGAAATCATTACTGAATCCTTTAAGATTACAAGCACATGACATGAATACCAACTGCTTGAGATATGCATTGGATGCAAGTGCTGAACGTGCTACAGTAGGCTGAACGCTCCAGTATATCTGGTAATGGTTGGAACAAATAAAAACCATTATCTTTCTGATCCGCCAGACAGGAAATATCTCAGAGAACTCTCACTCTGTAGACACAAACAAACATCAGATGGCATGCTAGCACTCCTGATAACCATTACACACACTTACTGAAGTCATATCCCTGCTGAAAACACCAGCATGACTGATCATAAGCATATGCTGTGTTTTGAAGGCTGGTTCCCAATATATTATATATATATATATATATATATATATATATATATATATATATATATATATAGGGATATATATATATAGGTGCTGGTTATATAATTAGAATATCATCAAAAAGTTGATTAATTTTACTGATTCCATTCAAAAAGTGAAACTATATACTACTATATACTATAATATACTATACTATACTATATCATTACACACAGACTGATATATTTCAAATGTTTATTTCTTTTCATTTTGAATTTGGGATTTTCCTTAGTTGTCAGTTATAATCATCACAATTAAAAGAAATAAACATTTGAAATATATCAGTCTGTGTGTAATGAATGAATATAATATACAAGTTTCACTTTTTGAATAGAATTAGTGAAATAAATCAACTTTTTGATGACATTCTTACTATATGACCAGCACTTGTATATAATGCATAAATTAAAAATGATATATATATAAAACAAATTCAATGATCCGCCATTATATATAATCATCATTAGTGACAGTAAAGACATTCACATTGCTATAAAAATCTATTTCAAATAAATTATGTAATTTTTTTTTAATTTTTTTTGGGGGGGGGTGTGCATCACAACTTCTACAAAAATATTAAGCATCACAGCTGTTTTCAGCATTGCTAATAAGAAATGTTTTTAAAGTTGTGATGATATTTAACAATATTACTGTTTTTACTTAATCAAAAAATGCAGCCTTGGCACAAAAACATGAAAGAATCATACCCCAAATTTTTGAACCAATCAAATTATTGATTGGATAATAATAAATAAATTGTTTGCATTCAATCATACATGTCATCTACAATGTGGCTACAGTATATGCTACTATATCACAAACACAGAGATTTTGGGCTCTGGAACTACAAATGAGCTCAGTAATGATTTTGAGTAATAATTACACTACAGGGCCTCTAAGAATACAGTTAGGCAGGTATACTAGATATACTACCACTATAAGAGTTAAACAAGCTATTTAACACTATTTCACTCTATTTCTATGACAGGACGAACTGGATCTACAACAGTTTGCCTGGTCTCACCTCAGGGAATGTTAGAGCAAGCTTTTTACTTAGCCTGCGGAGACGGCTCTGAATCCTGTTCTAATGAGAAATATGGAGAGGATTTTAGTGGAAACAGAAAGAGAGTTATTTATGGGTGCCAAAAACTGACTTAAGCATGGAAAGAGACCACACTTGTTAACAGTGCTGTTATTGTAAAACACGGTAATCCATCATAGATGAGAACGTTTGAAAGAAATAAAAGTGCACGCTATAAATCGATTCCCATCGTGTAGGCCTTCCTACTGTTTCAACACAATTATTTGGCTCTCTGGCAAGCAGACAACATATGGCTGACATACTATGAGGGTTTGTTCAATTTCTGCACTGTCAAAATCAAATTAGCCCTTCCTGCAGTGTTCAAAGTCTCCCTGAAAGACTCTCCAAAGTTCGTTCGAAGCGGTCGCTTTCTCTTAACTTTAGCCGACAAATTCAGTCATGTGTTTTGCACCACTGGATACTGGTGGAACACTTTGAACTGTTTCCAGTAGATCTGGCACCCCATAGTTTAGGGGCTTGTGTTTGCATATCAGCGCTGCTCTGGGTTAAGTACGGCATCCACGGTTCAGAGATTCAATCCATGCCTATGTGTCTCTCTCAATCAGCCTGCTTGATCTGCGGCCGTACCAGATCGCATCTCAACATCTGTCCTTGAGAGATCAAACCTTCAGATGTGATCAGAGTGCTCGCTAAACTAAAGTAAAACCAACCGTTCTGCACATGGAGTCCGCTGGGAGCAATAACACTAGCGTTTATGATTGTAATGGCACTTGCATTTTTTATTGCCTTTAACAACATAGATGAGCTCATTAAAAAGAGCATTGTTTGCGAAGTGTGTTACGAGTTTATTTCGGTTAAGTGTTTTCAAAGACTTGCCCATTTGAAGCAACAAGGAGGAACCTCCGAGTCTATGTTGTTTCTTTTTATCCAAATGCTGGAGGATGGAACTTTGTGTCAAGATGGAAATATGTCATAACATTCGTTCTTACTGATGCCAAGGACGGAAATGTGTTCTGTATGTTTGATTTATATGGCTTGTGGACTGAAGTTAATACTCTCCATATATAAGACCTAGAGCTTTGTTATTTTAATGTATTTTTAACAGCAAACATTGTATGTCTCTGACCCAGTATTGGAGCAATAACAATGACATGTTTCAGCACTTGCCCCACTCACATAACAGGCGTCCTCAGGCATAGACAACTGAAAGAGAGATGAAATCTCTCAAACAAAATCTCTCAAATATATATTTGTACTATAGAATCTTTTATATGCATCAGAAAAGAAAAAAAAACACTACTGTGTTTAATAGTTTGAGGTCTGTAAGATTTTTTTTTTTTTATATGTAACATTGTGAAATATTATTAGAATAAAAAAAAAACATTGTTTTATTTGAATATTTTTTAAATGTAATTTATTCCTGTGATGTCAAAGCTGAATTTTCAGCATTATTACTCCAGTCTTCAGTGTCACATGATCCTTCAGAAATGATTCTAATATGCTGATTTTCTTCACAAGAAAGATTTCTTATTATTATAAAAGTTGAAAACAGTAGTCTTGCTTAATTATTTTGTAGAAACCATGGTAATTTTTTTTTTTCAAATAAATAGAAATTCAAATGAAGAGCATTTTGTAATAATATCACTGTTACTGACCCTATATATATATATATATATATATATATATATAAATTCAAAGATTTTTTTAGAAAGCAATGATATGGTGGAAAACATTATAAAATACTGATCTAGCAGGATAGATAACGTTACCTTGGTTACATACTTTAGTTAGCATAATTACATAACATAAATACATCAAGCTAAACCAAATGTTTACGATGAACGTAAGATCTCACACTGGCCGCGAGTCATCCTTATTGTTGAGCCCTGCACATGTATAACTCTTTGCGATTACATATTGAGCTTAAATCAGGGAACGTCTAAACGATTAGTAATCTACACCCATCCAGACGTAATATATTTAATGCATTTTACCTCCTTAACTTGAGAGATTGTCATGGTGGGCTTGGGTTGTCTGAGACTAGGTGATGGACGGTGCTTTTACCATTCAGACTGAGGATAAACTATGACCCTGAACGCACACACATGATCTCTTTTCTCCTTCACATTCTTTATCTAAAAGATGAAATACAGATTGGCCCATGTGTGTGGTGGGATACCAGAATCAAAGGGACCTGCAAAATAGACTGATATGCAAAAAGTGTAGTCGAGTTGCATTGAGAAACATATATGCAGGGTCGCTGCCAGAAGCACGCGCATTACTTTGGGCGATTTGCAAAGGTTATGAGCAAAGCTCACCCAGCAGAGGGGCTGCATGCTCCGATCCAAAGGAAAAGCTATATGAGCGGCTTTTTACACACCGCAAATGCATGTTCATACATTCTAAATCTACAGCTTTACATATGAGGTCAGATACACTTGTCAATAATGATATGAGCTGAATCACTCGCAGATGCTTGATCTTCCTGTTTGTTTCATGAGACAGATAAATGTAATGTGTTTTTAACTATAAAACTAAGGAATGGAAAAAAAAACAGAAGGGATAATATTAGGACTGGGTATTGCAATGTGTCACGATTCAAAACAATGCATAATCAGGGTTGCGGAGTTACGAAATACAAGTAACTTAGTTACGTATTTAAAACACAAAATTTGAGTAACTGTATTTCATTACAGTTACATTTTAAGTGGGTGGTAATTGGATTACAGTTACATCTGAGAAGTATTTTAGATTACCAAAGTGATTACTTTGAATTTTAATGTCATTTATACAGCAATTGGTGATTCTCTGACTCTGACAGTCTGAAAAAGCGGAGTTAAGTTTCATGTTTTCGACTTTTTTCATGTTTTGTGATAGTTGTGGGTGAGTCATTTTATAATTGTAAAAAAGGTCACTGCATATTTTTCTCACAATTTGTTTTTTCCCTTCACAATTGTGAGTTTGCATTTCACAATTCTGACTTCTTTTTCTCAGATATCAGATATATTTTCTCATATATACTTTGTAACTTTCAATTGCAAGATTTAAACTCACAATTGAAAGTTATAAAGTCAGAATTGGGAGATATGAACTTGCAATACTGACTTTTTTCTTGCAATTGTGAATTTAGTATGTGAGTTAAACGTCAAGATTTTGACTTTTCTAAATATTGTGAGTTTATATCTCATATTTTTGACTTTTCTCAATATTGCGAGTTTGTATCTCATAATTCTGACTTTATAACTCGCAATTGCAACTTTATATCACACAATTCTGAGGGAAAAAGTCAGAATTGTGAGATAAAAACTTGCAATTACCTTTTTTGTGTTTGTTCCACACTTATTAGTATTCCAAAGTATTCTAAAGTATTAAAATTAAGTTACTAAACTTGAGTAATGTAACAAAATACGTTACAAATTACTTTTTAAAGCATATATTTTGTAATCTGTAGTGAAATACTTTTTAAAAGTAACCTATTCTATAACAACCTGCTTCTTCATTAATTTAACTGTGGGAGATAAATGGAATAAAATACTGATACAATGACTTAAAGCATCACTGCAATACTGAGAAACAAAATATGTTTGTTTACAGACATTCTTTCAAATATCTTCCTTTGTGTTCAATAGAACAAATAAATTCATACAGGTACTTGAGGGTGAGTAAATGATGAAAGAATTTTCATGTTTGGGTGAACTATCCCTTTAATATAAGATTAGATTTGCACAGCTCTAGATTACACTACAGTTCAAAGGTTTGAGGTCGGTAAGACTTTTAAGGCTCTTATACTCACCAAGTCTGCATTTATTTGATCAAAAATACAGCAAAACAGTTCTATAATGACAACTCTTAAAGTGTTTAGCATGGTAATGGGTATGAAAATGTTAATATGATAGGTCTTGGCAGAATATATCTGCTACACTGCTGCTGCTGCTATTGTTGGTGCTGCAGAGCAAGTACAAGACTTGCTACTGGCAACACATAAACGACACGCTGCTGTGAGCAAGTAAGACATGCTGCTGCTGTAGGATATAGCATACATGAATTACCCATAGCAGATTTATACAGGTGGAGCTGGGGAAGGTGAAGGGTTTCTAAATCCACGCTGCAAACTGCTACGCAGACGCTGACCAAGTCTTCAAAAGTTGAGCAGCAAGCTCACTGGCAGCTGATAAAGCAGGAACCAATCAGCTGTGCCCTATAGAAATGATATGATTGCAAGCAGATTGTGGACCTATCAGCCTGTGCAATCTAGAGTTTCATGACAGAACTTTGTATTTATTTTGTGAAATCATTACAATTTACAATAACTGTTTTCTATTTGAATATATTTCAAAAGTTCAAAAGAACAGCCGAAGACTTTTTTTGTAACAGTGTTATAGTATTTATGGTCCCTTTTGATCAAACTGACCTCAAACTTTTGTAAGGTAGTGTATATCGTGTTATCTTTTCCAATAAATAGACTTTTGGTTGCTAATAAACACTATATTTCATTTAACAGCCATGTCATATGTAATAATATAGCATCTATATTATAAAGGACAATTTTCAAAATAGTAATTTTCAGCTTGAGATTTGAAGGGTAACTTAAATTTGGTCCCCCGTAATCTTCAGAATCTGGTTACATTCTTTATTTTAATGTGCACATGAACACATATCTGTTAACAGGTGCGAATAAACATAACATAAATATGCACATATACACAGACAAAAAAGGGGTGAGGGGTTAGAGGGAGAAAGATCCCAAAGATACCAACACCAATGTCAAATAGATGTCAAACAAGAAAGAAACGTTTTAACATGAGACACGAATGTCATGGTTCTCTACCAAAAGCAGCCTTAAAACCTCTTCCTCTGTCATTAATGTGCTGTGATGTTGTATTTGAGGAATTTGGGTGGAGAAAATGCTTTGGTACCTTTGGTTGCAGGTTTGGATGGAGCAGCACATAACCGTTTGGGTCAATTGCGAAATAATATCCATTAGGACCAATCTGAAATAAACAGAATGGAAAAAGGAGAACAGTGAGGACACATCAAATAAGAAGACCACCATCAAACCCAAATCCCTGCTTAGACCAAATGGACCTGGTTCCTCAGAGATGCGGTGGTTAATCCCTCACTAGCGGGGTACTGTCTAATATCCCCCGAGAACACCGACCCAAGCTGTCAATCACCCCCGAGCACTTAGCGTTAATCAAATGTGTCGGTTCATCTGGAAACATTCCTCTGAGCTTAACAGAAAATCACAACCATTTACAAATCAAATGTAAGTACAAACAGATGTAATGTACAAGGGCTTACGTCCTCTTAAGAGCGATCTTACTGTAAGGAGGCGAAACCGCAAGACGGCAGACCGCAGAACAATAGCGCATTTATCTTATGCATGCCGTGTTATTCTTATTACAGCGACTCAAAGAGTCTGCAAAGAAAACATCTAACACATGAGTTTCGCTTTGTTCCCTTATAAATTGAATTATGTAGCGTTCAAGGAATAGTTCACCCTAAATTAAAACTCGTCGCCATTTGCGCGCCCTCACCCCATCCCAAAACCAGATTTTCTTTTTTCAAAAGTTTTCTTTTCCCAAGCAATGAAAGTGAATAGGGCTCTCAAGCACCAAACCTGAGAAAAAAGTGCCATAAATGCACCGTAAAATTAGTGTGATTAATTTAGGCGCTATATAATAAGTCTTTTGAAGTCAAACAATTCTTACCCATCTCAATATGTAATCGTTTGCGACACGTCTGACACTTCATATTTTATTCTACATTACCATTTGTCAAAGAATAATATGTAATATTTGTATATTGATCAAAAACACTGATACGGAGCCCCTAAAGGGACGTGGTGGTGGAAAATTTTGTACATTTTTAAAAAACAATCTTTTGTGTTCCCTTGCAAAACTTTGCGTTCCCTCGCAAAGATATTTGCGTCCCCTTGCAGAACGTTTGAGTTCCCTCACAAAGATATTTGTGTTCTCTCGCTAAACTTTGTGTTCCCCCTCAAAGATATTTCAGACGGTCCCTTCGGCCTGCTAATAGAGACCAATTTATATTATAAAAGGAAAATCGGAATGTTGTAGCTAATTGTCTACATTGGAAATAGCTGTCATTTGTGTTATAACAACATTTAGCTCACGTGTTATTGATCCAGGAAGTTCGAATCTGTGAATATATTGCCAACTTTACTGCACTGACCGCATTTCTTTATATTTGAGTCCAAGTTCAAACTTTATATGAGCCACGCATCATTTGAGTGCATTAATGCATGGAGCTGAGTGAAACACTACTGCCAGGCAGAGGGACATTAAACAGGAAGTGTTTGTCCGAGCTCACAACAGGTTTTGCAAGGGAATGCAAAAGTTTTGTGAGGGAACGCAAGAGATTTGAAAAAATAATCATTTCCACCCATCCCAAATTTTTTCCACCACCACGTCCCTTTAGGGGCTCCATAGTAAAAACAGTAATATTGTAAAAACATTATTACAATTTAAAATGAGAATTTTTTATTTGGATATATTTTAAAATGTAATTTGTTCCTGTGATGGCAAAGCTGAATTTTCAGCAGTAATTACTCCTGTCTTCAGTGTCATGTGATCCTTAAGAAATTATTCTAATATGCTGATTTGGTGCTCAAGTAACATTTCTTGTAATTAACAATATTGGAAACAGTAAAAAAAAATCCACAATTCTTTCATGACTAGAAGTTCAAAAGAACAGCATTAATTTAAAATTATATATCATTATAAATGTCTTTACTGACACTTTTGACCAACTTAATGTGTCCTTCCTGAATAGAAGTATTAAAAAAGAATGTTGAAAAAGAAATTACCCTAAACCTTAGAACAGTAGTGGACATGAATGCGAAGTAGATTTTATGAGAATAAGGACATAGCTTTGTATAAGGAACAGACTGATAAGTATCACGTTTTATGTAAAAAGAGCAGCATAAACATTCATTGAAACATCTTATTTTGTGTTCCGCATAAGAAAGGCTGAATTGGGTTTGGAACGACTAGACGGAATGTAAATAATCACAAAAAATGAATCCCTTAAATAGGTTCCTTACATTTGAATGTCTTTTGTGTGTTTTACGGGACTGGAACAACAACCAGATGAAATGCTGAATGTATTTGAGTTGAAATTATTTGTGTTTGTGGTACTCACTGTGAAGCGGGGAGTCAATCTTTTGATATCATCGAGAGACACATCCACCCCCATCACTCCTAAAATCAACTGGTTCTGATGCTAAAAGAAAGATCAAAAACATTAAGTTTCCACTCTGACATGCAATGGAGGGACATTTACAAACAAATATGGGTGACACTTTATTTCAATAGTCCACTTTAGACATTCTACTAACTATAACTAGCTATGCAACTACACGCCAACTAACTCTCATTAGGTTATTAGTGGACTGTCTGCTTAATATAAGCTAACACTTTATTTTGATGGCCCTCAACAGCTATTCTATTGACTATAAATGACTTTGCAAGCATATGTCAACTTATTCTACTATTAACCTACCTTATATAACTTATTCTAACCCTAACCTAGCAGTCTACTAATAAAGAGAGTTAGTTGACATGTAGTTGAAAATTAATGAGAATCAGCTGACATGTTGTTGCAAAGTTACTTATAGTAAGTAGAATCAAAATAAAGTGTAACCCAAATATGAGGCAAAACTACACCCAGAAAGCATGAAACACTGCATGAGATTTCACAACAACGTGTAAAGTTTTGCAATTTGGCACAAAAAATAAAACTGCTATGAAACAGTGCAAAGTTGAAGAGCGTCACGTCTAAATGGATTCTCGTCATCCATACTGGAAATGGATATTAAACTTATCAAAGAACCAAGTGACGTAGTCAGTGTGCGGAAAGTAACGGCAACTTTTGGAGGGTCAAGCAGTTTAGTAGACAAACAACGTACGGATCCTTTGACCTCCAACTGGGAAAGTTTCGGATAAGATACTGTATGATATTTATATTCCATATCTGTTACTATCATAGTTTCCAAAGAAGGTCACTGTCCGCATGGTTAATACATTCAAGAGATAATGAGGTTTACAAGTTTGCGTCAGTAGTAGCTTTATCGTCATTAAAAGTGACAAAAATAGACGTTTGTTCCAAGCATTGGGATATTAATAGAGTATTGGGTCTGTTAATGACACATCTGGTGTTCTGTTCTGTGTTCATTCGAATGTTATATTCCCGCTTCTGACTTTTGGGTCACAGTTTGAAGCGTGCATGTTTGCGCAGTTAGAGATCTGTATTCATATAAAAAGATACTTTTGCGTATTTTTTTTAAATGTAACAATATCAAAATACAACATATCAAACATAATCTTTTAATTTTCTATATGAGCTGCTATTAATGTAAGCGGGATGTAAACTTTTTACATACATATAACTAATTTTACAAATAAATTTTGAGGTAAATTGTTATATACCTGGGGTATTCAATGAAAGTACCAAGAGGTCCAGTCTCAATATTCCCTTCCCATTAGAGGTCCAGACAATATTTTTTTTTTGGAACAGTTATACATTTTCTTCGAGGCAGCCGTATATATATATGTATCCCAAATGGATATGAATTTAAAAAGGTAAAATCAGATGTTTCATCAGGCAATTATATTTTTTTTGTGTGTGTGTATGGCACATAGTAGACCTTGGGACTGAGAAAACGTGGGGGTGCAGAGTTTACCTCTTAAGAAATGTTTTTAATTTTTTTAAGACTATTTTTATATTTTCCTCAAAGTAATAAACAACTAAAAACAAAAAAACTTACATAATGTAATAATCAGCACTCATGAGCACAAAACAAAGTTTACTAGTAATTTTAATTGCAGAAGTTTCTCTTTTTATTGTAGAAGATCATTAAATAATTTATACCAAATTATAGCATTGTTCATTATGAAATGCCCTTAATATGCTGATTAAGAATGCTAAATTTGTGGGAAAAAAACAAAACAAAAACAAAAAACTAAACATTTAAAGGTGCCACAAGTTAACTTGTCACAAACCTGGTTTAGTTAAAGGTTTGGAGTCATCCGTATGAAAGATAAAAATTTTCTGCAGCATTTTAGCAAAAGTATCTGTTGGAAAAAGTCCAGATCATTGCCGTAAACGACTCTGAGCACTATCTATGTGACTCCGTCGCTGCGCAGTTTAATCTGTTAAAATGATGCAATTATGTCCTGCGGTCCGGATGGCCATTTGAATACTGCTGATATATACAAAGTGACCAAGAACTATATACTCTTCCATTTGAAAGTCTGAGGTTAACGAAATATATACTTATTCAGCAAAAATTGGTAATAATAAGAAACGTTCTCAAATCAGCATATTAGAATGATTTCTGAAGGATCGTGTGATAATGAAGACTGGAGTAATGATCCATCACGGGAATAAATTACATTTTAAAATATGTTAAAAATTTTAAAAATTGTAATAATATTTCACAATATTACTGTATTTTGATCAAATAAATGGAGCCTTGTTGAGCATAAGAGATCTCACCGACCTTTGGGTCGGTTGAGGGTTGGTTCACCCAAAAATGAAATTTCTGTCATTAAGTACTCAACCTCATGTTGTTCCAAACCTGTAAGACCTTCATTCATCTTCGGAACACAAATTAAGGTATTTTGATGAAATCGTAGAGGTTTTTGTTAGTACATCTAATGTCAAGAAAGGACATCATTAATACCATTGACGTGACTACAGTGGTTCAACCTTAATGTTATGAAGGGATGAGAATACTTTCTGTGCCCAAAAAGGACATTTTCAGGACATTTTCAAAAAAAACCTCTCGGATTTCATCAAAATATCTTAATTTGTGTTCCGAAGATGAACGAAGGTCTAACGGGTGTGGAACGATATGAGGGAGAGTAATTAATGACAGAAATTTTATTTTTGTACTAAACTAACCTTTAAACTCTTGAATGGTAGTTACTGTATTTAATACATAGGCAGGCCTATCTGTAATTTAAAGAGTTGGTTCACCCAAAAATTTAATTTCTGTAATTAACTGCTCACCCTCATGTCGTTCCACACCCTTAGGAACACAAATTAAGATATTTTTTTTTTTATCCCCCATAGAAAGCAATGTAATCATTCAAGGTCCAGAAAAGTAGTAAAGCCATTGTTAAAATAGTCAATGTGATAGTCAAAGTCTGCATTCTGACGTAGATCCCAGAAGCCTGCACTCTCTGTACAATATAAACAGTGTAGGAGAATGACAGGGGAAAGAAGAAATTGTTGATTAAAGTCGTTATTTTTGTTTTGTTTTGTTTTGTTTTTACGCACAAAAGTATTCTTGTCACTTCACACTGACTATTTTAACAATGGCTTTACTACTTTTCTGGACCTTGAATGTAGTAATAATGTTGCTTTCTATGGGTGTGGAACAACATGAGGGTGAGTAACTCACTATTTTACTCTGCAGAAGCTCAAATAGTTTAATAATTTAATTTCACTATTACCCTAAATTTTTAAATGCAGCAATAATAAAGAATTTGTGATTTTTTCAACTGGAAAAGCAAGCTAAACGATAGACTGACCTGGTTCTGAGATCCTCCCTCCCTGGATTTGGTCTTGTTGAACACAGGTAGTGTGCCTGTGATGACCAGGCCCAACTCCTGAGGTCATGAAGAGAACACAGAAAACAATGAAGCATATAGCACTTTAAAGGGTTTCTATGACGTTTGTTAAAAAAGGTTGTACCAGAGCATCCAGGTAAACGTTGGTCCACTGCACTTGTTTGGCATCTGCAAGGACCATCGGCCTGCTCAAAACATCTAGATATTCCTAAGCAACAGTGAACAACACAAACCAATCCAATGTAGGTCATCCTTGGACCTTCAAATACTCCTAAACAAGAGCAACTATCAAAATAAACAAATCACATTTGAAACACTTTGGCATTATACAGACCTGTGTGTTTATGCGGATGGCTCCAATGGAAGGGATTTCATAGAAATATCCTAGAAAACATACCATATGGTGTCATTTATTTTATTTTTTAGCAATGCAGTGCTGAACCTGCTAAAGAGGCTGTGAGATGTGCTTCAGCCACTAGAGGGCAAGCATAGACTGATCAAAACAACACTTACCTTTATTAGCACAGGCCATCCACTTTATTGGCCCTGTGTCATAGTTGTGTTGACCCACAGAGAACGTGAACACACGCACCTGCAATCAAACAGCATAGCATACAAATTCA
Organism: Zacco platypus; assembly: GCA_038088235.1. Lineage (NCBI taxonomy): Eukaryota > Metazoa > Chordata > Actinopteri > Cypriniformes > Xenocyprididae > Zacco > Zacco platypus. The sequence goes on along the minus strand of CM076075.1, from coordinate 19,567,144 downwards.
TACATAAATACATAAATAATTGATGAATATATGAATCCATATATAATGAGCATAATTTTTTTTTTTAGAATTATAATATTTATATTTTAAAATAACTTTAATTTAATTGATTTAATTTAAGCTAAATTTATTTTATACCAAGAAAAAGTCCATAATTCAATAATGAGAACAATCATTGAGAATAATGGAAACCAATACAAACTCTGGAATGGTTTATAAACATTACAAGAATGTGAAGGGAATGTGCATGGAGAACCAAACCTGCCGAAGTTTAAAATAAGTAAGTAAGTAAATAAATAAATAAATGTAATAATAGGAAATTAAATAAAGGAATGCATATTTAAATGAATCTGGAAATAAATACATGTGGCAATGCATAAATATAAAAATAGATTAAATGAAATAATAAATTAAAATGAAAAAGAATAAAATAAATATAAAAATACATACAAAAACAATTAATGAAGAAAAATGTAATACAAAATATATTCAAGATTAAATTTTATTAATAAAAATAATAATAATTGGATTATTAATTTATTCCTTTACTTTTAATGTCATTTATTTATTTATTTATTTAAATACTGCAGGTAAATCTAAAGTACAACTGTTACCCAAAAAATAGAGGCCCATCAACTGTTTGGTTACTGACATTCTTCAAAATATCTTCTTTTATGCAGTAGACAGAAATTCAAACAGGTTTGGAACAACTTGAAGGTGAATAAACGACAATTTTCATTTTTGGGTGAACTATCCATTAACAATTAACATATTAGCTAGACTTTTGTTTTCATTACAAATTGTATAAGCTTCATAAACTGTCGAGCATCACACACACACCTTTTTGTCAATGTTGTGTCTGCTGAAGATTTCTTCTGCTCTCTCCTCACCTCCATCAGTAAACAGCATTATAATCTTGTTGCAGTTTGCTCTGGTGATGTTTGGCTTAAATGAGCACAATCATATGCCGTTACATAGAATAAACAGCAGAGGTCAGCAGAACACAACAATACTACTACCAAAACTTAAAGTAAGGCTTAATCAGCACCCTTTTAAAAAACAAATATTAGAACTAAGCAGAAGTGACTCTAGGATTTCACTGTTAGTGAACCCCCAAGTTTTAGAATATTCATATTTCTTGCCTTAAGTCCGTTTATGATTGAATCCACCACTGACTGTGGTAAGGATAATATTTGATGTATCAAACTACATTATTTTAACACCATGTAAAGAGAGAGTGGAGAGTGATATCTTATTATAAACACTGTTAAGCCAATGTGAAGCGAGATCACATGAAGTGATAAGTCTGCTGACCACTGAGTTAAGCATTTTGAGAGGGACACTGAAGCTCCCTTAAATGTGTTAAATATGATTATAGTGACGGTTTCAGTTTTTGCAATTCATAGATTTCTTAAATAAAAAAAAAAGAATAAATATAAAAAACTCATACATTTGAGAGCTGATTGAAGGCAAATTCAAAGCCTTTGGTGTAGTTGGTGATGCCCTTGGCCGTAATGTTCTGCACTGCATCTTTTAAGATCTTCTTATTGCGAACATTAGCTTGAACCAGGTGGTCGAAACATGCTGTGTTATTCACTTTTGTGTTAAACTGAAAAAGAAGAGAGAGAGAGAGAGAGAGAGAGAGAGAGAAATCATTGGTCTTCTCATTGTTCATTCACAGCAAGAGTTTTCAGAATCACAACAAAGTTTGTGTGACTTAAAAGATCTATATACTGAGGTCAGAATCTCTGCAGGTGTTTGTGAGTATGTGCATGCATGTGTTTGGTACAGTCAGTGATGAAAATAATTTGAGCTGACAAGCTGGATACCCTTACAAGTTTCTAATTTTCTGTTCGGATAGGGCTCTCTGTGTTCTGTCACTTATTGCGGCTGACCTCTGTGAACCTGTTACTTCAAAGCTGGAGCGTGTGTGAGGTGAGAATGTGAACAGGAAAATAGGCTTGGGTAGAGGAAGGAAAGAGGGGAAAAAGGGAAAATGAACACGGAGGTGGGGGATGTGGGAAGAAGGAACAGTACATGGAATACAGCAAACTCTAATTATCCACAAATAGAGAACAAAATCTTAAAAAAAAGTCACTTTTTGTGGTTCAACCTCAGGGTGTTAAACTAAATATTATATGAGCAGTTGTACTTTTTATTCACTTCGTATGAGGCTTGCATTCCTTGTAAAAAATGTGGGGAATGAAAATGCTTCAAAATACAATAAAATAAAATAATAAATGAAATAAAATAAAATAAAATGATAAAATAAAATAAAATAATAAATTAAATTAAAAAATAATAAAGTAAATAAAATAAAAAGACATTGTGTTTAAAATGAGTTATTTTCATGCACAGTTAATTTTAAGATCGATAATAATTTATCTAATAAATCAAACAGTTCTCACAACAAAAATAAGGTTCCTCTGATGCTTAATTGGACACCAATTTGTACCTTATCCAGACACAACACCTCCTATAACCCCAACAATGGGAAAAGTCAGAATGATTAACAGGTGTGAATCAATCACGGCACCATTACAGCTAATGAGGAGGTATCTGCAAGCTCATGCAAAAATTAAAATGATTACTATAACTCCAGCTCTCTCCGAGGACATGAAAAAGCACATACTGGCAAACGCAAGCAGAACGCGCCTTCAAATCTCCCATGTACATTACCATAGTGCTGTTTTTATTCTATTTTTAATGATCCACTTCTTATTTTTTCATTCATGTCAACTCGAAAGGCTTTCTGACTTTCGCCGGACACAGAGAGGCTCCATTAGGAGACATGCACCAGTCATTGATGTAACCGTGGGATCAGGTGTCTGTGCTCTGTTGAATGAGCTGGATGTCACAGTGTCTGTTGAATGAACCGATGAGTCACGGTTCGATTAGTTGTTCCAGCATTGACTGAATATTTAATTAACGCTCGAAATGATCTCCACGGAGGCCCCCGTGACTCACTGCTCTCAGCATACGGCGGGTTATAAATAGAGGTATAGGACAAACTGATGATACACAGACCCCTACACACACCAGACGGCACACACTCACAGCGTAGATGGTTTCGATGATTATAACGAGCGTGATCTAGTTCTGTCGTGTCATGCCGCTTCCCAGAGGAACTTTTTATTTCTCGGGGGCTGCTCGCTCATAGCTCAGGGGACTTAAAGAAGTTTTCAGTTATGTTTAAGATTAAGCATTAACATTTCCTCAGGTGCTTCTTCTAAAATTCCTATGGAGAAATAAAAAGAAAAATGAGACAACTGCTTCTGTACAGTAATAATCATCACCCAAATGTGAAGCAGAGGGGTCTTGAATCATCCAAAAATGATCTATTTTGCACCCGCTTCTCGCTGAGAGATGAATTGATCTAACATAAAATGTAGGCATATGTTAAAGTTATATATGCCTATATAAATGAATATACATTAATTATCAAGATATAGTTGATCGAACTTTCATCTTTGGGGGACGATAGCTCCGTTAGAGAGGGGTCCCGGAGCTGTACGGGTGGTGTTTGTACGGGGTCGAGGGGACTTCTCACCCCCCCCAATTTGAAGCTCCTAGTCCCTACCCCCTCACCAAGATATGGGGAAATCCCCGGCGAGCCGTCTCAGCATGGCATGTGCGAATGTTTGACTGTGGGATCATTTACACGACACCAACTAAAAATGGAAAACCTTTGAAAATGGAAACGTTTTTGAAGATGATACTGTTATCATCTCTGTGTAAAAAAAAAAAAAAAAAAAAAAAAGTGAATTTGTGAAAACGTTGACACACATGCACATGCGTATTACATGTTCAGTCTATAGGCATGTGTGAGTACTTACCAACCAAAACAAAAATGCCGGACTATAGGACTGTGTTTGTGCTGCTCAAGTTTATTAACACTTCTCCAGCTAATTCTAACAATTCTGACCTCGCCAACTACTAGAGTCAATGGCGGAGGAGCAAACCCATTATAATTTTACAAATCCTACTGTTATTGTGTCAGAGTTTTTTGTTTGTTTTTACTGTTGAGACCAAATATGCAATTTACAAACTGTATAAACAAGCACAATTAAATTGACAAATACACAGGCCGTCAGTGGCCATTCAGAGTTCAGGTATCCTCTGAGAACAGGTTTATCTCAGCCAGTTCTTCGGGAATTTGCCACTGGCTCTTAGATAGTGGACAAACATGAGATATAATTCATTTTGGGTATATCAAACAGGCAATCTTTGGTCTTACTGATCAAGTTTTTGTGCTCCTGAATGTTTGTACAGTATGTGTGCACAGCGTGATCACTGATCGAGTGTGAGAGTGACATAAAAAGCAGCACAATAATACAGAGCGGTGATTAAACTCACTTGGAACTTCCTGTGCAATAAACAGTTTTTTCCACACCTTCTAGCCAATCAGAATAGAGTATTCAGACAGACCATGTCATAATACTTATTTATACTATATATTTACTTATATTTATTTTACTCTGATAACAATATGATTAAATTCCAGTTATTTTGATAAATAATCCAGTGTATCATGAAATGTTAAATTTAGGCAGTTTATTATACCTATGACATGGTTATAAAACCAATAGTTCATTTTCATTTATTATTTTAGTTTAAATTAATTTTTTTAATTTACATGAGAAGAAACCAAGTATGGACTTCATCACCTGCATTGATTGCAGCTTTTCTTTTCTTTCTTGTTAATAAAAAAAATAAGTATTTTAATTTTGGATTATGCAGCATAATTAAAGGTACAAATATTTTCTATTGTAAAAATTTGATTAATTGCAAAAACATAAAACTGACTGCTATGATTGCCCAATCAGACTGAAATATTCCAGACCACTGTGTAAATAAAGAGGTATGAAATGGAAAAATTATATTCTGGCAAATGAACAGTTTGAGGCATTAAGATCTTTTTCCGAAACCCTAAAGGAGACCCACAAACGTCTTTTTCTAAAAACAAAAATCAGAGAAGCAGGTGACTTTATTCTTATTGCTGTATGAGATAGATTCCAAATGAATACATTTGAAAGTAGATATTAAATTTCTCTTTCCAATATGGATTACTCTTACTGTAGAAAGCATGTAAACCTTTAACAGAGAAAAACAACCCTGATTCATGAACTGAGAATCTAATTCCATTCTTCATCTCCAACCAGAGGAAGTTTGGAAACATGTTTTCTGCATGAAACCCACCTCTTAAAACCAGAGTAACCTCAAGGGACTAATTTAGAGCCATAATCTTATGTTCACCATTCAAATTGTTTGTCATACTGCAAGTCAATTGCACTAGTCAATCATTTCCTGTGAAAATCCGCCTCACAGATGAGTCAATCTACATGATGAATTGGGTAATAACCTTGAACAATTCAATGGCGGTTTCCACAGCACTGCCCTAATGAACATCAATAACCTTGATCCAATATTTGCCTTGATAAATAACTTGTCAAATATTTATTCGGGCAATGACTGAAATTAGAGACACTTTAGCTGACCAGCAAAGAGGAAGACTGTTTTATTATGATATGTCATATTTCCATTGCTTCGCCTTCACTATAAATGTCACATTTGCATGGATATGCACCATCTATAATGATTATAGCTCTTGTGTAAAGACAAAAGGCTGATCTATGAAATCTGTGAAAAAAATGAATCAACTGTCTTGATTTAGTCTTAAAATATTTTAATATAAACATAAACTACAAATAGTTTAATTATGGATAATGCAGCATAATTAATGTTGGAAATATGTACTTTGATAATAATTTAAATACATTCAAATTATTTGCTAAACTGTGCAATCTCAAATGTTTAATCACATTTCTGAATTTTGCAATTTACACCCAAAATCATAAGCCTTTTTTATGATCTTATGTATAACCAAATGCATCATGGGCCCACAGATACTGTATGCTGCTTAAATGACCAAATCTCAATTTCCTTTCATTTCAGTTGGCTTTTCAACAATGTATGAAGATTTATGAAATCATTGAGCTATTGGTGGCTGTGTATGTCACCATATTACAAAGTCTTGTTAAAATGAGCAACATTTGACTGTAAGAGACGGTGGAGAGCCTCCTTGCTGCACTCATACAGTGCAGTATATGAATAACAAGTTATTGTGTAACAGCATAATGTGTATATATGTACTGTCCTGTATGCAATAAGCAGCACACTAGTATTAAATTCCAAACACAGCCTGTATTGTAATAGTTTATCCTTACAAGTTCTGTTGTTCTCCCTGACTTGGCAGGAATGCATCACATCTCTTTTGAAAGAAGAGTTTGGCTTTGTTTATCAAGCAAAATGTATAAAATGTGCATGAAGGAAGTCTAAATTTTACTTACAAGTGAAATGATCAGATATTTTATTTGCCCTGTCTAGCTAAAATCATTTCAGCTGTATATACTGATCATAATTTTCCTCACTTTCCCTAGTCACAAAACAAACAGCTACCATATGGCGCATATTGTATACACTGGTGGTGATCAACAGTCTAAAATCAAATCACTGCCATATTATAGATTTATAGATTCAGCCAAAACAATGACTATTCTTCCTATAATGCACACAATGCCCTTTTATTTAAAACTACAACAGATGCGGTCTAACAATTGATCTGTACAAACACACACCAAATTTGATTTTTGGGTATCAAACTAATGCATTTATGTGACTGTGGGCACAGTCTCTTGTCTTTCTGTTCTTGCTCAAATACACACAAGCACACTCACACATACGCATAACTCAACGCTTCACTGTCATTGGCATACGTTCCCTGAAGCGAATCCTGTTGACAGATCTCACAGAGCTAATCCTTTATCGGAACAGTGATTCCCCGATGCAAGAAAACCTCAAAATCCTCTGAGAAGTGAAAACAATAAATTAATCAAACTTTATTTACTGAAGAATAAAAAAATGTATGATACCAAGCATTTTTGGTGCAATATCACTGAATGTGATTTATCATTTCAAACCTGTATGGCTTTTTTTTTTTTTTTTTGCCATTCTTTTCCAAGTGATTACAATGAATGGGGACTGAAGCTTTCAAGCTTAAGGAGATAAAAGCATCATAAAAGTGGTCCATTCTTATGAACTAAATGCCAGGTCTAATGAATTCAAACAACAGGTTTGTGTGAGAAGTCATTATTCACAAATATTTTTTTTCTCAAGTGAAAAAATGATAATTCTGTCATCGTTTATTCACCCTCAAAACAACCTGAGGGTATATAAATGTCGTTGTTCTACCAAACACAAAGAATGATATTTGGAAGAATGTCAGTAACCAAGCAGATCTCACCCCCCATTGACAACCATAGTAGGAAAAATAAATACTATGAAAATCAATGGTGGATGAGATATGTTTGGTTACAGACATTTTTCCAAATATCTTCCTTTGTGTTCAACAGAACAAAGACATTTATGTAGGTTTGGAACAACGTGAGGGTGATTAAATGATTTTTGGGTGAACTATCCCTTTAACTGGCGAGTTGAACTCGAGAATCAAATCAGTGTGATTTGTAAATAGCACATTAAATATATATATAAAAAAAATCATTCAGTCATGAATCAGAGACATCGCCATTTCTATAATGAACATTTCAAGCTAAGTTGAGCTGATATCAAGATTTGTTAATTGAATAATAACAATTTTTTCTCACACAAAATATGTACCACCTTTATAGCAGTTTGTGGTGGTTTGGCATAATTTTTCAAGCTTGAAAGCATCAGTCCACTGTAGAAAAAGAGCAATTTGTGTTTGTTACATCACGGGCTTAAGTAAATAATGACAAAATCTTGACAAAAAAGTATTCCTTTATGGATTAACAACCTCCACAACAAGCATGACAGGTTTGGACATGAGCGTCCTGTGAGCTGCTTTGGTCAGAGGAAAAATAAGTTGGAAAAAAAAAAAAAAAAAAACTGACAGCACCCGAGTAAAAGATCAGCTAGCCAAGATGGATTGGAGGCTCCTTCCGAGAGGAATGATATATAGCAATTTCCTCCCTTTTGCTCTGGCCTTCTCTTTCTCACTCAGCCTGATCTCTTCCCTTTACTTTGTCCAGCCATTTTCAATTCAGCACACAGAGTCCAGAAGCAGCCTTTTCATTAAGCGCCTGTTTTCAAGTGGCAAGCTGCAGCCAGATCCATATTTCATTACAACTCCTCTGTCTCTCTCTCTCTTTTTCTCTCTCTCTCACACACGTATTTCTGTTACATCACACAGCAGCCCACAAACTATAGAAACTCCTCACTTTAAATTGAATCCAGAGAAACAATGTCTTGTTTCATTTTTATTGTACAGCTGCAGCTAAATATGGTTGTCACATTTTTCTGAGAGATTAATGCCATTCTGTAGACACAGTTTGTCATTTACACACACATTTTTCTTTTATATGGAAGTGACAAGCACTTTCTGCAACCATATTTAGTCGGAGTACTCGCGAAAACCAACTTTTATTAGATCCACATAGTTTGTTCAGAACCAAACAGAACATTTAGTTGCTAATGCGGTGATGCTGCACTTTTTGCACTCTGACAGCCTACTTGAAAATGCAACTTGGAAGAAAGATCTTCATGTGGGTTTTCAACGACATCCAGGTGAGTGAATTTCATTTCATTTCTGGTGAAGTTCTCCGTTTACAACCATATAGAAAAGATAGCTTCTTGGTCAAGAGAATTTTCCTTTTTTAAAGTGACACGGTGCCAAAATGTTGCTACATTTACTGCTATTCGCGTGTAGGCTACTCATTTAACAGATGCTAAAATGGCGCTATCCAAAGCTTACAAATTAGCTTACAAGCTATCTTGCAAATTAGGAATATTACACATAAAGTAAGTCATCCTAAAAAAACAGTACAGCTGCAACACAATATTTCAGAATTGCTCCAAAAAGTACGGAAATGTATGCGAGACACTGTGAAAAACAGAATGAGAAAGTGCAATGTTATGTACTATGTAAACTACATGCGAGTGAGTCCTACGGTTATCACAGCCAAAAATTTGCAGTGTAGCCATAAAGCATATGATCATACTTACATGGACGACATTGACATAATCATCATCGGAAAGTGTCTCCAGCATTTCGCTGACAGAAGTTCGGATCAGTTTAAGGGTCAGTCCAGATACACTTCCACTCCTGCAACACAGCAATACAGTTCATCCAAAAATGAACATTCTGTCATCATTTAAGAACATAAGAGGTGAGTAAATGATGACAGAATTTAGATTTTTATTTTCATCCCTGTTAAAGAACCCATGTGCATAAAAAAAGAAGAAAAAAAATGATTTCTTGAAGATACGTTGTCATGAGAAATCAATTTGATATATGTTATCGTATCATTTTAAATTATTTAATATAATCACTGATATGTTACATAAATAGTTTTACTGTGTATTGCACTTTGTTATTCTTATTATACTGTTATTATTTAATCATAGTGGCTAATGAATGAAAAAACTCACTCATTCGCAGGAAATAGCTTTCTTCCGTATTGGAAAATTAAGGTGGTAGTGCATAAAACAAATTAATAAACTCTAATAAAAGTCTTGATAAAAGTCGCTACTAGAATTTGTTTCATGCTTGAATGTTCAAAAGCATTATTTTTTCACATATTTCACTTCATTGCAGCATGTCAGTAACGCTTGGTTAGTTCTGGTCTCTATCCTTCTGAAATGTGCAATGTTGCCCCTTTTTGGGGGGCATGCCTTGGACATGAATTTTGTGATGTATACGTTCACGGAAAAAAACTCAAGACTACAATCAAGTTGTTTCAGAGAGTCCATAGACAGTGCTTACTGATATAGAGTTAGTGTGGACTATGAGTTCAAATAGCAATATTACACACCAAAGAAATTTGAAAATGTAAAAAAGCATAACAGGTTCCCTTTAATAACTGAAATATTTAACATTTACGTAATTACATTATTGTTGTGAATACATGTAGGGTAAGTGCAAATGCGTAGTGTATAAGCAAAGCTATCAGGGTCATCAGGTATCTGTATGCTAGTATGTAAGCCAACTAAAACAAATATTAATAATCATTATAATGTAGTTTAAATGACATATATCATAATGATAAAAAGAGTATCCATTAAACGTTTATTGAGCCAATGGGATCAACTGGGGTCCAAAATGGAGACCTGATTTCAATGGTCCAGATTTCTATGCCACAGCAAGACTAAATGCAATTAAAAACGAACAATTCAAACAAAGACTTATAATATTCATTATGTAAAAAGCACATTCACATAATACTCACGCATCAACAAGAATCAGCATGTCCTTGGGCGAAGCCGCACCTTGAACATACCTGGATACAAAGACAGAAATATTCTGGATCTCTTTCAAGGAGAATTTTAAACTGAGAGAACAAAGAATAGAAGGTTGAAGAAAAAAAAAGAGAATAAATGAAAAAGAATTCAGAGCACACACACAGAAACGCATATTAGTACCAAGGTCGCCGGCGCACATCGTACAGGTCGATTTTACTGGGTGTTTTCCTGGCATCCATCCAAGGGGAAGCTAAAATGGACAGAGACAGGATATGGAAATATGAATGACCCCTGATCTCAAACTCCATTTGATTTGTCACATCTATGTCGTGAGCACATCAGCGAGCTTTGCTAGAAACCTGTTTCTGTGTCCGGTGGGGGGTGGTTTGTGGTTTATATTGACTGCAGTGAGCCGACACGAGGAAAAAAGGGCCTTGGTGGCCCCAGTAGAATTTCAGCTTCGATTTTTCTCTTTAACGGAGAAAATAACCGGGTGCAAATGAGGGTGCTCGTCTGTGACTATCACAGCTGAACATCTAACAAGACGTGTTTCTTCATAAATGGCATCCCACGTTCTGACATTTAGTGAGTGGATCACAGCTGTAAGTGCCAGCAGATAGTCTGAGACGCTGATTTGGCCGTAACAAAGTAATCGACCAGTGTTCTGCCAGCTCTAATGAATTGAGGTTTACAAGAACATCAATATTTTATAGTCGTGCATGTATCTATACAGAGACAATCAATGATTCGGGGCCCACGTTTTATTCTATTACAGTCTTAAAGGAAGAGTTCACCCAAAAAAATGTGAACTCACTCATGTCGTTAAAAACCTGTATGACTTTTTTCTCCTGTGGAAAACAAAAGTTGAATTTTTGAATACTATCCCAGTCTCTCGGCTCAATATAATAAAACTGAACGAGGAATACAACTTGAAAACAATATATAAAATACAACTTATGTACTATATTCCAAGAACAGACGAAAAGTTTTTCACTGAAAACACTAACATTTGGTTCTCATGCCACATTCATGAGAGTTCATGAGAGAAATAGTGATGCCATATTTGTGAATCATTCTTCTGAGTCAATGAATCTGGTTCACAAACCCCAGTCTGAATGATTCATTCAATGATCTGGTTTTCTCCAGTTCAACGATTCAATGATCCGACTGCAACTGTTAACAGCCCAGTGGAGTAGAAGATTGTCAGTGAATCATTTTGATCAATTCATCACACAAAGGTGTATGACTTCAGAAGTCATACCGACCTCTTTTATGCTTTTTGAAGATTGACAGCACCAGGTCCCATTCACTTTTATTAAATGAAAAAGAACAGCGAGAAAATTCTTCCAAAATTCACCTTTTGTGTTCTACAAAAGAAAAAAAGTCATACAGATCTGGTAAAACATGAGGATGTCAGAATTTTGGTTGAATTATTCCTCTGCACACAGCACACAATAATTTCAGAAATGCAAACCCGTTATGGAACAGAGGTTCAACAGTGGCTAATACGCTATTTATGCAATTTTTTTTTTTATATGAAAGTAATGAAAATGAATTGAGCACCTCATTACTTTTCTCCTCTGTCTTCATTAAATTTCAGAGCTGCTGAGATTTTTGATATTATAATTTGTTATGAAAATTTAGGGTAATTTGAGCCGGGACTACATGCTATGTTTACCAATTAGAGACAGCAGAGTCTAGCAAAGGGAGGGAGCAGGCTGTGTGTGTGCGAGTTCTGATTGTAATATGCATGTGTGAATTGTTCAGAATTAAACAGACACAAGCACTTACCTGGGTAATAGCGAGCTAATCCAGTAGCGCTGCCAAACACTTGCCATAGTAGCGTTGGATCATCTTCTCGGTTTTTCTTAAAGACGTCTTCCAAAGCTTCAGTCCAGTTCAGCTCATTCAACACAATAGTGGCTGGAATACACAACAATGTATGAAATTTCACTGATTAATATTGTGTAGTCAGTTAAATAATTGCTTTACCTTTAACCAACAAATATTATCACAACACATGATTCACTGTCATTCTTGGAAAACTTGAAAATCTATTGAGAGGTCATTGTGCTTATAGTGACATGTACAGTCCAGAGAGAGTAGGAGGAGAGACACAAAGAGACGTGTAATTTACCCCATCTCAACTGCTGTTAACAGAATAATTCTGCTCTATACACTGAGGGCTCTTCAGCTGCAAAAAAGCTGATTGACTTTATTACATCATGACCGAGGGAACCATGGAAACCTATAATCATCCAATCAAACATTTACTTCTGAAAAGGCTGCGTGCTGATAGGCAGTCAGAAGTGCTAGTAGAGATATGCTAATCAGGTGAGAAAACAGCCTGTGTGTCAACAATTATTGTAATGAAGCATGAAAAATTCAGTGTTATAACAACCATAACTTTAATTTTATTGGCTAACATGCAACAGAGGCGAAAGGGCAGGGACGAGAAAAGAAAAGAGATGAAAGAAATTAGGAAATGAAGCATGAGAGGCACATTTAAGCTTTTTTCTCCAAAAAAGACAAAGGTGTGATTAATGACTAGAGAGAAACTGTAGCTTGCAAAATGAATCATGTTAAGTTCAAAATTGATTGCATATATTATGTGCAAATACAGACATAATTAGATCTATCTATCTATCTATCTATCTATCTATCTATCTATCTATCTATCTATCTATCTATCTATCTATCTATCTATCTATCTATCTATCTATCTCTACCCATTTACTTATCTACCCATCTAACTGCCCAGCCATCCATCCTTTAATATCACAAAAATCTATAAACAATAAAATAGAAATAAGTAATAACTTGCTTCAGTTGAATCGGATTTTAAATAAAATCCACACTTCCCAAATGCTCTGGCCACAGTACATCTAGCCTTTTGATAGACTTGCTATATGTGGGGTCATGCTTATATTCTACAAAAAAAAAAAAAAAAAATTAATGTAACAATTTTGATTATGCTAATTGTGAAGCAAAATCTGTCAATACTCTGAAGTATTGATTATTTCCTCAACCTTCACTCATTACATCCATCCTTTTCGATGTAAAAGAGAGGAAATCTGCCAGTGTCCCCTGTGAGTTGTCTCTCTTAATCATTGTTAAGTTTTTCTTAGTGTTGGCTGACTCTGGCAGAGGGGGGTCACCCACCCTCCTCTAGCAACCCCTAAATGATGTACTACTTTATCCACGAAAATCCAATTTTCTCCCCGGCGGGAGTGGCAGATCCGTGTTATTTCTGTGTGTCTGTGTGTGTGCCGGTGGTTCCAGGCTATTTGTGGTCTTTGAGTGTTTGATAGAGGTTGATGTGTGCAAACTTTGCTTTTAGGGTCGCTAGAGAAAAGCCACTGCCTCACATCAACCTGAACAACCTATAGAATTAATGGACATATAGACACTCCAGTAATATTGGACATTACTCACACACAACTGTGCTTCAGTAGGAGTATGAGAGGGTTTGGCCGCTCGCTTGATTCTACACACGTATTATGTTTCCTTCTGGCACAAGGTCGGGTCAGACCCAAGACCACAGCAATTATAGATCTACCCTTTTTGCCTTCCCTATGTGTCTCTCCCTGTCACTTGGTTATTTTTCGTCTCTCCCGCACTATTAAATATGAAAGTTTAAAGTTCACCCAAAAATGAGAATTCTGCCATTATTTACTCAGTCTGATATGTATTAGAAGTTATTTTGCAGATTTGCCTACCTATCTCATCCATACAATGAACATGAATGCCAAAGGGGCTTGGCAAGCTCCAAAAATCAGCAAAAATTACAATAACAGTATCTAAGCGACTTGTAAAAAGTATCTATGTGACTTCCAAACAACATGTGCAAAGCCATACATTAGACCAGATCAAACTGAAGTAATTATTCACTGAAAATCTTTCCATCTGTTATAGATCAAAATTTCATTCACATTTACATATCCAAATATCCCTCAAGACTTCAAAGACAAAAACTTCTTTTAAATGTTAATATTCACTTTTAATATTGCTTATAATATTATAAATATGACCCACGTAAATTGAGTGAATCTGAGAAAATAAAAATGATGAGTTTTATATAGGCCCTACACTTATTTCTTGTATTTATTAAATACATAGTTCAGTCATGAAACTCTAGATGGCACAGGCTGATGATTCCTTAACGAAAGCTAATAATTACAGCATTAGCTACTTGGCACAAGCTGATTGGTCCATGTCACTTCTACAGTCAATGAGCTTGTTGCTCACACATTTAAATGGCTGGTTGGTTACATTCACTATATAGTTTGCAGTACACTTCAGAGTTCCTCTAATAATCTACAACAGCAATAACCTACAGCAGTATCAATTCAGCAGCAGTGTAGCAGATTTATTCCACCAAGACCAAATACATTGTCATTGTCATATCCATTACCATGCTAAAAATTTTCTGAGAGTTGTCATGGAAATATGGAAATCGATATAAACCATCACATTGCTGAATATAATAATATTTTTACTAAGTATAGGCAGGGGGATCCCTGGGTCTTTAAAGGCCAAAAATACATGCTTTAATCACAAAAATTAACAGATAATTAATAACCAACAAGCTCACAACTAACCTGATGAAACAACCCCACCCCTACCCCTAAATGACTCACACATAAAATTAGAAATAGCAATATAGGATTAGGAAATGACTCACAGATAATTGCACAAAATGGCATACAATTACAAGACAAGTGACGAGAAAACTCCCTTCTTAAATTACAGGGGCAGCCACCTCTGTCAGCATGTGTTGGAAAGACTAACTCAGTGCTTAGAAACTGAAACATCACTTGATCTGATTTGGTATTCGTTATTTAAAAAGCAAGCAAGTGCATCCTCCATATAACATTATGCTCACCACAGAGCACCTCTGACCTGATGTCATTTAAAAAAGCCTACTACTCTGTTTACCAAAGGGCACAATGGCCAAAGTAATTACCTGAATTTATTTGTCTTTCATTTGTGTGCAAGGGTGTGTGTATGACAAGGTCAACAGGGAAGGGCCGTCTAACACCAAAGAGCCAGACGCCATCCCAGCAGGCCAACTGAGACTCTATGATTTAGCCAGCCCTCCATCCCGGCTTTAAAACCATTGAGAAAGCACATATATAGTTTGAATATATGCCCAAGCATACCGTGGGTTTATCCAAACAAGCGCACACGCACTTATTCTGACAAAAGTTTCCCCTGAGAGTCTTTGCTGTCAAATAGATTCTATAATTCTCCTCAAAAAGCTCTCACAAAGACACTCTTATACCCCATTTTATAACTGACATCCAAAGCAATCAGCAGCTGAGCATCTCATCAGATTCCCAGCAGTAGATAATATGTTACGGCGGAGCAGGCAGAGCGCTATGGAAGCGTGTCTGTGGGGGGTTACTCACAACCGTCATATATGTCCGTGGGGATATGCACAGCCGTATGGTTGTAGGAGGTGAGGCGGTTTTTGAATGACGGGTCTTCTTTAAATTCAGGTCTGATTCGGTTTTTCCTTCCTTCTGTTTCATTGACATCAAGCTACAAGAAAAACAACAACAGAAACAACTACAGCAGGTACAGCAGATTTATATTATTTTTAGTATGATATATATATATTTTTTTTATTTTCCAATTATATAATAATTTTAACAAAATAAGACGGATAAAAAAAAATTGCATGTTTTTTTTTTTTTTTTGTGCTGTTCTGAATAAGCAATTTCACACAACAGATGTTTACATGTAGACCACAAGAGAAAATAATAGCAGAATTTATATAAATGAACCTGTTTATATACCCTTGATTTTTAATGCTTTGTTGTTACCTAGATGATACATGGCTGTTTTTTTTTTTTTTTTTTTTTTTTGTTCATGAGTCCCTTGTTTTTCCGAAACAGTTAAACTGCCCAATGTTCTTCAAAATGAATAAATATGATCAAAATGAGAAAAACTATCATTCTTTTCAAAAGTTTCCACCCCAAAATTCCAAAATTCTTTGTACGGCAGCTCCTGTATGTATTCAAAACTATTGCTTTGCACACTGATGAATGAAGTCTAATTTTCTCTACATGTTCCCTCTGCCTGTTCTTTCTGTCTTGTACTTTTACACAATCTAATGCACACGCTCTCTCCATGTGTCTTACACACACTCATACTAATTGGCAGTTGAGATATATGGCGCACAAAAGGTGTGTGTCCGCCAGCCGAGCGTGTCAACCGAGGAGAAGATATATTCTGATCATCTCTTGACTGTCCTAAATAACTCATACATAAGCTCACTAACGCATGGTCATAACTGGACCGAAGAGCTTTTCATGTTTGATATAGTATCTGTGTTTGAAAAAATGCTGAGTGTGTCAGTGCACTGAAGTTTGCTTGTGAAGAGTCTTGAATTATATACTCACATTATCCTTGGCATTAAAGTAAACTATATCAACCTCCTGCAGAGAAAGACAAAAATAAGAAAATTTGAAAACAGTTCCGATAATAAATACGCACTGTATTTTTTAGTCATAAAACAAAGGCTATGTTAGATTGCAACTCGAGGCTGAATATGTCCTCGTTTATGCACTTACGGGGTTCAAACCCGAGATTTTTTGGTCTGGTTTCGCAATGTTGCCACTAAGAACCCCTGTTTTTTTTTTGTTTTGTTTTTTTAAGTGAAGATCATTTTAATAATCTAAAGAAACTTTTTCCACTACAAAGAACCTTTTGTACAATGCAAAGGTTCCATGTATTTTAAAGGTTATTCATGGAACCATAGATGTTAATAAACTTTGTTTTTAAGACTGTATATCAGCTCAGATCTTTAAACCCGTACAGTGTGAATCTGACGTGTTCTCAGAAAGCATTTGAATCATACAATGACAGTATCACTGTACTGAGCCAACCATGCATACAACATGTGTTCCACAGATTTGAACTGTCTTACATTTGCTTCGTAGCAACTGTGAAATGCATTAGGGAGAGCTAAAAAAAAAAAGCTTGGTTGGGCCAGTTTTTACAGCAAGTGGTCAGGATAACCTGCTGATGTTAAACCGCTCTGGACCGTCAGTGTTGTCAGGGGCAGGCATTTTTAGGCCTTTATAGCATATGGTGAGGTTGTGTGTGTCTACAGTAAAAATAAATCCGCGGGAGAAATGCAGAATGTGTATTCAGTGAAATCAAATCTTCAGACATCTGCAGGGAGTGTGGGTAGTGAAATTAGATCCATTAAGCTGCAACACATTTCCTCACTTAAATACAAACTCAAATACACAGTGGCCATAGTACAATTGTTTATTTATGTATGTGTTAATTTATTTATTCACTTGTTTGCATTTAATTTAATGAATCTTAATTTCATTTAACTACATGAAGAGCTCTAGCACACCAAAGCATTTAGCAGCAAAATCGAGTGGAGGTATTATCAATTTCAAAAACGTCTCCTACTGGCGGTCTTCATTTGGAATGATCTAATTAAAAATCTGCATAACACCTCAGATTTTATTCTAGTGATCAAGTCAGTCATCTAAGATGTCTTCCGTTGCCTAAAATAAACTTTAATGTGCAAACTGATACCATTTTGTTTTTTGTAAAACTCAATATAACTCGTACAGTAAGTCAGGATTTGCAATCTGATTGGCTAAAAAAGAACCATGATGAACCATGGGTTATGATGCTATGCATGTTACCTAGACCCCCATGGTTGCGTAGCAACAAGTCACTTGTGAGTAGAGGTGGGTCATGATGGTTGACTAGTCTTCCAACAGCCAGCCAGTTGATTAGGGAGCCTGGCTAGTTTATTTTGATATTTTTAGCAGCAGTGTTTTAATTAGTATTGCTGACACTTTGCTGTTGCACCATAAAACCCTCTCGGAAAAGTATTTAAATTCATGCTCTTTAAAGCACCACGCTACTCACATTCAGACAGATGTCTTTGGCGTTTGCATTGCATCTCTTACTGTTTCTGAGCATGTCAATTTAAAAATAGTCTTGAGGTCCCTGAATTCTATTTTATCTAGCCGTTTTTTAATGCAAGAATGTGTTATGTAAAAAAAATACCCAAAAAATGTGGAATGCATGGCAGATTCAATTATACATTCAGTTCAAGGGTAAGTTCACCCAAAAATGAAAATTGACTTCACTGAGCACTCACCCTCATGTCATCCCAAACCTGTAACTTATTTCTGAGGAAATCAGAGGGTTTATGAAGCACACATAGGCAGCAACGTCATTGCAAAGTAAAGACATCGTTAAAATATTCCATGTGACTACAGTGGTTCAACCTAAATGTTATGAAGTGATGAGAATACTTTTTGTGCACAACAACAAAACAAAATAAAGTCTTTATTTAATAATTTGAACTGTTGTCATATGCAGTTGATATACTGAACGCAGTTCAGAGCTCAGAACACGACTCATTATTGGCCGGCTCCTGCGTCAGCATTATACGCATGCGTCGTATTTATTGGCGTTCGAATGTAAACATGGAAGCACTGCACTGTGTTCACTACGTCAACTGCGTATGACAACTGTTCAATTTGATAAAGTTGTTATTTTTGTCTTGTTTTTGCGCACAAAAAGTATTCTCGACGCTTCATAACATTAAGGATGAAACACTGTAGTCATATGGACTATTTTAACATTGTCTTTAATACCTTTCTGGATCTCAAAAGGTGCAATGATGTTGTTGCCTATGTGTGCTTCAGAAACCACTTGGATTTCATCAAAAATATCTTAATTTGTGTTCCAAAGATGAACAAAGGTCTGAAAGGTTTGGGATGACATGAGGGTGAGTAATTAATAACAGAAATTTAATTTTTGGGTGAACTAACCCTTTCAGTTTCAATTTATTTGTACAGTTGCACTAATATAGTACTGCAGATTCTACTGGAGTTTAGTAGGTTGCTCAAGGTAATTGCATGTTCTTTAATTAAACCTGTGACCTTCTGATAACCAGCCCTGAGTTTATTTGGATTCAGATTTGCATGATTCCTCACTTTACCTTAAAGAGATGAGAAGAGCTGACACACACACACAAAAAATAAATTCTTTCATCATTTACTCACGCTCAAGTTCTACCAAATCTGTATAACTTACTTTCTTCTGTGGAATACAGCAGGGGGATATTTAAAAAAAAATAAATAAATAAATAAAATAAATAATCTATTGTTTTCTCCATACAATAAAAAAGTCAGTGGAGTGTTTTTTGAATGCTCAAATGTTATTCAAAATATCTTATTTTGTGTTCCACAGAAAGAAGAATATCATACTGGTTTGGAACAACATGAGAGTGAGTAAATCATGACAAACTGTTCATTTTTAGGACTATCCCTTTAACACCTTTTCTTTGCAACAGTCATCCCACAAGCTCAGTCTTTTCCCAACCAGTGGTTCTCGTACCCTTGGGGTACATGAACAGATTCCAGGGAGTATGTGAAAAGATTTCGATTTTGCTTGGTCCCAGGGATGCCGTCAACATCACCCCAGCTTGGCGCAATAGTCGCTTCAAATGCATCCATTTACAATATGATTTTGAAGCATTGAATATTGTAGCCAATCACGATATGCATTATAAAAAGGGCAATAAAAATAAAATCTGAAATGGTCTTGAATTGATTTGAAACTATCAATCAAATAGAATGTAATTGCATGTGTTGTAGCACCATGCAAGTGCACACTTGTTGTAGAAGAACTTACTTCAAATTCATCTTTCCACTGATGCTCCATTTGGAAATTCTCTGCTGCGGTTGCCAAAGTCTATAAAAAGAACAACAGAAAATAAATCAGTTTAATTAGTTAAGCACTGCATCAAAGTATCTGTGATCATGATCAAAGCAACTCCGATAATGAGATTAAGATAAATTAAATGTAAAACATTAATTACTGTAAAGTAGCATTATCTGGCCTTGCTGCATCTGTACTGTATAGTTCAGTTTTTATTTCATTACACTTCAAGTTTTAATGAATAACATTCTACAGGACTAAATATGTAACTTCACACACATTCATGCACAGACCTTGATCATCAAAAGAATAAGACCGAACAAATACACTGCAAATGGAGACAGTTAGCTGTCATATAAACTACTATAGAACAGGTGTGTGTTATATTAACCCTCAATATATTATTTCTAAATTGTCATACCACAGAAAAATTTTGTTCTGGCAGCCTTGATTCTGGTGCAAAAGGTGACACCAAACAAACATGTGAGCAAGAGGTCTGACAGGATGGTGGCTTCTGTTTATGAAAAGGGCAGAACAAAACAGAATGGAACGGAACATTCAGGTCTTTGTTCTGTCACCCGGAGTGCTCGGCAGTGCAACCCCCGCACACACAGTGTCTGAGACTCTTCCCTGAAGGAAAAGGTACTGTAACATGGTATGACATTTCGAGAACAAAGACAAGGATTCATGAGTTCTCACTCTTTGACACATACAATAGTTTGGAATATATGCTAGGATTTTTCGACTTGGACGGAACAGAATGAATTCCAGCAATATTTTCAGTTATACATGACCATGGTTAACCTAAATCACCAGTGTGTAAAGCAAAATCAGCAAATCAGTTACATAAACTGCCCATTCCCATACTCAACCCTTCTTTCACCTTTAGAAAGAGTCAGAGCAATGTTGCAGAGTGATGTGCACCGCTCGTAAAAGAGGTTCATGTCCCGAACCCATTCCCCTTATCGCTCAGTCCTAAGTTCGTGTCAAATATTGACTCTAATAAATAAATAAACAATTTGCACCTGTAGCTTTAACACTTCTATATGTTAATGCACTATTATCATTGGTTAATATTTGGAAATTCGTTCACACATTCTTTCAAGGAAGGCTGAGTTTTTGAATACTGAATAAGTGTCAACATGTCAGTCTCCAAATCTGCAGCTTAATTTCAATAATGGTCTGGTTAGACAAGGTAGAAAGCCTTGGATTGTGAATTTTAAAGAGCCTGACTACATAATACATCAAACTCTTATTTCAAAAGAGCAAAGAAAGATATGACAAGAGGATGGAATCAAATGAGCTTTATCCGCTTTAAAGGTCTCTTGGTTTGAAGTGCAGCGAAGGCTGTTTAGTAATGTGAGCTAGGGATCTAGCCAGCCCAGCATTTGCCTTAAATAAACCGGTCCATCAGATAGTGTGTCTCATCAGAAACCTTAAAACCTGCCAACCAACACAGATACCTGCGATAATCAGATACTCTCTCAATGAAGCCACCACTGCTCTGAAATCCAACCCTTCATCTAGAGCTTTGCATAATTGTGCACTGCTCCACTTTTGAACCCCAAAAAGTTCTGTAATTTTATAAGACGGGCAAATGTGGGCCTGTAAGGTAGGCCATAGAACTAACGAATGCATTACAGATACTGCTGTAAAACCTCGCACAGTTTTGTCAAAAATCAGCAATGACACCAATCATCAAGAAAAAAAAAATGCACATCAATCTTTCTATCCAGACACTATGGATGCTGTTCTTATAAACAGACGGACACTCACACACATTATTAGACACTCTAGAGCTGGAAGTCTGGGCTGAGATCCAGCAGTCTCTGCACCTCCTCTGCACAGTCTGGGAGAAACTAAAAATACACTGTTTCACACCCTGGCACGTACACATTTACACATGCGCCCAGCGCTTGTTATGCAGGATATGTAAGACTGCGTTCAGACTAACCTTACTCCAAAAATATGGCAGAAAAACCAGAGAAATGCAAAACAGCAAGTCACTCATCCTCGTACAAACGAACTACAATTATAACGAACCATGAGCGCAGCAACAAGTCGATAAATGTCCACACGCGGCATCGACGGCATGCTGCTGCCATAACAACCGTTTGCAGGAGAGACTCATTAGTGGCCTGTGGTCATTAGAGGTCCTCGAGGAGTAAAGGTTCACGGGGTTCATAATGGAAACTAAGACTTAAGTATTTCTACTGCTCATTATAGAGAACAATCAATTACTAACAATGAAGATAATGAAAGACGGAAGGTGAGAGTTCCATTCATTCAGATGTTACCTGGCAAATAGTAAAGGTAGGGTTGAGAGTTGAACTGATAAGAACTTTAATTTCTGCAGCAACTCAGCAAGAAGATATCATCCTCAGATGACAGCAAGGCAATGTAATGAGCAAAAGGCAATGGGAGATTACCATTACTGCAGCTAACACACACAAATAGCTTACAATTGAGGATTACAATTGACAACAATAAACAAAAGGAAAAGGAAAAAAGAAATAGAAGTCTCTTTGGTTCACCAAGGCTATTTATTTGATCGAGAGAGAAAAAAAAAAAGTTAAAACATATTGTGAAATATTATTGCAGTTAAAGATAAATGTTTTCTGTTTTAGTATATTTTAAAATGTAATTTTACAGCAGACATTACTCCAGTCTTCAGTGTCACATGATCCTTTGAAATAATTCTGATTTGGTGCTCAAGAAATATTTATTGTTATTATCAATGTTTAAAACATTGTTTTGCGTGTGCGTGTGTGTGCGTGTGTGTGTGTGAAACTCATGATTTATTTTTAGAATCCTTTGAGTGAATTCAAAAGAACAGCATTTATTTGAAATGGAAACCTTGGTAACACTTTACAATAAGGTTTCATTTCTTAATACAACTAACATTAAAAAGCAATGAGCAATATATTTTACAGCATTTATTAACCTGTGTTAATATTAGTTGATAAAAATGTTAGGGGTCTAACGATACATCGTTTTATTGTGATATAAAAATGTGACGATATGTACCCTTGGTGTAAACGATATGACTTGCGATATAGTATTAGTTTTATCCAAGACTCAGCTTACTGTAAAAATGTAAATTCTGTGACTATGTATAAAAACAAATATGTTATTTGAATTTCAGTTTCATTTAAAATCATTCAAAATATCGCGATACGTATCATATCGTGAACCCAGTATCGCGGTATGTATCGAATCGTGAGCTGAGTGTGTCATACCCAATAAAATGTCTCACTCCATCTTGATTCTAAAAATAATAGTGATATACGATCATTTATAACATCTAATTTAAGACATACATCAGTTTTGTAGGATTTCTAATCAAGCACTGAATGGAGTAATCAATAAAAATTCCTCAGGTAATCGCTTTAGGGTACTAGTCGGATTCGATTCGACAGGCGGACCGAATTGTTCATGACAACAGCTTCAGTGGCGCAGAGGCAAAGTGTTACAACTACTAATGCGCTCGGTAAATCACAACCTTCGTGTGGAGGTGTGTTTAGAACTGACAGTCCCAGAAATAAACTACAGCCACATCCGCCTGTTCATCCCCGCTAGTTCACTCTCCTCCAATTCATCAAGCTGATTACAGTAACCACAGTGGAGTAAGTCAATAACCTCACAGGAGGTCCATCAATACCTTTACTCCACTTTAATCTCACCAGACCAGACCAGACAGAGAGAGAAAGAGAGAGAGAGAGAGAGAGAGAGAGAGAGAGAGAGAGAGAGAGAGAGAGAGAGAGAGAGAGAGGGAGAGAGGGAGAGAGGGAGAGGGAGAGAGAGAGAGAGAGAGAGAGAGAGAGAGAGAGAGCGAGAGAGAGAGAGAGAGAGAGAGAGAGAGAGAGAGAGGGGGGGGGGGGTGGAGAGAAAGAAAAAAAGCTTTTAATTATAGACAGGTGAGTGTCAAAACATGCTCCCTGGTTCTCATATCAAACACAGGATTCATATAATGTCCTAAAGGAAAAATATTAATCTTATGTGGGTGCAGGTATGCACACTTAGGAATTTAAACTAACCTGCACTATTTGTGTTACAGATGTAAATAATACCTTTTTAAGTAGAGGTGTGTTAGTATAGGCTGGCTATGGATTCCAAATGGAAGATGATAAAAGAGGTGAAAAAACCCTGACTTACACTGAAGGAGGGATCTGAGCCATATCTAGAGACCAGAATAACAAAGACTTCAGGATAGGCTCTTTTAACTTGAGCCAGTAAGTAACCACTTAACAACCACCCCGAACACCCTAGCAACAGCATAGCAACGCCCTAACAATCACTCAGAGCAACTTAGCAACCACACTCAATACACCAGGGCATAGCAGCACATTTTGTTCACAGTCTTTCTCTGAAAAAAATATAATTTAAAAACCCCTCTTTTTTTGGTGTCCTGGTGTCTTTTGTACAGCATTTAAAGTCTGTCGAGAAGAAAATGCCAGAGCTTGCAGGACAAAAAATTAAAAGTTTTTGGTAAAAGGACAGTTAAACATTTGACAAATAGGAACAGAATAAAAAAATAATTATGAGGTATTTTAGTACAATGTTGCTGTGAAAACACAAAAAAACAACAGGGTGTCAACAGCGGCGTCATAAACGCCTTTAAAACTTGTTTTCCCACTTAAAGAGATTCACATATAAATGAAAATTCTGTCATCATTTACTCCCCCTCAAGTTGTTCCAAACCTGTATAAATTTCTTTGTTCTGAGGAAGATATTTGGAAGAATGTTTGTAACCAAGTAGAACTCAAACATTCTTCCAAATATCTTCATTTTTGTACATCAGAACAAATAAAATTCATACAGGTTTGGAACAACTTGAGGGGGAATAAATGATGACAGAATTTTTTGGGTGAACTATCACTTTAAGGTTGATTTTGTCCTCATGCTAAACTAGAGACAACTAACTCAGGTCCTGTCCGTTCGGAATAAAGGGATTTTGACGGGATTGTAAACCACAGCATTGCATAAAGGTGAAACAAATGCATCTCTGAATAAGTGCAGAGAGAGAGAGGGATCTCACCGCTGCTACAATATCACTCCCATCAATCCTGGATTATTTTAGCCATGAAAACGCATGACAAAAGAACAAGTGACACTCAGAGGCCTGAGCTCACACAGGCACATTCATCTTTTTTGCAATTCGCATTAAGCCTCTCATTTGCTTCCAGAATGCAAGCTACCTGCTGCACAAACACTGGCAGCCTCATTTATTCTGCACGTATCCCAAAAACCAGCAACAAACACCATGCTTTCTGCTTATCTCATTCCGATAAGATGCTCAGGAAACAATCTAAAATTCACCTTCCCGTCACCTGAATGCACTTCGGTGACCTTACAGCACAGTTGGTCCATTATCCCAGGACAAAGACCCAGACAGACTGCAAAGTGACACATGCTATAAACTAAGCAAGGCCGGAGGTATATTGCTTTATAATGGGAGACTTTGGCTGAGCGTCGTCATTGAGTTACGGCAGTCACTCATAAATCCTGTTTGGTGCTGCTCTCTTGGGCAGTGGCGAGCTTCATAAATGATTCAAGATCTGATGTGCACGTCTATTCACAGATGAAGATGTCCTCTGCCCTGTGGTGATGGACTGCAGTGTCAAACCCCCACACTAATATGGAGTGATGCCATATAGGCAGATGTTTAGAGAATGACATTAAGTGTGATTATATATATATATATATATATATATATAGTATTTTCAGTTTTTGTACTGTAACATTTCATTCATTTACAATCTGTTTGCAAAACAACTACAAACGGCAGACAGTCAAAACGATAGCTAGAACGATATAATTATAGAAAGAGAACGATAGAATGAACTACAGATAGAATGATAGAATTATAGAAAGAGAGCAATAGAATGAACGACAGAATTATAGAAAGAGAATGATAGAATGAACGACAGATAGAACGACAGAATTATAGAAAGAGAACGACAGATAGAACGACAGAATTATAGAAAGAGATCGATAGAATGAACGACAGAATTATAGAAAGAGAACGACAGATAGAACGACAGAATTATAGAAAGAGAATGATAGAATGAACGACAGATAGAACGACAGAATTATAGAAAGAGAACGACAGATAGAACGACAGAATTATAGAAAGAGAACGACAGATAGAACGACAGAATTATAGAAAGAGAACGACAGATAGAACGACAGAATTATAGAAAGAGAATGATAGAATGAACGACAGATAGGACGACAGAATTATAGAAAGAGAACGACAGATAGAACGACAGAATTATAGAAAGAGAACGATAGAATGAACGACAGAATTATAGAAAGAGAACGACAGATAGAACGACAGAATTATAGAAAGAGAATGATAGAATGAACGACAGATAGAACGACAGAATTATAGAAAGAGAACAACAGATAGAACGACAGAATTATAGAAAGAGAACGATAAAATGAACAACAGAATTCTAGAAAGAGAACGATAGAATGAACGACAGAATTATAGAAAGAGAACGATAGAATGAACGTCAGAATTATAGAAAGAGAACGATAGAATGAACGATAGATAGAATGAATGACGGAACAAACGATGGATGGATGGATGGATGGATGGATGGATGGATGGATGGATGGATGGATGGATGGATGGATGGATGGATGGATGGATGGATGGATGGATGGATGGATGGATAGATAGATAGATAGATAGATAGATAGATAGATAGATAGATAGATAGATAGATAGATATTGTCATTTTCATCTAATAAAACAGCTTTTTGGAGTCTTGTGTGGATTCTGTGTGGGTGCCGGATTAACAGAAATGGGCAAAAGCAGAATGAGAAGAAATGTTACAAAAGGATTATCCACTATTGTCAACAAGAGATTCTTTAAAAATTGCAAATGGGATATTCAAATAACCTGGCAATCCAGAGATGGCGGGTGATTACGGTGATGGAAGTCAGTAGAAAGGTGTCTTTAATAATGCGATTTTCCCCAGGGATATTCAGGCTGACAACAATGTTGCATTCATGACTGGATCTCAACACTGCTTTTCTTTTCCCCCCGAGAGGAAGTGAGAGGAACGATCCAATTACCTCCAAGACATTACATCTGGTTCCATTATTTAAGGGGCATAATCGTTAAACACGGCAGCCAACATTAGGTAGAAGGTTTAGTGTGGAGCCTGATTGGAGAAAACCCCTTGGCCAATGATAACATGGACATGACAGAAGTGCAATTTGGGTCAGAAAGCTCAGTGCAATTTGACTGAACCACCTTTATCATTTTTAAATTTGTTCATTCTTTAAAGTGCATGGCTACTAGGTATTATCATACTACCATGTAATTTTAGGGTAGACATTTTACCTATTATTTACCTTAATAAATTACTTCTGGTGTAAGTGTAATTTCTATTTAAAGGGATAGTTCACCCAAAAAGTGTGTCTAGTTCCGGTCAAAGAGTGAACTCTAACGACGCAGGACGTACTGATGAACACAGAACCGCAGAGGATAGAGCTAAACAAAACACCGGTCATGAATTAGAATTCTAAAACAAGAATTGTTAAAGAGAAATATGGGAGGAGTTTCAGTTTGTTGCCCAGCCCTATTTGTTTGAACCGCGAGAGGCGTCTACTCTCACCTAAGATTGTACTTGCATCCTACGTCATATGCCGGAACTCGACTCTCTCGTGAATGCGCGGGCGGACGTTACCGGAAGTTAGTGATTACACCGCGTCCTAACTAGACGTGACCCGACGCCGAGACAAGCGATAAAAGGTATCTTTTCCATGTTAATCAGAGTTTTTTTTCTAATTAGTCGCGACGGTGACACATGATGACTCTATTTTAGAAACGGTTTCTATTTTTCTGCGATGTTGTGGATGGAATAACTACACAAAGTATGGCAATGATAATCTCAGGTAATGTTTATGTGTAATGGTAAATGCATCTAATGTGAGTTTGAATGTCATTTTGTGTGTCTTTTATAGCCGTACTGAAAGCAACATTGGACAATTCTCCTCAGACCTTCAAAATAAATAAAAGGAAACAAGAACATTCAAACTGTCAACTCATTATGAACAGACAAGTGTATTTTATGACAAAAATTGTTTTAGTAACTCAGTATCTAGTTAAAATGCTATAATATTCATGAATTTTATTATGTACTTATCCATTCCGTTGATAGTGCCGGGAGCTTGCAGAGAGAGCCCGCCTACAATCTCTTCTGATTGGCTGTGATTTTTAATTGACTTTATCACGTCTCCAAGTCGCGTCGCGTCTGTTGTAGACAGACAATTTGTGTGTCGCTGGAGTCTTATCACATTGTGTCTGGTTAGGACACGGTGTTACAGTCTATATAATTATGGATATTTTTTTTTACAAAAACTCATCGCTTCGCTTCAGAAGGCCTTTATAAACCAGCTTGGAGCCACAAGGATTACATTTATAATGGATGGTTTTTTATTAGACTTCAAAAAAAAAGGCACCATTCACTCTTATTATAAAGCGTGGAAGAGGCAGGATATCATTCAATATAACTCTGATTGTGTTTGGCTGAAAGAATAAAGTCCTATACACCTAGGATGGCTTCAGGGTGAGTAAATTATGAGATAATTTTCACTTTAACATAAGTTTAATTCAAATCATAAGACCACATGTTTGGGAAAAATAATTGGTGACATTAAGTTATAATGAGTGCAATAAGGATCCATTTGTTAATACATAATCATGAAACAACAACGAACAATACTTTAAGCATTTAATAATCAAGGTTAATTTTAATTTCCAATACATCTTGCATACAATAACACCTTAAGTTGTATAAATTACCATTAATGTACAGTAATTTGAACAAACATGAGTTGCAAATGAACAACAATACATGTATTAATCAACAAACTAAAATTAATAAATACTGTAAAAATGTTTGTTTGTTCATTAGACTATTGTTGTTAATGCATTAACTATTGTTAACTGATTGTTAATAATATTAAACCAAAGACATCATGGCCTACATTTCATGATCCAATCAAATCCTGATGGATACAATCAAGTCCTGCTTTTCATTACTCCCCACTGTTTATTGCGTTTCACTGGGTAACAGCCTCATGGACGTGTTTTAAATGCTGTCTTTATTGTTAAGGCAATGTTAAATTGTACATTATAGATAAAGACACCAGTTCAAATGGCTGCATGTCATGATTAACATTGAAAGTTAGCAGAAACACTGATTCCAGGACACACAAGCCACGCTTTTCATTATATTAAAAGTTTGTCAGGAGCTGTACAGTCCACAGTTCATTTCCCACGCTCTCAATGCCATGCAGCGTAATCGTATCTGTTTTGTGATATTCGGCGAGAAGTGTTTGATGCATATGGATGTAGAGCCGCTGAGACAGCTGCGACTCGGTAGCAAACAGAGTGTGCCGAGCATCCATCGCTCTTGCCCTGCCCTCATCAGCGGGCCTCTGGCTACCTTCACACACACATGCCGTTATCGACAGCCCCTCGCTAATGAAGAAGCCGATAGGCTAGAGAAAAGAGACAGATACGTCCCTCGAGTCCAACACGCCTGAAAATCAATGAGCCATTTACAAAGGCCTGCATCCTGTGACACAACACACCAATTTACAACCAGGGATATTAAGCCATGTAAAACTCTCACAAAAAATAAATAAATAAAGACGATGTGGATTTAATCTTTGGTAGTATTTAACTGTTACTGCAAGGAAAAGAAAATAGACCTGTTTTGGAAGAGTAATGGAAAAAATATATATATTGGACAAAACATGCAAATGAAACATGATGATGCTTTAAATATGCTGAAACATTTTTACAAGAAAAAAAAAAGATAAAAATACTCCTCCAGGAATTTTTTTTTTTTACAAAAGTGCTTTGGCACTATAAAGAAAGAAAAATTACAAATGACATCTCTTTAATATCTCAAATATTTCTCCTAGATTACAATTAGAGTTTCTCATTATAAATCTCATTATGGACCAAATTATGTGAGCTATGCTAGCCATATTAATTTTATAAAACCACACTCTTGTTGTGTATCAAAAATTGTCTAATTTTCTTCTGTATATTTCGAATTTCATGACGTGGTTTTATCTAACTACGCATCAAGACAAGAACAGAGAAGGAGCGATGTTCAACGAATAAGAATCACAAAAATAAAGACAAAAGGGGTGTCTGTGGTTCAGACTCCAGACAGCATGCGTCTCAAGTGAAACAGGCCGAGAATGCAAAGCATCCAATTTGGTGCATTGGCCAATAGAGGCGAATCTGGGAGTATTAGAGTAGAGGATTTATGGGGCTGTCTGTGGCCTAACTGAGCTCTAGGGATAGATTCCCTCTTTCCACTGGCCTTTCACAAAGGCCAGCACACACTGGTGGGGACAATAAAGATGAGCCACCACCAATGGTTATTACTCTGTGACGTGAGTGTGTATTCATTTATCTCATGATTGCAAAACACCACACTCATGAGTCACGACCACCCACACACTCACTCACTCACCCAGACACAACACTATAACTACAGCCGAAACAAATCATGACAAAGTGACCCTAGTATACCATAACACAGCCCTATTAATTATTACTACTGAGGGATCATTTAAATAAATGAATCCCAAGCATTAAAAGTGAACTCTGCGTTTTTTCCAATATATAATATAATATAATATAATATACTTTCTCCTATCCTGATATCATGTGCAAAGATGACCATACTGTAAGTTAACCTCCCTGAAGAGAGTGAACAATGCACGCTTACAAGTATTCTGTCATGCAGACAATTAAAACCATTGACATTATTATGCGATTACCAACTTGGTAATTGGTCTTAGTTCATTACTTTGCATGTGAGTTGTGTTTGAGCTGCTTGTATAATGAAAAGATGCACAAGTGTCATGTTTGTTCTTATTGAGAGTCAAGAGAATGTGCATTCGCTACCATTTAAAAGTTTGGGGTTGGATTTTTACATTTATATAATCAAAAATACAGTAATATTGTGAAACATTATTACCATTTGAAATAACTATTTTATATTTTAATGTTTTTAAATGTAATTTATTCCTGTCAGACAAAGCATTTTCAGCATCATTACTCCAGTCTTCTGTGTCACATGATCCTTCAGAAATCATTCTGATTTGGAGATTCTGAAACATTCAAATATATGATTCAAGAAACATTCCTTAATAGTATCAATGTTGAAAACTGTTGTGCTGCTTAATATTTTGTGGAAACTGTGACCATTTTTGTTTGATGAATAGAAAGTTCAAAAGAACAACATTTATTTGAAACTGAAATCTTTTGTAACAGTATAAATGTCTTTACTGTCACTTTTGATCAATTTAATGGATTCTTGCAGAATAAAACGTTGATATTAATTTCTTTAATTTTTTTTAATATAAATAAATTAGTCTTAATAATCCCAAAACTTCTGAACAAATGTATATTCTATTCCTCCTATCTACATTTCAAATAAATGGTTCATTCATGGTTAATGCATCATTTACTCACCATCACATCATTACAAACATATGACTTTTTTCTTTAAACCCAAAATTAGAAATTAAGAAGAACTTCAATACAAGGAAAATTAATTAGGACCAAGAACTGTCAAGCTCCAAAAATAACAAAAAAGTCATATTTTATGACATAATTTTCCAAAATTTCATTCATATTCATAAGTAAAGTAGAACATACAACACATGAGTTATAAGGACTGTTATGATCCCATTAAGGTGCTTTTTTGCTATTTCTGGAACTTGAAAGCCACTGTTTGTCATTCACTTTCTTTACATGGAGAGAGATTACTAGTATTATTATCTGTTCCTCATAACATAGGGTTCACCAGGACCACACACACACATACTCAGGTGTTTTTTGTTTTTTGTTTTTTGATTTTTTGCTATCAAAGTGAGAATATTCCATAGGCATAATGGTTTTCATACTGTAAAAACTGTACATTTTATCCCCCTACACTAAACCTACCCATCACAGAAAATATTCTGCATTTTCACATTTTTAATAAAACATCATTTAGTATGTTTTTAAAGCTATTTTAAATGTCCTCATTTTTCATTTTTACGTAGTAATACCAGTGTAATACCCATGTCATAATACAAATTTGTGTCCTCGTAAATCACAAAAACGCACACACACACACACAGATGATCTCTAAATCACTGTTTGCATGGGGGTAACAGTTTATATAAATCCTTTATATAGGCATCATTCCGCTATATAAACACTATAAAAAAGCATTCAAAGCCTGATAATGTCAATTAAACGAGAATCTGAGCTGTGAATTTACAACTCCATTAGAGAACGAAGAAAAATAACCAGTGAATGTAACGCAGATGTCACTGAGCCGTCTGGGCTTATTAAAAATCCTCTGTACACAGCGTGCTTTGATATGAAACTGCTGGTCTCTTGCGCAGACATCAGAACGTGATCGTTTCAAGACAACCCCATCTGCCTGTACGACACATTTCACAGAGCTGTGCCACGTTATTTTGCTCTATGCTGCATTATATCACCCTGTGCTGTGCTATACAATCTCTGTCAGCCTGTGCTTTGAAAAGCATTGTTGTGCAGCTCCGACAGTTGATTACGTGTGTGTAATGCAAGAGAAAGTTCCTCTGGGCCGTTCTCGTTTGATGTGAGGATATTCACAGGAGGACGAAAGGCAGCATCTGCTCCAGACACACAGATTCAGTAATCAAGCACACTCATTACAAGGCACACAGACACACGTGGATGCAAGCTGATGTCCCGTACAGACTCACACACATACATAACGAGACGAAACGCCAATAAACCAAGGCATGATACAACTTCTGTATATAACGCCACTGAAAATAGAGCCAAATGACACCAGATAAGTGGCGGCTGATAGATGTTAGATTACATAAGCGATATCACAGTCTGACAGATATGTGTGAAAATGTCCAGATTTATGTTGGAGAGCACACATATGCAGTGTTTGTTGGATGTTTTCTCATCCTGAACTCTCACATAAGAAATACACATCACAAATCAGATCTCATGACTCAATTGTTTCTTCTAAAAGATCTAATGAAGTTTAAAAAGGAAAAAAAAAAAAAAGACTTTTCTCTGGTTTTTAGAAGAGAATGTTCAAACACATTTGTCAAGAATTTTAAGTTTTACAATAAAAATTAGCAAAAGCCAACAATAATTATAAGTCTAAAATAAAAATTCATATTAAAAGGTGATTCAGTATGAACTCAAATATTTCTCATCCAATTTTCCATATATGCAGAAATTATGCTACCAACATTCAGTCCATTTTGACTTCTCCAAAGAAATTTTTAGGAGAAACATCTGAGAAAAATTTACTAGAACAATACAGTACATACACAGTTTTTAAAAAAATAAACACATAAATTAATTAATAATTATTAATCAATAAAATATTTAATTAATCAATACTTGTAATAAATTGTATCTATTAAGATAGATAAAATTCATCGAGAGTAAGACATATATGTTACAAAAGATTTCTGTTTAAAGTAAACTTTTGTTCAACAAAGAATAAAAAGGTGAAATCCTCCTGTCACTGAAGACATGAAAAGACATGCTGAAAATTCAGCTTTGCCATCACAGCAATAAATTTCATTTTAAAATAAAGGAGTATTCCAATGCTAAAACTTGTCAGTAAAGATGTCAGTCGAAAAAGAAAGTTGTTTCAGAGCAGAACAAAATATGTATTTGATAAACATCACAATATTTTTTTTATTTTATTTTTTTGGATCCTGTTGAATTATGCATAATAAGACCAGGAACATGTAAAAAAAAAAAAACATCAATTTTGATTTCAAGCTGGCTTTAAGTCTTCTGAACAGAAAGAGCAACCTTTGAGCAATAAAAGCTTCCTCTGGGGTGGACTTCATGCCATTTGTCAGTACGAATGGACATATTTCGCCTGGAGGTGAAGGATCCCAATTTGAGATGGTGTCAGAAGGATTAGGCTACATTTTAGCTGTGCTTAATGATCTGACATAGCAGGGAACATGCAGTCTGGGATATATGCACTCGGGACGGAGAAATCATTTCAAGTGACAAATGAAGACCTAAAGGAAGGAAGAAAGAACGTATAGAGACAACAGCTTTGCCCCAAGCCAACCCTAAATGACTAATTACTCTCTTCAATTCTGCGTGTACCACTCTCTCCCACATACACATGAAGGTGATTTAATATAAATTATTCAGCTCTTAATTACATTTCACATGGCTCTTACAAACGGCCACACACACAAATCCATTAATAATTCAGTTTTTGAGAACATGCACATCCCAGCGCACATTATCAAACAGAAATAACACAGCCAGACATAATAAACACCAACACAACAGCTGGAGGACAAAGGCCACATCACTTAGACGCCACCGCTGGCACTGTAATAATCTTTACAAGATTAAATGGTTCAAGAACAGAGTTTGAGTTATAGGCTCATATTTCAACACAATTTTGTCTGTAAAAATGATGCCTATCAAGATTTTCTGTACCATGATATTTTCCATGGAAAAAATATCCCCCATTGACATTACCTTAACCTAATTTACCTAAAAAATAGAATTCTTATCATAGTCGTTTGCAATAAATACTCACATATTTAGATTGTCTTTTTAGATCCTGGTAGCATTTTTTCACTACCAAAAAATACTAATAATTTCACTGTAAGGTAATACAGTTAAAAAATACTCAAATGTGATATTTGTAGCAATAGCCAACAATACATTGTGTGGGTCAAAATTTTCTTTTATGCCAAAAATCATTAGGATATTAAGTAAAGATCATGTTCCATGAGGATATTTTGGTCAATTTTAAAGGCGATTTTATTACAGATTTTCAAATAGTTGTATCTCGGCCAAACCAACCATCTTAACAAACCAACCATACATCAATGGGAAGCTTATTTATTCAGCTTTCAGATGATGTTTAAATCTCAATTAAAAAAAAAAAATACTCTTATGACTGGTTTTGTGGTCCAGGGTCACAAATGAGAATTAAATCATCATCGAAAATAATGAGAGACAATGGTTAAGAGTCTATGACTGGATCATTGTTGCAGTGATTATTATGTTTCTAGCATGTTATATGTTTGGCAACAGTTCTTCTAAGCCTAATTGATGGGGTGTGTAGCTATGTCCATATTCCAGGATGACAATGTTAAGATTCATCAGGCTCAAACCGAGAAAGAATGGTTGGGAGGGAGCATGAAGAATCATTTTCACACATGAATTGGCACCTGAGTGCAGGCTTTAAATTGATTGAAAGAATTTGGGATGTGCTGGAATAGACTTTACAGAGTGCTTGACTCTTGCATTGTCAGTGCAAAATCTTGAACAAAAATTTATGCACCTCTTGATAGAAAAAAACATCACAACATTTATTTCCATCAAGAGGTGCATAATGTTTCGGTCAAGATCTTGTATTGACAGTGCAAGAGTTGAGCAATCTGTAAAGTCTTCTCCTGTACATCCCAAAGACTTTCTATATATATATATTTGCACCTCGCTTTTTAATCACTAATTTGAAAGCGAAAGTAAAATGCGAAAGGCCGCACGGGCATTCATAACAGTGCGGAGCAAAGCGAGCCTTTTCACTTAATTCCAATGGAAGTTGAGCTTCTATTTCAACGAACCGAAAACGCTCCGTGCCCGCACCATTATGGATGCCTGAGCGGATTTTACTTTCACTTTAAAATTAGTGTTAATTCCGGGTCGGCAATTGCTTGAATTGTGGGTTATTATTCTTAATGAAAAACAACAACTAGAAAACACAACTAATCCTTTGCAGGTTCCCTATTAGCACTGGGTTTAAATCCAAAATATTGAAAAAAATCAAAAAATCTTATGCCACCATCTTGTCAGTCAGATCCCACTCTCGTAATGAATGAAATCCAGACTCCTGCTGCTGGTTTGTGCTGCGACTCTCATTCGTTTTTAATTGCAGTGTCTGTTTTATAGCTGAACTAAATTATTTTTATTACTATAAAACATCTAAATGATGGTGGGAGGGGGGGCAGTGCCGCGGTGGGCAAGTGATGTAACTGGTGTTGCGGCTGAACACTGGTAACACCGTCATCACTGACTAATCGCAGCAAGCCTAATATATATAATGCTGTGAAAATTAACACGTTAAAGCACTCGCTTAATTTTTTCAAGTGAAGTGACGTGGCATGTAGCCAAGTATGGTGTCCCATTTATGCCAAGTGCACACACACACAGTAGTAATAAACCAACACACACACCCGGAGCAGTGGGCAGCCTTTTTTGCTGCGGTGCCCAGGGTGCAGTTGGAGGTTTGATGCCTTGCTCAACGGTCTCACCTCAGTCGTGGTATTGAAAACGGAAGAGACCTGTACATTCACTCCCCCCACAACAATTCCTGCAGGTACTAGACTCGAACCCACAACCTTTGGGTTCATGCCCGACTTTCTAACCATTAGGCCATGACTGACCCTAAAAATATCTAACGCATCTAACGCAGCATCCATTTTTTCTGTCATCCTTTAGCTAACGTTACATTATATGATCACGTTTTTATTCATGGAAATCCTGTTAAACCATTCAACCACAACAAGACACAAAAGAGAACGAAATGCGGTACTGGCACGCGCAGATCCTCGTCATGTGTGGCAGGTCTTAAAGTGACAGCAGCCTAATAAACCTGCTACAGTCTGCCATTATAGTTAATCAAGGAGCAAAAGAAAAAGAAAATCACTCACTTCTCTTAACTGAATAACTTGTAGCTTTAAAAAAAATGTAATCTAAATTATGCTGCGAAGACTGTGAAGTGTTTGATAACGGCTTTGATTCTGGATATATATATATATATATATATATAAACTCATAAAATACCCTGGGAGATAATGCCCCATTTACTTAACACAGTGGATTTAAACCTCAAACAAATTATTCAAAATTAGCTGAACACTGATAAACTAAGAGCTGAAATTCTCTGATGTAGCTATCCATCTCCCTCTCGCAAAGCAACTTATCCGAGTGTATGGGGATAACAACGATCTAGCTATTCTCAAACAAATGCCTTGCATCTATTATTAATATGGACATGAAGGGGGTTAATAATTCACCATGATTTTCTGTAGATAACAATTACAAAAAAATTACAAGTTCCCTGCCTGACAAAATGCATATTTACTGGAGTGCCATGCCTAGAAGCAATCATTTCCGCTGTAATTCTGCTTGGTCTCAGTATGATATCCAACACTCCTCTGAGATTCCTTAACAGGAAAATATGGACAGAACTGTGAAAATCTGAACACCCCCCACCACAGATTGAGAACATGTAAGTCAATTAGGCAGTAAATATTTCACTATCTGCTTAGAAGGACTGAACAGGCAAATATGTACAGTCTAGAGAAGATAATTGAACAACTAAACAAAAAAAAGAAAATCGCACAGATGGACGAAGTGCCTTTTAATTAGTCGGTAAACATTTCACTAACTAATTTTGGAATGTGGGAATGAGCGGCAAACAGTAACATGATGTGACGCCTGAAATAATTTGAAGTCATGGGATTTATGTGATCTACAGAAGGTGGAGAGGACCCTTCCTGCGCCCAGCGGGCGACACAGACGCTGCGACTCAGTACGGCCACTTAAGAGTGCAACCTGCTGAGCACCAACATGCCCCAGGATGAGTGTGGCCAGTTGGAGGCTGGTTATCTCAGATACGGTGCTGATCAAGGGGAGGAGAGGGCTGTTTAATAATGCATGTTGAAACAGACAGGATCAAACACAGGGCTGAGACCAGACTTGTCTCAGACAACTAGGCCACTGGATCGATCAACTTAAACCCATGCACATACAGATATAGACACAGCTGAAATGACTGAGAAGATGGTTGTAACTTGGCTAAAAGCCGTTCAGCAATGTCTTGGAGTTCTCATATCTGATACCACTATTGAAAATGCTTCAACTTTCCAATTTTCTAATTTCATACAATGTTTATTAGGGCCCAAGCCCTGAAAGAGCGA
Organism: Zacco platypus; assembly: GCA_038088235.1. NCBI lineage: Eukaryota > Metazoa > Chordata > Actinopteri > Cypriniformes > Xenocyprididae > Zacco > Zacco platypus. The sequence goes on along the minus strand of CM076075.1, from coordinate 19,529,125 downwards.
AGGCCCTATTGTTCTCCTAAGGGTTATTATTGTTGTTTACCAATGTTTTGGGGGCTCTTGGGGCTCCTATAGTGCTAAAAAACTTGTGAAAATTTGCACACGGGTCAGAATCCACGGCCATTAGGGCCGGGCCAAAGCTGGTACACAGGCATGGCAGGGGGGCTCTACGGCGCCCCCTACAATGGAATCTGAAATCATGGATACATACTAACACATTAATGTATGAAACTCGGTGCACATATAGATCACATCAGGCTCTGAATTTTAAACTACTACTCCTTGAGGGTTTATTCGATTCAGATCAAACATTTTTACCATGGTGCCAAGTCATTGTCATAAACCTTTTATGTCAGAAAGTCATAAAGTAATGTCAAAAACAGGAAACAGGAAGAGTCTCATATCTTCTAAACAATACATTATACACAATGTATTTCTCTATAGAATAATACAAATTTTTAAAATAAACACATTTATTCTTTTTTTTTTTTTCAATTCAAAAAGCATGTGTAAGTTAAAAATAGGCAGATAAGTTGAAAAAATAAACAAATGTCATACTTAGTGTAACCACTAGAATGCAGAACATGCCTATTTTGAACAGTTGAGAAAACTTGTTGAGGACACTGTTTTCATTTATAATTACATTTAGTGGGTATTCCATTTGTATACATATATTTAAATAGTATCAAAGACTAATTTCTGTCACAGCGTAGATTTTACTTTTTATTTAAAATGTTGTTGAATCTTTGTGTGTGTGTGGGTGGGTATTCCCTACATTATGGGGACCAAATGTCCCCACAGGTATAGTAATACTAGTAAATTTTGATCTTGTTGGGACATTTTTTTGGTCCCCATGAGGAAACAAGCTTTTAAATCATACAGAATTATCTCTTTTGAAAATCTAAAATAGCAGAACATTTTCTGTGATGCGTAGGTTTAAGGGTAGTGTAGGGGGACAGAATATACAGTTTGTACAGTATAAAAACCATTATGCCTGTGGAATGTCCCCATAAAAAATTAAAACACAACGTGTGTGTGTGTGTGTGTGTTTGGGTTGACACTTTAGATGGTGTAGAGTTTATCCATTCCATTGCTGTGTGCTTTGTCCTGTATTAAAGGATAAGAAATCTCTTAGGTCTTATCTTTTTCTGAGCTCTGAGACCCCACTGTATGTATTATGTTTGTGTTTTTGCCATCTAAACATCCACAGGTTCTCATTCTAATCAACACACATACAAAAATATTTCAAAATGACAAGTCCCTTCAGCATACGTACAGATATTAGACAGCTAAAATGTCCTCCTCTCCACAGACAATGCAGCTGGTAAACAGTCAAATACTTAACACACACACACACAACACACGTGAGAGTTTGCTGCTTATTTGCGTGCTGCACAGTTAACCGTTGACCTGTGATTATTATAAACATACTGTAATCAGGAAAAGACCTACAGACCACATGCGAAACTTAAACATCCACTGCCAAGCTTGAAACCAAGCCAAGCTGCGTTTCATCTGCATTATCAAAGCAGATCACACAGGTTGGAGCTGAGAAGGCTGAGGGTTTGCGTCTGTGTTTTCAGAATGGTGCAGTGGAGAGGAAAAGAGAAAGACAGATGCTACACCAGTCCTTTATTTAGTCAGCTGACGGGAGCTCTAGGGGAAGCTATCCCTGCGATACAATCAAAAATTCAAAAAATGTTCATCAATCAGAAGAAACAAATGGTAAAATAATGTGAAAAAAAATAGCAGCGGATGTGAGGCAGCAAAAGAATAATGTTAAAGTTGTAGCTAAGATTAGATTTTAAGCTTTAGTTCTGTTAATGAAAAGCCGAATCAGAGCTCAGAATCTTGTCAGCTGTGCATAAGAATCAACACACAGCCTGACACCATATTTGCAGCGTAAAGGCGAGTAGAAGGTTAAACAGATGCAAAAAAGACCACATTATAATTCAGTATTCAAATGAATGCAAAAGACTAATCACAATTCAGTGTGCAAAATACAATGAAGTCATCACTGTCAGTTAGATTTCAGTCAACATTCTACAGTCAACGGGAGGTTTTCATCAATTAATTGCACTTTTCTAAGTAATATTAAATAATAATTATTAAAAAAAACACACACACATACACATTTGAGGTTCAAATTAAATAAAAAAATTTAAAAAATCAGATAACGGTTTCAACCAGTTCAAGATTCAATGAAAAAAATCATATCATCTAGATTCTTACATTTTACAAAGAAAACATTTGTTAATTTAAATGGAGCTGAAATAAAATAAAATAAAATAACATATAAATGAAACTCCTACAGTAAATAAAATTAGAATTGTTACTTTGGCAACAAAGTGAAATAACTTTAAAGAAGCATCTACAGTATGTAAGTATTTCCATGTATTAATCACTTTTTTATTGTGTGAATGAAACTTTAAAAAATGAGATGTTTCCCGACTTCCTAGGACCTAGGTTGTCAATAAAGCTATGTCGACTGATTTTTACGTCACAAAGGAAGTGTCCGAAAGAAACATTCTGTACTGTAATCTCATTGTGTCATGCAAAGAAAAGAGATTAATTCAAATTATAGTCTCACACAGCCAGTAGCTAGTCTATAGTCTCAAATAAACTTTATAATCAAACTATCATAACAGTGTAATTTTAATTACCTCACCTGTTGACATGATGCCGGTTCAATTTAAGAGCTTGTGCAAACATATGCACATCGCAGGATAAAATCCTTTCTTAACTGCTGCTACCTCTTGGCTGAAATGTTTGCTGAATGAAATTTCGTTATTTAGAGGAAAGCACACACCACATATTTACATTTTCATCTATATGCCACTCTCAGCAACGTGGATGATGTCGGTATCTTCGTTAACAGTATATCACTGCAAAGGTATTTCCAACTTCTTTTTTTTTACTTCCAAGCAAAAAACTAAAAAGAACTTTGTCTCGAGTATATCGGAGGATTGAATCATGTTCACTTTCTGACTGTTCACTTAATGGCCACCGGTGTCGCTAATAACAAGGGTTTCTGAATTCTACATATACGTTAACTCCATCAAGTTACTAACTAGAAATAAAAACTAAAACTGAACAAAAACAATTTATTAAACCTGAAGAGTAATATTAAAATAAAAACCAAAAAATTAAATACTAAAAAAATAAAATCAAAACTATAAAATAGAGGTTTTTTAAACCTCTGACAAAATCATACCAGAATGTTCAAATGAGTGTTCGTGCTGCCAGAGCCAGAGAGAGCAGTTTTGAACCAAACATTAGTTAGCCTATTTCTGTGTTAGAAATATTCAAATTATCACAGAAGTACTGAGATGTAAGTTTTAAGTTAGTATAAAAACACTGATGTCAACAATAGCGATCCAAATAGAACTATATTTTGAAACGAACTTGCGCATCAAATAATGGTTGTATCAATTGACCCTTCGCAAACAGTTTGATTGACAGGCAATCTGACCAATCATAACCCTGAATCCGCCATTTTATCTGACAAAGCAGTCAGGGGAGTTAGTAGATTAACGTTGGTGAACTTGAAAAATTGTGTGCACTCACGTCTTTCCGCACTTGAAACAACATTCCTTCTGATGTTCATTCATGTTTATTTGATGCTATAAATGAACTAGTATGAAGAGATGGTCGGTTCACGAGCCGCTTGAAGGAGCTACAGCGATCTGTCACGACACATTAAAGAGACACTATACGCTATTTATTGTTTAAACTTCTTTAAAAAATTGCAATATATTAAATATGGAACTGTTTCATATGTCTGTCGACGTGTTGTCAGTGTCCTCTTTGTCAATGTATTTTTCACTTCGTGAGAACATGATGTGTGGCGTGATAGCGCATGGCTTGTCGGACAAAGCAACAATAACTAAAGGGGACGGGTCTTTGCGAAGGGTCAATTACATCTAATTACACTAGGCGGCGACAAGTGACTTAATTTTTTGTCACTGAATCATTCATTCAAAAGATTTGTTCAAAAACACTGATTCATCCAGTAAAACAAGTATTAATTTATGAGTCATTGCATTCATTCAAAACCGTTAAAAAAAATAATAATTCCCATTCAAACATTTTCCAGCAATTAGAGTCCAGCAATTTATATTTTGTCAGAACCTCTTGTAAATTACATTTTATTTTGTTTGGTTGTATTTTCAGAATCGTGGGACAGTCGTGATCTTTATTTGAAACCAAAAAATTGTGATTCTCATTTTATCCATAATCATGCAGCTGTACTATAAAAATATTAAAAGTATTGCTCAAAAAGTATAATTCAAAGTATTAATAAAAATATAATAGTACACAACAATAAAATAACACTGGTCTATGGGGACTTTTTTTTTTTTGGCTCATTTAATAGTTCACGAGGTGAAAGCATTAGTCTGAATGTTAACGAAAAGCCAGAGTAGCTCCTCAACAATGGCATGATTTGAGGTATCAATCATGTCCGTAGCACAAACAGCAGGGGATAACTTACTGTCGATGTTTAATACTTAGCCTGTGCCAATAAAAGCACCACAAAAAATAAGAAAACATATATAGAAAAGCAATCAATAGTGCTTACACAAACAGCCTTCTCTAACAACTGATGTACAGTAGCAAAACAGCTCATTAGCTGCTTAGTAAATGATTCCTTGTGGCATTTCCAAGAAATGGCATCATATCTGGTCTTGCAAAACCTTGCAAAATTGAAACCATCACTCCATCAGCGTGCTCTAATCCTCATGTACATATGCACAAGACAGCTGTGTGACAAATTGTGACGCAAAAAAAGATTAAATCTATTCCAGTGAAAAATTTAAGTCAATGTTAATTGTTCTGGGGAGACCAAGAGAGAAGGGGAATGAAAAACAAGAGCACGAGTGGTGTTATTGAGACAGATGTGACTGAAAGTGCGAGGAAACTCCCAAAGGCCTGTCTGTCTGTCACTAAAAGACGAGGGAACACCTGAGTAATGGGCAGAGAAGGACCAGTCCACACATCCCTCTCTCTCTCCTGCCTCTCTGCAAAGACAACAACATTATTCACACAAACTTATACAATAATTGCCCGACAGCCTTGACCACTACTGAGACTTCCTCTGCATGCCAATGGACCCACGGGTAGACAAACCCCACACACATAAACACAGCAGTGATGCCAACCCCCCCAGGTCTGCAGACTGGCATCAGTGAACCGGGAAAGCCCGACACATCTGCAGTGGGCTTAAACACCCAGAACCTTTCAAAGGCTGATGACAATTATAACCTGCTGGCATCCATCCATCCATCTTTCCATTACTGCGCTGTCCAAAGGCTATGCCAGCTGGCGTGAGCACGCACACACATACAAACAAAAGTACACACATACTCATTGATGCTTGGATCAGATGCAGGTCAATAAAAGCACACAAGAGGGTAGATGCAATTTTGTTTTGGTGTCTATGGGGCATCTGTTAAACCCTGAATAATCAACTCAATAAGCTTTCTAAAATTACACTAGCAACCACAATTTGTGTTATGTTGTTATATATATATATATATATATATATATAGAGAGAGAGAGAGAGAGAGAGAGACACTAAAGTATTTAATACTTATATTAAATAAATATGTATTTAAATGAAAAAAAAATAATAATAATTTAATTGGTAACACTTAACAATAAGGTTCATTAGTTAACATTAGTTAACTACATTAGTTAACATGAACTAATAAGCATTTATTAATCTTTGTTAATGTTAATTTCAACATTTACTAATACATTATTAAAATCTTGTTAACATTAGTTAATGCACTGTGAACTAACATGAACAAACAATGAACAACTGTGTTTTCTTTAATTAACGTTAACAAAGATTTGTAAATACAGTAACAAATGTATTGCTCATGGTTAATTTATGTTAGTTAATACATTAAATGTTTAACTAATTGTCCTTATTGTAAAGTGTTACCATTAAAGTTACTATGAAATATAAATTGACAATTATTTGTGGAATATTTTATGGAATATGGCAGCATTTATTGTAAATGATTTATCCTTGTACATCATTATTTATTTTTTTAAAAAAGTCATGTTATTAATATTTGATCAAAATTACTTCCCCTCCCTTTTGCATTGGCTGGACAACCTGTCACTCATATGAGATCACAGCAATAGCAAACCAGAACGATCCAATCAATTCCCTATGGACAACATTAAGTCCCCACTCCGATATACGTCAAAATAAGGAACCAAAGACTATCACAACTTCCGTTTCATACCGACTTTAAAATAGCATTGTCTCACCTGTAGAGCTGTGGCTCGCTTCTTCAAAAAATTTTCTATATTCCGTGCCGCCGATTCCACAAGCTGCGCTGCATTATTTGTTTCCACAGTGAAATAATTCTGATTATCCATAAAGATCTGCCGTAACAGAGAGAAAGACACTCATTAGGGACTCTCATAATGAAGTAACGAGATGAAGGTTTAGCGGTAATGATTGTTTTGTTAATTAAGCAGGCTTTTATTGAGGCTTAACTCTCACTCATAATTTGTTTGTTTAAATACACATCCAAATACACATGCATCAATATATACAGGTGTGTGTGTGCGTGAAGGCCATTGGACCTCTGACCTGTTTTAGATCATTCCCAGCGCTGGCTATGTCTGCTAGAGAAACCAGCTCCTGCTGCAGTTGATCTACCCATTCTTTTATCCTGCAAACACAAACACTCATATTAAATGTTTCAACTGCAATCTAAATACATACCTAGAGGGGTCAGAAGATATGATGGGAAAGACGTTATGAAGTAACTAAATCACAGTTATGAAGGCAGCTACATGTGTGAGTCATATTAAATTGAAAGCAATTTGCAGTATGGAACAGTGATTGTGATCTCATAACAGGTTCTTTTATTATGCACGTTTTAAAAATAGCATGAAGCAGTTACAAACAACTAAATAGTCAGTTAGCACATTGCAAGCAAGTTCTCAAGATGAATAACCTGGTGAAAGCACAAAAAACACATGACACTTGGAGTATAAACAGGTGTACAAAGTTTACCTCAGAAATGGTTTCAGAGAAAATTTGTGGTTTTGTAAATTGCGCTTTTATTTTGAAGTTTGTGTGGCCCTCCCTGATTTTTTTAAACTAAATAGATTGCTCAATTTTTTGCTCAAGACATGAAAATCGATCAAGCAAGACAAGGCAGATAACTTCTCAACAAACTTGAACATGCCAAACATTACAAACAAAGGACAGGTAAAACAAGACGGTTATACAAACACAAATAAGTTGTAACTTATTGTTACCAGGAAACAATTAGTGAACAAATACAAAATAAGAACATGTTGCAAGGACTTCAAAATAAAAGCACAATATGTACAATATGGAAGGCACCTACAAAATAAAACAAAGCCTCCAATCCCTCAAAATGTTACTTTTTACAAAATGTTATTTTGGTAACAATGAGAAAGAACTGTTTATCTTGTAAACTGTTAATAGTTGCATATCTGCTCTACATAAGACAAAACAGTCGCTGGCTCCACTGAATGCTCTCCATGGTTATATAACATCCAATTAATATTAATAATTAATGCTACTGTACAACACTTTCTTTCTTCATGATCCTTCTCTGATGCCTATATACACTGCAGGATGAAAAAGAGAGTGAATTCATGGCCATCAAGATGAAGTCACATGTCTTTCGTGGTCTCTGCGATCACAGATCTAAAATTATCCAGACCATGATGAGAAATTCAGGAGGTGTGTGTGAAGTGTGAAGTCAGTTAACTGGAAGTCGGTTAACTTGAAGAACTGTGGATTTCTGATTCTGCATTGACAATGTTCATTAAAGCAGTGGTTTCTCAACCCCCAGCACTGCACAGATGTCTTCCTAATCAAATCATCACCTCGTTAGAAAAGTATGTTCGACTTGAAGCAGCGCTGCGCAAACCGAACCGTGCATGACATCACATACTGAACTGTCTGCACTGTAAATCGCTCTTGTGGTACTTTTATGTCATTCACCAATCGGTCTGTGCAGTCGAACACACTCAGATGGGTGTGTCAGATAAGAGAGAGAGAGAGAAACATCAAAAATGCGCAGTATTATGGTCAAGAATGAGAAATGAGGGGGACAGAAATGTAAAAAAGAAGTTTTTTATACTGTAATAAAGGTAATGTCAATTAACACTTCGTTATACATATACTTTAATGTTATGAAAATATCCTGAGATGGCTTCTAGAACACACCGTGCTGGCAAAATGAGTCGCAATGAGAACATTTTAGTTACTGTAATTGTCACATTCTCTATTAAAAAACAATGATGTATGATTTGTTGGAATCAGACGAAAAATGACTGCGGTACACCTGTTTGAAGTCGATATAGTCAGCAAAGTCAGTTTTGAGAAAAATCGAGTTAAAAGTTTTCTGAAGGTTCTAAAACAAAATCGCCCAGCAACCATACCTTAAAACCTCGGTAATATCACCAGATTTGGCACACAATCTTTCGGAAAACATATATATTCAACTTATTTTTTTCCATGATACCACAACTGTTTGAATAGTATTAATGAAACAGACGGCCTATATTAAGACCTAATGTACCGCACGGATCTAATATAATGTTACACAGATGTTTTCCCCCAAATGTTCATTTAAGACATAATAGGTAATGTTTGCGTGAATACTCGGCAAGACAGATATTTTGCAATACTGTAATTCTGTTTAGCCTATACTGTATGTGTTTATCGGAATCTCGCGCTGTCTGAGGTGTCTTTGTCTTTGATGCATCTTCAGATTTGTCAATCAGCGCAAGTAAGATCTATCAGCATCCTACGTCCTGTAGTGTGTCTCTGTGCCTCTAGAGGTCACCTGTGTTCTGCTCTGCCTTAGTTCTTCCTCATGTAACCTCGTTAGCATTATCAAGCTCACCTGTGCCCCATTTCCCTCCCAGTGTATTTAAGTTGTGTATTTTTCCCTTGGTCACTCACTCTGTTTTTTAGTCGTTTCCCTGTGGTTCCTGCCTGGTATCGCTGAAGCCTCTCTAGCAAAGGTATCTTGAGTTCCTTGCTTTGTTTGTAATTGTTCTCTGGCATTGTTTTCTCCCCTCGTGTAGTTTTTATTTTCTCATTTGTGTACTTGTTATTTATACCTCGGTCTGAGAAGAACTTTTGTTGGAGTACTTTTGTAGGAACTCTGCCTTAAATGTTATTGTTTATATTCAATCTTACCATCTCTTAGCCTTCACCCCAGAGACCAGAGTTCAAGCCCAGCTTGTGACATGATCATTTTGTTTACATCATCATGAGTTTGAAAAACACATTTCATTGGCTCAGACTCCTGCCGTCGAGAATTCCCTTTGAAGATTCACAAATTTGGAACGCTACGCTTTAAAACGATACCAAACTTGTGCTGAGAGGAAGCGCCAGTCATTGAGGATCGAGCAGAGAAAAACATCAATTTTCATGGACAAGGGAAATTAGATGTTTAATTACTATTTGGAGCATTAGTTGAGGGCTTAATGAACTAATTTTTGTGAGAACCTCAAATTCAACCAAAACTGACATTTTTCACTTGTTCGCCTGTAGCTTGAAATTAGCCTGTGTGCGTTCCAACTCCTTTTGCCACCACGGGTCACATATATTGTTTTTTATAATTGTATTCGCTTTACATCAGTAAAAACGTTTCTACTTTTTATTCAGATACAGCAATAGCAGCTCGATGCTTTTGTCCATATAAGGGATTTCCTGGACAGTCACAATTTATCAATTCTATGAGACATTTTGGACTTTCTGCACGAGAGCGCCCTCTGGCTTCGAGTATGAATGAAACTTGCATTACATGAGAGTATTTAGCGCTCCATACATCACAGTGCTTACATCACCTCGATTTGAATAAGAATAAAATGTCAGGTCGTGCATAGAATATGTTGTCTCTTCGAATTTAAATGTAGTTTTATTCATTGTTGTTGTGTAAACACATCCTATAAGAAATATTTCTTGAGCAACAAATCAGCATATTAGAATTATTTCGGAAGAATTAGCTTATGTGACACTAAACACTGGATTAATGATGCTGAAAAATAAGCTTTGCAATGTCATGAAAAAAAGAATAGAAATAGCTTATTTTAAATTGTTATAATATTTCACAATATTACTGTTTCACTGTATTTTTGACCAAATAAATGCAGCCTTGTTGAGCATAAGAAACTCTTAATTAAGAATTAAAAAATCTTAATGACCCTGAATGTTTTACAGTACTGTATATTAAATAATTTTTTTTATCTTTAATTATTAAACAGTGACTGAGTCGCTCACTAACTTACACTGCATTACACAGAAATATTCAGTAAAGTACTCTGCCCTCTGATGTATTGTATGTTGTGAGGGACCAAATGACTGCCGTCTACATCAAAGAAGCTGAGTAGCAAATGTTCAGTGGCTGCATTTAGGACCTTCAGATTGGCTTTGTGTTCCGGAGTAGGATAGGATCTTACACTCTTTCCCAGAAGAACAAACACACCCATATCCACAGCAGCCGTCCAAGTTTAGGTCCTGAACCCAAACCGTCAATACTAGTATAATAGAACCCTCCGGTGCTCTCTATATTGGGGTCAGAACTGAATTTGAAAAGGAAAGTGAAAAAAGATATATGGGCTGCAAACAATTCTGAATTTAATATAGGCTCCTCCATTCTTCTCCTCTAGTTCTCATTCTATTCTTCTGTCATAGCCTTTTCCCTCAGGGGCTGGAAACACAGAAGCACAGATGTAGGTTGCAATGAGACAATCTGTTTGCTGAGGTGCTTTCTAACAAGCATAGGTGGACAGATATGGTTATACCACTAAGTATCCTAAGTCACAATATCCTGTTTGCAAGTAGATGCCTGCAGCAATGAAAAATCCCACACACTCTTTAAAACACTGTAAATAAGCCATTACTAGTCAGGCCTCCTTCAATCACAGGACTTTGGCTTGCTTACAGATGTTGCACACTAACCAGCAGCCATGTCACCCTGTAGCCCAAGACTGGTTGCCCACTGAAGCTAAGCAGGGCTGAGCCTAGTTAGTACCTGGATGGGAGACCTCCTGGGAAAACTAGGTTGCTGCTGGAAGAGGTGTTAGTGAGGCCAGCAGGGGGTGCTCACCCTGTGGTCTGTGTGGGTCCTAACGCCCCAGTATAGTGATGGGGACACTATGCTGTCAAAAAGCACCGTCCTTCGGATGAGACGATAAACCGAGGTCCTGACTCTCTGTGGTTGTTATAAATCCCAGTATGTCCTTCGAAAAGAGTAGGGGTATAACCCTGACATCCTGTCCAAATTTGCCCACTGGCCTCTGTTCATCATGGCCTCCTAATCATCCCCATACACTGATTGGCTTCATCATTCTGTCTCCTCTCCACCAATCAGCTGGTGTGTGTTGGGCGTTCTGGTGCAATATGGCTGCCGTCGCATCATCCAGGTGGATGCTGCACATCGGTGGTGGATGAGGAGATTCCCCCTTCCATTTGTAAAAGCGCTTTGAGTACCCAGAAAAGCGCTATAAAAATGTAACAAATTATTATTATTATTATTACCTAGTAAACTTTCAACCACACATGTTGCCAGGTTTTATGGTGCAAGAGAGGCAATTTTTCTCACAACTGTTTCAGGCACTAATGGACTAAATGTCTAAATGTCTGCAGACTTTGGTAACACTTAACTTGAAGCCTGATGTACAGTATAATGCATTATAAAAGTATTAATAATGTATACTGTAACGCATTAGATATTTGAATAATTAATTATCAGAGTTAGGCCTGTCACGATCATGAATAGTGTGCTACTAAATACTGTTTTGTTCATGTCACTTACAGTGTTAGCATAATATATTTTTTTTTACATATTATTAAATATAATATAAAAAATGGAAAAATATTAAAAATTAAAGATTAATATAATTCCAAAAATAATAGACCCATATTATTTACTTTATTGCTGTGAAAATTAATAATATTTATATAATTGATAATATAATAATATAATATCATATTTTCATCATACTTTTTATACTTTATTTATATATATATATATATATATATATATATATATATATATATATATATATATATATATATATATATATATATATAATGTATTCTTTACTCCTAGTAAATTTATGTCATTTCTTTTAGCGCTTGAATGACTGAAATTTTAACTGCACAGTTATTGTGGTTATCTCAAATAATTGTGATTAGAAAGAATAACCTTGATCAGACAATTAATCAATAATCGCGACAGGTCTAATCACAGTTGAAATATATTAGAATACTTGCAAGCCTATTGTTATGAATAAATTGGTTGTTTATCATGTGTTTTAATGGATTGCACTCTTTAAAGGTGTAGCCATGGTGTAACCATATTTTAGTTTTTTTTTTCACACTTTGCTCTACTCCTGTTCTCCTTAGTTCCTGTTTAGGTACCCTGTCTTGTTAATTAGTTTCCATAGTTCCTGATTCCACGCACCTCTTCTGTTTCTCTTTTGATTACGGATAACGTTCACCTGTGCCCTCGTTAAGCCTTGTTAGACCTGTGTAAATATACTCGTTGTTCTATTTAGTTACTTGGTATGATATTAGCTACATAGCGTTACAGAATATTGTACCCTCTAAAACAGTAAAGCAGCATTACCTCGAGAACAACACCCATTGATTTCTCAATTTAGTGACCCAAATCCACTTCCCCGACTGCTCATTGTGTACGTTATATTTAAGTATAGCAGTTTTAAACCGTTAAAGTGCAATTAGCAGCAAAAGACAACTCATTCCAGCATATGTGCGCACAGCATATTCTTAATTGGGCTTGAAGGGTTAACACATACCCATGTCAAAGTGAAAATGTATTTGCAAGTAAACAGAGCCACTATGTCGTAAGTGAAGGTACAGTTGAGAAAGACAAGGTTTGAGTATAATGAAGCAGTGTAGTCAGTCTTAAAGGGACAGCATCCAAATTTACCTGCTGTCATTATTAATGCTAATTAAACAACAAAAAAGAGAGAAAATCTCTCCCTGCTTGCTTTTGTAACTTTAATAAGAATAAATCTACATTTAATTTACACAGTAAAGTCTATGCATTGTTTTTTTATACATTTGATTACTTTATACATTTTATGTAGTATTTCTAGAGCTAAAAGTTTTTCAGGTAGGTCTATTTCATCTGTGTCTTTGCTATATTGTAATTTTTCTATCCTCTTTCTTTATCACTGTTTACTTGAGTTTTTTTTTATTAAATGTTTTAAATGATATCGGAAGTGATGATTAAGAGTTATGAAATTTCATGAGAATTTTTGATATCATGAAAATTTAAAGCAAAAATAATTATGTTGTGATATATATCGTTATCATGATATAAAATTACTCATTTCGTGATAAGATTTTGATCATATCGCTCAACCCTAATACAGACTACAAGTAAAGTGTTACCTAAGTGTTCATGTATCTTTTAATAGTACTTTCACACAGCATTATCCTAAATTAAAAGATCTATCTAGTACAGTAGTTAAGATAAAATGTCTAGTCAAAGGAAATGGCCACAGTTCTTTAGATGAATTCTGCAAAAAAGGTAATTTGTCAGCGATCATAATGAGTTTATTCCAGCGAATGTGTGCTTTCATTCACATCCATTTCCAAGGTCCATTCAGAGATTTCCCTGCGCTCCTCTATAATAAGCTATTTAATCCCTTTACAGGCTGGGGATTAGCGCTCATCTGACAGGGGAACAGAACTGTGACTCTAAGCTTTTTTCTTAAAAGAACTTATGTCTAAGCTCCACAACACCATACAGTTGCAGCTAGGAACAATGTAAGAGTCTAGGCCAGGGCACCAAACACCTATTTTTAAGGGGGCACCAGTAGATGTCAGACTTGTCTCTATTGCCTCTAAATTTGCTTGCTTTGACAAATCCTGTCATAATTTCTCCCTTAAAAATGTTACATTATTCATACAAAAGGAGGAAAAATTGAACATTCCTGTAGCTTAAACTGTAGAGCATGGCACTAAAAACACCAAAGTCAAAGTGTTTGGTCATGTAACAAAGTGTTTGGTTCTCAAAAACTTCATGAATTAATAAACCATATACCTTGAATGAAATGCAAGTCTGTCAAACATGCACTTCCATTCAAAAGTTTGGGGTCAGTAAGAAGTTTTGGAAAGAATTTTCACCAAGCAAAATACAGTAAAAACAGTAATATTGTGAAATATAATTATAATTTAAAAATATTAATATCCCTGTGATCGTTCAGAAATACTTCTAATATGCTGATTTGCAGCTTAAGAAACATTTCTTTATTATCATCAGTGTTGAAAACAGTTGTGCTGCTTAATATTTTTGAGGAAACTTGATACTTTTTCATCAGGATTCTTGATGAATAGAATGATGAAAAGAACAGCATGTATTTAAAATAGAAATGTTTTGTACCAATGTAAAAGTTTGTCACTTTTGCTTCTTTGGTGAATAAAAGTATTAACGTATTTCTTAAAAATCATACCCCAAACTTTTGAATGGTATCATCAAAATTAATAATTAAACAGATGATTTAGACAACCAGCTCAGCTCAATTTAATTAAGAATTTAGGTAATTGATTTTTGTGGTTTTAACCATCTGGCCTGCTTGTCTGCTAAGCTTCTATTATAAATGCTATTATTTAAAAATTATTTTAAAAATAAATACTTTGTCTTTTACAACCTGAATTTGTGTGCTCTCAAACACTGTCTCCTACAGCATAACCTATATATTGTTCTCTCCACAGGTGAGTGGTGTCTCTGTGTCCTTAAGTGGACCAGTGTGAGACTGAGAGACAGGTGTCTCTGGCTGTCAGGAGGACACAGTCACAGTGATCACCTGCGTCATCTCTCTGTGGGAATCCTCCCTCAGTTCCCTCTTAAAAGAGCTGTTTCTGTACTAATACTAGCAATTGAAAGAACCCAGAAGAGCAGTGTGGCTTATGATACTCCAAATTGAGTGGATTAAATATTGAGTACACTCACTTCCTTTATAAGTGTAGCAGAGGCACAGATGGGAGGGAAATCCAAAAGTGTTTTATTAATTTTTTGATGTTTTTGTCTTGATGCATGTTTTCTCTCTCTCCAACAGTAATGGTCTAAACAACAGTTGTACATTCTCAAACAGATATAAATAAAAGTGTTTATGGCTCAATGCATTTTTGCATTACACAATTGATTAAAAATCTTATTTATGCACTGGCGGGCAAAAGTTTGGAATAGTTACAATTTTTTTTTTGAATGATTTTGAAATAAGTCACCCTATAAATTTATTTATATTACTAAATAACGTATCTGAGCTTTATAATGGCAATGAATGGGACCAACAAGTATGAAGGTCAAGAAAGTGCATCCATCCATTACAAATGTACTCCACAAGGCTCCGGGGGGGTCAATAAAGGCCTTCTGAAGCGAAGCGATGCATTTGTGTAAGAAAAAAATATCCATATTTAACAATTTATAAAGTAAAATATCTAGCTTCCGCCGTCCGTATTCAACTTACAAAGAGAGTGTAAAACTCTCACGGTTCAAAACGCTTACACTACATCCTACGCTTTCCGTATTCAAATTACCACATCAGTTATGTTTTTTTCATGAGTTGAATATGAAAGGTGGTCTGGCAGAAGCTAGCATAGACATGCTTAACTATAATGTTAAACATGGATTTTTTTTCTTACACAAATGCATCGGCCTTTATTAACCCCCCTGAGCCGTGTGGAGTACATTTATAATGGACGGATGCACATTCTTAAGCTTCATACTCGTTGGTCCCATTCATTGATATTATAAAGCCTGGATGCATCAGGATATTTATTAATATAACTCTGATTGTGTTCATCAGAAAGAAGAAATTCATATACATTTAGCATGGCCTTTAAGAAGTTAAAACTTTTTAATTCACTCTACACTATGCTGCTGCAACCTTTTCAAGGTAAAATTTCAGTAATTGAAAATAATAAAGGCGTAGTTTTCCCCCCATTATTTTACAGCAAGGCATTAGGCATTATTGACGTAAATTCTCAGAAATCTACAGGGAGAGCCCATTTAAGAAAAGCATGCGGAACAATTGTACCCTGATTTTTACGGCCATTTGTATCAATCTGCATTAGTTCAGGCCACCCAAGATTTCTTTTTACTGAATACATGTTCCACCAGAACAGGTGGTCAAATCAAAAGGTCCAGCGACATAATCTTTGTAAAGGGCATCTCAATGCGTTGCATTAATGCTCTTCACACCATGCAATAAAACACAATGTGAGACGACAGTCACATTTAAAAATACACTATTTCTGTCTATTATTGCATTCAGAAATGACAGTTTATGGATTTCTAAAAGCATGTAAAAAATGTGCCATGTTAAGACTGTAACAGAGAGAAAACTGCCTATTCTCTTGTCCAACTGTCACAACCACCTGGTGAAACTGTCACTTTTTAAGAAGCATTTGCAGACACGAAGGGCAATTCATCTCAGATGCATCTGTCCTGAACACAAACAAAAACCGGAATACCTCAAAATACTGTGATGGGTCTTACAGGGATCTATATCTACATTAATATTTTTATATGCAAAATCATTCACAACTTTTTAAAGTTACTTCTCCCATTAGATATGACTTGTTTTTTTTATACAGACTAATTTAAATATCATCAGTTTAACAAAAGACTTGCCAACTTAAAAACTAAAAAATGCTCAACCATCTGTCAGGTCACATCTGTCCCTAACAAACACAATCATTTGTTTGCCAAAGATGGTCACATTGCACTTCTGTTGAATATTGTTATAAAATTCAGTACACTAACAGACACAATACTGAACTTTTGTTCAAGTAACATGGGGAGCATACAATCTGGATATCTTCAGAAAGGGAAAATAAAGTATGACAATATTTTCACGTGAATATTAAGGGCTAAATGATATTTGTAAAGTGAAAAACCTTAAAACATGTGAAAAGATTACATAAGGTGGAAGTGAAATGGAAACCTTTAACCTATTCGTAAACCTTTACGATCAGTGTCAGTACAAACCAAGTGAAACACATAACCATGAAACAAAATAGCAATGAGATTAACACACTATAATTTGTCATTCGCTGAAAATTGAAAGAGGTTTGAGAACAGATCACTGGAGCAGTGAACGAATTATTCTTAGCCAGTTTTTTTTTTGTTTGTTTGTTTTGTTTTCAATAAGTTGAACCAGTTCATAAACTGGACTGATTCTTTTACAAATCATAGTTCAACTCAATGACTCAGTGATTCGGTCACAGCAGTTCTCAAGCTTGAGGTGGAATTCATAATCAGAAGACAATAATCTCACACAATGTAAAAAAGAATTGTTGGTTTAACTTAAAAAAGTAAGTTACCTGGTTGCCTTAAAAATTTGAGTTAATTTAAATGAAAAAAAAAAAGAGTTATTTTAACAATAGTGCTAATCAGGTATTGTTGTATGGAAAGAAATGATTTTTGTTGTTTGTTTTTTTTCACAGAAGAAAGTCATACAGGTTTGGAGCAACATGCTCAGTGAATAATGACAGAATTGTCATTTTCAAGTGAACCATTCCTTGAAAGAAAGCTTTTTTCATTAAACAAATCAATAATGGGAAACTGCAATATGTCTGACTCCTCACCCTTAATCATTCAGGATAATTCATAATATTGATTGGGAATTTCTCTGCTCTATTGTTAAACAACCGTTGTCTGTTAACACAACATCCAACAGAATTTATATTCTGTCTATAAGTTTACCTTAAACGTTACATTCAAGCTTTGAAGATTATTGGCCATAAGGGCAAGTTAAGCTGCGTTAAACACAAGTAAATAATTAGTTTGTGCCTTGTGCATCCAGCAAGATCTGAATGAAAGAAAAATGCATTTTAAACAACAGTTGAAACCCTGACGCTCTTCACAGGCAACAAAATCAAAGTACTTACATGAGCGGACTGGGGAACTGCGATGGGCACGAGATATGAACAGATGCGAAGATGAACATCACCATCACGGAGATTCTGAACGGATTCATGGTCAGATCTGTTGATCTCGAGCGCACCATCATCTATCAATCCACACCAGTTACTTTTCTTCAGAGATATAACGTGTCGCTCTCCTGTCCTGCTGGATAATCTGATTATTTCCCGTCATCAGGTTAGAGACAGACGGGATCGGATTGGTGATGAGTGTCCTGTTGGATATCTCTATACGCACCGCTTCGTGTTACATGGCAAAAGCGCGTGGCTCTTCTGTGTGATCCTGCGCGCGCTCTGATCAAACTACTGACCCCATGTAGAGGGGAGGGAGAGATCAATAGCCCCGAATCAGCGTCATTCTGCCCCCACCCCTCTCTCTCTTGCCCTCTTATTGCAATGGTCTGTTATCTTTCATCGGATCTTCATGCAACGCACCCTCTCCAGCTCCCCCCTCTCTCTCTCCTCCTCCTCCTCCTCCTCTCATGCTTCACCAACACATACTAAGTAACACCTTCCTGAAATCAATTAAGAATGCCTGCAAAAGTGCCAAGATACTCTCCTGAAACCCGACACGAAGGATTTGGCATTTCGATTTACGTGAATATGTGTTTGAATGAATGCATAAAGAAATAAAATACAAAAAAAATATGTTCAAAAAAAAAAATATTTTAAATATAAAAATATTTTATTTTTATTATTATTTTAAATAAGTATTACCCAACGTATAAATACTTATATTTATTTTATATTAACAAAATAAAGTCATCTACATGCAAAAATGTATTCGTTAATTTTGATTAGCCTGATAAAACATTTATTTTAATTCAAATTATATAAAGTCTGTATAATACTACTATACTATAAATAATGATAAGATGATAATTCGATTATTATTAGATTAGCCAATTATTTAGGCTATTATAATAGTTTATTATACATTATTATATTTAAAAACTATAAAGGACTATAAATTTCACATATTAGCTTATCATTATTATTGTTATAAAAATAATTATATAAATAAACATGATATACAAAACAACATTTGCATGTACACTAACAACACTAAACTACATAAAACACAACTGATCAATATTTAGGCTAAGTGAAAGCACACATAGATGTTTTTTCAAATACATCCGTTCATTATTCATTCAGGGCATCACTAAATGATGCATCTCATTCATAAATGCTTGTGTGCACAGCATCCTTTTTTTTCTTTCTTTTTTTCCTTCTTTATATTGTAATGCAATGCAATAAATCGCAGCCGAGTTATATAGTTATAATGCTCGTTTAAATGAGATACTCTTCATTTTTCTTCCCAATGCAATAAAGTTAATAAGCGAGCGAGCAGGGATGGGAGGCAGGTCGGGGCAGTAAGCGCCGAGTTACCCAGGGATTTTGGCTTTCACCCGTTGCCTAGCAACCGCGCTCTCCTCGGTAACGACGAGTGTCAAAGCGAGGCGCGTGCAACAGGGCGCGAGACTGCGAGAGAGCGCGAGCTCTATAATAGGAGAGTCCTTGTGCTTTTGTTCCCTGGTCTGCATGAAGGTCCATTAGCACCCATCCATCCCATCGAACGGCGGATCCAACAGGGCCTAGAGGAGATTTTGTACTGATGCACCACCGCCGCCCCTCTGATGGAGAAGAGATACAGTGACCCTGTAGCTTCAAGCACAGAGAGTAGGCAACTATAACAGACCAGGATAAAAGCCCTGGGCCAGCACTCGGCTAAATGAAAGGATGCCATCCCATCATCAAAAACACACTTTCTCATTAAAATTCCCAATAGGTCTTAAATAGACAGCGCTGTTGTGACCTCTTTCCTCTTACGCACAGCCCAGCCGATGATTAAAGGATGCTGGAAAGCGGAGTGCATGTGCACTTTGCTTGCAGTTTAATGTGTTCACCCAACTCTTTTCAGACAGGTCTGTGTTTATGGGGTCGGGCCTGCACACAAGTGGCTCTGGCAGTGAAGTGTATTAGACATCGATGTGCATTAAAAGCATTTCCGAGGACCTGCCAGGTGCATTTGCGGGTGAAACTCTTTGTGTCGGCGAAGTGTTGGTGTGTTTGTGAGCACGCCTGTGGCTCGACCCTGGGCCACTCAGTAAAAGCTAATGACTAAGCTCGTTTAATGACGGCAGGAGAGTCTCGATCTGTTTGTCTAGACTAGGGTTTTCAAACTGGGAGTCCGTGGAAAAGTTGTAAATATAGCGGGAGACTGGGGACGGTACGAACACTTTTTGTTTGAGCATCAGTAACTCCGTGGTTGTTTGTGCTAGAGCTCTCGTTTTGATAAACGGTAGGCATTTGTCTACTAGAAATAAAACTCACTTGGACGTGTACTATCACAGATTATTTGAGTTAAAGGGTTAGTTCTCACAAAAATGAAATTTCTGTCATTAAGTACTGACCCTCATGTCGTTCTACTCCTGTAAGACCTTTTTTCATCTTCAGAACACAAATTAAGATATTTTTAAGGAAATCAAATGTTTTTTTTTATCCCCCATTGAAAGCAATGTAATTATCATCATTCAATATCCAGAAAAGTAGTAAACAAAACAAAAATAACGTGAACATGGAAGTGCTGCACAGCATTCACTGCGTCAACTGCGTAGAAGACTGACAGAGAAGAGATTGTTGAATGAAGTCATTATTTTTTATTTGTTTTTACGCACAGTATTCTCGTCGCTTCATAACATTAAGATCGAACCGCTGTAGTCACGTTGACTATTTTAACGATGTCTTTACTACTTCTCTGGAGCTTGAATGTGGTAATTACGTTGCTTTCTATCAGGTAATACAAAAAAACCTCTTGGATTTCATTAAAAATATCGTAATTTGTGTTCTGAAGATGAAAGATGGTCTTAATGGTTTCGAATGACATGAGTGTGAGTAATGACAAAGTTTTTTTTGGGGTGAACTAACTCTTTAATGTCAAATACAGAGTTCCATTGTTACAATCAATTCTGTTGTAACACAGGCTGGGGATAGATCTGAAATATGATCCACACTATCTAATTTATGTAAGAACTTTATTGAACAAAGAGTAATCACTTTTGGTTGTAAAATTTTTAATGAACTGTTCCCCTTCCCAAACAGCCATTACAGCAAACTGAAGATAGCATGCATGCAAATCATCATCTACAATACAATGATTGCTAGGCAAAAAATAATCTTGATCATTTTTTTTTTTTACTTTGCGTCCTGAGCATCAGTTTATTGGTCATAAAATCTACTATGTTGCTCGCATGGCACTTCAATAAGGTTATGGGAGTGTGTGATATTGATGACATCACCATACGGTAGCTCTTTTTTGACTTGTTAAACTGACAGTGCTGCAACATTCCCAGTCTATGATATATATATACTCTATACATGGCTATATATAGAATAAATATTATGTCTGTATATATATATATATATATATATATATATATATATATAATCATTGTAAACAATAAGAAAAGCAGTGTTAAAAAATAAATAATAAATGATTAAATATATCTGATTAAAATAAATGTAATTTATTTAAAATATATATCGTAAACAATAAGAAAAGCAGCGTTAAAAAATAAATAATAAATGATTAAATATATCTGATCAAAATAAATGTAATTTATTTAAAAGAATAAATAAATTTGATTACAATAAATTGATGTGAAAAATTTATTTAAGTAATAATTTGATCAAAATAAATAACACAATTTGAGTTAAACAAATGAATTTGATTGAAATAAACTGATGAAAACACAACTAATTAATTTCAATAAATGAATAATACACCTACGCCTAACTGTTCGGTATTATATTGAGTATGTAGCGTAACAGAAACTAAATATTTTACAACTAATTTTTACACATATAGGGCTAATATTATTTTACAAACAGGGTCTTTACACATGAAAACACATAGTTGCCTTTTAAATCTCCCTCGCAGGTGAATGCTCCTATCATCACATCTAAAAGAATTATAATTATAAACATAGTCATTATGTTGAGACAGTGTCTCTTAACCCAACTACAGTTAGACCAGGGCCAGTCTATACTTTTCTGTATCAAATTAGACTAATCTACGTTTTATGTAAAACTGACTTAAAAAGTTATGAAGATTCTTCACTAAACAATCACTAAATTGTAAGACTATCCTCAGTGGTTTATGCAGCCTACCCAGGGTCTAGACTCCATTTATGAAACTAAAGTGAGTATTTCTTTATTTGTTACAGGCTTGTTTCGGTTACTCCAGCTACAGCGTTGATTAGGCCTGAAACAAACACATCATTGTCTCTCGGGAGAGTTTGAAGAAGCTAATTAACTTCAGATATAAGACTTTTGTCAAAGCAATTCTGCGACGGATATCGAGCTAAAAATCGTGAGAATCGATTCTCGGGAAAGCGTTCTCATTTGCACAGTATTATCGAGTAACGCTGGCTGATTAGACACATCAAAAACCAGAATTTATCACGGTCTACTGAACTGAGGATGATGAGTACCATATACTCACTGGCACATCCTGCTATCCACGCTGCATCGCTCCCCTGGGTCCTCCTACCCCATGTACCCGCGTCTCCATGGCAACATGCCCTGCCTCTCATTACCCAGAGAGAGAATGGATGCTCACAAACACTCTGTTTAGAGTATATGGTTGTTGTTGCTTGTGCTTTGAAACAAACCTGAGGCTACACTGATGAGTGCTGGTTTCTTTGTGTGGTGGCAGGACTTTAATTTAGCCTGAGAGGATAATGAGGTCCGGATGAGTCATTTCCTTCATTTCCTCTTTTTTTCTTGCAACAAAGTATTTACACAGCTCAATTAAGATATTTCAAATTCGTGATTATTTTCATAAATCGAACAACTGAGCTAATTAAGTAGTTTAACTTCTTTTGAACACACGTATGTGGCCAGTCTGTGAGCTTCTTCCTGTGGAATGATTATTAGATAGATATCTCCCTCTGCTGGCCAAAAACTGTAAATACAAGACTGTAAGTCGCACAAAACCTGTCAATTGGCTCACATATTTCACCCCAAATCGAAAACGAAATGGAAATAATAAAAATATATATTTGCTATTATAAGGAAAAGGCTTTAAAAGGACCATTACAGTTTTTTTTTGTTTTGTAATATAAATCATGACTTTTCATGCTAAATTAGTATATTAAATGGAGCCTAATAAGGATTATTTTAATTAATATTTTTAATTAATAAGTTTTTATAAATAATGGTAGGTAGTAATCTCCTCGCTATTCTACTTGCTATTCCTTGAATATATATATATATATATATATATAAACAGTGGGTACGGAAAGTATTCAAACCCCCTTACATTTTTCACTCTTTGTTATATTGCAGCCATTTGCTAAAATCATTTAAGTTCATTTTTTTTTCCTTATTAATGTACACACAGCACCCCATATTGACAGAAAAACACAGAATTCTTGACATTTTTGCAGATTTATTAAAAAAGAAAAACTGAAATATCACATGGTCCTAAGTATTCAGACTCTTTGCTGTGACACTCATATATTTAACTCAGGTGCTGTCTATTTCTTCTGATCATCCTTGAGATGGTTCTACACCATCTGAGTCCATTTGGGTCCAGCTGTGTTTGATTACACTGATTGGACTTTTGAATTAGGAAAGCCACACACCTGTCTATATAAGACCTTACAGCTCAAAGTGCATTTCAGAGCAAATGAGAATCATGAGGTCAAAGGAACTGCCTGAAGAGCTCAGAGACAGAATTGAGAAAGCCACAGAAAGGCACCGATCTGGCCAAGGTTACAAAAAAAATTTCTGCTGCACTTAAGGTTCCAAAGAGCACAGTGGCCTCCATAATCCTTCAATGGAAGACGTTTGGGATGACCAGAACCCTTCCTAGAGTTGGCCGTCTGGCCAAACTGAGCTATCGGGGGAGAAGAGCCTTGTTGAGAGAGGTAAAGAAGAACCCAAAGATCACTGTGGCTGAGCTCCAGAGATGCAGTCGGGCGATGGGAGAAAGTTGTAGAAAGTCAACCATCACTGCAGCCCTCCACCAGTCGGGGCTTTATGGCAGAGTGGCCCGATGGAAGCCTCTCCTCAGTGCAAGACACATTAAAGACCACATGGAGTTTGCTAAAAAAAACACCTGAGGGACGCGAAGATGATGAGAAATAAGATTCTCTGGTCTGATGAGACCAAGATAGAACTTTTTGGCTGTAATTCTAAGCAGTATGTGTGGAGAAAACCAGGCACTGCTCATCACCTGTCCAATACAGTCCCAACAGTGAAGCATGGTGATGGCAGCATCATGCTGTGGGGGTGTTTTTCAGCTGCAGGGACAGGACGACTGGTTGCAATCGAGGGAAAGATGAATGCGGCCAAGTAAAGGGATATCCTGGACGAAAACCTTCTCCAGAGTGCTCAGGACCTCAGACTGGGCCAAAGGTTTACCTTCCAACAAGACAATGACCCTAAGCGCACAGCTAAAATAATGAAGGAGTGGCTTCACAACAACTCTTTTGTTCTCACAATGACTGTTCTTGAATGGCCCAGCCAGAGCCCTGACTTAAACCCAATTGAGCATCTCTGGAGAGACCTAAAAATGGCTGTCCACCAACGTTTACCATCCAACCTCACAGAACTGGAGAGGATCTGCAAGGAGGAATGGCAGAGGATCCCCAAATCCAAGAGTGAAAAACTTGTTGCATCTTTCCCAAAAAGACTCATGGCTGTATTAGATCAAATAGTGCTTCTACTAAATACTGAGCAAAAGGTCTGAATACTTAGCACCATGTGATATTTCAGTTTTTCTTTTTTAATAAATCTGCAAAAATATCAAGAATTCTGTGTTTTTCTGTCAATATGGGGTGCTGTGTGTACATTAATGAGGAAAAAAATGAACTTAAATGATTTTAGCAAGTGGCTGCAATATAACAAAGAGTGAAAAATTTAAGGGGGTCTGAATACTTTCTGTACCCACTGTGTGTGTGTGTATTTATATATATATATATATATATATATATATTGACTGTGGGCGGACCTTGGGCTTTCCCATAAATAGTTATAAATTTAAAATGTTTAATAAATAATAAAACAGACTTTCATTCAACTGACAATTGAATTGATCCAATAGCCTTCAAATAAGAATGAATATATATATATATATCAACAATCAAAACATACAAGACATTTTCACATTTGAAATAAATCTATTCTTTATTATTTGGACGCAGGGAGAAAGTTATTTATTTATTATTTTTCATATATTATCTTTTCTCTACTGCACAATTTGCATAATTTCATGACATCCTGTGGACAACCACAAAACCATAACATTAGATTTTTTTTCTACTTTTTTTTTTACACGAAGTGAAAAACAAGACTCATTTTACAAGCATTTTTACAGTCGGCATACAACTTCAGATGATGTGTTCAATTTTTCTCTCTTTTTAAACTGAATCTGGAGGCAAAATATATCAACAAACATCTAACAAAACATGCAACATCTATGTAAAAACATAGAAACTCTTTGACAACCATTCAATTTGACAGGAAATTTTCTGTTGTCTTTTTCCCTTTTTTTCTTTTTTGTTCTATTTTTTTTTAAACCTTGTCGTTTTCATTCTGAGAGATGTTGTTGATTTCATCAAACAGGTTGGAATGGGTTGATCGAACACATGATTTTAAATCAATCCAGATATTACTTTCTTACACACTTAGACAAATACAGTATGTACAGACATAGTTTGACCTTGATCACAATCACATGCTCAACGTCAGACCAAATAAATATTCAGACCTCTTCTTGTAGAAAATATCCTATATATTTACAAAATCAAAAAAAATAAAAATAAATAATAACCAAATCACATTCACACTGTTTACGGCAACTGAATTCATCAAACGCATCATGATTTTAAAAGGAATGAAGTAATATAAGAATAGAAGATAATATTTAGTAGCCAAAAAGATGAAAATAATGTGCTTGTTTAAAGGGAAAAACTGGAGAGAAAAAAATAAATAAATCACACTATGAAAGGTGTGATGCTCTAGGTGAAAACCTGATGATACTCAGGTTTTGATTGGCCATCATAATTATGCGCAATATAAAATATGCATTATGCTTCAAATCTGCACAGATTTTGTTTACTGCTATTTTCTGGTATCTTAGCATACTTTTTGTCATTATTTATGATGACATTTGGAAACCTATGAAAACAATAACGTAAAGTGCATACGATTAATATGTACTGTGCCATAAAGAGGAAGTAAAAAATAAATAAATAAATAAAAATAAACACTTTACAATATTCATATAATTAATTTCTTGTTTTCTTTAACAGATATACATATATTCAGACACTCGCTGGATGTCGCATGTTAAGGTATATGCTTTCAAAGAACATAATCCATGTTGCATAGATTTACCCAAACAGAACCAGTGGTTTGGTTAAAACATCAGGTTGGCACAAGATAGTTTATCTTACTATGACAGCAACCTTTTATTCAGGTACATCTGTGCACCAGCTGTGCAAGATGCAGATAAAATCATACGGAAACGTCGGTGTACGTTATACTAGCCAGGTTACAAAACACTCCGTTTCCATGTGTGAGATATGTCTACTGATATTGATAATGGAAACACTGACCGTTAAGTTAAATTACTGAATGGTGTTTTCAGGTCCTAGACGGACAAAAACATGTGCCTTTATCCATCAATGGCACATACTAGTGTAACTGTACACTTATTTGGTGCAGAGGCAGTGATTATAATGAAAAAGAACCATCCTTCATAGCTAAACTGACATGAACAGATGAACTTTACAGCAGAAAAACAATATTAAAAAGTGCACCACCATGGAACAGTGACACGGGACGTAGGACAGACACCTTGCACCATTCAAATAAACAACAAACATTACATCAGGATTTTAGTCGAGCCAATTGAGCCAAAACCCTTATATAAATCCCAAAAAGGTGTATGTTAATTATTATTATTATTAATATATATATATTTTTTTTCTCATTGCATATTTGGATTCCACATACAACTTGATCACAAAACGGAGACTATTGATGACAACATCAGAGCACTAACATGACATTTACTTCAAGATGCTCTTCATAAAACACACATCGCAGACACGTACAATCATACTTCTGGACAGAGAATAGATGCCCTTTAACTTCAGAGAAGCTAATTTGAGGGCTTGAGATGCTAAAAAACAAAGTACGCCCTCATTTAGCATCCAACAAACAGGCATTCTTGAACTGTCAAGATTGTGTGAAAACCAGATCATCTCAACTTCAATGACGTCAGTCCCAGCTGAAGTTTTACATTCCCTTAACATTGAAGACAACACTCAAGACAATATAAACGGAGGAATCTTAATTCGTGTGCGGTCGGATGCTGCATTGAAAAAGGAAAATCCAGTATATTTACGATTGTCTTTCTTCCTTACAGTATAACCTCCATACAGTGCATAACATAGTCTGATATGGTCATTATATATCACATGATTGTGTCAAGAACTATAAATTATGCTACGTTTATTTCCATGTGAATGTTTTTTTTTTTTCGTTTTTTTTGCGAGAAATATATATGACATTGAACATGTGATAACATCTGAAATGGCATTGAAATGTAGAAAATCTCAAGTAATAATTGGCCCATGCCTAAGATATTTTAGATGTAGAATGTAGTAGACTCCTGTAAAAAGATATCAGCAGTGCTCTGTGAGAGGAAATGGATTTACATATCCTGACTGGGAATTCGGAATACACTTTTCAGTTAGAAAACCGGAAGTCTCACCCTACCGACTGTTCAACACAGTATTTTCTCTGTCCATCTCCTGTCAGCCATTCCAGATGGACATACCCACAGTTTCCTTGTTTTTTTTTTGTTTTTTTTGGAGGGCACTGATGGGAAACGGATGGACGCCTGGTTACGGCTGCGTTTGATTGGTGGTAGCCACTAGCTTGTGCCAGCTGACCGCCCGCTTACGCATGTCCACTTTGTCCAGCCAGATGTAGGCCTCGCCAATCAGGGTCTTCTTCATAAACTTCCCTCCATTTGACACCAGGAACAGCTGTGAAGAGGAATGGGATACAAGACAGGGGAAAGGGCGAGCAAAGAGTGAGAAAAAGAGTGAAGTTAAATTGTTTAAATATTATACATACACTACTGTTCAAATGTTTGGGGTCGGTAAGGTTTTCTTTTATTTTCTTTTTTTCCCCTAAATTACTTATTTAGTGATAATAAAGGCTTTTACATTGCAACAAAATTTCTATTCAATTTCTATTCCAAAGCAATTCTATTTTTTTTACTTTCTATTCATCAACGAATCTTGAAAACAATGCATCATGATTTCCACAAAAATATTTAGCAGCACAGCTGTTTTCAGCATCATAAGAAATGTTTCTTAAACAGCAAATCAGCATATTAGAATGATTTCAGCATATCAGAAGGATCATGTGACACTGAATACTGGAGTAATGGCTGATGAAAATTCAGCTGTGCATCACAGGAATAAATTACATTTTAAAATATATTAAATAGATTTAAAAAAAAAAGTAATATTTTTTTCTTTTTTTAACTATTTTTGATCAAATAAATGCAGCCTTGTTGAGCATAAGAAACTTTAAAAAGCTTTAAAAAACACTTGACAATAAGGTTCATTAGTTAACATGAACTAATAATGAACTGCACTTCTACAGCATTTATTAATCTTTGTTAATGTTAATTTCAACATTGACTCATTCATTATTAAAATCAAGAGTTGTATTTGTTAACATTAGTTAAAGCACAGTGAACTAACATGAACAAACAGCTGGATTTGTTTTAACTAACATTGACAAAGATTATCAAATACAGTAACAAATGTATTGCCAATTGGTTCATGTTAGTTAATACAATAACTAATGTTAACAAATTACCGTTATTGTAAAGTGTTACCAAAAAAATCTTACCAACTCTAAACCTTTGAGTGCTATGGTAATGAGTGTATGTGACTATTTATAATTTGCAGTTCCCTCAATTTGCTATTTCTCTCACCTGAATAGAGTGGCCAACAGGATTCAGGTTAAAACGAAATGTCTCATTGAATGATGGCTCTCTGTCATGGCGACACACTCTGGTCTTCTTCTTTATGATCCTCTTTTGAGTTGCCACATTCACCACATAAAGCTTTACATACAAGTCTACAAAGATAGTTGAAATATAAAAGATTCATCAGCATTTCAAATTCAAGTAATCAAAATCTTTCTCAATGGGCAATTCACTTATCTTGACTACATTACTTGGTGTCAGTGGTATTTTTGAGGATGTGTTGAGGAACATTTCATTACCAGGTAGGTGGTCTGGAGATTTGAACTTGTAGGTGATGTTTCTGCACTGCAGGATCTCAAGAACCAGCAGCTCTCCTTCAGTCTTCATCTCCTTCTTCAATGCAACCTTGATCTCACCTATCATTTTACCTACAGTCAAATAGATAGATAGATAGATAGATAGATAGATAGATAGATAGATAGATACAATAACAAAATACAACCTATTCTATTTCATATATTTGTTGTATGTATATTTACTTATTGCATATTGTGAGCTGGATAAAATAAATTAATATAAATTGTAGGCAATGGCGACCTCTAGTGGGGAGGTGCCTAAGTCAAAATTTGCACTGAGCAGAAAGGAAATGCAGTAAACCAAATTAGGCAAAACGTTTATAAACCGTGAACTACTGGGGTTGGATGATGAAACTGAAACACCTGGTTTTAGACCACAATAATTTATTAGTATGGTGTAAGACCTTTTTTTTGCGGCCAAAACAGCATCAGTTTGTCTTGGGAATGACAGATACTGTTCATGTCCTGCACAGTGGCCGAAGGGATTTTGAGCCATTCCTCAAGAGAACGTTTCCTGACTTCTCCAAAATACTCCAAGTGGATTGATAATATTCAGATTTGGTGACTGTGCAGGCCATGTGAGATATTCAAAGTCCCCCTCTGGTAAAAAAAAAAAAAATCAAGTTTTTAATGTTGTTTATATGTCTATATGGTGTTTTTAATATGCTTTAAGACAATCCATATGCAAATTCATAAGTCAACACCATTGCTGAGTATTTTCTCTTTAAAACTGCAGTGAAAAAAGACGCGGTTTGAAATCACTGGTGTTTCTGATGTCACAAACTACCTACTATCTATATCATCATTATCACATAATATATAACATATCATACTAGCTATATATATCATTTACTGTAACCGCTCTGAAGCAGGAGAGTCTCATGCGAAGCCAGGTTATCCCGGTATTTTTTCTGTTGATATGAAAAATCAGGTTGATTTAGCAATGATGAAATATGTCTTTCTCTACTGACGCTCTGAGTTGTTCAAAATGTTTGTAAGGATACTGATTTTCCAAAGGCAGCTGTCTGACTCTGAGATGAACAGGAACATGGTTTGTGTAACATTAGCAATACATTATTAGCTGTTTGATAACATAGTCAAGCCACAGGCCAATCATATGCATTACCTTTATGTGTCTGACGTTGTAAAGAGCAATATCATTGTGCAGCGTTTACTTCAGTAAGTTGACCAAGTGGATCTCTGTGCTGGTGCGAGTGAGTGGAGGCGGGTCTAATTTGCATATTCATGTATGCGCGTATACTAAATGAAGCAAGGGTATAGGGTTATATTCATTCATTCAAGGTATAGTTGCTGTGTGTATTGTTGCATTATAATCCTAATACACACCCCCTTTAGGGTACAATGTTTGAACCACTGGGCGCACATGGTCCTCCAGAATGGTTCAGTAGTCCTTAACAGTGACCTAGCAGGGCCTATGATACTCCATCCCAAACCATCACTGATCGACCCCCATGCAACATTCACGCTCCGCTCCTACTGATGGAATGTGAAATAAGTGAAGATTGGTCACCAGGCCGCGCATGTATAGGCGTGAAACCTCCAACACTATATTGGCCAGTGTTTCATTCCAGTTTCATTGTCCAACCCCTGTATGTATGTTAAAAGAAAATAGTATATCTATATACAATATAAAACATGGAGCAGTATAATGAAATTCAGACTTCAGAACAAGATATTGGTGGCAAAACAATGTTTGAGTAATGTTCATTATGCTGTACAAAGCTAAGCAAATATGTCCAATGTCTCTTTTGACACTTTGCCATACTTATTACACAGTTAGAGTTCATGTTTTGTTGTGCCGACGTCTGTCTCTTATGACAGCAACAAAAACACACCCTCTGCTGTGATGAATTATTCAGCAGTGTATGGCAGTGACATAGTGGCATGTCTAGAGCAGAACAGAAGGGGATGACTGTTGTTTTCCTCTGTTTAACAGGTTCTTAGTCTACCAAACAGCTTTCTGACAAGTGTTAATTCAACCTCAGGGGTGAACCTGACCTGTACTGACTACCCCGTATAACATATTACAAAACTCTATTATGATTCACAGTTTGCCCAGTTTATTTTGTTTGCATAAGGTTCTCTGTTATGAGCACGCAAATGACTAGAATCAGATTGTGTGTGAACTGAATCTGGAATGCGAAACAGATCGTTACCTTCCGAATCTGGCAGGTTCAAAGATTCAAGTCCTCTGCTTTTATCTGTCCCATTAGGAATGTTTTTCCTGATGAAATGAACAATGATAGAGCAAAGAAATTGAAGGTGTGAGTACTGCAATATTTTATTTTATTTTATTTTATTTTATTTTTTACTATTTTCATACACATGATTAGTATATATTAGTAATATATATATATATATATATATATATATATATATATATATATATATATATATATATATATATAGTCCCCTTGGCATTATTATATTCTAGACATTTTGTCAACATTTACATGTTCTTATTCTGTGACAACTTATTTATATTATGCAATGTTTTTTTTTTTTATGCTGTGCATATTTTGGGACTACAAAGTCGAATGTAATGCAAAAGCTTTGTAGCTCAGTATCTCAAAACCGATCAGAATGCAGACAGAACCTTATAATTCCAAGGGGACGATATATTTATATTTGTACATATATATACACACACACACACACACACACACACACTCATATACACACACACACATATATATATATATATATATATATATATATACACACATATACACACACACACAAATTTAATGTGAAGTTTGATTTATTTTTTAAATATTAAAATAAAGAAAATTGACAATGGATTAGGAATATTTCAGATTCTGCAGATTTCAGATTTCTTGGCACTTTTGCATTTAAAATATTCACTCAAATTGTTGATAAGTCGGTAAGATTTCTTAAAAGAAATGAATAATTACTATTAATTATAATAATTATATATATTTATTTAGAAACAAATTCTATTGATCAAAAATGACAGTAAAAACATTTATAATGCTACAAAATATATTTATTTTATATTAAAAGTGTCAGTAAAATCCTTTAAAGTTGCAAAAGATAAATTTCAAATTTTATTCATCAAAGAATCCTGAGAAAATCACCATTTCCACAAAAAATATAAAGCAGCACAACTGTTTTCAACATTGATAATAATACTAAACATTTCCTGAGCAGAAAATCGGCATATTAATGATTTCTGAAGGATAATGTGATACTGAAGACTGGAGTAAAGATGCTGACAATTCAGCTTTGCCATCACAGGAATAAATTGCTTTTTAAAACCTATTAAAATAGAAAACATTTATTTTAATTTGTAATGATATTTCGCAATATTCCTCTTTTTAATGTATTTTATACCAAAAAAGCAGCTTGGTGAGCATAAGAGACTTTAACCATAACTTTTGATATATATTTTGACATTATATATATATATATATATATATATATATATATATATATATATATATATACAGCTCTGGAAAAAATTAAGAGACCACTGCAAAATTATCAGTTTCTCTGGGTTTACTATTTATAGGTATGTGTTTGGGTAAAATTAACATTTTTATTTTATTCTATAAACTACTGACATTTTTCCCAAATTCCAAATAAAAATATTGTAATTTAGAGCATTTATTTGCCAAAAGCAACAACTGGTCAAAATAACAAAAAATATGCAGTGGTCTCTTTATTTTTTCCAGAGCTGTATATATATATACACATATATAAGTGGCACTATACACATAGATGGCACTAGCATTTAACTGTTCCATTAGCCAATGCAGATAATCTCTAAATAGCCAACTATCATGCAATATCGTGGCCTATCACTTCACTGTATACTTAAAAACCATATGATACAGATTCAATTGCAGAATTGAATAGGCAGACTTACAGCTGAGGGACTTGAAATATGGCACTGTCCACAGTATTAGTGCCCATGACATCTTCACTGTCCAGAGTGTATCCATCCCCATCAATCATTCTGTGGTTTGTTTTATCTGTATAAACAAACACACACAAAAGAAAGCAGAAATTAGACATGTGCCGTATAAAGTGCAGGGCTCATTATTAAAAACAGTTTATGCAAAAAGAATGGATATGCATTTATTCACATATGAACGGAAAAGATAAGCAAGAGAAGAACTAAAAAAAGAGACCACGGTGAAATGAAAGGACTTTAAACATCGGTTTAAACATAGAACAGAAATGTATTCATTTTTCGTGGCTTTCTTGACTATAGATTTAAACATTTTCGTGTTTTGCTTCTAAAATGGACGTATAATGTGCTGATTAGTGCTGATTTTTATTCTTATATTTAGAGAGAGGGAGGAGTCACGTGTCTCTCACCTCCTCTAGCAGAGATCCCTCCATGATGGTCATCTGACTTGATACTTTGCTCTCATTGGCTGGAAGATGTTGTATGATCAGTATGGGGCCAGTTCTGCCTTTAGATGGGGCTGTCTCTACACGGACTCATCCACAGATTGCATAGTCGCCCTCACATGAAACCAGCTCATGATTTTTACACACCACAATCATGCGGACATAGATATGGGTTTGATCTGGGGTAAAGGCCTGGGATTTTACTTGCAAGGGGAAATGAGGTAACAGAGGGGTTCATCATGCTCTGGATGTCAGTGTGAAGTGTCTTCAATATGCACTCAAATTTAGCATCGAGTTTCTATATGACAGCAGGAACATTTTGTAAAGAATAGCTCTTTGGTTGTGAAAATCAGCCTATGTGCTGTACTTCTAGGGATTTTCTTTTTTTTAATGCAACAAAAGCCTCCTCTGCTTCTACAGAATTGCAGATTTACAAGGAAATATTGAGCCTGAATGTCTGGCATTAACTTTTATCAGGGAGATGCAATTTTTTAATTGGTGACTCAACTAAGTTTTAATGGAGCTAAAGGCAGGTTTGTGATTTTCTATTTATGAACGATAGTTTAAGAGACATTGGTTGTTTAAATTTTTTTATGTTTTATAGGCTTTATTAAAAATTAAGATCTTTTTAGATGAGATAATTTCCGTTTTGCCACACAAATGTCTAAATTGAAATGCTGGAAGGTTTAAAAAGTACTTTAGGACAATCTAATTGCTCACTTTTCTTTATACTCAATAAAATGTTGTCTATTATTAAGTTAGATGTTTTCATTTTGTGATTTTAGGTGTAGGCTTTAATTTATTAACACAAAATGATGAAAACTAAACTAAACAAACAAAAAAAATGTGATAGAAAGGTGAGGACGAGAGGGAATGGAAAAGAAATAGTGGAAGAGTGCGAGAATGAGAGGAAGGAAGAAAGAAAGACAGAGAACGGAGAGGCTGTGAGCTCATGTGAAGTAATAAGTGTTACTTGGCTGGAGTCGGGACTGTTGCACCGCAGCCTCGGCTGCAGCGATGGCGTTCCCGGCTTCTTCCAGGTGAGCTTGGGTGACGCTTCCTTTGCTCTGGCTGCGTGAGGGGCCGTGGGAACGCAAGTGACCCTCAGAAGAAGATTTGGAGCTGCCGGGACTACTGTGAGACTTTTCTATTGTAGGGACCTGTGTGTCTGTGAACATACAGTATGTGCCCTCGATTAATCCAGAACTGATCCTAAATATCTCCATCTCCTGTTAATTATGCCGAGCCATTCAAAAGTTTGGGGTCAGTAAGGTTTCTATATTTTTGGAACAAATTAATACTTTTATTCAGCAGGAAAAAAAATGTTTCTTGAGCAGCAAATCAGCATATTAGAATTGTAGGATGCCGTGACACTGAAGACTGCAGCTTTGCCATTACTGGAATAAATTACATTTTAAAATCTGTTGAAATGGAAAACAGTTATTTTTGAATTGTGATAATTCTTCACAATATTACTTGTCTAAGCTTTCAAAAACATTAAAAAAAATCTTACAGACTCCAAAATTTGGACGGTATTATATAACTAGTTGCACCACCTGTGCAATTCTTGTGTATATTTTTATTTAGTATGCATGACCTACCTTTAGCGGGGTCAGGAAAAATGCCGTGACTTCGGCTCTTGATGACAGAGGTTTTAGGGGACTGCTGATTCCCCGGTTGTCCTCCTTGACCTCCAGAACCTCCTGGCCCTCCAGTGCCTCCCTGACTTCCAGGGCCGCCCTGACCTCCGAGTCCCCCAGAGCCGCCGGGTCCCTGTGGAGGATGGGTTCTTCCATGATGAATACTCTCACTTTGCTCCTTTAGGGGGTGCCAGCGAGGTGTGTTATCCAGCTGAGTCGTGTTTGAAAGATCAATAAGCACCTACAAAAAATGTATTCATAATGTGTTCGATTATATTGAGTCTTCTGACTTCAAAGAAATTTCTTTCCTTTAGTCAACTATAAACTATTTGGTGGATAATAATGTAAATGGATAATGACAGAAGCTAAAATTACTTAAGAAGACAAAATGCTAGCATACTTTTAATCACATCTAAGGAATTGAAGCAATGCAAATTATGTGTATCTCTGCCATAAGTGGTGTATGGAATGACACTTATCTAGCAACACTCACTTCTCCCAGAAAATCATTTGAGGAATATCTGTCATAATCCCACACAGTAACCTCCAGAGTTTTCTTCTTCAGCTGAGCCGAACACACACACAAACACAAAATTTCAGTCAGATGTGGGCTAAAGACATAATTCATGAAGGCACAAACATATTTTAAAGTGAAATCTGTGACTCAGTAAACAGCATAGCAATGACAGCAAAACTGGGTCAACTTTCAGTGTTTTCAAGCATGGAATGCCAAGTTTGGATGGAAAAAATGGGACACATGGGGGAAATGACTGTGATGTAACTTCCCCTGTGTCTTAGATTAGTAATTACATGTAATAAGTTCTGTGCATTTTCCTTGGACTATATATAACATTATAGAGAGATGAAAGATGATTTCAGCATGAAGAATGACTGTTCGAAAAAGTAATAAAGAGTATTTAAAAAAAAAAAAAGTGAGAGAGAATGTAGTTTTTCATGTAGATACAATCTTTTACAGATATGATCTCATTAGAAGAGATAAGCAGCACTGGCAAATCTTTCTAAACAATATATATGAAAAAAACCTACATAATACATAAGATATGTATGGTCTCCAAACAGGAAATAACTGTATTCTTTTATATAGCTATTTCTATTTAGAGACCATAAATAATATTTATATTCAGCTTTTACAATCACAGGAATATATAATAGATCGTAGGTCTATATTTTCAATATAATTCAAAAGAACCGCATGAATTTAATATAGAGATATACATGTTTTGATCAATTCAATGTGTCCTTGCTGAATGAAAGTATTAATTTCTTCCAAAAAAAAAAAAATGACCCAAACGTTTGAATGGTAGTGTATAAATTGAATACATTTACATATAAATAATACATAATACATCTATCTATCTTTATAGTTCTAAATCTAAACTGATTTTGATTTAACATAGTAATAGAAAAATAAATATATTCAATAATTTATGTCGTACTTACCTGCTCCAGATGGATGTTTTTATAAATGACTGTCTGGTTCCACTCGGGGTTCTGAGTCTTCTGGATATATTTAGTCCTTCTCTTGTTCTCAGCACTGTGAGGTCATCAAGTTGAGAGAGGATACAAGAGGCAATAGACTTAGAAGATGGATTTCAATGGATATATATGTATAGTATATTTATATAGCCACACTTGAGGATAGTGGAGTTTCATAAAGAAATGACCTCGCAAGAGGCAACACCAATGCATCTACGGTCCATGCCACCAGTGATGATGATGACATTATCAGATCACAGAGTAAAACGTGGAAGAATGACTACTTCTACATGAGTACATGAGCAATCTAAGCAAGCATACAATAGCGGTAGACTCTTACAATGAGCTGATGTGAATTTAAACAATGGTAGAGTTGCACAACTGAACTTAATATTTACTGGCTTTGAGGGAATCATTTGAAGAATTTATTGACTTCACATCAAAAACTTCAGAGGTAGAGGTTGCTTTGAGGTAGATCTGAGACACTTCACAGATGACGCAGTAGGTTTCACCACATGAATGACAGCTAGATAATGAAAGAAAGGAAATCCAAACACATACACACACACCCACGCACCAATGAAAAAGTAAAATGAAAAGAAACAGAATCGCCACGCTACCTTGCGTTCTGGACAACCATGACTTGTCTGAACCAATCCGGAGATTTGTATGGAATGCAAAGTAAAAGTAGACAGACAAACAGACAACAGTCAGAGAATCCAAGGAAAGGGTAGACAGAAACCCCTCCAAAAAAGTTGTGGCTCAGGGGTGGAGTCATGGCTGCCGAGCTTTTAGCGCCAGACAAAAGGATAACTTGTGCAGGTAATAGGAACTAATCTCATAAACACTGCAGATATGGCCATTAGGAGATGGCAGATATAGCATTACACACCCCATACTGGTGGAAGCCATATCGATTGTGCTGTCTCCGCAGTCCGAGACACTGAGCTTGATTACTAGGTAGCATGTTAAGAGAGGCGGGCTAAGCTAATAAAAATTGACCTCTCTAAAGAAGATCTCTTCCACTTTAGCCTTCCAATAAGTCATTTCTGTACTAAAGAGGTAAGGACTTCTACACAGGAAAGGTGACCTTTTAGCCCACTGGACATGGAAGTTATTATAGGCAACTTTTCTTAATCTGCAATCCAGTGTTTCAACTGATTATGAAACACTTTATACTTTTGTTAAATTCCAATTATTATGGAATAATTTTTATACACGTAATTATATATAGAATGTGGATACTGCAGAAAAAGTGATTTTCAAAGAGATTTTTTTGGAAGACCTGGAGAAAAACAACAACAGAGCTATCCCAAAAAAGGGGAAATTAACCAAATTAAGTGACTCAAGTAACTTAAAGACAAATCAGACAATAAATTAATCAAAATTACAACACTTATATATGCAGACAAGGACAAACATAAAAGAAATACAGATACTGTAGAGAGTCTCTAAATCTTTCATTCTTCACTCTTACTTTTACTTTAACGCTTGCATGCGCGCACACATACACACACACACACACACACCCACACACACACACACACACACTCACACACACACACACACACACACACACACACACACACACACACACACACACCCACACACACACAGGTTTGTTTTGCTATCTTAGTAAGGACATTGCATAGACTTACATTGATTTTATATCAGGTCAATAACATTTTCTATCAACTAACCCAACCCCTACACCTAAACCTACCCAATCACAGAAACATGTGCACATCATTAAAATAAAAACCTTTTTTGGCTGAGATAAAACTAGTGAGGACCAGTCAAATGTCCTCACTAGTGGGATGTGAAAATATTTCACAATATAAGTGAGGAGATTTGGTCCTTACATGTACAGTCAAAACAAGTACATACACACACACACACACGCACGCACGCACACACATACGCACACACACACGCGCGCACACACAGGGACACTCACCCTCTCCCTGGCAAGAGATAGACTTTAACAAAAGGGTCTGTGTATCCATTGTTTTCTCTAGGAGCGAGGTTTCTTGCTTGCAGCACGTGAACAATCAGGTTGC
Source organism: Zacco platypus (assembly GCA_038088235.1). NCBI lineage: Eukaryota > Metazoa > Chordata > Actinopteri > Cypriniformes > Xenocyprididae > Zacco > Zacco platypus. The sequence goes on along the minus strand of CM076075.1, from coordinate 19,490,165 downwards.
CCATATTCCTGTCATAGTTGATTTGAAGCTGAGGGAAAGATAATTGTATGACATTATATGACACACAATACTATAGGCAGCCCATTCAAATTTAACAAAACTGCACTGGGATGCTGCAATTTAATTTAAATCCAATAAATCAGACAAGAGAAAGTCACAAGGGCTGATGATAATTTTTGATAATTTTTAAATATATTATTTCAAACAAAGAAAATGTATTTTTATTACTTAAAGGTAGGGTAAGCAATTTAAGAGAGACTAGCAATAGCAAGCTAGCTCTGAAAGCACAAGATCCCCTCTCGCCTCCTCCAAAACACATGAACGTGCACAGCAGAGTCTGCAAAGTATCACGAGAGACGCCGTTAAATTACCTCATGTCTCAAAGCACAGAACATTACAATAATAATGAATGTAAACAATTTGGAGCCCTGACATGTACCACCTGACTGTAGCAGACTCATGTCAGTGTTGAGGGTTTAGATGGTTTAGAGAAGAACGTCGGTACGGTAACTATTACTTTCGTGAACATGTTAGCATAAGATTGCCATTTTGGTTCCAGGGGAACTGTAAAAGTTTAGTCATGGAACACGCTGATGATGGGTAATGTCTGAGCGAGCAGGCTGCGTGGAGGTATGCAAATACATATATTGACAGGGAGGTAGGACATATTTCATACAGAACATATTTTGGTCCTGAGACTTAGATGGGACATATATGGACATTTTCTTTTATATTTATACCACTCCTATTTTTGATTGCTATTAGGATATGAAGAAAGTTTAAAAATTAAAAAATATTGCCTACCCTCCCTTTAACAGTAACAGGCAAGAGTATGAATAGTAAAATATTTGTTTCCACAAAAATCAGATTTCTCTTTAACTTTTATATCTCATATTAGATAATTATTTTTGCTATGATCTACAAAAATTACATTGACTTTAAAATTATTTTAAAATTAATAAATAATTACAGTTGGTTACCATATCTGGAAACATAAATAAATGACTGGCTTACATGAAGCAAACACAGTCAAAAAATAACCTTATCATTCAAAAATTAACTTTAGAACAGTCTTGTACAGTACATAAAAAAATTGCACAAACTCACTTGTATTTCACCAGTGATTGGATGCGGTTGTGGCTTCAGAACCTCTGCTGACTGAAAAACAAAATAATGGATGATAAATCCCTAAAATAAAGTATTTTGTAGTTCCCTATGCAGACACAACATTTGATACAGTATATGTACTCCATATACAGTAAAAGGCACATCTAGATGCATCTTCCTGCACATATTTACACATACAGTACCTTGCTACTATGGCGCTTCTTGTTGACGGAAGGGGACCCGGGTTGCCCAGGGCTGGGGACCCCACTAGAAGCGGCAGATCCGGTGCCAGAGTGCAAGTGTCCCGCTCTCTCAAGAGCAGAAAGCACGGAGCCAGGAGCCTGCTGTTGGGACACCTTCTGCAGCTCCGCAGCCAACTGCTTTGGGTCTACACCTGGAGAGCGCTGACGATCACCTACAACACACACACACAACAGCTATAGCACAAAACCAATCCTTTTCAACCTGCTGATCAATACGAACACCTTTTCCATGGTCAGGAGTGCAAGAAGACTCATAACCCCGGGATAAAATGAGTGCTGTTGGAAGTTCCAACTTCCAGTTAAAATAGCAAATTACTTTATTAGTAAAAGGCGTTGTCTTATTTAATGCATGGCATGCATGCATATTAGCTGGCTTTTTTAGTCTGCTTGAAAAGATAAATTTTGATACCACTGAAATATGTTATTGAAATCTTAAACTTCGCCAACGGGTTTTAACATTTAGTCCATCCCCACTCAAGTACTTTGGAGCCTGTGCATGGTTGCAGAGTGGACTCATTTACTTTAAAGGAAGCTGAGTTAGTGTGAAACACTTATTAAAGACATGAAGACGTAAGTATGAAGGGAAAATTAAATGTTAGAGACACTCACCAGCTCTCAACTGAGTATGGAGCTCCAGTTGTTGTGGGTGCTCAGTGTTGGAAAGCATGTTTAGGTCTCTAAAAAGAAGACAAGAAAACAACTGTATTAGCATATTAGCTTAAAGAGCACAGTCATCGTACATACATGACAGATACTGTGGCACTGAAGACTGGGGTAATGATGCTGAAAATTCAGTTTTGCCATCACAGGAATAAATTATATTTTAAAACATATTCAAATAGAAAATAGTTCTATTAATTTGTAATAATATTTCACAAAATTTCTGTTTTTACTGTATTTTACTGTATTTTTGATTAAATAAATTCAGCCTTGGTGAGCAAAAGAGACTTCTTTCAAAAACATAAAAAAAAAGAATGTTTCCACAATAAATAAATAAAATTAACTGTTTTCAATATTGATGATAATAAGGAATGTTTCCTTATTAATTTAATCACAGGGATAAATTACAATTTAAAATCTATTGTAACAGAAAAACATTATTTTAATTTGTAATAATATTTCACAATATTACTTTTTAAACTGTATTTTGGATTAAACAAAAGCAGCCCTGGTGACTTTAAGAGATTTCTTTCAAAAACACTAAAACATGTTTAAAAAAAATTCCATCATAGGATTAAATTTCATCTAGAATATGTAAGAAATAATCCATGGCTAGCGGTGCATGACGTGTGCGGTGCAAAAGAACTACCTAACATGAAGAAGAGTGCATTTAAATTATTTAATGCACAGCAAGCCTTGGATTATCCTGCTTATACAATGGTCATTTACTGGGATTTACAAATTAAAGCTGTTATTTGATGTTTGCAGCAGAATATTTGACTGGAATATTTGACTCATACAGACCATGGTATAAATTACAATTTGATAAAATATCAATTGTATTTTTCATCAAATAAATTCAACCTTTTGAATAATATTATTCAAGGTATACTTGTTCCCATTAATAAAATAAAATAAATAAATAAAATAAATGAAGTAAATAAAAATGTTGCATTAACTTTTTTGTCAGTGTAGTGGACTACATCTTTGTAACTTACAGGCGCACACATATTTCTGCCTCTCCATATTGCTGACCCACAATGCTTTGCACCTCTTCATATGTCTTTCCCAGCAGAGAGATTCCATTCCACTCCAGAACCTGCATTCCTGAGGAACACAACACATGCCATCAGGAACAGTGAGTGAAATACATTTATTAGGTTACAATAGCAAAAAATTAATTCTCACAGTGTGTCTTAACCAAAAGTAAACATTATTTGTCAGCAGATTGTTATGGAGAAATAAAAAGTCGTCTATGGTGTGTTTATTTTTAAAAGCCTCAAATTGAGAGTCAAAGTTTGGTTTAGCGCGTCACTAAAAAAAGTGAAGTTGCTGTATATAGGACAAACATGTCAAAACTGTTATGATAGATTCATATATAGATAGACGGGTAGATGTGCTATTGTGATTCCTGAGGGGAAATTCAGGAAAAGCAATCACTGAATTACCTACAAACATAAAAACATGCACACTTCAACAATAGCATGCTTCCCTGAACACTCCACTCACTACAAGAAAACAGTCCTGCAGCATCAGGGACCAAAACAAGTGCAGAGGTGAAAGAGAAAAAAAGTAGTTTAAAAGCAACACTGCAAACTGAAGCCCACTTCAAGCCAAACCCTGGGCACTTACACAAATGAAAGCGAGTCTTCAGATAGGTCTTTTGCATACGGAGCGCTTCAGCGGCTGATAATAACAGGAAATCATTCAAATGCCTGTTCATCACTACAAAATCAATCCCTTGAATTTCTGCTCAAAAACCTCTCAAAATATTCAGCAAGTCAGTCTTCATATTACTCTGCAAGATTAAGTCAAAATCATCACTTCATCTTTGAAGTATCTAGATGATTTATGCTTAATTAGGAATCAGATTCGGTTCATTTGCTGAAAATTTTGTGAAACTATACAAATGAGCATTCAAATCATATTTAAAAAGGCTTTAATGTTAGAAAATATGCATAAAATAAAATTTTGCACCATTTCCCAACATATTGGAAACTACAGTGAAGACTTAATCCTTAATATGGTTAAAAATTATTATTCCTGTCATATACACTACAAACACTCATACTTTGTGATTCTGTGTAGTACATGCAAATGAGTATGCATCATAGAATTGTGCACTAAGTTCTTGGCCCAAACAATAATATCGCTACAGCTATCAGCTATTAAATCTGCTCTCTAGCACCTTTTCCACTGTGGCATCAGACATTATTATATTGTATCAAGGGAAATGCATACTTAAGATAGAGAACAGATGTTTGTGTAATCTACCAGCAGATTGGTGCTTGCATATTTGAGGCATGAAACAAATAAAATATACCAAACTTTTGACACTATAAAGGAAAAATGGAAATATTAAGCACGTTTTCTAAAATCACAAGTTATAAAAGACTAAAAAACAAACAAGTAAAAACATGTTCAGGAAGCTGAGCTACTCTCAGAGGAGCACATCCGAATTGACAAAGCATGCTGAGCAAGCAGAGTCAACAAGGAGAGCAATCATACTGCAACAACAGCGTCCCCGTTAAAATGAGAAATGGCCTCCAAAATTAGACACCTCTTCTTTTGAAAGAATACTGTATGCTTAAACGAATGAATATGCTGACGCTTGCTTTTTTAAAACACCTTTTGACATATGAATAAAATAAGCATGTATGTAAACTCTTTGTATAAATAGAATTTGCTTTTCTATGCATTGCATCTCTTTAGCTTCCTTAACCCCTGAATGTCTGTCAGAGAATTTAACTTGCTAATGATATCAGACAGAATAATATAGCAGTTCTTACCTTCAACAACTTTTCCTGTTTGCTCGGCACATCCTCCGGCTGAAACCTTGGCGATGTAGGCTCCGATTTCTCCGTTGGTCCCTGGAATCTCTTTTCCGCCTACAACTCTGATTCCCAGCCCTCTCCCTGAAATCACAAGGGTTCAGTTTAGCTGATAAATGGCTTAGTAATAGGATTCTAATCAGAGCATCTCTGTATCATTTTAAATGGGATCTCTTCATCAATACATCGTCCACGAGGTAGATTACAATTGTTGTTTTGCTTTTCCTTCCAGTAATTTGGTTTGCAGGCCTAATTAACTACTTATGGCTGTGTATCTTGTTGAGTAATTGAGGTGAAAACATACCTGAGATGCTGTGGTCCTTGGGGTCCCGTTGCAGTTTGATACGAGTGTGTGGGAAGGGGTAATAGCTGCCTTTTATCTGCAACAATGAAAATACAATTCTTGAAGCTCTAACAGAGCTTTTGCAATAACTATGTGCATGCAGATGGAGGTTGGTGTGCTTTCAAAGAAAAGTATATGTCCATGGACATGTTCCTGGAATAACATTGCTAATAACCTATAAGATTGTACGGTCGCACCTTAAACAGCATTGCTATTGAAAGATTTTAAGTCAATAAATAATATGACTAAAACTATGTTATAGAGTCATGTTGTTCCAGGACCAACAATAGACTCCAGGAACACATCCTACTTGGCAAAACCACGGACATTCTGTGGGTGCCACTTTACCTGTCTCCTGTCTGGCCCGGCTTCTGGTCCACCGCGTCCCTGGCGGGGTTTGTCAAACCAGTCCGTTTCTTCGTGCTGAAGGTGATATGCTAGAAGACAGGAAGAAAGCAGCCACTGTACCATCACAAGTGACAAAACTGGGGCATGTGTCCCACTCCAACACTTTTCTCCCAGACAACCATCCCTTCACAACCCCCAGTTGGGGACACTTCTTTGCTAGAGTGTTTGAACTGACAGCTTGATGGATCTAGGTTAGGGTTTCCAAGAACAACATTTATGTTTCAAAAGAGTTGGACTTCAACTTCCATTCCACAAGATCTCAAATCATGAGCGTTTGTTTAGATAAACACTAAATGTACTAAGTAGCCTGTCCCCAGGGAAAGCAGTGACGGAGGATGGTGAAGGCAGAAAAAGCAATGATCTGAGACATGTTTCGGGCATGCACACATGAACATGCATGCTGTGTCCCTTCAGGTCCGGGACACATGTCATGCGTCGAGAATTTGATAGAGAACTGCTGTGGGTCTGAACCACAGCAGATATACGCACATACACACACCATCATACAACAGTGTGATGATGAGATGCCTTACCATATGTCTGATGATCAGTACATTTTCTGTTAGTGCTATCTCTAACACACTAGTTAGACTATACAAGTAAATCACTACTCAAACCAAACAAAACCACAGCTTCTGTTCTATGAAACCAGACTTTCATGATGCTAAAATGTAATTAGTTCAAACTGTATTTTGCACCCTTCTTTTTCTGTGTCATCTTGTTTTTCAGTCAACTTTTTAAAACATCAAATATAGTTGAAATGCAAAATTGCATAAGACTTATACGTCTAAAACACATATGTCTGAGCACAAATCTTATAAAATTTTGTTAGATTCATGTTTAAAATAATTGGTAAGAAAATGAGTTCAATGTATTTCTAAGATCTACAATTTTGGCTCTTAACTAAATTGATGTTATGTTTTAAGAATATTTTGAATGTTTAACGTAACTTTAGACTGTTGATTTTTATGGAACAACATGACAAAAATACTAATTTCAGTCCCACTTTAAATTAGGCGGCCTTAAGTTCTATGTACTTACATTTAAATTAATCGTTTGATACAATGCACTTACCTGCATATAATTACATCTGTGATTAATTTCTGTAATTACAATCATAATTACACTGTTGACCCATCCCTTACATCTTAACCTATCCATACCACCAAACCAGTCCCTAACTAGTGTTTTGCAATACAATATAAACACAATAAGTACATTGTACCTATTTTTTGATGCAAGCACATAGCAATTAAGGCCACCTAATAAAAATCAGACCCTAATTACTGTGAAACAAGTAATTTTGACAGTTTTGACAGTGTACTTGGTCTCACCTACAGAGTTGCACTAGTAATATGTTTGTTTCTCCTCTTAAACGACTCTATATAGGTCTACTGCTGTTTTTTCAGCTTCCACTTCAGGTAGTCTAACACTTTCTTCAAAGACATTGGGAATTCCTATAGAATAATTCATAACTCAAGCTAGGGCAGACACATACCTAAAATAGATCAGGCGAGCGATATCTTCTGTTTAGTTTACTGGGTAGTTTGCACAACCTGCAGGTGCATTGATTACAATACTGTGTAAGCAAAGGTTTTTTTTTTTTTTTTTTTTTTTTTCATGAGGCAGCAGTATAGTAAGCCACAAATCATCATTTAACTCCTAATAGAGTGAGAGAAAAAAACGGACAACCGGATCTGTCTGCAAGAGTTTTGCAATGAAGAGCTTGATGTGCTGCCCTTCTGCAAGGAAATGTCACCTTAAATCAACAGTGCATTCACTTTAGAAGAACCATTGACCATGGCACAAACCCATGGCTTATAGAAAACTGTCACACTATCAAAAGGACACGTCACTCTAATGTCTTTTAGCACCCGTATCTATAACGTCAACTACTTTTGGAGGATTCCATTACATTAGTGACATTTAAGTTAGGCAAGATAAAGGCTGCTGGAGTGACATTTCCTAATGAGCCTACCATGTTCTAGGACACTTCTGCTACGGTATGCACACATATTTACTTGTGAATGTAGACATGTATGTGCCCTGGTTGATATGGCTATGTCAGAGATCTTCAGGAAGTGTAGTGATAATGAACACCAGGATGGGTCTGAGGTGCACCACTGAGAAATGCCCGTCACTCAAGACTACAGTATGGCACGCATGAAAGTAGGTTTATGCTTAATGATATTTTGAAGGTTGCTGAACAGCAGTTCTCACCTTTCACATTCCAGCTAGGACCTCCAGCTGTAGTGCAAACGTTGTATTTCAGAGAATTCATAGTAAAATTAGCCTTACAACAGAGCTATGTTGTGCCAATAAAACAGTGATATATATTTGCAGTGCAATTGGATGACTTGTACTATTGCAAATATCTAATACATACAGTAATCTCATTTTCTAATATATTTATATCACACAACATTGTAATCTATATTTTATTCTAGAGAGCTTTTTAAATACATTCTTCAGCATTAGTGAAGTTCTGTATCAGCATCTGCTCCAGTGAAGGTTAAAAATGTAAAGCACCGTGGAAGAAATGACAATTCAATGTAATAATAACTATAAGATGTACTAAAACGTTACAAAAGGAATTATTTGTTTAGCAAGACCAGCAGTAGTAGTCTTATGGAATGCTCCAGGTTCAAAACCAAGCTCTATTGACAGTATCTACAGCATATTTGCAGTTACCAAACAAAATACTTAAACCAAAATGGGTGGTTTTTAAAACAACATTGATTTAAGATTTCTTCTTATTTATACAAACTGAGACTATTTTACTTTTTGAACCTGGAACGTTCCTTTGACTGTGAATATAAGAGCTAAATAGGCTGTTTCAGAAACACAAACTATTTATGATACTCTGACAACAGAGCATGGGGTCAAATCTATGCAAACCCAGCAGTGCATTTAGTGTTGTAAACCAATAATATTCATTTGTTTATGCCAGCTTTACACTTGGCTTTTGTTAAACTTTTAGATGTTCTACACAATATCACAATCTAGAAGAGATTTTAAAATGCGTCTCAATTCTATTGTTATATTGGCATTGAGAGCCCCATGACAGCTTAAAGATTAAAAATATGTTTTACAGGGAAAAAAAGAATTAAACATTATATTCAATAACCAAAACATCTCACAAATTGCCTATAAGACAGACCTTCAAAACAATTCAATACCTGGGTGACTTTAAATTTTAATCCTTGCTTAATGTTCACTTCAGTAAAAAGAACAAATATGAATACTATATTGACCGAAAATATATTAATCTTCATGTAACATGCAAGATATTTTTAAATTCCCATTTATAAGCCATGCAAAAAACTGAAATAGCAAGAATTTATTGAGAATGAAAATTGGAAACACACCCATGATAGACATTACATGACATAAAGAAGAAAACTGTAAAACAGGTGAGTTAAAAATAGCATATTTGGAGGTGATGAAAAACTAAGCTCAAATTAATGCATGTTATAAACAGATAAACTTTAAACTTTATCTTATCACTTGTCAAAAGCCGAAATTTGGCTAAATTATTGTCCACAAGGACAGAAAAGGGAAAGATATTCATTCACTACGTTAATATTGCCACTTTTGTTTCTGCAACTTGAAATATTCTGGATTAATGAAAACCAGACAAACTACACCAGGCACTCCCATGATTGTAACATTTGACAATGTTTTGACTAGAAGATAAAAGTTTAATTATTATTCAAATAAATGATTCAGTATTCCATAGCTCCTGGAAAGATGTAAAGGGAGAATTTATATTCTACAGTTCAACCGCATAACTGTTTTTTTTTTTTTTTTTTTTTTTTACAAAACTTCAAGATTATCAAAATTCTATTCATATAATTAAAACCAGACAAAAATAGTGCCTTCTTAAATGATTCTGACAGAATTATGAGATGCTGTAACTCAGTAGATCAAAGGCAGAGCATCTTCATCAACTTTAGGGCTGCAATAAGTAACAGAGGCACTGAATGCATAATGAATTGAGATATCTGAATGAATAGTTTTCAAGATCTCCAAAAAAAATTTCCACTCTTTATAAGTATGTTACAAAACAAAAATGGAAGGACACAACAAGTTCATTTTTGCATGCAAATAGCATGCAAATTCATTGAGAAACACATGGGCAAGCATTTATACACACAAAATCTATACTATGTATACATACAGTATAAAGGTGAAAATTTAAATTTAAGAGGATAACATGCAAATGTGACACCCTGTAATTGTAAAGTAAATCTGAAACAAAAGATGAAAAACGTAAAGGAAAATGTAACAATTTAATTTACACACAGATATAAATAGTGCACTCAGAGCCATACAAAAGATGCATATCAACAGAAGCTGGGATTGAAGATAACAGATCTCATAACAAATTTACCTTCACTATCTGACATGGCCCCCTGAAGGTCATCCTTTATAAAGGCAATGTCTCGTTCATAGCCACTTGTCCTGGACTCCTCTCTCATGTGCTGTTGGACTTCTGGAAGAGAGTGACTGGAGCCAAACTGGTCCCTTGAGTCTGCTGAGATGGGTGGCAGTGGGCCTGCAGATGCTCTGGCCATGCCCATGGGCTGACCAACCGGACTCAGCGGACTCTCCTCTTCTGAGTTTTGCGCAACAATGGGAATTCGACCCCTGCTCTGACTAATTGGCAGACTTGTTGGTTTAGCCCTAGAAACAAATTGTGAATCCATGCCCTCACCCTCTGTTTTCAGGCGTAGTGAGGAATTTGACAAGTCTCTTTTGATAGATAGGTCCAGTCCATATACAGAGGAAGGCCTAGAGGAAGGTCTTGACCGGGTGCCGCTGGGATAGGTACCATCATCGTGGAGGGAAGACCTTATGGTAGGCCCTAGGTTGAGAGATTGGCCAAAGTTGAGTGACTGAGCCAGGTTAGCATTAATAGCTGAACCCAAATACTTCTGTTGCTCCACTAGGTTCTTCCTGAGACCAAATGTGATCTCATCTTGCAGGAGCCTTGCCCTGGCAGACAATCCACCAACCGATGAGCTGGCTGATGCCAAAAAGCTGCTGTAGTCTAGTTCAAGGTCCCTGCTCTCTTGAATGGGTGAAAACTTTGTAATTTTGGGATCAATTAGTGCTTTTTTATTCTTTAACTGTTTCTGGTAAAGAACTGAGGCAGGCAATTGCTTGGCAGCTTGCTTTTCTAAAGTTAGTCTCCCAATGCTATATTTTTCAGCTTTAGGAAAATGTCTAAAACTAGTGTCAGAGTGGAGGTAGTGAGGCAGGCCTGTAAGCTGTTCAAGGCTATCTGTACCTCGTCTGAATTCCTGCTTAATTTGCTGTTTCAACATCTTCAATTCATATGGGTCCTCCATGGAATCCTCGTCAGCTTTACCATATGAATGTAGTCGGGAAGCAGCCTGAAGAGGACCGAGAAAGTCTGCCACATCTGCTGTTCGACGAACATCAGCAGTCCGGAGAAGTCGGTCAGCTTTGCTGATATCTTTATCGGCGATACTGAAGCTTGAACTGAGGCCCGTGGAGCTCTTTGTGAGTTCACCAATGTCATCAATCAGGACATAGTTCCTGGCATTGTGATGATCCAGGTCTGTATAGAAGGACTCGGCCGATATGCTGGACATCGGGCTGCTGGCCATGCTGGCTCTCTCTTCCAGGCCCATCCTCAGATCAAGGCTACTGTATTTACCTCCAAGATGGGACACTCCATAGACATTCTCTGTGGATGTAGGGACAATTAGGAGGGGCTGGTTGCGAACGACCTCATAGTTTGTAGTAATCTTTGGCTCTAAGTCAGACAAAGTAGTCTGACGGGTTTTCTGCTGCATCAGAAGGAGTGAGGAATGGTCATAGCCAGTCTGCTGGGACTGCTGATTAAGTGAGGGGACTGATGAGTAGATGGATTGGTAGGGGGACACCTGCTGATGGTACAGAGACTGCTGTTGGTACAACGTCTGCTGAGGATACTGACTTGTTTGGGATGCATATTGATAATGGGAGTATGGGCTTGTAAGCTGTGCATACTGGGGCTCAGCCTCAGTCTGTGGTGGGATGAACTGGTTAAACTCTGACTGTGGGGCAGTCCGTGGCCGTTCTAGTCCATGACCATTACCTCGTGACTCTCTGATGTTGCTGACCTCACTATCTGACATGTAGTCTCGCTCTTCTGCCACTCCTTGTAAGTAGGCTCTCTCCCTCTTCTCTCTCTCTTTCAGTAAAGCCTCTTTTCTTCGATTTATACCCATCTCCAGATATCTCAATTTAGCATCTATCTCTTTCTCCTCCTCATCAAGTTCTGCCTGAATCTTACGAAGTTTTGAGGACTCACGTTCAACTAAATCCAGCTCTTTGTCTATGTCTTGGAGAATTTTGGCCCGCGCCATAGTTGTGTTCCTGCACATTCGTCTTCTGGCAGAAGCAGTGGTGTACCCGGAGAGGCCAATGATGGTATCTTCTTCCGGTGGTGGATGAGGTAGTGTGCGTTTTACTTTCTTCTGAGTGCCAACTGGTGTGCCGCTCTGAGACCCTTTGCTCTGTGGATAAAAAATAAATAAAACAGAAATAGAAAGAAAAACAAGCAAGCAACAGGCATGATATACAGTATACAGCATGGTAACTTGATATGTAATCAAATGATTAAGAGAGGACAAAATAAATAAATAAAGAGTGGATCGGTTTTAAAGTGCAGTACTCACTGAATAGGTGTCTGAATACTGGTACATCATTCTGTCCTCAGTTGTCGGACTGAGTGATTTGGGATCAGACAGAGATCGTTGTGAGGCCCTTAGTGATCTTGGACTACTGAGATGCCTTGATGAATCAGTAGTAAGCATCTTCTGTGAGCTTTTCCCAGGGGACAGTGGTGAAACTGGGGAGCATAATACCTTTGGAGATTTGGTAACTAATGAGCTTCCAACATCATCAGCTGTCAGGTGTGTGCTAACACTTATTTCAGCGGGGACTGGATGTCTTTTATCTTTATCTGATGTAATATCTGAATCACTTTCTGTTTGACCCTCTCTGTGTAAATCTACCTTTGTGTCCACCTGAGCCCGAACAGGAGATCTCCTAATTGTCCCTGAATGCTCCGTCTGAACTGAAATCTCTGCTACAGTCTGAATTGCAATACTTGATACCTTGGAGCTTTTACCCTTCTCTCCATCAGCATATCTACTGGAACGAGACCTCCGTCTGCTCCGAATGGGGACGTCCCACTCATCCTGATCTTCATCATCAGTTTGCATACAGCTATCTACGCTTCTCCTACTTCTTCTCCTTCTACCAGAAGGAATCTTCTCAACACCATCTTCATCATCAGTTTGAACACCACTTTCAACCAATTTCTTACCACCTATCCCTACACTTTGATCTGTCTTAGCTGTATCTGGCATGTTTGTGGACAACTGTAACTGCTCCCTTGTCTGTGCAATCACTGATACAGGAATGTTTGAACTATACTGTGAAAAAGCCCCAGAGGTGGTTGTGAGCCAGTTTTGACCTGATGTAGAGTCATGGGTGGACACTGCAGATGATGTTGAGTTGTCATCCTTCACTGGCCAGTACTGTCCATTATCTCCTCCAGAATATTTTGAGTCAAGAATAATGTCTGAGCTCATGGGTGGGGACATACCCTCACTTGGCCTAAACCCATATGGGTGTATCTTTTGCTCTTCTAGTTGTTGCTGGAGTTGCTGCTGTAATCGATGGATTTGCTCTAGCTGAAGTTGCTGCTGTGCAAAGGTTTCTTGTTGAAGAATCAGATGGGCTTTACGTTCCTCTTCTTTCTGCATTAGAAGTTGCTGCTTCATGTTCTGAAGCTCCTCCAACTCCTTCTGAACAATGATCTGCTCTTGTTCACGGTAGCGCTGTATCTCTTGCCTCTCCCATTCAAGCTCTTCAGCTAGACACAGCTGCTTTAACTTCTCTAATTGTAAAAACTCATGTTCAGCCTTGTACTGCTGGCTCTTGCTGTCATCTAGATCAGGGAAATTTGGCGATACCAACGTATCCAGGGAGGCTGCTATTGCCTCAAGTGTAGCATCTGAGTAGAGCTCAGGGAAGGCTGTCAATGAGGGGAGGAGACTAGCTAATGCAGAAGGTAGGATATCCTTTGGTATATCAGATTGTGGGAATATTGATTGATCTGTGCCTGTAGTATTCACAAATCCATATGGAGCAGGCTGATTTTGAAGTGCTGAAAATGGCTCCATAGAATCAGTCAGATTATTGTACATTGTGCTAAATATTGAACCTGGTTGGGTAGTAATTGCATACGTGGAGGGAACGGGTGCAGCAACAGATGAGTAAACAATGCCATTTGTTGATCTTAGCAAACTATTCACGCCAAACAATGTTCCTTGAGAATATGGAGTAGTGTTGATCCCGGTAAATGCCAAAGTGCCTTTCTTTGAGAAGTCTAAGGCTTCTTCTGCTATGTTAAGAAAACAAAAATAGCAGCATCATCAGCATCTATATGGATAATTTCTCTGTTTCACGCAACATTAATTAACTATGAAATAGAAGCCAAAGAGCATGCAAATTTCTTGTCAGTGTCATCAGATTAGCAGGATGCAAAGCCAAAGCACTGAGGGACAACACGGAGGCAAATGCATGCATCTGTTTAAAAAAAAAAAAGAACAGAAAAACAAGAATGAAAATCAAGACATTCAGAGAGTAAACTATAGAAAAAGAAGGGACATAATCAACAAAAGGTACATATCTCAACATTAACATGCAAAACAGATCAAAACAGATAAATGTTCATTATAATACTGACCTGTTGACATTTTAGCTGATGTCAAATCTATAGCCCCCTCAGATGCCCCATTCTGATAGGTGAATCCATTTTTCCTTTCATACCCAAAGAACCCAGTTTCTTTGAAATTATTGTCTGATATCGAAGCCTTCATGGTACTGAGATCTTCAATGACAGGTGTTGTAGCAATATTAATTTGATAGCCAATTTGATTGTCTGGTTGTGTGGTCACAGGTGGCTGTGTTCTGCAGCTTCCTGTGAAAGGAAGCCTGTAGATTACATCACAGCAAACAGTTTGTCTTCCAGATGTAAGATCAACTGGTGTACCATCATCTTCCACAACAGTTGTGATCACTCCAGAAGATGAGGACAAAGCAACCATGGTTTTCATAGTCTTAGAAGTGGTGAGGTCTACAGGTCCAACTGCTGATGGCTCTGTGTGCATTGGCATACCAGCACTGCCATTTACAGGAACAGGCATTAGAGGAGAAGTTGTGCTTGCAACAGCTCTGTATGACAAGTTAATAGGAATTTCTGTACTGGTTGGTGGGTTAGGTTGAGAATTCACAGGTCTGTACACTATCTGTGCAAGTGGCTCAAATGGATTGTACGTGGTAAGTGGAAGAGGCACTGAAGTAGAGTTTCCCAGGTCTAGAGGCTTGTCAACTGTGTTGTTGTTGTAGGCAATTGTAGCTGTGCAAGTGACAATTGTTATGCTATCAGTTACAACAGAGAGTGTTGTTGTAGGGATTATTTCAGCACTAAGATTTACTATTTCTGGCTGTACAGCAGTGGCCTGTCGTCCACTTGATTCACTTGACAAGGAAGACCTACTTGAATCTGGGGCTGTAAGATCCATGCCTTGATCAGTCATTGTAACATTGACTTTAAAAGTAGTAAGATCTATAACATCACCAGGGTAGTGTATTTTTCCATTCTGTTTGGGCTTAAAATGGACTTCTGGCTGGACTGTGACTGTAGCACTCACAGGTTCAGGTATGTGTTCGACAGGAATCCTTTCCTGGACAACTGAAACAGTTGTTCTTTGCACTTCAGTTGTGACAACTTGGGTTACAAGATTAGGCAATGTGTCAGGATGCTGCTCAGTTGTTGAAATTGCAGAGTAGACTTGGCTCATGCTTGATATAACTTTATCTTGTCCACGTATTTCTTGACTCTCAATAGACTTTGTAAATTGGGTAAATGTGACTGGTAATGGTGGCACAGATGTTGCAGAAGTCACTACTGGAGTTTCTTGTTTTTGCTCATAAACGGTTTGCTGCTCTTCCAGTCGTTTTCTTGGAACTGGTGAGGGATCCATATCAGTCAATGCCTCTTCTGAAGCGGAGACTATTAGTACTTCTTCCATATCCAAAGCAGGAATTTCTTCATTCTCAGCTGAGATTGGAATCTGGGTTATTGTTATTGGTACAGAATATGTTGTTAGTATTTGTTGCATCTCAAGTTCTTTTCGTACATCACTCACTGTATGCTGAGCAACAGACTCAGCAGAAACTCCTGACACTGGGGTTAAGGCTACTGGTACCTCTGCTGATATTTTTGATGTATTCACAACTGAGGCTGAAGGTATGGGAATATTAGAATCCCTGAAAGGTGTGGTGTACATCACTGCTGGATATGGTTCCATAGCAATGGGTGGTGGTGCTGTTGCTGCTGCTGCTGCAACAGGTGCTGCTGAAATCAAAGTAGAAGATGCCATTATAGCTGGTGCTGTATCATGTTGTGTTATATTCACAGATGGGAAGTGCATTGTATTCTCCATTGTGGCATAAGAAACAACATTCATAGTCTGTGCTATTTCTGATGATGCCACTACAAAAGGTGCTGAAACCGATGTTTGTACAGAAGGAAGTGGCATCTCTGGAACCGTTACACAAGGTGCAGTAATACTTTGTGTTGAACCCACAGCTGGAGTGACATGAGTCTCCATTGTGACTGAAGCAAAGTCAGGTGCCTTCACCACACAGGGAGCTGCTGCATTTAAAGCTGAGATACCCTTTGGTGGGGCTGCTACAATTTGTGCTGTAATTAATGACACAGGTGCATCCACTACAGCTGGAGCAAGCACTCTTGGAGCATCAGATGGAACCTGCTGCCTGGGAGTTGGCAGTGATGATCTTCTCATAGGTGCTTGAGTTGTAATGCCCTCCACAGGTGATCCTGGTTCTGAGGGTAATGTTATCACCACATATGTTTCAAGAGTTCTAGCAAATCTGGGTGACAAGGGCGATTTTGGTGATGAAGCACTGTACTTGGTCTCTACAGGGGCAGTCAAACTTAGAGACAATGCATTTGGAGGTTCTCTTGTTCTTGGCAAAGTTGCAGCACGAACTGCTTGAACAACTACTGGTTCGGGGGTGACTGGTGGCTTTACGCTCTCTCTTGATCTGTGGCTAAAAACCAATCCTGGGGGAATACAGACAGGTTTGGGGGGAACAGGGGGTGGTGATTTGTGTGTTGGGGTTACAGCTGACATCACAGTCATGCCGGCCATATTTGCTGGGTGTTCAGGTGGAGTTGCTGTAACTGATGAAAGAGTTGGAACACTCTTTTGATGGTTAAAATCAGCTTTAGGTAATGTGCTATATGGCAATTCTGGTGGTGAAGCTGTGGGAGGTGGTGGAAATGAAATCACTGGTCTATCTGTTCTTTCTTGAGACACATGAGGTTTTGCAGATGTCATACAAGGTGGAATTGTTGAATCAGTGATGAAACTTGAAACTTGAGTAAAAGGAGAAACATTAACAATAACAGGGTGTCCCCTGCCATCTTCAATAGTTGTTTTAACCACCACATTTTCAAGATTTGGCAGTATGTCAGCAACTTGACCTTCCTGTGTCTGTACAACAGGAGAAATGGTTTGTGAAACTGATGGTTGTAACGAAATTGCATCATTTTTCTGCAGTATTTCTGCCATCCTTGGCTGGATATCAGCCAGTATAGATTGAACTGGTTGGGAGGGTGAAGCTCCAAAAGCAACAGTTGTAGTAATAGTAGGAGAAACAACAGAGACTGTCTTTGCAGCAATACACTCTCTGTGATCTGTTGGAGGTGAAATATGGACTGCTTGATCTAGTGGGGGTGCCATATCTAATCTGTTTTCCACTGGTCTCTGAATTGGAATTTGGATAGAAACACTGGCCGGTGGCTGAGTGCCTCTTGCTAAAACAGGTATAGTGGTACAGGCAGATAGTGGTGTGGCCACTTGTTCAACAACTGAGCTGGTTTGCTCTGTAGAGAAAACATTTGCTGGTATTGAGGCTGATACCATAGTTGGGATTGAAATAGGTGCTTGATCCACTGCTGACACTGTAGTTAGAAGTGGGGTATAGGTTTGAGAAGGTACTGGACAAGTCACAGAGATTGACTCTGATGGAGATGTGACCAGCTCAGGCATTTGGGAAACAAAGGGGATAGTTGTAGGAATCTGATTCTTGAGAGCAGTGGATGGCAAGGAAGGCTCTGAAACCGAAGTTTGTTCTAGAATTCGATGCTCTAATGTGGGGAACACAAAATCTGGCATTTGAACAACAACAGAAGTTTCTATTAAAGGTGCTTCTTGAGATTGAACAATAGGTGTAGCAAAAATAGTTGTAGGAGTGTTCACATGGTCTACATTTGTAGATGTCATTGGTGCAACAATTGTTTTGTCTGTAGAAGCTGATATAGGAACTGAGGTTGGTTCATGTATTGCACCAGCCAAAGGTTTTTGAGCTGAATCATAAAGCGCTGAAACCCTATCTGGAGTAGGGACTGTTTCTTGTGGAGATTTTGGTTTCAGAGCCAGATTTGGTTTTGGACCTAGTGTTGGCTTTGCAACAAGATCTTTAGAAGGAGTCGGAGAGGCAGCATTTTCTGAGATATGTGGTGAGGCTGGAATGACTGGTGAATGGGATCCAATAATCTGTGTGGAAGATGCAACAGGAGCAGTTGCAGGTGAAACGTGTGTTGTGGCTTGTCCAGACATGAAGTCTGGCATGTGAATTACAACTGGGGCGGCAACATCAGCAACACTAGGGCTAGCTGGAGTAGATGTCTGAACAGAAACTGGAGAGGATGACGGTATTGTTGTAAGTGAATCTGGGGATGAGACTACTGGGGATGTTGGTGGAGACAGTGGTGACATTGCTGTTGTCTCCACAACATAGTTCGATGAAGGAACTTCACCAAGTGCAGAAATGGGAACAGTCTCAAATGACTCTTCTGGGGCTTGTGGTTCCTCTTCATTTTGAGCCATATCAGTTCGCTCAGATGACATTTTTTCTTGTATGACACTGTCCTCCTCTTCAATTTCCTCTTCACCAGAGGAGCACTGAGTGATCTTTAAGTCAGGAATTGGATATAAAGCTTTACTCACAGATACATCCTGTGTAGATGTTGACTCTGTAATATAAGGCTCCAAAATGCACTCAATAGGTTCAGCTAAGTTGTCTTCTTCCCCACTTGAAGGGATGAGTATCACCTCAGGAGAATCATATGATGACTCAGACACAGTCAGAGGGGAGACGGGAGAAATAAGAGTTGATTGTGATGGACTTGTTCCTGGTGTTGAAACTTGTTGTGTATTCAGTAGCTCGTCATAGGCATCCTCTGTTTGCAACAATGGCTTCGCATTTTTATTTGAAATAAGTGCATCATTTTCAGATATAGTCACATAACAAGTGTCACTGACATGAAGTGGTAAGGATGTGTCGACATTTGATGCATACGTATGCTGAACCTCCTCTTCTTTTTGTAAGATCTTATTCCTTTTATGCATCATTTCCTCATAAGCCTCATCTGGTGTCATAAGTATCCTCACCGACTCATGCTCAGACATTTTTCGGAAATCTTGCTCTTGGGTGACTTTATCAAAAGCTGTTGCAGTCTGTTCTTGCTCCTCAACTAAAGTTTCATAAGCATAGTCCTCTATTAACATGCCTCCATATAATGGTTCAATATCAGGTGGTGTGCGTTTCTCTGATGTTTTATATTCCTGTGCTTTCTGCATCATTTCCTCATATACCTCTTCAGCACTCTTTAATGGCTTCTCTGCAGCATCACATGTTTCAGATGATAATGTTCTGTATTCTGCATTCTCTGATTCAGATTCAACACTAGGTGAAAAGTCAGAGAAGGAGGACTTGCGCTCCTCCATCCCTGCAATTTGCTGTAATTTATCAGTTTTACTCAAATGATCAGGTCTTCTTTGTGTGCCCAGATCATCTCTTTCTGTCTTAAATTTTTTTGTGACCTTTCTTAACTGCTGCTGATCTTCTTGTTTATCTTCCTGCTCCATCTGTTGATCACCCACTTCACGTAACTCATCCTCCTCAGACGAGTCTTCTTTAGTGGGAAGGGCCTGGCCGTGTGGTCTGTGTTTTGCCTTTCTTTGCTGTTTACTCTCTGCTCTTGCCTTTTTATGACTTGGGCTACTGTCACTGTCTTCATTGATAGAGGACACAGAAGTAGGTGAAGCTGTTCCTGGCGTAATGCTGGATACCTGAACACTGGAAGACCCATCACCCTTGGACGAGTCTTCGATCAGACTCTCACCCTCCTCTGTGGTCTGTCTAACAGGAGTTTGTGTAATGGGAACTGCTGTGGTGTCAGTAGCTATGATATTTTCATTATAAGTTGACTCATCTATTTCCACTCTGGATTCTTCCAATGCTTCTGAAACAGGGATGACTTGGCCAACTTGATCATCTTGGTCATGAGAAGACAGGCTGATATCAGAACTCTCCTCAGGTTCTAGAGAAAGTTTCTTTAGGGTACGTTTATGCTTTACTGAATAATGTGTTTTTTCAGCCTCTCTGGTTTCTTGCTGTATTTGTTGCTCATCTCTGACATGGTTTTCCTCATCAGATGGCAAGTTCTCATCTTCACCCATGTGCATAAGTTGCCTTCTTATGAACTCTTCGTCATCTCCAGAATTTGAACTGTCTAGTTTGTAGTCTTCACTGCTGGAGGAAGCAGGCCTCACTCTTCTTCGCTGTATCTGAGGGGAGGGTTCACTCTCACTGCTGTCCTCATGATATTGTTTTACACTATCCTGTGCGCTAACAGGCAAGAGTTTTGCAGCAGTTTCTTTTATGGCCATTTCGCTGACTCTCTGTATCTCCTTAAGCTCTTCCTCAGCCGAGCTGTATGATTCTACTGAAACGGGCAAGATATCCTTTCTTTGTTGCTCTTTAACATCTGCTTTTAAGCTGTCTACTTTAGAAATTTCAGAAAGACTGCTATCCATTTGTATTACAACATCTTCCAGTTGTCCTTTTATTGCAGGATGAGTGTATGTATCTTCTTTAACCTGCAAATAATGCAGAAAAAAAACAATTAAATAAAATCTGTAATGCCAAGAAATTGCCATGAAATTACTATTATAGTTGTCTCTTTTAAACAAACCTGCCTCCTATTCATAACAATTCTTTTAACCCTCTGAGGTCGGCCGTCACGCCCGCGTGATTTACTCACTTTTTTCTTGTCAGCGTGAAAGAGACTCAAAATGCTCCGTCAATTTTGAACATACAATTAAGAGATATATACCATTGCAATCTGTGAAATGTCTACTTTTACTTGTGCACACTCATAGTAAAAACAAAATGTTGTGCTTTTTGCAAAATAAACAAAACTAACATGATGCGTGAGCTGCGATCTCTCTCCGAATGAAATCCATTCTGATAGTCATAAGAAAATGAACGGTAACTTCGTGAATACTATTCACACAAATATGAAACGCATGTCTAAATAAACGTTGAAATGTCAGGTTTTAAATCATGTAAGTCAAATCTAAAACAAATATTCTCTGTTTATGTAATCTGTTTGAAAACGGAGAGAAATCAGTCGTTCGCGAGCCAGCTCATTATCTGTAATGTGACCACGCCCACGGAGAGCGCGCGCTATTCAAACACAAATTCTGAGGCGATTACTCTAACAGAGAGTGAACGCCCACATAACATTCTTAGTTCAAGATGCTTCACAGCTTTGGCCTTTGGATGGGCCGTTAGCCACTAGGGGAGTGTCTTTTGTCTCCCTGGTGTGAATTGCTAATGTATTCATGGCCATCACCACTCCCACGCATAAAGCAGTGGTGACACAAAAACTGATTTACAAAATTTAAATCATTATATTGTTGTTTGTGTTGAAGCATTCAGAATGATTTCCACATCATTGTGTAGTAAAAATTCTAGCCTACAAGCTTGATAACTCAAAAGTCTTGTGAACAACTATTCAGTATGTGTTTTATGGCCTTATTGCAAAGGCATTTTTTTTGCCAAAACTTACTAACCACGCATAATCTTTATTTTTAAAAAGATGCAAACATGTACATCTATTTTGCTCACATATTATTATAGCAGAGTTTGTGCTGAATACAGCAAAATTACATGTTGGCCAATAGTATGTTATAAGTATCTGAAATAAGCACAAATGTCAGAGCATGTAAAACTACTCCAGGACCCCAAATCAGGCTCAGACCCCAGAGGGTTAAATACAACAAAATATAAGCAAACATTTGAGTGAGGTAAAATGTAATGACAGATAAATCAGACACAATTATATTTGTCATATTTAAAAAATAATCTTTAAAACTCACTCTGAGGTTTGTGGATCTGATAAGGCTTATTTATTGTCCTAAACTATGTGGCCACGTAGAAAAGCAGAGGCCATGAAAGAGACCCATAGCCCTCAAGACAGACTTTCCTGCATTCATTTATAGATGAACTGATCTATAAATGAACATGCCTCCTAGGACACTGTGTTTATGATTATGTCTGTTGTGTGTAGTGTATTTTGTATGGTATTTTGGTTTTATGCATATTTTATGACAAGAACTACAAACAAACTACCACGCATATATCGCGCCTCCTATCAAATTAATGCTCATTTCACGACTTATATTTTCATGTATGTGACTTCCTCATCGGATGCAGTGTGTGTTTGCTGTATTAATTGGAGTATAAATGGACACAAACCCACAAGGGCCAGTTTAATCATGCTCAAAAAAAGAGCCATAAATTCCCCACAGAGGAAGTTCCCACTCAGAAATTCCTCTTTCCTCTTTGGTCTGGTCCACCTTGGGAGGTGTGACTTCTCCTGGAGCTTCAGCTTCAGCACCATTGTGTATGTGTTTGTTAGTTTAGTTATGTGTTTGTGATTTAGTTAACACATTTTGTGCACAATACATATTTGGTTCTGACTCCCTGCAAATAAGTTGTCACTTAAATGATCGTTCTGGTTACACGCTCTAAGCGCTGTAAATGCTAAGAAAGAATTATTTTTCGGTGGCCATGAAAAATACACTTCTCTTAGAATTAATTAATAATCAACATTATTTGATGTTCACAAGATGAACTGATTGGTTGATTGATTGTAATTGTACAGCTTCTTGCATTTCTCAATAATATGTATGTAATATTATACCATTACCTTTACTACATCTGCCTCAATTGGCAGTGCTGGAAGTGTAGACATTGATCCTCCTTCAAATTGTGTCTCGTCTGGGACTTTGTCTTTGCCTGTTTCTTTCAAAGTGACCTCAGCATCAGTAATAACAGCTTTCTGAGACTCTGCAGCTGGTATTGGTGCCACCACAGCTGTCATCTCAGTCTGCAGCATATCTGTGGTAGGCACAACAGAGAGAGGTGCAGGGACCGCTGGAGTGGTAACAGCTGACTTTGCAACAGTAGTAGGGGTGGTTTTCTCCTCTGCCTGCTTTTCGGGTGATGGTTTTGGCTTGGATTTTAGAGTAGGTGCTTGTGTAGGTACTGGAGTCTCGGACAGCTGTGTTTTAGGTGTGACTGTAGGCTTGTCTTTTGTGGATACAGGGTCAGATATTGATATTTTTCCCATGTCTCCCAGCTGCCCAGCTATAGCTCTCTGTGTTTGACAATTCAAACACAACCACTCAGCCTGCAAAAAAAACAAACAAACAAACAAACAAAAATAAAATCAATGAGATATGAAAGTATACTAAAACAAAAATCAAAACTTTATAAAAATAATGTTAAAATATATCCAAGAAATACAGGTATCCTATCAATTCAGTGTCCCCAAATATTGTGATGGCTCTTATTGTTCAAGCGGTACCATACTATTAGAAATGAAATATGCTTTAATAAATAACAATCTTAGTGCATTTATAATACATTAACAATAAATACACAGTCATCAGCACTTTTTACATTCTCTTTTCATTATTTTTGCAAATAAGAGCCAACGTCTCTGTTTCTACAGGAAACCATGTTTACATGTGTTTACGTTTACGTCTGCACGGTGTGTGCAAGAGAGAGAGAGAGAGAGAGAGAGAGAGAGAGAGAGAGAGAGAGGGAGGGAGGGAGGGAATAAGAGGAACAACAAACAAACAAACAAAAAAAACCTTCCGACTGAGAACATGACATACACACATACTCTGTCCTAACAGGAGATTAGGGTTTATTCCCACATCCAGTGACGCAAACTAACCATAATTCATTGGCACATGGCCTGACTTGAGCACTGTTCTTTATGATGTAACACCCCCTCTGTCTCCATTGTCATACTCAAAGGCTTATTCACAAAGCTGTGATTATAGAAACAACATTTTCTTAGAAATTGCAATTGTAAATCAAAAAATTTAAAAAGCAGGGGGTATGCAAAAGCATTTCAAAGGAAAGAAATTGAAAAAACAAATCCCAAGACTAAATGCAGACCAGACTGAAGCTGTAACTCCATTTCACCATAGATATTCTGTTAGGAAAATCCTACTAAATCTCTTTATTTGTAGATCATTTGTATTTTAGCCGCTCTATCTCTAATGACATTTTAGTAATGATTGCAACAGAAAGCTGGCAGATGTATTCTGGGTGTTTTTAACATTGTGTACCAGGGAGAAGAAATTAGGCACAGCCAGATGATGGTAAACACATGTAATCACAGACAAAGAGGATAATTGAATGAGGTAGATCAGGACAGCCTTCCTCTTCAGAACATCTGAATTACAATAGAGTTCCGGACTAAAAAACAAGGGTTTGACTGGGTCATTACTAAGTGTCACCATGGAAACCAGATAAGATTTATGTCCCATGGAGCACAGTTTGTCCTGAGCCTTCAGCTCTGTACCAAATCCTTGTGAGCAGCCTACCTAGACTGCATTTTAAAGCACCAGGCAAGCTTCCAAAGCAAAGACCGTTGCGAAAGCATTTCTAGTCTTCACACAGAAGCAAAATTAAAACACAAATAAGAAAAAAAAAGTGAATTAAGAAAAAATAATCCAATATTGTGGACAAAGTCGAGAGAAATGCTGATTAATTTATTAAAAAATATATTTTTTATATTTTTAAACGTTAGCCAAATTTAATCATCATGTTAATAATTTAGTTTTTCAGCATTGTCGTGGATGTATTTTTATGCTATTGATTTGTAATCTTAGGAATACGCTAATGTCGTCAAACTCTGAAGGTAACTGAAATGCTAACTGAAATCCTCTGAAGGGTAAAGAGTGTTCTAAATCACTCACTTATGAAGATTAGGCCAGCTAGGCCTAACTGAGCTGTGAATTATACGTTTTACGGCCTTGCAAATAAAAGTAAAAGTAAAACTAAAAGACAAAGTCAATTATATTTTAATCTACAAAGACACTCCGCATCTTAATAAACAGCAACTGGTTGGAAAAGCTTTGTAGTTCCTGTGAATTTGGGGAATTTGTTTGAATAATCTGTAGTAATGGAGTCACATTGGTGAGGCAACTGCCTAGAGAAGCCTATTTATTGGTCAAATTCCTCAAGGGCACTGCTGAGCAAGAGAGGCTTCATGAGGAATAAAGTGCTTCTAATAAGGTTCAACATCCATTTGAACATGATATACCAGACAACTACTAGCCTACTATAAATTAGATATGCACACTTATTAGAGCAAGAAAAATTAACTCACAAGCAAAGCTGTTACATGGATGTACAGAAATGCCCATGGTTCCAAAAAGAAATAAGAAAGCTCATTTCAACACTGTGGCTTCAGAAACAAGGTGCAATCATCACCTCTAACTGATAACTTGACTGGCTTATACATATGCAAATCAGGAGACTGCACAGGGCCATCAGAGCAAGGAAACCAATCAGAAGATTAATTAACAATAAAAGGAATCAATCATCTTTTTCAGTATGTACAACTTTGTGAAAGAATGTCCTCATCACTGCTGCTTGTCATTACTGTATGCAGGCAATGTAGAGTGCTGATCAAATGTACATGAATAAGACAGCGAAAACAAAAAGGGTAAATTGTGGGCGCTACAAACAGGAACATATCCAAAAAGTGCTTATTCAAGGTACTAAACAGGGATGCACAAAACAAAAACTACATATTTTTTCAAATCGATTAGCCTGTGTTGCCTGCACATGACTAATCTGTCTTCAGAAATCTCTGAAGACAGAAATTGAATAATTACAATTTCGGGATTCACATAACCCTAACCAGATATGTTTGTTAGGGGATGCACCAAAATGATGTGTTTTTGTGATGGAAGGAATAAATAGATATCCAATTTGTATTGACAGAATATGGTATTATCAATAGAGTCAGGACATTTTAAGAATATATTGCCAACATTCACAATCTAAAGCTGCAGTCTCTAAAGCCATTTATAAAATTCTTGTTCTGTATACTCTAAATGCTTCCTCAACTTTACTTTGATGGTCTGTATTTTATTCCAGCAGAGAACAGAAAATGGCACAGCAGATGTATGCTTTTTCAGAAGAATTTAACTACATGCCATGATGATTACATTCATTCTACAAAGAACAGTCAATGAGAGACATCATTCTCTGAGATCAATTACATCTGCTAAAGCATTTGGGAAGAAATATCAATGTCAGCGTCCCTGAATAGCATAGACTATATGATTAATTTGTGGTTGATTTATACTTCTCTAAGAGAAAATTGACTTTTATATTCGTTAGTTTCACATTTGACACTATGGCAGTACAGGGATGAGGACATACAGAAACCATGCCTCTCTAATAGATGAGAAAATAATGTTTAAAAAAAGCACATTTTGAGGACATTTCACAGAACAAAAAAAGCACATTTTGAGGACATTCTGACCAAAGTTACAGTTAGCAAGTAAAATCCAGTCAACAAAAGAATGAGAACAACAAATTCTGTTTTGCCATGAGTTTTTTCATGCAACACAGCAGTGAACAATCATGCAACATTACCCAACATCATAGATTCCCACCTCAGTGTTAGAATGGCTGGTTGCACTTGTTTTGCCATTCCTGCCATTTACTATGAAATATGAAGTCAAAACTTCTGGTACATTAGTACTTTAGTACAAACTTAGAAAAAACAAATCCTCAAGAATCACATACTGACACATACTGACATACAGACTGAATTCGGTAATTCAATTCTATCTGAGAAACAAAGAATTTGAATGTGTGAATCTTGAATGTGTGTTTCATGAGCAATAACGTGTTTAATAAGGTTAAATATCCAGTACTTGATAAAGCCATTAAGTAAAACAACAAATGTAAACATAAAATTAACGCTTTCACATCTCTAACTTTAGAGGTTCTCCAAGCATAAGACTTACAGACATTTTCTAATCATATACAGTATTGTTTACTGCTGTATTATGTCCAATGCCCTTGTCTTTCTTTACCCTAATTTTGTGTTGCATTGTTAGCATCGTAGCACAATGACCATGAGTAGTATCATTAGCTGGTCCTTCCTGTTGCGCATTTCTGTGCCTGCTGCAGCTGGTTCTAAACCAGCTGGGCCTGGCTGCGCTCCATACAAAGTCCTCTTTAATTATAGAGAAGTAGCGGAGACCAGCAGACCTGGAGACAAGCCTCACATAGGCCATTGTTCTCAGTGATTAACCCAAGAAAAAAAAAAAAAACAGCTCTCTGATAAGAAGGTTTACATCAAGGTTTACAGCACTTGCGGCACACTCCACCAAAGCAGACATCTGACCTTTTACCATGTTCTAATCTGTTAAATGACCTCAAAATCAACTAACCAGAAGTAATAGAGAAAAAAGCCAAGAGTTGCATATTTTCAGCTGAAACAATGCTCAAGCTATATTCACTGAAATCGGTTACTCTCCAATGCATTAGGGATGGGTGATATCTTATTGTTAGTGATAAAAATTCTCACCACAATAAGAATGAGTTAATCCTGTGTGTGACCCATTCGCAGCTCACATGCAAAGCAAAAACAACTATGTCAGAAGGCGGATGTGAAGCTGACGAGGAGATTATCTACCTCTACAATCTGGAAGTGGTACACAGATATATTTTAACCCGCCAAACACTTCGAGAGCTTGAGAGTTTTGTTCTCCATCAAGCAAACCATAAAGTGCACTTAAGTTCATCTCAATAAATGCATAATGTATCTGACCCACAGTAAACACTAGTGTGAGGCACCCGACACGCTGTCGCTTTGCTGAGAGCATTACTGTTTCTCACACACTCAAACTAACTGGAACTAACCGCACAAACGGCAATATCATTGGCTGGCACTGTTTTGATTTTAGCAAATCAGTTAGAGTTTAGCATGGGCCAAATTGTGATGGCTGGATGACTGGATGACTGGGTGAGAACATCTCCAAAACTGCAGCTCTTGTGGGGTGTTCCCAGTCTGCAGTGGTCAGTATCTATCAAAAGTGGTCTAAGAAAGAGCAGCGGGGTCATGCGCGGCCAAGGCTCATTGATGCACGTGGGGAGCGAAGGCTGGCCCATGTGATCCGATCCAACAGACAAGCTACTGTAGCTCAAAATGCTCAAGAAGTTAATGCTGGTTATGATAGAAAGGTGTCAGAATACACAGCACATCGCAGTTTGTTGCATACGGAGCTGCATAGCCACAGATCAGTCAGGGTGCCCATACTGACCCCTGTCCACCGTCGAAAGCACCAAACAGTGGGCACGTAAGCATCAGAACTGGACCATGGAGTTTGAAGTGACTTAGCCTCCAAACTCCCCAGATCTCAATCCAATCAAACATCTGTGGGATGTACTCAACAAACAAGTCCAATCCATGGAGACCCCACCTCACAACTTAGAGGACTTAAACGATCTGCAAATATTTTGGTGCCAGATACCACAGCACACCATCAGGAGTCTAGTGGAGTCCATGCCTTGACTGGTCAGGGCTGTTTTGGGAGCAAAAGGGGGACCAACACAATATTGGGAAGGTGGTCATAATGTTACGCCTGATAGGTGTATATAGACATTGATATTATCATTGCAACAAATACCAGAAAATTTTGTGATATAGTTTTAAGTCCACATCCCTACGACACATCCATCTAGAGAATTGCATTTTTTTTCTTAAGAGCTCCTTAAGATATCTCTACCGTTCCTCTGCAAAGGGCAGCACAATCTGCAATGCCAAAAGCCATTAGGATAATAACACTTTGTATTCAACATTCATTGCAGCAAAAGCTTGCTCCCTAAAGCTCTGTAAATGAATACAGACTAACAGTGTTATAAGCTGCAGCTTTTTCAAATTTACTACATTTGCATTTAATAGTCACATGCCACAAGTTTGCATTATAAAACCCTAAAAAAGTGGTTCTCAAACCTGTCCTATAGTACTACCAGCCCTGCACATTTTATATGTCTCCCTATA
Source organism: Zacco platypus (assembly GCA_038088235.1). Classification (NCBI taxonomy): domain Eukaryota; kingdom Metazoa; phylum Chordata; class Actinopteri; order Cypriniformes; family Xenocyprididae; genus Zacco; species Zacco platypus. The sequence continues at coordinate 19,461,191 of CM076075.1, read as the reverse complement.
TCTGACATACCCATTTCAGGTCTTGCAAACTCTACTAAGGAGCTCACGAGTTATATCAAGTGTGATAGACGAGGGAGACATACAAAATGTGTAGGGCTTGTGGTATTCCAAGACAGGTTTGAGAACCAAATGTGCTCTAAAACATTTCATGGCACATTCCAGGTAAAATACTGGACTAGTAAATATCATCCAGGGTTTGTTTTATTGTCTAACTGCCTGTACTACAGTGCGGAAGCATATTTGCATTTAAGAAGTAAGATTAATTTATAGCCAAAGTTATATACTGGAGGTGCTATTCCTTCATGGGACCACGGCATTGCAGAGCTGCGTCTGACACCGTATTGATTGCTGGCAGCTGCCTTTGGCAAAGGTTGTAGCTGGCTAATATAGTGAGCTTTCAACCACCCCCGCAGCGGTACAATCCCAATAAATCAGGCCCAATGATAATAGAGAATCTTGACCTACTAATCTGTAATAAGCAGAGTGCTTGCCACTGACGGCACAGAGCCAGCCCGTGCTGCCCACCGGTGTGACAGAGAGCAGATAAACAGAGAGAGAGAGGAAAGAAAAAAAAATATCCTCCTTCTATTCTTGCATGCCTCAGCAAAATGTATAATTGAAGACATGCAATTTATCTCAGGTGTAGTTTGAAAGATACAGAACTATTTTCAATTTTCTTTATAAATGACCAAACTATGCAGAGTGCCTCAAAATAATCTCTGTTTCCGCCTTGGTGTTGTTCTTTTGACTACTCTCATTTAAAGAGTAAACATGCACAGACACACAGCTAGGGGCTTCTAGAGAGCTCATTGCTTTAAAAGCAGCTTGCGAGAAGGGAAAAAAGGTTAGGTGCATCTCTCTAGTCTCGCCTCAGACTATTTATACACCCACTGTCTCCTCCAGGGGAGCTCTCCTTTTTAACTTGGCAACAGTTGCCGTCTGCATTCAAGAACATGAAATATCTCTTCCTGCAGCTGTCTGTTTCATGAGTTGGGATATGTGCAGCCAATAAATGACATTAAGACTGTGTAGGTCAAAGATTAAGACAAATAAATTGGATTTGTTGCAGTCCAATTCCTGAAAATTGCGCTTGCTGCAGAATCTTTCTAAAACAGCCCAATATATTTTGTAGAAAGAAATGAAAACAAAAGACTTACTTCTGTCATTTATTTCTATGCAGAAAAAAGAAAAAAACAGCTGCAAGCAACAATTATGGAGCAAAGCACACTAATGGAATGGAATATTGTAATGCCGTGTAGATTTGTGGAATATACCTTGGAAGGCTGTGCAGATTTGTGTACTGCTGACAGCTAGGGATTTAAAAAACAAATGGTCCAAAGGCTAGAAGTAGATTCTTTATTGCATTATTAATATATATTATATTGCATTATTTTGACCTAAAGCATAGTGTTTATGACAGAGTTTTGTTTCAACATGAAATAATTTGTTTCAATGTTTTGCATCCTTACAATTACTATTGTAGCCCTGCTACAGTCAATCTGAGCCAATGTTGAAAATTGGACAAACTTGGTTTGCGCTAAGAAAAAAAAAATGACGGGAATCCAAAGAATCAGAGTGAAAAAATGATACTGTCATTTAATGTTTTTGAAAGAATTATCTGATTATTTGATCAAAATACAGTAAAACATTATTATTGTGGAATATCACATAATTATATATTTTAATATATTTAAAATGTTTAATGTCAATGTCATTAAATTAAATAATTAAACTGCTAAGGCAAAGCTGAATTTTAGCAGCCATTACTCCAGTCTAGAGTGCCAAAAATTAAAAAAGAAAACAATCGTACTAACCCACAATTTTGAATGACAGTGTATTTAAAGCCTTCAACTCTTGGTGGAAGTATTCTGCCATCACAAAACTAACAAGCAAAAAAAAAAAAAAATAAGATTACTAACAGATACAACATATGCCTATGCCTCTTTGGTGCTTGGCCCCATAAAATGAACGACTGTGGCCACTTGCAAGTGAGGTTATACGATATGAGTTAGTTAATAGCACTAAATTAGTCTGGGTTTTTTTTTACGTGCCTCTCAGAGTCTCAGTATAATAAACACCATTTATTAGCAAGTAGAACACACCTTGAGCTCTTTTCCATGCACTGTGCCACTGGGATGATCATATTACTGTGCATAAAGCATCTAGGGCACAACCACATAGACACACCAAAACACACCCACACATGTGTGCACACACAGGAGCTCAAGACTAAAAGGATAAAAAGAAGGGGAGAGAAAATGTGTGCGTGGTGACAATGGCCATGTTGTGTAAACCATTAGAGCATTGTTTCATGTTAATGACATGTCATAGAAAACTCAGTCCCACAGAGGACACACAGAACTCTCTCGGGCACAGCTGGGCACCAGTGTATTACCACCAAAGGAACAATGAGGAAACACAGCAGACAGTAACCACCGCTGCTCAGTCCATTACTGCATATAAGACAACAGAGCACTCTTTGTTCTTTAAAGGGATAATATCATATAAAATTCAATTTCTCTTTTGCAATACGAGTTTCTATACAGTAGCTATGTAAACAACTGGATGGAACTGAAAGCTTAATCTCTTGTACAAATAGACCCTCTTTTGAAATAAAAGCTGCACCAAATAAACTGGAAATGGTTGGATTTCTATAAAAAAGGAGATCTATAAAACCTGGAGAAAGCTATCGATTATTATTTCAATTCATCTTAATGGCATGCTGCTTGCCTAGTTGCAGGACATCACTGCACTAAGGTGTAAATGGTAATGTAAAAATAAGTATCAAATGTTGTTTGGTACAAGAAAAGCTTTGACTATCATTATAAGTGGACTTGTAATGATAATCTGTACATTTTTATTTTATCACTCTTACCTTAAAGTTACTTACAATTCGCACAGATATAACAACATGATTCTATTGTACACAAATGATTAATGTCTGTATTTTTCCGTTTATGCAAAATCTGTAATTGCAAAAAGAAAGCATCAGCACAGGCTGTTAGATGGCATCCAAAATTACACAAGTCCCCTTGGGTCCAGCGACATCGTTCTTGGAGCCGCTGTCACAACGCTAGCTGAGGTAGATTAAAATCTAAAGCTATTTTTGGCCAACGGTGTGCCAGATGCGGACACGGCATATCACTAAATCTCTTAATATCACGCATCAGCGTTTGAAGCTGTGCCCTCAGCTTTACACACGACAGATATGTGAATATGCATTGTCATTCAAAATATTGTTCGGGCAAACACTGTATTTTTCAATTAACATCAGAAGCACAGGGTCTGCTTTCATGTGTGAAGGTGGAGGATTGTAGAGGCCAGAGTCAAAGGCTTATGTTAAGGGCATATTACAAGAGACTGACTGTGTCATTTCCAAAAGGGCAGCATGACAGTGCAATGCCAAATATGATTTAGCACATAAAAATGCAAGGCAGTCTGTTTCTATGGTGGCCATCTTATACACATACTCTTTTTCAACATTAAAAGAAAATGTTCTAGACAGTGTGGGCCCAGGGGAAGTAGGGTTGGATAATAAAAGGTCAAAAAATCAATATCAGACTCAAATTTTCAAACTAAAAACACTTCAGGAACAATGTGTCCATTCTGAATACATTAAATGTTTAAACAAAAAAACAAACAAAAAAGTCTCTACATACTAGTGCATACTTTTCCTATCAGATGATAGTATCCTTTAAATGGACTTTTAGAAGACATTGGTGTACAGAAATCTCCAACGGAGCCAATTATATTCTAGTTAAATTTGCCTATGTACAACTGTTTCTACACTGCACTCATGGCACATTAAGCTGCAAATATACTGATTACAAAGATGGGGCATGAATGAATTTGCATAGATAGACAATTTCAGGAAACAGTGGATCACATGCGATTGTTGATTAGCATGCGCAGCAGATAGAAAATGAGATGCAAGCTAATTGTCAAAATAGCTTTGTAGTTTGTGAGAGTGAAGATGATGCTGTTGGAGTACATTTTAGCAAGTAAACTGCTTTTCTGACACAGTCAAGTGTTTACTAATTAGTTTACAATTTAAATCTCCATCCCATCACATTTACATTTTCTAAATAGCTCAAATCTAAAAAAGGTGAAATAGAAAATTTCAGCATGGAAAAACATTGAAAAGCGAAATTGCTTATAGAAAAAAAAAACATCAGCGATGCTATGATCAAATAAGATTTGCAGTGTTCCACTGACAGAGAACAGCTGCAAAAGGACACAGAACAGACAATCATTGCATGCCATTTTCTCATTAAATTACATCCACAATCACAGCTTTGATGAAAGCAATGAACACAGCTTGCTAGGGTCACAAGCACAGGAAGTCACATTGGCATAAATGATGGACGGCTGACATGTTGTGCATGTAGCCATGCTCACACTGCGGATGGCATGGAAGCTTTAGTCCATCAGTCCACTCGCACAAAGGAGACATTTGACTACTCACTCACACCCAACCCCCACACTCAAAATCTGCTCAATTTATTATGATATCATGAGACACACCACCCCTTCCCATTTCCTAGCTGCTGTAGATTCTATCACATAAGGCTGTTGCACAACCCCTCAATCACTTTAATAGAGTGTGCTGTGAGCTGTGGTTCTCTTCAATCAGCCTGTTACGTAATCACACATTTTGTCCAAACACAGGGATTCTTCCCTCAGAGTCAGCACTCAGCACGTTTCAGCATTAGCGCGAAGCTATGCTCTCATAAATACCACTCATGCAGATTACCGCCTCTGCTCTCCGAGCTTAGGCCTGGGCAACTCACCAAATAAAAGTTTGTCCACATTTGCATTGCAGAGTGCATGCATAATTTTAAAACCTTTTGGAAACGGTCTTGTTTTGCACACAAACAGCAGTATTAAATCATCACAGGAACTACTGTCCACTCCCATTTTCCAAGCTTTAAATTCCCAATCGTTTAATTTATTAGCAAATTTAAATCACCACAGGGACAATAGTGCCCACTTTCATTTTCCAGGCTTTGGATCCTCAAGTCACTTAATTTCTTAGCAGGGTTTTGTCGACTCAATCTACACTGGCGTTATTATCTGAACCTGAAAGAATGCCAATCACTCATTGGTCCCTGCAGAGGGCTAATGCATTTATTGGCTCTTCTGCTGCATCCTCAGCCCTTGTGGAGTTTTAGTAAAATTACAATGATTTAGAATGAGCCATCTGGAGAATGAGTGGGCATAACAGAGGTTACGAACTGCACGATGGAGAACCCACCAGCACAGATTTTCTGTCTGTCAGACTCATGCACCCAAGAACATCGGCTGGTTAGTCATCATTAATACATAAGAGCTAAGACATGTGAGAGACATCAAACAAGCTTATTGTCTAGACACCATCAAATAGGCTCTATTTGGACTCAACAATAATTCAACTTCAATAATAAATACTTAAAAAGAGGTAAATAGTCAATGACTCACCTCAGCAAGGTGAGGCATGGGGTTAAATCCGCAGAGATGACATACCACACTTTTACATTCAGTGCAGGTGTTGTAATTAGGAGGGTCCTTCGAGCCTATGTTAAGATCCACTTTACAGAGTGGGCAGGTGGATGGGTGAGGTACACCTTCAGGATGTTTCACTAGTTTACTCTGTACAGTTTCAGCTTTATCCTTTTCTGAAGTAGGTATCCTTGACACTTTGTCCTCATTAAGCTGCTCTGGTGTCTTTTCAACAGGTGACTTGGTCTGTTTTGTAGCCGGTATCTTGTTGTGTTCTGTTGCAACAGATCCTTTGCGAGATGTCGGTGGTGTAGCCTTGGCAGAAGCCACTGAGCCTTTACGGGAAGGTGGTGCTGTGGTAGCTTTACCAGACTCCGTAGAAACCGTGGAGCCTTTCCGTGAAGTTGGTGGTGTTGTGGACGGCTCATCTTGAACAGCTGAGGACATCAGATTAGATGCTGAGCTAAATAATGAGGATCCAAAGCCCAGAACTTTCCCAGAGACAGCAGAAACTGACTGTGGTGAGGGTGACCGAGATCTAGCTGTTTCTGTCAGGCCGCCAAAGCCACCGAAAAACTTCCCTGTGGTTGACTCAGACGATTTAGATCCAGGCTGTGCTTTAGGACCACCTAATCCAAAACCAAAGAAATTTGATTCCTGTTTTGGGGGTTCGACCTTGGTAGGTGGAGCAGATTTAACAGGAGTGGTTGCATCTTTGAGTGGCTGTTGTTCTGTTTTTTCAGGCTCTGGTTGATTATTATTTTGCTTTTGAGGTTCTTTTCTTGGGGTGATCATATCAGTTGTCTTGGCATCAGTGCCTGTCTTTTGTTGAGGGCCTGGAATTGAGAACTCTTTCTTTATTTCCTGAGAAGGAGCTGCTTTCTTTTCAGCTGCAGCTGTGGTGAACTTCTCATCAGGTTTGGACTCAACTGGTGCTGTAGCTACCTTGTCAACTTTGGAAGGAGTTTGGTTATCTGTCACTAAAGGAACTGGCTGGGGTGTCACTATGGGACTTTCGGATGTATTCATTCCTGCCTGTGCCCGTTGTACCTGGCAACTTAGGCAGAGCCATTCCTCAACCTGCAATAATTATACGACAGTCAATGGCAATACGACATTACATCCTTTACTCTAAAGTCTTAGATTTCTATCTAGAAAACCTAATAACTAAAGGTAACAGCTGCTCCATACATTTATACATATCAACATAAAATTAATTATCACTTAAATTCACATCATTAACATTGACTGTGTGACAAATGCATTTTTTACCCTTACTTTACATATCTTTTAAGTGAAATTAATTGAAAAAGTCAATGAGGGTCAAACTGTTGGTAAACTTATTTGTATACTACATAATTACACAAACAACTGCCTCAAGACATATTGCTACAGAATATGTCTTGGGAATTTCAATGGCTTGCCACATAATCTTTTTTAAATACAAAAAGCAAGTAGGCATTTAGCAGACAAAAATTCAAAGATATGCTGTACTTATCAAGCATTTAAAGTAAACACGGAGATAAAACTGTAAGTTAAATTAGAACTTAATAATAGAAAACTAATGAATGCATGGGGGAAGTCTTGGTTTTGACTTTAATTTTTTTTGTAATATGATTGGAATGCAAATTATATAGGCTTACTGTAAAGATCAACTGATGTTATGAACATGAATCTTTAACATGTTAAAAAGTAGATGTCAAAAGTCTTACCTCTGTTTGATGAGGCAGTGGATTAAATCCACATTGGCTGCATACTGTTGTCTTGCATTCAGTGCATGTGTTAAAATTCTTGGCATCCTTGGAACCAATGTTGAGTTCCACTTTGCATAATGGGCAGTTGGTCTTGACTTCTTCAGGAGCAGGTTTTTGGGGTGATTTGGGTGCTGTGACTTGCTTTGTTTCTGGTTTCTTCTCCACTGATTTTTCCAGATCTTGTGCTGTAGGTGGTTTAGTGTCTCCAACAGGTGGAATTTTACTGGAGTCTGGTGCGACTGCAGATCCTTTGCGAGACGTGGGCGGAGTGCTCCTAGCAGACATCTGGGAAACTGTGGATCCTTTTCGAGAAATTGGTGGTGTTATGGAAGACTCATCCTGAACAGCTGAGTTGATCAAATTAGAGGCTGAGCTGAATATAGAAGATCCAAAGCCCAGAACTCTCCCAGAGACAGCAGAAACAGACTGTGGAGAGGGTGAACGAGATCTAGCTGTTTCTGTCAGACCACCAAAGCCAAAGAGTTTCCCAGTGGTTGACTCAGATGGCTTAGAGGAAGCAGGTTGTACCTTAGGACCACCAAATCCAAAACCAAAGAAACTCTGTTCCTGTTTTGGTGGCTCTGCCTGTGGAGGTGGAGCAGATTTTTCTGGGGACTTGTCAGACTCTTTTAAGAGTTTGTAAATCTCTTTATCTTTCTTTGGATCTGATGTTTCTTTGTTCTGAGAGGATGCAGGTTGTGCCGTTATGTTACTCTCTGTTAGTTTTGGTGATTCTTTCTTTTGGACATTCACTGCACTCCTAGTTTTATCAGGGATGGCCGCAGCTTGAATCTCTTTCTTTTGGGTTTCAGCAACATCAGAAACCAGATTGGTTGAGACTAATGATGGTGGCCCTGGTGTTATACTTTCTGTTCTTGGATGCGGCGCTGAGGTGTAGATATTGTCAGGTTGTTCATGAGTCTTAATTTTTGGAGGTTCTTGTGGTTCCATTCCATTTAATGCTCGCTGTGTCTGGCAGTTCAGACAAAGCCATTCATTGACCTATAATGACAGATTAAAAAAGAATTCTTGAATTCTTTCTTCCATGACATTGATGGAACATTGACATGGCATTTGACATTGACATGATATTTGACATGACATTGATGGAACATTGATATGATATTGATTTTTCTTGGGAACCACTAAACAAAATTATTCTATTATACTCTATTATAGGCTAGTAAATGCATTTGCTGCATTAAAAGTCTTATCAACAGATACCAATATAGTATTCCAATATAGTATTCTCTTACCTCTGTTTGATGGGGAGTTGGGTTGAATCCACAGAGGTTACAAACAATTTTCTTACACTCAGTGCAGGTATTGTAGTTAGGAGTGTCCTGTGAACCTACATTAAGATCCACTTTGCAAAGAGGACATGCTTTGCTCTCTGTTTTAGGAGCTACAGCTGCTACTACCAAAGCTTCAGGTACTGCTGTAGCCTGTTGCACCTGCTTCTCATCTGTTTTTTCCTCCTTTGATGTCTCTGTCAAAGGTGCTTTTGTGTCAGTAGGTGGAACTTTTTGAGAAGTTACAGAAGGTGGTGTTGGTGTAGTCTTTACTGAAGTTTGGGAAACCACAGATGCCTTGTGAGATGTTGGTGGTGTTGTGGTCTTTGCAGATGTTTCAGAAGATGTGGAAGTCTTTTCAGAAGTTGGTGGCAATGTGGAGGATTCATCTTGAATGGCTGAAGATATTAGATTAGATGCAGAGTTCAAAAAGGAGGATCCAAATCCAAGTACCTTCCCAGGGACAACAGTCACAGGAGGCTGAGGGGATCCAGATCGAGCACCACCAAAACCAAAGCTAAAGAAACTGGTTTCCTCTTTAGAAGGTTCTGGTTTCTGTGGTACAGCAGATTTTGTAGAAGGATCAAGTTTTGGCATTTCAGTTGGTTGTGTTGTAGCTTGTGTGGGTTTGTTCTCTTGATTCTCTGTAGAAATTGATGTCCTTTTCTTTCCAATGATATCTGGCTTATCTTGTGGAGATACTGAAATTGTAGTAGGTATGGGTGTCTCCTTTTTTTCATGTATTGTTGGTGGAGATGCTTTGCTAACCTGTGGCTGTGGTTGAGTAGAGGGAGATCCTTGTGCTTTCTTCACCTGGCAGTTTAAACACAGCCATTCCTTAACCTGTAGGATAATAATTGGAATTAAAATTAAAATAATGAAAGAAGCTCGAAATTAGTGCAATAACTGATATATGTGCAACTCAGACAGAAAAAAAAGTACTCTTACCTCAGTTTGATGTGGCATGGGATTAAATCCACAAAGATTACACACTGTGTTCTTGCATTCGGTGCAGGTGTTATAGTTCGGAGTGTCTCTCTTTAAATCCACTTTACAGAGTGGACAGGCTTTTGGAAGCTCTGGGGCTAGTTTGTTAATTTTCACATTCGTGACTGGTTCTTTGGACATCTCATCTTGTGGTTTATTCTCGACTGTTTTCTTTTCCTCCTGTTTCTGTACAGCAGTAAGTTTGGCCTCTTCCTGCACTTTAATTTTTTGTGTGGTTTGTGAAGCTTCAGAACCTTTTCGAGAGGTTGGTGGTGTTGGTGTTGTCTTAATGGAACTTTGGGACACAGTGGATCCCTTACGAGAACTTGGTGGAGTTTTGGTGAATGACTCATCCTGAACGGCTGACGATATCAAATTAGATGCTGAACTGAGGAAGGAAGACCCAAAACCCAGAACTTTCTCAGAGACAGCAGACTGAGGAGAAGGTGACCGAGATCGAGCACCTCCAAAACCAAAGCCTAAGAAACCAGACTCTTCCTTTGTCTGTTCAACTTTAGATGACGGAGCAGGTTTGGAAGGCGATGCATCACCTTTAGACTTTTGAGCATTTGGTGCAGGAGTAATTATAGGTTTTGTAGTCTCTGCTGGAGGTTTCTTGTCCTGCTCGGCTGGAATATTCTGCATTTTTTCTAGGGAAGGTGGATCCTGAGTCGCTTTCTTTTGTGGAGATGCTGGTTGAATTTTGTTAGATTGAGGTTGTGGCTGAGCAGGGGGAGGTCCTGAAGCTCTCTGTACCTGGCAGGTCAAACATAGCCACTCGTTCACCTGTTGATTTAAAAAAAAAAAAAAAAGTGAATTAAACCATTAAACATACTTTAAGTCAAAATCTACACAAAAACAGCCTTTAAAAATATATCAAAATATATTGGAATACATATCATAAAAAATACATTTGAATTTGGTACCTCGGTTTGATGTGGATTGGGATTGAATCCACAGAGATTACAAACTAATTTCTTGCAAGAACTGCAAGAGCTGTAGTTCTGTGGGTCTTTCTTGAGGGTTTCTTTGCAAAGTGGACAGACTTTTGAAATCTCCTCTGGAGCATGTGGAGGTTTGGCCAGTTGAGGATCTGGGGTTTTCTCTACTGCCTTTTGTTCTTGCATTGATATAGCAGCTGGCTTTGATTCTCCTTCAGGTAGTTTTTGTTTAGCATCCTGAGGAGCTACTGATCCTTTTCTAGAAGTGGGTGGTGTTGGTGTAGTCTTAGTTGAAGTCTGGGAAACTGTAGATGCCTTGCGAGACGTTGGTGGAGTTTTGGAGGAGGACTCATCCTGACCAGCTGAAGAGATCAGGTTAGATGCTGAGCTGAGGAAGGATGATCCAAAACCAAAAACCTTATCAGAGACTGCAGTTTGAGGAGAGGGAGACTGAGATCGAGCACCACCAAAACCAAAGCCAAAGAAACTTGACTCTTCTTTAATCTGTTCACCTTTAGGTGGTGAGGCAGACTTGGAAGGAGAAGCATCACCTTTTTTCTTGCCCACCTCAGCTATAATACTTGACTTACTCTCTGGAGAAGGTGAGACTGAAGTCTCTTCTTTTTGTGGAGGTGCTTGTGAAAGTACTTTGTTAGATTGTGGTTGTGGTTGTGGTTGTGGCTGTCCTTGCGTAGATCCTGCAGTTCTCTGCATCTGGCAGGTCAAACACAGCCACTCCTTTACCTGTAGATCATAAGAAAGATTACACTCAAAAAGAGTCACATATATATTGTATTTGTACCACTTATGACCAGATAAACTTTTATTTAACCATATCTTAATTATGTCGTATAAATTGCAAAATATGTACATAATAATTTTTTGTCTAAAACGAGAGCCTTTACAAGTAATAACTGTAAAACACTGACTTACTTCAGTTTGATGTGGATTAGGATTGAATCCACAGAGATTGCAAAAAATGTTCTTGCAAGAAGTGCAAGAGCTGTAGTTCAATGGGTCCTTCTTGAGGCTCTCTTTGCAGAGTGGGCAAGTTTTTGGGGGCTCCTCTTTCACTTGAGCTTGTAGAGGTGTGGATGGTTGAACATCTGGTGGCTTTTCCTGTTCTTTGGTTGCTGTATCTGGTGGCTTTTCCTCTTCTTTGGTTGGTGTAGAGGTTGGCTTTGATCCCACTGCAGGTGGATTTAGTTTTGTGTTCTGTGGAGCTACTGATCCTTTTCGAGAACTAGGGGGTGTTGGTGTGGTCTTATGTGAAGTCTGGGAAACTGTAGACCCTTTGCGAGATGTTGGTGGAGTTTTAGAAGGTTCATCCTGGACAGCAGAGGAGATCAGATTGGATGCTGAGCTAAAGAAGGACGAGCCAAATCCTAGAACTTTCCCAGAGACAGCAGACACAGTGGGTTGAGGAGAAGGTGACCTTGAACGAGAACCACCAAAACCAAAGCTGAAGAAATCAGAATCCTGTTTAGGAGGTTCAGGTTTCGATGGTTGATCAGATTTGGAAGGCAAGACATCACTTTTCTTTGCTTCTGATGTAGGTTGTTTTGAATCTGACAGATTCAGTTTGTCTTCTTGTTTCCCAGAAGTATTAACTTTCTGATCCTCAGCTACAACACCCGGAATGTCTTGTTTTTGTGGTGATGCAGTTGGAAGTAATTTAGTAGTCTGAGGTGCAGGCTGCACAACTGAATGATCTGGAGTTCTCTGCATCTGACAGTTCAAACACAGCCACTCCTTCACCTGTAGGGTGACAATAAAGGGTAACTACATAATTTTGTGAGAAATAAAGACCACTATTATTTACATGCATACACGCATAGAAATCTGTAAAGTTATTTTTTTTTCTCACCTCAGTTTGGTGTGGCATTGGGTTGAATCCACAGAGATTACACACAGTGTTCTTACAATTAGTACAGGTGTTGTAACTTGGTGGATTCTTTATTATTTCTGCCTTACAAAGTGGACAAGTTTTTGGAGGCTCTGATTTGTGGTCATCCTTTTCTATTAGAGCTTTTCCCTGAACTTCTGTCATTTTTTCTTCTGGTTTCTTGTCTTTTTGCTTCTCTTCCACAGATTTAGCTACATGTTTCTGAGATGTAGCTGGTGTTAATGTAGTCTTCACAGGTGTTTGAGAAGCTGCTGAAACCTCCTGACTTGCAAAGGGTGTTATGGATGATTCATCTTGTGCAGCAGTAGAGATTAGATTAGAAGCTGAACTCAAGATGGAAGAACCAAACCCAAAGACCTTTCCAGAAACACTGGAAGCAGCAGGTTGGGGAGATGGTGATCTAGAGCGTCCAAAACCAAAAAAGCCACTATCTTCTTTTGTGGATGCATTATTTGTTAGGGTAGTAGATTTTGTGGATACAGTATCATCCTTCTTTGCTGGCTGCACTTGACTTTTTATTTCCTGCTGCTGAGGTGGCTTCTGTATTGGTGGAACTGAACTTGCCTTCTTAGGCCCTGGTGCTGTACCTGCAGATAGATCAGTCTTTAATTTGTCAGTGGCATCTGTGGAGTCAACTGACATTTTCTGTGGAGGAACAGGAGCTGCTGCCTTCTTTAGTGGTGATACTGGTGGAGGTACTTTGTGAGCCTCAGCTTGCGCTCTTTGCATCTGGCAGTTTAGACATAGCCACTCCTTTTTCTGAAATGACATTCCAATAATCAGTTTGAGATTGATTAGGCTTATAAATAAGCATCAGCATATACACTAGCACACAGTACTAAAAAAAACTTTTCAAATTTATATCTAATAATATGTAAAACTATAATGTTACTATCTATAAAAAAAATAATTAATAAAAATAAAGTAACACTATACATTTAAGCATATATTGATATGTATTATAAATTAAATGTATATTAAGTTTCAGCAAGCTTTAAAACTTTTGTGGTGTGCCAAAATGTTTTACTATATATATACTATATACTTATATATAGTTTATAAAAAAGTTATATGAGGTTATAAACACTGATTACCATAATGTCAAATAGCCAAATACTACTACAGTACTAATAAAAAAATTAATTCTAATAATGTGAATAAGGTGTTTTTTTATGTTTTTCAAGGTAAAAAAGGCTGCTTACCTCTGTGTCGTGGGGCATGGGGTTAAAGCCACATAGATTACACACAGTGTTTTTGCACTCGGTACAGGTATCATAATTGGGAGGTTCCTTCTGCAAATCGACCTTACAGAGAGGGCAGGCTTTGGGAAGTGATTTAGTGGACTCTGTACTTGTTGTTTCTTGTACAGTTGTATCTTTTGTAACTGATACAGTTGTTGACTGTGCCTGATTCACCATAGGTTTCTTATCATCTATTTTCTGCTCTTTTATATTTTCAGGATGTACTTTTTTGTCATCTGAAGGACGCATTTTAGATGAGGCATCAGACACTTTTTGGGAAGTGGGTGGTGTGCTGGTCTTTAGAGATGTCAGAGAAACTTCAGAACCCTTTCGTGAGGAAGGTGGAGTGGTGATCTTGTCTGAAGTCTGGGAAACTGATGAGCCTTTACGAGAAGAAGGTGGTGTTGTAGTCTTAGCAGATAGCTGGGAAGCTATGGAACCTTTGCGAGAAGTAGGCGGTGTTGTAGAAGTCTCGTCTAGAGCTGATGAGATCAGATTACTTGCTGAGCTAAAGAAGGAGGAACCAAATCCTAGAACCTTCTCAGAGACAGCAGATGTTGCAGGTGGAAGTAAAGGAGACTGAGATCTACCACCAGATTCTTCAGGGATTTCAGAGGACACATGCACAGCTCCATCTTCCATCTTTCCTTGTTGTTGTTGCTGTGGTGTAGCTCCTTTGGTGGTTTCTTCACCTTTCACTGGAACTTTATTTTTTGTCCCATCTGTATTTTCAATGTTTTTAGAGTTTATGGCAGTTTCAGACAACTTTCGTGAGGTTGGAGGGGTCACTTTAATAGATGTCTGCGAAACTGCAGAACCCATGCGAGAGGAAGATGGAGTGGTATTAACTTTATTGGAGATTTGAGAAACTGCAGAACCTTTGCGAGAGGTTGGTGGTGTCTTGTCAGAGATTTGAGAAGCTGTTGAAGCCTTGCGAGAACTAGGCGGTGTTGTGAAGGATTCATCTTGAACCGCTGTCGAGATTAAATTAGATGCTGAGCTTAAGAAGGAGGAACCAAATCCTAGAACCTTCCCTGAGACAGTAGAGACAGCAGGCTGAGGAGAAGGTGATCGAGATCTAGCTCCACCAAAACCAAACCCAAATAATCCAGGTTTGTCTTGTGGATCTGTTTTTTGAGATTCTGAATTTGGAACTTCTGCAATTTGCTGTTGCTTTCTTTTTGTTTCTTGGGTGTGTAGTTCAATTTCTGTTGAAATTTGTTTATTGTCTTGTTCCCCTGCTACTTCTGGTTTCTTATCCTTTTGAACTGTATCTGCTGGAAGATGTGGCTTCTTCTGTGAAGCATCTGGAGTGGGAATATCCATTTTAAGTGGCGTAAATTCCTTAGCATGTGACTGAAGCTGCACAGAGGGAGGTTCTGGTGTTTTCTGCATTTGACATTCCAAACAAAGCCACATCACCTGTAGTTGGTAAAGAATAATGTATTAATAATTTTGAAAATTTACATTGTGTGTATTGTCAGTGGACTAAACCACGCTTATCAACTTGCAATGTTCCAAGGCAGCTCAAATAATTTAGAATAAAGAGATGAGCATTACAATCTCTCCTGTCATCATTAAACTGTTAAATGCAAATATGTTTTGAAATTTGCATTATGATGCCACTATCACCATGAAAGAATTTTTCAGTCAAGTCAGCATGAACTCAAAATTGACACTATTTATTCTCTTAATGCATGTCACTGGTCTTATGGTGAACCAATCATTAATGTATTTATTTTTATTTGTCTTTGAAATCTTTAATCAAATTGGCATAGCTCGCTCTTCTCTCTCCTGACATATGCAAGACTGCCCAGCATTTCAGATCTGCCTCCATTCTGGTATGCAACGCTCACTTTTCACAATGCAATCAACAACGATGATGACCCTCCATATGTTTTTGTCTTTTGAAAGCAGTTTCAGAAATATGTCACAATAAGGTAAAGTTCTTTGCAACTTTTGTATCATGCTGACTTTAACAAAAAAAAAAAAAAAAAACAATTTCAACATTTCAACAGAACAGTAGTATTTTCTCACCTCATTTTGATGGGGAATGGGGTTGAACCCACACAAGTTACACACAATATTTTTGCATTCAGTGCAAGTGTTGTATTGATCTTTCTTGAGCTCCACCTTGCAGAGTGGGCAGACGTTGGGAAGAGGCTTGGACAAATCCTTTGGTGTCTCTGATTTATCCTCTTTCACTTCATTTGATGACTCCTTAGGCTGTTGAAGTAATGTTGTCTGCTCTTGTTTCTGTCCAATTGAATGTTTAGTATCTTTACTACGTTGAGCTTTTGGAGAATCTTGTGTGGTCTCGGAACCTTTTTGTGAGCTAGGTGAAGTGTTGCTGTTGGACAATGACACTGCAGAGCCTTTACGGGCAGAGGGAGGAGGTGTGGTTTCAGAAACTGATGAACCTTTTCTGGAGGTTGGTGGTGTTGCAGAAGGTTCATCTTGAACAGCAGATGATATCAGATTAGAGGCTGTGCTAAGGAAGGATGAACCAAAGCCGAAACCTTTCCCAGGCACAGCAGAAACAGCAGGCTGAGGAGAAGGAGACCTGGATGGGGCCCCACCAAAGCCAAAACCAAAAAATCCAGACTGCTCTTGATGAGGTTGAGCCTTTGGTGGTAGTTTGGTTTGTTTTTCTTGAGGCTTGTCCGATTTCATCTGCTGTGAGGTCTTAGGTTGATTGAGCTGCTGTGGTGAAACTTCAGTAGGCTCCTTTCCCCCAACTACAGCTGTTTTCTGACCAGTATTTATGGCTTCCTCTGCATTTTGTTTCTTCTGCGTGGATTCTGGAACATCTTTCTGCTCCTTCTTTGGCACTGGGGCTACTTTCTTAGCTTGATCTTGAGGCTCTGCACTGGAAGGCATTGACGCCCGCTGCACTTGACAAGTCAAGCAAAGCCACTCCTTTGCCTGGCAACAAAGGAGAGAAGTTGAGAAACCAAGGAAAAAAATATTTTACAATGGTTTTTCTTAAACTAAGGTTAAGAAATACAGATTTGATAATACAAAAAATACATAACATTGGTGAACTAGCTGTGGAATAATATTGTCATTTAAACAGTAATAGGTATTTTCTATTAAAGCTAAATAAAATAGAGCGCACAGCTCATTTTGCAAATTCTGAATAATCGTACCTCGGTTTGATGAGGCATGGGATTAAACCCACAAAGTGTACATACAATGCTCCTGCATTCAGTGCAGGTATTGAAATTAGGAGGATCTTTCTTGAGCTCCACTTTGCAAAGTGGACATTCTTTAGGATGAGGCTGAGGGGACTTATCAGCGGTTTGTGGCTTTGAAGGAGGTGCAGATGGTGCTTTGAAAGGTTGAGGTTGTAGGGATTTCTTGTCTTCCATTTGCTTTTGAGAAAGAGTTTTACTTTCCCCAGCCTGCAATATTGTTGACTCCTGGGATGCTGTAGATCCCTTGCGAGATGTAGACGCTGCTGCAACAGAAGATGTGGTTTTGGAAGACATCTGTGAAACTGATGAACCTTTACGAGCGGTGGGCGGTGTCATAGACTTCACAGAGGTCTGGGAAACTGTAGAACCTTTACGAGGTGTTGGTGGTGTTGTGGAGGATTCATCCTGAACTACTGAAGATATAAGATTTGATGCTGAGCTGAGAAAGGAGGAACCAAAGCCTAGAACCTTCTCAGAAACAACAGGTTGAGGAGAAGGTGATCGAGATCGAGCACCACCAAAACCAAAGCCAAAGAAACCTGTATCTTCTTTAGAGGAATCTGATTTTGTTGTAGTTTCAGATTTGGCTGAAGCACTGCCATCTTTTGGCTGTTGAGGCTTCAGAGTTTCTTTCTGTGCAGGGGTTTTTTCCTTTGGGGGATTTTGTGTTGTAGACAGAGTAGTGGATTTTCCGAGTGCTGTTTTTGACCGGTCCTCAGTTCTGCTGTCTGCTGGAGGAGACTGATGTGGAGCTGTTTTGTTTTGTTGCAAGTAAGTATTAGCTTGTAGCTGGGGCTTTAGAGTTGAAGGTTCAGGTGTTCTCTTTATATGACAGCTCAAACAAAGCCATTCATTCACCTGCATGATGAAAATCACAACCACAAATCAACATTACTGTTCTTCAATAAAACAAACATGACCAAAAGAGTAAAAGAAACTATTTATCTTACCTCCTTTTGAAGAGGCATGGGATTAAATCCACAACGATTACACACAATGTTTTTGCAATCAGTGCAGGTGCTGAAGTTAGGAGGATCACTGGTAATACCTGCCTTGCAAAGTGGACAGATTTTGGGAAGAGGCAGGGGAGTTTTGTCAACCTTCACAGACAATGATTGGTCTGGTTTTACTTTCTCAGAAGATTTGCTGGCTAGATGAGGTGACTCAGATGTCTTTGTGTCTTGTTTTGGTGCAGTAGGTTGTTTTATGTCCCCTGTGTTTATGGTCTGTGGAATAGCAGAGCTCTTCCGAGACATGGGTGGTGTTGAGCTCTGGGAAACTGTTGAAGCTTTGCGGGAGGTTGGTGGTGTTGTAGATGTCCCATCTTGCACAGCTGAAGATATTAAATTAGATGCTGAGCTGAGAAAGGAAGAGCCAAACCCAAGAACCTTCCCAGAAACAGCAGACATAGCAGGCTGAGGAGATGGAGACCTTGACCTAACACCACCAAAACCAAAAAGTCCAGATTCTTCCTTGGCTGTTATGGCAGGGACTTCATTTTTGGCTTCTTTTTCTTGCTGCTGGGCTTTTTGGATTGGCAGAGTACCATTTGGAGCCTTGCTTTGTTGGTCCTGTAATTTCTGAGGAGGGTCAATTTTCTTGCCTAACTTGTCCAGTTCAGAAGACCCTTTCTTTTGGATTGAGGGTGAAGCCAGTGGTTGAGTAACAGGGTTTTTGATGGGTTGCTCAGCAGTCTCCAACTTTGGAGGTCCTGGTGGCTCCATTCCTCTGAGAGCTCTTTGTGTCTGACAGTTTAGACAAAGCCACTCTTTCAACTGAAAAAATAAGACAAATTGGTTAACTCATGTACACGTACAATCATTCAAAAAAATTTCTAAAGTTTTAAAAGCCATGATAAAGTTACCTCTGTTTGATGGGGTGTTGGGTTGAATCCACAGAGATTACACACAGTGTTTTTGCACTCAGTACAGGTGCTGTAGTTGACAAGTTCCTTTTTGATTTCCACCTTGCAGAGTGGGCAGGATTTGGGTGGGGGTTGTGGGCCTTTGACTGCTTTTGGCATCTGTGAAGAAGGTTCAGATTTTTTAGATATTGATGCTTTTTTCTTTTGGTCAACAGTTGGATCTGTCTTTTTCTCTTCTTTCTGACCAACTGATTGATTAGCACTTCCTGAAGACACTGATTTTGCAGCTCCTTGTGATGCTGAAGTTTGAGAGACTGAAGATGCTTGGGGATTAGTTGGTGGTGTCGCAGAAGGGTCATCTTGAACTGCTGATGAAATAAGATTAGATGCTGAGCTCAGGAAGGAGGACCCAAATCCTAGGACCTTGCCAGACATGGCAGAAACAGCGGGCTGAGGGGATGGTGATCGTGATCGGGCTCCACCAAAGCCTAAGCTAAAAAATCCCGACTGTTCTTGCTCAGTCTCAGCCTTTGGTGGTGCAGGAGAAGAGGGGGCATTTGTTGCTGTCGGCTGCTGTAAAGGCTTAGGAGAGGGAGCTTGCTTTGCTCCTGCAGCACTAGTTTGTTGATCATGCATCTCCTTTGCATGCATCTGAGCTGCAGGTTGACTAGCCTTTATTGGCAGAGCTGTGGGCTGTTTCTCTAAAGGACCAAGTGTAGAATCCATTTTCTGAGATTTGCTGGGCTGTGTTTGGAACTTTACAGGGGGTTGTCCTGGAGGCTCTATTCCTTTCAGCGCTCTCTGTGTCTGGCAGTTTAAGCAAAGCCACTCTTTTGTCTGCAAAAACATCACAACTATTATGAGTAATTTTTTCACATTGTTTCTTTTTCAACATTAATAACAAATGAGAAAAACATATACTTTTGCAGGAATGGTGTAGGTTGACCACAAGCAGATCTCATAACATTACTACTTGTAGGTATGAAACAAAATATTTAGAAAACCCTCTCAGCATTGGTGATATATTCCCTCTCTTTTTTTGGTCTTTTCAGTTCTTTTTATAATAAGAGAAAATTGGTCTGCACAAATTGCCTTAATTTCAATAAAAGATGTTTTAATAAACATTTCTGAATCAATTGAACTTGATTATTAATATTAAAATCTAAATATTAGGAACAGATAAACATCATGACATTTTGACATATTTTGACTTTTAGAAAACATTTTGCAAATTCTTTTTCTTCTTGAGAATCCTTCTTAGCAAGATGAAATTTGAATATGTTCATGTCAGAGGAGCCCTTACAACTCTTACACTCCTTAAAGTTTCATAACCTTGATACTCCTACACATTACAGATAAATGTAAAGTATACTGAAAATGCATATTCTGCTAGAGGCCAACACAACCACTTTTATAAACACATTTCCAATAAGCTAGAAGGTGAAACCTCAGTATGTTCATCTCAAACCAGCCTTAAGACACTCGTAAATGTTTTATTATTCTGAAAATACATGGTTTAGAAGTCTAAAGTGCAGTTGCTCTGACTTAAAGGGGTCTTTCCAGTAAACTAGAATGCTGAAACAAATATTTTCATTTCAGAGCAGTCCTCTGAAGATCCCCAAAGTTTCATTAGGCTACAATGAAAATCATTTGAAATATTTAGTGAATGGGCTCTTTTGTGTTACAAATTACAACAAAATAAATAAATAAATAAATAAACAACAACAACAACATTGATCACTAACACCACTGTTGTATTTGTGCAACATTCACAAAATCAGAATTTAAAATAAGCTTATATATGTACATATAATTTGGACACACAAAAAAATATTAAAAGTAAAAATTACAAAAAGATTTAAAGTTTGCATTGGTGCCAGTGGGCAGCGACAGTGTTTTTTGATGTTGGGAAAATACAACTGTAAATGTCCCTCAACATTCTCAGAGTGTGAGCTGATGTTAAATTGTGTATTAAAAGATTTTCAAAAAAAACTCTTTTGAACATTGTTTTACACAATGAAGCTCTCAGGGTTAAAAGAATTCCCCTCTGTATCACAATATTTGTGCTGCATGCACACTTCAAGCACACAGCTCAGAAGCCTACATTTAATCTCTGGAGAAATCCAGCAGCACTCTTTTTTTTAGGCTTAAGGAAACTAAATCATTCAGATTATTTTAGTATTGGATAAAAATATACTCAGATGTGTTGCATTTGCTAATTCTCTAAACTTAAGGCAATTCCCAGGTTTGAATGTTTCAAGATAAAACACAAACCACACAGTTGTGGCCATGAATGAATGTGACCTTCATATTGGAGAGAGATTTTTTTTCACTATTATCTCATTTCAACAACCTGTGCTTGACACTGAGCACAATCGAGTAGCAGATGCCACTGTAATCTACACCTTATCTCTGTGTTTTTGAACTCTCTTGGAAAAGTCTTAGATGCTATCTCCGAGGTCTACCCACAGATCCTCTGTTTGTCGTTTTTTCATCACACAGCTTGTCCATGTGACCCAATAGCCTTGGAGTCTCCCTGCCAGGCTGCACGTAAAGTCTGAATGTTTAATTACAGATCCGATACTCTTTTGTGCTCAACACATCTTAAAAGATGAAATGGACATTTTAGGGCCAGTCTGGTATGCTCAGGGCTTCCAGGTGATGATAACAGAGGTACAGTAATTAAGTTTCTCTAGGGGGCATGCATTATTACATAAGGTTCAATGCTAAGACTAAGCATATGACACATCCCTGGCCTTGACTATACTATTCCCTTTTTTATTACAAACACAAACACTATTTCCACAACAAACTTACATGTATGAAAATATAATAAAATAAAATAAAGTAAATGTTGTCTTGTGGCTCTCACAAAAACATTGTGATCACAGTGACGTTTAAAATGAAACAGCAGATTTACTGACTTCTGGTGTGAAAAGAGAATTATATATCTTCTTGGATCAAAACAGATAACAATAAAGTCCATGAAATCATCATGAACCTCTCTCCCCAAGCGGTCTTGACTTTCTTGATAGCTTTGCTGGGTCTAGAAAGTGGCTGAAAGCAACACACTGGGTGGAACGCTTGCATGTAAAATAGACAAGCCACTAACAGCAATGTTTGACCCAGATAGATAATTAAACGACATAACATGAGTCACAAAGCACAGAATGTCTATTCATTCATAATATCTATTTATCACCGAAAAAAGACTTAATGGATCTGTGAATCACTCTAATGCATAACTTAAAAAAAGAAACAAACAATGTGAATATGCATGTTGATGTTTTCTTTTCTGCCTTGAGAGTGCAAGCACTTTATTTTTGTAAGTTTAGGCAGGGAGTAGTCTGAGGTAATTGAGAATCAAGGCACATTTTGTCTCTCTCACAGCTATTTTCAGTCTGCCTTCCACAAGACTGCCTTCACACAAACCAAAGAGACTAGAAAATACATCCATCTTTTACAACAAAATCACTGGAATCACCAAGAACATGTCCTTTGAAATTGCTCTTGACATTTTCTGCCCACAGTTCATTGCACAAACCATAATGTGAACCTACAGCAAGAAAATCTATTCATCTGTTTCTTACCTCCGTTTGATGAGGCACAGGATTAAATCCACACTGATTGCACACAGTGGCCTTACATTCAGTGCAGATACTATAGTTCGGAGGATCTCTTCTCAGGCCTGCCTTGCAGAGTGGACAGGCTTTGGGAAGAAGTTTTGGGCTTTGATCTATTTTAGTAGCCTGACCAGATGAGGATTCCTTTGTTGTCGTTGGTTTTTGAGTGTCTTGGGGTTTCTTTTGTTGCTGTTGCATTTTTTCCTCCAGTGTCTGTGATTTTGGGAGATTGGGGGAGTCCTTAGGGGCTTCTGAACCTTTTCTGGAAGAAGGTGGTGTGGTGGTCTTGGCAGAAGTTTGGGAAACGGCAGAACCCTTTCGAGAGGTTGGTGGGGTTGTCGAGGGCTCATCCTGGACAGCTGAAATCAAATTGGATGCTGAACTAAGGAACGAAGAACCGAAGCCTAGGACCTTCCCAGAAACAGAAGAGGAACCAGGCTGCGGAGAGGGAGAGCGGGATCGAGCGCCACCAAAACCGAAACCAAAAAAACTGGACTCTTCTTCTTTTTTAGGGGGCTCAGTCTTAGATGGTAGCTCACTTTTGGCAGGAGGAGCACCTTTTGTTGTCTGCTGTGGAAGAAGTTTTTGTTGTGATGTTTGCGGAGATGGATGAGCTGCACTTGTGCTAGACTGGCTTGATGGTTTCTGACCCTCAGTTGGTTTGGTTGGCTGGTTGGCAGATGGAGGCATCTGCTTACCATGAGGTGTGTCTTTCTTTGAGGGGTTCTGTGATGGTACAGAGACCTTTGACTGTGGCTGGGCTTTTAGCGTAGAAGGTTCACTACTTTCTGCCCCTTTCAGAGCTCTTTGCATCTGGCAATTCAGGCAAAGCCACTCCTTAGCCTGCATAAAAAGAGGATACAAATTTCTGTTATACAATTGCTAGTTTTTAACTTAAAACAAAAATTCAAATCAACATAGAATCAGTTGTTGTGCAGTGTTACAAACAGAAAGACCATGTGTACAGTAAAATGTAATAAACAGTAAAAAAAATTCCCTCTGAGGAATTAGCATTTACGTATTCATGGTTGAATTGAAGGGATAAACTAAACTAGGGCTGCACGGTACTGGAAAAAAACTGACATTGCGATATTTTGTTTTTCTGTGATATATATTGCGATATTAAAATAATTTCACCAGACGATTTGAATAGCTCTATTTATAAAGAATTAAACATTCTAGGATGATTGGGGTGATTTTGTGGGGTAGGGCATCTGCATAGAAAGTAATAAACAAGTTTTTCAGGTAAATCTAACTGTATTCAGATACATACATTGAATAATCAAAATGTCAAATAACACTACACAGTCTTCACTGTATAAATTAAACATATTTAATTAATACTATTTATTTTTTTTAAAGGATTAGTTCACCCCAAAATTAAAATTATTCATGTCGCTCTAAATCTGTAAGACTTTAGTTCATCTTCGGAAATGGCAGTTGGCTCATACAAATCACAGATCAACTACGATTCCTATACTTGAGGTCGCACATCCTGCGATGTGACTATCGTGGATGCACACATCGTGTTATTGATGCTAAAACGACATATCTGGAGGGTTTTTAATAATTTTATTTTAACTCCATCCCTGTAGCTATTTTCATGGTGAAAACTACAATAAAAAATACAATAAAAGTGATAAAAACCTATACAGAATATAAGATTTTAAAATCTATCTTTGATCAAAACTGAATGTTTTTTTGACTTAGTTAAAAAGGTATTACAATAAGTGTCAGCACCCAAATAAAGACTTTTTCAAGGAATTAAAACCATCATAGTAAAATAAAACATGCTTCAGAGAAAGTGGACTCTGGAATGAGGCACATCATTGGTTACCAATGGTAACCATCACCACAAACTGATGGGTAAGTCTATCACATAAAATTTACATACTATAAAAGAAATCTTGATTCTGTTCCTATTTTAATCCAAAACAAGTGCAAAAAAAAGAAAAGAAAATGAGTCATGCATTTTGAATTCCACTGCTTAATGTATCATGCTAATGTAAAATTAAATGAGTTAAGTATTTGTACTCACAGTTGCATCTGGAGGACTGAAGCCACACATGTTGCAGACCTCTGATTTACATTGCGTGCAGGTGTTATGGTTGGGCGAATCCTTGGACTTAAAATTGAGTTCTGTATTTTTACACACTGGACAGAGGGATTTCATCCCAGCTCCATCTTTCACCTGAAGCTCTGCTGAAGGAGGCCTTGACCCAGCTGCTCCTGCTGGTTTAGACACAGGTTCTCTTGGACCTTGTTGTTGAGGTCCACCCTTCCCTACACCCTGCTTAGGAGATCCACCCCCACCTGCTCCTTGTGGCAATCCTCCCCTGTCTGCTCCCTGCTGTGGGAGACCTCCTCTACCAGCTCCCTGCTGTACATGACCTCCCCGTCCAGCTCCTCGTGGTTGAGGTCCACCCCGTCCAGCTCCTTGTGATTGAGGTCCACCCCGTCCAGCTCCTTGTGATTGAGGTCCACCCCGTCCAGCTCCTTGTGGTTGAGGTCCACCCCGTCCAGCTCCTTGTGGTGGAGGTCCACCCCGTCCAGCTCCTTGTGATTGAGGTCCACCCCGTCCAGCTCCTTGTGATTGAGGTCCACCCCGTCCAGCTCCTTGTGATTGAGGTCCACCCCGTCCTACTCCTTGTGGTTGAGATCCACCCTGTCCAGCTCCTTGGCCTCCCCTTCCCACACTCTGTGGCTGCTGTCCACTTTGCCTCTGAGGCCCCTGTGAGGCTGGTTGGCCGTTCCCCTGCTGTTGAGGATCCTTCTGTTTTGAAGGTCCTGGAGGCTGCTGTGGTTGCTTTTCCTCACTTGCCTCATCCCCAAATAGACTGAACTTGTTCACAGCAGAGGACATCGCACTTAGAGGATTCCCCCCACCCAGAAAGTTAGAGGAGAACATGTTGGCTGTGAGGAATGTGGCCCTGAAGACCGGTGTAAGGGAGGGCTGGGATGGAGGGGCCCAGTGGGGGATTTCTCTCACCAGTTGCAATTATCCCTCACATCTACCTCCAGTGTCCCTAAGAAAATAGAAAGTGGACAATGAAAGGACAGAAGTCAAACATTATTGCCGTCTTTAATGCTTACATACCTTTAACATGCACACACAGACACACACTCACCATATGCATGATCATATTAAAATACTAGAAGCTCCAGACTCTATAAACAAAAGGATTTAATAACAATTACAACTATCTCTGAAATATTTTGTCCTGCCTAAGGCAAAATGGAGTAAAATGAGAAGAGTGCTCTGTCTTAAATTGTTGCTATTTTCAGGCATGGTTTAGCCAAGTCGTCTTCAAAGCAAGTAAAAACCTCATTAATGCAAGAGCAGTAAATAAGATAAAACAAACAAACAAAAACAGTTATGAACTTTATAATGCATATTCAGTAGCTGACATGTAGAGGTTGTAAATGGTAGATGATCAAACTTATACAGTCACAATCTGCAGTAATCACATAGACATCTATTCAAAGAGTAAATAAAGCAAATAGTGAGGCACAGAAGTTCGCTTACCATCCTGATCACAATGCATTCACCCTTTACTTCATATTTTATCTTTTTTTTTTTTTTCATAGTGCATAAGAGAAATTTTCCATATTTATTAAAGATTCCCTGATCTTTGGTCTTCTGAATAGCATTATGCCAGAATGCATTAAACATCGGCAACATATCTGTTATAGTACATAGAATAAAATAATTACAGGCTGAATGAGTTGATTAAAATTTTGTCAAAAAAAGTCAATTTGGCTGACAGTTTTATTACACCTGTTGTTCATCCACATGTGTAATACAGCTTAAAAATGTAGCATGAATATGTAAGAGCAAGGAAACCCCGATTTTTCGTGTAAAGCATGACTGCATTCCCTGTCTCTGACCGAGTGTTTGGACGTTTCCCTTCAGCACCTTGGACAGCGTTCTACGCTCAGCTCATGCATCACGTTTCTCTGCCTTTTTAGCGTGAAATACAACACGGCATACCAGTCACAGCAGTAACTCTATGCGGACACATTCATGATGAGAAACTTTAAAGAGTCAGTGGTTTTTCTGTGTGTATATATATATATTTTTTTTAGCAAAAGCACGACTGTTTTTCAGTAGAGCGCGCGCAGTCAAACACATATCAACGTTAAATAGTCACATCGTGCTGTTCAAAAAGCCTACAAATACATAGACTAGTGAGAGATTTTATTTTTATGCTTCGGCTCCTTCAAACCCAACATCTACAGCCCGTCTACAGAAATCCTCCGTCGGCATATCCGGGTTGTAAAACCTTCGGTGCATGTGTAAAACACAAATGGGTGTTTTGCGATATTATGTGAAAGAAATTATGTGAAGCTTAATATTTCATCATTTAAATGATTGGATGTTTAAAAAATAAGTCTGTTTTTTGGCGTCCATAGACCAAACACTGAAATAGTATATGTTGGTAATTCGATATGAGGTTGTAGATGGTAGGTGATCAATCTCAGACAGTCACGATCTGCAGTAATCACACTGATCTCGCCAAATAACATGCAAAATAAAAGAGCAAACGGTGAGAAATGGAGGTTCCCTCGCTGTCCTGATCATGATGCCTTCGCCCTTGATCAAACCCTGCAAGGATTTGATAAAGGATGCGAGAATTTCCCAGCCTCATCACTAAAATAGCTTTCTTGCATGCTGCAAGCCGAAAGCATTTCCAGACTAGAAGTACTACTCTGCTTCCACACACCATAATCATCTTTCATCAAAACTGCCACATGGAAAAACAGGATTATTTTCATCTGAACGGCAAGCTGAAGTCGTACAAACAGCCTCCTACCTGCAGTGAGCGAGCATCCCTATTAATTCTCCCATTTCTGTCTCTCTAGTCTTTAGTGCTGTTTGGTGGTCGGCTGCTCAGCGTCTAGGATGGAGGTTACGAGGATCTGAGGGCATACCCGCTTTCACAATCACCCCCTCTGCGCATGCGCCGCACATGGCAGGTGATCAGCATACATCACCTCGCGAAAAGTGAATTTAAAGCGACATAATCATTTGTCTTTGACAAACTCTCCGCTAATAATCGGCTTCCGATTTTTTTTTTCGGTTTGATATCGTTAGTATAGATAAGAAAGTTGACAGTGCATTAATACAAATAAACAGCATCAGATTAATTTTAGTAAAGCAGTTTTATTAAAATTCCATATAATAAAATTTTAGTACATGTTTGAATTGGCCTATTTTTAATATTATGATGATATTAATGAGTAATATTATTGTCTAGTTAATCTGACAAGAAATGAAATCTGGAATTTTAAGTAAATAATAATAGATAAAAAAGATTTTAAAAAAAACCACCTTCAATATTCAGTACAATGATGCGTTTTGCAATTAATCATGAGCATGGTGCTGCTTAAATGGAAAAATGAATAAATAAATGTTACCAACACTTTGCAAATGAGGGTTAAACACATCAAATAAAAACAACAACAATAATAATAATATAGATTCAAAGAACTCTGCACAGAATGCATACTACAAAACACAATCTGGTTTATGTTTATTAATACAGAAGGTCAACTGCAGTCAGTATAAACACTGAGCCTGTGGCAATGGCCTAAATCAGTTCACCTTCACATTCACAGTAAACATTGATAGAGTATGACAATTCTCCCTCTCTCTCTCTTTGCTTGTCACTTATCTGTGCATACATGCAGCATCACTCAGTTCTCAGGCAGCAAGAGAAGCCTGCTTTTCTCTGTATGCATTATAGGTTTTTGCCTGGCAGGATCAGTATGGTCCTGAGAGAATCTAATGTGCTCCACTCTAGTGCTAATGGTCAATCTATAAAAAACCATCAGTGCCGCCATGCCAGCACCATTACCTGAGTCTTGCTGCCCCATCCCTCTTCAGAATAGAGCTCTCAGCAATCATCAGACTTCAAATATTTCAGTAACTGGTCAATATAGGACCTCCACTTTCTGTCTCTTAAGCAGTTGTTTTTATCTGCTGGGGATGCAACCAAAAAACTGGTTGAATTATAATTGTAACAATGCACAACAATTAGGATGATCAACTATTAAAAGAGAGGAGAAAACACTACATATATTTCTCATTGATGTCAAAGGTTGCTTGTTCAATCAAAGTTTACTGTATTTTGACTAGGGGTGGGCGATGTAGCCTCAAAATTATATCATGATATGTATGACGATATAGAGAATAATATATGGAAAAACGTTTTATTGGTGATTGCAGCTGGCAGACAGCAGCATTTATTACAAACACAATGACGGGTATTTTCCATCCTTTTCCAATGAGTTACTGTCATTGATGACAATTCGAAGTGTAAATCTATTGTCATAAGATGGTAGCAGCAGCATTATAGTGTATAGTATACCTTGGGTCGAGCTTTTTAATAGAGATGCACAAATTGCAATTTTCTTGGACGACACCAGTTTTTGCCAATTCCGATTTTCTTTCTAAGAACTATAATTGACAGCATATTCAAACAAAAATGTAATTTCTTCATCGCAAAGTTTTATTTTCATAAATAAAAAAATAAATAAAAACAACAGCACAAATAAATGCAATAAAATGAGAGCGATGAAACTTAAGTTTTTCAGGTCAAGTAGGTCTTTATTCAGGTGAGAAATACTACAGAAATTAATCAAATGTAAATCGACACATCAGTGTTATTTTACATTTGATTACTTTAATAGCTGTAGTCTTCATTGTAAAAATTAAATACAGATTAATGTTTACCATTAAAGTTATAAAACGGATTCAGTCAATAGCAGAAAGTGATTTTCTTTCTTTGTTTTGTGATTAATATGACAGACAGCAGCAGGAATATTGGACTCCTGTCACTTTAAGAGTTTATGCATGGTCCCAATATACTGTTACAAAACATGTGTTCTCTTTCTCAACTATTTAACGTTCCAAAACTGATTGTGTTTAACTGGATACCCGCCAAGATATTTTGACATAATTTTATTTGAACATTTTAGCAAAGTAAGCCACTCATTTTAGTGACTCAGAAGCTGTTTGAGACTGAGAAGCGGCTTGTGTGCTCCACTAATATAGATCAGTAGTGGTAGCGCGCGCTTTTGGCGTGAGCGCAAAACCTGTGGGAATGACTAAAATCATGCACAATACATGCACTATTCAATCGAAGTGAATGAGATGAAAGAGAGAGAGGCGGCTGTGTATCACTTCGTCATTGGAGACAAGAGAACGAGAACGCGCGGCTGTGCCGCTGGTAAAACGGATCAGCTCAGAATCTGAAACATGTGACGCATTGACGTCAGTCACGGTCGGTCATGAGGAAAATCGGCCGAGTGCTGAAACAAGTTTGTTGTCTTTCCACCTTTAACGGTAACAGTTTCTTGTGTATTTTGCAAAATATTGTGCTTATTTGTTGGAGGTCTGACCTCTTGTAACCAAACCACTTCCATACTATTGAAGTAGCTCCCTATTTAGATAATAAATTGTCATCGGAGGCTGACATGCTGCTCTTACTCTCAGAAAGGTGTAGTTTTTGTGCGTGCTAGGGAACGTGAATGCGCCATACGTCATCGTGTCGCTATATCATTGATATCGTGATATGACACTTTTTTATCATGTAAAAAATTATACCGGTCGGTATCATGGACGGTATGATATGGCACACCCCTAATTTTGACACAGATTCACCTGTCATTTACGGTAAATAGTGTATGCTTTTCAGGCCTATGCAGTTCATTGTCTTAAAAAAAAAAAAAAAAAAAAAAAAACAGTTTTTGTGCAATAAACAAATATGATGCTGCTGCATCACTGATAAGAAACCCCGACATGACATGCAGGAAAAAAATAGTAGGATAGAGTAAATCTTTTTTTTTTCTTGCATGTCATGTCGGAGCTCTAATCTGAAGCAAAACCATTGCAGAATCACTGTGCTTAAGTATTTCAAAACTACATGCCTTTTGACTTTATGGCTTTATCTCCAACCTCAAAAGAATCAAAAGTCCATTAGCATCTAATGAAGTGTTAATCTGTTCTTTAATGAGCAATGATACTTTCCAATGATGATCATTTTTGAAATGTTAAATTTAATGCTGCAGTCCGTGAGTTTTGCCTCTTTGTCGCCATCTCAGTTTGAAAACTGCTTAGCTGGGACTCCTTCACGTTACAGACATGACTCTACGTTACAGACGTGACGTAATGACGCAAAGGCGAACGACTGCATGCTCGAATTTCCAGCGGAAACCCACAAGTACCGATTTTATTATAAAACATTATTACAAGCTTACTGCTGTGAATCGGACTAAGGTAAGGAGATGGTTTTGAACACTGGCTGGTTACGTACTTGCTCAAAAATTGATTTTGGATCATTTTTAACCAAATTATGGTTAAGTTATGGATTGCAGATTTTAAAAAGCCTGTAAATACAAACCAACTGCCCTGAATGTTTGCAGATGAGTGGCCACTTATCACATACACACTGTAAGAGGCCAGACATTCCTTTTACAGTAAGTCCTCATCTTTTATTTTTAATCAGGCCTCAAGCTAAGCCAAACTTGTACCTGTTCAAATCAAATCATTTTATTCAGTTTGTATTCTATCTATATCTTTTTTCCTTTCATCAATCATTTCTCTAAAATGCCTAGTTGCTATAGACTAGAGGAAACCTGCTCATTCAGAAGCCAGCCTGAAAACCATGTTGAATTGAGGTCACATAAATCAGGAGTGCTTGGCTTACAGCCCAGGTGAGTTTTCTACAAGAAGCATTTCATTCAAGACAGTAGACCAAGCCTGTCACCCTGCAATGCGCTGAACAAGAGCAGTCTAAACAATCTGCCAAGAAGCTACACCACAGATTGCATCTCTCCAGCATCTCTCTGGGGATTAAGGCCAAACCCATAACTGCCATTTATTCCTTTCCCGTGTAAATTAATTCCCATCACTTTAAAAGAAGCCCTCCATCATTCTGAGTTATGGTCTAGCAATGGTTTATAGAATAATCATACATCACCTCACTGTATGGTGCAGTCAGATGCCATCAGTAGGAATGTCTACTTCAGCAAATTCAGCATGTCTAGAAATCATATCATTAATGGATTTCACCCAGTTGCCAAGATTAAAGATATAAAATTTGCAAGGAATACAAAGAATAGTTCACACAGAAACCAAAGTTCAGAATTGAACTGAGAATGCATTTTAAATTATAATTTGATTAATAATTGTCATTTGAATTTAATAACATTTCTTTGAATTTGGATTTGTAATTTTTGACTTTAAGACTTTTAAAACAAGGCTTTGTTGAGTCAAGTTTTTCAAAATCAAAGGAACATACATAGACATCCATCCATTCATCCATCTTTGCCTGAATATTTCCATTGATCCATTATGATTCCCTACATTAGCATGAGGTTAGTGGTTTGTGTTGAGATAATGCATTTTCATAAATTATATAAAACTGTTTTGAATGAGGTAGGTGGTGAGAGCCAGAAATCGTCTGGAAGCATATGTGTTGCCAAATTAATTTGGCTCTAATGGAGCAATGTTAACGTAAACAAGAAATTCACCTCATATATCTATTCTGCCACGGGGCAGACAGAATTCTGCTATCGAAACACAGAGATCAAGGCAGCCAGAGAGAGAGTCACATTTCCCCAGAGCCTGTTCCTCCGAGTGAGTGTGCAGACGTGAGCGAGTCGTGCATGTCTTCAATCCCCCATGCTTCACTCTCCCACTCGGCTTGCGCGTCATGTGTTGGGGGAGGGAGCGTGAGCGTGTACGTGTGTGTGTGTGTGGTGCTGATTATGTGTTGCGTCATGCGTGGGGAAGTGTAAACACTAGGAAGCTGGAAACATTTTTCCTCTCCCACCATTTGTCTGTGTGTGGGTGGGTGGGTGTGTGTCTGTGTGGGTACACATGGCCAGATTGGCTGAATATTTCTCTAGACAATGTTACAGCACCATTCTCATCCATCTGATTGCTCAGATCTTGCTCTTTCAAAGCTCAGTAGACTGGAAGGGTTTTTCATTTATGTTAAAAAATAAAAATAAGAAAATATCAAAATCAAATATAAGTATCAACCTAGTCTCTGATATTTCTCTAGGAGAAAAAAAAATGGACAAAAATTGGATAATTGTTAAAGGGTTAGTTCACCCAAAAATGAAAATTCATTAATTACTCACCCATAAGACCTTGTTCATCTTCGTAGCACAAATTAAGATATTTTGATGAAATCAATTTTTTTTTATCCTCCATACAGGGGAGAGACGAATTTGTTCAATACAGTCGTTATTTTTGCTTTGTTTTTGCGCACAAAAAGTATTCTAGTCACTTCATAATATTAAGGTTGAACCATTGTGGTCATGTTGACTGTTTTAACAATGTTTTTACTACTTTTCTGGACCTTGAATGTGGTAATTTTGTTCTGACATTGAACGAAGGTCTTACAGGTTTGGAACGACATGAGGGTGAGTAATAAATGACAGAATTTTCTTTTTTGGGTGAACTAACCATTAACACATTGAGAGTAAATAGAAGGAAGAATAATGAGATATATTTGAGTTTATATTGAGACTTTGATTGCAGTTCAAATCTTTCTATCTCGGCCTGTCTGAATACAGTTTAAGACATTGTTGAGTTCGTTGTTGAGTTCTCAACTAAAACTCTACACACTATGACATTAGATGTTAATAAATAAAGACCATAGTCACATCTTATTATGTTTTCAATGAATTCTAAGAAACTTCTAGTCTAGTTCTGGCGGAGGAGTGATAAAAAACGTAGAAGCACAGAGGATAGAGCTGAACAAAACACAGGTCACAAATTAGAAGTCTAAAATGAGAATTTTGATACAAGAGAAGAGGGGATTAAGTTTGTTGCCCAGCCCTATTTGGGATTGAACCTCAAGAGGCGTCTACTATCACCTCAGCTTACGCTACTCCTACATCCTACTTTATACATAGGGTCAGAGGTCCCTCTTCTGCCAGAACTCGTCTTGCGTAGAGCCAGTGATTATGGTTTATAACGTTTTAAATATGGATATTTTTTCTTACAAGAACCCATCGCTTTGCTCCAGAAGGTATGTATTAACCCACTGGAATATCATATGGATTATGATGGATGGATGTGCTTTTTGGAACTTCAAAAACTCTGGCGCCATTCAATCCCATTACAAAGAGAAGAGACAGGATATTTTTTTCACTCTGATTGTGTTAGGCTGAAAAAAGAAAGTGATATACACCTAGAATGGCTTGAAGGTGAGTACATTAAGTGATAGTTTTTATTTTTGGGTGAATTATCCCTTTAAGTATATAGCGATACCTTACAGAGAAAATTACTCCATTAAGGATGTTTTATTAACAAAGTTCGGGAGGAACACGTCAAATTGCCTAACCATTCAGCAGGATATATATATACATAGCAGACACACCTACATTCCTTAACAGTTTTCTGCATCCCTCCACCCCCCGTCTCCTCACACTTGCCTGGTTACTATCCAAACCTGAGATACGGGGGTAGTACTCTGGGTTCGGGCCAGAATTCCAAGCTCGGAGCCCTCCCCTCGGACAGCACGGCAAATACATATTCTTTTTACAGTATCTGATTATTTGTAAGTGTGAACTTGTGAACAAGTTACATTCACCAATTGCAATACTACTTGAGTACAAGTATTAGAGTATCTGATTTTAACAGTATAAGTATTTTACACATACTGAATACAGGTAGGCTCAAAGACTCATTAGTCCTTCAACATACTAGTGAAAAACAGAGAGGCGGTATTAAGATTAAGTGGCAAGGCATCTTATGCACAGAAGCCATTGGCACATTTTGCTTTGCTTAGGGGCATAAATCGATGACACATCCGGTTGTCATTGACATGTGTCACTAAAATTTGTGACATATGCTGATGGATTGCATCATGTGCCACTGACATTGTTGCGGAGGATGACAGCTTATGTTGTATCACCTCCAATAGCCTAGTGACACATGCCTCATTCGCCTGTGCATTATGTAGATGTTGTAACATACGCACAGATGCGACATCTTTTATAGTATCTTTTATAGCATAGGATCGACAGTTCGGCTGTGCATTTGGAATTGTTAAAGAATATATGAACTAGTGTTGTAGTCAAGGCCACCTAATCCGAGACCAAGAGCAGTGTGTATCGAGACCAAGACAAGACTAAGACTTTGAAGGGTTGAGACCAAGACCAAGGCAAGTCAATACCGAGTCAAGACCAAGACCAGACTAGTGCCCCTCAAATTCATCTGAAAGATCCACATTTACTACCTGACAAATGTCTTATTTGTAATCAGTAATTACAATTAGAATAATAAGACACTATATGGAGCTGTTACCAATCATTTGAAATCACCAATAACTAAATTCATTTTTACACCGCAGGAACAGAATTTGCATCTGAATTGGTTCAATTACAAATGCATAAATAATGTTGAGATTAATGTTTTAAACATTTGAAAAAATCTATATCACATCTGCAATTGTGCTCATATTTTTTGTTTAATTATATCATATGTTATAATATAAATATCAAGATCTACTTTTTTGCAATCGCATCTTGAATTTTGTGGGCATTTGTATTAATTTTGGTGACATTTTTGACACAATCCCTTGTTGATTTCCGACCCGGCACAACAGTAACAAAATAAATGAACTTAGAAATAAGTTATTGATTGTATTTGAAGCGGGAAGTTTTACATCCAATCAAATTTATGATGTTAAAGAAATCAGACGGCAATTTAGAGATATCCCTGCAATTGTGGTCCATTCAGAAGTGCGCTGGACCTTGACGCTGGCTCTTCACAATGCAGAGTAATATAGATCTATAGATGTATTAAACTGGAAGTCTATTATAATATGGCTATAGCAAGTCAAATACTTATCGTGAATATCAAAATGGGCCATTTATTTAGGATTTTGTGTCACAGTTACATCAGTATAGCTGCTCAACTCATCTGTCAGTTATTACTGGAAGATCTAGAACATGCGACAACATGTTCCACAATATTGTCAGTGGCACATAACGCCTCACAAGTTTTAGTGGCAAATACCATTATCCATTGGCACATGTCACTAGTTTTAGTGGCTCATGCCAATATCCGCTGGCACATGCCAATGAAAACTAGATGTGCCACCAGATGTGCCACTCATAGCAAAGCGATATTTGTCAATGACTTCTGTATTGTAGTAAAGAGTGTATATTCTTATTCAAAATAGTAGTCAAGTAGAGAGTTGATAATATCTTTGATACTCAGTCAAAGTGCAAAGTAGTAAAAAAAAAGATACTTTAGTATTTATTTATTGGTTGATTAAAGCTTGCCTCTGGATGATATATGTATATTCTTCTGTTTGTTTGTTTTCATGTGTGTTTGTTTGATTGATGTCTGGGGATGTAGGAGCAAGTCTTCGCTCCTGCTTTCGGTAAGCTCTGCTGCTTCACTGGCCCCATGACATGTTATTCTAACAAGCATGCCTAAACCTTTTGACATTTTTCATGTCCTGAAACAATCTTTCACTCTTTCAGCCTCTTTGTGTATAGAAGTGTAGATAAATAAAATGATGCAAGCAAGCGTTAACACTACTAAAAATATACATATAAAAAACAGATGGACAAGCTAAACAGAAGATGACGTTGATAAAATGCACAATCACACGTGCACTCTTCACACAAGGTCTTACATATACCTGCTTTGTCTCAACAGTATTTATTCCTGTAATATAAGTATATTTTAAGCACATGCTGGTGATATTAATTGGATTTTTTAACATACAAAGGCAAACATTCACACAAACCTCTCTGCATGTGGAGTACAGCAGAGGGTCAGGATGTAATCAATACTGAAACTTGATCACACACTGTTCGCCAGTTTCATTAAATTTAAATATCTGCCTCGGAGAGGAAAAAGATGGACTGGGTTGTCCAGCCAGAAAAAAAATAGCTTGACAGCTAGTTCACAGTGGTCAACAAACCCCCATCCTCCATCATAACATCATTTCATATCTGGAAGCCAAGCGTGATGTAGCTAGCATGTATGAAAGTGTAAGGTTACACTGTTTAATATGTAATATTGGATCCAATAACATGCCAAAATACTCAAATAAATAAATAAAATAATAAAAATACATGATTGCAACCACTTACCTAATTTTAGCCCCAACAATTTAAGGTTGAACGCATACAAATAACAACTCCAGTGTGTTTAATGGCGTTAAGCTCTGTGAATTCCCTTAAAAAGATGTTACATCCACAGTACATCAGCGTCTCCCCTTGTCATCCATGTTCACAGGCTGCCACTGCACTGCCACCACTAACTCTGATTTTCCCCACCACTGACCATTATCAACTATCAGCCTAAAAATACTCTTAAAGAGACAGCGTCTCTCTCTCTAGATCCTCGTGCTCTTTAGACACCCTTCCAGCTGACTAGGGACTGCCCTAATCTCCTCCTGCTCATATGGACCAATCAGGAGCAGACAGGAAATCAGTAGTGATGTGTAGTGAGAGAGCAGGAGAGAGAGAGAGAGAAATAGGCAGCTGTGGATAATAGATATAGAGGGAGCATAGACAAAAAATCAGCAGGAGATTATGTACTTAAAAGATCCTGCTCGGTATAGGACGGTTTTGAGGATGGCGTGGGTGTGCTTTTACCATTACTGGTTCAGCTTATGGTACAGAAAGCACTATAAACTGCAGCTACATATACTGCATTATATAGTTTTGTATATTATGTTATATCATAGCCAAATTGACAGATCGATGGATGGATGGATGAATCATCTAAACAAATCAATTAAAAAAAAATAAAAAATACCACAATGCCTGCCATTCAAATGGTTTTTGTTTTTTCTTACATGTTTCTTCTGGTCAATTTTGAGTCTAAGCCCAGATAGTAGCATTTCAAAAGTAGAATGAAGGGGGTGAGTATGATCTTTAAAAATCACAATTACCGTTTTTTCATCAAACATCAAAGTCAAACATCACCATGTCTCATGTAGTGACTTCAGTAAATATATTAAGCATGCATAGAGTAGATTATTATTATTAACTCTCTCTCTTTTTGAACATGCACCACTGACATTCTCTTTGAATAAATGAATGGGATTAATCACAGTGCGAGAGGATGGTTAAACCATGAAGGCTTGACTGACATGGTTTGTTGATGAGTTCTGAGGTGAGGTGCTTACCAAGCTGCATCCTCCTGCCACATGCTGTCCTTGATGGAGTAACGCAATAGCAAGGTCTAGACACTAAGCACTGTATAATTGACGAAGTGTAAAACAAGATGGGGATAAAACCTACCTCAAAAGTCTTGCCCTCGACTCTCAATGTTGTTTTAATGAGTCACACTCTCTCCAGACCTCAGGCATATCATTTAGTAAATGTTTGCTTTTGGGAACAAGGTGGATACAGACCCCAACATGTCTTCAAGCTGGAAGTAAACATTCGGAGACCATCTGCTACACAGTAAAAACCCCAGAGTTAAATCAACTCTGCTCAGATAACATTTGGTCCCTCTCTAAATAGTGTTAAAGTAACACAGAACTAGTGTTAAAATAACACTCTTCAGAGATTGAATGTCTTTTATCGTCAGTTGATTTCATCTAAGACTGTGGCTGAAGTCAGTTGTTGTTCTTGTGTTTCTCTAACAGTGACAGTGCATACTAACAAGTTGTGGGTTTGTTGTTGAGTTCAGTGTAGTTGGTGCAGTCTTTTTGAAAAGTCTACATCAAAACAATCTGAGCTGAATTGTGCCACAAAAACTGTTAAGGCCAGATTGAAATGATCAAGGATAGCATACACTACTTCTACTACTAATACTACTTCTACTTCTAATAGTAATAATAATAATGATAAAAATAAAAATAATAAGTAGTTGTAGTAGTAACTTAATTCAAATGTTTGAATCCTTCAAAAGGATGCATGTATTTTACATGTATATTACATTTAAATACATCATGGAATAGTGGCATCTACTACTTCTGGTGTTCAGACATCTCTGCAGCACTGAATAGGTTTTGTTGCTGCTTAAATATGGGTGATCAAGTGTTTATGTATTCACATGAAATTCGCTTGGCAGTTTTGTCTCAGTAAACTGTATTTTTGGACTGGGGAGCAATTTCTCAGATCTAAAAACATGCTATTATTTAGCATATTTTAAGTGACTTTAAACCACACATACAATGTTCAAATAAAAATGCAAAGTATTCTAGAGTTGCAGTACTGAGACATTGCTTATAAGTTCATGATAATTCTCATGATTTTTATTATATGATTTGGAATAACAAAGGCAGCTGCGTAATGACACTCTTTCAAGCATATGGAGTGCCGGGTTAACATCTGCACTGTTGAATGCCTTTGTGTGACAGGAATGACAACTGCAGCCATCACAAAGAACAAATGGGTGAACATTTTGCCTCTAATCATGCTGGATTCAAAGTCACCTATTTAACTTCAAAACTATCAGAAACGCATCTTTTTATTTTCAATGAGCATGTGCCTTGATGCATGTAATACCTATCAATCAAACACGTGATTGTGCTTCTTGCAAGTTTTGCAAGATTCAAAGTGAAATGTCCAGTGAGTGAAAATAATTTGCCTTCTACTCTAAATTCAACCGATGGGATTAACAAAAGCAAGCGGAAAAAAAAAACATTTGCAAAAGCAACCATGCCGTTTTAGCTTGCTTCTACAAGTCTTGGAGTTCTTTGATTCATGGGTCTCACATCTTATCGAAGTGCTTTGCATCGCAAGTGCAATGCTGTAGCAGGTGAGCTACTGAGCAAGTTTACTATGTCAGAGAAGCCATTCACATGGAGCTGGTTATGAAATATAAAAACGCATTAGTTTACAAATGATGTGCTATGGTAAAAGCGTTTTAAGCTTAGGAGCTCAGTTCAAAGCTCAGTTTTTTCTGAGGTTCCTTGCACACTACTTTCTTAATTGATAATCTGCCCCTGTAATCATAATTGTGAAAGGAATGAAAATTGTTGGTGTTTTACTGCCTCTAGAGTTAATTTCAGCTGGAAACTGCAGTGAATTGTATGTATAGGTACTTTTTTTTGGCGAAAATGCAGATAAAGGCAAATTTTGGTTGCTCTTTAGCTAATGAAAGTCCTTGGCCTTCTCGTCACATCTCAAAGCAACTGAACTTGATGACCTTGAGTTTCATCTCCCGGTTGTTGTGGAAGGGAACACAGAAGAAAAATAGCATCACTTTTCAGGTGTAACTTTCATGACCAGGAGTGAAGTTATACTTCAATATCACCTTCACTGGCTCTGCATGAGCATGGGGGTGTAAGGTTAGGGAGGTTACTGTACTCCAGTGCTACACTGAGAGATCGAGTCTCTTCTCAAATATTTATAGGCTGTCACTGCCACACAGCTGTTGCCACTGCTACTGCTCAAACACACGCTAGCTGGCCCACGGTCAATGAGAGCCTGCCCGTCAGTCACAACACTGATGCTATCACGTAATACAGCAATACAAATATACATTACATTCATCACTTCAGCAGGTTTCCAAGGGACAAAGTCTAAATGAATGACAGGTGTTAGCTCGATTTAAAAGGGCACCTGTTAGAAAGGAAATTAATGCAGTGAGAATAGTACCATTGCTTGTGACTTCTACGATTCAACTGTCAGAAGATGTGATGTAAGATTGCAATGAACCAAATTTTCGAACACATAATACAGCCTCTCGTGTTATATGACTGAAGCTGTAGTAATGAGACACTCTGTCCCAGCACAAACTCATTTCGCTCAGGCCGCACACATCGTAGCCAAACGCTTTTCATCACTTGTATCACTCGATATCCGACACTCATGGATTAAAGCTTTAGAGTTTGAGCTGACCAACTGGTGGGTTTTAAGAGATGACGTAAAAAGACAGTGGGTCTCGTTTTCAAACCTTAAGCACAAATATAGTTATGCATAAAACCTGTGTAATTATTTCCATGCAGAAATCATGAGTTATCACTTAAATTGTTGAACATGTAAGTAATTTCAGAACAAATTATAAAGTATAATATAAAATGCTTTTTATTATATATATATATATATATATATATATATATATACACGCTCACCTAAAGGATTATTAAGAACACCATACTAATACTGTGTTTGACCCCCTTTCACCTTCAGAACTGCCTTAATTCTATGTGGCATTGATTCAACAAGGTGCTGAAAGCATTCTTTAGAAATGTTGGCCCATATTGATAGGATAGCATCTTGCAGTTGATGGAGATTTGTGGGATGCACATCCAGGGCACGAAGCTCCCGTTCTACCACATCCCAAAGATGCTCTATTGGGTTGAGATCTGGTGACTGTGGGGGCCATTTTAGTACAGTTTAGTACAGTTTAGTACAATTTGAAATGATTCGAGCTTTGTGACATGGTGCATTATCCTGCTGGAAGTAGCCATCAGAGGATGGGTACCTGGTGGTCATAAAGGGATAAACATGGTCAGAAATGCTCAGGAAGGCCATGGCATTTAAACGATGCCCAATTGGTACTAAGGGGCCTAAAGTATGCCAAGAAAACATCGCCCACACCATTACACCACCACCACCAGCCTGCACAGTGGTAACAAGGCATGATGGATCCATGTTCTCATTCTGTTTACGCCAAATTCTGACTCTACCATCTGAATGTCTCAACAGAAATCGAGACTCATCAGACCAGGCAACATTTTTCCAGTCTTCAACTGTCCAATTTTGGTGAGCTTGTGCAAATTGTAGCCTCTTTTTTCTATTTGTAGTGGAGATGAGTGGTACCCGGTGGGGTCTTCTGCTGTTGTAGCCCATCCGCCTTCAGGTTGTGCATGTTGTGGCTTCACAAATGCTTTGCTGCATACCTCGATTGTAACGAGTGGTTATTTCAGTCAAAGTTGCTCTTCTATCAGCTTGAATCAGTCGGCCCATTCTCCTCTGACCTCTAGCATCAACAAGGCATTTTCGCCCACAGGACTGCCGCATACTGGATGTTTTTCCCTTTTCACACCATTCTTTGTAAACCCTAGAAATGGTTGTGCGTGAAAATCCCAGTAACTGAGCAGATTGTGAAATACTCAGACCGGCCCGTCTGGCACCAACAACCATGCCACGCTCAAAACTGCTTAAATCACCTTTCTTTCCCATTCTGACATTCAGTTTGGAGTTCAGGAGATTGTCTTGACCAGGACCACACCCCTAAATGCATTGAAGTAACTGCCATGTGATTGGCTGATTAGATAATTGCATTAATGATAAATTGAACAGGTGTTCCTAATAATCCTTTAGGTGAGTGTATATACATATATATTTAATTGTATTTATGTGTGTGAGATTACAGAGCTTAAACTGAAGATGCAGGCAAGAAATAAAATAAAATACAGCACAGCTAAGGATACTTGTCAACATTATTAGAGCATGAGACCCAATGTCTTGGTGACAAAGTCCAATTTCAGCTGTAATTGTGATTTATGACACAATGTGTGGTGTACAAGTCATGCAGATCTACAAGTCAATTCTATTGATTTAAAAATAAATACTTCCTGCTGTGTCTTCTTGTATATTTTGAGCTGTCAGCATGTGTTTGCTGTCCAAGTAACAGATGTTATGTTTTTACAGAGCAAAGGTCGTGATTATGTAATGTGCATACACGAGTATGTGAGATTACAGAGAGGAAATGAAGACAGGAATATCCTCATCGAGGGTTATAACTCTCAGATTAAACACATTCCATCCTGACAGCGGTTGGTTAAGCTCTTCCTAATGTACAGAGAGTAACAGAACAGGGGTCATGTAGACAGCCGAGGCACACAATTTGAGATATTCTAGAGGATGCCATTTAATCCTGCAAGAGCAAAGATGCTTGTTCTTCTATTTGAAGACCAATGGTTTTGTCCCATCATATTTTAAAATCAATATTTCAGAACTCTGATTTCAGTCCCTCTGATGTCAGAAATGGCCTTTGAATGTTCTTTCTGCCTTTGGCATTAAAGCCCTGGAATGCTCTGGACCCAATGTCAATGTCACAATGTTCTCACAATGACATACAGTGTACGGGTTGCCAGATCTACAGGACAAATATAATCAAAACTAATCCAAAACTAAACCTCAAAATACCACTTTCATAGCAAATACAAAGTTCTTAGATAAAAGTAGTGTTCTTAGAAAACATTAATAAAAACTGAACCTGAAAAACTAACATAACCACAAGCCTCTTATCATGTTGATTTCTTAACCTTTGAGAAAAAACAGGCCATGGCATACTTTAAAAGTAGCCTAATATGTGGGAAAACCTCAGACTTGGCAACACTGCACTGCATGACCCACTAAACACACTGCATTACACTTTCTCCATGGATGTCCCACAGGAATCTGTGTTTGGCCCCTTAATATTCTGTCCACCAAATTACTCAGTTCTCTCAAATATATGTATTCATTTTTCCTTGCTGTGCTGACAGCATGCAACTGTACTTAAATAAAACATTTTATCTCTATCTTTATGAGGTCAACCTGTCTCTATGGCATCTAAGTCATACATATATTTCAATACATCAAACAAAATTGCTGTATGGAAGGAATATTAGAATTTTTTTTACAACATTAAGGTTTGGTAGTACTGTACATGATTTGTTTGATCCATAATAAATGTTCGTGTCAATTTACATTCCTCTCTTTTCTTCAGTGCTGATGAATACTCAACTGGTCCTCTGCTTTTCATTTCTATCTCTTCTGTCTCTTATGGTGCCACTACCTCTCCTCTCTATCTCTCTGAGTCAGTGTCTGCGTGCGTGCGTGCTCACGCTGAGTTGTAGTGGGTGAAGTGTCACAAAGGCTGATGAATTGTGGGTATTACTTCCACTCCCTCGCTGTCCTCCTCCATAACTGTGCTCCAGGCAGTGTGAGTAAAGCGGAGCCATGACTGCGTGAGTGTTGAGTGTGTTTGCTTGCCTGTATGTGATGTATTGTACTGTGCTCTGCAGAGTAGGGACTGATGGCTATCCTATGTGACCTCTGTTCTTAACGACGACAAAAGCAGCTACTGCTTTCCTGAAAAATAGATCATTTTCAGGGTTACCCTAAAGCAATTTTCTATCTTCAGTTAACAAGTAAATCTAAAAACCATGTCCATATTTCACACCAAAAATCAAAGCATCATCATGAACATTTTTAAATGACAATTGCATCATATACCACCATTCAAAAGGTTGGGGTCGGCAAGCAGGGCGAGACCAAGATCCATGGGAACAGAGCAAGGCTGGTGGCCTGAGTGATAATGAGTGTCAGCTGCAAGCCACACCTGACACAAGTCCCACGGAGGAGTTTCAGAATGATGAAAGGAGGAGCAATGACAGTGAAGGAGAGAGAGGACCAGGGCTGAACGTTATGTTACATTATGTTTTGTTTATGTATGTGCGGCAGTTGTTTGCGAGGAGCTGCCGCTTTACTTTCATTTTGTAGAGTTTATTTAATTTGACAGTGAAGTGTATGTTGAATGTTTGCTAGTTCCCGCCTCCTCCTTCCCTGAACTTGAACCTCATTTCAGCAAGATTTTGCTT
Source organism: Zacco platypus (assembly GCA_038088235.1). Taxonomy (NCBI): domain Eukaryota; kingdom Metazoa; phylum Chordata; class Actinopteri; order Cypriniformes; family Xenocyprididae; genus Zacco; species Zacco platypus. The sequence continues at coordinate 19,417,369 of CM076075.1, read as the reverse complement.
TTTTTTTTTAAAAAAAAGGTTCATGTTAATTGAGGCTGCATTTAATTGATCAAAAATACAAAGTTCTGTCATGAAACTCTAGATGGCACAGGCTTATAGCCTTAACTCAATCTGCATGCAATCACATCATTTTCAATAGGGCACAGCTGATTGGTTCCTGCTGTATCAGTAGCCAATGGGCTCACTGCTCAACCTTCAAAGCATTTGCTAGCGTTTCAGTGCGCTTTCAGAAAAGACCTTCCCCAGCTCCACCTGTTTAGATCTTCTACGGGTAATTGATGTATGCTATATTGTACAGCAGCAGCATGTTGTGGATCTATTCTGCCAGAACCAAACATATCAACATTTTCATATCCATTAACATGACATGACATGACAGAAATGCAGTTATATTGATATGGTGAAATATTAAAATTTAAAATAATGATTCAAGATGCCATGATTTGCATCGACATTACAAGTAATTCTTGCTGGGAAAAATCAGCCTGGGGTTTTAGATAACATGTTTGCTCAGCCTCCTTTGGCGTCATTCTGAAGTCAGAGACAAGTGTTTATTTGAGAGCTGATGAACTTTGATAAGGAACAGTGGGACTAAGCCGTGCTCTGTGATGATATCAGCACCAGAGCATCACATGAAAGCATTTCAAAGGATTTAACATGTCTGAGAGTGCCAGAGTAAAGCTGAAAGAGAATGTCAGCAAAGATTACAAATAATTATTACTACTTACATTGTGTTTGATGGATAATTAAAATGGTAACTCAGCAGGTACAGTAATTGAATTTAGTAAAAACTGCAGTCTGCTCTCTTTGATGCATATATTAATACTATTTTACATTTATGGTTTCTTTTTAATCTTTAAAGGATTAGTTTAACCAAATATATAAATTCAGTAATCATTAAATGACCTTTAAAATGTATTACACTAAACTTCACTGGTTCTTGTGAGCAACAATGGAAGGCAACATAGTGAGTAACTATTTATATTGTTGGCCATTTGAGTTCAAAGACTTTAAATACAGTGCATGAGTTAAATGGGTTTTATGGTGCCTTTTAAGTTTACAAATCACAGTCCTGGAAAAACAACTCTGCTAAACCTCCAGGGAAGAAACAAAATCATACAGGTTTGGAACAACACAATGGTGAGTGAATAATGACTGAGTTTTAATATTTTATGGTGCAATTATTTCTTTAACGTCAACATGAAATAATAATGGACTATTTTTATTTTCACAACACATGCATTTTGCCTTCATAGATGCTAAAAAGCATTGCTTTAGCAAACTCACATTTTTTTCTAGCTCTATTAAGGTATGCCATGCCCACTTTTCACGATCCAGTAAATTCCTTATGGATAAAATCAAGTGTCTGAATGTCCTGAAAAAATACATCACATTATAGAAGCAAGATGAATTGAAATCATAATTCATGTTAAATGGCTTTATCGCACTTCACATTCACAGATAAAGAGCAAAAGGTCACATGCAGAAATGAAAGGTGGTGACTATGCTGAATATTAGGAGGATATCTGTGTGGTAAGAAGAGATAAGACACCTCCATGAAATGCTGTTGCACCGTCAACGGAAGCCTTTCATCCGCAATCACACCACATTCACACACTTTTTCAGGAATCTTTTATAAAAAGAAGTCTGTGGGCGAGGTGAGTAAAGCTAAAGACAGGAAGCCGGCTGTGAGAGGTGTTCTTCTCATGAGACGAATGAGTTCAATAAAACTTGCTCTGAATGAAACTGAGCTTAGATCCCTGCTTATGAGCGTGTGACAAGTTTTCCTTTCAAGTGACTAAAATTAGCCTAAATCTACACCAACAGGATGAAAAGAAGTGCTCAGTAAGAAAAGAAGAACTTATGTATCTTCAGGAAATGATTCATAGATAACTTTCAGCTTCGGCACATCCTTTCAAATTCTGGTGCTGTTTAAAGACTAATAGACAAACTGACCATCAGGTCGTTAGGTTCTGGAAATTGATTGTGTTAAAATTAATGAAAGACATAATGACCACTTGTTTATAAAAGTGTTACAAGTTGGATATAAGATTTTGTTATGTAGTGGCAGTTGAAGAGGAGGGGCAGGGATCCAAATGCAGCATAGTTTGTTCAAAACACACAAAGAAAATCCAAACAGGGAATGAAAACACAACAGCTTTACAAAATATGCAAAAACAACGACTGACCAAGACAAAACACGGGCCATATATACACAGGGAAGCTTACAAGATGACAATGAAACAATAAACACCTGGGGATACAATTAAGGGAACCAATGAAACAAAAGGGGCTTAGGTGGAGCATGGGACCACCTGGGTGGAGCAACGAGCCAGGACGGGGTCAGCAAAGCAGGGGGCCAGGGCAGAGTCAACAAAGCAGGGATCCAAGTCGAAGCTGATAGAGCAGGGAACCAAGGCGGAAATGGAGACAACCAAGGACGGAGCAGATGAAGCAGGGAACCACCAAGGTGGAGCAGAAGACCAACAAGGCAGAGCAAGCATAGGCGAAGACCACCAGGGTGGAACAAATTAGTCCAAGGTAGCTTAAGACCTGCAAAGCAGAGCAGAAGACCTCCAAGGTGATACTACTGCCTCGGGAGGCACTGTGGCAAATGCTGCCACCTCGGGAGGAGCTGTGGCGGACACCACCGTTTCAGGAGGAGCTGTAGTGGACGCCACTGCCTCGGGAGGAGCTGTGGTGGATGCTGCCACCTCGGGAGGAGCTGTGTCGGACACCACCGCCTCAGGAGGAGCTGTGGTGGACGCCACTGCCTCGGGAGCAGCTGTGGGGGATGCGCAACCTCAGAAGAAGCTGTGGATGATGCCACCGCCTCGAGAGGGGCTGTGGCAGACGCTATCACCTCGAGAGGAGCTGTGGCAGACACCACCGCCTCAGGAGGAGGTGTGGCGAACACCACCACCTCGGGAGGAGCTGTGGTGGATGCCACCACCTCGGGAGGAGCTGTGGCAGACACCACCGCCTAGGGAGGAGCTGTGGCAGGCGTCTGCAATAGCTCCTCCTGAAGGGCTGTGGCAGACGCTACCACCTCGAGAGGAGCTGTGGCAGACACCACCGCCTCAGGAGGAGCTGTGGCAGACACCACCGCCTCAGGAGGAGGTGTGGCGAACACCACCACCTCGGGAGGAGCTGTGGTGGATGCCACCACCTTGGGAGGAGCTGTGGCAGACACCACCGCCTCAGGAGGAGGTGTGGCGAACACCACCGCCTCGGGAGGAGCTGTGGTGGATGCCACCACCTCGGGAGGAGCTGTGGCTGATACCGCAGCCTCGGGAGGAGCTGTGGTGGACGCCATCGCCTCGGGAGGAGATGTGGAGGATACCACCGCCTCGAGAGGAGCTGTGGCAGACGGCGCCACCTTGAAAGAAGTGTGTGGACCAAATGACCAATCACTCTGGTGTGGTGACCGTGACAGTGGAGGACCGTAGTGGTCATGGCGGATAGTGTCGCATTCCATTCTGCCTCCGCGTCTCCCACAGTAAATGCAGAACTGCTCAGCTACTATGCTAGGTTGATATAATGCTCCAGAGGAGTGTTTCTCAACTGGAGGGTCGAGTGCAGTCAAAGAAACTACACCAAATGGAATTCTGTTTTTCTGATGCAAAGCTTTTATTTTGAAGAATGTGCATGAAAGCTGTTGACACTTCTGCCAAGCGAGGTTTAAAGATTGCATGAAAAAAAACATGTTGTCCTGATTCAGTATCTCCGGTCAGATGAGATGTTGTCAGGAACTTTCCTGTCCTGTCAGCAGTTATACTGTGCTCGTAGCGCATACTCTTTAATTGTACGCTCAAATGATCAGGATGTTTTTTCATGTTAGTATTATGCATTTACCATGTTAAGTGTTGCTTCCATAACCCTAAAATGCCACTTTATTTTCACTTTTGTTTTATTTTGTATATTTTTTAAATGAATATGGTGGATCATGTCAACTTACATCTTTACTGTATTAACAAAAACTGGATTGGGACTGCTATTTAATACTCTTACAGTGTTGTTACTATTAACTAAAACTAAAACTATTGAAAATAATTTTTGGTAAATGAAATAAAGCTGACATTATATAATTTATAAAAATTGAATGAAAAGAAAACATAAACTTAAAATAGTTTTCAAATAGTTTTCCAAGGAAATATTTCTAATTTGTTTAATTTTAAGTTTAACTTGTTTAATTGTTTAATTTGTATAAGTTTTAAGCAGTCTTCAGAATATCTACAGAATAAAGAAACTCTTTAAGGTGAAATGAATAAATGAAAGAAATTTCATTTTTGGTGAACTAATGCTTTAAATGGATGGCACATTTTCTCAATTATTTTCTGGCAAATATTTTAGGCCCTGGTCAGATACAGAAAACTGAAAGAAAATATGATGAAATGGTTTAGCACAGACTGATACACATCAATCTGAATCATTTCAATATAATAAGACATTAAATACAGCATTCGAACATGAACAAACGGTTCTTGTACTCAGTGTTATGTTGAAATGTTTTTGAATGTGAGAAAAATGAAGGACTGAGGAAGCAATCTTCATTATAATGAATCAGCATGGGGTCTGCAGCATATTTATGGTGAGGCATTATCAGCGATACGCATGGGTGACTCTCTCACTCATAAATGAAATACATTGTTTCCATTACAGACTGGCGTACATATTGCTATTTAGGAGGTCCATCTGCAATAAGCAGAGATGAGAAGAAAGAGCAGGAGAACTGCTGTGGTGCAAACGAAAAAGCTGAAGACAGACAGCAAGGTCTGGTGAACCAGACTCTGAATATTAATACTGCATGTTATGGACTTCCATGAACACAAACTGCATTCATCCATCATGTTGAAAACAATACGGTTCTTTCAATTACCATAGTTCTAAAGATAAGTTTGAGCAAGACATACAGGATAGGCCTATACATATCAAACAAGAAAATGTATAAAATGTGATTTACATAATATATTTAAAAGTATGGGGTCAAGATTTCTGGAAAGAAATTAATACTTTTATTCAACAATGACGCAAAAAAAAAATGAAAGTAAAAACATTCATAATGTAACAAAAGATTTCAAATTTGGTCTTTCTATTTATCAAAGAATCTGGGGGAAAAAAAGTCCACAAAAATATTGAGCAGCACAACAATTTTCAACGTTGATAATATGAAATTTCTTGAGCAGCAAATCAGCATATTAAAATGATTTCTAAAAGATTATGTGACACTGAAGACTGGAGTTTGTAGTCAGGAATTTCTTTAAACATTTTAACATGAAAAAACATTTTAAAATATATTAAAATAGAAAGCAGTTCTTTTAAATTGCAATAATGTTTTCCATTACTGTTTTTACTTTATTTTTCATCAACTAAATCTTCAAATAAGACTTTAAAAAAAAAAAAACATTACTTATACCGAGCCCAAACTTTTAGTTGCGTATATCATACTGCAGAATGAGTACCAAGAAGGTCAAAGGTACCTGGAGAAACTTGACCATTAGTATTCCCATTCATCTCAAGAGCAGCTGGTCAGTGGTGAAGTTACAGGGTTAACAGGGCTGTGCTAACCAGCTATACCTCAAACCTGTGAATTTATGGTATTTATTACACAACACATCTAACACAATTAAAAGAGTTTACATACTTTGAAACACCATGATAAACAGCAAAACGGTTGACCTATATTATGATAGTTCTAACTTTCAGGTCACAGCAAAAACATTGTTGCATGTCTTAAAATACTAACCAAGGAAGATGATGGTTTCATTTAAATTCTATAGATGTGATCACTAGAAATACATTATGATTAATAATGTAAAAACTTATATACAAAATTGTAAAGCAGTAATACATGTCCAGTTAAAACTACGAGAACAGCTAAGAAAAACACTACCAAATCTTACAACAACTAGAATAATTTATAAAATGACGAAAATACAGATAAATATACTCAGTATGTGCGCAGGGTGGACACTCGTGAACTGCTGAATTTAGATTGTCAACAGTGGAAAAGTCATTCTGTGAAATCTTCATAGGAAATCTTAAATTGTTGACAAGAGGACAACTGGACTCTGCCATTTGTCACTGTTCAGATCAGTCCAAGAGGAAATTCCCAAGGATCCCAAGAGGGTCTTTCAACTCCTTGTCTTTTGATGGCCCAGTCAGTCAGGTAGCACTGCATGTTCCCTCAGAAGCAACCATGTTACTTTCTTTGACAATGAAATGTTACACAAGAGCTCTGTACAAATATTCAAATCAATTACACACTTTCTTCCTCTTTCTATTTAAAAAGGTACATCAAGTAATCACATAGCTATGCTTTGAATAACATGCTACCATACTACTATTACTACTTCTGAAGTATGCATGCAGTATGTCTCTTTTACTAATTTTTTGTATGATGACCCATTTTTTAAATTTTAATTATTATTTAAAGAATTATTTGACCAAACTGCCAACTGTTACTAACATTAAACTGAATGAAAAACAAACATTTTATTTCCCATAACAGGACATCATTCACTGAATTAAAACAAAATACATTCTTCAAAAGTTTGGGGTTAGTAAGATTTATACTCACCAAGGCTGCATTTACTTGGTCAGAAAATTTAGTAAAACAGTAATGGTGTGAAATATTACAATTTAAAATAACAGTTCCTTCAGAGATCATTCCAATATGCTGATTTGGTGCTCAATAAACATTCCTATTACTCTGTTCAGTACTTGTGTGGAAACATTTTTTTTTTTCAAGGATTTTTTGATAAATAGAACAGCATTTATTTGAAATAGAAATCTTTTGTGATAATGTTTAAGTCTTTACTGTCACTTTTGATCATTTTAATGCTTCCTAGCTTAATAAAAATATTAATTTCTAAAAAAAAAAAAGAAACATACTGACCCCAAACTTTCGCACAGCAGTGTAAATCATCAGAAAAAATGTAATGTAATGAGACAGCAATGTAGCATACAAAAGTAATACATAATGTAAGTGGTATACCTTTGCTTGCTCATATGAAGTCATATGAGAAAATTATTTAGTGTACCTTTAACTATCTGGCATACTGACTGTAGAGTAATGGTTATCAGATTGAATGCCGCAATGGTAAGACTCTAAAGAAATGTTTTAAATGATTTTACCAGTCATTTATTCTTAATAATTATAATAATAAATTATAATAATATAATAATAAATGTCATCTGCACGGAGCATGTGTTTAAATGGTTTCTTGTATCAACTAACAGTCTTTACTCTGTGTGTCGAGGTGCCCGTGCTCTCGCCCGCTGCTCTGCTCCGGGAGTGTATCGCCATTTGGGGGATATTCCCTTGAGTTTCTTCCTCTTCCTGTCGGATACGCACCACACCTTCTCACAGTACTGCTCCACCCGCTGGAAGTTGCTGTAGCCAATCAGCTGCATGAAATCCTTGTACCAGAGCTTTGAGGAGGCGGAGGGTAGGCTGGGAAAGGGGCAGGGCGAAGGTCTGTGCAGAGAATCGCCTTCCTCCTCCTCCTCCCCTTTATGGAACAGACCCTCAACTTTGCCCTCATCCAGCACTTCCAAAGTGACACGTACTACCGTCTGGACAAAGCCGAGCTCCGTGGACTGGCACACATAGACTCCTGCGTCTCCCTTCGCTATTTTAAGGAGCAACAGGCCGTGAGGGGTTTGAATCACACGATCATCACCTTTCACCTGAAAGAGAGAGGGAGAAAGACACTATTTTATCGAATTTTAATTCTTGTTTTGGTGGTTCGTCAACAGTAAAAGGTATAGTTCACCCAAAAAGGAAAATTATCACATGATTTATTTACCCTCGAGCCATATAGGTGTATATGACTATCTTCTTTCAGACGAACACAATCAGAGATGTATTTAAAAAATATACATAGTCCTCCAAGGTTAATATGGTTGTGATTGGCTGGTCAAATTTTGAAGAAAAAAATGCATCCATTTATATAAAAAAAAAAATGAATCCATACGACTCCAGGCAGTTAATAAAGGCCTTCTGAAGCGAATTGATACGTTTGTGTAAAACAAATATCTTTATTTAAAAGTTTATGAAGTAAAATAACAAGCTTCTGGAGGATGACCATACGGAGAATGCGCAAGTTGATTTGCGCCAAACGAGTAACCCACGGCACGACGTATGATGCAGGATATAGGAGTATCGCAAGCTTAGACGGCTCTCGCGGTTTAAACAAATAGAGCTGTGGAAAAAAAACTCAAGCTCCTCTTCTCATATCGCAATCCTCCAACATTTCTCTTTAAAATTTCTCGTTTTAGACTTCTAATTCGTAACGGTGTTTTGTTTTGCTCTCTCCTCTGCGCCTCCGCGTTCGTCATTGCATCATTGTGTGGGGTCAGAGGTTCCTCTTCCGCACAAATCATTGTTCGCAGTATGTGTACGGTTGGCCGCCAGAAGCTAGTTATTTGAATTTATCATTTTAAATAAGGATATTTGTTTTACACTAACACATCTATTTGCTTCAGAAGGCCTTTATTAACCCTCTGGAGTCATATGGATTCATTTTTTTATGGATGGATGCATTTTTTTGTCTTCAAAATTTGACCAGTCATTCACAACCATTATAAACCTTGGAGGACTATGGATATTTTTAAATAAATCTCAGAATGAGTGCGTCTGAAAGAAGATAGTTATATACACATAGGATGTCTTGAGGGTGAGTAAATCATGGGATAATTTTCATTTTTGGGTGAACTATCCCTTTAAGAGTGCATTGATGTGCAGTTACTAGAGTGTTCTGGCTGGTTGCAAGGGTTTTACATGACCAATTCCAGTATGTATGTAACCCTATTGCAGGAGATTGTCAAAAAAAATTAGGAACCTAGGAACCCTTAAAAATAACACAATAGGGGCACTTTAATGCAAATCATTTTTCTCCGTGATATATCATTTGCCAGGCAAAAATCATAAGTATGATGGGTTTGAAGAGTAGCAATACAGTTCTCAACCCACATGATTTGAGGTATAATATAATTATAATTATAATATAATTATGAGCAACGTGTCAAAATGTAATACTTTCAGTGGCCTTTTCTAATCCCAAAACCCAAGTGAGAGCAATAGTAATAGTGATGCTCACCTTAGGTAATACTATTATTACAAATGTGCCATTATTGAAAGTCTAGTTTACCGTGTTTCTGCAGAGAATTGGTCAGTGACATAGCCAATGTCATTATTCTATTCCATTTAAGACGAATCACTGGGGGCTATATTACCCAGCCTCTCTGTGGTCAGAATGGTGCAATGAAGCTTTAATCTATATTTAACAGCCTTCTCTCACCAGGGGTTCAGACCATTGCTTGTGATGAAATAATTTCTGAACCTGAAAAAAACTACATATAAACTCTATATAATAGCTCTTAATAAAGTAAACGCTGCAAGTTATATGATTATATATAGGCTGCATGTTCAAAGAAAAATCTGTTATTGCATTTAGAAGTTGTGCTTACTTATTTTTAAGTATATTTTTTATAATTTTAAATAAATAAATTATATATATATATATATATATATATATACATATATACATATATAAAATGAAATACATTTTCTTTTATGGATAGGGATTGGTATTGTGTCATATTAATATATTAGGTTTTATATAAGAACAATACAAGTCTATAGTATGTCTTCTTGTACCTCCTCCATGTCCACGCCATGTTGAATGTACCACGTTACAGACGCCTGCAGTGATCGCGGTCTGCACTCCAGTAGGGTACTGTTGTTTTCCACACCATATACCAGCTTTTCTGAGATGCTTTGTTCTTCTGTAACACACACACCCACATACTGAACAGCCTATTCCAATGAATTCATTATATGAAGATCTTTTCACCACTGAACACATTCAAAATCTTGCAACTCAAATTCTTGATATTTCTCTGTAAGCTATGGAAGCTTGTTTCCACAATGGAATAATTAAAAAAAAGAAAGAAAGTTAACTGTGACTTTTTCTCAGAATTGCTAGATATAAATTCAGAATTGCAATAAATAAGGGGAACATTGTGAGATGCATACACGCAATTCTGACTTTTTCTTGCAATTGGTAGTTTATATCTCGCAATTCAGACTTTTTTTCAGAATTATGTCATTATTGACAGAATTATTAAGTCAGAATTATGACATAAACTCAAAATTGTGAGATAAAAATCACAATTAACTTTTTTTTTTTTTTTTTATTTCGTGACAGAAACAAGCTTCCATAATAAACACAATCTTACATGCAAGAAATCCATATATTGTGCCCATGGCTGCTGCATGACTCCTGCCGGTATATTATATTATATTATATATAATTTTGAATATTCAAAATTGTGAACAGATACTATCAGTATTCAAGGAATAGAGTTTTTTGGTGACACTTCACAACAAGTTTCATTAGTTAAAATGAGTTAACCTGAACTAATAATGAACTGGACTTACACAGCAATTATTAATCTTTGTTAACGTTAATTTCAACATTTACTAATACATTATTAAAATCCTGTTAACATTAGTTAATGCACTGTGAACTAACATGAACAATGGTCATGGTCAGTTCATGTTCAACATTAACTAATGTTTAACTAATGAACCTTATTGTAAAGTGTTACCAGTTTTTAACATTATGTTCTGCAATAGAGCTCAACAGTACAGTTCTGGAAGTGAAACAGAAATATTCTTGAACAGATGTAAAAGTCTTTTGTCTTTCGACTGTCACGTTTGATCAATTTAATGAGTCCTTACTGAATAAAAGTGTTAAAAGGGACCTATTATGCCCCTTTTTATAAGATGTAATATAAGTCTCTGGTGTCCCTAGAATGTGTCTGTGAAGTTTCAGCTAGAAATACCCCACTGATCATTTATTACAGCTTGTCAATTTTTTCCCCTATTTAGGTGTGAGCAAAAACATGCTGTTTAAGTGTGTGTCCCTTTAAATGTTAATGAGCTGCTGCTCCCGGCCGCTTTCCAGAAGAGGGCGGAGCTTTACAGCTTGCACTTTGGTTGCTCAACAACAACAAAGCTGGAGAATCTCGCAGTCAAAATGACAATTGTCAGTAACAGTGTTCAGCCTTACACTGACCGGAGTCGGACACTGATGGAGAGACTCAGGAAAAAGTTACTTTTAGAATGCAAATGGATGTTTCTGAATGGTCAGTGGATACATTTAGGTAATTACTGTGGAGCTGATTCAACTCATCGACAAAAAAGGAATGGGAAAATTATTTCTGGAATAAGGCAGCATTAAGAACTGTGGTCAGTGTCACGTTCTATTGTATTATACTGTGATGTCTGTCTGCTAAAGTAAAAGCACCATCTGTGCATAAAGAGCCAGAGACTTTCATTAACTGTACTGTGACCTCTTCAACTTTCACGGATTTCATCCGCCTCATTTTTCCCTATAAAGCCCCTAAGACTCTAATATTCTCCATTAATAAGGCTGTGGCCAGAACATACCACTAATCTGAAGCCCATTGCACTGCTGAACAGCGTTGCCATGGCGGACGTCTTGCCGTCTGAAGCGCCTAAAGAATAAAAGAGAAAAATGAGACATTGACAAAACCCAGACACAGCCTGCCTGTCTGCCTGCAATTGTCATAATATCATCCTGCCGACCAAGGTTTGTAAAAGCAAAGGGAGGTGAAAGATATTCAATCAGACTCGCTCGGGTTTTTGTAGGTACTCTGTGAGTAATGACTCTGACAGGCATTTGCTGCCGATTGTGTGTGACTTGTCTGGCTTTGCATACAAAGTGAGCGTGTGATGGGTATTAATATGGGCGATAGGTGTTAGCCTCAATCGCTAACAAGCTCAAACTGATGACCACACTGAGACAGCTGACAGGCTTTTGAGTCGGGATTAAGCAAACACTCCCACTCACCCTTTGCTCCGATACGTTCGACACACAAGCGCACACACGCTACCCTGCGGCTGAGTGAAACATCAAAAGACCTCTCACAAAAACACACACTCTGTGAGTTCACTAATGGAAACAACGGACTGGAACCTGAACAAGATTTTGGTTTACATACACATTCTCACATACTAAAACTGTAGAACTTAATCAAGAAATGCATTAATATCCAAATTGTGCAATGCAAAGTTCATGGAAATAAAACACAATATCTTCCAAATGTCAAGGCATCTTATATGCACTAACAGTCCTGGCTGATATTTACAGAGCATTTTTATATATATCCCAAATATCAGCGCTGCCAAATGTGCCAGAGTTATTTGAGTGAGTTTAAGGCTTAAAGATTAAATGTTCAGAGGCACAAGATGTAATGACTCCTGCTACAAGAGGTCTAAAGGAAAAGACTGCCACCCTTGGAGAAACCCAAACAATCAGGAATACATTATAATTTATGCAATAACTGTATAAAATAACATGCAAATATTATTATAAATATTAAGTAGCTAATAAATTAGCTTGTGGAAAATTAAATAAGTATTAATTAAATAATAAGAGGAATGATAGTTTAAATTCAATGTCACCAAAAAGTATTTGGACACTTATAGCCACACTTAAAAATGCCTGAATGTCATTGCATGACAAAAATATCAAACCGAGCAACATTAAATTATCAAATAATAATAATAATAATAATAATAATAAATACGGTAGCAATTTATTTTACAGTCCTGTTCCCCATGTAAATACTATGTACTTACATAGTTATTACAAAACTGGGTAACTCCTAGGTACTAACCCTGAACTTACTCCTAAACCTAAGCTTAACCCCTGTAGTTATCTAATATTAACTAGTACTTTCTTAGGTAAGTACACTGTAAAATAAAAAGTGCAACCAGACACAAAACATTGCTCAGAAAAGTGAATTTAGTTCTGAGAAAAGTTCTTAAGTCATTTTTGATTTCAGACTTTTAAATATCTATGTAATGAAATTGCCAGTTTTGAGTGCAACTTAAATAAAACTTAGATTTAAAAACCTTAAAACACTTTTTTGGGTGCATTCTGTGTGCCTACTGGGTTTCCTTCTCATCCTACCTAAACATCTTAGGGAGTTTTTCCTTGCCATAGCTGCTTTTGGCTGTTCACCTTTGTACTAAGGCTTTATTATCTGTAAGGCAGCTTTGGAACAATATATACTGTGAACAGTGCTATACTAATAAATCTGTATAAGCTATACATTTCTCTATATATCTAGCTGAAATGGTACCTTTTGGTATACAGGCCTGCGGGGTAGTACCGGGAACATGTGAACCCGTCCCAGGCACAGTAGGGGTCTCTGGCCAGGCAGCAGTCTGCACAGGCGGAACCATACAGCCCACACTGGTGCACACGGATCTGCGTTACACCCAGCTCAGAGCCCACATACAGCTGTTGCTATGGAGATACAAACACACTGCTGTCAACTGCTTTGTTACATGTGATGAAAGCCATTATGTCCAAATCACCACGTTAGCATAATGATGAAGATCGAATCATTCTACTGAATTGGGCATTATTTGTGTGCATTATACATAATTTAATATATTACAGTAATAACAAACAACAAAAGAAGCTCATATATGATTCATAGTATTTAGTAATGTCAGCATTATAATTAACCACAAACTATGAATGCTGAATTTGCCATAGGTATCAAGACAGTAATGGTGATCAGTCATGCATGAAAAGTTTACTCAACACCACCATCTCCAGGTGGAAAACTACAGTGTCTGTGAGAAAGTCTTACTCTTTTGGTAGAGACAAGGATCTCTGTAATAGGAACAGGGACCTAGAATGAGAAGAAAAAAGTCTTTAGTGCGAAGATTGTTTCTAAGAGAAATTAAACGGTTTCAATATATAGATAAAAAGTCACCCAAAGGACTTCTGATGACCTTGAAAACTTGCAATTCCTCCAGAAGAACCTCTTCAACCGTGTCAGCTTCTTTGTTGTAAATTGTGATCATTTTTAATACTACAGAGTTATCTGAGTTCAAGAGAGAGAGATGGCCTGTATTATTTACTGATAAAATACATTTTAAGTAATATTTTACTGCTCTATAATAAGCCTAGTATAAGTTGACACTTTTTTTGCAATGTTTTTGTCTCTTACGCTCACCAAAGCTGCATTTATTTGATCAAAAATACAGTAAAACAGTAATATTGTGAAATATTACAATTTCAAACAACTGTTTTCTTTTGTAATATATTTTAAAGTGTAATTTATTCCGTTGATTCCTGATCAAGCAACGTTTTTTTTTTTTTTTTTCAGGATTCTTTGATAAATAGAAAGTTAAAAAGAACAACATTTATTTGAAATGTTGCTTTATTAATCTTTTGTAACATTAAAATATAGTGTTACTGTTACTGTTACAATTTACCAATACACTAACATATAGTTGGCCTTAAAGTCACAAAACACCAATTTTGTTTTTTTGGGGGGGTTTGTAGACAAGAGATCAAATTAAGTAAATGTATATTTAAAAAAAAAGCAAGCCAAAAAATAAGCTGCCGCAAATATTTAGTATGACACAAGCAACAACCATTACACAGCCTATATGATGGAACAGATGTAGGTGTACAAAATAATACAGATACTAAAATTAAGTACCAGTCCCTATGAAGAGAACATTGTAGTGTCCGTCCTCAGCTTCCACCCGGTCTACTGCCAGCTGTGTGAGTTTCCGTCCTCCTTCGGTGTCCAGCAGAATGGGCCGCCTGTGAACGGGCTGTACAGCTTGGAACATGAGGGGATGGGAACGGGCAAAGCGAAGAACCTCGTCAGGGTACGCCTTAGAACTGGAGAACTGGCCTCCGTTTATCTTACTGGCACACTGTGAGAGGCAAAAAGCAGTGAATATGAATATGATCTTAAACACAGTTCGCCAAGTCACGAAAGTCTTTTCATTCTTCCATTTTGTTTCTCCTGATTTGAGAATAGCTGCCCAGCGTCTTGCTGCTATAACCTTTTAGAACAAGAGACTAATCAGAAATCCAGCAGTGCATGACTCAAGCCACCAAATTGCCTTTTAAAAGGTCAGCTGTCATATGCTTTTCCCAAGAATACCTGCACATGGAAACAAAAGAAACGAGACTAATTTTGAGATGTGAACTACGCAAAACCGTGGTCCTTCAATATGAGACGAGACATAATACACCAGAGAAAATGACTGTGAATTACAGGCCATTACTAACTATTGGAAACCGATCTGACTCTTTTATCGGCTAGAGATAAATAGCCAGACAAGGACATTAATCAGCACATATCAGATATAATTATAATTCAGACCACGGCAATTTAAACATCTCAATGCTGCAAGTGCTCGGTTTCAGGCATTAACGTTAAAGAATTGGCATGACACGCTTGAGGAGAATAGTGATGTGCACAGTCATGCTGAAAATAGACTCATCTGCCATGAGAGATTCTGTGTGTCTGAAGAAATAACATCCAAAATTCAACATTCACTCAAGTGGGCCTCCAAACGGCAACGCGTGTCAGAGGTGTAAACGCAACACATCGTGACATTTTGTACACAGGGATTTCTGATATAACAAAAAGATTATGTCACAAAGTGACTGATGGACCCGATGTTCAAGCAAATATGACTCACCGATCCAGGTCGCGGGTAGGGGACCCTGCCATCGTATACCTTCCAGTGGTGGTCAGACCGTTCACGGTGTGCAAAAGGCCCGTTAAATGCCGCACGGATGTCTTCCATGTTATACATGCACACTGCGTATCCTTTAAACACGGCGCTGAGTGAAAAAACAGACGCAGATGAGTGTCCAGACAGCTGTTTGTTAAAATAAACAGAATATGAGAGTGACACATGTGACCTCACACACCTGGTGGTGCTGAACAGACCAAAGATCTCTGGATTTTTATCATCTTTCTTCCGCAGCACAAACACATCCTCTAAAACAACACAGAAATATGCACACAAAAATGTATCATTATCATTTAAAGTTGAATTTGTTGGCCCTGGAGCAACATTATTAATCAGTCAGTGGCTTCTGATTTAGAGTATAGGTTATGGAAGGGCTATGATTGGTTGATAGGAAATGGTGTTAATGTACCAGAATTTGAAATTAATTTCACCTGCAATTACTTTTGAAACCCTTTGCCCTGAATTTTAAGTAATATATTTAAATGACTTAAAAACACATTTACATGTTCACAGTTCTCAGATGTTTTTATTAGCATTGAACAAGCTAAATTATAATATATGCAAAAAAAATAATAATCCAACAATACAAATAACAAAAGGCATAGTGAGGATAAAAAAGAAAATGAAAATAACAACAACAACAACAACAACAACAACAAAACGAATAAATGCCAAAGATTAATTAATAATCCCCAAAGAAGCCAAAATTAATAAATAAATAGCATTTTTGTTTTAAAATGCTATAAGATAAGGTTTGTGATTAAAGAATTTACACTTATGTATGTGGAACGTAGCTAAAATGAATTGAAGATGAATAAAATAAAACTGCTTTCTTGTTTCTTTCTTACTATTGAAGCCAATCAGCACATCTTTCATTATGAAATAATAAACATAAGGAAAACGTGACCAATATAAAACATTTTGCCAAAATGATTTTGACACCCAATTCTGTTAATGTTAAAATAAACAGAATAGTCTCGACTTGTACAGTACTTTACACGTCTGACGATCTCTGGAACAGATTACGTGATTAATAGGATGTCAAACAAACAAATGAGCTTTCATCTGAAAGTCAAAGCGATCATCGGCAAGATTACAAAATTTGGTGACATTTACAGTATGTGACACAGCTGGTGAAACAGATTTGGATTTTTTTTTTTTAATTCATACAGCTGGTTTATACTCAGTGTGATAAATACTGAGAAGACATGGAGATCTATTGCAGATTCATCCGGATGGACAGATGGATGCTTGATGAAATCTCTATAGCGAAAGGCAAAATGTGAAAAAGTAAAAAAAACTGATTTATCAGCAGTCTTGCTCTGAGGCATCTGATGAATAGAATCACTGAGCTGGAAGAAATGGCTCATCGCTGAAGCTAAAAATGCATTTCTTCTTCCTTTATTTTTTCTTTCTGTGCTATAGTACTTATTTTGGTCAAGCGACTCATCTCGATGTATCTGCTGCAGATGCTTTACAGATACTGAACATGAAGGGGACTTCCTTTGTACGGTATGTGCAAAAGTCGTAGGCCACCATTAGATGTTGTTTTAGCAATGGTATAATGACCATTTATAACTATTTCTCAGTTTCGTAATTAGAATATAACCAGAAAAAACAGTAAATTTGTTTGCAGAATTAAAAAAAAACAAGAAAAAAAATCCGAAAAACATGACTTTTATAGGCTAAAGTATTTGTTGACCTCCCTTTACACTTGAGCAATAGCAAGAACCTGGCTCTCTTAAAGCTAAATGGAACGGAAATGACTGGAAGGCGAAGAAAACTTTCAAAATCTGAAGTTTCTCAGATTTTCTTCTTTGACAAACTGGAATAAGTCCAGGAGGTCACACTAAATACTGATTTTTGCTTAAGGAAGCCATTTTGTTCTGATTTTTTTTTTTTTTTTTTTACATTTTGTATACATATTTCATGTATTTTCTGTATAATTATGGATGGTTATTAAAACATTTCTAAAACAACAAAGCTGGTGGAGGCCTAAGACTTTTGCACAGTACTGTTTATTACCAAGACAAGAGCTAAATCAAAAGTTGCATTCTATCTTTACTATATAGTATGTAAGATTAGGGTATTGTGTCCCAAAAATGTCAAAGTTGACATAGATGACATACTGTTTCAAATTGCTTTTATGCAAGTATATATGCAATCCCATGCACAACAAAATAAAATTTAAATTACATTCTTAATCTAATTATCTTAAATGGTAAAACTTATATTCAAATGCTTACATCAATTTAAGTATGCCCTATAGTATTGGCATACCAGTATAAATATGTTCTTTTCATCATAAAAAGCTTTTTGTGTGGAGTGAAAATAAACAAATTAGGTTTCATCCCATATCATGCATATTTTTAGAATTCATGGCCAAAATTCCATGATGAGGTAACAAGGTGAGGACTTCCATGTTTTAAGACAGGCGTGAAAAAGACCGCCAGAGAGGAAGACAGATAGTAGTACATCCCCTACCGAGCTCATCAAAGTGTGTGTCAATGCCATTGGGTCCGGCCACTGAGCAGATCAAACGAGTCTTCAGGAAAGAGCTCCATCTGTTTACCAGCATTCTCTGACCACCCTGGTCATTCTGACAGAGGGGAAGAGATAAAAAAGACACTTAATTTCACCTGATCTGTGGGTGGTGTTATCTTACAGCACCACATTTTGATAAAGACAAAAGTAATTGGTTATTGCTTGGTTGGAAAGCTTCAGAAATGTTGGTAAAATATTGCTCCATTATGGAGGCAAAAAGCATCTTTCTCCACTGATGGCCAAGTAGTTTTTCTAAAACTTTCACAAGCATTTATTTATATCATAATGTTTTGCCAGAGAAAGTTGCTTATATTTTCCGTCTCGGTTGTATTTGATGTCACGCTAACCTCTATAGCATCAGGGTCTAGCCAGCTAACAGCTAGAATGCTAAAAGAAAGCTTTCTCTAACTATTATAGGTTACAATTTTGAATGCTGAACAAGCGTAGTTTGATTCAAAGAGCTAAACAAGCATGTTTTTTTGCATCCACATGCCGTACCGCACAGACTCTGCCCACTCTGGTGTAAACGGCCTTGTTTCCTCCCTCAGGGTTGGCCACTCGTTCCGTAAAGAAGTAGTAGACCTTATCGTCAGCAGGATCGTCATTGTCAGGGATCACTGCTGAGCCCACAAACTTGGGCTCTAGGGAAAAAAACAAAAAGATATGGTTATAATTACACTGACACATACATTACCATTCAACAGTTAGTTGAATTGGTTATTTGGAATAGCGTTATTTTTATGATTTTGAAAGACGTTTCTTATGCTCA